>CM034150.1:80693780-83093780 GCA_019776745.2 Taxus chinensis | reverse complement strand
AAGGAGATAGCCATTTTTCTTCCATTTCCCCCCCTTCTCAATTTCCTCCATTTCTCTACTATGTAAAACTTTTGTTTAAGCATCAATACAAGAAGAAGGATTTTGTATCCTCTTTAATGAGGAGATTTCAGAAACTTTGAGTTCACAATCTCATCTCGTCTTGTTGCCATTTGTAGGGTTGTTTCTTCTCATGAATGCATGTGATGAATTTTCTAACTAGTGTGTGTAGGAATCTGATTTCCTACCTGCAACATTAGTTCTCCTACCTCTTTTCTCACTCCCTTTCCCACTTTCAAACAAATTTCTCTCTTGTAAGTATTTGCAAGCTTTGTCGCAAGGTCAGTGGAGTGCCCTTGTTGGATACCCGGCCAAAAGGCCACCACAAAAATCCACATTTTCTCGTGCACATACAACAACTACACCGGTTAAGTAGAGGGACTTAGATTCCCAGAGCATTGACAAGGAATTCACAAATTTGTTCACCCGAAAAATTTCCTCTCCAACACATCTCAAAACCCCTACACAACTCTTATTCCTCCCTAAAGATTCTCTTATGCCTCCCTATAATCTCTCATGTCTCCCTCATAATAACCAAGTAAGAAATGCAAACATTTTCTTGTCTAAGGTGGGGCACCCAACCTAACTCTTTCCCAAAACATGAAATAAACTCTTATGCCTCCCTATATGTAAGATCTCTATAGCCTTCTCCTACACCATACTTAGGCAATCTACCTAAGAACCCAACAAACATACCAAAACATTCAATAACATACAAATATACACATATAAAAGAAAACAATTAAAACAAGGGTGTAACTCCTACCTTTCCATGACAGAGCTTGATCCAAGAGTCACACCCCAAGCTCCTTCAAGCCCAATCAAACTCCAACAACCTCCAAAAATTCAACAAGCACTCTAAAATCCTCCAACTCCCAAAAATTCAAGAGCACAAATGAAATGAAGTAACCCCCAAACAAACAAAAGAACTTACATATAAAGAAAAGGGAGAGAGGAGGGTGAGGTGGCTCCATGTAGGATGTCACATCACTTATCCTCAACTCCACATCACAAGCCAAACCTTAACCCCAATGCACAATAAATTGGTGGTTAAGAGGAATGGCAAACCTCTTACACACACAATCCAAACCCACACCCCCTAAGGACAAACTTTAAAACCCATGTAAGAAAAGTGCAATTAATGTCACTTTTGTCTTACAAAACACATAATAGGGTTTATTTTTGACCCCCCAAACCATAGGTAGGGTTGGTATATGAAATTAAGAGGTGTGGAACAAGCTTATCTTGTCCCACAAGCCTACAAAAAAGGCCCTTAAGCCCAAATTTGAAATTCCAAGGTAAGGTAGAGTGTACAACACTCAAAGCCACTTACACTCAATCAAAATCACATAGGCCAAAAGACCAATAATTCTAATAAATGGCTCCATTTGTCACAACCCCAAATCACTTAATAACATGATTTAATTTACTTAATAAAGTCATATTAATCAACAATGATGAAATAAATTACATCACAAATAAACCACATACTCGACAATAAATAAATAAAATGGAAGAATTACACACATGCCCATGGTCACAATTGGAGGTCATCCCCCCACGGGGACCCCCTAACAAAATAAAACTAACATAACACAATTTTCCATTGTGATCTTAGTTGTATCCATCTAGTATTTCGTTGTGGTTGGTCTCCAATCTCCCTTTTGGTTGTTGTGATTTAATCACCTGCAAAAATCACACAATACCTCATTTGGCCTCGTAGCCGCATCAAAAACATCAAGGATAAAATATACACTTATCAATCGATAAACATTTGCATATAGCTACATCATCATCTCGACTAAACAATGCTACCATTTTTCTAAAATTTCCATAACATCTCAATTCTATCTTTTATCAATATCCACAAGATTACAAGATTAGTTCAAAAGTTAAATCCTACCCAACACGAAGAGAATCCCAAATGTCAGCAATACATATATCAACAACACATCATCATCATCAAATATAACACGTCTCTCTATGTATCTAACAATCCACACAATCATACTATGAATCAAAGTCCATCAATAGTCATAATATCTCTATCATATAACATCATGCTAAAACAAAATGATACAGTAATATCCATGTCTAAAGTCAACAATAATCAAAATAAACATATAATAAGTGTCGAAGAGGAGTGGGCACTACATATGAGCTAGGCAATATTAACACAACCAATTAAACATTATTATGACCTAAATGTATGACCGAAATCAACGCGATTCTAATATCCTGGTGACTAAATGATAATGAAAATTGATTTGTAGTGAGGTGAATTTTAAAGAGGAAGTTAGTTAAAGGCCTAGATAAAACAAACAAATAAAAAAAATAAACAAGCCCTAATCTAAAAAAGGTTGAGCGGCAATTTTAATCATAACAAAAGAATAAAACACTTGAGAAATCAAATACCTTAAAATATCATAACAAAGAAATACCTTAAAATATTGGAGTGACCACTGAGGTTAGTCCAACTCAAGCATATGCATCTTTTATTTTGTCTAATGTATTCTTGAGTCTTGTGCATGTACCTAGAGATTGGTTTGCATGAACATATGTGACATGAGAACCCTACAACGAAGTAGATGCGATACATAACAAGTTAAAAGGTGACATTGTCGGACACTGAAAGAACTAGATTTGTACCCATCACTTGGATAATAACACCCAATTCAGACACCAACACCAGGAGATATTGTCTCATCACAACTCTCATATTACTATTTTCCAAACGAATCATAAATAGTTTAGATTGGGCATATTCCGCCATCAATCTGACGCATATTCAATCCAAACAACCAGATATTAGCTAAGTCACTCTTATCCTCTCATTAGTTATACTTACTCATCATTATATGTTGATATATTTCATATTTATGATATATTTGTTGTACTCCAGTTCTCTGATTAAGATTTAATTTGGTTAAATTAATAATGCCCTACACCATTACTCCTTTTTAATGAGGGTGTTGTCCTTTTTGTCAAGTGGCATGTTTATGCCGTGTAAGATCAAACCTTTACATGAGAGGGAAAGGCATTGATAATTTGAAATCAATTTATACTTGGAATGGTGCCTCAGTGTGGAGCCAAGGTAGTTTCCTTCAAAACTTAAAATTTCTCAAACGTGAACTCGACTCGAATGCCATTCATCAACGAATTTAAATTGAGTTGGTGATCACGTTAACTCTTGTGGCTTTGCATGTGAGTCAAAATCAAAAAAATATTGCTTCTATATCAACAATATAATACCAATAATAATGATAATAAATAATAACAATAATGATATTAAAAAAAAAGAAAAAGAAACTTGAAACAATGATTTAAGAAAAAAGATAAATGACTTATGGAAGCCACAAATAAGTGCATATGGGCTGAGACTGAAAAATTCCAAAGGGCCATGTGGGAGTAGGTGAAAACATGTGAGGCCCATGTAGTTACGTTTTTTTTTTCCGACTCATTGAATCCTCCAAGAGAATAAAAATAAATTTAAGTTGTGGTGGCTAGTCAATGAAAATAAATATGAGCTAAAGGAATGCATGGGAGCATTCAAGATAATGCCTAAGACAACCAATGTAATCTTATCATTTTATTTCTTTAGTTCAAGCAACTGGATGAAAACAAAATGTTTTATTTTGTAATTTTTTCACATCTTTTTTGGGCATAAGGGGGCTTCTGTAAAAGGTAGGTCTGCATGGTTTTTGTTTTTGCATGTGTTGACCGTTAGAAATGTACAAAATGAGCTTATTTCAAAGGTGTGGTAGGGGTGTTTGGTGCCCCGATGAAGAGTAAATACAAAGGTCACAAGTATGCACAAGATGGTTACATTAAAAAGGATGTGTAAAATTTGAAGCAAATGCAAATGTCAAGTTTAAAACTAGACTCAAACCTTGCCAACACCTCCCAGATTGTGTCAAGATGGGAGTTTTGGGGCTTTAAATGCCTTTATTCTTTGGAGATTATAACCCCCACGCACCTCTGTTAGTATTCCTCTTTGTCCGCATTCAAAAATAATAGCTTGAACATGCTTAAATACTCCCTGACCTATGCAAACCCTCTATTTTGATTTTATCAGAGCCTTGTTAGAAATGTCTCATAGAAGCATGCTTTTATGATTGTAATGGTTGTTGGAAATGTAAAACATGGGTTTGTTAAAAATGCTAGATAGAAATGTGGTCTCATGGATCGTGAATGTGGGCTGCTTGGAGCATCTCTCGTGCCCCACCTCGATTACTTACAGACATGGTTTTCTCTATCTTCTATCATAATTCTCATTCATTTGTTTGCCCTTCATAAATGCCTTAAAAATTAAATTAATGTGATGGGGTGTGTTACTTATACAAACCAACTCTTGTTGTCAAACCGTCAAGAATTAAGTTGATTTTTCCAAACTAGAATGTCAGCCTGTAGGGTTAAATATGATCCCACATTGTGTTTGAGGCTAGTTGAAACTTAGATGACTAAATAAAGTAATGACAACCTCCATATTTGTAAGTTGAACACAAGATTTTGTTTAAACGCTACATTTACACGCCCTAGTAAAATTTAATGAAAGACACTTTAAAATGATGTGCAAAACATCTTCTTGACTCCTATAGAGGAGAGGTCAACATTTGAATGTGTTCCCTAGTGACATGAAATAGCACATCAATCTTTAAACCAATTTGCGATGCTTGTTTGATCATTTAACGACATGCTTTTCTAAGCCTAATTGGTTGTTTCGCAGCACAAGATAACTACCAAAAGTTAGAAATTCATTTTAGTTTTGGATCGTGGTTTGGGGTTTCGTATTGAGAAACATATATCTACCACCACATACCTTTAGAGTGTCACTATGACAATCAAATCAATGTTTAGCTTAGAGAAAACTACTTTGGGAACTAGTTTTGCAAGTGAATTCTGTAGGCCACTTGACATTTTGTAGCAAGAATGAACTGGTGCATTTATGATAATTAACTCCAGAAAGGTAGTTATAGATTAAATCTTGGTTGACAGAAATGAGTTTCATCGACTTCAAGGGCTTCTCTACATATAGTGGAGTGGATGGGAATTGACCGAATGTGTGTTTGAGTCTTGGACATTAGTTTTTGAAGTCAATTTCATAGCCACTCAGACTAAATTGGTCACTTTTGAAATTTCATAATGATAATAGAAAAATTGTTATGGGACCCCCTTAAAGCTTAATAACTAGTGAGAGACTTTAAGACACATTCATATGACTGTATGAAACCTCTATTAGTTACTTACTTTGAGAAATTATGCTTCTAGGAAATATTGTGTTTCTCTCTCTCTCTAAAGTTGAAAATATAATTAAACTGAAGATGTATCATTTACCCTTCCTTATTGCATGTAAAGAGTATGATATTGTTGTGAACGGGAAATATGCAAATGAATATTGTGTTAGGTTGTAGTGGATTTCGATGTCAACCTTTAGGGTTGACCGTGTTTTTGGTTACAGGTACCTTAGACAAAAGGGATTCAATTGCATTATTTTGTCGTTCTGTAGTAATTGTTGGTTGTCAAACTTGCACCCATGTCTCAAATCTGGAAGAATTGAGTCATTTGAGACAAAAATAGAATTGTTTCCAAGTTTTGGGACCTTACACGCTTGAGACGGATCTCCGGAGAAGGCTGGTTCCTCTATCTATTTCTACTGCTACTGCTACTCCTAATGGTGAAAGGGAAAACTAAGCTAACAATGCCAAGGGACTAGGGATATAAGGATAACATAATGGAAAACTAATCTAAGGAAGGTGATAGCACCAGAAAAAGAGGGATGTACACTATCTGTTTTGAGTGAAAATGAAGGGAAAGGTGTGAAAGAAGGCTAGGTATGTGTAGCACAACTAAAACACGTTTACCATATCAGTTTCATGGAACACAACTAAAAATGGAGCTGCAAGGGATGTAGAGTGACATAACAAGCATGCGATGTAAAAGAAAGGCAAGAAGAAAGGGTACAAACACGCTTAGGACAAAGAATAGTCACAAAATGATGCTTCCATTATTTCCATAAATACACAGAACTGTTACAATGGTGAAAGAGGCCGATGTCCACATGTACAAGCCAAATATAGAGGTCTGTGACTTAGAATACAGAAATATGAAGTCCTTAGCAAAATGCGTAAGGATATGTTATCAACCAATTTTGAATTCACAAAATTAATACAAATGGAAATTTTGAAATTTTTTAAAAGTGTTACTTTACGTGATCTATCACTTTCATCACGATCGTCTCATTTTTGTGATCATTTCGGTCTTCATTTCATCCTTTTCGGGCGAGAACTACTCCCGCTAGGTCTCAAACTGCATTAAATATTAATTAATTAATTACTCTTTGTTTGATAAAATTGATTTTTTAATTATTATGGGGTTTTTAATTAAATAAATATTAATTAAAATTCATTTGATAAGATTTATTTTAATTGGCGGGGGAAAAATAAGCCTTCGCTTCCCATTGTCGAGGATGCCAAATTGGCTTCCCGGACCCGGACTTCCCCTTTCTTGCAAAATTTGTTTTAATTTCTCGCTTGTGGGATTTCTTCCCTGATTACCAAATTAATGATGTAGCTCACTATCTTCTTAGTGACAAACATCGCTCAGGAATTCATTTCCCAATCCAAATCGGGGAATACCAATGCCCGAATCTCGTCAGTGCACAACTCATGGAAAAAGAGTTTTCCCTCATCACAATTCATCCATATGTGAAGAGAGCCCAGTTTGATATCAATGGATATATGCAAAATATTCTTGGAGCAAAGTATCAACATAACCCTACCATGGAAGATTTATGTGTTGCCTGTTCAGACGAGCATGAAGTAAGAAGACGAGAGTTTTCTCACCTAACCCTTGCTCAGATCAAGGCCTTTCGCATCAATAGCCCTCCGTATTCATTCGTAAATGACGATGAAGATGTTATTGATCCTTCATATGATGCAGTTGCTTTTACCCCATTGCCTCGAATTGATTGGACCAAAAGAGATGAATTTTATCTTAATAACAAGAATCAACCGATCCTTGAAATAAGCATATCTTGGTATGAAAGAGAACTTGCCAAGTTATAGTCAATTTAAGATCATACTTCAGGATTAAAAAAATTACAAACTCAAGGATGTCTTCATTCAACCAAATCCCCTTCTCAATCGACCTCCGTGTCATCCAATCATACGTAATCAATAAGAAAGGAGTGGTTGCCAAAATCCCCTTCGCTGAATAATGTGTCACGAGGAGAAAAACCTAACGGTCCTAGCGCCAGTGAGGGAAGAGAGTGTGTATCAGGATTTTCTACTTCAAGTAGAGATTCTTCTACTCACATTGTTAATAGTTCTCAAAAGCTAGTGACAAACGATCCTCAGCCATGTGTTGCACAAACATCCACTCAGGTGTAGGTAGTCCAAATATCAAACACTTCGGAGCCTATAGTTCACGAAGAGGTTTCCCAAAATATCCCAAATGAGCTGGAGGTGGATATCAAGGTTATTTCTCTTGAAATCGAGGTCGTGGAAAGGGTTCTTGCAAAATATCATGATGTCGAGAATAATGAGAATGTTGCTTTGAGCTCTAGGCTTTTGTATACAAAAATAGTGAATGATACTCCTTTCTGGGTTGATTCCGAGGTCAAGAGAAGGAAGAGGGTTGTCAAGGCAATTGACATTGATTTTGATGCCCTTTTCAAACTTTATAATGATGTCATCCCCAAGAATCCTAAAGTGCTTTCTTGAATAATGGTAGATAGCGACAGAAACAAATTTACGGATCTTGCCATCCCACAAGTTGACAAGGAGCGTGATTCCATGACATCGCTAATTATGAAGTTTTCAGACTTGGACTTAGGAGGTCCACATTGAAAAGTGACATGGCGATGGCTCGAGATTCAATTGATATCGTACTTAAGAGACTTGAGAAATATAAGTCTCAGAACTCTCAGCTCGAGGATGAAAAAAATCAATTGGTGGAATATGTTCAGCATCTAATAAATCCCATATCATCCACTTTCCCAATACCGGATGTTATGGCTGCCCCTAATGAAGAAACTCTCAATTTATCAAAACAAATAAACACATTGGGCCATGTCACTAAAACTTGGCTTTCAGAGATTCTCGTTTTAGGCCAATACACGATCAAAACATCAGTTAAGCTCCATGAAGATGTCAGTGCGTATCTTGATCCAATTCTTTCTTTCAAGGAAACTTTTTTTTCTAACATATCAAATTTGGATGAGATATTGCCCAGTTTACATGAGATGAAGAGTATGGAATCCTCGATTTTAGCCATTGAAGGAATTCTTGTATTTGAACATCAAGGGACACATTTTCTTTAGTGTCTGCATCTCAAATCAAGGAATATGCTTCTCGAGGATTCTATGATCCGTTATGAGAGCATATGCAATGAAGGCTTCACTTCACTCACCTTGATTCAAGAATTCATAGCTGAGATCCCTTGCAACCTCATAAATGAGCATAATCAAAGGTGTTCATCGGAACATGTGGAAGAGCAATTTTCACAATTGTTTAAGGACATGCACACTCCTGCTAATAATTTCTCGTTAATCTCAATGGAACATTGCGTCAAATTAAAGAACTTGTTTGAGAATGCTCAATCAAAGATGGTTAATTTAAATGATATGTCAAGTAGGATTCTAGAATTGCAGGTATTTTGTGAGGCTATTCTTCAACCAAATGAACCTCCAGAAGAAGAAAATATGTTTGAAACATTGAGAAGGTTTAGATCCTTTCAATTGTCGAAAGCGACAGATCCTAATTTCATCGACGGTTCAGGGAGATAGTTTTCTTGGTATCTAACGAAGTGGGAGAGTCCATTTCTCATACGTTTGAAATAGGCGGACCCCATTTCAATGGATAAGGCACTGATTATTATTGTATGTTATTTTAAAAATCAGTTTTAAGAAATGAATGTTGTTATTTAGGTTGCTTTCGAAAAACTGTGGATAACTTAAGTGGTTTCTATTTTTAATTGATTTTAATAAAGTTGGTTGAAAAAGTCAAAGGTCACTTAAGTGCCTTATTTAATGTTCATGTAAAACCCTAACTAATTTGTAACCAACTTTTGGGTTATAAAAAGAAGTGAGGTGCTCATTTATAAAGGGTGACTTTGAGAGAGGAGAAGAAAATACTTTTGTGTGCAAGCTTTGTTTCAGGACGAAACTTTGTGTTCTTTTGTGAAGACATTTTGGAGTTAATGAAATACAAACTTTGTGTCTCATTCATTATCTCTTGTAACATTTGATGTTCTTATGTTCATCAGATGTTAGATGTTTAAATCTTGCATGAAAATATTGTCTTTGATCTTATTGTCAATGTTATTAAGTTATTGTTCTTGTTCACAGTGATCAAGCTCTGCTATTTACTTGCTCATGTGTGTTCCCTTTACTCCTCATTTTAACGGATGCAAACTCCGTTTTATTTGTGTTAGTTATTTATTGTTCTTCTCCATGCAATATTAGGCTCTGTTTTACCTAACTCTTGCATGTTCCTTCCATTCATTCATTCTCATTCCTTTCCTTCATTCCATTTCATCTCCCTAATTCACTTTTATTTCCATTGATGTATTAAAACACCCCCCACATACAATTTTGAATGTATAGGTGTAAATACAGTTTTGGTTTTCAATAAAGGCAACCTCACCTTCATTGAGGAGGGACTTCATTCCCACACTATTGTATGTCATTTGCATGCTTGCAAATCCATATGCTAACAGGATCCAAAGTATCCAACATTAACAATGAGCCCATCTCTTACATTTATAGATGAATCGATGGAAGAAGAAGATAAGAAGGAGGGAAAACCTAAATTTGAAATAAAACCACTAACAAGAAGTATTCAATGCCTGTAAATATGCTTGTAAATCTATCAAATAAGTTTCCCCAAGTTTGTTTGGCGTGTTGGAGAAGGAAGGTAGGAGGGCGGATAAAATCAAATCAGGTGGTTAGGGCAATCAAATATGCTCATCAATTCCTAGATGATGTTGTCCCATTTCTCACCTACTAGATCTACCAAGAATTTGAATTTAAATGTCTAGCACAGTAGCCCACGTCAACAGCTACCGATTGAGACTAGGCGTGCACCAACCGGAGCTCTGTAGCAAAAGATATAGTTGTTAGAATATTATTAGGGCCGCTTGCATACGCAAGACACGTGGTGTGCACAAATTGGCTGAAAGGATGACCAACTGTGCAAATTTTCTTGTCATTTATGCCACGTGTCACTCATTAATTTGTTGCAAAGGTCTGATGCTCTGTTGGTGCACTTTGATAGGTTGTGTGTGGCACACTAAAGTGTGTCAGAGAATGACGTGACATAGAATGACGTAGAGGAGGGCGCAAAGGTATGCACGCAGAAGAATGAGGCGCGGGAAGATGATGGAAGGAAGGCACATGCACAATTGAAATGCACGCATAGAAGAAAAGCGTGCATGAAGTATGCCAAGAACTTAGACCAATTTTGGGAAGCAAAGGCCAAGGCACATACAGAAGGTGAAGAAATGTAGATAACGATGGAAGTGCAAAGAGAGTGCACGTAAGGGGAAGATGGAACAAGGAAGAAAAGGAAAAGGAAAATATGGGAAGAAGGCGTGAAAAGGAAGGGATGTGCACAAGGCGCACATAAGGAATCTGCAACCATGAAAATGTGCCAAGTAGATAGCCAGAGTCGTGTAACTTGCAATGAAGGTTTCTGAGCCAGAATATGTATGTAAGTTATCTAAATAACTAGGAGAGTTATTTGGATAACAATTTTGGCAAATTTTTGGGATCATCTACCTGCTAGATGAAGGAGATCAGTAGCCTGTAGCATCCATTGGGCATGGAGTCTCCTTTGTAATCATGAAATTTTGATCCTTCATCTTTGAATAATTACCCTTTAGAGTCACTTGAGTCATTTCATATCTCTTCTTTGAATCCTTGCAAAACTGCTGAAAGAAGACCAGGCACCCTAGAAGAAAAAGAAGAGCGCACGCAAGAAAGCATGCGAGAAGAAAGAACTATGTACAAATAAAAAATGTGTGCACACAACACACTTGGAGGAATTGAAACTACTCTAATATATACAAAATGATGCAACAAACTTAATGGAAGGGTTTGAGATAGATCCCATTTACTAGGATTTGTAGCACACCTCCATCAAGATGAGTTAACTCGAAAGAGTTAGCCTCCTTGCATGAACTGATGATGCATGGGCCACTCTAAAGTGCATCAAACTTTGAATGGCGTCATGGTTTAGCTCTGTCATCATCCCATTTCAAAACCAAGTCCCTAACTTTTAAAGCTTGAAGCCTAACGTTTCTATCAAACCATTCCTTTGTTGTTTGTTGATGTTGTTCTAGCTTGATCAAGGTAGAGTTCTTTGATTCTTCAAGACTAACTAGCTTTGTCATTCTGATTTTTCTCTGGTCTGCACATTCAAACTCTAGATGCTTGGAAAGCACTACTGAGTTCAACTCAAGCATCAAAGGAAGAGTAGCCTCCTTATCATAGACAAGCTTGTAAGGAGAATTTCGTATTGCCTTTTTAACCGTGATTCTATTTACCTAAAGGGTGCATACGACCTTTGTATGCCACTGTCTTTGGCTGATGTTCATTATGCACTTCATGATCCTGATCAGGTTCTTGTTTGTTGACTCTTCCAAACCATTGCCTTGAGGGTAATAGTTGGAAGAAGTCTTCAGATAGATGCACAAATTTAGATTACAATCAATTGATTTTAGTGCCAAGGAAGGATTTTTCATTTTCAGAGATAATGGTTTGAGGAATGAAATACCTTGTGACTATACCCTTGAGAAAGTCAAGGATGAATGACTCAGTTGATTCCTTGAGTGTGACAGCTTCTGTTCATTTGGTGAAATAATTTGTAGCTGTTAGCACCCATTTGTGTCCAGCACTTAAAGGTGGATTTATCATGCCTATGAATTCAAGACCCCATTGTGCAAAAGGCTGATCCACTTGGATTGGTCAGAGGGGAAGCATTTTCAGTCTCTTCTTTCCTACAAAGAAAGCACATTCCTTACATTTTATGACCCACTTGTGTGCATCTAAAAACAAAATAGGAAAAAAGATACCTAGTCATTATGATCTTCATTTCTGTAGTTTTGGCAAAGAAGTTTCCACCAGAGAATCCATTGTGAATTTTTTTTAACACTTTTTCAGTATGCGTGCCATTGATTCACCTTAACAACACACCATCAAGATTCTTCTTAAAGAGAAGTTCATTAATCAAAACATAAGGGATAGATTGTAACCTCAGATATCTTCTCTTTTCCTTGTTTAAGCTAGGAGGGTATGTGCCCTTAGAAAGGAATGTGATCATTTCCTTCATCTAAGTTACGAGTGTCAGGCTCTGTATTCTGCTCAAGTTCTACGTGTGGGAGATCTTCATCAAGGAACAATGAAGTCTCAAATTCATTATGTGTGTCCTCAAGAAAGCTACTTGCAAAGCATGCTACCTCTTACTAGTTTTTTTCACTTTTATTGTCACGTCATACTCCATGATTTTGGTCACCCATAGTGGTCTCTTGCTCACTAATTTTTACTCCCATGATGAATTCTCTAACACAAGAGTAGGAAACTAACACCTTGATGCGATTTGTGGTCAGAATATTCTTGAATTTCTTGAGCATTCACATGATGGTGAATACATTCTTCTCCATGTGACTATATTTTACTTCATAATCCTTCAGTGTATGGATGAAGAAATCCACTTGTTGTTCCAGCCCTTGTTTATTTTCTTGTGTTAGGACAGCAACAACACTTGCATCATCTCCATAAGCATAAAGGATAAAATCCTTTGAGTAATTCAGGTTGATGAGTGTTGGCATATGATAAAATCTCTTGCTTGATTTTGTTGAAGCTTTCCTTTCCTTCTATTGTCGATTTGAAAGTTATGTACTTTCTTGAACATCAGGGTGATGGGCCGAACCAATCTTGAAAAGTTATGAATAAAATTCCTACCAAAATTAATCTTACAGAGGAAGGACTACAAGGCCTTTTTGTGTGCCAAAAGGGAAAGAGCTAGGATGGCTGAAACACACTTAGGATCAATTGCAATGCCATCCTTTGAAACCACATGGCCCAAGAGCTTGTCCCTGCACCACTGTAAAATTACACTTCTTAGGGTTAAGAGATACCCATACCTTCTACATCTCTCAAATACTTTCTCGAAGTCTGCCATGTGATCCATGCTCTACTTTGAGAAGACTGTAATGTCATCAAGGTAAACCAAGTTGAACTCATTGATATAGCCTTTGAATGTAATATCCATGGCTTGCTGAAATGTTGTGCCTACGTTTGACAAACCAAAGGGCATCTTATGATATACATATGTTCCCCACTTGGTTGTAAACACCGTTTTGAATTGATCCTCTTCCTTGAACATGATCTGATTGAAACCTGAATACCCATCCAACATTGATAATCTTTGTGTGTCAGCCACAATATGTAAAATCTGCTCCATTGAAGGAAAAGGATAATGATCCTTTAGAGATGCCTTGTTCAAATATTTGAAATCAAAACATAGTCTAATTTCACCATTTTTCTTATTCATTAGAACTAGATTCATTACCCAGGTAGAGCACTTGATGGGAAAAATAATCTTCACCTCAATGAGTTTGGATAACTCCTTCCTCATGAGGGGCTCTATTTTTGGGTTGGCTTGCCTCTATTTCTATCTAACAGGCTTGATATCAGGATCAAGGTCAATGGAGTGTTGAGAAACACTTGGATCAAAACCTTTGAGGTATTCATACTCCCATGAGAAAATATCAATGTATTTTTGATAGAGAGCAGATGAAGGCATGTTTTTCATCGTGTGTACAAGATTTACTGAGTAGGAACTCCTTTCCGTATGTAATAGTGACCGGGGAGTAGTCTTCTTGCGTGGCGCGCATATAATTTTCTTCACCCTTGAACTCATCATCAGGGATAAACATTTTCTTTAAGGTGACCAGCCCTTTAGGCAACTTATTTGACTTAAGCTGTATTATTTGGTCACCATAGATGTCATGCAAATAAACTTGCATACTTGATGAGAACTCAGCTTCATTCTGGATGACCTAGACAATCTACATGTCTCTATCAAACACTTATCAGCTGGTGTTGTTATCTGGAATGGATGGTCTAATTACCATCTTAATGTGTTGAGTGTTTCCTTCGAAAATTTTCTTAGTAGGAGATAACTACGAACCAAGTGTGGCCATTTAATTAGCTTCCTTATTCATGTTGCGTGGCACCACCTGCAGATTTAGAGCATTAAAGCTCTCAAAGAGGTCCCAAAATTTGTGTCTATAAGCTTTGAAAAGATTATTCTTCACCGCACACTTATTGGTAACCTGGTGGATAACCAATTTTGTGTCCCAAAAGATCTACAATGCCTTAATCTTCTTTTTTTCAGCAATAAACAAACCATGCACCAGTGCCTCATATTTTTCCACATTGTTGGAGTATGTGAACATGCAAATTGTGCATGAAGAATAATTTCTCATCCTTCAGGGGAAATGAGAATAACTCCTGCTCTTATGCCATTTCTACTTTTGGATCCATCAAAGTATAATTTCCACAGACCAAGATTCTCTTCACTTTTCTTAAACACGTGTGAAAACGCAACTTCTTCTTCAAGAATGAAGTAAGTACCAAGCCCAATTTCAAAATCTTCCATCTCTTTAGCATATGGGTAAAATTTATGGAGCCTCTTTGCCCAATCATCAAGTACTAGATCAGGGATAGAAGGTGGAAGAGGCTTCTGCTCTTCATATACTGGAACTTGTTCTTCTTGGATTAAACAGTTGGCTTGGAGAGGGGATGGGACATATGACTCTATATGATAGGAAAAAATTGTCTTAGCTTGTATGGTAAATCGGGTACCATACCTTGTCTTGAGTAATATATGAGACCAATCAAAATATAGGTAACCACCAACTTTAGTAGTAAAACATATTGATAAACATAAGGTAAACAAAGGGGGTAGATCAATGATTGACAGATCTTGAGGTATTGTTAGACTTTTACACACATGGAGAGTTAACTCAAGATCCTTGATGATTCCTAGGGTAGTGACAGTTGAACCATCAAGTTACAAGACTCCTTTTTTCAGGGGGTTATACTTAAGACCTAAGACATCAAAAATATTCTTAGGCATGACAAAAGTACTAAGCACATGAATCAATCATATAGTTATAGACAAGATATTTTCCTATGATCAAAGACATATAGAAGGAAAAACACTTACTTGCTTCTCCTCTTCTTGGAAGATATTGACATAAGCACGTGCTCAGGTACAGAGGTAGGAACCTTAGCTATTCATGCAACAGAGGCTTGGACCATCCCACAAAATTTATGTTTTTCTTTTTCATCTGGGCATGTACTACTTCTGCATTTGAGGAGCTCCTTACTTGGAACCAGGTACAAATTTAGCTGGCATGAGGCTTGACACAAAGGAGGGGCACACGCCACTTTTTTGTGTGGAGCCTATTGTAGGATTGCCTTATACTACATATTTCTACTTCTGAGTGTTGTCCTATGTGTTGTTGGAATTATGACTTATGCACCAGGCTCTAGTATTCTCCTTTTGTATCTTTTTTTTTCTGCAACTTAGGTGCGTGGTCTTTTTGCATCATCTGCAACTTGGTTAATTACACAAAAGTCCTCAACGCCAAAGAATTCATAATATTTGTCTCTAGAGGATCTTCTAGGATTTCTTGTTTATCTCCTTTAGGTGTGCTTGTTGAAGGCTCATAGCTAGAAGCATTCTTGATCATATAACCTTACACGCACACAGTATTGGCACAATGATATTGACTATGAGGAATATTTCAAGGAAAACACCATTCAGACTCCTGCGCTATGTTGTTCTGGACTGGGACAAGTTCTTGACTTGTGATGGGTGTTGGAAGAGGATTATGTAGGAGGAATAACTTGCAAATCCAAGTGTGCATTAGCATGCCATCTATCATTTTGTTGGTTCTACCCATACCTTTGATTTCCATAATGATTTTTCCAAGGTTGATTTATTTGGCTTTGTTCCTTATTAGAAATTCCTTTGTAGGCTTGCACCTTTTGCTTCTGCAATGATATGACATTATTAGATAAGTTTCTAATCAAGGCCTTTAACTCATCATCTTCTTTTTTCTATAGAGGAGAGTAGGATGTAGATGTAACTGGTTTCACACTCTATAATGGAATTAGATAAATAGTTCAGGCATGGGTACTAGAGACATCTTTGGGAACAAGGGCACATGAGGCCTAGGTGCCAACTTACCAGCCTGAATGAGATTGTTTTCTCCCTTATTGCAATGTTGTATGAAGTAGGTAAGGTTCTACCTCCCATAGATTGAATAATGACTGAAATTTCATTATTCAAATCCCTTAAATAGTACAAGAAATCATGTTGGGCTATAGGCCTTACCACTTGAGGAATTTTTTCCCAAGTATTTTGGAATCTAATGTTTAAATCAGTCATCTATTTGTTGGGTGCACACTTTGTTCTAGTCAGATTTGCTCCACCAATGATAGATGATCTGATTTATCTTCAAATTAATTACATAGATCCATTCCAAGTTCATCCCAGGTAGTAATAGATGCAGGTCTCAGGCCACAGTACCATTGGAGTGCTTAACCCTTGAAAGTGACTGAAAGAAACCTAACAACAACATCATCATGTGTAATCATATAGAGAGAGCATACATGGGCTACATCTTGAATGTGTTCAACATGGGTAACTTGATTCTCTCCCATGAATTAGGGAATGCTCTTAAGTTTGGCTACCGGCATATCATGTTGTGTGTTGAGATTGAATGGGCTTCCACCAGTGAAACTCAAAAAGTTCCTTGTAGGAGGATGTTGAATCAACATTGTAGGGTGTGCTTGTATTTTTTGAGGATTAGAGTGTGCATGTGACATACTAGAGATGGGGATGCACACACAGAAGATCTGTTGCATGTGCTTCTTAGAAAAATATGGAGGTATTCAAATGATCCTTCAATTATAGCACTCTATCTGGTATGCACTCTTCTCATAAAAGGTGCTCAATACTACTAAAACAAAAATCTAGAAATTTTGGGAGTCCAAATGTGTTGAAATAAGCCTCAAAAGGTTAGAAATACTAAGTTCACACATTAGAACTTGGAAATATGAAATTTAAGCTTTCATTACTTATCCCACCAGGAATTCTAGAAATTATTAGTGGTCAAACTTACACCAGTGTCTCGGATCTGGAAGAACTTCTGAGTCATTTGAGACAATAATGGAACCATCTCCAAGTTATGGGACCTTGTGCACTTGAGACGAATCTCATGGAGAAGGCCAGTTCCTCTATCTATTTCTACTACTACTGTTACTCCTAATGCTGAAAGGGAAAACTAAGCTAGACAATGCCAAGGGACCAAGGATAGAAGGATAACATAAAGGAAAGTTAATCTAAGGAAGATGATAACACCAGAAAAAGAGGGATGAACACCATCCGTTCTGAGTGCAAATGAAAGGACAAGGCATGAAAGAAGGCTAGGCATGTGTAGCACAACTAAAATGCATTTACCAGATTAGTTTCACAAAACACAACTAAATATGGAGTTACAGGGGATATTGAGTGACACAACAAGAAGGAAATGTAAAATAAAGGCAAGAAGAAATAACACAAACATGCTTGGAACAAAGAATAGTCACAAAAACGATGCTTTAATTGTTTCCATAAATGCACAAAATTGTTACAATGGTGAAAGAGGCCTGATATCCACATGCAAGAGCTAGATATAGAGGTTTGCGACTCAAAATATAGAAATATGAAGTCCTTAGCAAATTGTGTAAGGATCCAAAGCATGTCCAACATTAACAATGAGCCCAACTCTTACATTTATAGATGAATCGATGGAAGAAGAAGAGGAGGAGGGAAAAACCTAAATTTGAAATACAACCACCAACAAGAAGCATTCAATGCCTACAAATCCACCTATAAATCCTGTTAAATATTTTTCCCCAAGTCTTTTTGGCATGTTGTAGAAGGAAGGAGGAGGGCAGATCAGATCAAATTGAGTGGTTGGAGCAATCAGATCTGCTCATCAATACCCAGAAAGATGCATTTTCCCATTTCTCACCTACCATATCTGCCAAAAATTTGAATTTGAATGTCTAGCACTGTAGCCTACATCAACAACTATCGATTAAGACTAGGCACGTGTATGGTGATTAGCAAAAGATATGGCTGTCAGAATTTTTTCAGAGTTGGCTTTGCATGCAAGACACGTGGTGCACTTGGATTGGATGAAAGGATGGCCAACTATGCAAATATTCTTATCATTTTTTCCACATGTCACTCATTGATTTTTTTCAAGGATTTGGAACCCTATTCGCATGCTTTGATTGGTTGTGTGTGGCACACTCAAGAATATCAGAGAATGATGTGGCATGGAATGGCGTAGAGGAGGGCACAAAGGTATGCACATGAAGAAATGAGGTGAGGGAAGATGATAGAAGGAAGGCATGGACGTAATTATAATACGCATGGAGGAAATGGTATGCGGGGATGAAAAGGACTTTGCCTTTTTTATAAGAAAAGGCCAAGGCACATGTGGAAGGTGAAACAATGCAGAGAAGGTGGAAGTGCAGAGAGTGGGCACAATGGGAAGATGGAAATATGGAAGAAAAGGAAAAGTAAAAGAATGGAAGAAGGCATGAAAAGGAAGGGATGCATGCAAGGTGCACAAGAAAATCTATAACCATAAAAATGTGCCAAGTAGATAGCTGGAGATCACATGGCTTGTAATGGAGGTATCAGATCTAGAATATGTATATAAGTTATCCAGATAGCTAGGAGAGTTATTTAGAATAATCTGTATCAAATCCATAATTTCACCTAATCACTCAAATCATGCCCCCACTCACCTAACTAGGATTACTTGATAACCCATAAACTAACCCCATCTCAAGGCTATAAAGATAGGCCTTCCCCCCTCTTTCAAACAAGTTAAGAGTGATAGAAAACCTTTGATATTATAGCCCCTCGCTAATCATAATATAATCATAGTGCCCTTGTAATGACACTTGAATCACAATAATATCATCATCATGCCTTTGTGGTTGTCTTAGCTTGGTTTAGTTTGCATTCACTTTGATCAGATCAGTAGCTTCTCTATACATCAACGTTTTCAGGTTCTTTAATTTATCAATTTCTATATGTTATCTATTTATCTTTCATATGGGGTTGACATCTACATAAGGAAGCTCGTGCTTCATGGAACCGGCTTCGCTTGTCAACCCCCACATATACTATCTAATTCATTTTCCTCTTAGTTTCCTCTGTTTTACAGGTCTATCCAGCTCACAACGAGGACATTCACTTTGCGCCCATACATTTGCATCCATCGGCTCTACGGGTACCCTAAACCCCGCATCTTTGAGGTTGCTTTGTTTCCTTTGTTATTTAGCCCACTAATCTAGACAAGGATGAAATTTTTTGATCAACATGATGTTTTAGAATGGGTACTAACGAGGGTGTAATACTTATTGCGGGTTATATGTTGTTAAGGGCATAAATATATTAATTAACTGGAATTGAAATGCCATTTCTATAACATGCTATGTGTAGAATGATTAATGTGTGCAATGCATGATTCACTAAATATTAGAAAACTATAAAGGAAAGAATCGTATTGAAAAGATCAATCTAAGAGTAACTTTCTTGTGTGGATTGCCATACACAAATAGACCTCCATAGTATAGAACACAAAATGTAAGAATGATATTAGTTATATTAGTACATGTTAGCTTCAATTAACTTACAATAAATGAGATGACAAGTGTAGGGTACATCATTGAACATGTATGCTAAATGGCAAAATGATACGGAACAATCTTATAGGGATTACAAATGGTTAAACACTATTGGGATGATAGCCTAAAAGATTACATGAAGACCCTAATCTAACAAGCCATGCGAAGGATTTTTAGACCACGTGTTAATCATATGTCTTCTTCCAAATGGAATCAAAGAGAAGCTGACAATTCAAAAATGACACGGGTAAGAGGAATGTATGATATTGTTAAACCTCGCTAAAGACCCTATAATTTACTTTTGCGATATGTACATGGTCACTACCCTCTTGTGCTTTCCTAAAAACCGAGTAATAGGTATTTGAATGCATGTAAGTATGTATGATACAAATTGTCAAATGATATAGTTTAACATTTGAAAATATGAGAAATAAAAATGTCTAAACAACATCATTATAGGGTTAACTTTGAAAAACTAAGTCATAATGAAGGTAACTAAAATTAGAGTGAATGCAAACGAAAAAAAACATCTAGGTATGCATAGTGGAAAAAATTATTTTTAATAACAACTTTATTCGCCGGAAGGCGTCCACCTTTGAAGATGCCCCTGTTAGAAAGTGTCAAATTTCTACGACCTTTTCTAGCAGTCAATTTCTATCACATTGTTCATTTTTTGTCTAAACTTTCCCTATTGCTTATTTTTAAATTTCCCTATTTGTGAAAATGAATCTCTTCCCGGATTATCCATTCCAGATGCTTGCGATCTGTTAGCAGCGAGGGGACATATTAGCTTTTTAAAAAATATATATAAGTACATGTATGATGCCTATACCCTACAATCGTCAACGATATTCATGATAATTACCTGGAAATTTCTAGTTTCGTAATTTACCAGGCATCTCAGTGCCTTTGGCTTTTGAAGATTGGTATGAAATAGTTTTCCAATGAAGTCCACACTAGATTACACGGCTTTGTCATCCACAGTGACTACAATGTGGTTTCCATAAATGATTATAAATAAAAGCATTTTCCCATGTCACATGCAAATCTCAAATATATTTTGTCTTCGTGAGTAAACTATAAGCATTAGTCAATTATTCACAGCCATCAAATATACATTCAATATAAGTGATTTTTTTTGTCACGTGGAATAGTGTCGAGCCTTTTTGGGAAGCCCCAAGAGACTATGTTTTGAAGGTTGATTTGCCTTTTTCTATCGGTAAGAAATTCATGTTGATGCTTGATAAATGCATGACGACGGGGTTGTTGAACAAGATCATCTAAATTTACACGTCTCCTCCTCCAAATTTCTTATTTATTGTTCGTCCTTTTCCTCTTATTCCTACAAAATTTTAAGACGATGAATATACGTCAGGGAGAAGGTATAAACAGGAAGGAGAAAAATTCTGCAAGAGCGACCCAACATACATTAGTAAAGGTATTTCAATCTCCGGAAGACATAATTATAAGATTTTTTTGCCTGTTAGGGAGCCTTTGTTTGTTGGTAGATGAGAATTTGTATAATATAAATTTCACTGTGATCACAATTTTTACCTCTTTGTCATAACAGGATGAAAGAAATTGTATTACATTTGATCTTATGCTCTTCTTTCCATTTCTGATCATCACTAGACTGAAGGGTCTTATGGGTCATGAGTAAAATCTTCGCTTCTTATTTTGACAAGGAATTTGTTGTAGAGGAGCATGATTTGAAATTTATGTAGACAGTTTCCTCACAGAAAATCAAAAACATAATAGTTATTTTGAGAGGACATAAACATATCTCAATCGCTTTAAGACTAGGAAACCCAAAAAAAACTTTAACTTTCCTTCTTATTAAGTTGTCTTGTAACACGTATTTGTTCCTACATTTATGTGAAAAAATCACTTCATTTATGCGTTCATTCTAAAGAATCTATACTTTTCAAATATGCGATCCCCATGAATTCTTTCATCCGACTTTACCACACATCTCTTTTTCTCTATGCGTGGTGTTTTTGTTTAGCAAGCATATGTATCTCACTTGCCTCACGGTTTAGTTTATAAGCATATAAATGGATAATATCTCTTGTGTTGGTTAAATGTCCCTCTCTAAAAAAAATGTTTATATGCACAAATGTTGTTTTTAGTACTTGTACATTTTTTGTAATAACGGTATGAACGACACAACAAAATTACAACCATACTCATGTCTTGACAACGAATCTGAGGCCCATTGTTAACAAGTGATTTGAACATGTAACTCCCACAAAAATAAGATGTTAAGATTGTTTCTCAAACAAAAAATGCAAAAAGATGGTTAGGTTAAAGGTTAATTGCTCTATGAATAAATGAGAATCAAAGAGTGTGATTGCAACTAAAGAAGACATGAGACACACTCTTATTGCATTATAAAGAACAACCTACAAATTTTGGTTGTATGCACAGATGGGAGATGAAGTGACATACACACGCAATTTGTATTATGTTTTTCTTTGAATGTTATGTGTCTTGCAGAGAAGACCTTAATGGTTAAGAACATATAATTATTGGAAGGCGGTGAGTCTTAAATAGGCGATTTGTTGACAAAGAAGGTGAACCATTTAAAATTTTAAAGATACTTTCCTTAACTATAAATATGTTGGTCGAAGTTAATAAGTTCATTTTCGGAATAAAAACATACTGAGCCGAGTTTTAGAAGAAAACTACAAATTATTGTGACATGCTCGTGTGAATAAGGAAACATGGTTGGTTTAAATAGAGTCTTGCAAAGCATGCAAGTCTAGAATATAAGTATTGTTGGTTTTGTTTTGTGTGCTATCTAGAGTTTTATACATCCATGCTAGATGCTTGCACATAAGTATTGTATGTTTGAAGGTCTAAAATAGTCCTTCACTGGACCCCACTATTTGAAATTTATAATTGAAATGAAAAATGTATACTTTCTTCCGAGGAATGAATTGCAATGTATATGTGGATGGATATAGTGCATTTAACAAGGTTGAACCATTTTCCACATAAATCAGCATATTAAAAAAGAACTATTGAAATGGTACAATCTATTAACTTACATGAACAAATTTACCCTCTTAAGAATATACATATATCACATCAAATTCAATTTTGTATACTTAAAATTAAAAGAAACCATTAATCCTAGAAGAATCTACCAAGTGATGACATTCCCCCGACATGTGTAGTGTGTTGGTGGACCTATCCAATGGCACAAGGCTTTGAGTGCGTTGAGTAAAAACTATGATCAAATTAAGGTGATTTATGTATAAAGTTAGTAATAGCTTGGATGCATCATTTACTTTTCGTGAACTATGCGATGTTTGGTAAACAAAAGAGGTCTATTTATCTACCTCAACCTAAATGAGAGGAGTCTACAAGCTAACTCTATTAGTCCAAAGTATGTGGCCCAATTAAAGAAGAAGTAATACACAACAATTAACCCAGAAATAAAAACTTGAGGAATGCAATAACGTTTTATACCACACAAATTGCTAGCATACACATGACATGTCCTAGGCTCAGGGCGTTGGACCCCATGCCTCATATTTCCTGGTCACATTTCCTTAATCACGATATGGAAATGCTAAAATTTTCTCAACATACAAATTCAAGAGGAACGAAAAAGTGTTTGTCCGTTTTTACCACAAATTACAATTCTAACAAACATAACAATAACATCCTTTGCGGCGTAGTTTATAACTCATGTACAATTGCTAGTTTTTAATTGGAAAAAAAGAAAAGAGTTTGTAGAAGAAATTAGAACAAATGCAAAGGAAGAAAAGAACCTAGGTACGGACATGGGAAAGCTTTCTCTTCGATACTCGATAAAATATCGAAGGAAGTTAGGGACTTGGACATGTCGGTTACAGTGGCCACGCGTCCTTCCTAGCTTACGGATTAAATATTTGTAAGAGGAAAAAATGAAAAAAAAATCTTCGCATGGGAACCTAGGGAAGCTATAAGAAGGCAATCGAAGACCTAGGGTTTTAAATCGTTCTGAAGCGTTATATATACGAGCGATATTTTTTATGCCATTTACGCCCACCGATAGGAGTATTTTGAGCTTCTTTTCCTGTTTAGGCACTGTGACAGGTAAGCAAATTTTCATAATTTTTTTTAGAGGATACAGATCTAAAAATATGCAGTTACATATCGACCACAATCTTATCGATCACAATCCAGATCTAAGGGTTTTGACACAGTTACATTTGTAGGCGTGGAAGTTGTGCGGTTTGAAATTAATTTGTTTGTAGGGTTTCTGGACTCGCTTGCGTTTCGTTTTTAACATCGCGTAAGCTTTAAAATAGTCGGAGAGTTTGACCTTTTTATTCTTGTTGTAATATTATGTTGAGATGGGTTTCGGAACAGTTTTTTATTAGGGTTTCGGCACAGTTACATTTGTAGGGTTTCGATCTAAAATTATTGAGTTTTTTATGGTTTCTGGGTTCGCTTGAAATGTCTATGCTCTCTGAGCGGTAGAATAGGCCGTCTAAGCAGTAGGATGCTCGTATACTTGCTTTCTCTTTTGGCAATAATATTTCATTGAAATGGTTAAGACTGCTCTTAGCAAAGAATTTCATTTTGATGTTTTTGCGATGATTTATATTATTTAATTGTTTTCATAGAAAACTTTTGCATTTTGCGCTATTTTAAAGTAAAGGTGTGTTATCAGGTAACTGAAGCAAAGCAATGGCGGACTACTGGAGAGATGGTAGACCATTAGGGATGCCTGCCGCCACGAAGCGTGCTCGCAGTAAGCATGTTTAGATTTTAGATTTACGCCTTCCTTTTGAATGTTCTTATGTTTTCTTGATTTTCTTAAGCGATTCTGTTTCTCATTTTTTAATGGTTTGAGATGTGCTGGTAATGAAAAAAATGGGTTCATACTATTCGAAATCTTTGACTGAACTGTTACCGTGGATTCGTAGACGATCTTGGAATTGGAGGCGGCCGTGAAGTTTCTGGCTATCTACCAGATATGGCTGGACATTCTTATCCACGAGAATCCAACCAACCCGGATCTCTGGACGGTCATGCCCGGAATGGGGTAAAAAGAGCTATGTTTCTCCTGTTTTTTACGTCCACGATTGGCTCTGTATTGTCCTGTTGTTGATGCTTCGTCTTTTCTGACCTTAATTTGCAGCTTTCTCTTTATCATTCTGGTGGTCTGACATCGGGTGAGATTAGCAACTTAGGAGGCTCTCTTGGATCGAGGCTGGGTAGCAGCGCAGGCTATTTGTCAGGTTCTCCAATTGTTGACCCAGTATTGATGGGTCAGAGGCAAGGAATTGCAAGTATCGATTCTGGTTTTGGGGGTAAGGCCGGGGGCTTAGGTCTGAGCTATCAAAGACCTGATAGTCAGGCTTTGAGGGAACCTTTGAGAAGACCTGATGAGCATCTTCCACCCGATGCATCAAATACTCTCTTTGTGGAGGGTCTCCCCACGGATTGCACTCGCAGAGAAGCAGCTCGTATCCTTGTAAAGTATTTTTATGTTTCTTCGTTGTACATGTGAAATTTGTAATTTTCATGCAAAAATTTATGTTTCGGCTATATGTTATTTTCCCTAACATACACAGATATTTTCCGCCCATTCATTGGTTTCAAGGAAGTTAGATTGGTGCAGAAGGAACCCAAACGTGTAAGTGGCTATGAGGACACAAATATGTTTAGCACAGCATTTGCCTCTGACTTGTGCATTTGATTAGTCTTGATTTGTTATATAGAGAACTAATTACATGTCAGATGGTATTTTTGTTTGTACAGCCTGGTGGGGAACCTCTAGTTCTGTGTTTTGTTGATTTTGTTGATGCCAGGTGTGCCGCAACTGCATTAGAAGCTTTACAAGGTATGTAAATAATCTTATGGTTTTTTAGATTCTTTAAGTGTTCCCAATATTTTCTTTAGTTGTTTGTACTTGATATCAATGCTAATAAAGCGTGTACGGAAATCACATTTGAATAATTCTACGTGTTTGTTAGAGGGGATCTTATATGTTGAAAGTTAATTCTTTCCTTTTTCCCCATGGCTATAAATTTAAAGCTATGTTTCATCTACACACGAACATGGCTAGAGTTACTAGCCAGGCTCATGGTTTTGATACATTTGCGGGTAATTGTTTTCTATTTTGATTGTAATCTTAAAATATCATATAGCCCCCATACTTTATTCTCGGATTGAAATACTAGAATGCACACACTAACTTGCATATCTCTGTGTGTGTTTGTGTGTGTTCAACTCATTGGGTGTCCTTTGGCTTATGCCACGGTGAGGGTTTTTTTCTTCTGTCAAATTCACCAAGGCCTCGTAACTGGCCTCGTCTGTTGTTTGTTTGATACTCACAGAAATTGATGTGGCACTTTACTGAATTTCAACTGTTAACATCCATATATTTTTATCTTCTAACATGTGTCGCTATGGCTTGAACACTTACTCTTTATGATATTCTTGATGACATACCACTGGAGCTCATTCCATTTGAACCTCAAAAATTGTTCTTTAATTACCCTGCTTAGTGACTATAATATAATGTAATATAGCTTTCACTTTTGTGCACTCTCGTAGCCTATTTTGAAGTAACATCCCAATTTTTGTACATGCATGACACATTTTCTGGTGACTAACATTTACATTTGTTGAAGGTTTCCTGTCGACTTCTATTTATGCTCCTTGATGTTTAATGGATAAGACTGATAGTAATCTCAAAACGTTATTATAAGTCCTTGTGATAGAAGGTGGTCAAGGGTGAACCCAATGGTGCAATGAGTGTAACATACTTGGTTTGAGTATCCCAGAAGTTTAGACTGTACTGGGTTATTGTCTTGGTGGCTATTGGTGAATTTCTTGTGAATCGAAGGTAAATTTTGCAGTCAAGTCTTATAGTTAAACCTGGCACCGGCTCTTTATGGTGATGTAGATAAACCTGGCACCGGCTCTTTATGGTGATGTAGATTAGTATAGGTGGGTTGATCTTGTAGACATTGTTTTGTAGTTCATCCCAGCCCTGGCCCTTTTTTTGTGATAAAGTCTTGCACTCTAATGCCATTTGCATGCCTCTAATGTCATTGAGGTAAATTGTTTAAGCATCGAACTATTTTGTTTTTTATTACAAGCTTAATCTCATCCTTTAAAAGATTATATGAAATTTTGTTTTGAAACGGTCGACTCTCCCAGGAATATATGGCTTCCAAGAATAAAAGTTTCTGCAAAAACCTGTGAAGATTTTTAGATGTAGTAAGAACCATTTCACAGGTCTTCCCATTAGCCATTTTCCATTAAATCGTGAATTAGAAAACCATATATCTTTAATTATGGCTTCTGACATTTAATTCAGTGTAATTGGGTCATGTTTATAGTATCTCGACACCTATAAATTTCCAGCCAATATTTGTGTATGACCTTGTTGCAATGCTATTAAAAATTCCACATATTTTATAGCCAGTCAAAAATCCTTGTATAACACATACCAAAAAATACTTACAATTTCTTACTGTAGTGGCTAGTACCCACCTACATCTAATGATCTTTGTACATCAAGGGACATTACAAAATGTTTATTTTTCTGGCTGGTTAAGACGTTGTAAATGCAATCGTATTTGCACTTTGCACCTGTTAGAGGATTGCTATTTTGAAGGTATAGATTCCATATTTTTTTCTTACAAGTTTTCACATGGCATGGCTTTTTTTGCGTATGAGCTCTTTAGAAGGATGTGAGATTATTGCATTAGTGCTTCATGTGCATCTTTTGAAGCATCAAATACTGCTCAAGTATATTGTCGGGAATGCATCTTGGTTCAGCTTTTAATTCCTGGCCTTTCTCTGGAGCTACAGATCAAGGCAACATAAGCAGAGTGCAATTAACATATTTTTTAACGTAGCCTTCAAAAGGGATCTTATGCATTGTGTTTTAGAAACAATGCAAATTTGAACCATTGATGATTAAGCGTAAAAAATATAAGCTCTATAATCATATAACGTCATAGTTTTCCAGGTTAGTAAGCTTTGAGAAGAATTTAATTGTTCTAAAATTTGGGATTTAATTTTTAACAGGGTATAAGTTTGATGAAACCGATCGCGAGTCGTCTGGTTTGAAATTGCAATTTGCTCGTTTTCCTGGCCCACGTGGGCCCTCTGGTTCTGGACGTGACGAATATCGTGGAAATCGTGGTGATCGTGACGATGGTCGTACTCGCTCTCGTCGTTGATATCTTGACTTTCAGTTGCAGGTGAGAAATGTTACAGTGATATACGGGGAGAATCTAGTATTATTTCAAATTGAGTTAGTGTTAGTTGCCTCATTATGCGGGGTTATGAGGCTCTGTACAAGTAGGATTACAAGATCCTTATCCTCAACCTGTGCGGGATGCCTCTTTTTAAGCACCAACTTATTATTATTTTTTATTGAATTATACACCGTTTCGGGCGTAAGGGAGTGGAGTTTCAGTGAGGGTAGCCATCTGAACAGTGATTAATCTAGGAAGAGCAATCTAGTGTTAAAACACAGCTGCTTTACCATATATATCCTTTTTAGTTTCAACATTTGTTCCCTTTACGGGAGGTTCCTTTGCTAAAGGTGTTCATCCTATAGCAAGTCTTACTTACTGATCGGGGTAATATTATTTGTAGCTAGGTTGTAATTTCGATAGATTTTGAGGTTCTTTAATTTGCCAGGTTTTTCGTATAGAGAACGCTATACTTTTATAACGATTCGCTTTTAAAGAGATGACACATTACCATTTACCAGGCTGATGCAATTTTGCAGAACGATATGCTGTCCGATTATGCAATTTTTGGAGTGAATGGAGAAATGAAGTATCAGCGTATGTTGGCAGCTATATAATCTAGAAGCAGGATCTATTCTGGTTCAATTACAGGACATGGGATGGCTGGTGGATTTAGTTGTTCTCTGGTTGTTTTTATGCAGAATAGTGTTATGACTTGGGAATATAATTTTCTGATTTAGCGACGCTTTTTGCTCCTCGTGGAGCAGTATTGTAGGTTCTGGATTATCTTCGGATTGTTTTATGTTTTTAAATTAAGACCAGTGTACGAATGATTTCGGATATATTCTAAACACGCTGTTCTAGTCTCACTAAAAGATGTACCTTTTCTTTTCACTTTATTCTATTCACGCTGTTCTAGTCTCACTAAAAGATGTACCTTTTCTTTTCACTTAAAATTCTGTTCACGCTGTTCTGGTCTCGCTAAAGAATATGCGATACTTTTTCTTTTCACTTTATATATCTGAAAAATATTAGTGTTCCTAATTCTCTAAATATTGGGGAAGTCTCGAGTAAAAATTAATCTGCAGATTTACCTAGCATTGGCTTGTTATTTTTTATTTCCCAAATTTGGAGAGGCTTCTTGTTCTCTAGATAATTGGGTGATCGGTTTTGGGAAATAGGGTTATACGGTTTTGTGAGGATTGTGTATTTGTTGCAGAGCTTTCTTTTCATTAATATGCCTTCTCTAAATTGTTTTCCATTCCCAAATGGGCAATGTATATTAAATTATTCGGTTAACATGTCCATGGTCTTCCCTGAGCAAGAGTTAAGCTGTTTTGAAGGGTTAACACCAGCTGTATTCCAACATGTTTGATAAGAAAATTGCATTCACTAAAAAACATCAGT
This sequence comes from Taxus chinensis, assembly GCA_019776745.2. Classification (NCBI taxonomy): domain Eukaryota; kingdom Viridiplantae; phylum Streptophyta; class Pinopsida; order Cupressales; family Taxaceae; genus Taxus; species Taxus chinensis. The sequence goes on along the minus strand of CM034150.1, from coordinate 83,064,332 downwards.
AATATTCTGTGTAAGGGCTTGAAAAATCAAAGCTCATGGCAAGTGGTGTTTGGCAATTTGTTGTGCTGTGCCCAAAGCATGCTTTTGGTTGCGAAAATTGTATTTGACAAATTGTTGTGCTGTGCCCAAAACATGTTTTTGGTTGCGAATAAACTGTATAGAGATATGTTTCTTGTGTAAAGCTCTATAGTGGAATCACCAAGTCCTGAGTCTAATTCTCAACAATTTAAGAGTTAAAAAACTGTATATATGGAGTCCTCTTACCACCACCTAATCCCTTTCATCCAGAAGGAAGCTCTGGTTACGTAGATTCACTGGAACATCAATTGTGAGTGAGTATGTAGTTTCTTTCCTATTGATTACGTTCCTCTCCCTCCTTCCGGATGAATTTTGGCTCAATTTCATTGGAAATGACTTGTCCTGAATCCAGAGGAGCTTTTCCATAGTCATGCGAGCGGTGACTTACAACATAAGTTTCCTTGATTCAGGTTGGATAACTTTGCAAAGAGATGAATATGTTGAAGGGTTAAAGGCTCTGGTTACGTAGATACACTGGAACATCAATTGTGAGTGAGTATGTAGTTTCTTTCCTATTGATTATGTTCCTCTCCCTCCTTCCGGATGAAATTCAGGCTCAATTTCATTGGAAATGACTTGTCCTGAATCCAGAGGAGCTTTTCCTTAGTCATGCGAGCGGTGACTTACAACATAAGGTTCCTTGATTCAGGTTGGAAAACTTTGCAAAGAGCTGACTATGATGAAGGGTTAAAGGCAGCAGTACTCTAATGTGTTGGATAAGATAAGAAAATATGTTCTATTAAAAACACAAGTAATATACTATATAAGTGTCCGGAGAATCAGGGCTCAAGGGTTCGTAAGTGGTTGATGTTAAGTTGTATCTGGCAACTTTTTGTGTTTTCTTTTATAATTTTTTTCCCAGGTTGTCATCTACTTACATCTTGCCATTGCTTTGTTTTTCTTTGAGCATTTGCAATGTTTGGTAATTTATATGCAAATTTAGGCAGACAGCTTATGTTGGTTGTGTGTGTTTTGGTAATTATTTTGGCTGCAATTATTTTGTTGTTAAAACACAAATGCTTTTGGTTGCTATTATAATTAATTTTTTAGCAATATGCTGCTTGTGTAAAGCCCTTCTTGGAACGTGATTAGCCTCATACTCAGCAATATAAGAGAACTTAATAGACATTTCTCTCACCCACTACTTAGTCCTTTTCCTACAGAAGGAGAGGAACAGAACAGAGCTCCAATTACATCAATCTCTTGGAATATCAACTGTTGGTGATTAGGTCAATGCCACAATGTGAAAGTGTATACAGAGTGTCTATGCACTCTACCGAAATTGAAAGGAGGTGAAGAACATCCCTCAACTTCCTTCCTCCCCTCGGTAGATTGAGTTTCTTTTTCCTCATTCCTCCCAGAGGAAGGTGGGCCTAATCCCACTAGGTGGGACCTGATTCAGGGTGTCTTTCACATTTGACATCCCCTGAAGCAGGGCTGGTTTACCGGTCATAGGATTCTGACATTGATATGCTGCTTCTTCAGTTTGCTGAGATATATATGTTTGGCCTCCGCATAGTGGGCTTTTTAATGTTTTTATGTGGCAATTATCTGTATCCGCAAGTTTGTACAATTGTTTTTTAATTAAAAAGATTTTGTTTAGGATTGTTCGGCAATTTGTTCCGTCTCTTCCATGCATGTGCTGCCATACATCTTCATAGATTTGTGTTCAGTGTTGTCAACGGGCTAATTCCGTCCCTTTCTCTGCATGTAAGTAATAACACAGTTTTCTTCCTTTGTGGTCTCAAATGGTTAAAATGCTTCGACTAATACCGTTCACCTGTGATTGCATTTTGAATTGAAAATTTGAACGAATCAGACATTATGTTTTGAACGAATTGAGCATTATTTTTTTAAATAACTGTTGTTTCCTACAGCATTGTGTTTTTTGATATGAATGGGAATTGAAAATTTAGGGTCCATTTTGTGCAAAAGTTTTTCAGCTGTTTGCTTTTCTAGTTTTGTATTATTTTTTTTTGAAATTTACTGTTTAGCTCTTTTGATCGAGCATTGTAATTTATAATCTTGTGAAAATGAATTTTTGGGGATACTTTAGATTGGGTTTTTGCTAATTTCATTCGATTTGGAAATTGATTTAAACTTGCGGAGTCCTAGGAAATGATTTTTGCTAGTATTGATGTATATTCAAAGAGAATTGAATATGCTATTGCTAGTTGAGGTCATTCTAAAAGAGGTATTTTCTTTTTATATTTTTATTTTGGTATACGCCCATTGATCGAGGATCGTGTTCAATGGCTAAGAAATGTGCGACCACTTCAATCTGCATTGGTTTATTAATGCTGCTTTTGTTCTATTATGGCCGAGAAGCTTGATATGGATGATATCTCAATGGCAGATATTTTGCATGCCAATTGATGACACTAATAATTGGCTGAATTTGTCAGGGTGAGCATTAAAATATGACCTACATTTATTTATGTTATAATTTTTTTTTAATAAGTTTTTAAGGATCATATGCGATAGTTGTGGGCATGTGAGACTAGCTGGGAGTTTATACATTGGGTTGTGGCAACTAAGCGAGGGTTCGAGGCAGTCAAACTTGAAATGTTTAACGATTTTAAAATCTTAAAATTGTGATGACAATTTGTAACCAATTTGGAATAATTTAAGTTTGAAGTTTTGCACACGTATAGTTGGGAATGTATTTGTTTGGATTCAAATGTTGTAGGGATTGTTATGTATTATAAATGTTGTATGCAATGCTTATGATTGATTTAGGTAGGAGTGTGGCCAAACTAGAATCATATGCTTTCCTTTAATCTTAAAACATATGCCAGGACAACGGGTACTTTCTAGGGACGAGTGGTTTGATAATTTATAAGGGTTTAAATTTTGGCACTTAATCTAGCAAGTACTTTTGTTACGGTTTTTTTACGGTTTTTTGAGAAACAAAATTCTTTTAATAAAGATGCTTCTCTCAATCTAGACCGAGAAATGGAATTATGGATATTATACCGTCACATGCTCACAAGTAATTGTGTTCCAGCTCTAGTTTCTCATTGACGTGTCGAGTATCATCTATTATTTCTTTACAACAGGTTAACATTTGGCTTATTTTGGTGTTTTAAGGCATTATATACCATTCTATTTTGAACCATGTGAATACCTTTTTTTTTATAGTGAATTTTTTGATTTGTACATGTGGGGTTTTTTTTCAAGGATACTCGTAGCACATGATGTTTCCTCTAGGTGCATTTCAAATTAATGCAATGAAATTTAGGATATATAGATGTTGAGTGATTTATATGACAAGAGAGGTGTGAGGTATGGCAAGAGAGGCAGGTTGTGTGGGTTAGGAAGTTAACTTTGGTAAGGTCTTTTCATGGTTTGAAATTTTATTTAACAAAGATGCGTCTCAATCTTACAAAAATTCCTGTTGCGTTTAAGTAATAGTGTTAGTTGTTTGGTTCCCTCTTTGATATGTTGAACACAATGTATTATTAATTAGAGAAATGGAATTATGTGCATGCTGCCACTTGCTCTCAAGTACTTATGTTAGTGGTCTAGTTCCCTTTGATATGTTCAATATCATCTATCATTCCTCTCACAAATTGCTTGTGAGAATAGTTTAAACTTTGGCTTATTTTGTTTGTTTTAAGTCAACATAGAATATTTGTTTTCTGTAACTCTTTAACTAAGACCTATTCTTTTATATAGGAAAATGTGTGATTTGTACAACTTGTAATGTACACATTTAATCTTTTATAACTCATTTATTAGGAGCATCTCTTAGCAAGTGATGTTTACATAGTAATGTAGACATTTCATCTTTTATAACTCATTTATTAGGTTTGCTTATACACGAAAATGTAAAAATAATATATTGAATTTTGTTGGTATAGTGGTTAAATGTATGTTTATTGGAGATTTACTTTTTTTTCCCAATCTTTTGACCACCTGGGTTCTTACATAAGGGAAAAGTTTGATTTGTAGACTTATGGGTTATTTTTGTTGATGTAGAATTTTTGTAACTCTTTTATTAAGAGTATTTCTTAGAATGTGAGGTTTCCCCGAAGACACATTTTAAATTAACATAATGTAAATTTGGGGAGATTAATGTTAGAGATTTGTGAATTGTGGTTTGTGTGAGTGATTTATATGATAAGAGAGGTGGTCGAATGGGTTAGGAAGCTAATTTCGGTAGGTCTTTTTCATGGTTTGATTTTGTTTATTCAACAAAGTTGCTTCATAGTCATTTACAATTTTTTTTTTACAAGTAATAATGTTAGTTGTCTAGTTACCATTGATATGTTTAACGTATCCTATTTTTTTTTAAGAGAAATGGAATTATGGAGAGCATGGTGCCACTTGCTCTCAAGTAATTGTATTAGTGTTCTAGCTAACTTTGGTAGGTCTTTTTCATGATATGATTTTTTTTTATTCAACAAAGTTGCTTCATAGTCATCTACAAAAATTCTTTTACTCGAAGAAAGTGTTAGTTGTCTAGTTACCATCGATATGTTGAATGTATCCCATTTTTTAAAAGAAAAATGGAATTATGGAGAGCATGGTGCCACTTGCTCTCAAGTAATTGTATGAGTGTTCTAGTTCCCCATGATATGTTGAACATCATTTATTATTATTTTGCACAAATTGATTGTGAGAGTTTAATATTTGGCTTACTCTGTATTTTTTACCATCGATATGTTGAATGTATCCTATTTTTTAAAAGAGAAATGGAATTATGGAGAGCATGGTGCCACTTGCTCTCAAGTAATTGTATTAGTGTTCTAGTTCCCCATGATACGTTGAACATCATTTATTATTATTTTGCACAAATTGATTGTGAGAGTTTAATATTTGGCTTATTCTGTTTTTTTAAGTCAACATAGACCACATTTCCCCAAACTCTATAAAGAGGGAAATGTATGGTTTTTACAACGGCCATCTTTCCTAACTCATTTATTAGGAGCGTCTCCTAGTAAGTGATGTTTGCAAAATTAAAACAGTGATTTTTTTTGGCAGATTAATTTTGTAGGCCTAGTGGTGGTTAGTAATATGTTTATTTTGGAGTAAGAAGTGATTGTATGGGCTAAGAAGCTAATTGTGGTAAAGGTTCTTTGTGATTAGATCTATTAATAAAGATGCTTCTATATTGTAGACGAGGAAAATGGAAGTATGGAGAGCATAATGCCACTTGCTAACTAATTGTATCATAGTTTTAGTTTTTATTTATGTGTTGAATATTAGTTATTATTGCCTTACACGAATTTACCTGAGAGGAGAGATTATAATTTGGTGCTTTATGGGTTTTGTTGTAATAGGTAATGTAGACTTTGCATTTTTCTTAATTCTTTTATTAAGAGTATTACCGAACACGTGATTATGCCTTGAAATCCATATTAGGTTGAGATGGGATATATCTTGCGTATTTATATGGCAACAATATTATAATGATTTTTTTGGGACATTAATTTTGGAGGCTAATGGCGTGCTAATTATATGTTTATGGTAGTTATAGGGGAATTGTGAACAGTGGATTCTACGAGTGATTGATACGATAAGAGAGGTGGTAATATGGGCTAGGATCTCAACTTTGGTAAAGGTTTTTGTGATTTGAATTTATTTTAACAAATATAAGACTTAATCTTAGACTAGAGATAAAATTATGGAGAGCAAAGTAATTGATCTAGTTTTAGAGTGATATGTCAAATATCTATTTATAATGTCTTCTGACAATTTTTTTTGAGACGCAAGGTTAACATTTGATTTATTTTGGTGTTTTAAAGGCAATATATACCACTTTTTTTCCGAAGTCTAATAGGGACCTACTCTTTTCCACAAGGAATTATTTCATTTATACATTTTCTAGGTTATTCTTGTTGTATGAGGTGATGTAGACTAATTATTTGTAACTTTTTAGGAGTATCACTAAGCATTTAATATTTATTGAGCCATCACGGGTTTAAGATATCGAGGTATCTAGTTCTAAAATTAACTTGATGAATTTTTGGGGAAATTTAATTTATTTTAGAGGCTAGTGGTTAATTATCTGATTGGTGGATATAGTGGATTTGTAAATTGCAAATTTCACGAAGGATCAATATGAAATTCTCTAGGCTATTTGAAATCATTTTAATAAAAATGCTTATGTATGAGAAAATAGAATTATGGAGTGTGTAGTGCTATGTGCCACTTTTTCTGAGTGATTGTGTCATTGCTTTAGTTCTCATTGCTATGTTGAATGTTACCTATTATTATTTGGTGTAACTCTGCTTTTGCTTGATAGGCTAGGTTAAAACTTGGCTTATTTTGGTATTTTAAGGCAAAACATCCTACCTTGCGGAATAAACTTTTCATTTTTAGCTTTTTTATTAACAATGTTTTCATACCATGATGCGTTATAATATTCAGATATACACTAAAAGAAATACAATTAATTTTGGAGGTGTAGTGGTTAATTATATACATGTCGGGTATAATAGATTTGTAAATTGTGGATTGCACTAGTGATTGACATGACAAGAGAGGTGGTAGTAAGGGCAAGGAAGCTAACTTTGGCAGGGTATTTTTTTGTAGAAATTGAATGAAGACGTTTTTTAAAGCTTATTAGACTAGAGAAATGGAATTAGGGAGAGCATATTGTAACTTGTTCTGAACTAATTGTGTCATTGTTCTAGTTTCTCATTGATATTTAGAGAACAAATTTGCTTGAAGGATAAGTTAAAGTTTTGGCCTATTTTGATATTTAAAAAGTAGCATATATGACCTTTACCCTCGAACTATTCAACTAGATCCTTTTTACATAGACAAATGCTTGATTTGTTTAACTTCTACTTTATTTTTATTGTAAGAGGTGACTTAATGTTTTGTAACACTTTTATTAGGAGTAGCAATTAGCACATGATGGTTGCCTTGAAATCCATAACTGGTTATGATAATGAGATACACAAAAATTTAAAATTAATACAATGGTGTTTTGGTGAGATAGATTTTGGATGGTTGTTAATTATATGTTGAGTATATAATGGATTTGTGAAATTGTGGATTGTATGAGTGTTTGGTATGACATGAGAGGTTAGCATGGGATGGAAAGTTTCACAAGTGAAGATTTTTGGAGTCTAGAATCAAATTTCGGAGGCAATGAAGATGCATATCCAACATGATGCATAATAAGGTATGTATATATAGAGGCAATTATGCAAAGACCATGAAATATTGGGGTTTATATGTATTTGCAAATCAAGCCAACTAACTAATGTGGGTTTTAGAGATGAAGAATCGGTTTCTAAAATGTATGAAAGAGACATTTGATTTTGAGTAGCAAGTAATATATTTATATTTTGATTGATGTGATAACGCTCAAAGCATGGGTTGGAAATTGAATTTGATATGATAATGTTTAGAACATGTGTTGGAAATTGAAATTGAAATTGATAAGACATTATGTATTATATATACTAAATATATGTTTGCAAGTTGAAGACTTATGTTTTTATAATTTGATATGAAAATGTACTAGTCTTGACATCTTGGGTGTTGGATATTATAATTATTGTTAAAATTTTTAGTAATCTTGATAATGTCTTTCTTAAAAATTGAGATAAGGATGAAAATTGTGGCAAAGGTTTTAGAAGTTTGGCAACATATGTTTTTTAATATTAAATATATGGTTTAAGTTTTAGATGACCTTGATAATTTTAGGTTTGTGCGAGGTTTGATACGTGTAAATGTATGGGTTAACAAAAATATTTTAAGAAAAAACTTTGAGCCGTATTGTTGTATGGAAAAAGATAAGTCATTTTCATGACATTATACAATAATATATTGAACTACAATATCCTCTTTATATTTCTTTGATAAGATAAAAATTATCAATATAATAAATGTGAAGAGAGAGAGAATTTATTATTTAATCTTCTTCTTTATTTTTGGCATGGGAGGAGGAAAGAAGTTTTGTATTATTCATGCGAGTATTGTTTTTTAAATCCATTAGAAAATTAACATAATTTACACTACCATTTTAGTATATTTTTTTCATTAGAGAAAGTGGGAGCTATTTTGTTTTATAAAAAATATTGAGGGATTTTACATTGAATATTGAACCTATTATATTTTACACAAATGTTTGGTTTAGTAATAGATGGATCTAATTTAGCAACACCATTATATTGGGTTAAAAAAAATCCTTCTAAATTTGTTTTTAACTTTACCATATGTAGAAAAAGGTTTTGTTTATCCGCCTCTTCAAGGAACAAATTTGTTATGATTGTCAAATACACATATTGGTCCATGATATCCTCGTTAGATGTCATTACAAGGTACAACTACCAATATAGTAAGTGTGAAAAGATTTGTAATTGAATGAAGTTAAAAGATGTATAATTAAAGGATTAATTTGAAGTGCAAGTGTATTTAAAATGTTTTTTTGTGCAATCTTCCTTTATATTTATAGCATGCAAGGAGTTGATAAGATCATCCATTATTCTCACTTGAGTATTGTCTTTTTAAATCTATTGAAAAAAGCAAAATAATTCTCCTCACAATCTCAAGTATATTCTTTTTGTTTATGCATTTTTTTTTCATTCAACAAAAGGAGAAATATGGATATTTGCATTATATAAATCAATTTCAAATATATAAGAAAATATATACACATTTTCGTAAAAGATAAAGTAGATCTATGGCATAGTAATGATAATCTTGTGTGTTTTTGATTGAAGTTAATTATAAAATAAAATGTGCATGATATTTGTGTTTTTAAAGATTATTTATTTATTTAAATAATTAATATTGAAGGCACCCCCCTTTGTAGGGATTTCTTGCCCCTTTGACAACATCCAAGGATGTATAATATTTGTATGGATGACAATCTTATCAACGAACAAAATTTTACATAGAATTTGATTACATCTGCAGAATGTGCAAGAGTAAACTAGTATTATTGGAAAACAAAATAATTACTAACGTGAATAAATTGGTAGTCTTTGATGTTGGCATCTATTTTTCGTTTTATTTTTTTATGGAACTTTGCCTTAAGAAAACTAGAATTACATATATTATTAGAATCCTTTGCACTTGTCAGTTTGTGAGTGAAGGAATCAGGGCACTTGGTACACCATTGATTAATTGCTTAGAATTTGTAGCACATGGGACTAGTGCTCTTTTAAGTGATCAAATTGTTTTTATGAGATTGTAAATGCCTTCAAACTAATACTTTGATTTGTTAATTATTTGTATTTCTGTTAACATAAATTTTTGGAGTGTTATATTGGGTCTTAGATATGTATGTTCATTATAAATAACATATTAAAAAATAAATGTGTTTATTGTGGAAGGGCTCTTGGTCTATCAGTGTTGATGTATAGTTTTTAATGCGCCCACTAAGGATCAAGTTTCGCTATGTTTAAGACCTAGAGACACTCAACACGAAGAGTTAAATAGTTGAGGCTAGGACTGTGCTCTAGGTGATTTTGACGGAGTGGATGCCTTTTACGTGTAGTTGCTTAGCTAAAGATGTCTTTTGGTTTAATTTGTTCGCTTACATGGCATTGTTGGATCTATATGTTCCCTCTGAAACTTAAACATAGATGTCATCATACTTTGTAATTAGATGCCCAATTGTATGACCTTTAAGGTGCTCAGTGACAAAATAATGTGTTCATTTAAATACACAAGGGTAAGGGTCTATTTAAGTTTCATTTTAAAAAAAAAAAATGTGCTATATAATAAATTTGTATATTGTTTAAAGGTAATTTAAAAAGTATGTTTATTTTTATAATGAAAATTAAAACTAGTTTAATTCATCTATAAATTTCTTTATGTTTTTTTTAATGAACATGAAGATTTTATAGCGTAGATGTATGTATTAATCAAGCATGTGTCATGGTCTTTTCCAAATTTAAAATTGTAGCCATCTATTGCTAGCATTTTTTCATTGGCAAGGAACCTCATAAAGTGAAAAATCAGTTGATAGCTTGGGAGAAAATAAGTTGTAATCAATGTTTTACTAATTATGCTCTAGTCGTTTAACAAATCGTTTTCACAAATTGAAATCTAGAACATGGTCTAACAGTGTGTCAGTATCTGATTTGATCCCTTGTGTCCACACCCTAGCCTGTATCAGTGACCTCAAATTGATCTCCACCTTCGATGTCTATGTTTTCAATTGTTTGAAAAATTTAATCTCTAATTGTTTGACATGATGTGTTGTCGACCTTGATGAAGCTGATAAAAGTAGATGCAAAAGCATTGGAAATGATGTTGCACTCTAATTGAGTGACCCCTCCAAAAAAGCGTCCTTGTTGTCTTTCCCTAGTGCCCTCACAATATATTATTTCATTGTCACCACTAATTGAGATCATTTGTTCTACACTGCTTGCATATTAAAAAGTGTAGGCAAAAACCCTCAAACATTTTGGGATTTTGGGATTTTTATTTTGGCCACTTTAAGCATTAATTTCACTCATGTGGGTAATGCGATTGAGATCAAGTCGATATAGTGGAGGATATTAAGCCATGGAGTAGGTGCGAGACAAGCAAAGTTTTAATTATCACCTTATTATTTCTAACTTTATGTCTTTGTCCCAAATTATTTCGTTTGTCAAGTATCCACAAAAACACATTGCTTACTTTCCTTCTCTCCATGATTCATTCTTCCACCCATACCCTTTCGGAAATCACAAAGGAGATGGGTGCTATTTCTTCCCTTGTTACAACCAAGGAACAATGTATGTTGTGTTCAGGTTTGCATGAATATTTTTATTGTAATTATATCATTGCAGGGGCTTTTTGTTGATGGATGTCACCATCACGATTGTTGCTGAGGAATAACATTTTCATTGTCCTACAAGCTATAGATAAACTCTAATCCAAAATACACATGAAATTGGTACCTTTCCGTGCTAGGTCCACTCCACAACTTCCTATCTTAGTTGGATCCCATGGAATGTGCATTTCAATTCCATATACATTTATATGTGCTCTAGCTACTCAATAAATGTAAGCGTTTAATTTGTAATTTTTTTTTCAAATTTTTAGTAACATTCAACCACTACGTTCTGAGATATTTTCGCAAATAAGTGCATCGATGTCTTACACAACCTGCCTTTTCTACTTCGTATGATCAATATAATTGTCATGTGTTTTTTGAAGGGTGTAATTTAAGATTGCTTCCCCTTTCCAATTTCCATGCCATTGCACTTATCCACCCTTAAAACCCTTTGTTTGGCACCTCTTCCTCTCCCATTCTCCATCCCTCTAAGTTCACTTCATCTCTAGACCCCTTTCGACATTTCCATTGTATATTTCTCGTGCGATTGCTAGTAGTTATTATTGTGTAACCTTGAATTACTTTAATTCAATATATTCTTTGGGTTAGATTTTTGTACTATTAAACTTTTAAATAGTTTGCTATAGTTATGAGTTAAACATAATTTAAATGATGGTTATGTATGAAATATTAGCTTTTAATTATTAACGTAATTGTAAAAGAAACAAATTTGATATTTGTTAACATGGTCTTTCTACACGTGAAGGTGGGCAAACCTAATATTTGGTATTTGAGCATGTTTTGAAAGAGGCCTCTCTAATGTTCATTACAACCCATGTTTTGTTTCGTAAAGTAGACCAAGGGAATGAGTTAGGAAATGCCACAAACCTTGCAATGATTTTGTTATCTTGTTTGTATCTATTAATTTGATGTTTTTATCAAAACAACGGAATGAAGGATATGTAGAGTAAGCCGAGAAGAAAAGAATACTTCTTACGTTCACTCTTCTTGCCCTATCAAGTGCCAGTGGATATGTTGAATCTTGTAGTGAACTTGTTGACATTTGTCATTTATTTGTATTGTTGATCTCTTTCCATTGTGCTCATTTTATTTACAGTTTCCATACCATTTTGTTCATTATGTGCATGTATGGTTTAGGTTTGTTTGGTCTTGTTTAGTGTTTAGTGTGTTTGTGGGAAATTTGAGTCTAAATCATTAAAAAATGTTAGGATTCATTATAAACATACAGTTTTTTTTGATAAAGTTAAATTGGTATTTTATTTTATTTTGTAATTTTTTGTTTTGCATTTTGCATAAAGAATTAAAACAATGAAAAAAATTCATTTTTTGGAACACCAATTTTTGATTGTTGCAACTCATTGAAGGACTTTGTTCTTGGAAGTATTGAATCATGATTGGTATAATGAGTGAGACTCAACATTGCTTTCACCTTTCAAACATTGGAGGATAAACTTTGGAAGTCTTGCAGTGTTCAGCTATGCATTGAGTAATGATATGTTGCAATGGAGTTTTGATATTATACATTTGCATTGAAAATAATGGAGTTAATGTTGTCTATTTAACATGTAATGAGCTCGATGTAAGTTCGAACTAACTCCATATCAGAACCTACATTGGTTTAAAATTTGTATTGGTGCTTATAGTTGTATTCGTTGTTGGCACTCTTCCCTTCATTAGCATTTACTTATTAAGTAAATACATCTAATTGATGTTGAATTATGATGCATCTTCAATGCCTTTTACAAATTTTACTCTGTAAAGCATTGATTGGATCCCAATATCCATTAGTTGGTATGTGATTTGGATTGCATCACATTGGAGTATTGTATTTCATTGAGCTCAATTGCATCTACTTTCACTCGACTTGTATACTTGACCCTTCTAACTGGTTGTTGTTCAACCTTATGCCCATAACCATCCACATAGTTGAGCACCTTCTAGTCCTCACCACACAAACCTTGTATCCTCCTTGGTGTGCCTATGAGCTCCATGAATGATTTGACCCTTGTCACGGTTTTAGATCAACACTGCACTTTCTCAATGACGAGCCCTTAAATGCGGCGGTGGCAAAACATAAACCATAACTTTGTAAAGTGACGACCTTGTTATCTGCTCTCAATAGTATCCCTTTCAACACGTCGGTGGTAATGGAGCCCAAAGTCTATAAACAACTCCAAAAAACATATTTAGTCATTAAAGCATGAGTTGGGTATGGTTTATCTTTTGAAAATCAAAGGTTTGGTATGGATTATTTTTTGAAAATCAAATTCACGTTTTTCTAATGATGAAAATGAATTTCTACGTATATACATTTGAAAGAAATGGTAGCATGATTGGGAATGGCCTTTTGTGAAGACTTATAGGCTAAGGGGAAGTCAAGGGTTTGACACCTCAAAATAATGTTTTTTAAGAAGGGGGAATTGGAAAATTGAACACCACATTTGTCAAAAGGACAAATATATATTTTTTGAAAAATTGCATGCGGCAATTTTTTTCATACTTGGGTGCATAATTGGTGGAAATTGACATCTCATATTAAGAAATTTGTGGGGGACTTATAAAGGCAGACAATCCTAAATGTCAACGACAATTTAGGCAACAACGCCAACCAACATTGTAGCACCAAGGTGTAGTTCAACTCTCCATGTTTGAATTAGAGGGAATGTTAAGAATAGTCCTCACATGGGTGCTTTAGACATAAGTGCTTTCACATTAGTCATTAATATTCGCGTGAAATAATAATAAGTGGAGAATAATACGTGGATTATTAGTGATTATTATGTGAGTAACAATCACTTAATAATAGAAATTCGCAGAGAGAATAATGTAACTATTATTTGTGTAACAATCACATTAATTGAGGGAATTGAGAGATTGTGAGAAGACTATAGATGAGAATTAACTTTATCGTACCATCTCTCTTGAATAATAAATGTTAATTGAATTTGATTGAGCATATGCTCTTTTTCTTAGGGAACGATCACAACATTGCATGTGTAGAGATTCCCTAGATGATTTATAGGATCTCTTTAAACTAAAAAATTCAAACTCCGTTTTGTTTTTAAAGCCTACAACTTATTGCTAACCACTTAAGTTTTAAATAAACGTTTTCACTCTAATTAAATTCTAGTGTAGTTATAGAGTGCAACAATAAAAATGATGAAAGATTTTGTAAGAGGTATACTATTTTGATTAACTTCCAACATTAACATTTCACAATGAGAATTATGTGTTCATGCTTGCAATGATTGATAAACTGTTCACATACACAATAGAAGATAAATTTGGTTGTATGGGACACCACAATGATAATCTAGATGTGTAGGATGTTGGAACAAGTTGATCGGGAACTCTAGATGCTTTGGTGTAAGTTTTGGAGCTACAAACTCAACAGGGCAAGATCATATAATTGACATATGTTGTAGACCTAATATGTACGATCTTGATATGGAACTATACGGCCTTGGACCCTTTAACAATGGATTTGTAATTTTATGTGCTTCACTTGTCTAGTAACGATCTTTGCTGTATGTCGTTCTTGCTCGTACAACTTTGCGATGACCTATAATCACTTACAACAAAGTAGACACTTGAACAACATGTAAAACTATTAAACCAAAAGAAGAAAACATGTGTGGAGATGTTGGTCTACCCTAGACGGCTAGGCTCCTAGTTGTTGAACCAATCAAAGCACTGCTATACATGTCCTCATTATGAGATCAAACCTCTTTAAGTCATCTTATGTGTTTGTTTAAGTGTAAATAGCTAATCAACCGCCTAATTACGCCCTTGTGTCTTTTGACACCATGATAATGGACAAACTATGTAGTATAGAATGTACCCAATGCAGTGGTAATGAGATGTGGTGTTGTTCAGCTATGTGACCAAACCTTTTGTTGATTGAAATCCTTGTAATGTTTGGAGTGACTTTGCTTTTTTAAATCATGGGTCTATGACCTTTGCATGCTTGGAAATCAAGAAAGTTAGACTCTTTGATTTTTTTTGTGTTTCAAACTGATAGTATGAATTACTCTAGATTGTGTACAATTGATTTGGGAAGATTTAGGAACCCTTTGAGTGTTTTGGGGATGCTATTTGCAATAAGAGCTTGTAAGAGTGTTGAGTTATAAAGTGACATTAACTTGTTTTTATAGCCTTTCATAGGTGACATTCTAAAAATGTTGACCTCAAGAAGGTGAAACGACTTAAATAAAATTTTGAAAATGAAATTAGAGTTGGTGAATGCGAATGTACAAGACCGTACAAGTTGGCCGATATTGGACCTTATGTCTACACACTTCCCTACATTTTAAAATTGGAGATGAAAATGAAAATTTAATGTTGTGTTATGAATATCAAAGGTTTAATATTGCTTTTAATTGAATAATATTATTATAATTGATGATAAAGTAATATAAAAGTAAACAAGTTGAAGTAGAGCTAAAAAGATGAGTTAATTGGATTCCAAATGTGAGCATTTGTCTTAGCAAGGGAACATTATCAAACTTGGCATTGCACAAAAATAAGTTACCAAATTTTAGTATCTACATTCCCTCCCTTTTAAATATGAAATCGAAAATTGCATGCTTAAAGGAAAAACGTATATAAGTGTGCAGACACACTTTGCCTTTGCTTGACAATGGTTATTTGATGTGTTGGTGTTGGCATGCTCCATGATGAAACTTATAACATAGTGTAGTCAATGTCTATGATAGAAATAGAACTTAAACTCAAAATATAATTAATGTATGTTAATTTGAACTTTGTAAAAAGGTAAGTAAAGAGTTGTGAAACATATAAGGAATATACTTGTTCGTTTTGTAGAGCGATGATCTCTTGTTTCATGCTGTGCATTAGAGACTTGGAGTTTTTGAAATGTCAGAGGATTGGTGGTTGTTAGTCCCCAATGTTGTGCCAAAGAAAATGCTCGAGTGTTGGGTATTAGACATTGTGGGAAGAGGAGACAAAATGCCCCCATTTTTGGAGATTTATTGAGAGAATGTATTAGACTATGAAGAACTTAGTTGCTTCGATGTCTTCCCTAGTTGAGAATCTAGTGAGAGAAGTGGAAAGATTAGTCTACACATAACCTAGTCCCTTTAACGCTTTCCACTAAACACACGTACCCCTTGGTTGCCTACAGATCTAGGCCCAATATGTTTTAACTTGAAAAATTAGACCTTAGAAGGAATGAACATTGCTATGCCCCCACAAGGTGCTACTGAAATTGAAACTGATCATGTAGAAGTTGAAAAGTTGAAGGGGAGACGAAGGCACATGCTCCTAAACCTTGTTTTTGTAATTGAATTTGAATAATGTTTTGAAGAAGGAATGTAGTACTCATGCCTTATGTAACTTGTTCTCAAATGTGTCATCTGCATGTGTAACTGTGTGAAAATCTTATAAATAACTGATAGAATTTGTAGAAATTGAGTAAATTTTCCCTATCTAGGAATGTAAGGGAATGGTTAAGATCATACCATGGTCTAGACTTTACTGTATGGTTTTGATCTTGTTTGAATTTTATCACATTTTGTTTTTGTGACTTTTTTAACGATCTAAAGCCTTTAACAATATGTCTATGTATTATGTAATCTATTTGTAACTATAGAAATATCATAATGAATGCCTCTCTTTTGAGGCGTATGTGATAAAACATTTGAGTGCACAATTTAAAAGAATAAATGTGTACTCATGTATTATGTCTGATAATTTTTGTAGGATCACATAAAATTTTGAAATGGTAGACACCTTTGAAAACTTGTACCTACAAAAGGGGTTGCACAGGGTGGCAACCATGGTGTAGAGTAAAAACAACATGCAACAAACAATATGGTGTAATACATGTGTAAAGTAAATTGAACTAACAAAGAAAAGTATCAATCATGTTACATTCCATAGTAGGACAAGTATAGAAACATCATAACACTAACATGTATGTAAGAAGTAGTATTAGAAATAATAGTGTAAAGATGAGTAAGCCATAAAGTATAAAAACAAGTCATACATAAGCATAAAATTGCAAACATGGGATACACACGATGTCACAAGACAATCAAAATAGAAGGCAAAATGTGCTACATTTAGATAAATAAGAGCATACACACAATATAAGCATAGAGGCAAAAACATGGGACACCCATGATGTCTCAAGAAAAACAAGACACTTAAATTGTACTATGCAAACAATCATTGTATTGTAATTATGTCAGAGAATCAAGACAAAGCATGTAGTAAACAATTAATAATTTTTTTTGTATAAAGTAGTAGCAACATTTTATGAGGCAAGTATAAAACAAAACAAACATGACAATGAAAGCAACATGATAGGTTGGTGCTACACAAGACACGTGTTAGTCTTGTTAACACAATAGGTAGCAATAAGCACTATGTATGCAATCAATCATGAGGAGGACGTTATAAAGTAGCATATAATGAAACAAAAACACTTGTATAACATGGAGGGATGCCTCTAAAAGAGTAGTGTAAGAAACCAAATTGACTGTTATAATTGTGTATCAATATGTGAATGTACTGCATCAAGGTCAAAATATCACGTGAACACGTGTAAAAAAATAGACATGCTATCTATTAAATCAATGTGACAAACAACATGTATAAAGTAACAAGTTAGCCAAGCAAATTAGAACATGTTTTGATTTTGTATTTTGCTCATATTTGAATGTTTTTGAATTGTTTTGAAAAATAGTTATGTACAAGCAAGGGGATAATAGAAGACGTATTGTTAGTGCAAATTCACAGCACCCCCAAATGAGTTATGGATATGCACTTCTAAGGCAAACTCATTTAGTGTGAATGCACAACATTGAGTTTTCTCCAAGGTGTGGGACCTTGCAAGGTGAGAAAACTCTTCAGATTGAAGCTGGTTCTTACTCCTCTATTTAGGTGTATGCATGCAATCTTTGTAGAGGTTTTGGTTCAAAATTCCTACTCTAAAACTACCAAGGAGACATGGTTGAGAGAAACATGGAAATGGAAACAAAACTAAGCAAAAACAAAGAGGTGATACACCAAAGGAGTGCTGAACTCCTTGCTTTGCAAAAATAGACACAGATCATGAAGGATGAGGCACTAAAACATGCACAAATTACCAGAATGCAATGAAGGATCATAAGACAATAATAACTGCATGAGAGGATTGAAAATTGATCACAAAACATACATTATCATGCCCAGATTTGATACAATACATTGCAATAGCAAAGAGGCAAAAAATGTGTTACAATATCCATGGGAGGTCTGAAACTCCTTCAAATCCACCTGCTAAGGAAGAAAGAAGAGTTTACAGAAGCAAGAACATCCAACCTTTTACAAATGAGCCAAATCTGGATTTTAATGGCCAAGCAGAAGAAGAGAAAGCAAAAAATGCGGGGAAAAATGATTTATGAGTTCAACTACCAATCAAATCCCTTCAATTTTTCCTTGCAAGGTGATGGGCTTCATGGACAAACCCATACGCCAAAGTACATTGCTTTGCAGATCCAAAAAACCGACCCATACTTCATTAATTTTGGTGGTTGAATGTCATTTCTGTATTTTTGTGTGCCAGAGATGTTTTCTCATTTTTCTCCCACAAATCTCCATAAAAATTCAAAATTGAACCCTCCAATGTGTAGATAATTTCACCAGCTTTCCAATGATATAAAGAACGCGAAAAACTGAGCTTTGGATCAAAAGATATGCCCCTCTGAAGATTTAGGGCAAAAATGGCAAAAAATAGGGTCAAAATTAGGTCGGCAGGGTCAAACTTTAAAATTTTCCCTTTTAAATTTTTTTCCCAAAAGCCTCTGCACCTCCGCCGCTCCAAGACACGTGTCGGCTTCCGATTCGCTGATGGGATCGCGGGCTAAACCTACCTTTTTCTCCTTTGATTTCATTTTGGGAAAAATTCCCCAAACACCCCCGCGCCCCGCTCTGCCGCTGCCACGTGTCGGCCCCTTATTCATCCGCGGGCTCAAATTTCCTTTCTCCCCCCGCACCTCCACCAACCCTTCTCCTTCTCCTCGGTGGGCCTGCGGGCTATTTTTTCCCTTTCGCCCTTTTTGCAATTTTGGCAAAAAAACCCAAAATTCCTCCGCGGCCTCGACTTCCGCCACCACGGGGACACCTGTTGCTTCCACATTAGCCGTGAGCCTTTGTGAATTTCCTTCCCTTCTCCTTCTCCTTGGTGGGCCCGCGGGCTTATTTTTTCCCTTTCACCCTTCACCAACTCTTTGGAAATTTCTTCAACTTCGCTCCGCCGTCCCAACCCCTGCCGCCACGTGGCGCATTCTCATTGGCCGCGGGCATGTCTAGGGAAATTTTCCCCAAAAAACTCCGCCGGGCCATAACTTGAAAAGTACAAGGAGTTAGGAGGAAAATTTTACCTTTCTGGAAAGGTGAAAAAATTATCTATCTGATGAAGCCATTTCCAGATAATTTTGAGTCCCTAGAATGTGTAAAATTTGATATTGAAGCACAAGGAAGGAAAAATGAAGGCAAGTTAGCCAAAATAAGCAGGGGGCTCATTTTGGATAACAATTTTGGTGACTCAGAGGGGTCATCTGCCTGCTAGATGAAGTGATCAGCTGCCTTGAAGCATCCATTGGGCATGGAGTCATGAGTAGTAGCCTGCAAACTGATCTGAACTTTGAAAACTTCCCTCTGAGCCACTTTGAAGCCTACTGAACTGGAGTTGTTTTCACCAAAATGCCACTGCAATGGACTGTGCAAGAGCAAAACCAACACCACAAAAACTATGTACAAAACTGAAAATCATACATGCTCCAAATGGAACATGTAGAGTGTGCACAAGCACTTCTTCTGTTGAAAGAAAACCTACCTACTCTACTCTAACTGGAAGCAAAGGTGAGCTAAACAAACCCTGCAACTGGTTGTGCAAAATAGCTTCCTTTCTTCAAAATGGGCAACCATGCAATTGATTTGGAGCTGATCATGGCTGTTAGGATGAGTGGAAAATCAACAAGAAGCTGGTCTTCTACCCAAATTAGCAAGGTGTCAGCTGAAAGCAAATTGAATACCTCTTTTAGTTGCTCTGCATTTGGATTGAAGAGGTATGACAACTGATCCTTGGTACTTTATAGCTCATCCTCATGCTTAGAAGCAAACATGACTAGTTGTGACTTCTCCTTTGGCTCTAATGAAGCCAAATACCTTATTGGGCAAGGTCTGATCCATTTGATATGCCCATAGCTCTGATTTTCAACTCCAAAAATGGAGTCTTCTTGTAGACCTTCTTGAATGGATGGTGTGGAAGAAATGATGGAACTCTTCTGTTGTTTTCCTTCCTCTAATGAAGAACATGGAAGATTTAAATCTTCCAATCTTGATTCCAAAGAGTTGCTATAAGATGCAGGCTGCTGCAAATGAAAGTTCTCCTCCATGACAACAGGCTCAAGTGTTTGGAATGTGGATGATGAAGGAGAAAATGGTGTGATTTCAACCAGTTCCTCTTCATCAAAACAGTCCTCCAAATCTGACAGATAAACTACCTCATTGCTGTCCTGCTGCAAATGTTCAACCTCTCCCATGGTGTTCTCTTGATCTGCAACTTCATCACCATGGTTTCTTTCATCCTCCAACATTGAGTTTGAGAGATCAAACTCTTCTTCAGCACTAGAACTTGAGAGAGATGAAGTAGAAAGAAGAACTGAGGGTTCTTCTATAGCCTGCTTTGTGCTCAAAGCTTTTGGATCTGCACTTTTCTCCCCCACAGCTGGAATGTGCTCCTCTTCTTTTGGATTTGGAGCAGCTTCTCCTTCCTCTGCTGCTTGAAGGAAATCTTGCTCTTGATTGAACTCTTCCTCTAGCATGAAGTTTGTTAAGTCAAATTCTTCAATCTGTTGCTCTAGAGGACAAGTTGGGGCTGCAAGATCTCTTTTAAAGCTTTTCTCTTCCATGGCTGATTGTGCAAGTTGAATTGGATCAACATCTTCTTCAAGTAGAGTGCCAACATGGACACTACATTCTGAGCAAATTGATTGTTGATCTGCCTCTTCTTTTTGCTCTTCTTCTGCTGCAACAAAATCAGTCCTAACCACCACTTGTTCTTCAACCTTTACCTCCTCTGTAGGCTTCACCAGCAAAGGAATTTTCTCAATCCCATATCTAAGAGCCAAACTTACTAAGCTCTTAATCATTCCTTCTTTGCTTGGTTCTTCCTCTTGCTATCCTTCATGACTAATTTTTGTAATTTCTTCTTCCCAACATGGATTTGGGAATGCAAGAGGAGGGGTGGGTTGTGACTCAACCATTTTTTCATTTGTTTGTGGTGGTGGAAGAGATGAAACTTCTTGTTTCCTTGGAGTGGAAGGTATTTCTTTTTGCTCTTGTGGAGGGGATTTGGATTTGGAAGGGAAAAAGATAGAAGAATTGAGATGAGGTGGAAGACTAGGAGATGGAGAAATGGGATCAACATTTGGGGCAGCATATGGGAAACTTGAAGCTTGACACTGCTGAAATGATACAGATTGAGAAAGAGGAAAAGAAAGAGTATGAGATGGTGTGCTTACCTGTTGACAAGGTTGCTGAATACTCCTCTCATACACCTCTATTCCCTCAGTCCACTTTGCAAGTAATGGCAGCGTTGCAATCATGAAGTCAAGCTTCTCTTGAGGGCTGTAATGCCTTGGAAAAGGTCCCACCCATGGACAAGGTGCTCCACAACCGATTCCAAATGCTTTCATTTGTGCTTGAGCCCTAGATTGCACCATGCTAATCTCCATTTTTTGGATTTTCTCCAACAAATCAGCATCTTGCATTTGATTGTCTTCATTATATGTATACCCCTGCTCTTGGAAAGAACCATAGCCAAACTGATTTTGGCATTGTTGCTCATATGGGTATGCATGCTGATCTTGAATCTACTCAAAATGCTGATTTGAAGGAGTTGTAAAGCATGTTGGAGGTGGATTTGGATGGCACTGCTGTTGTAAATGTGAATTCCATGATGGAAATGAAGTCATGATTGCACAACTTCATGGGATGAAAGAAGATGGAAGAGATGGAAGGAAGAATGGATGAAAAATGAATGAAAAGGAAGGTCTGCAACTTCAGAGATGGGTTGTTTACTAGATGGAGTTCGCCAGATGTGTTTGTAATTGCCTCCAAAGGTTGAAATCTTCACAGGAACACACCAACCTGCAAAAGATGAAGTGGAAGACCTCTAAGGTCCCACCGGGCGTGCCAAAACTGTTAGTGCAAATTCACAGCACCCCCAAAATGAGTTATGGATCTACTTTTCTAAGGAAAACTCATTTGGTGTGAATGCACAACATTGAGTTTTCTCCAAGGTGTGGGACCTTGCAAGGTGAGAAAAACTCTCCAGATTGAAGTTGGTTCTTACTCCTCTATTTAGGTGTATGCATGCAATCTTTGTAGAGGTTCTGGTTCAAAATTCCTACTCTAAAACTACCAAGGAGACAGGGTTGAGAGAAACATGGAAATGGAAACAAAACTAAGCAAAAACAGAGAGGTGATACACCAAAGGAGTGCTGAACTCCTTGCTTTGCAAAAATAGACATAGATCATGAAGGATGAGGCACTAAAACATGCACAAATTACCAGAATGCAATGAAGGATCAAAAGACAATAATAACTGCATGAGAGGATTGAAAATTGATCACAAAACATACATTATCATGCCCAAATTTGATACAATACATTGCAATAGCAAAGAGGAAAAAAACGTGTTACAATCTCCATGGGAGGTCTGAAACTCCTTCAAATCTCCCTGCTAAGGAAGAAAGAAGAGCTTGCAGAAGCAAGAACATCCAACCTTTTACAAATGAGCCAAATCTGGCTTTTAATGGCCAAGCAGAAGAAGAGAAAGCAAAAAACACAGGAAAAATGATTTATGAGTTCAACTACCAATCAAATCCCTTCAATTTCACCTGCAAGGTGATGGGCTTCATGGAAAAACCCATACACCAAAGTACATTGCTCTGCAGATCCAAAAAATGACCCATACTTCATTAATTTTGGTGGTTGAATGTCATTTCTATATTTTTTGCGTGCCAGAGATGTTTTCTCATTTTTCTCCTGCAAATCTCCATAAAAATTCAAAATTGAACCCTCCAATGTGTAGAGAATTTCACTAGCTTTCCAATGATATAAAGAATGTGAAAAACTGAGATTTTGGATCAAAAGATATGCCCCTCTGAAGATTTAGGGCAAAAATGGCGAAAAACAGGGTCAAAATTAGGTTGGCGGGGTCAAACTTTAAAATTTTTCCTTTTAAAATTTTTTTCCCAAAAGCCTTCACGCCTTCGCTGCTCCGGGGTGTCAGCCTCCGATTCGCTGATGGGATCACGGGCTAAACCTGCCTTTTTCTCCTTTGATTTCATTTTGGGAAAAATTCCCCAAACACCCCCGCGCCCTGCTCCGCCGCTGCCATGTGTCGGCCCCTTATTCATCCGTGGGCTCAAATTTCCTTTCTCCCCCTGCACCTACGCCAACCCTTCTCCTTCTCCTTGGCGGGCCCACAGGATGTTTTTTCCCTTTTGCCCTTTTTGTAATTTTGGCAAAAAACCCAAAATTCCTCCGCGGCCCCAACTTCTGCCACCACGGGGACACGTGTTGCTTCCACATTAGCCGCGGGCCTTTGCAAATTTCCTTCCCTTCTCCTTCTCCTCGGCGGGCCCGCAGGCTGGTTTTTTCCCTTTCGCCCTCCGCCAACTCTTTGGCAATTTATTCAACTTCGCTCCGCCGTCCCAACCCCTGCTGGCACGTGGCGCATTCTCATTGGCCGCGGGCCTGTCTATGGAAAATTTCCCCAAAAAACTCCATCGATCCATAACTTGAAAAGTACAAGGAGTTAGGAGGAAAATTTTACCTTTCTGGAAAGGTGAGAAAATTCTCTATTTGATGAAGCCATTTCTAGATAATTTTGAGTCCCTAGAATGTGTAAAATTTGATATTGAAGCACAAGGAAGGAAAAATGAAGGCAAGGTAGCCAAAGTAAGCAGGGGGCTCATTTTGGATAACAGGTACCCAATATGAGTCTCATTAGAGGGTTTAACGAGCCCCAAATGATGAAGGCTTTGTAGGCCTCAAATATGTCATAGTAGAATAAAGATAATCATGTATAAATTGTAGAGAACTCATAGTTTGATAGAAAACCAAAAAGGGATAGATCTAAAAGAAGCAGTAGAAGACTTTGGATTAGATCTGAAATTGAGTGATAATGATTTCTGAGTTGGTTGTAATAGGTAAGGTGGTTGAATAGATGTGATATACCATGTGCTGATTAGAATTAGTACTCACAGTATTAGAAAACATATTAGAAGCTTCACCCTTAACAAAGTACGCAGGGGCATATATAGTGCAAGGAAACCTATTCCCCCACTCAATCAAGGAGGTATATCATGTTTATGAAATATTAATGATGTCAAGAGAATAACCATGCCTAATTGTGAATCAAGAATACACTATCTGAATAAAGAACAAATGGTCACCCTGGATTGAAAAGATGCGCTATCATTAACAACATGTGATGTAATAGTTGATTATAAAGATGACTAGTTTATCACTACCAAAGGAGATTATCATGAGCATCTTGTATTACAAATTGTTGTTCTTTTTCAACCCATTTGAATTTAGCTTTATTTCCTGTATGAGGGTTGTAGCCAATACTTTTTTGTGTGGTAGTGGTAGGTAATGTAATGGGATCACAAATGTATTGCACATTTATGCCAATTCCCTACCTAGTTAATATGCATTTTGTGCAAATAATTATAGCCAATATGATATTGGTGGAAGGGAGTATGTGTAGGCCTGGGTATGGATATTTGAATAGGAGAAAATGAATTTCGTATTGATACTCGAGTGGGAGAAACTGACTTTAGTATAAATATTTGAGTGGGAGCAACAAACTTTGGTATGGATATTCAAGTGGGAGCAACAAACTCTAGCTATATAAGGAATATACATGTTTGCGATAAATGCTATAACACAATATAATAACATTCAACTATATAGTCAGGTATTCCTCCTCATCCCCATGTGGAACCTTTGCATGTTAGATCAAGGATTCTGAGTGTTGTAGGGAAGGGTTAAATATGCTGATCCCTGAGATGTTTTTCATGACTTTAGCCATACAATGCTTGCAATTAGGGGACCTACCTCTAGACTTCACCTTTGGAGTTGTGCCAAAGAGACACGTGGAGGTTTCTGTTGGCTCCTCTTTATACTTGGCCGACTCAGACTCGCAACATATATAAACAAAGGGGAAGCCCAAAAAATGCCTATATTCAGAAGAGAAAATATGAATTGGGGAAGTGAAATGGTGCACTTTTATAGGAAATTTGAGGCATACCAGTCAAGTTGGGTGTAATCATGGTGAATTAGCCTCTAATATTTAAATGAGATATCTACATGGGAGAAATACGTGTGAGATAAATTGGCATTATGGAGAAAGATGATGATTAGCTTGATATGACCAAAACCATGCAGAAATGACCAGTCTAGATAGGCATGAAAATAAATATGTTTTCTTCGAGAAGGATTCTCAAAAAGGCAAATGTGATTACCTATAAAATCAAACCATCTGTAGGAGCTCCAAAACCATGAAAAAATGGCCACTTATTCACCAAATAAAAGAATGATTAAAATTATTGTCAAAAGTTATGACATGCTGCCCCAATCATATCTGATGAAAGTAGGAAATGTGAATGACTCACAACTTTTCCACCAGGAAAAAAATAGAAATGAATATTCTTCTTTAAGGATTCATGTTTTTTGGGGGAAAATAGGATGAGTGAGCGAGTGAAATTGTATTAATGCAATGAGAATACTCTTGTAAAGGGGGGGTTAATTTTTCTGAGAAATTTTGAGAAAAATCATTTGTCTGAGAAACCTATTTATTTTCTTATGTTTTTAGATTTAATTGTGTTAAGATGGTTGCTAGTGTACAACCATTGACAAGCTTTGAGATTGTTAAAGAAACTTTCCCCTTCTAATGAATCTAATGAACCTTGAATGAATTTGTGTTGATCACGAGCATAATTGTGTTTGCTTTTATTTTATAATGTCTTCAAATAGTTTTTCATGTTCATTTTGCAATCTTATGTGAAAATCCCTCTAAATCACACAATATCTAATCCTTTTGGTAGTATTGTGGCATTTGCAATTTCATTTGAGAAGAGCTTTCATCTTGTAATGAAATAAACAATTTAAAATCACTTTACTTTCACTGTATTAACAAATATTGTTTGTTAGTCTATGAGTGTATCTTAGGCGTGATGAATCAGGGATTTCCAATGTTTAATTGAGTCTTTAACACAAGCCTTTATTTTGAATTCTTGAAGAGTGTATGAAATCATACATCTCTAGGCCTCCATTGATACACACCTTCTGGTTAAAGGAATATTTTGCCTAGTTTGAAGCATTTTGTTTGTGAGTGTTCCAATATTTGTAAAGGTTCTCAAATATTTGGTATAATCAACTTTATCTTGCTTAAATTCCCACCAAAAAATTCTCAAATGATAAATCCTACACGAACTACCCCTATTTGTAATGTGTATCCACAAAGATTTAACAAATTCCACTGCCAAAATATGCAGAAACAATCAGGTTCAAATTATTGTCTTTAGTAACCTGAACCTTATCTAGGAAGTATCTCCACTCTCTAGCGTGACAACTCGTGAGAGTTAGATTGTGTTGTATTTATCATATTTTCTCAAGGTTCTCATGAAGATTATGCAAAGAAGGATCTCTTGATATCCTTCACCAACATGGGTTACAGAGCGGGTCCTCTCACCCTAGTTGAAGGAAAAAACTAAAGTAGTGAGGGTAGATCAAACCCTTAATAAGGTGCTATCCATTTCTCCAATGCCTGAGTGACAAAGAGTCAGCATAATCCCCTCCCCGACTACAAAATGACTTATATCATGATTTGTTTGTATCTAAGTATCCTGCCAGTTTCGTGATGGTGCTCAACCCTCACAAGAGAATCAATTTGGATACCAACACAACCTAAAACCTAGTCAAAACTTTACTTTTTTAAATCTTTCATGGCTTCAGAAACCAACACCCATCGAGGAAAACAATGCACAGATGCACATGTCCCCTATGGGAGCCCCTGACCCTTCCTTATCTTACTCACTCCTTTTGGGTTTCTTTTATCTTTTGGGCATATTTTTCACTTATGGTCTGACCTTCCAGTTGCAAATTACAAAATTCAAACGAGGGAATTATATAAATACATAGTTATGTGTTCAAAATCAAGGAACAAAAACTAAGCATTACTACCATCACCTAAGATTGCATCCAAAAGGCACCTAAAACACTCCAAAACATTCATATAATAATTCAATCAAGGGATAAGGGTTGCAACTCTACATACACAACATAGGAAGGGGAACATTTTTCCATCCACACATTCTATTACATTGCTACATTTAGCTACAACCTGTTATCAAGTGAAATTTACACAAGGGCATCCTAAGGAACAATTTCTACACACAATCATAAGAACTACATGGAGTATGATATGTAGTGCAACGCTCATTCATAAGATCACTCTCAGGGTGAACACAGGGGTGAGTATGACTCCCCATTATGCATCTTTCATTTTTAGGTTTGATGTGGTTTGTGGGATTTTGTAGGTGATATATATTTTGTAGGTTCCAGGTACCCTCAATGATTAAAGAGCAAAACACAGGTTTGTGATACTTGTATGACATTGTAAAAAATAGATTCCATTCATTTTCACAGTCACTATCACCCAGTAACAGTCTCCAACACCCATGTGCCCATGTTGAACTCCATCCGTGGATTTCAGAATTTATCCCGAGCATTTACGACACTATTCATTTCATGTCCAATAGTTTTCCCAGTCCTGTACATTTATGGATCAAGCATAAATCAACTAAGTCATTCTCTCTATATCTCTTGCTTAGGGTTTCATACGTAATTGCTTATTTTCTTACGTCATATTGTATTTAACACTTATATATCATAGTTTATGTCAGTTACTCTGCAATAGTATTTAATAATAAAATATTTATTTTTGTTAAATCAACGATCCTTTTTTTCTGGAATGTTTGCACTTCTCCTTTTCTGAAATATTCTAGTTGTGGTATTTATGTCCTTATACTAGTTATTCTTTTTCCCTCCTACACAACATGTTTTTTGGTCCTCCATGCATTGCTATAGAACAATATTGGTACAAAATGTTTTGGCCTAAAAAAACACATGTTAAATAGAAATGTGCTTATCTTGCACTTATTACAAAGCATATAAAGAAATATAATCTATGAAATGAAATAACATTTAATCTAATGACATACATCTTATTCATTACATTCAAATGTTACAAGAAATATGGTTTCATCCTACTTCCATTGAAGTAGCTTTGAAGAAATTTTCCACTAAGGTCCATTAGTTTGCATGCCCAATTGGTAATATAGCTATTATCTCACACATCTCTAGCTAATGAGTCTTTATATTTCATGGATGTCATGTAAATTTGGAGTCATACAAGAAACATTTGGTGCCTTAAGAGTTTTACTTTTGAGTTTTTGATCATACCATGCCTTATGTTGTCTTTTTTTAGTATTCTGTGACCACCTTGCTTGTAATCTTGTTTCATCCAACCATAACAACGTCCTTAATCATTCAACTATTGAATCCTCATCTTCTAGATTTGCAATGTGTGCAATTCTCAATGATGGTTCTAAAAATTTGATTGGTAGTACTACTTCTATCTGATAGATAAGTTAAAAGTGAGTAGCTTTATTTAAGCACTTGTATGTTTTCCAGTATTCCCAAAGTATTGTCGATACCTTGTCATACAAGTCCATCCTTTCAACGTCATAAATATTTTTCAATTAATGAATTAATATCTTGTTGAAGGCCTCCACAGTACCATTAGCCTGTAGGTGATAGGGGTTGTCCTATTATGTGTGACCATAAACTCTTTCAACAAAATCTGAATTGTGTTATTCAAGAATTATGTTCCTCTATTGCTTTTTAGGCTCAATGGGAAACCAAATATGCTTATAATGTTTTCCCAAATGAATCTTGTTATTTTGGTTTTCATAAAATCTTTAGTTGGTGTGGCTTCTACCCATTGTGTGAGAGACAATTTGTTGTTGTAATAATGTACCCTGCATCCATTCTATGTGCTGCAAGATTTATTGGTCCAAAAAAATCAATTTCCCATTTTTAAATGGTTCTTGGGAGGTTATTGGAATTAAATTCATATTATCATGTATTCTAGGTCTACTAACTCTTTGGCATTGTTTGTATGCCTTAAGCATATTCTTTTGCCTCTTTAAATAAAATCAACCACTAGAGTCTTGCATTTAGGATTTTCTGAGTGGTAACATCACCTACGTAGTGCCCCCTATAATTCCTTCATGCACTTCAATTCAGATATATTTCTTTTCATGTTGTAGGACACATCATTGTAAAATTTCGTCACGCCCCATTTTATAGAGTTCATTGCTAATTAACTAGATTGCCACGAATTTGAAAACTAATTTCTTTTGCATATTGACCTTGTAATTTTTAGGCACCACCCCATTTTGTAGAAATAAAATCACGTCTTCCAATTTACCAAATCCACTTTGTATGTTAAGAAATTGAAATCTTTCATATCATCCTCTATTGGGTCTGAATTTTCACCTATTTTGATGCACAATAAATGATTAGGTCCAATATTATTTTTCATGGGTTCAACAATTACTAAGAATTGGAATTATTGGAATAGGATGACCCATCTGCATATTCACCCATGAAACATTGTTTTATCAACCAGGTGATTTAGTGTCATATGGTTAGTATAGAATATAAATGACATTGCAAGAAGATAGTGCTAAAAGTTTTGTAGCACATAGACCATTGATAGTCCTTCCCTGTTTATTGTTATATAAATTATTTCAGTGCACATTAATTTTTAATTTACAAAGTAGATAGAATGATCAATCATTCCTTTCCATAGTTGTGCTAAAATTGTGCCAAAAATTGTGCTTGATGCAACCACATGTGAATGGAATAGTGTGTTCCAATAAGGGAATTGTAAAAAAGGTGCTTATATTAACTTATCATGTAATTTCTCAAACACTTTTTTTCATTCCACATCCCACTCGTAGTCACTGGTTTTTCTTAGTAACTTCTAGGGGGCAACATTTTTAGCATAATATTTGATGAAATTTTGGTAATATCCGCAATGACCTAGAAAGGACCAAACTTCATTTTGCATTTTTGGTGGCTCTAGATGACTTATCACATCAATCTTGGTGGGATCTACCAGCAATCCATATTTACATATAACATGTCCTAATGAGGTGTCAAATGGTGTTGCGAACACACACTTCTTGATGTTCAATGAAATTTGCAACTGCCTGCATCACATAAACATTAGTCATAAATTATCATAATGATTACATATTAACCCATAAACTATCTAGTCATCCAAGTATTTTTGTAAAAAAATTAATATGAAATCTTCAAAAGTTGTTAGAACAATGTGTGAGAAAACAAATAGCGTGTTCTTAAGTCCAAACAACATGACTGTATAAGAAAATGTTGGACCAAATAAATGATTAAGTATGAAGTCAGAAGGATGCGTGAAAGTGAGTGTGAAAGCATGAAAGGAGAATTTTCAAAAGTTAAAGAGGCGTGAAAAGGTGCACGTATGTAGACACAAAATCACACACTTGGGTACATTTCTAGGTCCTAATCACATAATACTATTCATATGATTCCAAAGAAAGAAAACTAATAATTGATTATTGTCTTTGGCCTCTTTCTTGTCTTTCTTGATTTCTCTTTGGTCTTGCACACCTCATGGCCTAGTCTGATCTTTATAGATTTATCTTTCTTGACTCTAGACACTAGCACCCAACCAGGATGCTAGCGCACATATGCCCTCATCCCCTCTTGGCGCTTCCAACCTCTTTGCATCTTACTCACCCCTTTTAGGCCTCTTTTATCTTTTGGGCATCTTGTTTTCTTATGGGTCATCCTTTTAGCTGTCAATTATGAAATTAAAACAAGGGAATCATATAAATACAAAGTTATGTGACCATAATAAGGGACCAAAATCTAAGCATTTATTATCACCACCTAAGGTTGCATGCAAAGGAATCTAAGAGAATTAAAGGCATTCATCTAGCACTCATAAAAGGGACAAGTGACTTTATTTTTTGCATACACACATAAGAGGGAAAGTTCATTTTTCCATTTACACATCTATCTACATTACTACATCTAGATATTGGTCACTATTAAGTACATCTTGCATAAGAGCTTCTTAGGGCATGATTTTTACACACACGTATAAGAACTACATGGATTCAGAGATGTAGTGTAGTGATTGGTTATAAATTCACTTTGTCGAGTGACTTCTGGGGTCAGTTAAAATCCCCATGTGCATCTTTCTTTTTTAGGATTTGATGTATTTTAGGGTTTTACAAGATATCATTTGTTTTTCAGGTTACAAGAAAACTATGCAATCATCCAACGACATATAAGAGACCGACAACAAAGGTTAGTGACAACCTTGCGACATAGGATAAACCTTATTATGAGCTCTAGCACAGTCACAGGTGCCTACCAATGGTCTCTGACACCTAGGAGCCCTCACCCCAGTCTAGGTGCCCTGGACCAGGCTCATCTAATAATTACAAAGTTTTCTGAGTGCAGTTGTGACAGTCTCCTCATCCTGTTCATCAATCTTTTAGTCTAGAATATGTTGGGATCAATTGTAATATCAGCTAAGTCTTCTATTCCCTTCCTTGCACATACGATTTTATATTTTTTATGCTTATTTCTTGTGTCAGATCTATAATTCAATGTTTAAATTATCATATGTGAATATGTAATATCTAGGGTTTAGCATTAATCTATTTTTGTTAAATCATTTGGTGAACCCCACTCATGATTAGTACTTCAAATCCTTCTTTTGTACACTATATTTTCTTTCATGGCTCCTAAGGTTTCTCAAGACTCCTTGTATCAATTGATTCAACTACATCCACCTTAAAAAAAATTCTCCTAAAATCCCTAGACACTCTGTATCTTCCTAGTGATACACCACGTACTTAGGTCAATGCTATCTTCAATCGTATTTCTGATGACTGTCTTGGTAATAATTCCAATCAATCTATTTACCAGTCAATTCAAGCTTTACATTCTTTATTTCAAGATAAATTTCAGGCTATGGAATTCATAATCACATCCCTAAAATCTGAAATCCAACATCTTAAGGATGATTGTCAAGCTCATGCTAGTTCTTCTTCTACTCCTCATCCTCGTTCTATGTTTTCTACATGTACTCATATTAGTGAACCTCAAGTCTTACCATTACAGAAACCTCTCAAGTTTGAGCTCAATACTAAACAACATGATATTCTTCCTGATCACCTTAATCATCAATTAATTATCTTGTTATCTACTCATTGTTATCCTCCTTATCGGCTTGAAAAATATCAAGGCCATCCATCTTGCAATTATCATCGAATTAATGGACATAATGACTGTAGAAACCTATAATTTAACCCGAGTAATTTAAATACTTAAATTGCGCTAATTATCCTCTTTCCCACAAATTGATGACATATTGTCAACATATCACACTTCTTCTTCCATCACTGTTAATTAGGTACATTACGCTAGTTAATTAACCCTTCTATCCAAAAAATACACTAATTAACGACCTTTCGTTAATTAATCCCCCTTTCTATCTAGAATAATTAATTATTATTAATTAATTAGCTTCCTCTTCCATTAAATCAATAAATCATCATTTATTTGATTAAATTTCTCTCATAGTCTAAATCATGCTAATTATTCCTCTAAAAAGCTTCTATAATATTTCTCACCTATTAATTAATCACTTGGGTTAATTAATAAATCCCCTCAAACCCCATGAGTCACTAAAGGACAAAATAAATTCTCCTAAGGTTGACTCAACCCCCTTTCAACCATCCTTATCTGAAACTAAATCAACCTAGCTATCATCCCACATGTAAAGGGATGTAGAGATTATTCTATCCATTTGGATATATAAGGATCCCTCCTCTTACCTTTCTATTTACACCTACACTCCTAAATGAGCATAAAGCATAAACTATAGCCATTTTATCTTCTTTGAAGCATTCTTACATTAGAAGAGTTAGCCTTCTCCATTTCTTGCATTCATCCACTCAAGTTTTTGAATTCATATGGAGATATGTCAAATGGTCTTGTAGCCATGATTTTACAAGACTCCATTCTTATAAACCTTGAGATTTAAATCACATAATCAAATCTTTGATTGATAGAGATCTACATAGGTTCAATCTCATCTCATTTAGTATTCTATAAGAGATAGAATTTAATTTGTTTAGCATATTAGCTTGAAATGTTCATTTCATGTTTAATGTAGAAATGTTGATAGGTTAGATTTGCTTAAGCTCTTAGCATGATGATGCATAGGTTTAGTTTAACATTGTATTGAAGCTACTAGGTGCTAGTTTTAATTCTACTTACATAGCTAACTAATTCATGAATACAATGACAATGATTACTCTGCTATAAAGTGACAAATTATCTACCTTAAGCATTATGATATTATCTCATTTGATACAAAAAATGCTGCTACATGTTCATCTCCAATTTCTACATCCCAATGTGTTCCTAAATCTGATTCATCTATGTCTTGCACATCATACCATCATTACTAATGTAAGTCAAGAACCTCCTAAGAACCTTTCTCTCAAAATAAGTCTAACTCATCCACTCTCAAGTCATCTATGGAATTACCAAGTCAAACTAAGAAACCACTCACTACATAAGATCAGGAAGCTCTAGCAAGCCTCTTTCAAATTCCACCATTCAAGATCCCTTCACAATACCCACTTTAGCAACCCATCATTTTTGTCAAGGAGACTACTCTTTATACTGATGGCCAAGAGACATTTCAAACTCCACCACCATGGCATGGTCCTATTGTTTCTTTTTCCTACCATTTTGTTGACTCTCTCTCTTCTCATGACATAGATAAGACTCTCCCATAATGGCATGGTATCTATCATGTCACCACATAGATCTCCATCATTGGCACACTTGGGGGCATCATGCTTACTTCCCCCCTCGTAGCATTATTATGTGTCTAGCATTTCTACTTTTACGCTCTGTGCTTCGCGTCTAGTCTTTATCATTCATCACACATACATTGATGGACCACTTGTATCGTCATCACCCTATGACACACTCTTTTGCTAAGGTTCAAACTTGACTATTGAGGTCATACTATATTCATGAACCTCACACACTACACATGTCATGTTTTATGCTTTACAATACATATTTTGAGCATTTTCTTCTTGCACATCATATTATATTATTCTAATATCCACACTTTGTGCTTCGTGTTGCATCTTTATAGCATATATTTCAAACCATTACCATGTAACACACTCTATTTCCATAGTTCATAATTGACTGTTGAAGGTATAAATATGAAATGAACCTCACCTCTTCTACACTCTATGCTATATGCTATTTTGATATATATTTCAAGCGCATAGCTCAAACCATTTCTCGATGACACACTCTTGTTCTGTGGTTCATTCTTGATTATCAGAGGGTCTTTTATAAATGAACCTTATCTCATAAAAATCCATACACATCCACTCGGGGGCACGCTTCTCCTATCACATTCACATTGCATACCATTCCATCTCACTCACAACATATTACATATCTTGGTTTCACTTAGTCTTGCTTGCTTATACTTACATGTACAATGTGTTTTCTATGTTAGCCACATATCTAGTATGTCATTATCCTTTCTAGATACACACGTGCATTCACTTGTTATCTAGTTGTGGATGAAAAATCTCTACAGAATTTTACACGCATCATATATTCTTGACACTGTACCTCTTACCAGTCTCATAGAGGCCCTTGAGGGCATCCACTTTCATACACACTAAAAGTGCTATTGTTTCATTTTACACTACTTCCTATTTTTACCAACACACTACTCTATCGATATATACACTCTTTGACATACTCTTAATATTTATAACATGTTAATAAGTGCTTCATGTGTAACATTTTCCTTGCAAAAATCATTTTCCACCATGGTTGTCTGATAATTTACTTGATACTATTTTCCATTGTATGTCATTGTTTGCAGGCTTTCCCCTATGTCTTTTTGTTCATTTCTTGTATGCTTTTGTCCGCTTTGTCTCTAATTATCTTATGACATTGTTAGCGATGTCCCATGTTTGAAACCCACTTTTCATGGTCAACATTGTCTGTAATATTGCTTATTTCCATTGTATTTTATAGCATGTTTTTTAATTTTTCTACTAACACATATTTCTAGCCACTTTTCTTGCATGTGCCTTGGTTTCTACCATCCACATTCCCTCCCCCTGCAGGGATATAGTTTCATATCAGTGTTTGTTCCTCTCCTTTGGTTTGCATACTCCTAGTGACATCATATGTACTCCAAATGAGGGGGAATACATTGGGTGAATCACTCACCCCATACAACGGCTCAGAGCTTTAGTATAGACCTGCACAATATAGGAACAAAATAAAGTTATAGTTACAGAATGACCCAAAATATAACTTGGGTCCTTAGTTTAGCACAGACACTAGTGCCTAGATATAGACATTAGCACCTCGAAGCTCCTAACATTTCTTGGGCACCTATGACTAGGGGCAGTTACAGTCACTTTCTCATATCAACACAAATTTCAATAGTTCACTGAGTAGTTTACATAGTACATGAAAATTTCTCAAGCAATCAAAATTCATTCTATCTCCTTTTTCTATTTCCTTGTATCAAACTAGAAAAAGCACGAAACAAAGAAAGATCACACCATTTTTTGTGGTGTGAGATCACCCAAATAAGTCACACTTGGTATGAGATCACACAAAAAACATGTTCTTGGTGTGAGATCACCTGAAAACATCACTCTTCTATAGTATTTTAGGACAATTTCTATCCTTTTCACTTGTCATGGATCGAGTGAACACATTCTTTTTACTAATTTTTCACATTTTTACATACTTTTGCATAAGTTTACAGAGTTTTCATAACACATGAATTTGAATACTCTTTCACTCTTCTTTTATAGGTCCATCCTTAATACGTAACAAGAAGTAACCCTTCATCAAGATATAACAACAATAGGTACAACACGGTATGTAGAATACACTTCAC
Organism: Taxus chinensis; assembly: GCA_019776745.2. Lineage (NCBI taxonomy): Eukaryota > Viridiplantae > Streptophyta > Pinopsida > Cupressales > Taxaceae > Taxus > Taxus chinensis. Next base: position 83,028,312 of record CM034150.1, on the reverse strand, counting down.
CCCTACGGTCACTTCCTCTTCTTTAGCTTCCACGCTTCATTTTTCTATCACTCCATGATTTTTCTTGTCTCTTCGACGTGTTTTTGCCATCGATATACATGGTTGTTAGGTAAACATATCTTATATACTTTATGTTATTGAGTATTCACTCAACAACATAAAGTGGGGACAAATGTAGACACAAAATCACACACTTGGGTACATTTCCAGGTCCTAATCACATAATACTATTCATATGATTACTAAGTGAGAAAACTAGTAATTGACTACTGTCTTTGGCCTCTTTCTTGTCTTTCTTGCTTTCTCTTTCTTGTACACCCCATGACCCAGTATGATCTTCATTGCTTTATCTTTCTTGACTTTGGGTACTAGTGCCCAGCCAAAACGCTAGCACCCAGGCGTCCTCGTCCCCTCTTAGCGCCCCCAACCTCTTTGTATCTTACTCGCCCCTTTTGGGCCTCTTTTATATTTTGGGAATCTTGTTATCTTATGGGTAAGAATTTTAGTTTTCAATTACGAAATTTGAATAAGGGAATCATATAAATACAAAGCTATGTGACCATAATAAGGGACCAAGCTCTAAGCATCTATTATCACCACCTAAGGTTGCATCCAAAGGCATATAAGAGAATCAAAAGGAATTCATCTAACAATCATACAAGGGATAAGGGATTGCATTTTTTGCATACACGTATAGGAGGGGAAGTTCATTTTTCTATTCACACATCTATCTAAATTTCTACATCTAGCTATTTTTCACTATCAAGTGCATCTTGTATAAGAGCTTCCTAGGGCACAATTTCTACACACACACACAAGAACTACATGGAGTCTGAGATGTAGTGCATTGCTCGGATGTAAGTTCACTCTATTGGGTGACTGTTGGGGTTAGTTGAGTCCCAATTTGCATCTTTCTTTTTAGGATTTGATTTAGTTTAAGGTTTTGTAGGATATCATTTGTTTTTCAGGTTATAGGATAATTATGCGATCATCCAACAACATACATGTGACCAACAAAAAAGTTTAACGACCACGTTGTGACACAATAAAAACTAGATTCTGAGATCATGCGCACTCACATGTACCTACCAGTGGTCTCTAGTGCCTAGGTTCCCTCGCCTCAGTCCAGGCACCCTAGTCTAGGCTCATTTGAAAATTAAAAAAATTTCTTAGTGCAGTTGTGACACTCTCATCCTCATGTTCATCAGTCTTCTAGTCTATAATACTTTGGGAACAATTTTGAAATCAGCCAAGTCTTCTATTCCCTCCCTAACACTTAGGGTTTTTTATTTACTTTGCTTATTGTTTATGTCACATCTATACTTCAACATATTATTTATGATATAAGACTATGCATCTAGGGTTTATCATTAATCTAATTTTTAAAAATCAGTGTGGAGGTATGAAGAAAGCATACGCAAAGGGTTACACATAAGGATGACATAATCAGGAGTTAGCCATAATTGTAAGACAAGATATAAATAGGAAAAATCACAGGTTGGCATGGTTAACATGGGAAAGCTATAAATAGACAAAAACATGGATAAGGCATGAAAAAAATAGGATAAATCACATGCAAGGATAAGAATAGACACACACTATACATGGATAAGGACATGTTTAAATATAACACATGCAACAAAATCTATTTATATTTCAAAAGATAAAGGTGGAAATTCTAGATAAAATCAATCCACACATGGAGAACCACATGATAACACCTAATTATATGAAAATACAGGTTAGGAAAGCATGCAAGCTATGTTTAAACATATTCTAAGTATAGATTAAAGAATGTATGCAGTGAAAGACAAGTTCCCACCCTATATATGTGTGTATAGGTGTTCGCGTAATGAAGGGTGAAGAGTTAAAGAGATGTGTGTGGGTGCATAAATGTGAGTGAGTCCATGTATGAGTTCTACCTTGTGCATGATTCTGTAATGGAGGTTAGATGAACCTATCATATTGTAATGCATCATGAGTATAATGAATACAAGATATTTTGGTTGATCAATTATCTTTGTGCACATTACAGTAGTTCATGTTCTTCATGTGGCATGTTTGTATGTTATGTTAGCCATGTTTTTAAGAACCATATCTTGATTATTGCCCTAGAATGAACTCAAAGGATTTGCACACACTTCAGGGGAACATTCAAAGCTATGTATTAGTGAGATGTCAAGACACCCAGCTAAGGTGTTTTGATTTACAAGAATGCAACGCGACATTTTAGTTCCATTGATAGGAGCTTCTTTCATTTAGGATCTCAAGATGTGGCATACTTATGAAATTTCATCCCTCATTGGAGAACATTGAAGGGTGGATATACGGTAGAGAAGATGAGTTTGCACAGAGATACAAAACTTGTGATAAGTTGAATCCATATAGATGGGTCAAAGACAACTTGTATGCCAAGCTCTATGAAATATTCTTCATATTATTTCCACGGGAATTGTATGAGTGGTTAGCATCGTATGCATAGAATAAAGGAAGTAGGATCAAATGAAAGAAAATATTGAGTCAGAGTAGGTATCAGACATTGGTTGATTTGGATATGCCATGGACACACACAATAAATCATTGGTGGGAAGGTGTCTTGATGAATTACACTTTAAAATACATGATCTCTATGTTCGTACCCAGAGGAAGTTGAGTTCAAGTTTCTTAGAGAGCCCATAGGATCATATTTGTGCATGCTACTATTAGCTATAAAGATCTTAATGGTTGAACTCAGACTGGAAAAGATAAAATTTTGCCGCATCCTGGGGAAAGGAAGGGGATTGGGAAATATTACATTGGGCCAGATGGAAGATATAGACAGAGAAGAGAGACTACACAAATACAATGATGTGTGAGAGAGGGAAGTTGAAGAGGCATTAAGACAAAGAGGAATGGGGCAAGGCGAATGATATGAGAACCTTACAAGAGGAAAGGGAATGCAGGACCATATCCCTCTGATATTATAGAAGCATAATAGAAGGAACCCCTTGACATTTGTTGAAAGTGAGTCAGGTGAAGAAACAAGAACCGTTGGCATGCATGCGAACCATCCTAGACCCTTAGCCCTTTCAAAATTTCATATAGAGGATGATCATAGTGATGAAGAACAAGAAGGTGATAAGGGATCACTATGTTGGGTTAGAGATATAGGCAGATATGTATTAGTATCAAATCAGAAGGTGCAAAAGATAAAGGTAGCTCACATGGTTGCTCAGTAGATTTTAACAGAAAGAACACAAAATTTGATTGGAAGTACAATAGGTGAAACACATGAGAAAAGTGTTGGTGTGCAAGAAATTTCTACCAATGGCATGCATACTAAATCCACTGTAGGTGTGTAGATAAGAGCTCCATCAATAACAGGCTTGGGAGGCTATGGTCCTCCCTCAAGTGGAGGAAATCTTGGTGAAGGTTTGAGGTTAGGATATGGTGCTCCCCTAAGTGGAAGTAATCCAGGAAAAGGAAGTAACCCATAACCAAAAAACCTCCTCAAATTTTATTTGAAATGTGAATCCACTTACCTTAGTATAGAGGAGTAGAAGATGTTACAAATTAAGTGCACAAATGTGAGCTCTTGTGGAGAGCTAAGGGAATTAATACTTTAGACAATAATTTTATTTAGTTTGTAACCGCATTGCAAGGTCGCGTGCATAGTTGGTACATGAATTATGGCCCACATTAGATGACTGAGGACTATGGCACATTATGTGTTGTCTTTCTGGCCAAGTTTCACGTACCTAATTTCGAGCAGTGGAGCATTAATGCACTCAAGGAAATTTAACATGGACTATCTAAGAGTGTATGGGAATATGATGTGTGATTCAAAACTCTTTTGTCTAAGATCTCATATGACATGCATCAAATTCAACACACGCAATGGTTCTAGGTGGATTGCTAAAACCATTTAGAAGGGAACTTTCACATAAAATGTTTATAGACCCGCATGAAGATTTGGAGGTAGCAGTCTGTACAGAGGTAGTTGGAAGCATAAATACTGGTGTAAGTTCATTCCTTGAAGTGAAAATTGTAGTTATGATAACTCAGTTGGAGAAGTTTTCTACTAATTATGCTCATGACACTTATAGTGGACTATGGTGTACAAACTATGACATAAAAGGGCACACAAAGGATATCTTTCTACATAGGAATGTGCATGTACTACTCATAGCTTGTGATATTTTTCATAAAATCATGATGTCTAGGATTTCCCACTTCTTCAGTGTGTGACCCAGAAGAATATGTCACTCTATTACAATATTTGTGAAGCACAGACACACAATACAACTAATTGTTGACTGATTGACCATATCTATGAGGCTTTTGAGACATGATTTCTCTAAACCAATGCAAAAATTAGTTCATAGGTACGTAGGGGATAAAATAATGATGTAGGTAACAATGACGATGGAGGTTATATGGGTGGATATCATGGTAGAGGCCATGAAGGTCGTGGAGGTAGGTTAAACTAAGGCACATGTTATATACGTGGGTCATTAGATAATTATCAATGGGAGTGTACAAAGAACCAGTCTTGTGCGTACTATAGAAAGGGGCCCAAAGTAGAAGATTCCCTAAATTTATACATAAAAATGTACACAAACAAGAAGGATAGGGGCACAAAAATGATACAGGTTGAGCACTATAGGTAGGGATATTTGCAACCTACAACCTTAGTTATGATAGAGGACAAACCATTATTGGTTACTACATGTGCAAAAGCTTTACGCACGTATGAGTAGGGAAGATCAAAGTTGCCAATTAGATGGGATGAGAATGTGTAGGAAACTAAGTATTCAGATGCATGACAACAAAAGGAATTATTCCAAGAGACCATGGGCATAATCAAATAACTATAGGGGGAGATAATTTTTCTGAAGGGACAAGCATGGGATAGAGAGCGTGCCAAGTAGACTAAAGTACCTGATAAGAATGTTGATGACCTCAAGGAAGTATATGGGATGATTAGACAAGAAAATATCATACTATGTTAGGAAAATGGTACCAATATAATGTCTTGGTACCACACATAGGAATAAAGAGGGACCAAAAAAATCCTACATGTTAATTTACCACCTCATAACCATGAATACGAAAAGGAGATTATCCTCAATGTGTTTATAGATTTGGTTGGTTGGTAGTAACATTTTGATTGATACATGCACATAAGTTAATGTCCTTACCCTTGATGCTTGGAATAGAATGGGTAGACCACCATTACTTCCATCCTCAAGTGTTTTATATATGGAAAAAAAACAAGGGCCATACCCATTAACATTTTTAAGGATATAAACATCACGATTTAGTGAAAAAAATTTAGAGGATATTTCGAGGTTCTAGAGTTGGCAGAAGTAGAAAAATTCCCTACATTACTTGGTCATCCTTGGTGTTATAAAAATAACACAAACCTGCAATTTAACAAGGATTACGTAAGTTTCAAGAATGTAAATGAATGAGTAGTGATCCCTATGGATAGTAAAAATATTGCGCCCTACATTGATCTTGTAAATGAAGAATATCTTAACTAGATATATGCATAGATGGTCCATGACCTAGAGTATGTTGAGCTAACGAAGGAAGGGATGCTCAAGTGGGGAGATACACATTCTATCAACAACACTAATAACATTTCTTGTGATGATGGGGCTCATGGTATGTATGAAATGGTTAGTCATGAGTGTCATGGAAGAGTCACATAAGTGATCAAACAAGAGATAATTAGGTGATTGCAGAAGACCGCACTACCAAAGTTTACTGGAGAAGGGAAGCCCAAGAATTTTTTATGTATCATGGAGGATTGTCTGCATGATGGGGGTGAAAGGAGAAATATTCTTGTATATTAACTCAAGGGAATGACAACACGATGATGGTATGTGCATAGAGAAAACTTGGTAGGAGGCATGAGATTGATATTGCTTTCTTAACTCGGTTTTCTAAGAGTAACCTTCCTTCAAAGATATCAAGTTATGATGGGATGTATTCCCCTTAGATAACATATAAATTTGTGAAAAGAATTGGCTTGTGAAAAATGATGTGTTATCACCATCTTGATCTGTACATAAGTTTTATTCCATATTGTGCGGGTGTGCATGCACATGGTACTTATATGTTGAGTTAAAATAGGATACCATGGATTGGAAGGCAATGACTTCAGGTATGATACATATATTTGATTACTCTTCTACTAAACCCCTTGTTCATACAAATTTTTATTTGATGAAGTGTATCACTCTAGGAGATACTCGAAGGAATATGAGCTTGTAACTTAGTTACATGGTGAGAATCTTCTAACTAAGTGCACTAACACTTGCCACTGGATGGATTCTAATGAGTACCTCCTAGAGCGCACCTGGAAGGTAAAAGATAAAGGTAAATTGGTGTACACTATTGATGATTAAGAGGTAAAGGATATAGTATTTAGTACACTGAGGGAGAGCAAGAATTTTTGGCTATAATAGATGAGCATGTGCGTGTATATAACCAACCTTTGAAAAAAAAAAATTAACATTAGAACATAATATGTACCTAAAGAAGCAATAATTGGATATTAATGGTTAGAATATGAACTTGCGAAGATTATAGAAATTTTGCGCAACTTCCAGGATCTATTTCTTAGAGGCTACAACGAGTTAAAGGCTATCCATCATTCACTTGGGGAAATGAAGATCAATCTAAGGGAGTGTTGATCAAAATTTCCCACTCATGTTTCAAGTTAATGGAATGGTGATAAGAAAATAGGAAACACCAAATTATGAGAGGGTTTAAAGATACCTCTTGCTATGAGATGATGATGAAGATGAATATACGGGCACAAAATATCCCTTTGTGGTAAGCTAAATAACTTGTACAACAAAAATAAGATAAATAGGAAAACAATTAGCATATAAGATGGTGGGTTTCCTGACTAGGTCAGTCTTGAGAAGTGATAAATTCTTAGGGATGAATGTCAACCCATTTTTGATAAAAGATAATGGATAAATAAGATGTAACATATAACATAATAAAATAAAGATCAAAGATATATGCTAAGACAACAGATGATGATAAAAATGAGATAAGGAGAACCAAACTTGGTTGGGTCGACGGTGATCCAAGACTGACAAGGATAGTTGACAGAGATTATAGTAGGAAAGATTAGAAAAGTACATAAAATAAATCTAAGAAGGTCCTGGATCAGATGTTGGAATGCTAGAGGAATAGAAAGGATGCAAGAAAATTGACAGATCTGATAAATGTAGATAATATCGACGATGACTGGGACCAAAAACAAAAATTTGGGATCTTGAATAGGTGGATCATAGAAATAGAGGAATATAAACACTGAAATACCTTTAGAGCATGTAGAAGACGCAACAAAAGATAGAAAATAGAGATGATACATATCAGATTGACGATGATTGGGTTGGATCAAAGGTGACTAGTGATAATGAAGATGAGATCTAGAGTGCCAAGAGTGTAGAGCATAAAGATAATGATGTATGAGATGCTGTAGGGTCTGAAAAACATATAGCAGAAAGGATGAAAGGTAGAAAAATAGGAAGATATAGATCAAGTCGATGACGAATGGGAAGAGTCGATGACGACAAGAGATAGATCTAGGTTTTGATCATATTGAATGGATGGGAAAATGATTGTGGGAAAATGATAAATGAAGGATGATAAATGGCATGGATCCAAGGTAACTGACATACTTACAAGATTGATGCGAAAGGATGATGAAACAATGGTGAGGGATCTAAGAAAGAAATATACTTGAAATCTCCCAAGATGATATGTAAGATCTCAAAAATAGAACCAAGTTGATGGTTGCAGCTCTAAATAAGAGAAATAAATAAAACAAAACTTGCAAGAAGGCTTGAATTATCAAAATTACATCCTGAAGAGAGGGGGTAGAGGTATACTTATAGGGTTAATGAAGACCTATTAGGGTCACCATCGAATGCGATTGACCATTGATTTGGGTGGTGGAGATGGTGATCAACTTGATGCAAATGGCCCTAAAGAGGGTAGATTAGGGTTTCAGGCTCTTTAGGTGGGTTAGGGTTGGATAGTGAGGATAAAAGGTAGTTGGATGATAAAAATGCATTGAATGAGGGTAAATTTGTATCTAGGGATGATGAGGGGAGGTTTTAGGGAAGATATTAGGATAATGGATGGGTTTAGGGGTAGTTAAATGTGATTAGGGATGAATTAGGGAAGATAAAATAATAGTGGGATTAAGATGGGAAAATGAGAATTAGATAGGGTAAATGAGATTTAAGGGGGAAATATGAATTCAAATAAGAAAAGAGGTATGTATGTACAAGATGATAATGAAGGGGATCAAATGTGGGATGGGGGACAAACATACAAAAAATTGGTGTCTAGATTTGGCCCTTTTTGTCGAGTGGTTTGCGTTAAGTAAATATAGAGACAAAAACACGAAGTGGAAAGAAGATGGTGATTGAGGTGTTCCCCCTCAAACTAGGGATGGATGATACAAAGAAGAATCGATCACGAGGCTGAAAGAGATAGATGAAGGAAAAAGGAAAGGGATGGAAAGGATGAGAAAATATTCCCCAAGGGGAATGGTGATATGACCATTGTGAGAAGGATATAATAAAAATGAAAAAAAATATGGCGGTCATCTTGGAATCACATCAATAGGGAAAATAACACAACCTTAACAGAGATGACGTTAATGTCCTACGAACCCTTGAGTTAGAAAATATCATTGCAAGATAGAGGGAATCAAATGGGAATCTACTTAGATGGATGTCCAAGCCGTGGGACCAATGGGTCAAAGGAAGACATCAAAATATGCACAAAAAAATGCCAGGATGGTTAGGACAAAGGTCTAACAAAGATGCAGGGGAAAAAGAGGATGTGTTATCCTTTAAATATGAGGAAGCGAGATATATGCATTCGAGTGGGAAAAAGAAAAAATATGGCCACAACGGTGGGCTTAAGATGAGAGATGGTACCTTGATAGGGAACAAAAAGATGGCCTCAGAGCAGGCTGCAGGATGTGATTAAAGATACATGACAATATGGATAGATGAGCCAAAAGATAGAAAAATAAGCTATAAAAGACAAGATAAGGTGTGTTATGGGTGACATACAATCCTGAAGTGGAATAAAAGATAATTTGATAAGGAGATTGGATGAGATGGGAAAAATATGAAAATAAGGGTTGGGTTGACAATGATTGGGTGGGGTCAGTGATGACTTGGCTTGGGTCGACGAAAACTGGGTCAGTGCAGCTATATAAGCAACAAAGATGACCGATAAGGCTCATTTTCATGACATGATTTTGATGATTAATAGCTTTAAGAGGTATAAAAACTTGATATTTGAGAGAGATGGACCAGAGGAGGAAGGAATTGCTAGAGGTTACATAGAGCAGTAAGTCTGAAAACCTAGCTTTATTTTTCATTTTTAGATGATTTTTTATTTTTCTGAATTATTTTTATTTTTTTGATGGGCACCAAGGGCTGGTTGGTGGAAATTGGATGGGGTTTGGTGGTGAATGGATGGGTCACCATCGACTAAGGAAAAATCTCCGTCAACCAGAAGGGGGTCTACGTCGACTGGGTAGGATTTAGGTTAGATTGATAATTTTGTTTGAAAAATGGTAAAATTTTGATGATTGGATGTTGATGAGTGCTTGTTTGATGGTTTGTGCTGGCCCAAGATACATTATACATAAGAGACAGAGTCTTGAATATTAGAGAATATGTTAAATATTTAGAGTGGAACCACATAGAGGTAGTTAGATTGGGTAGATTATACCATTACCAAAGAGTGATGAGGGATACAGGGATGATCATAACCTTGATAGACAAACATGATATGAGTGCCAATACCTTATGGTTGTGGACAAGAGAGATGACGATAAAATTAGAGGGCATCTATCATATTATGAGATTACTAATTCAAGGAACACCAATAGTGCCAGTTATAATAGAGGGCAGGATGACTACATTGACAAGGTTATTTGGAGTGGATGCGCCACATATTCTCTTTGTGTCAGGGGAATTTCAGGGAACACCAATAGTGCCAGTTATAACAGAGGGAGGGATTACTACATTGACAAGGTTATTTGGAGTGGATGTGCCACATATTCTCTTTGTGTCAGGGGAATTTCATATTGAGACATGATATCAGCCTACTACACTAGGAAATTGGCTAATATGTTTAATAGCGATGATGATTTCTTGTTATGCCTTTCTAGACTCAGGTGGAGCTAGGTTTCTAGGGGCTTTAGCAGGGGTGGTAACAGATATTATCGAGCACTGAATAATGATCGCATTTGGAGTAACCCTCCTAGCACATGTATACCATGATCTCTAGATGTACATATGAGGGAGGAGGGAAAGTATAGATGTGGGATTCTTATTACACTGCTAGGATTTTGAGCACATAGTTGTGATGAGGTCGTCAGGGATTCCTTGGATCAAAAGGGATCACATTGAGCTGGCAGTAGTATTTCTAAGATAGCGAGCCAACTAAGCTCATGGAGACATTAGTGAGAGAGTAGAGGAATGATATTTAGAGACATTGGGGGCCTTAGAGGTGGATGCTGTTATATGGAGGCCATATAGAGGCTTTCTTGTATGTCTTGGTATAAATATATAACTCACAGGGATGAGGAGAGTTAGGTAGGTGTAGGGGCAGAGGCTAGAGATGATAGATGTAGTATAGTTTACCTAGGTTATGAGGTAGTTTAACATGGTTATTATGGTTCTTGGAGCACCAATTAGGTACAAACAAGATGAGGTGGAGAGGGATATTCCTAGTCTAGTGATGGAAGACCCATTGGTGAAGGAGGGGGAGCTATGGGATACTGATGAGGATGATGTGGGAGTTGGAAAGGGGTTTGTGGAGTGGATGACATAAGAGTGGGAAACATGGGTGGTTGAGGAGGAATCACATATAAGTAGAGAGGAAAAAGTGCTAGCAGGAAGAGAGGCTACAATGTTTATAGGTGGACATGGTGGAGATGGAGGTTTGGCTATGGAGATATCCTGATTACAGGTAGAGTTAGATGTTGCTCGCTGAGAGAGAATCACCACACTTTAGGGGATGGAGGGGATGCTCCAAGATAGGGACCTTTCCATATAGTAGCAAGACATATATAGGAGACAGAGAGAGGCCCTATGGGATAAATACAAATATCTAGCTACTGCATCTGAGGTGATGGAGGGAAAATTTCAGGGGGCCACACAGAGATCTTGAAAGATGGCACCACCTAGTTTCATGACACTAGAGCTATACCAAACCCTTGGAGATGAGGTGTGCTACTATGAGCATGTCATTACCTCAAGGCTACCTAATGTACCGTGTTATGTAACATACTTTGTAGGAGGGAGGATATCAGCTGTAGACACAAAATCACAGACTTTAGGTATCTACCTAGTCCTGATCACATATTACTATTCATATGATTCCTAAGTAAGAAGAGTACTAATTAACCCAAGTATTTGGTAATATTTTCTTGATTTATATTTCCACTTTTGGTCTTACACACCTTCTTTCCCAATCTGACCTTCAACCCTTCAATTTCTTAGTGTCTGGACACCAGCTCCTAACTAGAACACTAGCGTCAAACACCCTCGTCCCCTCTGGGTGCCATTGAAATCTTTATACTTTGCTCACATCTTTTGGGTCCTTTCTAGCTGTTTAGGCATCTTATATTTTTGGTAGTCAATATTTTCCAGGGATAATTATGAAATTCAAGCAAGGGAATCATATAAATATAAAGTTATGTGGAAATAACAAAGGACAAAGCACTAAAGCATTAGATATCACCACCTAAGGTTGAATCCAAAGGATATTGAAGAAAATTCAAGCATCCATTATAACATCCACACAAGGGTAAGGGACTACACTATTCTACATACACTTCATAGGATGAGAAGTTCATTCTATTCTATGCACACATCTACTTACATCTTCTACATCTAGCTATTTCTCGCTATCAAGTACGACATGCACAAGAGACACCTAGGGAATGATTCTTCACACACACACACAGAAATACATTTGGCCTAAAATGTTGTGCAATAGTCAGTCGTAATATCACTTGTTTGAAAAATGAGGACAATCTGACCCCTCATTTGCAATCTTTTCTTTTTGGGATTTGATGCGCTTTTGAGGTTTTTTGTAGGTTATTTATTTATTATAGGTTATTAATGACATCGGAAATTATAATGTGACATACTAACAATAAGAAACGAAGGACAACGAACACCTTGCGACTAGTCAAAGATAAATTTTTGAGAATTTTTTCAGTTAAAGGTGCTCATGATTGGTATGAAGTACCCACAGGCGCCCCTAACCCACTCCAGGTGCCCTAGTCCAACATATTCCTCCATCTTTGCATTTTTCTGGGCTTTATTGAGATATTATGCACTTCAAATTTCTCATTTCATCACTTCATCACAACCTAGGATTAATTCTTAAACAAATAAGTCATTTTATCTCCTCTTTTCACTTAGGGTTTTAAATCTTAATTGCTTATTTTCTTGGGTCATTTATGTACTTATTTGTCTATTTATTTACTTCTATATTATAATTAGATTTAGGAATTTATAAATTCTATATTTTCTTAATCATCAGTGTGACAAGCGGTGTCAGGGAAAATAATGAGCGTAGTTTAGCCTCGACGCGATGGTGGTCTAGGTAGTGGACATGGAGGATGATAGACCCCAACGCTAGGAGGACAGGGTGCTGCCTTGCGGCTCAAAGTGTATGATCTTGTATTCACTAAGTAGGGTGAACATTGGATATAGATTTTGACATATATAATTTGAGATAGAGCCTAGTTAAGGCCTATCATGGATGTATAGATATTATATATATATATATATATATATATATATATATATATGATGATTTTGTCATGATGTCCACATGTTGTGATTAGTAGATTAGATACATGTGATGTATTATATGTCTTGATGGATGTTGATGTTTGATTAGATCATAGATGTGAAATGATTAAATGTTGATTTAGATATATGTGATGTGTGGATGAAATGTAAAATTAATGTTATGGACTTAGATTAGGTATGATCATGATATATGTGATGGTTTATATGTTTTGATGGATGTTGATGGTTGATTAGATTATGATTGTAGAAATTATGTTTGATTATATTATGTACGGTGATTCAAATGATACATGGATGAAAATGGATTATGATGTGATAAATATTATATGATGTGATTGAGAGTAGAATAGATGTGATGGATATTATTATGATAGATGTGATAGATATGATGGATGAGATTATATATGGTTTATATATGGTTAGATATGATTCATATATAATGAGATGGGATGTAGATATGTGATTAGATATAGATGATGTGATGGAGTTAGATGTTAGAGATGAAGAGTAGATTAGGTATGATGTGATGTGATGTGATGGATTTAGACTATATATGTAAAATTGATATTAAAGAATTATATTAGATAGGGAAAGAATATGATGGAGTGATGTGATTTATTGAATTAGATTAAATGTGATAGACCTGATGTAGATTAGATAAGATTCAATGTAGATAGGTAGAATGTAACCTTGATAAGGTGACCTAAATATAGAAAATTACACTTCATCATAACAAAGAGGGCACGTGGAATAAATTATTTTGGACTGGATCACCAGTAAAACATGAAAGGGAACATCCACAGAGATATTTACTTACAACCTAAGGTAATTGTTAACACATAACCAATGATATTTAATCATTTTTAAGATCATGGAGGAAATATGGGAGGTGTGCTTATACACTTACTATAGACATGACAAGGGGTTTAGATGTAGCTTACATGGGGAAAGTATGTTCTCCTTAGGTGGTTGTCCTAGGTCTATGCCCCAACTTTGAGAAATATGGTGCAAACTGGTCAATGCGGGAAGTTTTCTGTAGATGGGAAAGATGATCAATGTTGAAAGCTTCCTTAGGATGCTTGATTTTGATTTTATTTTTTCTTTTAGATATTTATAAGACTGATAAATGTAGGAAGCCTTTGCTTCCATGATACAATAAGGTAGCCATTCTTTGAGGGAGTGGTCTATAATGAGAATTTTTTCTTTTGATTTTGATTTTTAACTTTAAATGGAAGGATAAGATGTATGATATCTGTCCTTTAAGGGATAAGTATATACTTTTAACATTATTTAATTTATATAAACAACTCCCCTTTGAGGGAACAATTTGTTTTTGGATAAAATAGATTTTGATTTGAGCATCCATGATTTTTGACTTTAGGATAGAGTTGAGGATAGCCAAGTAGACCACTTGAGGAGGGGAATTAATATGTACAAGTAACACCCATGGAACCTTAACATGATTCTAGTAGGTAGAGAAGAGTGTGATGGAAATAATGATTGCGGGGTTCCCACTTATAAGGAGGATCTTATCCACAAGGAATATGCTATGGGAAGAGCCTTGATTCCCATATTCAAGGTCATATATAGGAATGTGACAAGATACCACATAATTCCAAATCATTATGATGAAATATGGAAATTCTAGTGATGGAAATGAGACAGTTAAACATGACTAAGATCACATTGGTAAGTGTGTTAATAGTAGAAAAGATGCAAGTGCAATGCGTTGAGAGGTTTTGTTTCTAGTTTACCATCAAGGGAAGCTAAACGATATGACCCAGACCCAGGCTTATGCATGATAATATATGGTCCAATCTAGTTTGGAGAAAAATTTCCACGTTGGCTCCTTTCTAGAGTAGTGATGTTCTAATTTTATTTAAGGATAAGGTCACTGATGTTAACATCACATTCTTTTAGATGTTTATTGTAAGCATGTTTTATGCACTCTTGATAGATATGATGATTTCAGAGAGTGATTAAGTGACACTCATCTGAAAAATCAAGTTATGCAAGACAATCCTGACGGTAATCCTTGTTAGAGAAAAAGTCGCGAAGAGAAACATGAAAAGATGGGATTTGAACTTCAAGGGGAAGATCGAATTCATATCCATAGACAAGAGAGAAAGGAGTAGTGCTTGTAGAGGTGCGGATGCTAGTCTGATAATCCCAAAGAGTGAAGGGGATATGAAGATGCCAATTTAGACCTTCCTTATCAATTTTTTTGGAAAGGATGTTACAGAGAGTCTTGTTAGTGGGTTCATTTTGGCCATCAGCTTGAGGATAATAAGTAGAAGAGAAGTTTAACTTAATAGTAAAGGAGTCAAAAATCTTCTTAAGATATTTGTTTTTGAATGAATTTCCATTATCCATGATTATTTTATGAGGGATGCTGAAGTGACATATGATGTGCTGATAGACAAAATTGATGATTTTTTTAGCTTTAGTGGATGCGATTGGAATGGCTTCCACCCATTTGGTGAATTATTTAGTATTGGTTAGGATATAATGATGGTGTTGAGAAGAGAGTGGATTGATGATGCTAATAAAGTTGAGTCCCCATTGTGAGAATGATCAAAGATCTTGAGCTGGCTGTAAGGCCTTGCTAGTGATGTCGATGAGATTGGAATGTTTTTGGCATTTAACACACTTTTTGACATAGTCACAATAATCTTGATTGAGGGTGGGCCAATAATAACCCATATGAAGAATGTACTTGACGATGGCCAAACCACTAAAGTGTCCACCAGAAATGCCTTCATGGACATCTTGGATAACATAGATAGATTAATGAAATTTAAGGCATCATAGAAAAATGGCATCAAACCCACATTTGTAAAGGATGCCACTAAGGATGACATAGCGGTTAACGTATTGAAGAAATGAACTCATACCATTTTTGGAAAGGTTAGAGGGAATTTTGGATTGAGAAAGATAATCAAATATCTGTGTGTACCATATGTTAGACTGATCGGTGTCAACAAGGTTGATACGAGGAAGATTATGAGTGTGAGATGGCCGATTGATGTGATGAACAACAACAAAGAGTTTGGATTATTCAATTGTCCATGGGATGAGAAATGTGAGATATGACATGGTGTCGATGAAGTGATTAGATGAGTTGGGGATGATTTAGATAGTATATTGATCAAAGGCCTCGATAATAAAATCGATGATATCCTTGTATTTTTGAAGGAATTCATTTTTGCAGTAATATATTCCCTTAATTTAATTGATAATGAGTTGAGAATCATAGTAGATATCAAGGATTTGGATGACAAACATGATATCAGTTTGGAGACCCAAGATTAGGGATTTATACTCATCCATGTTGTTAGTGCACTCAAAGTTAAGCTTGTAGGAAACTGGGATAGGAGTTTCCCAAGGAGGATTGATAATGACACCAACACCTCCCCCTTACCGAAACTTAGATCCATCAAATTAAAGTTTCATTTTGAGGGGATAATACTGCTGATCAATGGTATAGATGGACTCTTCAGGAAATTTCTTGTGAGGAAGTTGATTGTAAGGAAGAGGGGCTTTGGCTAATTGATCAACGATAGTTTGGCCCTTGATTGATTTTTGAGAGATGAACACTAGGTCAAACTTGGTCATGAGCATGAGCCATCAAGTGATGCAATCATTATGGTAAGGCTTAGAATGCATATTTTTGAGAGGATTAAAGATAGTGATGAAATAGGTTTTATGGTTGAGAAGATAATGATGAAGCTTAGAGGTGGAAAAGACCTATTCATCACAATGTACCAACATGGTACCTAGAGCATTATAAGTGATAGATATGTAAAGATAGAAGGGTTCCCCCTCACGTGGAGGCGTGAGCATAGGTGGAGATAGAATATATTGATTGAGCTTGTTAAAGGAATTTTTGCAATTTACATCCTATTTAAAGTGAGCGTCTCTGTGGAGAAGATGATGAAAAGGTTGGAAATGATCATAAATATGTAAGATAAAAGGATGAATTGATTGGAGTCAGCCTTGAATACTATGAAGCTACTTTAGATTGGAATGGGGAGGCATCTTGAGGATAGTTTGATCTTAGTAGGGTAAAATTCAATACCCCTGATATAAACAATGAAGCCAAGGAGTTTTCCAGTTAAAAATCCAAACACACACTTGGAAGGATTGAGATGAAGGAAGAAACAAATAATACACATCAAGAGGATTTCAAGGATAGAAATATAATCTTATCAACGTTTGCATTTACCCAAGAGGTCATCAACATAATCCTCTACGGTCTTGTGGATAAGGTCATGAAAAAATTAGGTTATGGCGCGTTGATATGTGGCCCCTACGTTTTTCAACCCAAAGGGCATGACACAGTAGCAAAAGGTTTCCCAAGGGGTGATGAAAGAAGTCTTATGTTGGTCTTCTAATGTGATAAGGATTTGATTGTACCCATAAAATCCATCCATAAGAGAGAGCATCTCGTGGCTTGTGGTAAGGTCAATGATTTAATCAATGTTAGGAAGAGGAAATTTATCTTTAGGGAAATCAAGATTTAAATCCCAAAATTTGATACAGATGTGGAGCTTTTCGGAGGCTTTAGAAATGGGTATGATGTTAGAAACCCTTTGTGGATAATTGATATGATGGATGAAATTGGTGGAAAGAAGGTTCAATGATTTCTCTTTGATAAGGAGGGAAATGTGAGGTAGCTTCTACTTAACCAACTTAGCGTTGAGGATGGTGACAATGTTATGGACGAAGATTTTAAGATTAAGGCCTGACATATTGGCAAATGACAATGCAAAGGAATTTTTTTGCTTAGAAAGGAATGTGATGATGGATTCTAGCTCTTGTGGATCAAGGGATTGACCAAATTTTAGGATTTAGGGCTCTTGGGTATTTACTATATTGATGTTGAAGGTAGATTCATTGAGCAGGGTGGATGTGTCAGGTGGTAAGGACTTATGAATATGGTAATCTTCTACCCCCATGTAGGAAAGAATGGATTCATTGTCGTTGTACTGGAGAACATCAATGGTAGGGGAATATTCCTCCCCCATGTCAAAAATATGAGAGGAAAGGACCTAGTCTCACCTTTATTTTGATAAGTGATCGGTCCCAAAGTGATGGTGGAGATTAAAAAAATCTAGTGGAAAGGGATACAGTTTCTTCCATATCCATGGGGTCATTGGATGGAGAAGAATTGGGTGATGGATCAATGTGCATGGAAGATGTAGAAGGTGTAGGAATGAGAGGTTTGGTGGGTTGCTCTTTCAAACCTAATATGAATTTAAAAGGAATGATAACCAGATTGTACTAAGCCAAAAAATTAGATGCTAATCAAACACCACGATCAATAAGATGAAAGTAATTCACCATAATAACTTTACCAAAACATTTACAAATAAATGAGCAGCAATATCATATATTATTATGGAACTCAATGAAATACAATGAGAATGGACCTTACTTATATAGGCAAGGAATAACAATGTAAGAACTATTTAAGGTCGTACATAAAGCCATAAATCATGGAAATAACTAGTTAAGTCCATAGACTTAGGAGAGAACTAGATATCAAGGATCTAGTAAATACCATAGATCAAGGAAATAACTATACCTAACAACTAGATAATATTCCTCTAATATCTAAATAAACAAAAAATAAATATCCACACACATAAGTGGGTGAGGATAAATAATAGAGAAGGTAAATAAAGTACCGGTGAAGATGAGCTAAGGTAAATGACTTACTCTAACACCCCTCCCCCCTTAAGTTAAGCCAGGGACCAAAAAAACATTGGCATTTTTATAGTATGAGTCCCAAAAACAAGGCATGATCAAGTACTCATGTACAATAAATACATGAAGAAATATCGAACCAAAAGTAGGAAAGAATCCTGCTATAAGGAAAGACAAAGAAGAAGAAGAAGGAAGATGCTCTCGCAAACATCCCCCAAGAAAAACTTCTGAAACCGCAAACATGCCACGTAACTCAATGTAGTGAGGTAATGCAAAAGTATTTGTAAAAATGTATGCAACCTTCTATTGAGTCGGAAAGGTACTCCAAGTAAATAATTTCATCTTGAATGTGCTAACTGAATGAAGTGTATGTGAATATAAATATGCTTGGTATGTTGGTTCTTAACAGGGTTGCGAGAAATGTGAATTAAACTTTGGTTTTCACACCAAAGTAATAGTTGGTGAATCTTGTGGGAATCCAAACTCTGTCAATAATTGGCGAAGTTAAAGAATCTACTGAGCTCATTATAATTTCTACCATGTTCTTTGCCTCTAAAGATGAAATTGCAATAGCCTATTACTTTTTACACGCCCAAGCAACTGGAGAAGAATTAAGACAAAAATAGATATCCAAAAGTAGAACGTTTGTCATCAATAGAATCTATCCAATCTGAATATGTATACCCAACCAACTAAATATAACCCCTGGTGTAGTGTAGTTCAAAATGGGAAGTGCCTTGCAAATAGTGCAAAATCCTTTTAACAGCCTGTTAGTGACTAATATAAGGATAATGTGCAAACCGATATACAAGACCTAATACAAATGAAATATTAGGGTGAGTATGGGTCAAGTACATGAGACTTCTAACCAACTACGTATATAACGTAGGATTACAAAGTGGAGTGGTACATGTGGATGTAAGAGTAACCCCAAACTGAAAAGGAGATGGACTTGGTTTGCAATCAACCATATCAAAACGCATGAAAAAGATAACGGGCGTACTTTTACTGACTCAAACGAATCCATAAAATTTAATCTAATAAATCTACAAATGAAGGAAATAATGTAATAGCCCTATATCTTATCATGTCAAACTACATGGAGAAGAGAACCATCTAAATACTCTGAATGTGAGAAGAAGAGTTGTCAATAAGTAGACAGATAATCAACATACAAGACAAGTATAAAAATATCCTCTCCGACATGCTAGAGATGCACTGTAGGGTTGGAGTGGCAGCAAAAAAAACTAGTAGATAGAAGAAAATAATTCATCTTCTCGTACCAAGCCCAAGGGGCCTGTTTGATACCATAGAGAGACCCACAGAAGCTGTACAAACAAGAGAAGAGTCATGAATAAATATAGAAGGATGCACCATATATATTTCCTCCTCTAGATCTCCATGTAAGTAGGCATTATTCACGTCCATCTAGTATACATTCCACCCTTGTGATGAAGAAATAGCAAAAACAAGGCATTTTGAATCCATCTTGGAAATAGGTGGAAAAGTCTCAAATTAATCAATACCTTCAACTTGTGAAAAACCCTTTGCAACAAGATGAGCCTTATACTTGTCAATGGATCCATCAATTACGTATTTGGTCTGGTATACCCACTTACACCTAACCCTATTTCTTCCTTTAGGAAGAGAAACCAAATCCCAAGCATTATTCTTCATCAAAGAATAATACTCATCTGCCATCGCATCATCTCAATCCGGTATCCCATGATCATGTGAAAAAGATTGTGGATCCTTATAAACTTCCTAACACAAAAGTCTAGAACCTGTAGAATGTGTATGATAATTCCTAGTGGGTGGAAGATCCTCTATGAAAGTTGCTACCTCAGAAACTATAGTACAAGCCCACTTAGGCATAGTGACAACATCAGTGGGAATAGGATCCTCAATGGCATCTATAACTTCCTCATCAACCTCCTCAAAGAAAGGATCCTCAAGATGAGATGAATAAGAAGGAGGCATGGAAGAAGATGAAGAATCACGAGGAGTGAAGTGCGCATCAAACTAAACATGTGTTTGAAAAACAATGTCATGAGTATTAGGATCTAAAAGTCAATAAGCTCTCATTTCCTCACATTACCCTACAAAGATTAATGGTTTTCTCTTCTTATCCAAAGTTTTCCTTTTCTTCTTTGGCACAAAGGCCCAAGCATGGATCTTTAAGATTCGAAAAAATGAGACATATGGCTTAGTGTTGGACCAAGCTTCCTCTGGAGTCAAATGCTCAAGTGCTCTGTGTGGTGTGTGATTCTGAATATAGTTAGCATAATTAACTGCTTCTTCACAATAGATAGGAGGTAACTCTCTAGAATGCATCATATAGTTAGCCATTTCCTTCAAAGTTCTATTCTTCCATTCTGCTAAGTCATTTTATTATGGAGTATGAGGAGAAGAGTGCTGGTGAATAATGCATTGAGTTGCCAAAAAAATTAGAAAACTTATTATTGAAGTACTCCCCCCCATTATCAGTGTGAAGGTTCTTTATGTAACTTGAATATTGTTTCTCGATCAAAGCCTTGAAGAATTTGAAGTGTGAAAAAACATCACTTTTTTACTTGAGAAAATAAACCCAATTACGCCTCAATAAATTATCAATAAATGTAAGTGCATACTTAGCTCCATTGAAAGATGGGGTAGGAAAAACCATCAAGTCATTATGCACAAGCTCAAGTGGTGAAGAAGCTCTCTTAAACAAATTCTTAGGAAAAGGATCTTGGTGTTGTTTCCCTAATGCACAACCATGACAAACTCCCTCAAAAAAAGAAACTCTTAGCAAGGCAAGAAACCATACCATGAGTGCTTAACTCCTTCAAATATCTGTAATTGAGATGTCCAAATCTTTCATTCCAAAGCTTACTCTCTGAATCTACATGAGAAACCAATCTTTGTCCCTATAGAAGATGTGTCATCAAAACCCTCAAAGTGACATAGTTTTGAACTATGATAAACAATACCTTGAGCAAAAAGTGAATGAGGCTCCAAAAAAGTTCATACTTCTGCCCCATGTGGTGTAAAAGTCACTGTTTACCCTTGACCAGAATGAAAAATTTGATATACAGAAATAATTTTTTTAGTGATGTTAGGAACATATCGTGCATCTTGAATATTTCCACCATCAAGTTGTATATCACATTTTCCCTTAACAGAAAAAAAGGAAGAATCTTCAACCTCAATTTTGGAAGTAGAAGTCAAACCTAGAGAAACAAAAGACTCCTTGGAAGAAGTCATGTGATGAGAAGCACCATAATCTATAACTCAATTGTATGCAAGTGGTGACTGAGATCTTCCAACAACATTAAGTGTTTTTCCATACTGATTAGAAGGAGCTGCAGTGGAGATAGAAATTTTGTGTTTCTTGACTGCATTCTCTAAGGCTTGCTTTCTTTTATAACACCTATTTTATTCATGATTACTACCCCCACAAAAAGAGCATGAACGACTACAATTATTCTTGGATTTAGAAGTCTCATTTGGTTTTGAGTTGTTTTCTTTGAGTTTAGGAGCATTTTGAGATGGAGAAAGTGTGGATTTGGTTTTACTGTCTGGTTTTCCCTTGCCCTTAGGATTAGATGTAACTAATTCCTTTTGAGAGGCAGAAGACTCAAGGTGAGATAATTTGGATTCTTCCCTAGTAATTATTTCACAAAATGTTTCTAAGTTAGGCATTTTGAAGGTGTCACCTAAGGCATCCATGCTAGAGAAAAATGTAGAAGTAAAAATTTGGAATGGTCCTCTCAACTTGGATAGAATCATGTAAACACACTCTTCATCTTTCTTATCTCTTCAACTCCCCTTCAATTGTGTCAACAAATGCTTGAACTTGGTAAGATAGTTTATAATTGTTGGAAAATCTTCAGGATTAAGAGAGGTGATCTCAATGTCAAGTTTCCTGGCTCTCATATGATCCACCTTAACAAATAAATCATCAAATTTCTCCCAAATTTTGAAAGGTGAAATAAAATACCGTCACTTACATAAGTTCCTATCAAACCCATAAACTCATCAAATTTGTACTAGTACTAAATTTCTTATATTCTCTAGTGAACATTGGTTGTTCTAAAGAAGTTAAAGCCCATAATCCTTTCCGCTTAATTATTGTTTCCATTCTTAGTTATCCATGTGTGGTAATTATGTGTTGTTAATGGCTCAACATGATCTAATGCAGAAGCAGAAGTAGATAAAGATGCCATCCTCAAAAAATCCATCAAAAATAAATGCAAGAACCAAGCAATGCAAAAAAGACCCCCAAACAATGCAATAAGAGCCCCCCAGAGTTTGGCACTTTATAATGAGTGCGTGTTACAATATGACATTTTATAATTATAGTCTGATTCTTAAAATAAATATTTTCAATGAAAAGATCACGGAAAAATAAGCACTTTTGTAAAAAACGGCACTCAAAACCGAGTTACCGATCAAAAGTTACAAGTATTTCAATATTATGCTCTACAATTTATTTTTGTTGCCACTAAAACAGAATAAAATGCTATTTCCTTGACCACATAAATAAAATGAAAGGGGGCTAGAGTTAAGCACCTACTAGTAGGAATCACAAGATTTAAGCCCTCATATGACCCTACCATATGACCAGAGGCTAAGGATTTCAATGGCAATCTCCTGCAACTTGACTATTCATGAAAGGAATGATAAACGCTAATTTTCGAGAAAGTCACCCGAAATAGCAAATTGTGCACAGTTGCCCATGGACCCCTGTAAAAAGAGGAAAGAAGCATCTTTTCCGAAACTACCTACTACTTGATAATCGAGAATGCTACACCTATAGAAATAAAAACCCAGATATGATCTCAAAAAACCCAAAAAAATATTTTTTGGTTTTTCTTTCTAGCTGACATGAATCCCTTGAGAATGGGCCATTGCTTACATAGGTAAGCACAACAACAAAAACTAATAACCAGTCAAGGTTGCCTCCCGAAATGGTCAAGTTTACAGTCAATCTTAGGAAAGAACTAGTTTCAAGACTTCTGGATAGAATTAGGAGAGAACTATGTTTTGCATAAAAATGCATCATAGTCAATACCAAAATATGAGAGGAAATCCCGAACTATACCTGAACATACTAGAGAATATATCCTACATAAATAAATAAGATTAAAGAAATATGTCAACAGCACATCTCCTGCTCTGGTGAGGATAAAAGGAATAAAGGTACCATAATTGTACCTAGCCAAAAACATAGATGCTAAGGTATCAATACCTACATCTAACAATAAGATGAAAGCAATTCACCAGAATCAAAGCACCTTGACATACATTACCCGTTGCCACATTTTCCTCCTTGAGCATCAATATCCTATATGTATTCTTCTTGGAACTCGAATGCTCCTACAATGAGAATGTGCCTTGCTTATATAGGAAAGGAATAACAATCTAAGAACCAGTTTCCATAGGTTGTAGATCAAGCCATACTATCTTGGAAAGAACTAGTCATCAAAGAACTGACCTTAAGTCCATAGATCCTTCTGAGAGAACTCCACAACAAGGATCTATATTCAACACTATCTCCATCTAGGAAAGAACTACTTTTAATACCATAGACCTAAAGTTGAAGAACTATACCCCAGAGATTTTTCTTCATATTATCCTCACTTAGAATCACCCCTACAACATCCTAAAAAGAAATAACCACACACAGTTAGTAGGTGAGAATTGATAAATACTTATCGCCATTACCAAGCTAAATCCAAGTATCTCAGGTGAACATGAGCTACAGAATAAATAAAGCCCTAACTTCTAACATGCAAATTCTATTATCTCTCGAAGCTAGCATATGTCAGTCAACTGTCATCTAAAATCTCTTCGTGCATAAATGATCTGGTTCCATTCGTCCATTCATCAGAAATCTTACATATTAAACCAAAATTGTTCATTAAAAATACCCTTATTAGAGGCAGATTTTATTTGTTCATACAACTTCCCTAATTTCATCCATCAGTTCTTTCTCGGTATTCTATTTCCTTTGAAACATTAAATCATACCGAAGATGTACCTTCCACAGACACATCCAGATGTGTCCCAAGTGCCTTCCTATCCAACAAATCCCATTCCATACATTCGTCATGCTCAAGGGTTTGTTCACCATTCAAATCATTACAACACACATATATCCCACCACTTCTGATCCCCGCTCCGTGATCTATCCACTACTGCATCTTCCAAAGACTAAAATGGATCCTCCGTCTAACTTAGAGGCTACTATTTACATTTAGGATGTTGATCTTCCATCATTTGTCATAGCTCCTCACTCAAGCTACTACAATATTTCCCTATGGTACTTCAACACTTGGGGGCATCTCAACACATCAGGATCTAATACCGATTGTTACTGAAACTACGAGATCAAATATGCATCTACCATTACCACATCCCTCCTTCATAATCGTACACATTTCAGTAGAATGCTTCTTATTGTAGAGCATATTATAGATCTCAATCCTAAAATTGTGATGACATAATAAAAGAACAAAACATAAGATGATATTGGATCGGCTAGGCTTTGTGGTTCATGACAATCCTTGGGCTCCACGTCTACCAAAAATCACTTGCTTAGATTGTTGTTTCATCCACAGTCATCGCTACTACTCAATACAACACCCATATCTCTTTTGATCTCACCGTGCTCAACAAAATCTATAGAGTTCTTTGTGCTACACCCGAATTACACTTGAACACATATTGGCTTGACAACGTTACATCATGGGGGCACCTACCATATGCACAAAACCACATTGACATTTAATTTCCTACTGCCTTTCGGTCGTGTCTTCATTACAAATGACTCCTTTCTTGGCTATTCAAAACCATGGGCCAACACGCTGTCCCATAAACATATGGTTGTCAACTACCCCCGTTTCACATATGACGAAGAATCATGTTATGGGCATGTATAATTTAAGCACATCAATGGATCCAAGCTTGATCAACCCAACACTATCTTGGGGGTTATCAAGTTTCGAATGCTTCACCATTCGGTTTTGATCATGTGGAAAATGTACAGTACTCTTAGATGTATAGTCATTCAATTGATTTTCACACATGAAAATAGACTCCACAACGCTTGAGGGGGTCAATTCTTATATATCCCCCCTTCAACATCGCATTGTTAGGTGTCTCACATTTCTACTTCATCACTCTACACATGTACACTTATTCACATATTCACACACGCATATTAATACATTCTAGTATCATCATTACCTGATGACACACTCTTGTGTTATTGGTTCACACTTGACTGTTGAGGGAATCCTATATACATGAGCCTCACACACTACACATTATGCGCTCGACACTTGCACATTACACACTTTGCACCCTTCTCGACATCATACCTCTTATCGCAACATCTACTCTCTCATGATGCGCTATACACTTTACGTCTCATTCACACTATTCATTAACATTACCTCTTTCTTCCATTATTATTTTACGCGTTGTCAATCATTACCCTATGATGCACTCTAGTTCCATGGTCCATACTCGACTATTGAGGGTTTATCTCTCAAATGGACCTCATCATACTTGTCCATTAAATCCATCACTCACTTACTCACCCGCTTACACTGTACACTTTGCACTTTCACGATCACATATTTTTAGTACACACATTAAAACCTTTTCTCAATGATGCACTCTCCTTTATGGTTCATTCTTGACTGTTGAGGGAGCACAAATAAATGGACCTCATCTCATACATACACATCCACTTAGGGGGTGCGCTGCTCTTATCATTCACTCGGCATTACATTACACTCTCAGTTCATCCACAACATACTACATATCTTGGTCGTATTTAGTCTTGGTTACATTACGCTTATTACATGTACACTATTATTACACATGTTAGATAGATATCTCACATGTCACTAAATTTATCATAAAAAACATGCATGATTCACTTTCTTTCTAGTTGTCATCACAGAATTCTACAGATACATAAACATGCAATATGGATGCTTTGGCAGAGTACCTATTAATAGTCCCACAGTGGCTCCTAGAGGTGTTCACTTTCGTATACATTTCAGGTGTCTATTGTTTTATTTTTCATAGCACATTACTATATCAAATTATACAAGCTTTAACATACTTTTTATCTTCCGAACATGCTAACGGGTGCTTCATGTGTAGCATTTGTGTTGTAGATCTATTTGCTTCCATAAATGTCTATCACATTGTTTGCTCTTATATGTTATTCCTTGTCATTATTTGCTGGGATTTGCCTTATACTTGCTTGTTCTCTAATTATATATATGCTTGCAGCCACTACGGCCTTAATTGTCTTGCAACATTGTGAGTGTTTTCTCATATTTAAAACCCATTTTTCATGGTCTACTTTGTCTTCTTATGTGTTTATATTGTATTTTTGTGTCTTAATGTGTTTATTTTCTTGTTAGCTTACATATTTTTCTTCTACATGTTTGTTTGAATTTTTTGCACTAACACTTGTTTCCAACATCTTTTTTTGAGTGTGTCATGGTTTCTAACAAGAAAACTCCCTCACCCTTATAAGGCATAGTTTCAGCACATCAATCGGTCCTCCTTTGGGCTTCATACTCCTCAACGACGTCGCATGCACACCCAAATGAGGGGGGCATAATTTGGGTGAATCATTCATCCCATATAGTAGTCAACAATCATCACACAACAACTAGTACATCACAATCATCATTCTTAGAAAAGACTCAAAATATGACTTGGGTCATTAGCACAACAGAAACACTAACACCCAGACCAAGACAATAGCACATGGGCATCCCTGACCCTTCCTGGACACCTGTGACCAAGGGGAAGTTACACAACATTTTCCACATCATTATAGTTTTCAGAACTTCACACATCCGCTTTTACATGGCACACAATTGTTATCACTCAGCATGTTTGCACTACAAACCATCTTATACTTTCATGTTGGTTCAGAACTGTTTGAACCAGATTAGATTTTTACACACCATCTATAGTGGTGTTCTACATTTTAGGAAGCAGTTAAAGGTTGGAGGATGACACAAAACTTTTCTCCCTACACTTCTTCTGTTCTTGGCATGAGATCGCCTAAAAAACTCACAATCAACACAACTGGAGTGAGATTTCCTAAAAAATGTGTTCTTCTACATCATTATCAGGATCCTTTCTACACTTTTTACTCATCATGGATCAGGTGCACATGTTCCTTTCTCACATTTTCTCATTTTACATACTTTTTACACATTTTGATCATATACACACGTATTTGACTACTTGTTTGTTCTTCTCTTTTGCAAGTCCATCCTTATGGGAAGTGATACTCACATCATCACAAAACATCAATTATAACAAAAAAACATTTGACATCAACAAAAGGTGCAATCATGACATCTGACACATAAGCCCTCATGCCCTAGGGTCATTATCTTCATCAAATTTTGTACTTCCTCTTCTTTAGTTTCCAAGCTTCACATTTTATCACTCCAAGATTTTTCTTGTGTTTCGACACACTTTTCGCCATCGATCTACATTGTTATTAAGTATGCATCTCTTATCTACTTTATGTTATCAATAATTCACTCAAAAACATAAATTGGGGGCTAATGTAGACACAAAATCATGCTCTTTGGGTATCTATTTAGTCCTGATCATATACTACTATTCATATGATTCCTAAGTAATAAAAGTACTAACTAACGCATGTTTTTGGCCATATTTTCTTGATTTATGTTGCCACTTTTGGTCTTACACACCTTACTTTCCTAGTCTAACCTCTAACCCTTCAGCATTTAATAAGTCTGAAAACCAGTGCCCAGCCAAGATGCCAGCGTCAGGCACCCCCATCCCGTTCTGGGTGCCCCTAACCTCTTTGTACTTTAATCCCATATTTTGGGTCCTTTATAGCCATTTGGGAATCTTATCTTTTTGGTATTTGGTATTTTTGGGGTTAATTAAAAAATTCAAGCAAGGGAATCATATAAATATAAATTTATGTGATCATAATAAAGGACCAATCACTAAGCATTAGATATCACCACCTAAGGTTGTATCTAAAGGATATTCAAGAGCATTCAAGAATACATTCAAGGGCAAGGGACTACATTCTTCTACATAGACTTCTTAGGAGGGGAAGTTCATTCTATTCCATACACACATCTGTTTACATCTTCTACATCTAGTTATTTTCTCGTTATCAAGTGCAACACGCACAAGAGCCACGTAGGGCACAATTCTTCATACACACACAGAACTACATTGGGTCTGAAATGTAGTACATATCTCAGTCGTAAGATCAGTTGTTTGGTAACTGAGGACAGTCTGACCCCTCATTTGCATTATTTTCTTTTTGGGATTTGATGCATTTTTTAGGGTTTTATAGGTGAAATGTTTATTGCAGGCTACCGGTGACATCGACAATCATCATACGACATGCTAGTGATGAGAAGCGAAGGATAAAGAACACCTTACGACCAAGGAAAAGATAGTTTTCTGAGATTCTTTTCAATCATAGGTGCTTACTACTAGTCTCGAGCACCCGCAAGCGCCCTTGACCCATTTCAAGTGCCCCAGTCCAGCATATTCCTCCATCTTTGCAATTTTATGAGTTTTATTGCGATAGTTCACACTTATATTTCTTTTTTCATCACTTGAGTATAGCCAAGGATTAATTGTGAAACAACTAAGTAATTCTATCTTCTCATTGCACTTAGTATTTTAAATCTTAATTGCTTATTTACTTGGGTCATTTCTGTACTTATTTTTCTATTTATTTACTACTACATTGCAATTAGATTTAGGAATATATTTATTTCAATATTTTCTTAATCACTTAGACTTAGATGAAGGAGTGGAGGGTTTTAATTAAAATTTATTGATGATGTAGGATTTGGATGAAGGTCCTGGTCCCAAAATGGATGGGTGAGGTCCAAAGATAGATGATTTGATGTTGGTTTTATTATGTTGATGTGGATTTATAGGAGGGAACTCTAATTTCTTATGTGGATTAGTGAGATATTTTTTAGTAGGGACGCCAATGTTCTTAGATTTTTATTGTGAGGCTTTACCCTTGCAGGGATCACAATCATTTCAATGGGGGGATTGTCATTGGGGTAGAAATAGATATTTGGATGTGGGTTTAGTGGTAGATGTGGGGGTTGAAGATGAAGGTGGTTGTTGGGTAACACAAGGGGTATGATGAGAAGGGGTTCCAGATTGTGTGGATTTTGGAGTTGTTGGTGTAGAAGTGATTGTAATTGTTGAGGATGAGGATGGGTTAGGGACACTTCTTGCAGTTATATTAAGGGAGGATGTCTTCTTGATAGAATTTGTTAAGGGATGATACAAACGTGGACACAAATTTAGATGTTGATGTAGGTATGGTCATGGTCGTAGATATAGATAGAAAATTAGACATAAAATTAGGCATGGATACAAAGATAGATGTTAGGGTAGATGTGGAAATGGATGTAGGTACAATAGATATAATATATGTGGACACAGGTATGATGGTAGATGTAGACATAGATAAGGAAATAGGAATGGGTAAAATAGGTGTGGGTGTAATAGAGATAGGTGTAGTGAATGTAATAGATGAAAATGTAGGTATAATAGATTTGGATAC
The DNA here is from genome assembly GCA_019776745.2 of Taxus chinensis. Lineage (NCBI taxonomy): Eukaryota > Viridiplantae > Streptophyta > Pinopsida > Cupressales > Taxaceae > Taxus > Taxus chinensis. Next base: position 82,998,114 of record CM034150.1, on the reverse strand, counting down.
ATATGAGATTGTAGGGGTCGGTGTTGAAATATACATAGATACAATAGATGAAGGGATGATGGGCATGGGTGTTAATATTGAATATTGAATTAGAGTATTTATTGACATTAGGTGCTTGAGATGTAGGGGGTCAACTTGATTATTCAACGGATGATTAGGGAAGGGATGCTTGAAGACATCTAGGGGTTGGTTGGGAGGAGTGTTAGGATTGTCTAATTGAAGGTCCCCACGGTCTCTAAGCCATTGCACTATATTAAAAGTATAAATTTTTGTGATATCATGACCACATACTTGATGATGCTTACAGTAATGGTATTCACGGTACCATGTAGGTTTGGGACACGAATCATCAACTGATAAGATAGGGGGAGTTGGATGAGGCATGTAACTATAGGTTTATCAAAGATAGAACTATAGGATTCTCTAAGGGGAGTATAGTTTTTGATATTATTGGTAAATGGTTTTGAAGGGACCATATTCTGTAGTACAAAAGGCTCATAAGCTAGGATAGATAGTTAGAGAAGAGTGGTTTTTTGATATGTGGGGGCCACGCCCCAATAGTTAAAATCCTAAGAAGAGGTATATATTATGATAAAGATAAAGGTAGGTGCCTACTTCCTACAAAAATCCCAACAACAATCACAAAACAGCAAAACCACAACACCAAAACTGCTCCAAAACAATATCAAAGAACTATTTAAGAGACTTGTTAAAAAAATTCTGAGCAATCTTTAGTGCCCTATAGAGATTAATGAGAGTTTACATATCCACATCCTGACTATTCTTAGTAAAAGTATTCTTCTTGATTCTTCCATTCTTCTAAGCTACCCCTATGATACCTCTAGCATCACAAATCTACTTGACATAAATTTCAATGAAATCAAGGACAACCATATGAATGGAAAGCTAGTTTATTTGTGTGTTCTCAACTTGCTAAAATTTTTCCTCTGAAACATTGAGCTGGTTGGTTAGATTTTCTATTCTCTCTTCCAGTCTTCAAATAGTAGAGGGGTCTAAATTGTCCTTGTTACCTTCCTTAAGAAGGAATTCCACATTGTCTTTTATAACTTTTAGAGCCTCGACCTACTGCTTCAATTGATAGGTTAAAACATAGCTTGAAAAAGGGTTAGGAGTAGATTGAATGATATCCATAAGATTCTAGGCTCCCAAAATTATTTTTCCCTTACTGTTGCTACATATGACTCTTTTATCCTGGGGGATTAGAGGTGGGTGACTTGAATTTGGAGTTTTTGGGACGAATCTTGGGCTATTAAGGAGGGGGAGTAGAGGGCGGACATAATCATTGGTAAAAAAATCAAGAAAGTACTGGTGTAGAAGGAAGATCAATCCTTAATGAAGAGGAATAGTCCTTAAATGGACTTGAACATCACACACCAATTTCTCAAGAGAATACAAAATATAGTAAGAAAAACTGACCTTGGAAGCATGCCTAAAATGGTTCAAAAGAGCCAAGTGATGAAACAAAAAATTAGAAAAATGTCCTTCTAGGGTGATGTACCACAAATGTTTTTTAGCTACTTCACCATATGGGGGCATACACTAGAAGAGAATACCATAATTCCAAATTTTTAAAGCTTCATCTCTCCACAAATTGTTTCTCCTCGGTGTCCTTGTCAAATTTGTTATTATAAAACTTAACCCCATCCATACTCAGCTCAGTGATGAAAGATATCAGGCTCTCGGTGATGGTAAATTATTTTCCCTTGAAAGTGATCACCATGTCTTTCCATTTTTGGGTGAAAGTGAGAAAGATATGCATATCATGAACTCTTATTCTTTGCATAAAATCCGTGAAGACATCCACGTTTAGGACCTACCATAATTCAACATTTTGTTTCCAATATGGATTATAAATAGGATCCACTCTACAAGGATGTCCTCCCATTTTGAAATTGTAATCTGTAAATAAAGCAACAACAACCTGCTCATAGCTAGGATGTGTCCCTTCAACAGTAGTGATGCCTAAGTTTGAAAGAAGAATATCAAAACAAAGGACTTGTAGAGCATCCGAGAATTTCCATGAATACTACAAAAACTTATTAACAACACTTATATCAAATCCAAGGAACAATAAACAATGAAAAAAGGATCCGTTTCGAAGAGATAACTCTAGAAAACTAGGAGTACCAAAAATCCTTCCTCAACACATGCCAAATCCACTGACTTAGAATGATTAAAAATCTAGGAGGCCTTGGATTATTTTAAAATGATGGCTCTTGCTATGAGAGAGAGATCCTCATAATCATGCCAAAATTTGAATTTATTATTAATGACACCATTATTAGCAAGTGTTTCAGCCGCACTATTACCCTCTCTATAAACATGGCGAATATTAAAATTATTGAAACATTTACAAAGGACCTTGGTTTCATTTATAAAGTATTTAATGGTCTAGCTGGGGGGTTGAGAGCTTGTAAGATTGTTTGTAATGTTCATAGAGTCTCCCTCAATAATAAAATTGTTCACCTTGAGATCCATGGGAGTTATGATTCCCCAGAGAGTGGAAAGGGCCTCAACATAGTGGTTTGAATTTTTACCCATAGGACCTACATAAGTAGCAATGGGGTGTCCATGATGGTTTCTAATTATACCACCACCCCCAGCTATAGTTGGGTTACCCTTAGAGGCCCCATAAAAGTTTAGAAAATTTGCATCGTAAATGCTTTTATTATACCAGAGTTATGAACTGGAGTGGTGGAGGAGAAATTTCTCTAAGTTGTATATGGGGGTGGCTTGGGTCCTTAGTGTTCACTGAGAGATCCACATTTGGAGCATCCTGCTATGTTACACTTGGTCTATATGGATAAGTTTGAACCCTACCTCAAGGTGTCCCCATGGCCACTTATTGAAAGCATTTAATGAAGTCAATGGGAATGGAACTTGGGTTGATGATTATAAACTACTTGTAATTCACCAATAGCCCAAGGGGAGTATAGTTGGGGGTTGGTCTAGGATCAATTTGTGGAGGCTCGGTGTGGGATGTAGATGTGAAAGAGGATTTTACTATGATGACATTGGATATGTTTTTAGATTTTTCATTATGGGTAGATGACTTAGTGAACTCATTTTTTTGGCTTGTTGGAGCGACGATTAACATGGCCTTTCTCAAGGACATGGAGTTCTAGTTTGCGAGCCACGATGAAGGCTTCTTCAAATATTTGTAAATATTGGATTTGAAGAGTGGATGAGATATGATTCAATCAAGATCTAGAAAATAGTTTGATGAGTTCAATTTAAGGAAGAGAAAAGGATAATTGATTGATGATGTCATTCCACCTAGTGAAAAAATATACGATGGATTTTTCGTCAAATTGCTTAATGGCATAGAGGTTGGTAATGGTGATTTTATGCGTAATATTGATAAAAAAAAGTTCTCTAAGAACAGTTATGAAAGTTGGGTGAAAGAGAATAGAGAATGTTGAGGAATTCCATTATACCATTATAAAGTGGGTTTGACCAATGACATTGGGAAAGTACAAAGCATGAGATCTTGGTCATGTGAAATGAGACAACATGCATGCCTAAAGGCACAAAGGTGATGTTGAGGGTCCTCCTTATTATTGAATTAAGAAAATTTGGGGAATTCCTAGTGTGGAGGATAAGGTTTTATGAGAATTGATAGGTCAACAGGCTCATCGTAGATTTATTCGTAAGTAAAAGTGCTCTTAGGACCTAGAGTAACGACCTATAAAATTTACATTATACTTAGAAAATATTGCATGGGGTTGTTATATTTGAGGATGAGGGATTGATTGATGAGGTTGCAGATTGTAAGAATTAGATGGGTTGGGTTTTGGATGAGATTCATATTGTTGAGGATAAGTAGTGGTTTTTCGGGTAAGTTAATGAGGAAGATAATTGAATGCCTGTGATTGGATTAGTTGAGAGATATGATGTTGTAGATGGGTGTAATTAGATGGATAGGTTTACAATTTTTGTTGAGGAAAGGTGAGATTATATTGGGTTTACATAGGATGAGTTAGGATGTGTGTGTGAGGAGGTTGATATGTTTAGATGGATTGACTGGGGAAGATGTGATCAGGTGATCATTTTTAAAAGTTCCCTAAACATCCCTAAATGGTTTTAGTGTAGAAGATCATCTCGAGAGCTTTCCAACAACTATGAGAATGTGGAAAACAGACATTGGGAGCTCTAGATATGTCTGGTCAAAGTTCAGACAACGAGAAAGTCAACTCTGGTCAACTAGTCAAAATTGGACCAAAGGCACTGCGACACGTGGTGAAAAGGAAAAAGGGAGTTGTTCGTTGGTTTCGATCACCAGTCTTCGACGAGTGTAAAAATGGTGAATGGGAACAAGAGGCTCAACTTTTATTACAGAGGGGAGCCCGGCCGCCGTGTGGACTATGGTATTATCGCCAACGTGGTGCGTCCACAAGCCACCACGTGGCTTGCCACCACTTGTCAAATTTGCTCGATTTTCCTATCGGTAGACGACAAGTGGAATATATGCTATTTACTGAGTTAATTATTTCTATGCCACATTGTATGGGTTGAAATTATATTATCTTGGTAAGCCCACTTTCCAAATGCCACATATATATTAATGTTTAAACATTAGTATAAACCGGCACATGCTTTTGCCATACGTGGAAGCTTCCACGTGGAGGAGGAATGAAGTGATGGTGGGGAGTAGGTTAATGGTATGCGTGGTATTAATCCACGTGGAGATGGGGGCGGTTATGCTCCAAAGTGGTCCATTAAAACACTATAGCATGCGCATGGAAAGGGGCTGCCTAATGTGGGATATAGCCACTAAACTATGCATTCCACCGCTTCCTATGGGATTTTTATCCCATTAAATATTCAACGCCACCCATTATATGGGAATTTTTATCCCATTAAACATAATTCTATGTAAACATGGGTATTTAGGCCATTAATATATGAAAATCCGCCTTAAGATGGAGATATGCCTATTGCATATTTCATGTATGGGCCCTAAAATTGTATAAATAGGGTACCTAAGGATAATTTGTATTCACATTACATTTGGGCACAACTCAAGCTCTATTAATAGTGTACCTAAGCTTCATTGTCATTGGACACACAAAATATAGAGAAGCTCATTCCTAGAGCTGCTAGAGGTGAAGTCTGAGCCAAGAGGAGAATGAGAAATTGTTATTGTGTGAAGACCTAATTTATTTAGGCATTATTATTTTGATTATTAATGACCTATTATTTGTTAGGCAATAATAAATTAAATTATTTATGGCTAGGAGTTATTCAAACTACCTAGTCGGCCCATAGCGCCACAGTAAATTACTTGTCAAATCCTAGTATTATCGACCAGAGTGCCATAGGGCTTTGCATTAGCGACTGGAAGGCCGATCGGGAACCAAAGGTTTCCGAATCGTGGAGCTGAAGCCATCAAGCTTTCCAAATGCATCAGGAAGGTGGGAGAACAATTCAACTGATCATCGGAATTTTCATCCGAAGAACTGGTGTATTCTGATAGGCAAGTTTAAATAGTTTCCATTAGGTTTTCTTGTGAAAGTACTATTGTAACTTACAAGTTTTGACTAGTGGAACGGTTCGACCATGAACCCGGAGACGTAGGCAATTTCTGAACTCCGTAATCAATCTTTGTGTAATTGTCTTTAATGTCTTGCATTTTATTTTAAAATTGATTACTTAAAAGGAGTAAATTATCGGTAAATAATTAAAGCCTATAAGGGTCCGAGATCAAGTAGTAATAATCTGATCATTTTTGGATCATGTTTGGTATTAGAGCGAGGTTTAGCTCCATATTTGTTTTTCAGTAAATCTGATTAACATAGTGATTGCTTCAAGATTGGTGCAATTGGTTCAATTTGTGTGAACAGGGTACAAGTGCACTATGGGCAAGATGTCTAAACAAGCGAAGCTCGATGAAATTGAAGCTTATAATCACCAGATCCAGGAAGAGAATTCTCTCCTGCGATCAATGTATTACTCCTTGGAAGAGGAGAATGCTCGTTTGAAATCAGAACTGCAAACCAAGGATGAGCTCTTGGCAAGGTTGTAGTGTGGTGATCAGAGGAAGGAAATACCTTCAACTTCAGATGTAGTGACCATGGCAGATGACTGCACTGTAAGTTGTTCACCACTGGAATCTTCTTCTTCCTCCCATTTGGTTTCGGATTTAGGTAATGAAGTCTTTGGTTTGTTTGAAAAGCATACTAGAGGCATTGGATCCAAGTTACTAGATAAAATGGGATTTGATGGAAGAGGCCTTGGTAAAAATGGCCAAGGTATTTCTAACCCAATACAGGTCGAGGATCATCCTCATTTTACAGGTTTGGGTTATCCTAGTGTGGGAATGGAAATTGGAGAATGCTCCAAGAACATTGACGGGAGACAAGCTTCTGAAAGCAAAGAGAATACCCCACTAGTCCTGCAAGAAGATTCTGAGCAGGAAAGTTGTGCTTCGTCGTCACAGGAAGATGTGGTAAGAGAAATCAATGAAGAGGTAATGAGATTCCACCTCCAGTTTCTTACCATAATCATAAGCACAGTAAAACTTCTAATCCACTTTTTCAACTTAAGAAGTATGGTTATGATTTTCAGAAGATGTGGAATTCTTTTCCATGTACTTTTTGTGGATTGCATAATCATTCAGTGGCCAGATGCTGGAAGAGAAGGACACTGATGAAGAAGTTGATGTCGTTCGTCAAGAACAAGGCAAATCAGAAAGACCAATCTCATCATGCAGAGTCGAGAAATGGCAGAAAGAGTTCCTCATCCCAGAAGAAGGAGATTAAGAGGAATTTTTGTGCTCATTGCCAGAGGAATGGGCATCAGGTGGAAAATTGCTGGAAACTACATCCATCTTGCCATCAGAGTAATGGCAAGCCAAAGATGGAATGGAGGCCTATTGCAAAGGAAAAGGAGGTTTCTACTCCACCACTAGTTGACAAGTCAACCCAGGACCGGGTAATACCTGAAAGTGAAAGTCCTTTAAAATGGGTAAGTCAAGAATTTTCAATTATATATTGCATAATTCAGATTGATGAATCGTATGCAGTATTAAGTTTGGAGATAAGATTTTGTGAGGAAATGCTGAGAAAAAGGTTTACAATACTCGGTGGATTTTCTTACTTAGAAAATTTAATTAATGCTCCAAATATATCTCCTAATCAGCTTGTGAGTACCTGTTACAGCTTGGACACAGGAATTAACTCATATAAATCTTGGATATTGATCTGCCATTTGTGCAGACAATAGAGTTCGTAGAGATCAGCTCGGAACTTCATTCTGTGTAGAGGCATTGTGACCGTGTAGCAGAATGGTAGCTGAATCACCGTTGGCATTGACGTCGGTTCAGAACTTCATTTTGTGTAGAGGCATTGCGACCGTGTGCAACATAGTGGTACCTGATATTGTATGTCAACAAGAGGAGCTCTAAAAGGATCAACTCGGAACGTCATTCGATGTCAAGGCATTGTGACCACACATACGAATGGTAGCTGATCAACAGACTTAGCATCATGCATTGGAGGCTTGAGGTCTTGAAAGAGGCTTAGCATCATGCATCGAAGGCGTTGAGGTCTATACAGACTTAGCATCATGCATTGGAGGCTTGAGGTCTTGAAAGAGGCTTAACATCATGCATCAGAGGCGTTGAGGTCTGTAACAGACTTAGCATCATGCATCGGAGGCTCGAGGTCTTGAAAGAGGCTTAGCATCATGCATCGGAGGCATTGAGGTCTGTAAAGGGACAAGGCATTGTCCATCACCGACATCGGATCAATCAAAGCTCTACGTAACATGGAGTTCCTTCAAACCAGTTTGGATTCTGCGGAATCAACTCGGAGCTAGGAGCTGTGTTATAGAGTCAAAGAAGATCCTTGTTGTTCAGATATCAAGAATCTTAGCACCAAACAGAAGGAGTGCTGAGGTTTCATTCAGAAACTTAGCACCATAAAGCGGAGGCATGGAGGTCTTCTTCGGATATCAAAGTGGCGCAGTGGAAGCGTCGTGGGCCCATAACCCACAGGTCCCATGATCAGAGTAGAGTTGTCAAAGTGAGAAGGTTGGAGGAGAAGACCCAAGGGTCTACTATAGCAGCACTTCCGAGGTGGCAGTAGAGTTTTTCAGATTCAGGACAGTATGGAAGCTTTTTGGGACAAAAATCTTTTCTCAGTGGGGAGGTGTGATCAGGGGATCATTTTTGAAAGTTCCCTAAACATCCCTAAATGGTGTCAGTGTAGAATATCATCTCGAGAGCTTTCCAACGACTGTGAGAACGTGGCAAACGGACATTGGGAGCTCTAGATATGTCCGGTCAAAGTTTGGTCAACAGGAAAGTCAACTCTAGTCAACTGGTCAAAATTGGACCAATGGCACTGTGACACGTGGTGAAAAGCCAAAAGGGAGTTGTTCGTTGGTTTTGGATCACCGGTCTTTGACGAGTGCAAAAATGGTGCACGGGAACAATAGGCTCAACTTTTATTACGGAGGGGAGCCCGACCGCCGTGTGGACTATGGTATTATTGCCAATGTGGTGGGTCCACAAGCCACCATGTGGCTTGCCACCACTCGTCAAATTCGCTCAATTTGCCTATCGGTAGATGTCCACTGGATTCCATGCTATGGACTGACGTTAATTATTTCTATACCACATTATATGGGTCGACATTTTACCATGCATGGTATGTCCACTTACAAATCAATTTCCATGCCACATGACTAAGTTGGGTGGGTTTTATTATAATAGCCATGTATTAATGGTTAGAAATTACCCACATGCCATGCAAAGGACCACGTGGAGGAGAGAAGGTGGAAGTGGTTGTAGGGGGCATGCAAATCCATCCATGTGGAAGATCCACGTGAATGAAGCGGTGGAGATGGGGGTGGTTAAAACCTTAGCAAAAATAAAGGTGGTCCTAATGTGGGATATACCCACTATAAAAATGCAAGCTGCGCCCTATGGGATTAATAAAGCATTAAACTATGCAATGCCACCACCATATTTGGGATATTTATCCCATTAAACATGCTTCTCCACCAACATGGGTATTTAGCCGATTAAAATATGCAAATCCGCCCAAATGGAAATAAGCCTATCCCATTTTTCATGTACAGGCTAGGTTAAATATAGCCTTAAGGATAAATTATGTATGTCCATTATTTTTTGGGCCCTAATTTTGTATAAATAGGGAACCCATTTGCATTGTACACACACCCCAAGCTTATTATTTGTTAAGCTTATTGTGGACACACACTGTCGCAACAGAGAAGCTCATTGCTAGAGCGTGGAAAGGTGGAGACAACCCAAGCTTATTATTGTGTTAAGACTTAAATTATGTGAGATGTGTCAACATTATATTGATTATTATTGGCCTATTATTTGTTAGGAAATAGTAGATGAAATTATTTGTGATTGGGAGTAAATTATAAACTACCCAATCAGCCCATTGAGCGCCACACTAAATTACTTGCAAATCTTGGTATTGTCGACCGGAGTGCCATAGTGTCACATTGTATTAGTGTCGGGAAGGCCGATCGAGAGCTGAAGGTTTCCGATTAGTGCAGCTAGAGCCATTAGGCTGACTGAATACACCAGGAAGGTGGGAGTCGGGTGCTATTTTTCAGCCTTGTCCAAAGAACTGGTGTATTCTTCGATAGGCAAGTTTAAATAGTTTCTAGTAGGATTTCTTGTAAAAGTACTATTATAACTTACAAGTTTTGACTAGTGGAACGGTTCGACCATGAATCTAGAGACGTAGGCAATTGCCGAACTCCATAATCAATCTGTGTGCAATTTTCATTATTGTATTGCATTTTATTTTAAAATTGATTACTTAAAAGGAGTAAATTATCGGCAAATAATTAAAGCCTATAAGGGTCCGAGATTAAGTAGTAATAATCTGATCATTTTCGGATCAAGATGTGTTGAAAAACACTTTGAACTAGATGTTTCACTATTTTCCTTACATTTTTGAAAGAAAAAATAGATAGGGTTAAGGGCTAGGAGGAATACCTGTTAAATCGGTTGGTTGGAGGTTGATCTGCATGTTCAGACCTCTCAATCCGGTGCCGATTATGAGAACTTCCTTTTGGCTAGGAGGAACTACATGTAATAGAAAACAAGACCACAAAAGATAAGTTAAATGATATATGATAGTAGACTACCTAGTGTATGCTAGTTCCAGGAAGTGTGATACTTCCTAGATGGTTGTCAATCCAATGGTTTAAAAAAAATTAACGTGAGAAATAAGTAAAGTCCTACTGTAGTTGATATGATTTAGGTATCTCATTCAAGTACAATAAGAAAATCCAATCACAACAGGCTAGGATATAGTTGGATCTAAAGGATGAGGTGACTGTCAAGGTACTGGGATTGGTCAGGGTCTAATTCTGGGTTGTTTAGGTCAATTGGTAGGAGGTTGTTTGGCTATGTTCTTGGGCATGGTATAAAACAAAGAGACCGACGTTGTCAGTTTGGTATGATCATGGTGATGGTTTATGTAGAACCAATGACAGTTACTGCGGGTTTTCAATAAATCAATATTTCATGGTTTAGGGATTTGTCTGAGGCTAACTCAGGGATGGTGAGGATTGGGTGTAAGTCTGGAGAGGTGTTGGAAATACTCATAGGTGTCTAACTATAAGGTATGGTTGATTTTATGGTGTGGGTGAAAGAATGATCAAACTTGTATGGAGATAAATGGTGGGGAAGTGAGAGTTCAAGTAGAAACTAATAACAGAGGTAACAGAGCCTATTAGAATGAAAATAGAACAATTTTGGTTAACAAGATACTTACTATGATGCAAATTTGATGGTTAGATGGATGTGACAGTTGATTGGAGGAATGGTGTTTGGTGCCGTGGCAGTGATTCCCGAAATGCTACCATGGGTGCAATGCTTCTAGATCTATCTAGATGATGGTTTTGGATGCTTGGATGCATGAAAAGACCTTGGTCCCCCTTACATGTAGCTCCTCTTTCTCTTCCTTGATCTCAAAATGTGTCAACCTCTCAAACAAGGTTGTTAAGGTCAATAAATTGTAACCAATGACGGTTCCATCTTGACCGGCACCGGTTTAGGTATAACCGGCGTCGGTTAAGGTGGGACTCCCTAGGTTTACCAAAATGGGTAGATCTTTCTAATTTCTTGGGCCAAGTTCATTTGTTGTCATGGATCAGAAGGGAAGCTTCCCTTCTAATGAGCAAGAATGTGGTTAGAGAATCTTAGGAATTGATTTTAGGGTTAGACCAAATCTTAGCTCATTAAGGCAAGTAAGACTTAGTTATTTTTAGTTATGGAAACATGCCAAGAATAGGTCTAGGGTGAGGTGGGGTTGGATGAGGTGTCTAGGTGAGGTGGAAATTAGGTCAATTAAGGTAATAAAATAATGGATATTGTGAGGATGGGTATTTAATCAATTATTAAATTAATTATTAATGTGGGGTTAAAGGGGGCCATGGTTAGGTGCCCATGTTTAAGTTAGTTATCCGATCTGGGGCTAAGGGGAATGTAACTAAATTTAGGTGTCTACATTTGCCCCTTTTTGTCACGTACCTTGTATTGGTAAGCGATGCTAACAAAAATAAGAAGTGGGTGCCCCATGTGTGGGTGAAGGTGATCCCCCTAAAACTAGGAACTTAGTGAGGTGGAAGACGAAAGTGGTGAGTGGTTTGATTGCTGTGGATGTGTGAAAAGGAGCGTAGATGTGGGAAACTGTGGGAAAGGGTAGAGGTAAAAAATAGGCAAACGGTAAATGGGCCAACATCAAAGGTAGTGGCACTCAAACGCACACATATGTTATAAACTATGACATGAACTCCATGTTGAAGAGCTTGCAAACTCTACATCGTCCAAGGTCGATAGTTTTATCTGAACAAGGTTGAAGTGGTTCTAGTATCCAAGGCATAGGATATGGTGTGGAAAACAACGTAGGTCAGGTGCAGGAATTTTTAGGTATGTTTCGGTACACCAAAGGTTGGGTCAGGATAAACAACATGAAAATAGGCAAGGTAAGGTCATTAGGTCAAACAACACGAGTAACAGTATTGTAAGGTATAACAAGCACATTGAGTTCACAGGTCACTAACAATGTTCCAGGTCCAGGTAGCTAGATCACGACATGGGTAGGGCCGAGGTACATGGTAAAATAACAAGTCCCTAAATGGTAATTAAGGACATGGATAGGTAATGTAGGCTTGGAGGTAGGTTGCGATAAGGGTGGGTAAGGTCAAACAGTGGTGGGGAAGGGTAAATTTTGGTCAGAAATAGGGAAAGGGTATTGACAAGAGTATGACAGGTAACCGATGCCGATCATACAGAACCAATGATGGTCTAGGTAAACTGACCATAGTTTGCTAGGGCACACGAATGATGTTGGTTTAGGTACAACTGACCATGGTGTGCTAGGGAACAAGACTGATGTTTGTCTAGGTATAACCAATGCCGGTCAGGTTGAATGTGGGTATATAAAAAAGGAAAAATCTGTATAATACGGATTCATTTGTATGTTTTGGATTTTATGAAAACAATGAGAGAATGAGACTTTTGTGCCTTATCAAGAGGAAAGTATGTGGGGCTGTACTGAGCTGAGGTGTAGAGATCTGGTTGGAGAGGAGAACTAGGTAGATGGGTCCACGATATCAGGAGGAGGGAGGTGATTGGTAGAGAGGTTGGAAGTTGATTTGGACATGGCGGAGGTAGGAGAGGGTTTGGGTGGAGAGAGGTTGGCAAGGAACCCCACTAGAGGGGAGTTGGAGGAGACTGATGAGAAAAGGATGGATATCAGTGGGTGATGATTAGTCATAATTTATGATTAGTATATATGTGTTTTTGACACATTTTTGATATGTATACCGGCCTGTGTGCCGAAGATGATGTTGCTACATACGAGAGTTTTTGGTATTTTTGATCATGTACCGGCTTGTGTGTCGAAGATGGTGAGGTTGTATATGAGAGTTTTTGATCGATTGTGATTATTATTTGTATCCATGTTCACATGTATGTTTACACAGACTTTCTAATTTATAGATGATGGTATTTATAGTATGGATGGTGTAATTGTTTTAGTTTTAATTGCTATATATATATATATATATAAGTGAAAATCAAGTGGATTAGGCATGATAGAGTCAAGGTAGTGTAGGTATGGTTGAGTGAGGTTGAGTTAGGCATGATGGAGTCAGGTTGGTTTAGGCATGATGGAGTCAGGTTGGTGTAGGCATGATGGAGTCAGGTTGATGTAGGCATGATGGAGTCAGGTCGAGTTTAGGCATGATGGAGTCAGGTTTGTTTAGGCATGATGGAGTTAGGTTGGTGTAGGCATGATGGAGTCAGGTTTGGTTGAGTTGGGTTTAGGCATGGTGGAGTTAGGTTGATGTAGGCATGGCTGAGTTAGGTCATTTTAATGTCCAAGTTTTTGGTAATATGAGAGACAAATGTTAATGCAGATACTGGGTATGGTTTTTAATTTCTGAATTTGTGCCATAATGGAAATGTGAAAATGATAAATGGATAATTTGATGATGTAATAAAATGTGTATGAGATGATGTCTATTAGATTTAATTTCTAGTTATTATATAAAATGGAAACTAAATAGGGTAGAATGTGAATAGAAAAAGGGAAGGGGGGAATTGGTTAGGGTAAAGAGTGGCCAAGATAACCTCCAAGGGCCCCATGCCCTTAGAGTGCTTATGTAGTTCTCCCATAAGCTAGGGAAGATTGTGATGAAGTAAAGGAATGGATTGATAGGTGTTTAGGCATGGGTGAATGTAGGTCATAGGCATGATTTAGTTACTGTTAAATATAGGTGTCGATGAGCTGGTACTGTATAGGATAACCAATAAGTAATGAGGAAGGTGAATGGTAAGAGGTGGTAAAAGAGCCGCTTAATTGATAAGAACCCTAATGAGTCAACCATACCTAAGAGGGGCTCATGAACATAAGACCCTAAAGGTGTTGTATAATGAACCATTCTAAGGGTGAAGAAAGTCACATAATCATGAAATGTCATGTTTATGGCAAGTCCCTTGAGTAACGAGGGAAATAGGCTAAAAAGGAAAGGAGGTGAGAATATGAAATTTAGTGAAGCTTAGTGTACGACAGTGTGTCTTTCAGAACAAGAAACCTAGGATCAAGAATAGGCGAGTCCATCTCAAAAATTTAATCTTTTTCTTCATTTGTTTGTTTTTTTAATAGACTGATTGATTCAGGAAGTCTATATGGGATGTGTATATTATCTCCTTGAGGTCTTGATTAATGCGGTAAGCTTCTGGATATTTATTACATTTTTGTAATGACTTTATATAGCTGTCCTTCAAGGGAGTAGTCTATTTATAATGGTGGAATTAGAGTGAAGAGATGTCCCTTTTGAGGGAGTCATCTTCCTCTAGAAGTTTGACTCAAGGAGTTGTATCCCTTTTTGTATTTGGACGTTTAAGTCATGGATAAGATTATACATGAATATTAGGTTCTTGTTTATGAGACATAACCATTGCACACAAAGATTAACTATGAAAGAGGTGGTTTCAAGTGATGAATGACCATGGTATTCCATCTTGAAGAAGACAAAAAGTTTCCATGAAAATCATGCTATGAGTAGAGCTGTGGTACTCATATTGGAGATAGGGTTGAAAGGTGAAGGGAATCACATGATTTTTTTTGAGTTGCAGATCTTAAAAAATGGGTAATATGGAAAGTGAACAACGCTCAAGGGATGAGCGATCAACTGATAGAAAGTGATATAGGACTCGATATCAACAATAAAATGGTTGAATATGTAAGGCATTAAGGGGCTCTGGTTCGGGTTTACCTTTGAGTGAAGAAAAACGATAAGCACCTGATCCATAGGCATGGATAACGATATAGGGTCCAAGCCAATTAGGAGCAAATTTTCCTCGTTTACTTTTCTCCTCTTTATTTGCATGTTGATTCTCTTTAAGGATGAGGTCACCGACATGGAATATTTTTTCATGAACGTGTTTTTCATATGCACATTTGATACCTTTTTGATAAATTTGGAGATGGTCGAGAGCATTGAGATGACATTCATCTAATACCTCAAGTTACACCAAATGATCTTGGCGAAAGTCATCATCGTTGACCATTTCTTGTAGTGAGATGCAGAGAGATGAAATATGGACTTCGAGAGGTAAGATGACCTCAGTATCATAGACCAGAGAAAAGGGTGTGGTAGTAGTCAAAGTGTAAATACTAGTACGATAAGCCCACAAGGTGAAAGGAATGTGCGTATGCCAATCTTTCCCAGTATCATTGACTACCTTCATAAGAATTTTTTTCAAGGTTTTATTGGTTGATTCAGCTTGACCATTGGTTTATGGGTAATAAGGTGATGAGAAACTCAGTTGGATGCCAAAAGCATCACATAGTTTACATAGGGTTTTATTTTTGAATTGTTTTCCATTATCAGTGATAAGGTGGTGAGGAACACCAAAATGACAAATGATGTGATGGTTGATGAATTCACATATTTTTTCAGCTTTTGTAGAAATGAGGGGAATGGCCTCTATGCATTTAGTGTAATATTTGGTGGCGGTTATGATCCATTGGTGGTGTTGTGAAGAATGGGGGTTGATCTCACCGAAAAGATCCAAACCTCATTGAGAGAAAGGCCAAAGGTCTTGTGCGACCTGTAAGGAATGACTAGGTGTGTGGTGGAGATTAACATGCTGCTAGCATTTCATGCAACATTTGATGTAATCACAATAGTCACGGTTTAGGTTTGGCCAATAATATCCTAGGTGAAGGATGTGTTTTGTGATGGCTAAAACTTGAAAGTGACCTCCAAAAATTGCATCGTGGACTTACTTAATAGTGTAGGGAATTTTAGAACTTGTAAGGCATCGTAAGAAAATGTTGTCAAAGCCATGATTGTAAAGAATACCATCCATGGTGACATAATGAGAGACACTTTTAAGAAAGCATTGTTCTCCATTACGAGTGAGATTAACTGGTAAAATGGAAAGGGAAATATAATCTACATATTACTTATACCAAAGGTCATGTGGGTCAGGGGCAATGGTTCCGACATAGTAAACTTCACGAGGTAAATAAGAGGGTGATTTTAGCCTTTTTATGATGACAAAGATTTTAGATTCAGTTGGCGAAGAAAGTATCTGAGAAGCTAATAAGGTCATGGTATCTCAGAACTTATTGGTAGAACGTGGGGTGGTTTGAAGTGTATAATGGTCAAAGGTGGTCAAAAGTATGTCTACGTGCTGCTTATACTTTTGAAGGATCTCATTATGACACTAGTATAGATCATTGACTTGGTTTATGACCAACTGAGAATCACCAAAGATATTGATTGTCTTAACATCTAAGGCATATGCATCTTGGAGACCCAATATGAGTGCTTTTTATTCCACAATGTTGTTTATACAATCAAAATTGAGTTTGAAAGACAAAGGCATAGGTTCACCCTTAAGGGGAATGAGGATAACACCAGCCCCACCCCCACGGTGACACTTAGAGCCATCAAAGAAGAGTGTCATTTGGTAATCGGGTTAATCCAGGGAGAGGGTAGCTATAGACTCGTCTAAGAAATCAAAGTTAGATGGTTGATTCCCAGAAATAGGTGCATCAGCTAGTTGGTCAGTGATAGCCTGACCCTTGATGGAATTTTGATGAATGAATTCGAGGTCAAGGTCAGAAAGAAGCATAAGCCAACGTGTGACACGTTGATGTTGATAGGGTTTGGCATACATATAGTGTAATGGATAAGTATTAGTGATGACAAAGGTTTTTTGATTGAGTAGGTAATGGTAGAGTTTGGTGGTGATGAAGACTAAGGATAAGGATATTTTTTCGGCATGGGTATATCTAGGTTCATAGTCCAGAATAGTATGACTTATGTAATAAACTACTTGCTCTTGGTGTTGCTCATTGTGATGAGAGAGCATGGCACCTAAAGAATGGTCAATGGAATAAATGTATAGGTAAAAGGGGTGGTCATCCTTAGGAGGAATGAGTACTAGTGGTTGAAGGTATTTTTTTAAGGATTTGAAGGATTTATGACATTCATCATCCCATTTGAATGACACATCTTTCTTGAGAAGATGATGAAATGGTTGACATCGGTAAAAAAGATGTGAGATAAAATGATGAATAGATTACAAATTTCCTTGTAGGTTTCAAAGTTGACAGAGATTAGGGGGTGGAGGAATTTCCAGAATAGCCTTGAATTTAGTAGGATTGAATTCTATGCCATGAAAAGAAACGATAAAACCTAGGAGTTTTACGGAAAGTATTGGAAAGATGCACTTATTTGGTTGAAGACGCACATAATACTTGATGAGATGGTCAAAGATGACCTTAAGTACGACAAGGTTTTTAGTTTGATGATTTGATTTGGCAAGCAGATCATCTACATAATCTTCCAATATGTGATGCATGATGTCATGGAAGATGTAAGTCATGGCTTGTTGATATGCAGCACCAACATTTTTGAGGCCAAAAGGCATGACCTGATAGTAGAAAATCCCCCAAGGGGTGATGAAGCTAGTCTTGTGTTGATCTTATAGAGCTAGTAATATTTAATTGTAGGCTAAGAAACCATCCATGAGTGATAAAATTTCATGGCCAGTGGTGAGATCAACTAGTTGGTCGATGCCCGGTAGGGGAAATCATCTTTGGGATAGGTGAGGTTGAGGTCATAGAAGTTTGTGTAAATGCGAAGTCCCCCTGTGACCTTTGTGACAAGAATTATGTTAGAAATCCATTGGGGATAATCAATGGGTAGAATAAAGGAAACCGAGGAAAGGCATTGAAGCTTTACTTTGACCAGAAGAGCAATGCGAGGATACATTTTCCATAGCTTTTGTTTGATGGGTTTAGCATTAGGGATGGTTACAATATTGTAGACCATGATTTTTGGGTCAATACCGGGCATATCAACATAATACCAAGAAAACACATTGCTATGGTCCCGAAGGAAAGAGGTGAAGGCTTCTTGCTTGGTAGTGTCTAAGGATTGACTGATATTTAGAATGTGTGGGTTGTCCAGAGTGTTAATGTTAATTTTGATGGTTGATTCATTCAACATGGTTTGCATCTTAGAGGGTAATGACTGATGAATATAAGAGTCCTCCACACCAAGGTAAGTGAGGATGGATTCATCGTCTTGACATTGAATGACATTAATAGAAGGTGTATCAACATTGATTCATCGTCTAGATGGCTTCTCAGCTAACTTTTACTAAAGATGTTGGGAAATATGCTCTGAAGATCTCTTGAAAGCTGTTAATAATTTTTACCGAATGGGAAATCTTATTAAAGAACTAAATAATACACACATTGTGCTTGCCCCGAAAAAGTTGGATGCAAAAGACTTCAAAGATTTCAGGCCTATCAGTTTGGTTAATTCATTTATAGGATTTTCACAAATATTCTCACCACTAGAATGCAACCTCTACTCATGGAGATCATTTCTCAACAGCAGAGCGGATTCATCTAAGGAAGAATTATCCAAGATGGCATTATCATGGTTCATGAAACTATACATTCTATGGATAAAAGTAAAAAGGTGGGGATGGCCATCAAACTTGACATGCATAAAGCTTTTGACAGAGTCTCCTGAAGATTCATGGATGAGGTCCTATCCAAATTTGGTTTTCAAAGCAAATTCAGAAAAATCATTCACTCTTACATCTCTACCTCTAGATTCTCTGTGGTTGTTAATGGGGAACCTGTGGGTTTTTTTGCCAGTAATAGAGGTATACGGCAAGGCGACCCAATCTCCCCTCTTTTATTCATTATTATGGCTGACAGTTTAAGCAGATCTATTTCCAAAGCTATTGACATTGGCATGATAAAAGGCTTCCCTCCAACTACTGGTAATCAAATCTCCTCTCATCAACAGTTTGCTGATGACACTTTGCTGCTACTAATGGCTTCTATTATTGAGGCAAAGGCCATTAAAACTGTCCTTAGATTTTATGAGGAAGCCTCGGGACAAAAAGTTAATTTTGACAAAAGCTCTATTTATTTCTTCAATACTCCTGAGGAGAGGCAAAGAAAGATTGCTAATATTCTAGGTTGCAATATTAATTCTCTACCAGCTACTTACTTAGGGTTACCTTTAAGTACTGACAAGATTTCAGTGGAGGTATGGAATGATCTTATTATGAGATTTCAAAGAAAGTTGGCTGGCTGGAAAGGATCCGTTCTTTTAAGTGTAGGTAAGTGTCTTTTGGTTAAAAGCATGCTTCAAAACTTGCCTATTTACATACTGTCAATGTTCAGCATGCCTACAGCTGTGATGAACAGTATTGAGAAGATTGAAAAACACTTTATGTGGCACGGTATTGAGGACAGATTCAGATATCATCTTGTGGCTTGGGAACAGGTTTGTAAACCTAAGAGACTAGGGGGGTTAGACATCAAAGATATCAAACATATGAGTACTGACCTTACTGAAAAATTAGGATGGAGGCTTATAAAAGAGCATAGACCTTGGACAGAGCTGATTAAGATCAAATATATTTCAAATCAAAACAATATTTCCTTCATATATGATCAGTCCCTTCCGAGTGGTTCTATTTTCTGGAACAACCTTCTGCGCAACAGACACATTCTCTCTCAGGGGTGTAGCTGGAAGCTTGGAGATGGGCAAAACATAAACTTCTAGACTGATAAGTGGACGGATTCTAACTGGATTTCTGCTTATGATCATATTAAAGACAGATTAATTGCAAAGTATGGACACAAAATCCAGGGGTACATTGAGAGGGATGGAAACAAAAGAAAATGGAAGCAGCTAAAAGTGGAGAATGATAATATTCAGGATGATATTATATCTCTCCAGAATCAACTTTCCCTAATCCATATAAGTAATCAAAATCTTAAGGATGAGCTCATCTGGAAAGATTCTTTTGATGGGGAATACACTATTAAATTAGGATATAATTCTTTCTTTGCATCCATGGAAAGCGAAATTAAGTGGCACAAGTTGTGGATGCTGGAGCTAACCCCTAGAGTGAACTTATTTTGGTGGCTAATTATTAATGGCAAGATCCTAACTAATGACAATCTCATCAAGAAGGGATTCATCATGCCGAATAGATGTTGCATGTGTCAGCAAGAGGCTGAAGATATAAAGCATTTATTCCTTCATTGTGAGATTGCTTCCAAAATTTGGCAGCTTGTTTTTACAAAATTTAATCTGAGATGGGTCTTTCCCCTTACCTACCTTCAGGCTTAGGAGTAATGGAGCTCTCCGTTTAAACATTGCATGGTGAAAAGGCTATGGCAACTTGTGCTGCCCCACACTATGTGGAGAATCTGGAAGGCCCGTAATGATAGTATTTTCAGAAACAATAGACAGGCTTGTAACAAAGTATATAAGGAAATTATCATTGCTGTGCAAGATAATATTGCTAGATTTAAACCCCCTAAAAATAGACTCTACCTAGAGAATGAAGAATGCATTCTGACTGAATGGAATATTGCCACTGTCAATAGAAATAACAATGGTACTGATAGAAACACAGTCTGATGGATTAAACCCCCCACTGATTGGCACAAGTTAAATTTTGATGGGGCCTCTAAGGGCAATCCGGGTGACTCTGGAGGAGGGGGAATCATCAGGGATCAAAGAGGCTGTTATGTTGCTACTTTTTCTGGGAGAATGGGCAGATAGACTAATCATTATTCTGAAGCCATGACGGCTCTTTGGGGTATTAGACTTGCCAGAGATTGTAATATTCCAAATATCATAATTGAAGGTGATTCTCTAAATATTATCAATCTTCTGAATAAAAAGCAACACCCCAGCTGTTCTATCAGGGATTATATTGAGGAAGCTATTGATATATGCAAAATATTTGAAAATGTCCAAATCACCCACACCTACCAAGAAGGAAATAGGGTCGCTGACAGTTTGGCTAACTTTGGTGTTAATAATCCCTTTCAAACTTGGATTGGGGGGGACGTTCTACCTACTCATGTCGATAAAGCCATTATCATTGATCTACATGGCAGTGAAAATCATAACTAATGGCTGTATTTTAGACGCTAATGTGTGAATTCCCAAGTACATGATGATGACATCACAAAAGATTTGGATGATTGTTGCGATCTGTGGGCTAGACTGTCATCATTTCTTGGCATAGGAGGAAAGCTGAGGAGCTGGGCAATAATAACAAGTGTAGCATAATAATTAAACCGGCTTTCATGGGAAGGAAAGATTCAAATACCAAAATCAAAGTTTGGCCTATCCCGCACATTGGTAGCTATTTTACCGTTGAGAATAGGAAAAGGAGCAGAGGAAACATGGGGGGGCCGCCATGCAAAACCGAACTGACCCACAATCCTAAGTGGAAAGAGAACATGGAGCTTTGGGATTACCTACAAATCGGGGGCCTGTCTAATTTCATTGAAAGGATCCAAGGCTTTGACCAAGACATCTCTATCAAATTCACCCAGGGTTGGAAGAATAGAATAGTCAAATATAGTAACATGAAAATGGAAATCACGAAAGAACTCATAGCTCAGATCACGAGCCTCAGCCTGGAAGGCACAAAATTCTATAATAAGAAGGTAGACAGGGAGGTGGAAACCAAGAAATTTTTGGAAGAGGGGGAGAATCTTGAGTTCGTGACTGCTGGCCTCAAGGTGGCGTCGATCCCTGAACCTTTTGATGAAACTGGCCAAAATGGTGGTAAGGTATGTTACCCTTGAAGGAATATATGTGACTATACCTCATAAGCATCTGATTTTTCTGAATCATTTTCGTAGAAATAACATTATCAGCTTTCCTCACTATCTGATTAACTCTCTGGAGAAATCTATAAGGGAAGTTCAAAGCCACTCTAGGGCTGTCCCTTTGCACCAAGGCCTTATCCTCTTGATTCACCACCATTTCTCCATCTGCCCTCCCATGAATCCTATCCTACCTCCCTCCTCCATACCTCCACCTGCCCACACTGCTCCCACTCCCCCCTTGCTAAAAAGAAAGAATGAAGATGCTTTCTCTAGCAAGAAAAGCAAGAGCCTCAAAGCTAAAATCCCTGCTTCCCAACGGGTCCTAAGGAGCCACAAAGACTTGGAACTAGCTGAAAACCTCCTGCATATTAGCAAGCCAGTGGAGGAGCCCAAAGAGGAGGAATTGCTAGATAGGGTGGGCAGATTAGAAAAGGAGATACAAGAGCTCAAAGGGGCTATAAAAACATGGAAAGAGCTAAGGGTAAAAGGATCCTTCAAAATGAGGAGGAAGAGGGGGTTATTGGGGAAGTCTTCAAGAAACTACAGTCCTTAGATGGCAGATTGGGGAATGCTAAAAGCCGAAATGACTGCATATTGTCTGCCCTCAAAAGCATTTATAATTTCATTGAACAACATGTCCACAGTGTTTGAAGTTTAAGTGGGATTAATGAGAACATATGGGGCCCTAAAGAGAAAAGGGACATTGCAATTGCCCAAGTAGATTTTCAAGACTCCTCTTTAGCCACTGCCATTGCCTTCTTCATGTCGCTGCAGGCTATCAAGACCAAAATTGATAGAGCCATCAAGTAACGGGCTGTTGTGATGTTGTTTTTTGGCTGCGATGTGGCTGTCATCAGGTGGTTCTGGAGCTGTTTTTTGGTGGAGCTCTTCATGTTGTTTCTCTTTTGGTTTCTTTTTTATCTTTCCTTCTTATTTCTGGATCTTTGTATGTTTAGATCCTTTTTTCACCTATATTGTAATATTTGGCTGTTGAGCCTTCCTTGGTTGACTATTTTTCCCTTCTCTGGGCTGCTTCTCTCATCTTTACTATCTGGCTTTTGAGCCCTTTTGTATACAGGGTATAGTCCCTTCAAAACTATTTGCCCTTAATAAAAAAAACATTGATCATGTCAAGATACAGGAATGGGAGAGAAGAGGGAGCTTTGCCATTACGTTGAAAGGTCAACGGTCCCAGGGAAATGGTGTTTACAATTTTTTTTAGGAGGATTAGATTTGGGATCTATGGACTCCATGGGTGAAGATAGTAATGTAAGTGAATGAGGTGGGGATGATTTCCCATCCTAGATGAGGTCGATGTGAATCTTCTTGGGAGGTGGTGCGTCAAAACCAATAACACTATGGTCATTTTATTTATGAGAGGTACAAGAAATGATTGTATGGTGGCCATGTTCATAAAAACTGAAGCCAAATCCTTTCCTTGCACACTAGTGGAGGAAAGTGTGATTGAAGCAATGGTTAGTGAGGGAGTGTAGGTCGGATGAAAATGGTTGGGTTTGAGATGAAGGTTTACGTTTATAGGTGACCATATCGAGTCCCCCATATGTTAGATTAGTGGGAAGGTGAGGAGGGCCATAAGGAAAAACATCACCAATGTGGATGTCATAACTGGGGTGTTGACGTAGGTTCCCATACTCTTGCGGGGTGAAGAAGGTATTGATATTGTATAGGTGGTATTCCCCCAGAGTGATGTGTTGAAAAACACGCTTTAAGGGATCAGTAGTCAGTATGTGGGTAGCAGGGATGGATGGCTTGCTAGATGATGGGGAAATAGGTAGGTCAGTGGTAGAGGTAGCAGTAGCATTGGGGATAACAAGGTTAGATGCAATAGAGGTGGTGGAAGTCTGGGTGAATGGTCTAATAGGTGAAGGTGAAGTAGGGAGAGTGGAAGATAACTTGATTGGTACTAGCACATCATCAGGCTAGTATAGCATGTTACAAGTCTTGAAAGGTGACGGGTCAAAAGGGATGGTGTAATTATGTCCTTCATGCTCAAATTTGAGGCAGCGGTGTAATGTTGAAGGGACACAACCCATGGTGCAGATCCAAGGTCAGCCGAGTAACAAGTTATACTAGAATTCCCCTTCTGAGACATAGAAATGTTCTGAGATAGTGCGAGGACCCACGCGGACATGGAGAATGATGGTACCCAGGGAAGAGGTCATGGCATCATTGAAGGAGTGTAACATAACTAGGTTACCATGCATGCAATTGATAGGTATTCGCATTTGGTCATATACATGGGAGGAGATGATGTTAATACTAGCACCACCATTGATCATAACACATTGTATGTGTTTATTATTGATAAAGATAGAGATGAAAAGAGCAGGGTTGGGGTCGTTGGACTAGAAGGGAGTGATTTCTTCATTTGAAAAGTTGAGGGCGGCCACTTGGTGAGTAGGTGGAGGTGTAGAGGATACATGGTGAGGGGTAATGATGGAGGCTATGGGTGTGGGGTCATTTGGGACTTTAATAGATTGAAGGACTTCCATGAGGGCTTGACGATGTGACTTTGAGGTTTGAAAAAGGTCATATAAAGACATTTTGAGGGGGGATTGGTGTAGTTGTTTTAGCATTGTACGATGTGTGACCCCATCGGAAATAGGATATGTAGGACCTTGAATGATGACTTTGGGTATGGGTGCGGATGGTATGTTGGGTACAAGATTGGTTGATGGGCCAGTTTCCTTTTCCTTGCCTTTGTATTTTTTGACACGGGTGGTAATGTTGATCATGTTGATCTCAAATCTTGGGGGTGGATCAAAAAGTTGTGGGGGTGGAGATATTGATCACTAAGTAGGTAATGGAAGAGGCTCTAGGGAAATTGATGAAGGTGAAATGAGGTCCTCATCAAGAAGATCGTCATCATCAAAATTTTCTTTGGGAGGACACAATTGGACAAGAGCGGTTTTTAAAGCCTTACAATTCTCTATATCATGTCCTGGCACACGATGGTAGCAAAAAAATTAGTTTTGTCAAACCATTTTGGTTTGGGTTTGAGTGGGTCGTAAGGTCTAAGAGGTGGTAGTGTGATGACATAAGTTTCAAGGATATTGATTAAGATTTTTGCATAGGACCCTGCAAGTGGATCACAATGGGAGGTGAATGTACGTTTAGGTACCGGTATGGCTGGTTGTGGAGGAAAAGGATTTACAGGAGGGGGAAGGGTTTGGTCCACTAATTTAGTGTGTGGAGTGGTCTTTGGTCTTGGTTGCATCTACTTGGGTATGGGCATGGTAGAAGAGCTGGCAATGGAAGGTTGGGTTGGTTTAACTACCTTATTGGAGGGTAGCTGAATTTTAGCTTTAGGTTGCACCTTTTTGGGAAAAGGTGACATGGGTGTATGAGATGTAGTGGGAAAATCAGATGGTGGAAGAGGATGAGTTACCCATGGGGGTAAACGAGGTGCTGTGGAGGTGGGTGGTGTGAATTGGGTAGGAGGCATGAGTGGAAGAGAAGAAAGTGTCATGGATAGTGAAGAAGTTATGGACTGTAGTGGTGGTATGGGTGGTAAGAAGGTTATGGGTGATGACAGAGGTTGTGTGGGCCACTTGGGTATATTAGAGGTTCATGATGAGGAGGTGGGATGTTGCATTCTTGGTTTACCAAAGGACAAAGGTTTCTTGGCCAAGGTCGAGGGGTGAGGCCCTAGTATGGACGGAAGAGGCGAGGGTGATAATGGTGTGGTAGGCGAGGTTGGGGTATATGGCTTAGGAGGTTGGGTCTTCCTTTTAGGGGCTAGAGTAAATTTAGTGTTAGTTTTGGAAGATGTGGCTAAATCTAATTTTATGGGTGGGTGAGTGAGGTTTGATGTCGGTATGACCCCTAAGGTGGTGATGGGTTTAGGTAGGGTAGATGATATAGGCGCGGGTAAGTGTTTGGGTGTAGATGTATGTTGGGTTATGGGGAGAGGTGTGTGTTGGGCTATAGTTGGTTATGTGGAAGGTGTTGTAATAGTTGTGGTTGTATTTGGTTTGGTTGTTCGAAACACTTTTGGATAGATGAAGGAGGTGTCAATGAGTGACAACTGCATTTGGGTCAAAACTAGAAGTAGAAGGTGTCCCCAAAGTAAGGCTCTATCAACATAGTCTAGGCAATCGACCAAGCACAAAAATGGTATTGTCATAAGTGGATCTGATGTGGATTGAGTAGCAAACCCCATAAAATGTGTCTAAGATATAGGGAAATGGCTAGCCTTAGACTTTGTGGGTAAGAGGGCTGAAAGTAGATTAGAGGGATTTTGAAGGTTTGATGGCGAATGGTCATCAAAAGGTAATGGTATTTCGATAGGATCCTCCATGGGTAGAGGAGAGGAAGGGCCATACAAGGTGGAATCTCCTTGTGATGGTATAGGTTGTGGACATGTATCTCCTATGAATAAGAGATGTGTCACTGAAAACTACTCAGAAATTTGAGGGGTTAAAGGCGGCTTGCTGATTATAGGCTCTTCCACGAGTGAAGGAGAAAATTAAGGGGGTTCCTCTATGGGTGGAGGAGTTAAAAAAATAGGTTCTAGTGCAGATAGGGGAGCTCGAGATAAGATTTCATCTATGGAAGGAACATGAGGCAATTGGGAAGCAACTAGTATGTCATTGAAAATAACATGGACCTCGCGGACATTACTATCATTGTTTGAAGTATCACCAGCTTGGTTAGAAGAAGGGGCATGATTAGGAAATGGTTTCTTGAAGATATGTAGCTTTTGGTTAGTAGATGCATTCGGGATATCTAAGACTAGATCTCCATTGTCTAAAATTTATTGGATGATATTCTTGAAAGTGATGCAGTTATTGTCACTAGGACCTTTGACATGATGATAGTTGCAAAAGTCATGTTCCTTATACCATGCGGGCATGGGTCACTCAGGGTTAAAACCAATATGTGGTTTTATAGGTGGAAGGGTAATGACACCATCTTTAATAAGCTTTTCTATAACATAATAATAATATTCCCCTATCAAAGTGTACTTTTGTTGTTCTCATCTGAACTGGAAAGCTTAGACATGATAGAGATTAGAAGGAGGTTTGGCTAGGTTTTATTAATGAGTGGGTCCAACCTTGAGAACTATGACATTGGCAGATCCTTTGGGTTTTGAAAATTTATTTTGGGGTTTCGAAGATTAAGAAGCATCATTTGATTTGAATGCGATGTTCTTGTTACGAAGTTGAATTTTCTTCTCTTCGATAGCACAAATTTCCAATTTCTGTGCCATGGTGAATGCCTTGTCAAAAGTGTGAAAGGTTTGCACCTACAGGGTTGGTGAGATGTGTCTTACACAAGCATGAGTAAACAAATCTATGAGTTTAGTTTGAGGTAATTAAAATGTGAGTTGGTTAATTATGCTACACTAGTGAGTGACAAAGTTAGCGATAGACTCATCATCATACTATCATGTGGAATAAAGATCGGTCATGGTAAGCTTCTTAACAATGTTGATGGATAAGTGATCTAAGAAGGCTTAGACTACTTGATTAAATGAGTAGATGGAGTGTCTTGGTAGCCCACTATACCAGTCCAAGGTAGGTCCTGTCAGGGACATTACGAAGGTTCCTAGGAGTAAAGCATCGTCATGGGTGATCAGGTAACACCCATGTTTCAAATATCACAAATGCTACTGCATGTCTTCTTTACTATTCAAACAGTTGAATTTTGGCATTTCCTAATGTACAGGGTATGGGTGAATAGGGATGGACGGATGAATGGGCTAATTACAGATTTTATCGTAGGTGAGGGAATTACGCGAGCTCGAAACTGATGCTTCCAATGTCTGCATCCTTTCCATCATTGATTTGATGAGGTCATTGGTAGGTTATGGTGGAAGGGTTCCTCTTGTGGCATGAGGGGGCTGGTATTGAACCTGTGATGTGGGTGAGATTCCATTATATGGTGATGCCAAATAGGGAGGATGAGAATAGGGGACTGATATAGAGGATATGTATCTAGAATGGGTGACAAATGAGATAGGGGTTGTTGATAGTATGTGTATGTAGGTGGGATGGTTATAGTGACTCTAGTAGTGATTGGGGGCAGTGTTTGTGGGATGGAGAGGACAAGATTCTGGAATGGAGTAGGGATCACTGATACCACGGGCAGTTGTGTTGCAATGGGTATTTGTGAGACAATGGGTGTAGACGGGGTTATGGTCTGGGTGGTCGATGAGGGAACAACATATACTATAGGTGAGACTAATACTGTAGATGTAATGGTCGTGTCAGGTATGGATCCTAGCTGTGAAACCATTGGGGGTGAAGCACGTGAAGATAATACCACATTATTAGGGGTTGATGTAGGAGTGGGTATAAGGGCAGGAGAGATGGATACATGCATGCCATATATCAACTAGCTTGAAGAGTCCCGGGTGGAAGAGTGGGAAAGGTAGAACTGTAAGGCCACAGGATTTTGATCAAGGATTCATGAAAATTTCTCGTCACCTACGGTAATGGTGGTAGGTAGGGTTGGGTCCATGGGGGATAGGATAGAAGGTGGTGAAGGAATAAGTGGGAGTGTTTGACAACTTGTGTGAAATATAATAACATTAGCTTGATTATGAGTCAACACCATGTGAATGAATGTATATCAGGTGATGTTATATCCTACAGATGACACTGGGACTAGTGAGAATGAAGAAAATAGGTGTCTATATGTGTATTGGTTGAGAGATATGATGTTGTAGATGGATGTAATTAGATGGATAGGTTTATGATTTTTGTTGAGGAAAGGTGAGATTAGATTGGGTTTACATAGGGTGAGTTAGGATGTGCGTGTGAGGAGGTTGATACACTTAGATGGATTGATTGGGGAAGATGTGTTGAAAAAAACTTTGAAGTGGATGTTTCACCATTTTCCTTACGTTTTTGAAAGGTGAAACATATATGGTTAAGGGCTAGGAGGAATACTTGTTAAATGGGTTGGTTGCAGGTTAATGTGCATGTTCTAACATCTCAATACAATGACGATTGTAATAGCTTTCTTTTGGCTATGAGGAGCTACTGGTAATAGAAAACAAGACCACACAAGAGAAGTTAAATGATATATGACAGTTGAATGCCTAGCATATGCTAGTTCTGGGAAGTGTGATACTTCCTAGATGGTTGTCAATCCACTGTTTTAAAACAAATTAATGTGAGAAATAAGTAAATTCCTACTGTAGTTGATATGATTTAGGTATCTCATTCAAGTACAATAAGCAAATCTAATCACAACAGGGTAGGCTATAGTTGGATCTAGAGGATGACGTGACTGTCAAGGTACTGGGACTGGTCAGGGTTTGATTCTGGGTTGTTTAGGTCAATTGGTAGGAGGTTGTTTGGCTATGTTTTTGGGTAGGGTATAAAACACAGAGACCGACGTTAGTTTGGTATGACTGGTGATGGTTTATGCAGAAATGATGATGGTTACTATAGATTTTTAATAACTCAATATTTCATGGTTTAGGGATTTGACTGAGGTTGACTCAAGGATGGTGAGGATTGGGTGTAAGTCTGGAGAGGTGTTGGAAATACTCAGAGGTGTCTAACTATCAGGTACGGGTGATTTTATGGTGTGGGTGAAAGAATGATCAAACTTGTATGGAGATAAATGGTGGGGAAGTGAGAGTTCAAGTAGAAACTAATAACATAGGTAATAGAGCCTATTAGAATGAAAATAGAAGAATGATGGTTAGCAAGATACTGTGATGCAGATTCGATGGCTGGATGGAGGTGACGGTTGATCAGAGGAATGTTGTTTGGTGCTATGGCCGTGCTTCCTGGAATGCTACCGTGGGTGCAATGCTTCTAGATCTATCTGGATGATGGTTCTGGATGCCTAGATGCATGAAAAGACCTTGGTCCCCATTACATGTAGCTCCTCTTTCTCTTCCTTGATCTCAGAATGTTCCAACCTCTCAAATAAGGTTGTTAAGGTCAATAAATGGTAACCAACGATGGTTCTATCTTGACCAATGTCGGTTTAGGTATAACTGACATCAGTTATGGTGGGAATCCCTAGGTTTACTAAAATGGGTAGATCTTTCTAATTTCTTGGGCCAAGTTCATTTGTTGTCACAGATCAGAACGGAAGCTTCCCTTATAATGATCAAGAATGTGGTTAGAGAAGTCTTAGGCATTGATTTTAGGGTTACACCAAATCTTAGCTCATTAAGGCAAGTAAGACTTAGTTATTGTTAGTTATGGAAACAATGCCAAGAATAGGTCTAGGGTGAGGTGGTTGGATGAGGTGTCTAGGTGAGATGGAAATTAGGTCAATTAAGGTAATAAAATAATGGATATTGTGAGGATGGGTATTTAATCTAATTAAAATAATTAAAATAATTATTAATGTGGGGTGAAAGGGGGCCATGGTTAGGTTCCCACAATTAAGTTGGTTATCCGATCAGGGGCTAAGGGGAATGTAGCCAAATTTAGGTGTCTACAATGGAGGTTGATGAGTTTGGGTAGAATCCAAACCGGTGGGGTTGTGAGATGATGAAATTTTCATGGACTTGAGATGGGAAACGAGATTTGAATATGCTGCTTAGGTGGTGGAAGAAGTAGATTAGAATATTGAAGAATGTGAGCAGGGGCACTAATGACCATGGTATGAAGAAGTGATGGGGATAGAAGATTTGGGGACGATGTTGATGCAAGGTAGGTTGGGTGGAATATGGACCACCAATTGGGTGGATTGATGGGATTGAGGGATCATGGTGGAATATTCATAGGAGACATGTTCACTTTGAGCCATCACTAATTTGTTCGTGGCTCTTGGAAAGAAAATGAAAAGATGGGAAGTAAACACTTGGGTAGATTCAGGTTGTGAGTGGTAAGTATAAATATGTTGAAGGGGTGGTCCATCAACGGGGAGATTGGTGGATTTACAAATGAGATAATTGTGAAGGGAAACATGATTGGCATGAAGAATCTCTTGAAACTCCACACATCCATGAGGTATAGTGGGAGGTCCAAAGGCTCCTAGGGAAGTGATAGATGGGGGTATAGCTGGTCTAGAGGGAATAGATTGATGAGAGATGAAAGGGTTAGTTTAAAGATGGGGAATTATTTGGGTGACATGGTTCTCATGAGTGGGAATCATAGACACATTGGGTTGGGAGAAAAAATGTGTGGTGATCATAGGTGTAGAGGAAACAATGGCTAGTACAGAAGTTTATTGAGAAATATTGTTGTAAGTGGGAGTTTTATTGGATGAGGTTGAATGCTCCATTTTTTAGCTTGATAACGGGAATAAAACAACAAATAAGAACTTATGTTGATTAGTTAATATGACAAGGAAATCAAAAAACAAAGTGTTAATTATCTTGTTTATTATAATGATGTGAAAATGAAAAGAAAGGGGCCCAAAGGGAACCTAAGAAGTGGTCAATCTAAGGATAGTTTTGGGTTTTTTTAGATGGTGTTCTCAATATACCTGAAGGTACATGAGGCTCAAATTGGTGATAATTACCAATACGAGGCTTAGTATTGGGGCCTACCCCCTCACTTCACACACTGCAAAGATAAGGGTGTCAGGTGCTTAGCTAATATACCGATAACAAAAAAAATTGTTACATGGACCCAACACCATGGAAAATTATTTATTGCGTAATTAAATCCCAATAATTCCACCTAGTAGAAGATTTTTTAGATGTGTTAATTGATTTTTGAGTTTGGTTATGTGAATGCAAAAATATTTACCTTGTACTTAGACTAAGTGAGCAAGTAGGCATGAAGGTGTTCTTTTTAAATCCACCCAAAATGTTATATTCAATGAGATCACACAGACAAAGAATGGAGACAAATGAAAAAAGAGAAAATAAGGACAAAATGAGGAATACTTGGATAAACATTTTTTCCAATTTAAGCACCCACGTTGTTGATCCAAGCAAGCAAGACCCAAAAGGACACAAGCAAAGAAGCTCCACCTACAGAATTAGTAGGAATAATGAAATAAAAAGGAAAATGAAAAATAGAAATAAAAAAGAGAACTCATTGAAGAAGAAGGGTGGGTTCCACTGGGCATTCCAGAATGTTGATCGAATTTTTATTCTCCTATTTCAAGTTAATGGAATGATGGAAAGAAAATAGGAAGCTCTAAATTATGAGAGGGTTTAAGTATACCTCTTGATATGAGATTATGATGAAGATGCAGATACAAGAGTAAAATATGCTCTCTGTAGTGAGCTAGATAACCTGCACAACAAAGAGAAGCTAAACACAAAAATGATTAGTAGATAAGATGGTGGGTTTCCTGACTAGTCTGTCCTGAGAAGTGGTAACTTCCTAGGGATGAATATCAACCCAGTTTTGATAAAAGATCATTAAAATATGATGGATAGATGGGATACACCAAATAAAAAAATAAAATAGAGATTAGAGATATATGATAGGATAACATATCAGATAAAGTAGATGATGATAAAAATGAGATAAGTAGAACCAAACCTGGTTAGGTCGATAGTGACCCGAGAGTAACAGGGATACTCGATGGAAACTGTAGTTGAATAGATCAAAAAATGTATAGAAACCAGATATGAAACAATGAGAATGTCCTAGATATGATTGTGGAATGCTAGAGCAATATAAAGGATGCAAAAAAATTGATAGATATGATAAATACAAATGTGACTGATGGTGACTAGGCTAGATTGATGACGAATAAGACCAAAAGGAAAGATCTAGGATCCTAAATAGGTAGATCATAGAAATAAATAATCTAAACAGTGAAGGAACTGTAGAGCATATGGAAGATGCAGCATGAGACAAAAAATAAAGATAATGCAAATTGGACTGACGACAACTGGGTTGGATTGACGATGACTTATGATAATGAAAATGAAATCTGGAGTGCCAAGTGTGTAGAACAAAAAGATAAGGATGTATGACATGTTGTAGGGTTTGAAAAATAGGTAGAAAAATGGGTTTTTGACATAAAACTAGGTAGATGCAGATTAGGTTGATGACATAGCTGATGGAAACTAGAGATAGATTTAGGGTTTGAGGGGATTAAATGGATGGGAAAATTATTGTGGGAAAAGGATCAATGAAGGATGATAAAAAACAAGGCTCCAAGGTAACTAGAATACCTATAAGACTGATGAAAAAGGGTGATGGTTCCAAACAAGAAATAGAATTCAAATCTCCTAAGATGGCATGCAAGATCTCAAAATAGCTCCAAGTTGATGGTTGCAGCTCCAAAGAAGAGAAAGAAACATAGTAAAACTCGCAAGAAGGAAAAAATTATCATAATTACATCATGAAGAGATGGGGTAGAGGTATACTTATAGGGTCATCATCGAATGTAGTTGAACATTGACTTGGGAGGTGAAGATGGTGATCAAATCGATGCAAATGGCCCTAAAGAGGGTAGATTAGGGTTTCGAGATCTTTAGGTGGGTTAGGGTTACATAATGAGGATACAAGGTAGTTGGAGGATAGAAATGTATTGAATGAGGGTAAATGGGTGTCTAAGGATGATAAATGGAGGGTTTATGGAATATATTAGGATAATGTATAGGTTTAGGGGTAATTAAATGTGATTAGGGATGAATTAGGGAAGATAAAATAATAGTGAGATTATGATAGGATTAAGATGCAAAAATAGGAATTAGATAGGATAAACGAGATTTAAGGGGGAAAGATGAATTTAGATA
This sequence comes from Taxus chinensis, assembly GCA_019776745.2. Lineage (NCBI taxonomy): Eukaryota > Viridiplantae > Streptophyta > Pinopsida > Cupressales > Taxaceae > Taxus > Taxus chinensis. The sequence goes on along the minus strand of CM034150.1, from coordinate 82,964,757 downwards.
TGAAGAGAGGTATGTATGTAAAAGATGATAATGAAGGAGAGAAAATGTGGGATGGGAGACAAGCGTACCAAAAATTGGTGTCTATAGGGAGGGCGTGAGACCAATATGAAAGATACCTTATAAGATGAACCTAAACTTGTGTGTCAACATGAAATATGAGATATATAATATGCTCAAAGTATGTATCATTGATTTACTAGAAGTATAAGAGTGGACCAGACCAATGGTTATAAGTATCCGAAAAGATGATATAATTCAAATTTTTGTGGACTATAGAGAATTAAATGCCTCTTGTGTTACTGATCCTTTCCCTACACCCTTTACCAAAGAGATTATTTATGGTGTAGTAAGGTGTGAGATTTACTATTTCATAGATGGTTTCTCTAGATACCATTAGGTATGTATAATACGTGAGGACCAGGTTAAGACAACTTTTGTAACATAGTGGGGTTGTTATACATATATAGTTATGCCTTTTGGGATTAAGAATTTGTCATCTCCAAATCACAGCACCCTTTGGTTTGCACAAGTGTGTGCGCTTGAGCTCATGGTGTGATTGGATAACATGGGTGCTATATCCAAGTTGTGGGACTTGCCACTTAAGATAGACCTATAGAGAAAGTTGGTTCTTGCTCCTAAACTACCTGCCACAATCTACTCTAATGCAAGAAAAAGTATCTAATCATAATCTAAATTTCCAAGGGACCAGGGAGAGAGAGTGCATGAAAACAAAGCCTACACTAAAGTGGTGATACACCAAAAAAGGAGGGAATGAGGATAGCTTTCCAATGTGTGAAAAATATAGGAAAATTACATACTAGAAGGGGTGATAATAGTTCTCCACAATCTAACAGATGCACTCACATTGTTATTCCATACATGCATAGTAATAATGAATCCCTACAACAACATAATTTAGACACAATATATTTGTAATAAGTTTGAAAGGGAAAGAAGAATACAACAAACACAACAGGGGAAGAGATATCCACAAACTTGTATCTACTGCTTTCATTGATATGCACAGTTCAATCTATTATAGAATAAGGCCCTGGATCACCATGCAAGGAGTCCACTACAAGGGCTTGCAGCACATTGGCTTCACAAAACAATTTTGACAGAGTTTTTCTACTCAAAAACTGTATCCCTTTATAATGAGCCCAACACTCTAATTTATAGAATTCTGAGAAAAGAGAGAGAAGGGGGAAAAAATGAAAATCCTGAAATTTATCTTCTCACCTATTACAAGAGGTAGTAAATGAAGTGAAATGATGGTTTTTTCTTGCAAAAGGCCCCCCATTCTGTCTCATAACTTGCAATAGTGAAAAATGTCTTCCCATGCTTCATGTAATGTACTCCCAAGTACCAAATAAAAAATTATTTTAACTTGGTGCGTTTCATGCAAAATCACCACCAATTCTTTATCAAATCCTAAATTTCTTGATTTTTGTACTTTTTTTTTGGAGCCACAATTCCAATGGTACCAATTTTGTGTTATTTTGCTGAGAAATGCAAAAGATATGGTATTATGAGTGGAGGCAGTTGTTTTGGGTTTGCCAGGGATTTCTATCATTTGACATGACCGGGTATTTAATTGAATGGAGCTGGATATGTTTCTTTTATTTTCATATGTATATCCTCATTAAAAAAAATTTACGTAAAGGATGTTATGCCCGTTCTAGAAAGTCCAATTTTGTGAAAATCAGAGCTCTAGATCAAAATTTATGGCCTTTTGAAGTTTGGAAGTCAGGCGCAAGGTGCGGAAGGGAAACAGAGAGAAGGTGCACGCGTAGGTGCGCACATGGAAGGAAGGCATACCTATAGAAGGCATGGAAATAGGGCGCACATGCATTCAACTGAAGGAGGGTACGTGCCCATAGAAAATGAAAGAGGGCACGCGATAGAACATGGTGCAAGCAAGAATGCAAGAGGAAGATCAAAGACTTAGCTAATTTTAGGCAAGTTCGAAGAGGGGTGCACGAGGGGATAAGAAATAAGGTGAGCATGTGAAAGGAAGAGAGTAGAAGGTGTGTGTGGAAGAGGAAGGTAGAAAAGGGGAAATGGAAGGAGAATAATGTAAATGGAGGACCAAGACGGTGCGCAAGGGTGGGCAGAAGAATTACAGTAAGGAAACAAGGCATGAAGTAAGGTGCAAGCAGCAAAAGGAAGTGTAGGGAAACCTTGCTCATAGGTGTGCATGCATCAAGGAAGAAGGAATACTCGCTAAAGACAAATATGGAAGTAGGGCATGAGCATCCAACTGCGGAATGGCATGCGGTGATGGATAGAAAAGAGAATGCAAGATAGGAAGAGCAGTGACTTAGCCAATTTAGAAGGCAAGACTGCAAAGGGGCGTGTAAGAAGCGTGTGCAACCTGAAATGTGAAACATCAGAGCTAGAATGAAAGTATAAGTTATCCAAATAACTAGGAGAGTTATTTAGATAACAGAATGCGTCAGTCTTCTTCTTGTGCGTTGTTTTCTAGGAATTTGAACACTTTATCCATAATTTATTGCAAGTGTATCTTGTTGACTAAATTGTGTATAGTCTAATTAAAGACCGTTGTGACCATTTAAGAATGATGTTTGAAAGATGCATACAGTTGAGTATATAATTGAATATCAGGAAGTGCATCTTTGTAACACCCTTTTACAAACTGTTAGGGCACATCATATGCAAATAACATCTTTTGGTTGATCAGGTGAAGATTTCAGTTATCCTTGGATTAGAAGAACTAACGAATCAGAGTGAGGTGCGCTGATTTCTTGGGCATACAAGGTATTATAGGAAGTTCATCAAAGGGTATGTTAAGATTTTTGTGCCACTAGAAGAGATGTTGAAGGCCAAGGGGAAATTTTATTGGAGGGACACACATAAACATGTATTTGAGACATTGAAGGAAAGGTTGACTATTGTGGTTCCCTTCAAAGAAATTTTCATTCCATGTTCATTTGGATGCCTCAAGAAAACTGATTGGAGCGATGTTACTTCAGCATGGAGAAGGAAATGTTGATCATCTAATTTTCTTTATGAGTAGGAAATTAACACCTTCTGAACAAAACTACATGACTACAGAGCACAAGCCATTGTCTATGGTGTACACACTTCATAAGTTTAGGAAATATCTGTTGGAAACACCATTTATATTTTACATTGATCACATGGCATTTAAGTATTTAGTTAATAAGCCAATTTTATAGGCTCATATTTGTAGATGGATTCTCTTATTTCAGGAGTTTGAAGTTACAATGATATTCAATTCTTCCAAGATTAATTTGGGACCCGAACATCTTTCACGCATCAATTCTGGTGAATACGTGCAAAGTGTTAAAGACACTATGAAAGATACATAGTTATTTAGGATGTAACACATGCCTAAAAATTTGGAGGATATAACAATATTCTTGAGCACACGAATTGTGCCTAAAGGAAAAAAGACCATAGAGAAGAATCAACTAGCCATACACACTGCGCCCTATCATTTAGTGGAAGGAGAGTTGTATAAAATGGGTAGCGATGAGGTATTGCATAGATATGTGTTGGAACATGAACATGAGACAATAATGTAAGAAGCAAATGGTGGGATAACATAAGGACACTATGATGGAGAGGATACAACATGTAAGATAATCCTCGGAGGACTTTGGTGGGAGACACTCTACAATGATACCAAGGAATTTGTCAAGGAATGTGATCACTATCAAAGGATGGGGAATCCATGCCAACGTGATGAAATTTCATTGTTGATGATTCAATTTAAATTGAATTACATATAATCTAATTACAGAGTAACTATTGTAGAAAATGATGTATACATGCTAATATATAGTATGACATAAGCAAAATAACATGTAAAATATAGAACCCTAAGCAAGAGAGGGAGATATAGAGAATTAGTTTATATTCACACAATCATGCAGTGATTTAGGCGAGGTAAAGTGCTGAATAGACTAAGAAGAGTGTCATAAATTATCTCTGTGAATTCTAGACCTCAAAAGTAATGTCATATAGGGGCGTCCAAAGCAGGATAGGGGCGCTGATGAATGGATCTAGGTGCCTATGACTGTAAAAATGATTAGGATCTAGTTTTTGTTGTGTCGTAAGGGCTTCGCAGTTGATTCCTATTGATCACCTGAAATTCTCTCCTTGATTGCCTAAGGTACCTATAACCTATAAGAAAAAAAGTTCACTTGTACATACCCACAAACCACATCAAACCCAAAAATTAAAATGTAGAATGGGGAGTCAGACTAACCTCGACGGTCACCCAAAGAGTGAACTTACAACCGAGTCCTGCACTACATCTAAGAATCCATGTAGTTCTAGTGTTTGTGTGTATAAATGATGCCATAGGATGCCCTTATGTAAGCTACACTTGATAGCTAGCTAGATATAGAATGTAGAAGTGTATAACATGTGTGGATGGAATAGAATATACTTCCCCTTCCTTTATAGTGTATGCAGAAAAATGCAGCCCTTGTCCCTTGAATGGATGCTAGATGGATGATTTTGAAGTGTTGTAGTGCCTTTGGATGCAAGCTTAGGTAATGATAGTAATGCTTAGTGCTTGTTTCATCATTTTGAAAACATAACTATGTATTTATATGATTCCCTTGTTTAAATTTGTAATTTATAACTAGAAGGCCAAACCATAAGTGAAAAAAATGCCCAAAAGATAAAAGAAACCCAAAAAGAGAGAGTAAGGTAAGAAAGGGTTAGGGGTACCCAAGAGGGACATGAGCACTTGGGCACTAGTATCTTTGCTGGGCACTGGTGTCTAAAGCCACACTAGATAAGTAAGTTAAGTTCCGAGTGGGCTGTAAAAGTAAGGGACAAAGAAAAGAGGCCAAAGATAGTTATCAACCACTATTTTTTTGCTTAGGAATAATGTAAATGCTAACATGATTTTAGGATTTAGAAATATACCCAAGTGTGTGCTTTTGTGTCTACAACGACCCATAACAATTGTAAAACCTTTTACAAAGTGGGCTATTGATTTTGTTGGACCAATTGCACCTGCCACACATAAAACATGCACATGCTACATTATTACCTATACAGACTACTTGATGTGATGGGTAGAAGATGCACCCATAAAGGATTATACAATTGCATATTTTCTATGGGAAAACATCATTAACAATTATGAATGCCCTTTGAGACTTACCAGTGATAAGGGAAATCATTTTATAAACGAAATGAACCAAATATTATTAGTTGATTTTATGGTGGCTCATCACAACAAAACTCCTTATCACCATAGGCTAATGGTACTACAAAGATCTTGGGACAAACCTTGTCTAAAATTTGTGATGAGGGAATAAAATATTGGGATTACAATGTATCAATTTTACTATGGGCATACAAGACCACATATAAGAGGTTAAACAAAGAAACACATTTTTTGTTGGTGTTTAGATCAGAATTTGTATTACCAATTGAGTTCATGTTACCATCCAAGTGTATTACGTTCCCAAGAAGATTCACTAATGAAAATGTAGTAGAACAACGCATTGGAAAATTGAGACAATTAGATGAATGTCACACATTTGTGTGATGGATCCAAAAGATAGAGAATGTGAGACCAAAGGCTTGGCATGACAGACACATCAAGAACAAGTCTTTTGCAGTTGGGGGATTGGTTCTCCTCTATGATTCAAATTTTTTCACACCACCTAGGAAAATTGAAATTCCATTGGTTAGGACCCTTTACAATAACCAAGATTATAGAATCAGGGGCATGTCAGTTGAAATATCTTAATGGCACAATATTTACAAGTTACTTTAATGGGAGTAGGCTAAAGCCCTACTAGAAATAAGGTTCATTCATGTTAGTAATAAGGTAGTATTACTATTTAGATTATATTTTCAATTCTGTATTGTTCTTTTATTTTGTTGTAATAAACATGTTCACACGTAGGAGTTGATGTATTTGTGGGAGCATGATGTGTAGAGGACAACACATGATTTTACTATGGGGTAGCATGTAAAGGCACAAAAAAGAAAATGGTTTAACACACAAATGCACATGAAGGAGGATTGGTAGTATGCGCCATGTGGTACTTAGTGCGCAAATGAATTTTCTCTTGCTCATGATTGAATTTTCCAATTGGTGGGTTGGGATGTATTTCTAAATAGTGTATGAGGAAGCTTGGTGGAGATAATAATAGGTGGAATAGTGTACAAGATAATTTGAGGAAGGTGGTGCATAAAGAAAACTACTTGTCTTATGGCACAAAGAGAGGATATGTGCAGCATGAAGAGGTACACACAAAAGGATTGATGTCTTGCAAAAGAAAGTGCACATACACATAAGGGCATACACAGGGGGATTTGCAGCCTAAGAAAGTAGTTGTGCTCCAGAATGTTATGCATACCGCTCGTAGAAGAAGAAATTGGAAGACCCAAGGTTCACTGGAAAAAGCATGGAAATAAGAAAATTCAGCACGAAAGCATCACATACCTCCACCCACCACATTAAATGGTCATTTTTTTGGAAATTTATAAATATGTGTTAGCGATATTTATAATTCACCTTACAAATTGAGAACTTGTGTGATTTAGAGCTCCAAAAAACTTGTGTGATCAAAGGCAATTAAAAAAGTGGCAAAAGAAACCAATGTGAGAATAAGAGCTCCTTATGTTTGGAGAAAATGAAAAGTGGAAGATGGATAAGGGCTTGGAGAAAAAAAGTGTGGAGAAATCATGAGTTAGGGTTGCATATTTAGCCATCAAATAATTTGCAGAGCTAGGGCATGAGAAGCTAGGAAAAACACCAAGTACAGAGAGGAGTGATTGAAGGGAGAACCGTGAAGAATTGAGATTAACAAGATATCTAGCAATTAATTGAAGTAAGAAAGGATTGGAGAAGACAAGAATTTAGTTTGATTTAGGGCACACATGTTTAAGATTGGAGATTGTAGTTTGCAACACTTTAGTTAAAACTAAGTAATGACATTGCTGAAAAAGGGAACCAAGGGAAAGAAGAACCTAGAGGATGCACCCGATGACTGGTTCTCGGAGATGTAGTACTAGAAAGAGGTAATCATTGGAAAGATGTGGGATTCACAGTTTTGGAGATACAATATAAGTGAGTATAATAACCATGCACCAGGGCATGAAACAAACATAAAGAATAATAAATGAAAGGAGACATGCGCATGCACTTCAGAAGGCCAGTTGGTGATAGATGATAAAGTACAATAAACCCTGGAGAGTGAAGAAGTATTGTAACTCTTTAAATTTTCATTTTTTATATATACCACATGATTATTTCAATGGTTGATGCCACAATTCCATGAGTACTATTTCTATTTTGTAGGTAGGAGAATGCACATCACCGCACAACTAATTAGTAAAGTCATAGGGCTACACAATATAGATGATGACATTGTGATGGATATACATGATGACACAACGATAGAGGTAAAAACCACCACCCTACATTACAAAAGGGGAAGCCACACGTTCAATGTATCAAATATCCATAACCCTAGCACTAGAGTGGTCCTACACTTACTAAGTTGCAAAATTGGAGCCTTGGAGAGATGGACCGAGGTAAATAAAAAGTATTTTCATGTCTTGAACAAGATGAAACAAGGAACCAAATACAACATTGTGTTGTACATTGCAAAGGGAGTTGTGGAAGAAGAAAATACCCAACATGAAAAATGAGAGAAACTTTGATGGGGGTCCATCTTGCTGTTAATTATGTTTTAGGAGATTGGCATTCTAGATGGTTTGAAAGGGAGAGAATGGGAGCATCATGTGGATAAGATTTCGCCAACAAATATATTTTCCAAGTATACCTATGATGAGATGATAAAAAACACATACAAGGCACACTTAGAGGTGTGGTACAAGAGAATGCATGATGCATTTGAAAATAAATGGCGTGTACCTAGGGAGATGCCCACAGAGTTGCATTGATAAGAAGACTTTGTTGTTATGCAACATTTCTATTTTGCAACATTTTTTTTGGTCAATGGAGAGATGGGGCCTTGGTGAAAACTTTTTTTGCATTTACAACCAAATATTTTTTAAGCACAGTGAACCAAATCAAGGACACAAAACCCTTGAAGTTTAATCTCGACAAGGTAGACGTAGAGTACCATACTTTGTGCAATACCTATGGATATGTTACAAGATGGGCATATGAGGAAATAATGGAATATGATTCAATGGACTTGAATCCCATCATAAATTTGGAAATGGGCAAGGAGGCATGCCAATTATATGTATATCTCAGGAAAAAGATGAAGAATAGTAAGGTGGTCAAAGTATGCGACACCAATCTTATACCATTACTGGGAAGAACAACAACAAAGATGCCAAAAATAAAGTGTAAAACAGAGCCCATCCTTCAACGAAAGAAAGAAAAACAAGAATAAAAGAAAAGGAAGATCCAAAGAGTCATCCGGATCACAAGTTCATGAAAAGGAGGTGGATGAAATGAGAAGCCACATTGCACACACCTCCAAAAATACCTCCAGTAAGCCCAGTTGAAACTACGCTTGTACTAAACCTTAAGGAAGAGACACGAGATGCGGATTCCATAAGGACCATGTTTCACTATTTTCTTTAAGTTTTTAAACGAAACAAATAAGGGTGTGGGCCAAGGAGGAATACCTACTGTGATGGTTGGTTAGAAGGTCGTTGCACGTGTTTTGACTTCTTGATCAAATGCTAAATGTGGGAGCTTCCTTTTGGCTAGGAGGAACTACCTAAAATACACAACAAGACCACAAGAAAGAGTTAAACAATATATGTTAGTGGGCTGCCTAGCGTGTGCTAGATCCAGGAAGTGTGATACTTCCTCAGTGGTAATCAACCCACTATTTAATATAATTTAATGCAAGAAATGACATAAATAAATAAGATTCTACTGTAGTTGACATGATTTAGGTATCTCATCCAAATACAATAAACAATTAAGGTGCTGGAATAGGTCAGGGTCAGATTTTGGGTCACTTGAGTCACTTTGAAAAGGTTATTGGGATATGGTATTAGCAGGACTGCCAAATATAGAGACCGGCATCAGTTTTTTATGATCAACAACAGTGTAGTAATAATCGATGATGGTTACTGCAGGATGGTAATAACTCAATAGTTCATGGTTTTGGGGATTTTTCTGAGACTGAATCAGAGATGGTAAGGAGTTAGTTTAGGTCTAGGGAGGTGTTGGGAATATTCAGAGGTACTCAAGAGTAGACAGAGATGATTAAAAGAGTTATGAGTGACTGGGAATGGTCGGGTTCACAGGAAGGAAATAGTGGTGGGGTTGAAATATAAATGATGGTTGATAAACAAAGGTGAAAAACTCTTATGAATGAAATAGAAATGAAATAGTTTAGGTTAGAAACACACTTACTATTTTTTAGGTTCAATGGTTGGATGGTGGTGATGGTTAATTGTGAAATTACGATCAATGTTGTGGCAGTGCTTCCTGGAATGCTCCTGTGAATGCAAATACCTTCTGATCAATAGTTTTGCTTAGCTATGGCTGCTTAGATGTGTGAAAGAGCTAGGTTCTTTCTTTCATGTAGATCTCCTTTGCTCCCACACTTGAGAATGTGTCTAACCTCTCCAAAAAGGTTACCAAAATGGTTATATGGTAACCGACGACGGTTTAGGGTTACCAGCATTGGTTTCAGGTTGATCGACATTGGTTAAGGAAGGATATCCTAGGTTGCCTAAATAGTAGATCATGGCTATATTTTTCCATATTTTGCTGATTTATGTTGGGTCTAAATGGAACATTACACTTAGATACATAAGAATGTGGTTAGAGGAATAATAGGCATGTGCTTTTAGGGTTATACTAAGCCTTAGCTCATTAAGGTAAGTAGGGTTAAGTCTTAGTTAGTTATGGAAACATGTTATGAATAGGTCTATGGTGAGGTGTCTAGGTGAGGTGGCTAGGTGAGGTGTGCATCCATTTAATTAAATTAATAAATGGAGTGAGGGTGAGTTTTGATTTAATTATGGATAATTAAATTAATGTTAATATGGGGTGAAAGGGGGCTAATGTTAGGTGAGTATGTTTAAGTTAGTTATTTGAAAGGGGACCAAGGGGAGTGTGACCAAATTTTGGTGTCTACATTTTTCCACTTTTTGTGTAGCTTTTATTGATAAGTGACACTGACAAAAATAGGAAGTGATTTCCCCATGTGTGGGTGAAGGTGATTCCCCTCAAACTAGGCACTAATGAGGTGAAATACGGAATCGGTGATTGGTTTGATAAATGTGTAGGTGGGTAATATAGGAGGGGAATGGTTTGAGTATTGAGGGAAAGGGTTACAGTCAACTCGGGTAATGGGTAGTAGGTTGGGATCAAAATTGGGTAATGGGTAATGGAGACCAATCACACACACACATGTATAGATTGTGACATGGTACCAGGTTGAAGAGCTTGAAAAAACTACATCATCTAAGGTCATAGGTTTATCCAAATAATGGTGAAGTGATTTAGGTATCCAAGGTATAGGATATGGTCAAGAAACACAACATACATCAGGTGCAGGAACGTTTAGGTATGCTTCAGTACACCAAAGTTTTGGTCGGGATAAACGGCACAACAATATGTAAGGTATGGTTGTTAGGATAAAACAATATAGGAAAAAGAATTGCAAGGTATAGGGAGTACATAAGGTCAATGGTCACACAAAGTAGGTTAAGTTCAGTAAAACAAGTCATGGCACAAGTAAGGCCAAGGTATAGGTAAAATAACAATTGCTAAGACACAGTAAAGGAAATGTAGGGGTAGGTTGAGCTTGTAGGTATGTTTCAATGGGTGGCCAAAATGATAACAGGTGCATTGACACTAATGGTTGTAGGCAAAGGAAGTGTAGCAAGGCTAAATAGTGATGGAGTGAGATGGAAGGGTTGACCGATGTTGTCCTACGTGCCAAAGATGGTGAGGTTATATATAATAGTTGTGAGATTTTTGAGCATATACTGGCCTGCGTGCCGATGATGGTGAGGCTGTATATAAGAGTTTTTTATATTTTTTTATATTATCTGTATCAGTGTATACTAGATGGATACATAAATTTTTATGATGATATCAATGATTCTGCATGATGTACATGTGTTGGCGAAATTTGATTATCAGTTGTAGATGGATGGAAACTAGGTGTATTAGGCATGGTGGAGATAGGTTGGGGTCAGGTGTAGGCATGGTTGAGTCCGGTCATAGGCATGAAGGAGTCAGGTCACATGCATGTTTGATGATTAGGTCATTTAGGCATGGTGGAGTTAGGTCGTAGGCATGTTTGAGTTAGGTCATTTAGGCATGGTGGAGTTAGTTGTAAGCATGATGGAGTCTTGTTTTTAATGTTGATTTAATGGTGAAGTTATTGGTAACATGGGAGAAAAATGGTGATGTATATGCATGTTATGGTTTAAGTTTCTAAATATTTTCTATAGTGGAAATGTGAAAATGATAAATGAATGATGTGATGATCTGGTAAAAAAAATTATTAATTGGTTCTTGTTGTTTTTAATTTCCAATTGTTGATATAAAATGGAAAATAACTAAGGTGGGATGTGAATAGGAAAATTAAGGGGAAACTATGTTAGGGTAAAGAGTGGCCGAGCTAACCTCCAAGGGCTCCATGCCATAGAAGTGTTGCCTACATAGTCCCGACGAAAAGGGGCTTCAAGCCGATGTAGTTCTCTCATAAGCTAGGGAAGAATATCATGAATTAGAGGGATGGGTTGGTAGGTTTTAGGCATGATTAAATGTAGGTCATAGGTATGATTAAGTGTAGGTCATAGGCATGATTGAGTTAGGTCATAGGTATGGTTGATTTGTTTTAAAAATAGGTGTCAATGATCTGGTCATGTATAGTATAATCAATAAGTAATGAGGAAGACAAATGGTAAGAGGTGGTAAAACAGCCATTCAATTGATAAGAACCCTAATGATTCTACGATACCCAAGATGAGCTTATGGATGTAAGACCCTAAAGGCAATGCATAATGGACTATTCTAAACGTGAAGAAAGTCACATGATCACGAAATGTCGCAGTTGCGGCAAGTCCCTTGAGCAGGGAGAAAACTAGGGCATAAAAGGCAATGAGGTGAAAGTGGATGGTTTAGCATAACTTACTGTATGACAGTATGTTTACCTAGCAAGAAACCCAGGATCAAAAAATAGGCAAGTCCATGACAAAAAATTTATCATTTTCTTCATTTGTTTTTTTTTAATAGATTGATCGATGCGGGAAGTCTATATGGGATGAGTATAGGCATGCACGAAGCTAATTGATGCAGGAAGCTTTTGGATTATTTTTTATGCAATGAATTCATATAGCTATCTTTCAAAGGAGTAGTCTATTTATAGCGGTGAGGTAGAAAGAAGAGATGTCCCATTTTGAGGGAATCATCTTTTGCAAGAAGTTTGACTCAAGGAGTTGAATCCCATTTTGTTTTTTGGATGTTTTAGTCATAGACAAAACTATAGAGGAAGATTGGGTTCTTGTTTAGAAGAAAAAACCATAGTACACAGGGGTTAACTATGAAAGAGGTGGTTTTAAGTGATGAACAACCATGGGGTTCCATCTTTAAAAAGATGAAAAGTATCCATGTGAATTATGTTGTGAGTAGATCTGTGGTACTCATATTGAAGATAAGGTTAAAAGGTGATTAATAATCACATGATTCTTGTTTAGTCCGTTGATCCTAAAAAACAGGTAATATGGAAGGTGAACAACGCTCTATGGACGAGTGATCAATTGACATAGAAAGTGATATAGGACTTGATGTCAACAATAAAATGGTCAAAGATGCAAGGTGTTAAGAGGCTCAGATTCGGGTTTACCTTTGAGTGAAGACAAATGATAAGCAATTGATCCATAGGAATGGGTAACGATATAGGGTCTAAGCCAATTAGGATAAAATTTTCCCCGTTTACTTTTCTCTTCTTTGGTTACATGTTTATTTTCCTTCAAGATGAGGTGTTCGACCTGAAAGGTTCATTCATGGACATGTTTGTTGTAGGCACATTTGATGCATTTTTGGTAGATTTGGATATGTTCAAGAGCATTGAGATGACGTTCATCTAATAACTCAAGTTGTGCCAAACGATCCTGGCAAAATTCATCTTCGTTGAGCATGTCTTGTAGTGAGATGTAAAGAGATGGAATCTAGAATTTGAGAGGTAAAAAAAACCTTGCTACCGTATACCAAAGAAAAAGGTGTGGCAACAGTCGAAGTGTGATAAGCCCACAAGGTGAAATGAATGTGTGAATGCCAATCCTTTCCAATATCGTCAACAACTTTCATAAGAATTTTTTTCAAGGTTTTAATGATCAATTCTGCTTAGCCATTAGTTTATGGGCAATAAGGTGACGAGAAACTGATTTGGATTCCAAAATCATTACACACCTTACGTAGAGGTTTGTTTTTGAATTTCTTTCTATTATCAGTGATGAGATAGTGAGGAACACCAAAGAAAAAAATGATGTGATGGTTGATAAATTCAAATATTTTCTTGGCTTTTGTAGAAATGAGGGGAATGACTTCTACCCATTTAGTATAATATTCAGTAGTGGTTATAATCCATTGATGGTGTTGTGAAGAATGGGTATTGATCTCACTGACAAGATCCAAGCCCCATTGATAAAAAGGAAAAAGGTCTCGTGTGACCTGTATGGAATGACTAGGTGTGTGATAAAGATTAGTATGTTTTTGGAATTTGACACAATTTTTGACATAGTCATAGCAGTCGTGGTTTAGGTTTGGCTAGTAATATCCCAGGCGAAGAATGCATTTAGTGACAGCTAAACCACTAAAGTGGCCCCCACAAATTCCATCGTGAACTTCCTTGATGGTATAGGGAGTTTCAGAACTTGTAAGGCATCGTAAGAGAATACCTTCGAAGCCATGTTTATAAAGGATACCACCCATGATGACATAGTGAGAGACACTTTTAAGAAAGGCATGTTAACCATTATGAGTGAGATCAGCGGGTAAAATAGAAAGGGAAAGATAGCCTGTAAAATTCTTATTCCAAAAGTCATGTGGGTCAGGTGCAATGGTTCCAATGGAGTAGACCTCACAAGGTAAGTAAGAAATTGATTGTAACCTTTGTATTATGACAAATATTTTAGAGTCGACAGGTGAAGTAGGTATCTGAGAAGCCAAGCAAGCCATGCTATCTAAAAATTTATTGGTAGAACGTGTGGTGGTTTGAAGTTCATAACGGTCAAAGGTAGTCAAAATTATTTCCACATGATGTTAATAATTTTTAAGTATTTCATTACAACACTAGTATATACCATTGACCTAGTTTACTATCAGCTGGGAATCACCAAATATATTGATTGACTTAACATCTAAGGCATAAGCAGCCTGGAGACCCAATATGATTGCTTCGTATTCAGCGATATTGTTTTTACAATAAAATCTAGTTTGAAAGATAAAGGCATAGGTTCACCATCAAGAAGAATGAGGATAACACCAGCCCCACCTCCACGTTGACACTTGGAGCCATCGAAGAAGAGTGTCATTTGGTAAATAGTATCATCTAAGGAGAGGGTAGTTATAGATTCATCTGGGAAATCAAAGTTAGAGGGTTGATTCTCAGAAAGAGGTGCGTCTGCTAGTTGGTCAACGATGGTTTAGACCTTGATGGATTTTTGATGATTCAAGTTCAGGTTGAGGTCTAGCAAGAAGCATGACCCAACATGTGGCAACGCTAATTTTGGTAGGATTTTGCATACATATAGTGTAAGTGGGTCAGTATTGGTAACAATCAAATGTTTTGTGGTTGAGTACGTAATGGTGGAGTTTAGTGGTGAATGTAAACTAAGGCTAAGCAGAGTTTTTTGGCATGGGTGTATCTAGTTTTGTAGTCTAGGAGGGTACCGAATTATGTCATAAACCACTTTCTCTCTGTGTTCCTCATCATGATGAGCGAGTATGGCACATAAGGAATGGTCAATTGTGAAGAAATGTATAGGTAAAAGGGTTAGTCATCCTTAGGAGGAATGAGCAGCTGGTAGTTAAAGAAGATTTTGTTTTCAAGGCGTCAAAGGCTTTATGGGATTTATCATCCCATTTGAATGAGACATCCTTATTGAGGAGATGATGAAATGGTTGACATTGGTTGGAAAGCTATGCAAGATAAAACGACAAAATAGATTTCAACTTACCTTATAGGCTGCAAAGTTGACAGAGATTAATAGGTGGAGGAATTTATGAGAATAGCTTCCACTTTAACAGGATCAATTTTTATGCCACGCAAAGAAATAATGAAACCAAGGATTTTTCTTGAAATTACCACAAAAACACACTTCTAGGTTGAAGGCAGACATAATACTTGATGAGGCAGTCAAAGATGACCTTGAGAACTATCAGGTGTTCAGCTCAATGTTTGGATTTGGCAAGAAGATCATCTATGTAATCTTCCAATATGCGATGCATGATGTCATGGAAGATGTAAGTCATGGCTTGTTGATATATAGCACTAACATTTTTAAGGTCAAAAGGCATGAATCAATAGCATGAATGTCCCCCAAGGGGTGATGAAGGTAGTTTTTTGTTGATCTTTTGGATAAAGTAATATTTTATTATAACCCGAGAAACCATCCATGAGTGATAGTATTTCATGGACGGTGGTGAGATAAATTAGTTGTTCAATGCCTAGGTAGAGGTAAAATCATCTTTAGGGACAAGCTAAGGTTGAGGTCATCATGAAAATCTGTGCAAATGTATAGTCCCCCTGTCACCTTTCATGATACGGAAAAACATTAGAAATCCATTGGGGATAATCAATGGGTAGGATAAAGGAAACCCAGAGAAGGCCTTGAAGTTCTTCTTTGACAAGAGTAATGCGAGGATGCATTTTCCACATATTTTGTTTTATGGGTTTGGCATCAGAAATGGTTACGATATTGTGGGCCATAATTTTTAGGTCAATACCAGGCATATCGGCATAGGACCAAGCAAAAGTGTTGTTATGATCACAAAGGAAATAGGTAAAAGCTTATTATTCAGCAACATCTAAAGACCGACCTATCTTTAGGATGTGCGGGTCGTCCTGAGTACTAATGTTGATTTTGATAGTCGATTCATTTAACATGGTTTGTGTCTTAGAGGGTAATAACTAGTGAATATAAGAGACTTCCACACCAAGGTAGGTGAGGATGGACTCATTGTCCTGATATTGAATGACATTAATAGAAGGCGTATCATCATTGATCATTTCAGGATATAGGAAGGGGAGAGAAGAGCAAGCCTCACCATCTTGTTGATAGGTCAGAGGTCCCAGGGAAATTGTGTTTATAGAAAAAAAGTTAGGAGGAATAGATTTAGGATCTATGAACTCCATGGGTGAAGATGGTGACATGGGAGAATGAGGTGGAGAAGGTTTGTCTTCCTCAATGAGGTTGACGCAGACCTTCTTGGGAGGTGGTGCGGAAAAGCCAATAGCACTACAGTCATTGTGTTTACAAGTGCTACATGAAATGACAGTATGATGACATTTTTCATAAAAATCGAAGCCAAATCCTTTCCATGCGCAACGGTGGAGGAAAATGTGGGTGAAGTGACGGTTAGTAAGGGATTGTACGTCAGCTAAAAATGATCATTTTTGGGATGGAGTTTCGGGTGAATAAGTGGTAATATAAAGTCCCCCATACATTAGATTAGTGTGAAGGTGGGGAGGACCATAAGGAAAAACCTCACCTATGCGGTAGTCATAACTAGGGTGCTAGCGCAGGTTCCCATACTCTTGCGGAGTGAGGAATGTGTCGATATTGTATAAGTGGTACTCCCCCAGAGTGAGGCATTGAAAAAAACCTTCTAAGGGATCATTAGTTGATATGTGGGTAGCGAGGATAAATGACTCACTAGATGATTGGGAAGTAAATGAGTTAGCTGTAGAGGTTGCGGTGATAGTAGGAATAACAGGGTTAGATGTGGGAGAGGTGGCGGAAACATTGGTGGATGGGCTTATGGGTGAAGGTGAAGTGGGGGTAGTGGAAAATGCCTTGACTGGTACAAGCACATTGTTGGGATGGTACAACATGTTACAGGTCTTAAATGGTGACATGTTAGTGGGGATAGTGTAGTTATGTGCCTCATGCTCGAATTTTACATAGTGGTATAAAGTTGAAAGGACACAACCCATAATGCAAATCCAGGGTCTTTTGAGCAATAGGTTATATTGGAATTTCCCCTCTAAGATGTAGAATAGTTTTGGGATAGTGTGAGGGCCTACGCGAACATGAATGATAATATTGCTAAGGGTGGAGGTGATGGCGTTGTTGAAGGAACACATGATAACTAGGTTATTATGCATACAGTTAGAAGAAATACACATTTGATTGTATGTGTGGGAGGATATGATGTTAATGATAGCACCACAATCAATCATGACACATTGTATGTGTATGTTATCAATAAAAAAAATGAATAGGGTGGGATCAGGGTCATTTGACTAGAGAGGTACAATCTCCTCTTCAGATAAGCTAAGGGCGGTGTCTTGAGGAGTGGTCATGGGTGTAGAAGGAGGAAATTATTTGGTTATCAAGGCCACATGGTGAGGGGTGATAATCAAGGCCGTTGGTGTGGGGTCATTAGGTAGAACTTCAATGGATTGTAAAACCTTGATAAGGGCTTGTCTGTGGGACTCAGAAGTCTAGAAAAGATCATAAAAAGACATCTTTAGAGGATACTGATGTAATTTTTTTATCATTACGCGATGGGTGACCTCATCAGAGATAGGGTATGTAGGTTCATAGGTGGTGATTTTGGGAGTGGGTGTAGATGGTATACTAGGTATAGGGTTAGTTGATGGTCTAGTTACTTTTTATTTGCCTTTTTCTTTTTGAGTACAGGTAGCAACGTGAACCATGTTAATATGAGGGGAAGTGGATGGAGAGGGTGTTTCACAAAAGGTATAATGACATGAGGGGAAAAATCCTAGGGGTGAATAAGAGCCTTGTAAAATGAGTAGGGTGCACTGACATTTGGGTGGTGGTTTCATCAACTCTCTAATATGGATCATGTTGATATCAAATTTTGGTGGTGGAAAAAATGGTTGTTGGGGTGGAGACACTAGTCATTGAATCATTAAAGGATGATGATGTGTGGTGATAGGTGAAGGTGGAACATGGTCCTCATCAAGAAGGTTTTCCTCATCGAAATTTTGTTCAGGAGGAAAAAGTTGGAGAAGAACAATTTTCATAGCCTTATAATTTTTGACATCATATCCTGGTACATGATGATACGTAAAAATATTGGTTTCATCAAACCCTTTCAGCTTGGGTTTGAGAGGATCATAAGGTTGAAGCAGTGGTAATGTGATGATGAAAGTATCTAAGAGGTTGGTTAAAATTTTGGCATAGGACCCCACTAACGGATCACAATGAAGAGTGAGTGTGGGTTTGGGTACAAGTGTGGATGATTGGAAAGGAAGAGGCTTTATAGGAGGGGGAATGGGTTGGTATACTACTTTGGTATGTGGAGTGGTCTTAGATCTTGTTGGCAGTACTTGGGTAAAGATGGGGTAGAAGAACTGGTGATGGAAGGTTTGGGTGGTTTGACTACCTTATTGGAGGGTAGCGGATTATTAGCTTTGGGTTGCACCTTCATGGGTAAAGGTGACATGGCAGTATGGGATGTAGAAGGAAAATTAGATGGTGGAAGAGGATGGGTTACCCACGGGGAAACCAAGTTGCAGTGGAGGTGGTTGGCAGAGGTTGGGTAGGCAGAATTGGTTGAAGTCGTATAGGAAAGGTTGAGGTTATAGTAACTGGTGGAGGTATAGGTGGCAAGAAGTGTACAAGTGAGGGTGAGGAAGTTTGGTTATTGGTTGAATGAGGTGTAACAAAGGATCGTGAGGTAGTATTCGGTTGTTTAGCTTTTGACTGGCCTTAGGTATGAGATTGTTTGGTCAAGGTTGATGGATGAGGCCCTAGGATGGACGGAAAGGGGGAAGGTGACAAAGGTGTGGTAGGTGAGACCAATGTACATGGCCTAGAAGGTTGGGTTTTCCTTTTAGGTGGGAGGATAATGTGGGTGTGGACTTGGGAAGATGTGGCTAAATCCAATCTGACAGGTGGGTGAGTAAGGCTTGATGTCGGCATAACACCCAAAGTAGTGATCGGTCTAAATACGGGTGGGCGGATAAGTGTGGGTAGGATTTTTAGGTTTGGGAATAATTGTAGTGATGGGTAGAATTTTGGATGGAGGTAGGGATGATGAAGAGGAAGTTGTTTCAATCAACATGTTCAGTGTAGTTTTGGTTGCCAAAAATACCTTTGGGTATATCGTGGAAGTATCTTAAGGAAACATTTACATTTGGGTCAAAATGGGGAACCGAAGACATCACCATAGCATGGAATGATCAACGTAATCCAAACAATTGAACAACTATGAAAATGAGACTATTTAAGAAGAGGATGGAATGGGTTGGGTGGAAATCCCTATAAAATATGTCTGTGAGACAGGGAATTGGCTAGCCTTGGATTTTGTAGGTAAAAGAGCTGAGATAATGTCAATAGGGTCTTGAGATGCTAGGGGAAAATTGTCCCTGACAGGTAGTGACATGTTTGAAGAATCTCCCATGGGTAGGAGAGATAATAGATCTGGTGAGGTAGACTTTTCTCTTGGTGGAGGAGAAGGTGATGCTGATTCTCTTGTGGATGGGAGAATAACAAGTGTTGATGGTTCAAAAGGTTGGGAAGCAAATGATGACATGACATCGGTAGAAAGTGTGAGTTCCTCTATGAGAGAAAGGGTAGATGAGGGGGACTCCTCTATGGTTGGAGGAGTAGAAGAGGTATGCTCCTCTGTGGTTGGAGGAGCTCATGCTGATATTTCCTCACTAGATGAAGTAGGTAGGTTTTGAGGAACAATTGGCATGATATCAAAAAATGTGTGAAATTCATAGAAATTGGTGTCATTGGATGAAGGTTCACTATTTTGATTATATGATGACTTATGATTAGGGAATGACTTTTTAAAGATGTGTAAATTTTGATTTGCTGGCACGTTCGGGTTGTTTATGACAAGGTCTCTATTATCTATCTTCTCTTGAACAATGTTTTTAAAACTTATACAATTACCATCACTATGTCCTTTAACACGATGATAATTATAGTAGTCATGTTATTTATACCATGCGGGCATAGGATGAGTGGGATCAAAACCTGTATGACGTTTTATAGGAGGAACTGTAATGGCTCCAACTTTAAGAAGTTTTTCCAAGACTGAATAATTGGGCTCTCTGATCAAAGTGTATTTTTGTTGCTCCTGTCGGAGCTGAAAGGCCTAGACATGAGAAAGATTGGAAGAAGGTTGGGCCTGATTAAAAGGATGAGGTGGACCCACCTTGAGGACTACTGCGTTGGAAGATCCTTTGGGCTTTGAATAGTTATTTTGGGGTTTTGAAGATGAAGAAGAATCATTTGATTTGAAAGGGGTGTTCTTGTTCCGTAATTGGATTTTATTTTCTTCAGTGGAATGAATTTCTAATTTTTGGGCCATGGTGAACGCTTCATCAAAGGTTTAGAAGGTTTGGACTTGCAGAGTTGGTGAGATGTGTTTGGCACAAGATCTAGTGAACAACTCAATAAGTTCAGTCTAAGGTAGTTGGAACGTCAATTGGTTAATGAGACTCTGCGAATGGGCAACGAAATCTATGATAGATTTGTTTTCATACTTCTGGGTTGAATCGAGATCAGTCATGGTGACTTTATTAGTAACATTGATTGAAAAATGATTTAGGAAAAATTGGGCTACTTGATTAAAGGAAAAAATATAATATCGAGGTATTCCACTGTACCAATCTAATGTTGGTCCTATCAATGACATTGGGAAAGTTCATAGGAGCAAAGTGTCATCATGGGCGATTAAGTAACACCCATTTTTGAATGACCACAAGTGTTGTTGCGGGTCTTATTTACTATTGAAGTGATTGAATTTTGGCATTTCCTAATGCACAGGGTAAGGAAAAATGGGAATAGGTGGATGGATACGCTCGTTACAAATTTCATCATATGTTAAAGAATTACGAGAGCTTGAAACAGATGATTCTAAGTTCTGCATCTTCTCCATCATCATTTTAATGAGGTCATTAGTAGGTTGGGATGAATGGGTTCCCCTGTAGAAAAAGGGGGTTGATGCTGAATGTATGAAGTGGGTGGTATGCTAGTTTATAGTGGTGTTGAGTATGAGAACTACACAGGAGGAATAGATGTAGGTGGCACATAGCTAGCATAAGAGATAGATGAGGTCACGAGTTGTTGGTAGTATGTGTAAGCGGGTGGGGTAGTCGTAATAACTCTAGTGGCGATTGGGGGTAAGGATTGTGGGATAGATAGGATGAGCTTTTGGAAAGGGGTGTAAGTTTCTAACATCATAGGTGGTTGCGATATAATGGGTATATGTGAAGTAGCGGGTGCAGATGAAGCTATAATCATAGTGGCTTTCAGAGGGACAATCAATGTCGCGGGTGTGATAGATGACGTAGATGCTACAATTATAGTGGCTATGGGATTTAGTTGAGACACCACAGGTGATAAAGTGGATGAAGGTAGCGCCGAAATGGTGCTAGCTGATGCAGAAGTGGGGGCTAGAGTAGGAGGGATAGATACAAGCGTGTTGTTTATCAATTGTCCTTAGGAATCCTGGGTGGAAGAATACACAAGGTAGTACTAGAGGGTAGCAGGATTCTATTTGACGAGTATCACAAACTCATCATCACCAATAGAGATGGGGATAAGATGAGTCGGATCCATAGGTAACAGAATGGACGGTGGTGATGGACTAGGTTGGAGTGGGTGATGGATGGCGTGAAATACAAGGGCATTAGTCTAGTTACGAGTCAACACCCTATGAATCAATGCATATCGAGTGAACTGTAATTTGTAAATGACATAGGGAACAACAAAGATGGGACAAAACAAATTATGGGAGGGAAAGTTGGTAAATGTTTTGATTAAAATCAAAACAGAGTGACCGACGCCGGTTGAACTGACCGATGATGGTTAAGGGGTGACCAATGTTGGTTACAAGAACCAATACCAGTTACTATGAGAAAATAATAGTTTCAGTAAATGAGTTAGAAACTGATGACTGTCAGACAAGAAAAGTGTATTTGATGACTGTTATCAAAGTACAGAGTGTACAATGATACACAGAGACTCTAAACAAAAGAGAAGATGAGATAAGTGTCTTTTGGGTAAATTAACCAAAAGAATAAGGAACTAACACTGGTTAGGTAAATCGATGGCCATTAGATGTAAATCAATGATGGTCACTAGACCGATGCCAATTACTGTGAAATATGAAGAATGAGGAAAAAATGAATTTTATTGAATTCAAATTAGATGAATAATGAACCCAGAAGTCTGGAGATGATAAGATGAGGTCCTGACGCGCTCTGAGTAAGTCAAAATACTCCAACTGTGATGGAAGAGTGTGAAAGGAAAAGAGAAAAATGAAGAATCATATCCTCACACCTCAAAACGCAAGTCAAGCATAAAGCTAAGAAAAATACGTAATCCAACAAGTGAATTTAGTGTGTTTAGCTTATGCTATTTAAAAGACTACCTCATGAATTTAGAGTAGATTTTTTAGTTGGGAAGGCTTCCTACAAAGAAGTAAATTCTAAAGGTGAGGTTTCAGGTTATGTTATGGTAGGGGTGGGCCATTCTATGAGGTGATGACTGGACAGAGATAACCAGCTGGGTGCACACTATTAATCCTCTGATCGTGTGATCATTGAAATCTTCTTCCAAGTGGGATGTTGTTTAAGAAGATGTGTATATTCCAGTTTGTGCAGTTTGGAAAAGAGAGAGAAGAAAGAATGTGCTTTTCCATGATTCAGTTATGTCAATCATTAGTTAGACA
The DNA here is from genome assembly GCA_019776745.2 of Taxus chinensis. Classification (NCBI taxonomy): domain Eukaryota; kingdom Viridiplantae; phylum Streptophyta; class Pinopsida; order Cupressales; family Taxaceae; genus Taxus; species Taxus chinensis. Next base: position 82,941,890 of record CM034150.1, on the reverse strand, counting down.
TGACTTCCAACATATAGGTTGCCCTCATTTTAATGTGAGCTAAGATGCAGTGAATCAGAATGCTATGTAAATGTTTTAAGCCCAAATCAAAGTGTGATATTTGATGTAAAAAATAATGAATAGGAATAGGAATGTTCTTTCACTAATGTAATACTAATGAAAGAAAAGAAGTATTCTTTTTATAGCACCAAAAACACAATTGATTTTAGACAATAGAAAGAGAGGAAGATTCCAGAGATGAAAATTTATGTGTAAAATTTTCAGAAGGGAAACCAAACACACAAATTTTACCTAGGAATGAATAAAATTCAAGGAACCCCAGATGGGTCCCACTGGGCGTGCCAAAATGTTTCACCATTTTCATTAAGTTTTTAGATGAAACAGATAAGGGTGTGGGCCAAGGAGGAATACTTGTTGCGATGGTTGGTTTGAAGGTCATTGCACATGTTTTGACTTCTTGATCCAATGCTAACTGTGGGAGCTTCCTTTTGGCTAGGAGGAACTACCTTAAATACAAAACAAGACCACAAGAATGAGTTAAACAATATATGTCAGTGGGATGCCTAGCATGTGCTAGATACAGGAAGTGTGTTACTTCCTCGGTGGCAGTCAACCCACTATTTAATACAATTTAATGAAAGAAATGACATAAATAAATAAGGTTCTACTGTAGTTGATATGATTTATGTATCTCATCCAAATACAATAAGAAAATTTAACATAACAGGCTAGGCTATGATCAGATCTGAAAATAAGGTAAATAATTAAGGTCCTGGAACAGGTCAAGGTCATATTCTAGGTCACTTGAGTCACTTTGAAAGGTTATTGGGATTTGGTATTAACAGGACTTCAAAATGCAAAGACTGACGTTGGTCTGGTATGACCGATAATGGTTTAGTAAGAACCGACAATGGTTATTGCAGGATGGTAATAACTCAATAGTTCATGGTTTTAGGGATTTTTCTGAGACTGAATCAGAGATGGTAAGGAGTTGGTTTAGGTCTAGGGAGGTGTTAGGAATATTCAGAGGTACTCAGGAGTAGAAAAAGGTGATTAAAAGGGTTATGAGTGATGGGAATGGTCGGGTTCAAAGGAAGGCAATAGTGGTGGGGTAAAAATATTGAAAGGAACGATAAGAAGATTGTTCCAAGCCGTGATCTCAGATGATAATTGCACACCACATTAGATTTGCAAAATAAAAGAGCTAAAATACCATATATGAAAATCCATCATAATCCATAATGCTCAATACAATACAATACAATGACTTGAATTACTCAATAAGAAAGATGTACATATAGGAGGAGGGAAGTGCAACTACTACCTAAATCAGAGGTGAAGAAATCCGACTAACTGATACTGGTGGTTAGGTTAACTCCAAAACACTAGTAAGTTAACTCCACGTAACTGAGAAGCTAACTCAACACAACTAGTAATCTAAGTAAGCTAACCCAACAAGTGTAGGGATAAAACAAGTGTAAGAATTATCCTGATAAATAAATAAAAGGATAAATAATAACCTACACTAACACCCTCTCGTAAGAATAGTTTAGGTGGGAAAAAAATAAGGTGGGTCATGGAAACAAGGCCTGATGAGGTACTCACTTATAATAACTAGGAAAAATGGACACTGCAAGCTACCCAAAACCACTAATAACAAAGTAGAGAGAAAAATCCCACTGTAAGATATCCTCATAAGTTTGGCTCCAAAAACTCTTACAATGTTGAAGAAGTTTGGTGTGTTGGTGCTCAAAATTGTCTCGCCCCAATTTACCTTTGATAATTTATTGATTTATGGCATCTGTCATTTTCCCCTTCCCCGTGTTGTGCCTGGTTAATCTTTATGGCCATTTTAATTTGTTCCTGGGTTGTAAATCACTTAAAATTTTATATTTTGAGTCTCCTGTGTTATGTTCCTTCAAAAAATCGACTTCACCCATGTTTTCTATTCTCCATGGTTGGGATTCATCTTCCCTATCTTTTTTGCCCTAAGTACTTGAAGAAGAATGAACCGATGCATCCTTGAAGAACATATTTGTGCCCTATAACATTTCTAAATTTTCTTTCCTTAAAGAAAATTTCATTTCCAGGCTCAAATAATCATTTTTTTTACATTTTGATGGGCGTTTCTCCAGGTCAAACTTGAATTCTAGCATCGGTAGGGGACGTGGCACCTTTTGGTTAGATGCAGCTCAGTTGGGTACTTAGAAAATTCATAAAAATCCTTAACTCAAAATGTGTCCATGTGGAGGCACGACGCTCATTTGAAGATCTTCTTTTGGGTTTTGCCTTGGAGTAGGACCGGGAGGACATGTGGAGGCTTCCACTGCTTAGCCCAGACTTAGACAAATTTTTATGTAGTTGGAACAGTTTGGCAGAACAGAACACATGGCAAGCTCACGCATATTTAGAGTCTGCACCTTGGGAACCATCTTGAAGTTGTGCCAGGGAGACACGTGGAGGAACCACGCATGTTCGGGGATCGGCCCTTGAGTTTTATTCTAAAGAAACACCAGGATGACACATGGAGGCCTCCGCTCACTTTGCATTTTACTTAGACTTTTCAATGACCAAAAGGAGACTACCTCAGAGCATGACACGTGGTGCCTTCCACTGAGCTTCAAGCATTCAGATAGACCTTGCTAGAATAGGACACGTGGCAAGCCCGTGCTCGTTCAAGGTATCAAATTTTTGGGACCACCTCAAGGTGCGCCATGGTGACACGTGGCATTCTAAAAAGTCAAAAGGGTGGGGAGGTGGGCCATCAAAGGAAAATTGGATTTTTTTCCTCCTTAAGGATTAAAATTTCAAAATGGCCCGCAAGCCCAATGAGGGAAATAGTCAATGTTTTTCCCCTGGTCAACGATGCAGGTGCGAGCTCTCGGGGAAATTTGGAAAATTTTCCTTTTGAGAAAAAAGAGTCAAAAGTAAAAAAGGAAGCACAACACCACTCCAATCACATTTGGACACGTGTCAGGCTCGTTCCCAAGGGCAGAGCTGTGGGGAAAATTTGGAAAATTTTCCTTTTTCCAAAAAGAGAGTAAAATGGTAGAATTTGGCCTTGGTTCCATTCCAATCACATTTGGACACGTGTCAGGCTCGTATCATGAGGGAAGAGGTGCAGAGAAAAATGGAAATTTTTCCATTTTTTTTTAAAAATTGTAAAAATCAAGGGAAGCCCCCGGGTTTGTTTTAAAGTTTGAATCTGCCACGTGGACGACCCAAATTCAAAGTAAAGATCAACGGTTGTTGTGAGTCTAAATCTGATTTTTCCCCCCATTTCTCTGAAACACGTCTAGAAGTGCGAACCTCCATGATTTCTTGGTCTTTTCTACATGCCAAGCAAAGAAGGAAGTTAATGTTGATATCTGAAGTTTGGTGGGAAGATTTGAAGGACATCTTTCACCATTAAAATGGTCTGACTTTCGTGCCCAATCAGATTTTCTGTTTTTCCTCTCCTGAGCACACAAGGGGCCAGATTTGACAGATTAGGGGTAGAAGTGGTTGGAAAATTGAAGGAAGAGTGATCTACCAGAGCAAGGAGTTGAATGCGGGAGGCATTTGATGAAATCTACCCCCTCGAGCACCTGGAGACTTTTACAGATCTGATTCTGTGAATCATGAAAGAATCATGGTGAGCACTGGTGCATTAAACATTTTTGTCTTTTAGGGAGAGGAGGCTCTGTTGTAAATGCTATAAATGGCACAAATTTTTCATGCAAATGGTTGGTGTGTGAAGGGTCTGGACTGATTTTTCTAATCAAAAGCTTGATAGAGCCCATCCCTTTTGAGAAACCATTCAAGAAGCTTGTATATCTCTTTTGTATTAAAATTTGATCATGTCAAGGTGGTTGCAAGTGTACAGCCATTGACAAGCTCTGAGACTGTTCTAGAAACTTTCCCCTGCTGATAGATTTAATCAAATTTGAGTTATTTATGTGTTGTCTTGAGCAAAATGTGTTGATTTTACTTTTGAATGTATGCAAATAGTTTTTCTTGTTTCTGTTGCAATCTTGTATTAAAATCTAATTCAATCACACAGGCCTCAATCCTTGTGATAGTTTAGTGGCATCTATAATTCCATTTCTCAGAAGAGCTTTCATTTGGGTTGGAATAAATGATTTAAAATCACTTTTCTCTCATCTGTTGACAGAGATTGTCTGTAAGCCTTTGGGTGTACCTTAGGCATGATTTGGCTTAGACCTTGATGCTTTGTTGGGTTTTCTAACTTGAGCCTTCATGATAGAATCTCAGAGATTGTGTGAAAGAGTGCTAATCTGGGCCTCCATTGAAGCACATATTCTAGTTGAAGAAACATTTTAGCTATTATGTGGCATTCTATTGGTCTGATTTTCCATTTTGTAAGGTTCTTCAAGGATCTGGTGAATCTAGTTTCACCCTGCCCCACCTCCCACCAAAAATTCATTCAAAAAACAACTAATCTTACCCATCCTACAACAGTTTTTCATGTGTGTATGCCAATGCACAATCCTCATCACCTAAACATGCAGAAGCAAGCAGGGTCTCAAATGTCTTTAGTAACCTTTGCCTTGTTGTGAAATATCTCCATGATCTGGAAGTGACAACTCATGAGAGTCAGATCTGGTGTGTTGATCATATTTTCTCAAGGTCTTCTCTATAGAGTTTATGCAAAAGAAGGATTTATCATTGTTCTTCAATAACAGAGGTTACAAAATAGGTTCTCTTACCTTGGTTGAAAGGCACAACCTAAAATAGTGAGGATAGATCAAATCCTCTTGAAGGTGCTATCCATCTCTCCACAAATCCAAGTAACAAAGGGACAGTTAGATTTCTCCCTGGCTACAAAATGACATATATTTGTGATCTAGCTGCCTCTAAGCCCCCTGTTGAATCTGTGTTGCTGCTTGGCTTGAAGAGGTGAAAAAAATTGGATACCAACACTAGTGGCACCATTACCGGGGATTCTCAGTTCAAAATCAAGGACCTGGTAAAACATTTCTTGTATGCTCCAGATGTTGTGTGCATTTACTTCATTTTTCACATCATAGTGCACTATCTTTTATTTGATTAATCTTGGTGAAGAAAGGTCAGAATCTTTCCATTTCTAGTTTCCTACATTGACAGACATTTGACAGATCATATTTAGTGCATTTGCACAACTAAGGTTGAAATCCTTAGTGGCGACTCCCTGTTGATCTGATTTTAGTTAGTACCAATGTCTTAAAACTCTTTCAAAATCAGATTTGTTACTAATATTTGTAAAGATGGAAGGAAGAAGATCTTTCTTTGCTAGGGATCCTACTAGGACATTGTTTCTAGAGCTAGGAAAAGCAAAATCAGAAGGAAGAAAATCTTGGAGAGCTGTTGGGGTCAGCAAACAAGAAGAGGGATCTCCATTGATGAAAGTGAATGGCCTATCATTGAAGACTTCCATTCAAGTGACTCTGAATCAGGTAGCCTCTTTGTGGAATTGAACTCTCCAGCTAGAGAGGGGCCTTCATTTGATTTTGAAAGGTTTTCCTCACACTCTGCACCTTTATTTTCTGAGGCTGATAGAGATTTCCAAGAAACAAGGCCTTTGGGGGGTATCCATTTTGAAAATTACACTCCTGTGTTCCAAGAACCCTCTGCCCCCCATCAGTTTGTCACCCCTCCAGGATCACCTCCTCAAATCAATATGGCTCAACCCAGGCCTCCATTTTTTGTAAACACCTTTGGACCTATAAATTTTGTGGGAATGGCTGGTTACCCAAATGCAGTGCCTCAAGATGTAAGGAACAAAATGCCAAAGTTCCAAGGAAACAATGCTATAACTGGTGATCAACATCTAAAGCTTTTTATCAATATGATGGAAGATTTTGAGATTGAACATGAAGATGTATATATCAAGTTATTTATCCATACCTTGGAAGAGGATGCTAGGGACTGGTATAAAGCATTTCTAGATAACTCTATTGATTCTTGGACTGAGATGAGTAATGCATTCAGATTATAGTATGGTGATAGGACTGACCCTAGGTTTCTTTTGACATAATTTGAAAACATCAAGAAGAACCCTAATGAGTCAGTACATGATTTCAACACAAGGTTTAATAAGACCTTGAGGAGATTACCTGTCAGGATAAGGCCTTGTGATGAGTCATGCTTGATCAAATATACTAATGCATTTGATAAAAAGGCTGCATATTATTTAAGAGACAAGAACCCTACAAATTTGAGGCAGGCCTTCACCATGGCTCTGCAGATAGAGAACAACATCAAGGCAATTGGAAATCCTCCAAAAAGGGAAGGTGTAAAGTTGGTTAACCCAGAGAAACCTCAAACAAGCAAGGCTGCTGATTTGGAGGAAGTTGTGAAGACTTTGGCAGGGGCTGTCAAAGAAATTTCATACAAACTAGCCCAAGATGAGATAGGAAATGGGCAAGATCTCACAATGTCAACATAAGCAGCAAGGCCAAGACAGTTCACAAACCACCAAAGATTTAATGACAGAGGCAAGGGACCTGTTGGATTTGGAAAAAGGTAGTCCCATGCCAAGGATAACAGAATGGTACCTGATCCTTTGGCTGCCAGAGTTGTTGTTATGGAGGAGACAAATGTCATTGATTGGTGTGACAAATGTTTCATGCCCCATGCTCCTTGTGAAGAATATCAACAAGAAGAAGAAGAACCTGATAATAATGATAATGATGTCTGCATGATGGGTTGTTCCACCAGCTCACAACAGGGGGAAACCTCGACTGAGGTGATAAGTGCTAGAACTGCTGCCACTTTTTGGGACTGCATTCATAGGGTACATATTCTTCCCCCTTCTCATACTTTAGAAGTAGATAATGTACAAGATTTTGAACTTCCCAATAATGACTTTGAATATTTAAGGGCTTTAATGATAAAGAAGTATGATGGAGGAATTCCATCTGAGGAAGATAGGAAGTTACTGATGAATGTCGTGGTTGGTCAAGAGAGGGAATATAACACAAGAAGTAAGGTTGTCAAAGGGGCAGGGCCTCAAGCCAAGCCTAAATCTCCCTTACTTTCAAACATTCCTAAAGAGGCTCCTAGGAAAGAGGCATCTTCCAAAAGCCCTGCATTTCCAAACAAGAATCACACTCCTCCCCATGCCCAAATTGTCAAGAATCCTGTGCCATCTAATGAGTGTGTTGGCTTTCCTTCTAATACTACCTTGCCAAAAAATGTCCCATATGATATTGCCCAAGTGCTGAGTCAAATCAAAGTCTTTGTCCCAATTTTTGAGTTGCTTAGGATTCCTGAGCACAAAAAGAGGGCTTTTGAATACTTGGGGTTGAAAGAAGAGAAGACTTCCCTAGGAAGAAATGTAAATATTGTGGAGACTCCTCCAATCATTGAAGAACCAGAAGCACCACCAGCATCAGAAGAGCTAGATGAACCACCTGAGGTCTATTTGGGAACATCCTTGGTGGACTCTCAAATGAATGTGGATCCATTCTTCACCACTTTGATCATAAAGGATAGACTGTTGCACAACTGCATGTTTGACTCAGGGGCATCATGCAATGTCATGCCTTTGGAGGTCATGAATGAGCTAAACATCAAAGTAACAACAGACTTATGGGAAATGCACTGCCATGGACTCCAGAGAAGTGCCAATAGTGGGATGTGTGAAGGGTTTAGTGGTGCAGCTTGTAGCTTACCCAGGTAAAAACTTAAAACTTGATGTTGTCATAGTTGATTGCCCAGCCAAGTGGGGTATGTTGCTGTCAAGAAAATGGGCTGCAAGTGTTGGTGGGAGTGTCCAAATGGATATGTCTTATGCCACCATTCCAATTGAGGGAAGCCTTGTTAGGTTGTATGGGAAAAGAAAATGTTGCATCTTATTGAGAATCCCAACAATGCTTCCTATGGGGTATTGTACACAAGTGTTGATGCAGACAATTTTGTAGGATTTACTGATGGAAAGGAGCACAAGATGGAAGAATGCAAATGCCTTGAACAAACAGGCTCTCCCTGGAATCTACTGTTTGATGGAGCTTGCTCCAAATTTGGGAATGGTGTCTAGTATTGTTCTACTTTCTCCTGGTCAGGAAAGATTTGTTTTCTCCTTCAAGCTGAACTTTGAATGCACTAACAACATTGTTGAGTATGAGGCATTGTTGCTAGGTTTAAGAATTTCTTGGAAATATGGTGTCAAGGACATTATTGTCAAGGGAGATTCAGAGTTAGTTGTCAAACAAATTAGAAGATTGTATGCTACAAAAAAATCAGTGAATGAAACAGTATAAACATGTAGTTTGGGATCTTATTGAGATGTTTGACTCCTTCAACATTTTTCATCATGATAAGAGATTCAATGACTTGGTAGAAAAGCTCACAGTATTGGGGTCTCACTTTGATAGTTGTATTGTGCCCTTATATTGTGAGTATGAGGTTGAGGTATTGACAAGGCCCTCTGTCCCTGATAATATTAAACATTGGTAGGTTTTTGATGATGATGCTCAGATCAAAAGATTTCTACAAAACAAAGGAGAGTTTACTGATCAGTGCATTGATTTGGAGCCAATGGTGTGTATAACAGAGGGAAAGGAGACCTTGTTTGGCAGGGGTATCATCATGTTGAAGACCAACACTATTCCTACAGGGTTAGTGGCTCTTGAATCCAATTTTGATAATGTTGATCACATTATTAATAGATGTATAATAGCCTCAAGGGATATTAAGAAGCATGATCTTAGGTACAGAGGAGAAGCCAAGGAAAATTTGGCTAGGTAGTAATCTCAGCAAGGAGGAGAAGCAGTCATACATCTAGTTGTTGAAAAAATACCAAGACTGCCTAGCTTGGACCTATTCTGAGCTCAAAGCATACAGAGAAGACTTGTTTCAACATGAGATTCCCTTGGAGCCCAATGCAAGACCATTCAGGAAGAAGCAGAGGCCAATCAATCCACTTGTATCTCTTAAAATGTAAGAGTAACTGAAGAAACTAAGAGATGGAGGGATTATCCAACCCACGAGATATTCCTCTTGGGTGGAAAACCTAGTACCAGTCAGAAAGAAAAATGGTGACATCAAGTTGTGTGTGGACTTCAGGAATCTGAACAAAGCTTCAATGAAAGACAACTATCCTTTACCAAACATGGAGCACATGCTGCAGTCAGTGACTGGTTCTGAGTTACTCTCCACCTTGGATGGTTTCTCTGGTTACAACCAAGTTGTGGTGAAGGAATCAGAAAGGATCAAGACAACCTTCACTACTCCTTGGGGGACCTATGTTTATGTCAGGATGCCCTTTGGTCTGATGAATGCTGGAGCTACCTTTCAAAGAGCAATGGATTTTGCCTTTGCTAGTTACATCAATGAGTTTATTGTTGTGTACCAGGATAATGTAACGTGTTTTCTAGAAAGATAAGTGATCACTTACTGCAAATAGAGAAGATGCTGATGAGATGTAGAGAATATGGCATCTCACTCAATACAAAGAAATGTCATTTTGGAGTGTAAAAGGTAAAGTTGTTTGGTCACATAGTGTCACAAGAAGGAGTGATGATTGATCCAGAAAGAGTAGAGGCCATCAGCAATGTCCCAATCCCAAGAACCAAGAAAGGAATTCAATCCTTCTTTGGGTAGATAAAATTCATCAGAAGATTCATATCAAACTTTGATGAGCTGACCATTCCAATCACTTCCATGCTAAAGAAGGACTAGATCATCAAATGGGAGGAGGTTTCCATCTAAGTGTTTAATGGAATCAAAGAGGCATTGAAGCATGCCCCTGTTTTGGTAGCCCCAAATTATAAGAAACCTTTCTAGCTATTCTCCTTTGCTTCAGAGAACACTATTGCTTCTGTCCTGCTATAGAAGGATGATGAAGGGGCTGAGAGGCCAATTGCTTTTTTCGTAAGGCCTTGCAAGGGGGGTGAACTGAAGTACACTATCATGGAAAAGTAGGCATTTGCCTTGGTAAAAGAAACAAAGGTTTTTAGGCCTTATATTCTAAGTTCAAAGGTTGTTTCTTATGTTCCCCATACCATGGTAAAGGACATCTTATCAGAGATGGAAGTCTCAAGCAAAAGATGTAGATGGGTGAACAAATTGCAAGAATATGATATGGACATCCAAACCATGAAGTTGGTTAGAGGTTTGGGCTTGGCTAAGCTTATGGCTGAGAGAAACTTGCAAACTATTGAGGTAAATGAGGTAGAAGAAGAAAGGGTAGGTGTATTTGAAAGGTTGATGAATTCTGAGTGGTATAAGATGTAATCTTTTATCTTAGACATTTGAGCTGCCTGAGCACTTAAGTAGGAACCAGAAGAGAGCCCTTAAGTTGGCTTCCCAAAAATATGTCATCACTGATTATGGGTTAGCTTGGAAGAACCCAGAGGGAGTCCTCTTAAGGTGTATTACTGAAGAAGAAGCCCCCAAGATAATTGTTGATCTCCATGGAGGAGTTTGTGGGGGGCACTTTGCTGCAAGAGTCACAACACATAAGATCATGAGGGCTGGTTATTGGTGGCCAAATCTTTTCAAGGATACAACCTTGTTGGTTAGAAGATGTGAAAGCTTCAAACAATTCTCTAGAAGACTGAAAGCTTCAGGCTCCCTTCCTTTGCAGTCTATATCAATTGAAGCCCCATTCAGGAAATGGGGGTTGGATTTCATTGGTGAGATTTTAGACCCTTCAAGTGCTGGCCACAAATGGATTCTTGTAGAAACTGATTATTTTACTAAATGGGTGGAGGAAATCCCCACCAAGAAGGCAACACACCAAGTTTTCATGGAATTTGTGTTGAACAACATCATCTGTAGGTTTGGGATACTAGTCAAGATTGTAGCTGATAATGCCATGAGCTTTAGAGCTAAACCTTTAGTGGCAATGTGTAGGGAGTATGGAATCAACTTGACATATGCCTCCAATTACAATCCCCAAGGAAATGGACAAGCTGAGTCCAGTAATAAAAATTTGTTGAAGATCATCAGAAGAACATTGGAGCAGAACAAGAGAAAGTGGGGTGAATAGTTGAAGTTTTTTGTTTAGGCAGATAGGATCACTGTCAAGAGGGTCACTGGAAAGAGTCCATTTGAGTTGGTGTATGGGACTCAGGCCCTACTACCCCTTCATATGTAATTATCTTCTTATCAGTTCATCCAACAGCTAGAAGATCAAGAGGTAGGTCCTTATGATGCTCGTATTAAAAAATTGTTAAGCTTGATGAAGAGAGGAGGGCATCCCACCAGAGGCATATAAAGTTCAGAGAGAAACTGAAGAAGTTGTTTGACAGGAAGGTCACTCCCAGAGCCTTCAATGTTGGAGATCTTGTGCTGCTATGGGATAGTAGACATGAGGATAAGGGCAAGCATGGAAAATTTGACTCATTATGGATGGGCCCTTACTCTATTGATATCAGAATTAGGGAGCATACCTTCTTCCTTAAGGATTTAGATGGTGAGTTACTCAAGTTTCCTATTAATGGTAGGAATTTGAAGCATTTCCTGGATTGATCCCCTTGAATCAAAGCATGAATCTTGTGTACAGTGTATAGTTTGTTGTTTGTTCCCTGTTTTTTGTGTTTTTGCTCATTCTGGTCCTCGGTGACCTATTTTTGTTGGTTTCTCTATCTATTTTTTATGATGGCTCTGTTTCTCTGCTCTACAAGATGACTCTATTTCCCAATGGATATTTTGGCACTTGGTCTACTTTTGTTCTTGTGGCACTCGCAGGGAGTGCCCATCCCTGAGTCGGAGCCGATGTTGGTGCTCAAAATTGTCTCACCATAATTTGCCTCTGAAAATTTATTGATTTACGGCCTCTGTCATTTTCCCCTTCCCCGTGTTGTGCCTGGTTAATCTTTATGGCCATTTTAATTGGTTCCTGGGTTGTAAATCACTTAAAAGTCTATATTTTGAGTCTCCCATGTTCTGTTCCTTCAAAAACTTGGTTTCCCCCATGTTTTCTGTTCTCCACGGTCGAGATTCATCTTCCCTGTCATTTCTGCCCTAAGTACTTGAAGAAGAGTGAACTGATGCATCCCTAAAGAATGTATTTGAGCCCTGTATAACATTTCTAAATTTTCTTTCCTTGAATAAAATTTCATTTCCAGGCTCAAATAATCATTTTTCTATTTTTTACGGTTTGACAGGAATTTCTCCTGGTCAAATTTGCATCCTAGCATCGACAGGGGACGTGGCACCTTTTGGTTAGATGCAGCTGAACTGGGTACTTAGAAAATTCATAAAAATCCTCAACTCAAAATGTGTCCACGTGGAGGCACGATGCTCATTTGAAGATCTACTTTTGGGTTTTGCCTTGGAGTAGCACTGGGAGGACACATGGAGGCTTCCACTGCTTGGCCTGGACTTAGACAAATTTTTATGCAGTTGGAGCAGTTTGGTGGAACAGAACATGTGGCAAGCTCATGCTCATTTAGAGTCTCTGCCTTGGGCACCATCTTGAAGTTGCGCCAGGGAGACACATGGAGGAACCACACATGTTTGGGGACTGGCCTTGAGTTTTATTTGAAAGAAACGTCAAATGACACATGGAGGCCTCCGCTCACTTTGCATTTTACTTAGACTTTTCAATGACCAAAAGGAGACTACCTCAAAGCATGACATGTGGTGCCTTCCGCTGAGCTTCAAGCATTCAGACACACCTTACCGGAACAGGACACGTGGCGAGCCCACGCTCGTTCAAGGTATCAAATTTTTGGGACCACCTCAAGGTGCGCCAAGGTGACATGTGGTAGTTTGAAAAGTCAAAAAGGTAGGGAGGTGGGCCATCGGAGGAAAATTGGATTTTTTTCCTCCTTAAGGATTAAAATTTCAAAATGGCCCACAAGCCCAATGAGGGAAATAGTCAATGTTTTTCCCCAGTCAATGGCAGAGGTGTGGGCTCTCGGGGGAAATTTGAAAAAAATTCCTTTTGAGAAAAAAGATTCAAAAGTAAAAAAGGAAGCGCGGTTCCACTCCAATCACATTTGGACACATGTCAGGCTCGTTCCTAAGGGTGGAGCTGTGGGGAAAATTTGGAAAATTTTCCTTTTTCCAAAAAGAGAGTAAAATGGTAGAATTTGGTCGTGGTTCCATTCCAATCACATTTGGACACGTGTCAGGCTCGTATCTAGAGGGCGGAGCTGTGGAGAAAAATGGAAATTTTTCCATTTAAAAAAAAAAATTGTAAAAATTCAAGAGAAGCCCCCAGGTCTGTTCTAAAGTTTGAATCTACCACGTGGACGGCCCAAATTCAAAGTAAAGATCAATGGCTGCTGTGAGTCTAAATCTAATTTTTCCCCCCATTTCTCTGAAACACGTCTGGAAGTGTGAATCTCCATGATTTCTTGGTCTTTTCTACATGCCAAGTAGAGAAGGAAGTTAATGTTGATATCTGAAGTTTGGTGGGAAGATCTGAAGGACATCTTTCACCATTAAAATGGTCTAACTTTCATGCCCGATCAGATTTTCTATTTTTCTTCTCCCGAGCATGCAAGGGGCTAGATTTGATAGATTAGGGGTGGAAGTGGTTGGAAAATTGAAGGAAGAGTGATCTACCAGAGCAAGGAGTTGAATGTGGGAGGCATTCGATGAAATCTACCCCCTCGAGCACCTAGAGACTTTTACAGATCTGATTCTACGAATCATGAAAGAATCATGGCGAGCACTGGTGCATTAAATGTTTTTGTCTTTTAGGGAGAGGAGGCTCTGTTGTAAATGCTATAAATGGCACAAATTTTTCATGCAAATGGTTGGTGTGTGAAGGGTCTAGACTTATTTTTCTAATCAAAAGCTTGATAGAGCCCATCCCTTTTGAGAAACCATTCAAGAAGCTTATATATCTATTTTTGTATTAAAATATGATCATGTCAAGGTGGTTGCAAGTGTACAACCATTGACAAGCTCTAAGACTATTCTAGAAGCTTTCCCCTACTGATAGATTTAATCAAATTCGATTTATTTATGTGTTGTCTTGAGAAAAATGTGTTGATTTTACTTTTGAATGTATGCAAATAGTTTTTCTTGTTTCTGTTGCAATCTTGTATTAAAATATGATTCAATCACATAGGCCTCAATCCTTGTGATAGTTTAGTGGCATCTGCAATTCCATTTCTCAGAAGAGCTTTCATTTGGGTTGGAATAAATGATTTAAAATCACTTTTCTCTCATCTGTTGACAGAGATTGTCTGTAAGCCTTTGGGTGTACCTTAGGCATGATTTGGCTTAGACCTTGATGCTTTGTTTGGTTTTCTAACTCGAGCCTTCATGATAGAATCTCATAGATTGTGTGAAAGAGTGCTAATTTGGGCCTCCATTGAAGCACATATTCTAGTTGAAGAAACATTTTAGTTATTCTGTGGCATTCTATTAGTCTGAATTTCCATTTTGTAAGGTTCTTCAAGGATCTGGTGAATCTAGTTTCACCCTGCCCCACCTCCCAACAACTAATCTTACCCATCCTACCCCTGTTTTTCATGTGTGTATGCCAATGCACAATCCTCATCACCTAAACATGCAGAAGCAAGCAGGGTCTCAAATGTCTTTAGTAACCTTTGCCTTGTTGTGAAATATCTCCATGATCTGGAAGTGACAACTCGTGAGAGTTAGATCTGGTGTGTTGATCATATTTTCTCAAGGTCTTCTCTATAGATTTTATGCAAAAGAAGGATTTATCATTGTTCTTCAATAACAGAGGTTACAAAATAGGTTCTCTTACCTTGGTTGAAAGGCACAACCTAAAATAGTGAGGATAGATAAAATCCTCTTGAAGGTGCTATCCATCTCTCCACAAACACAAGTAATAAAGAGACAGTTGGATTTCTCCCTAGCTACAAAATGACATATATTTGTGATCTAGCTACCTCTAAGGCTCCTGTTGAATTTGTGTTGCTAATTGGCTTGAAGAGGAGAACAAATTTGGATACCAATATGGTGCACACTGTGGTATGAATCCACTTCTCGATCATAGAACTCAAAAACAACTGACACTAGGCTTCACCAGAATAGCTCCATGTAAGGATATTGTCAATGAAGTGATGTCAAAAGTGCAAAAAAACACCAAACATAATTTGATCAACTGCTACAAATTGGTGACATTTTTAAACACATATTTCAAATTTAAAAGGTATTTTTGCTCATTGTAATGTTTATACACACTCAATTATAAAGTGCCAAATTTGGGAGGGTGTTGTAATCACTTGTGGATGTAATTTTGGTTGAGCCTGACGTCCTCAATTTTTGGGTGTTGCATTCTTGTGTCTATGGGTGTATTCATTTATATCTCTTTTTGTTGAGATATTCTGGATCTGAATTTTTGAAACTTTATTTTTTTTGGCATGTTGATACTCTATCTTGTGGGGGAGCTATTCTGGTGAAGCCCAATGTCAGTTTTTCAGTGTTCAAGTATTTGATTTTGGAAATTCATATAGCTTTGTGGTGTTACTCTACCCATTCAGAAGTATGGGAGGGTATGGCGTTGATACTGATTCTTTAGGTTTCGTGTCCTTGCCTTATTATGTGTTGATACTACTTCGGTTTTTGTGCCCTTACCTTATTACCTTGGATTTTATTTGATTGTGGCACTCCTATTTATTTGAATCTCTTGTCCTTTCCTTTTTGCCTTGGTTATTCTTGGATTTTGGCACACCTATTTGTAGCAGTTGATAAAATTATGTTTGGTGTTTTTTTTACACTTTCGACATCACTCCATTGGTAGTCTCCTTGCATGGAGCTATTCTGGTGAAGCCCAGTGTCAGATGTTTTTGAGTTCTATGATCAAGCAATGGATTTAGATCAGAATGTGCACTAAAATTATTTAGCATTGTATGAGTTTTTGGATCCGAGCTTCTTGGGATATCTTGCAGCGGGATTTTTTTCTCTATACTTTGTTATTACTAGTTTTGGGTACCTTGCGGTGTCCATTTTTCCTAGTTGTTCTACGTGGGTACCTCATCAGGCCTTGTTGCTAGGACCCACCTTATTTTCCACCCACCTAAGTTATGCTTATGGGAGGGTATTAGTGTAGGTTATTATTTATCCTTTTATTTATTTATTAGGATAATTCTTACACTTGTGTTAGCCTTACACTTGTTGGGTTGGCTTGCTTAGGTGTACTAGTTGTGTGGAATTAACTTACTAGTTGTGTTGAGTTAGCTTCTCAGTTAGCTTCTTAATTTTAATGAGGGTAGATATATTTAAATAAAGGAAACATGTTCAGCTCCAGCCAGTTAATGCTCATTCCCGTCAAATGATAGAAAATGCCTGCTAGACCCAAAATAACTACTCACACTCAGAAGGTCATAAATTTTGTATTTCTCAACGAAATCACACAAAATTGGTACCATTGGAATTTTGGATCTGATGAGAAATCGAGAAATCGATGGGGATTTTTTATAAAATGTGGCCGGGTTCATGACAGTGTTTTATTTGGTAGTTGGGAGTGCAATTAAGAGGCATGATCATCATTCCTTCTCTGCTGCAGCACTTGGGATAGTATGGGGAGCCTTTTGCAAGTAACATATAATCATTTCACTCCATTTAGTGCCTCTTATAAGTGGTTGAAGGACAGATTTTGGGATTTCCATTTTCCCCTTCTCTCTCTCTTCTCATTTTCCTATAAATTGGAGTGTTGGGTTCATAGTTTAAGGGGAGTTTTAGTGGTAGAAAAGCTCTGTCAAAATTTGCTTTGTGAAGCCAATGTGCTGCAAGCCCTTGTAGTGGACTCTTTGCATGGTGATCCAGGCCCTTGTCTTTTAATAGATTGAACTATACATATCATAAAGCAATAAAATATTTGGATGCATCTTCCCCTATTGTGTTTGTTTGCAATCTTATTGCCCCTTCAACCTTCATTACAAGAATATTGTGTCTATTTTTATGCTTTGTACAGGGATCCATTATCATTGTATATGTTTTAGATGTTGTTGTAAATGCATTTTCCTAGATTGTGGAGAACTGTCATCACCCCTTCTAGTGTGCACTCTGCTTCTATATCTCACACATTGGAAGACTACTCTCACACCCCTCCTTTTCTAGTGTATCACCACTTTAGTGTAGGTTTTCATTTTCATGCATTCTCTCTCCTTAGTCCCTTGGAAATTTAGATTAGGATAGTTATTTTTTCCTGCATTAGAGTATATTTTGGAAGGTAGTTTAGGAGAAAGAACCAACATTCTCTGGAGGTCTATCTCAAGTAGCAAGTCCCACAACTTGGAGATAGTACCCATGTTATCCAATCACATCGTGAGCTCAAGTATATGCACTTGTGTAAACATAAGGGTGTTGTGATTTGGTGATAACAAGTTTTGCTATTAAAATAATATATTAATACTGATCTTTTTTTAAAAAAAAGGTACACGTGACACCCAAATGTCCAAAGCATAAAAGAGTGCATCCATACGATACAGGCTTGTGACCAAAGGATAAAAGCCTGTGCCCAAAACCTAAAATGTCCAGAGGGTAAATCATTGCATCCAGAGGGTACATGTTAATATCCAGTGGATAAAAGAATGCACCCAAAGGGTACAGATCTACATCCAATGGATAAAATACTCCATCTAAAACAGAAATATTCAGAGGGTAAAAGAATGCATCCGAAAGGTACACATTTATATTCAATGGATAAAATAATGCACCTAGAGGGTACATATTCGCATCCAGTGGATAAAGACTGCATCCAAAACTAAAATATCTAGAGGGTAAAAGAATGCATCTGGAAGGTACATGCTTATATCCAATGAATAAAAGAATGCACATAGAGGGTAAATTTTTGCATCTACTGGATAAAAGACTGCATCTAAAACTGAAATATCCAAAGGGTAAAAGAATACATCTGGAAGATACATGCTTATATCCATTAGATAAAAGAATGCACCCAGAGGGTACATATCTACATCTAGTGGATAAAAGACTGCATCCAAAATCAAAATATCCATAGGGTAAAAGAATGCATCTGGAAGGAAAATGCTTATATCCAATGGATAAAATAATGCACCCAGGATACAAATATGCATTCAGATTTGATTGTCTCAAAACATGGTCAAGTTTATAGTAGATTCTAGGGTTTTGGTACCTTCCAAATCTAATTCCACACTTATTTTTTCATAAAAATTCATGCTACAGAAAATTGCTAAAAAATTTCAAATACACGAAAATAATAAACCCTTGCTTGTAAAGAAAAACTTACAAATGGATGTCTACATCATCTATAGATTTGATACCATGAAAGGAACAATAAAAATATTATTCCAAACCACAATCTCAGATGATAATAACATACCACATTAGATTTACAAAACAGAAGAGCTAAAATACCATACATGGAAATGCATCATAATCCATAATGCTCAATATATTACAATACAATGACTTGAATTACTCAATAAGAAATATGTACATATAGGAGGAGAGAAGTGCAACTATTACCTAAATTAGTGGTGAAGAACTCCCACTAACTGATACTGGTAGTTAAGTTAACTGTAAAAGACTAGTAAGTTAACTCCACATAACTCAGAAGCTAACTCAACACAACTAGTAAGCTAAGCGAGCTAACCCAACAAGTGTAGGGATAACACAAGTGTAAGAATTATCCTAATAAATAAATAAAAGGATAAATAATAACCTACACCAACAAATATAAATGGTGGTTGATATAAAAAGGTGAAGAACTCTTATAAACTAAATAGGAATGAAATGGTGCAGATTAGAGACACACTTACTATTGTGTAGGTTCAATGGCTGGGTGGTGGTGATGGTTGATCGATGAAATGGTGATCAGTGACATGTCATTACTTCCCAAAATGATCCTATTAATGCAAATACCTTCTGATCAATGGTTGTGCTGGATATGGCTGTATGGATGTGTGAAAGAGCTCTAGTTCTTGCTTGCTTGTAGATCTCCTTTGCTCCAAAACTTGAGAATGTGTCTAACCCCTCAAAAAAGGTTACCAAAATGGTTATATGGTAACCAAAAATAGTTTAGGGTTATTGGCATCGGTTTTGGGTTGATCGATGTTGGTTAAGGTAAGATATCCTAGGTTTCCTAAAATAGCAGATCTTAGATATCTTTTTCCAAATTTTGCTCATTTGCATCGGGTCTAAATGGAACGTTGCGCTTAGATACGTGTGAATTTGGTTAGAGGAATAATAGGCATGTGATTTTATAGTCATACCAAGTCTTAGTTCATTAAGGTAAGTAGGGATAAGTCTTAGTTAGTTATGGAAACATGATATGAATAGGTTATGGTGAGGTGTCTAGGTGAGGTGGTGGGGTGAGGTGGGAATTGGTTTTAATTGAGGTAATTAAATAATGAATGAAGTGAGGACGAGTATTAATTTAATTGTAAATAATTAAATTAATATTAATGTGGGGTATAAGGGTCATGGTTAGGTGAATGTGTTTAAGTTGGCTATTTGCAAAGGGACCAAAGGGAGTGTGACCCAATTTTGGTGTCTATAGACTGAAGAATTATGGAGTAAGAAGAGCTTGCACACTTTTCACATGAGCAAGAAGAGTCAAAGCATGAGAAAGAATAAGAAGAAGGGGAGTATGAGGAGCACACTTGAGATGAGTGCAAAGACATGTGGAAAAAGGAAGAGCGCGAGTAAGTGCGGGAGTAGTGTGTGATGGGATAAGGCTCAGAGTCATCAGCTAGAGCCAGAAAGCTGAGGAATAACTCACATCCCCAAAAACACATGTCCTACATTGATGATCCCAAAAAATTAGTAAGGGAAATATTCCAAAGCTCAATGGACACATATAATCTATATGGTTGGAAAATGATGGATAGATCACAAGCTCATGCAAGGATACACAAGATGTTATCCTTTGTAATGAAAAAAAACATGGAGGAGCTAGAGTTTGAGCTGAAAAAAGATTCCGTCAGTGAACTAAAAGGGAGAAGAGATCCCTTAAATAAAATCTTGATCTTGGTTTCAACACACATGTCGGATGTGCAAGAAAGAAATGCACTTATAAAGATGGCGAGTGAAGTTGCGTGTATGAAAATTGACAAGGGATATACACTGTACACCACTCAAGAATTTTTTAAGGATATAAGTAAAAAGAATAAGAATTTGGTTATGTAATTGAGTAAGACAAAAACCCAACTAACTACTATAAATACTAAAGCAGTATAATTGATTATGTGTATTGCTAATTCTTGTCTAGATGTAGCCTTGGAAGAAGAGATGAATAAAAGAAGGTAAATTGATACCCTTGAAGGATTAATTGATTTATTGATAGAGAATGTAAATAAAGTGTAGGGGAAAACAATAGAGGAAATGACATAAGAAAACTAGGATAAGGTTTCCAAAACAATAAAGGAGCATGAATAATTGGGCTCCAAGATGAAGGAAGCCACGTAAAGGGCCAAGAAAATATTCAATAGATTTAAATATTCCTCAATAATAGAAGCACACCTTGCAAAAGATGAAGAAAAGTTGAACTACTTATAAACTTCATTATATACATGAGACAAGGTGGTGCATGATAAAATTTTTCAATAGGTAGGGGAAAATTAAAAGTTTAATATTTAATCAAGCACGATAAGGTAGAGGCAAGGCTAGGAGAGGTGTAGGCCATGGTGATGAGAAGAGTGGATATCCTGGAAGACATGGAAACTGAATGAGATATAATTTTTAAGGAGTTGTAGGAGGACAAATAACTAACCTTGGAGAAAATTCCAAACATTTTTGAATCAACACCATGAAGGTCAGAGATTATTCTTAAATAATGGAAACAACTAGAGGCATCCATTATCCTAGAATTCCTTGAGCTCCTAAAAATACCCCGAGCCTAGTTTAGAGTGCATGACAGTAGAAATTATTTATTCCTTATATTATTTTAGGGATTTACTATATTATTTATTTAACTATGATTCTTTATTTGTTCAATTCTTTTATTCTTGTATTGCCGAGGACAAACAATATCCCTAGTGTGGGGTAATGTTAGATTGAATAAATCACTAAGTATGAAGATAATTGTGAAGTCAGAAGGACACGTGAAGCTGTACGTGGAAGCATGAAAGGAGAATTTTCACAAGTTAAAGAGGTGCGCAAAGGTGGGAATAGAGGTATGAAGAAAGCATGTGAGAAGGGTTGCGTGCCAGGATGAAGGAATCAAGAGTTAGCCAGAATTGTAAGACAAACTACAAATAGTAAAAAGCACAGGTTGGAATGGTCAACATGTGAAAGCTACAAATAGACAAGAAACATGGATAAGGTATGACCAAAATAGGATAAAGCACATGCATGGATAGTGATAGGTCTATATATAACACATGTGACATAAGCTATTTATAGCTCACAAGATAAAGATGGAAATTCCAAATAAAAGCAGGCCGGACATGGAAAACCATAAGATGACGACTAATTATAGGAAATCAAGGGTTAGGAAAGCATACAAGCTATGTTTAGGCATAACCTAAGCATATATTAAATAATGTAAGTGGTGAAAGAAAATTTCTCACCCTGTGTGTGTGTGTGTGTGTGTGTGTGTGTGTAGGTGTCCCTGTAATGAAGGGTGAAGAGATAGAGAGATATGTGTGTGTGTGGGTGCATAAGTGTGAATGAGTCCATGTATAAGTCTTGCTTTGTGCATGAGTTTATAATGGAGGTTGGGTGAGCCTATCATATTGCAATACATCATGAGTACAATGAATACAATCTCTTTTGGTTATTAATTATCTTTACGCATTACATTAGTTCATGCTCTTCATGTGGAATATTTTAATGTTATGTTAACCATGTTTCTAGGAACCATATTTCTATTTCTTCCCAAGAAGAACCTTGAAGGAGTTGCATGTACTTCAAGTGAGCACTCAGACCTATGTCCAAGTGAGATTCTAGCACTCCTGACTAATTTGTGTTGATTTACTATAATACAACATGAAAATAAATGACCCCCATTCAGTCCCGAAAGTTTTCTTTTCTCTATCTCCCTTTGCAATCTTCACTTGAGGATACCCTGAGAATCCATCTGTGAACATGCATATTTTGCTACCTACTATGCCTTCCATAATCTCTTCAGTAAAAGAGGCAAGGAAGGGATTAATTATGCAAACCAAATTTAAGGCGTAGTAATCCACAAAAATTGATATGTGCCCATATTTCTTTATGTTTACTACCATCAGAGTCACCCATTCATATTCTTCCATGGGAATTATAACTCTTACGGCTAACATGATATTAGTTTCTTATTTAACTATGGCATGCAAGTTTGGATTCATTTAGTATGAACTCTTACAATCTGGTTTGGATCCTTTAAGTAACTTTATTTGCATAGTTACTAAGTATGGATGTATACCCTTCATCTTTGTGTATGACATAGGCAAAGATCATACAATCATACAAATACATCAATAATAAAGAATTCATAGCAATTTCACCTTTACTTATCTAGAATTTGAGGATCATTTCAAGGCTAGAAGAGATTTTATTAGTCAATCTGATCACTTTTCCATGAATTAGATTCAATTTTCATCATATCCTGTCATATGCCCTCCCTATGATGTCACTTCAACTCTCTTATAACTCACTCATGCTTAATTAGGCCAAACTTCCCTTTCCTTGCTTCTTGACTAGAGTCTAGTGTAACTAGATAAACGATTCATAAGTCTCAAACTCATTCTTTTACTTATTTTCCTCATCAAATATTTCAAACATTGTTATATTGTTCACATTATGGATTTTTAGAATCTCCAAATTCATACAACTTACTTTGCATAATCAACATTACTCTCAAACTGTCCTCATTATCTTGAAGAAATGTTATTTAATTCTCCTATGAGTATTAACCTCTAGTGGTGATTATAATACCTTATAAGATTCAAGAGGAATCACTTACCATTTCAGTCATGCCCCCCAAATTTTAAGTTCCAATTCCTATTTCAACTTGCTATTCTTCTTGTTTTGTGTTTTGACTTGCAAACCCTTGATTAGGGCTGGTATAAAGAACTGTCATGATTGAAACTCATTTTAGGATATTTCAAGATTGAAATAAGGTAATTTTAGACTCTCTATAATCCATTTAACCAATCTTATAAGTTTCAGGGCTTAATTTGAAGTTTAGAACTAGGTTCCTTTGAAAATATTACTCTCTAGACTAGGTTTAGTCTGTGTAATTCACTGTATTCACTTACCGTCAACAATAACTCAAAATTTGACCATTAGAAACTTAGAATTTCTTCACTATTATTTATAGTGCACAATCACCAAGTTTACTTTAAAATTATAGGCAAAAATTCTTTGATTCAACCCCTCAAAATTGTGCCCTAGCTCAATCTATCTGTGAGTTACAGTGAGCTCAAGAACTCCTTTTTTTCATTGTAACTTTTTCTAAACTTTGATGTAGAGATTAAAATATTATTGGTGGGTTTGTAATAACTAGGTGAATAAGAAATATTTACCAGTGGCTTGTAGTAACAAACATAACATCTTCCAACAAGCAAAAACAATCTATATCGCATGTGAGGGGAAAACAAAACACCTTTACAATTATCAAGAATTAAGCTTATAGGGAAGAAGGGTTACTTGTATGCTCAAATAAATTACTCAGAGGCTCCCACCATGGTTTAAAATATCTTATACTCTCTACTTAGTGACAATCTCCTTTAAAAATTTTCAAATTCATATTTTCACTGCATTGGTCTATGAAATGCACAGTTGACACATAATTTTTCAATGTCTCTTTCTACAAAAACTCAAAGCATGAATTCCTTATGTTATAAGTGTACCATTAATGGTATAATCCCACTTATATTCAATGTAAAAGCATCATTCACTAGTCTTTAACATGGTTACTATTTAATTCCATAGTCACAATATAGTTTATGGTATTTTCAGGGAAACCCTAGCATACAATAAGAACTCAGTATAACCCTTTCTACGCCAAAAAAATACTTTTTCACTTTCAAGCATTCCTAAGTCATCAAATCCCCATACACATTCTTAGGATCATGTAACTCTTCACTATCATTCACTTTTATAGTCCTTTCTTGAATTCTAATCATGTAAAGGCATCAAAAGATTTTTTGAGAGACTTTAGTTGACATAATAATTTACCTTACTCGAGGATATCTCTAAGATTATAAAGGAAAGGTATATATGTATGTTTCAGTATTTCAATCTTCAAGATCCCTTGTGATCATTCTCTATCTACCCTGCTAAAAAACTAAGACCAACCTTTATTACAAGTTTCCAAGCTGCTTAACACAATAGTGAGCTTGTAAAATGTATATAATCATCTAATGAATGATTCACAATATAAGATTCACGAAGTAATGATTAAAATCACAAAAATTACAAGTATGTAGTCATCCAAATGTACATATATCAAGAACAAATTGATTTTTCACTTTCCAAACCTCTTGTAAATCTTACACATGAATTATATCTGGATAGGAATGGTAGATAAAATTATATATTTGTCTTTTATACTTTTCCACTCACCCTATAGCTGAATATAGTTTCTTGGCTCATGATCATATGAATAATTCCTAACTTACCTCTAAGTTTCTCAACTTAAAGACTCAATTCCTTAACATATAACTCATATCATGACTTTATTAACCCCTAAGAAGACCTAAGTCACTCATTTGGACCCCTTTTTATCCTTTTATAAGTTAACAAGCTCATGAATTTATGAAACAACAATGACAAGCCCAAAAGTAGCTTCCGAATTGAAGTTTACATTTTTGAGGGAAAGCAAATTTTCAGATTTTGAATATCCTAGACTTGCATTAGCACACATAACTAACATCTAATGACTTCAAAGACCTAGTACCATACCTAACAAGCCAAAATTTTATACCTTCATGGCTTATTCATGTACATGGAGTGATGCTCCTGCATCAGTGTAACCTCTGGGGAATATATCCTCATATTTGCATAATAGCTCTACAATATTCATGATTTTTGCTTCACTCCAATAGTTACCAATTGTTGCTATTTTTGGTAATTTTTCACCGCTTATTTTAAACTACAATGATTTGAAAGGTTTATCACGTGGTCGGTCCCCTTGTTCCTTCTTGTTTAAGACCTATCGAAACCCACATGAAATGTCCATATTTAGGTGATAATTATCCTCTTCATCTTCTATTAGGTGCACATTTTTTTCCCTTTACTTACCTAATTATTCCTCCATAAGCCATCACTGTCTTCATTTGAACTACTCCCAACTTCCTCTTTAAAATTTTCCTTTAACTTTAACCCCTCATTGCCATGTAACTTTAGAATCTTTTCTTCCTTTATGGCGTCATTGCCTAAAATTATTTGTTTTATACATTGAAGAGGATAATTTAGGTGAGAAATTGATGAAGTAAAAGAAAAAATATGTAAAAACCCTCCGATTAGTGATTTACAGAAACTTGATTCTCTACACAATTCACACCCTATATACCATGCGCGTTCTCATATGCAGAGTGTATGGTAGAATATATGAGTCCATAGTTATAGTTTGATTTATTCAATTGTCCAAAGTTCCACACACTGTCACAAATGTTCTTCTGGCTTAGTGATCACATTATAACTTATATACCATCATGCCCTATTGCTGAGCTTGAATCTAACTCACATGGCCTCTGATACTTTGGTCCACTTTGTTAATGTCTATTTATGTGTTTCCACCATCTCACAATGGTTCCCTTTAATAAGTATACTAATTATTTCATGCGTGCCTCTCTTATTGGCATATACTCTTCCATAGTGGTTAAGAATTATCGAATGTCTTCGCTCCGATTATAGGTTGGGGTTGGGTGTGTATTATCTTTACTTTTTTTCCATTGTTCTTTCTAGTATAACAAGGTGCTTGGATTTTTTATGACTACAAAATGTGACTAATTTGTCAAAAGTTTCTTTCCATCAACTCATATGACCCATGCACCCAGTGATCACACGCTACACTAGTGGTCTTAGATACTGACTGATTATCTTCCCATTTTATTTCACCTTATGAAGTTGTCTCATAATTAACCATTGTCATAGATTTTATGCAATGTATGCACTCTAAATCCTCTTACTCTTCTATAATTTTTACATATGGTACACTTTACTTTGGATCCATTGGAAAACTTACGCCTTGATTCATATTTTCAATATTGATATATCACTTCTTGAAGCACAAGTATGCATTGTTTGCATAGTACCATGGCCTTCCTAGTAGGGTTGGAAAGTTATCTACTTCAGCTAGGGGTATTATCTCAAAATATCCATGAAAATTTACTCCCATGATGTTGATGGTGGAATTATTTAGAACCCCCCAAATGTACTACCTATGTTTTGTTGGCCATGAACAAAAAATGTGGAGAAGGATGTAATGATGGTCACTATATGCCTAAAAATCAACATGTGATTTCAGACACATGTGACTTTTTGAGGTCATGCCGAGACAACCAAAATGTGATAGATGGGATGGTAATGTGATGGGTAAATGTAATATAAATGAGATAGGTGGGAAAGGTGGTAATGGTAGGATTGAAGATCAAGGATATCACAAATGATCAACTTGAAAATTAGGGATTTACACTTCGAGAGTGATAAAATACCACCTAACATGTGTGGGAATGATAGTATGATCAAGGATGATTTCTATGTGTAGATCTTGGTATATATCGGTAGAACCGAGTATAGCTCGACTCGGTTAACGGATGCGGGGGAATTATCCTTCTTCCTCTAAATTTTCCTCTCCAAAGATGATCATGTAAGAATGAGAGGAAATGTGTGAAGAACAAATAAAGGGTTGCGAGGTCTAACCCTATCAGCTTGGTTGGCCCAATATTCTTCCGCAATGTCTACTTCGTTGTTGAGGGTGCTAAGCTAGCGTACAATTTATTGTGGCATAGTTGTGGCTTTAAACACTAATTAGTGTAAAACTAGGTCAATATCTACCTGTTGTCTATTAATGTTTGGTGGTTTATAATTGGATCAAAGATTCTCATGTGAGGTTTGGGTGAATCTGGAATGGTCATGTGGCCACCAAATTAGCAAGGAAGGAAATATACAAACAAACTAATATCCAAAGGGACTGAGAGCCAAGTTCTAGTAGCCTAGGCCGTTAGGGAAACAAGGATTGTGTGCTTTCCAATTCTAAATTACTTTAAATTCATATATTTAAATAAATAAATAAAAAATCTAAATTAAGAAAAAGATGATTGATTTTTCCTTTCAATTTAATTAAATTCAATTTGCAAGTATTTAATCAAAGCAAAATAAACTAAACTATCTAATTATTTTAGTCTTTTCTGAAAAATATTTTGAATGAAATAAATAAACAAATCTAATTAACTTCTAAGATATATTTTTGCATTTTATGGTTGTTGATAAGTAAAATAAAATAAAGGCTACATACATAGACAAAGAAATTAATCTAAATGAAACAAACTACCTCTAAATTACATAAAGCAAAAACAAGGAATAGCTGAATGTGGCTATTCCTATGTTGCAGGCTTGTGGAATTAAATCTAATTTAAAGAAAGAATGTACTCTACAATTATTATTCAATAAATACAACTTCTTCTAATTTCTTCACATTCACGGGAAAGAAAGAAATATTCTTAGAAGCAATTTATTATTTACCCAAAACTTCCCTGGAAGAATGAAAATAAAATGTATGGATGTTTTAAAATGAAGAAGTGCAGGCACACAACCTCCCTCCAATTTATTTCACTTGCATATCCATAGGGATAAGTAGCGAATAAGATATCAATGGAAGATTCATAAACTAAAACGAAGAAATAAGAAATTCTACCACTTAAAACAAATGTGCTTCTTTAAATTTTAATCGACAATAATAACTGAAAGCTTCAAAGAAATAAAAATGCACCCCCAAACTGGTTACTGTTGTATTGTAATAGCTTCCCAAGTGTGATGATGATTTTATTGTCTCCTAATCTTATTTTCCTTTCTAGAGATGAAATCTAGGTGATCCAACGTGTGCAAATGTTGGCTGGTTGTAAGAAGAAATCAGTAAAATTCTAGAATTGGTTGGTTGCAAGAAAAATGGTCACAAATCCAGTACTGGGAAGGAATAGAGCAATGTGTTGTGTTGTCTGTGTAATTCTTATTAGGTTTTTGGTAGCATAATAGTGCAATACAAATCTCAAATCTCCAACCCATCATCCAGGTAAAAATTTGGTTTTTATAGAAATATGGGGAAGAAGAAGTTTCGAACACATGGCAATAAAGAAATTCCAAATCATCAAGAGAAGAGGAAGTTAAAATTCTAAAGATAGTAAACTAAGAAGAATACTCCAATACAAATCCATCAAGCCAAAGATAAGGTGAAACAGTACAGAAATGGGTGAGAAAATCACTCATGAATTTGAAACACGTGTTCAAAATACGCAATTTGAACTCTCGGATAAAAGCGGATAGAACCGCCGATCTACGCAAACTAGTAGTTACATAACTTAAGGCCAAAAACAATTGTAAAAAGATCATAAAGTATTTTACAAGGACATAACAAGCTAAAGAATGTAGAAACACAAATAAATGAGTAAAAACAAACATGCTAAGGTGGAGGGAAAGGATTTGGATCTCATTAGAGACTTACCATGTCCTTCAATGTGGCACTGTTTAATTATTGGGTACGTACATATTTCCCCCTCAGAATATCGTTTTAACCATAAATGGGCATAAAACATGAATTTTGAGTATGTCGCTCCCAAGTGAGAGAGTTATGAATCTCACATTGCTTGATCACGTGTTGAAACTGCGTCAGTCCAGCCTTCCTACCACTTGCAAAAGAGATATATGAATCAAGTGTAGATATAAGATAAAATTAGTGAAATATCTTGAAATGAAAATTTAAGATTACTTACCATATCCACGGGGATGAGAAATATACCTGCTCTAGCGCACTAGCCCTATATACACTCACTCAAAGCAACATTAGAAAACCAAATTTAAGCTATATATAACACTTTTTACTATTTTTAGAAGTCATTTTTACACGCCCACTTAGCTAAATTTGGAGCTCTAGATTTTTGGTAACCATTTACTCATAAATACATTAGAATCGGAGAGCATTCAGTCATAATGGAAGTGCAACCAACAATAGAAACAGAGGGTCAAAAACATGTAAGTTACATGAATTTGTTTATTTTTCCCCTAAAATGTAGCATTTTTTTGAAACTGACAATAGGAGGGGATATTTTTAATGATTTTATAATCAAAATGACCATGGGGGGGCACCATTTACATTTTGTAATTTGTTTAGATAATTTTGATCAATTTTTGCATTTTTGTGAATTTTTTATGTGTAAGGGGTCGGAACCATTTTTACTAATGTGAGCACCATGATTGTTACACAACCAACGCTCTCCACAAAGCAGTGGTTGTGCAAACACCACATTGATTATGTAACCACCGCTTTAGTAGAGTGGCGGTTACACAACCACTTTGGCGGTTGCTCAACTACCACCCTGCTAAGTGTGGTGGTTTTGTAACCGTTATGAATTTTTGCAATTTACAAACCAAGTATAGGATTTTTATCATTATGTTTGCATTTATATTATTTTTGTGAATGTATTATGCACTTATCATATTCTAATATTCTATTTTTTTATTTTTTTGGATGTAGGGGAGTTATATCATATGGAGCAAAGCCCAAGAGTAGGACTGGTTACCTCAGATTCTATAATTATTGACACCAGTAGAGGTGGGTACATGAGAGGGTAGACATTTAGATGTTGGATCAGATACGACCAATTTCCCCAGCGAGTCACCTTCTTTGTGACTTATTTTCTTATTGGGATGCAGATCAGAACACTTTCTGATTTCCTAGAGTTATAGGAGAATGGAGTATCACATTGGAGGATGTTTATAGGATATGTTATCTATTCCGTAGCCAAGAGGATTCTTGCATTTTTGAAGCCCATTTGGAGTCGAATCTTTGCCAATGGAAAATGCTTAGCCAAATCATAAAGAAAAAAATAGGCTCACGGACGATGCCAAGTTTCCAATTGGCACAACTTCAAGAGTCAAAGGAGGGAATAAAGTCTCAGAATCCCATGGGGTTTCCACATGGAGCTAACTATAAAGGTCCCACCTAAAAGGGGGTTTTGACATTATATGCAACATGGTCCTTTACTTTCCCAAAGGAACAAAATGGCATGCTCACAGATGATGCCAAGTGTCGGCACATCGCATTCCCAAAACCCTGAGGAAAAGTAGAAATCTTAAGAATATGCGGGCCTTCCACGTGGATCTTGCAACAAATGGACTCCAGGTTCGAAGTAGGTCACAAAAGGTGACAAGCCATGTATCACATATGAGTGATTATGAGACTTATCTACAAGTTTTAAATGCTCAAGACTTTTTCAAAAAATCAGAAGTAAAGGGTCATTTGGCTTGTCACTTCAGTAAGGAAGTTAATGCATAGTCCCGTGTGAAGAGTGCTAACCTGTGAATACTCAAGTTATTCACCTGCATTCAAAGGGTCATTCCAATAGAATGGAAAAACACACACCACTTGAATCATGAGCCCGAGAACCAATGCACAAAGAAATTGGAAGATCTGGTTATGTAATAAAGAGCTGAAGGGATCTTCCTCAAAAGGTGAGTTCATTTCAAAAGAATCGGTCGTAGGATAGTTAAAGATGCATTAAATAGGCATGGCTCTCACTCTTTAGAAAGCGAAGATAATGGGAAAGCATGAGAAATATCTCTAAAAATCTATTCTTGTTACTTCGCTCCATTTATCATAATTAAAATTAGTTGGAAAGGAGTAAAGGATGGCTTCTTATCTCCTCCTCTTCCTCTTATATTTATTTTAATCAACATAAAAAAAATATTGGAGAGTCAGCCGGTTTTCTTCTCTGTCTCAGTCCCTCTTCTGTAAAAGGCAGAGGCCTGGTGCTCTAGCCTTCTTCCTGGGTTTTGTAATAGTAATCTTTGCTCTTTAGTATTGTAATACTGTGTACAATTTTTTGGAATAATATAATATGCCATGTGGTGAATTTTTTCCATCCTTCTCATATCTTTGTTGTCTCTGATCACTTTTATTTTCATATAGAAACTATGCATGTCTATAATGTTGTTGCTATCTTTGAAGTTATGCTTGAGTAGTTTGAGGTAGTGTTCTGTGTGATCTTCTCTGGGCTATGGTGCAATTTCATCCACCCTTTTCAGTCATTCACTATTTTCCCTTTTTCAGACAGTTGCATTCCCAATTTATTTCTTAGAAGGCTCATTCGGCGCATCACTCCCGTTAAAATTAAAGTTTTGTTTCACTTTTCTAACCCTCATCTTGTACTACAAAGAAGAAAAATATTCTTTAAAATATGGATGTCTCCTTAGGGCACACGTCCCACTAACCTAAGGTTTCCCATGACTCTAATGGTCCAATCCGCCAAGGATGATCGTCAACAGTTTTCCTGGCACGCTCGGTGGGACAACTCATAGCGGTATTTTATCATTACATAAACTTGGTTTGTTCCTGATAAAGTTCAAACTTCAATGAAGATAGTTTCGGAGCACATCCAACAACTCCACATGGTCCAGACAAATCATTACAAAGGCTCACAGACCTCCCTCTCATCCATTTCCACTCATCTTTCTTTCCACGTCTTCCATTTCTCTTCATCCTATGGAGTCATGTAATCATGAATTCATTACCACCAAGGGATCATCCCCTTCTCCATCTCCAAGCCACCCATTCCACCCTTCCCCTTTCTTCGAGCAGCTATACCCCTTGCACCAACAAGTAATGGATCCAAATCCAAAAGAAGAGGAGCATATGGTGAGAAGTGATACAAACTCAGGAGGTTCATATCAGAAGTTAAGCGATAGAGAAGTTGCAGATGTTGCCTCTATTTTTCCTCCTCACAAAGAAGCTCCCCTAGAAATTGTTTTCCAATGGGCTTCATATTGCAAGATGAAGTCACACATGATGGAGAATTTTCAGACTCAAAAACCATCATACAAAAGCGTAAAGCTTTGACAGAGGAGGAAGAAGATGAGCTCGAGTGCTTATCAAATTTGGGGGGATGCCTCAATGAAGAAGGTCCTGTGGAAATAAAAACATTCACCACTTCATCAACCCTACAACAAAGGTAGCCTTCCGCTTAAGGAAGCTCCCTTGGGACTAGTCCAAGGGCTCTAGAGAAAAGTATCATTGAAATCTTTTTTCTTTCAATCAAAGATCTTGGATTTTCCAACAAAGCTGCTAAAAACAAGGAGGGAAAGGATATGGATGACACCCTTCAGAGAAGCCTGCAAGGAAGCCCCATTCCAAAAGATGCAATCAAGAACAATGGGCAGGAGCAGAGAGTCAAACCGATTCCCACCAGAGAATGGTCCTCCTCAAGACCAAGGAAAACTTCAATACTAGTTATGCTCACTTCAGGGCATGAGGATAATTTTCAAGGCCCTGAGGGTCAACTACAACACCTCCAACCAAAAGATGAACATCTCAAGGAGGTATTCATTTTGTTCACTGATACTGTGGGTGGAAGAGTGAAAGGTAATTTTCACTCTTATTACAGGCCATATCTATAGTAAAATTAATTTTATGGCTGCACTTTATAAGAAAGGGAAGCTATTTTTCCCTTCTTGTTTTGGGTTTTGTTTAGCTTTTACCTATCTAATTAGATTAGGAGTAGGAGTAGATTGCTTTCAGTAAAATAAGTGCTTGTGCACACTCTGCATAACTCATTTGAGGCATGTATGTTTTGTATTTTGTATAGTGCCCATGCTTATATTACTCCATTAAAAGGCCCTAGATTCCACAAGGGGACTCCGGCTCGTAAGAGAATTTGTAGTTATTTGATGTGGTTGCAAGATTCACTTCGAACAAATACAGAGCAACTAGAATCAGTCAGTGGATTTTGTTAGCTGGTTTTTTCAAATTTTTACTCTCACAAAAATAAATTACAGAGTTTTTATTATGAGAGTAGGAAGGCGTAAGGATCAGCCAACAACTACGGAGGCTCTGCAACATCCAAAAGTGCTATGAACCCAGGTTTAGAGCATCTTTAAGGTACAATTCTAGACCCAATTGATAGTGGGAGATTGTGGGTTCTTTCCATTTAGCAGGCTAATGGTCCCAGTGAGTCACCAGAATGTTATCTAAATTCTACAGCCAGGAGGATTCCTGCATTTTCAAAGCCCATTCGGAGTCGAATCTTCGCCAATGGAAAAGACTTAGCCAAATCACAAAGAAAGTAGCAGGCTCATGGGTGATGCCAAGTGTCCAACCGGTGCAACTTCAAGAGTCAAAGGAGGGAATAAAGTCTCAGGAATCCCACAAGGTTTCCACGTGGAGCTAACTATAAAGGTCCCACCCGAAAGGGGGTTTTGACATTATATGCAACAGGGTCCTTTACTTTCCCAAAGGAACAAAATGGTGTGCTCACAGATGATGCCAAGTTTCAGCACAACGCATTCCCAAAACCCTGAGGAAAAGTAGAAATATTAAGGATGTGTGGGCCTTCCAAGTGGATCTTGCAACAAATGGACTCCAGATTTGAAGTAGGTCACAAAAGGTGACAAGCCATGTATCACGTATGAGTGATTATGAGACTTAACTGCAAGTTTTAAATTCTCAAGACTTTTTAAAAATATTAGAAGTAAAGGGTCATTTCGATTTTCACTTTAGTAATGAAGTTAATGCATAGTCCTATGTGAAGAGTGCTAACCTGTGAATACTCAAGTTATTCACCTACATTCAAAGGGTCATTCAATGAATGACAAAACATGTGCCTTGAATCATGAGCCTCAAACCAATGCACAAAGAAATTAGAAGATCTGGTTATGTAATAAAGAGCCGAAGGGATGTTCCTCAAAAGGTGAGTCCATTTCAAAAGATTCGGTTGCAGGATAGTTAAAGATGCATTAAATAGGCATGGCTCTCACTCTTCAGAAATGGAAGATAATGGGAAAGTGTGAGAAAGATCTCTAAAAATATGTTCCTGTCACTTCGCTCTATTTATCATAATTAAAAGTAGTTGGAAAGGAGTAAAGGATGGCTTCTTATCTCCTCCTCCTCATATATATATATTGTAATCAAGATAATATAACATACAAAAAAAATATTGGAGAGTCAGTCGGTTTTTTTCTTTGTCTCAGTCCCTCTTCTGTAAAAGGCAGAGGCCTGGAGCTCTAGCCTTCTTCCTGGGTTTTGTAATAGCAATCTTTCCTCTTTTCTATTGTAACACTGTGCACAATTTTTTGGAGTAATATAATATGCCATGTGGTGCATTTTTTCCATCCTTCGCATATCTTTGTTGTCCATGATCGCCTTTATTTTCATATAGAAACTATGCATCTCTACAATGTTGTTACTATCTTTGAAGTTGTGCTTAAGTAGTTTGAGGTAGTGTTATGTGTGATCTTCTTTGGCCTGCGGTGTAATTTTGTTCACCCTTTTCAGTCATTCACCATTTTCCCTTTTTCAGAGAGTTGCGTTCCGATTGATTTCTTAGAAGGATCATTCGGCACATCACCCCCATTAAAATTAAAGTTTTGTTTCACTTTTCTAACCCTCATCTCGCACTGTAGAGAAGAACCAAATTCTTTAAAATATGGAGGTCTCCTTAGAGCACACGTCCCACTAACCTAAGGTTTCCCACAACTCTGACGGTCCAATTTTCCAAGGATGATCATCAACAAGATCCTTGGAGTTATTTTCACCAACAAGAAGTTGGCACTGAAGAGTGTTATTCATCAGTTGAGGCCTGTAGATGGGAAACCTATCTTGGTGATGCACATGCACCTGACACGGGTGCTAAGAAGGGAGTGAGACTAGTTACCATTGAGACTGCTCTTATCCCCACTTTGTGTAATGCCATCATTGGTATATTGGCCTCATGTTTGATAAGGGATAAGGGTGACATGCTTTTATTTTGTTGGGGTCCTATTGTTGAGAAAATTTATCTCTATGACATAGTATACGCATGGGGGATTGATATAATGGATACTACATACTGTGATTTGTATAGGATTGTTAGATTTGGGGCGAGGTCTCTTAGCCACCCTAAACTAGTAATATCATGGGTTTACGAGTGGGTCATCCCCTACATAATGGGTGTTGGGATAACATATCCCACAAATATCAAAGCCATTGTTGGAACATAATGGTTAAGTGGGCTGGCCACCCCTTAATTAAATATGGGTCCAACATTATACTATAGGTTAAATATTTAATGATAAGAAAAATATATATTTCTATTATTAAATATTCAAACCTAGGAATATACTTTAGGTTAAATATTTACCAATAAGAAATAGTTATATTTCTATTATTAAATATTTTAAACCTTGGTATATGTGTCAATTAACATGGTTGAAAAGGTGAGTTGAGAGACATACCTGATCACCTCATATAAAAAGGAATTTGGGTCCTCATTTGATATATTTGAAAAAATAATATATCAAAGTTTTTCACCCTTGTGATTAGGGTTTCTAAGGAGGAGGTGATTTACTCGATGTAAAAAGTTCTCTACAATAAAGTTTACTTTTCATAGTGGTTTTTACCTTTGGGTTTTCAACTATAAATATTATGTCCTATGTTATTTACTTTTGTAAGTATCACTTTATTATAATGAAATGTGATGTGATGTTTATTTATTTAATATTTCATAGTTAATTAATGTTGATTAAATCCATAATTAATATTTATACTTGGGTTGATATGGCTCCACTTAGGGCAACACCACAACTAGTATCTACCTTGACTATTAAAGATATGATATCGCAGTAATATTGAGATATGGAAGGAATATGGGGTGATGAGGGTGTTACCTTGAAT
The DNA here is from genome assembly GCA_019776745.2 of Taxus chinensis. NCBI lineage: Eukaryota > Viridiplantae > Streptophyta > Pinopsida > Cupressales > Taxaceae > Taxus > Taxus chinensis. Next base: position 82,906,201 of record CM034150.1, on the reverse strand, counting down.
ACTTATGTCACTATTGTGTAGTTAGTCGATCGCATCAGTAGAGTTGAGACTCATCTAGTGCTTTGGGTTCCTCAACAATTTGGGTTACCCTATTCAGATGCTCTTCCATCCATTGCCACTGTTTATTGAGGGATACAAGAGGTGATAGCTGATGAGAAGGGTTGAATCCAGTGGATAGTTATAGTACTTGGGGTCTCAATTAATACACCATGGGCTTCACCAGACCCAGCTACTAGTGTTGTAGTTAGATCGAGGCCAATTTTATAGATTGGTGAGGGCCCAACTAGGAGCGAAGAGGAGGATGCCAAGATAGACTCAGGTTTGGAGGGGGAGTCAGACCCTGAGTGGAAAGGTATAGGAAAGGCTTCGGTTCATCATGGGGAGATAGAGGAGGAGTCTATGCATCCTCAGGAGATGGAGCAAGAGGCTAGGGAAAAGGAGGAGGAGGCCATATCCCCTCTACATTAGCACTGGTTTTAGACACAAGTTGGGTCATTGGAGACTTTAGTAAGTATTTACGCACTTATATTTCATTATACTCCCTAGATTAAATGTTAATAGGATTTTTTTTCCATTTTCTAACTTTCCATTACAGTTTTCCTTTCTTTTGAACGGTGTGCCTCATTTTATTCTCTAGAAGTAATCTTTCCATGTCTCCCTTAACCAGAATGGTTGCAGAAGACCAGTTCATCTTGATTTTACCTCCCAACTGTTGGTAGAAACTTCTATTTAGCAACATTCCAAAGGAGACAGGGATGTCTGCTACCAAAATCATCATTGAGACCTTCTTGTCTAGAAATTTGGCAAGGGCCACCTGTGCATCTTTGAACTTCCTGAAAAGTGGGACTTCTTTGGACTCCATGGAGTAACAAGATCCACCAGGTAAGACCATGGTGAGTTTGAGAGCCTTGGTGACCTTTGCAGGAATTACATTGTCAGAGGTGCCATAATCTATGATGTAATTGTTTAGTATGTATTCTCTAACGAGAAGGGAGACGTAGAAAGGATCAACCTTGTCTATCTTGGATGTACTCGGAGCAAGCATGTTCTATAATGGAGATGCTAGTGGGTTTGGTAGTATTCCTTTAGAAATGGGAGCTATAGCATTGGGTGTTAAACTACCACTCCTGATGTATCGGAGGAATCTCTCAAACTATTCAAGGTGAGTCTGTAGATATTCAGTTTTAGTAATATGCACCTTGGCTTTGTTAGCATATTCTACAAAGTCAAAAGGGGAAGATGTCGACAAGGGGGATGAAGGGAATTATTTTGAGTCGGAATAGGTTTGGCATTAGGATTAGATGTTTAGGGAATGGAGGGTATTTTGAAATGAACGCTAGGAACTTTTGAAGCACAAGATTTTAGAGGAGTAGATTTAGATTTAGAACTAGAAGAAACATTGGAAAACTTACTTGGAGTAGTGGGTGACCTTGTGCTCACTACAAGTTTAGGTTTCTCTAATGTGGAATCCATGCAAGGTGGAAGAGGAGACCCATGACTGATTTTTTTTTTGGAGTGACCGCATGAGGATCTTCAGTCTTCTTATTTTTAACAACATTGGAGGAAGAGGATCCTTTCTCAGATTGAGAATGAGTGAATACCACACAAGATAATTTTGGTGCATCTTCTTTTTCATCTTCATCACCTCCATAATACTCATAGAATCTGATTCATGTATCATTCTCAAGCTCATCAAATTCTAGGAAATCATCACCTTTACTTTCTTGTTTAAGCTCTGCTTCACTTTCTGGAATCCTGTAACTTGCGTTGATGGGTGAGGCATCCAAGGAAAGCCTTTGGGGTGCTCCTAAAATTTGGTTTCTATTGTTTCTTTGAGAAGATACTCAATCAAAAAATTTCCTCTTCAATGATGTCATCTCATTCGCCAAGTTTTATAGCAACGGATCTATTGTCTCATCTCTAGGATTTTGGGCTTTACCCCTTAAGGGATTCTTGATTTTTCTAGAGAAGATGAGATCTTCATCAAGTTCAATGGCCATCCTTTGTGCTTATGTAATGTTCCTTGGTTAAAATATTCATAGCAAAAATATTACCTCTCGTGATTGAGCATTTATAAAGAACTTCTTGGTGTTGTTTTTTAGATGAAGAATCTTTTTCCGGTATCCTACAGAGTAACCATTTGAAATGAGCGAGGAAGTATCTCATAGTTTTGTTTAATTCGTTATTCATTTGTGCCATTTAAACAAGGATATCTTGACAATCCTCAATAGATTTCAATCGTTCTTCGAAATTGGACTTGATATCATTCCAACGAGTTATTGATATGACGGGTAAGAGATATAAACATTCTTCTATTTTTACTTAGAGAGATTCCACGAATAATCTTACATCAACATCTTTATGTGTGACTCCAAGAATCCCGCATGATGTGGTGAAAGTGGTAATGTGTTCTTTAGGATGTTGTGTGCCATTTCCTTTAAACTTTGGAAATTTCTTGTGGGAACCCATTGGTAGATTGTGAAGAGGTGGTTTAAGAGAAAGCGCGATTTTATTTCTTCCCCATGGAACAATGGGTTGAGGTCTTTATACTTTGTCTGCCACTGTTGTTTCCGCTTTAGCTTCTACTTTGGAATTTTTTTCTTCTTCCAGGAACTCAATTCTCAATGAGGATTGAAAAATGAGAGAATTTGAAGGAGTATCAACAAGAGTTTGGATGGGATTTCTAGGTGAACTACTTGATGAACCAGATGGAGATGAGGCTTGATAAAAGTAGTAGGGATTGTCTCTAGCTCATTCTTGTTGGTTTTGCAAAGCCTTGAAAGTGGGGTCCATAATTCCTCTCGATCTATTTAACCTAGCATATCTCCTTTCAAATAGCTTTCAGAAATTCTTACACTGGGAATATGAAATGACATTGTGGAATATGAAAGGTCATGTGTAGGAATTGACAATGTATATTTCAACAATGGATTTTCATAGAATCTTTTTTTTTTTTTTTCCAATATTCAATTTTTTTTTGTATTTTTAGACCTTTCAGTTGTCTTTTGGGTGTAGATGTTGCCAAGTCTGCCCCAAAGTGGGTGCCAAAAACTATTAGCGAGAACATTTTTCGGGGATAAATTGGTGGATTTATTGCCAATGCATTGGGAATCTAAGTCCCTTTACTTAACCAATGTAGCTATCGTATATGCATGGAAAAGTAAAAACATGGATTTTCTAGGTGGCCTTTCATCCAGGGATCAAATAGGGGCACTCCACTAACCCTATAGAAAAGCTAGAAATTTCTTACTAGAGAGCACTTTGTCAAGAGAGCAGGAAAGGGAGTGAGAATATGAGGTAGGAGGAACTAATGGTGCAAGTAGAAAATCAAAGTCTTACACACATCAGTTATAAGTTTCATCACATGCATTAAAATTAAGAAGAAACAATACTACAAACAACAACAAGACCAATTATAATTTAATGAACAAAAATTATCAGTAAACCCCTTAGTCAAAAAATTATAGAAACTCATTCTTCTTGTATTGATGCTCAAACAAAAATTGTATATAGTATGAGAATGGAAGACATTGAAAATAAGGGAAAAATGTCTAACTCTTTTCACTCATAAGTAATCAAAATATCTCTCATGAACTTATAAGAATACAACCAGCTAGAATAATTTTAGAATTAGAACTCTTTTGAATGAGGAGCTCATTACAATTTATAGAATGAGGAGAAACTCTTCATCTTCCTGATGACCCTCCAACTTTATTTATGAATTTAGACTATTCATATTACTACTCAAATATTAAGTCGCTTTTATAAAAAAAGGTGATGTAAATTTTACATCATGTTTCTAAAGTCACTTAAAGACATCAAAAAGTACAAACCCCAATGCTAAATTAGAAAATTGAAGAGAGAGAATGTTGGGGGGAAGAAGAGAGAGAGAGAGAGAGGAGGAATTATGCCGATGAATAATCTACTCCTGTTGACTCCTGGAAAGCTCTGTCAGATTGGCCCTGATACCCTTGAACCATTAATGGTGAATGATTTTCTTATGTTGTGGATGGGTTGCTACGGGAAAGTTATTTAGATGTAAGTGAGAAATCACTTCCGAATGACCCAGGGATGCCACAAACTAAGTGTTTCGAAACACTAATGAATGGAACCGTTGGTGATCACAGGTGTTTCTCATGAAGATTCCCCCTGAAGAGATTGGAGCTTTGGAACAAATCCTACCCTGACTCCCTGTGACATTGCCACACTGCTTAGCTGATTTGGCTATGATCCTAATGAGACATACTATTGAACAATATGATGGTATCGAATGTGAATTACACCTCACACATGAGTGTCAAAAGACACCGTTGATATCCATAAAAGTGACCTTACTTTCATCTACTCATGCATACTCCAAAGATAGAGACTACATTAGTTTCCCCCTTCGTGAATCTTAATTTCATTGTTTCTTGACACTTGTTTTATTTAAAAAAGGAAACTATTTTTAGCACATGTCAAGAATTTTCCCTCTCTGATCTCCAAATGGTGATGTCAACTTGAATGTTCAACTCCCAGCATTCTCCTTCTATGAAATTTACCCTCTAGAAAGACTTACTATTTTTAGTAAGTTCCAAAAGAACAACTTGCTATTTTTAACAAGTATGAAAAATCAGCTCCTTCAAACCTTGATTGGTTATGGTAACTAGAAATCATCCTCTCTATGCTCCCATCACTTTCTGGACCAATTCTCTATTTTTTCTAGTGTTTGAGAGACCACTTACTATTGTAATTAAGTGTCTAATTTGGACCAAGCTGACAGTTTTGATGAATTTTCAATTGTAATACATCTTTTGTATTCAACATCTCCTTTGCAAGTTCTTCAGTTGCTGACTTTCCCAAAATAACAGTCCCCTACATAAAAGACATATTATTTTTAGAAAGTGAGCTTCTGGTAGTTTTTCCCCAATATTTCCCCTCTAAAATTTTGGACTTACCTAATCAATAGTTTGTGATATTTTAAAGTTTTAAAAATTTGACCTAGCATCACCTCTGAACATGGCAGCCATTAATGGATCTTGGAAACCAAGCTTTTGTCCTCTTTGGGTCGAGAGGAATATTTATTTGTTGTGAGTGATTCATGTTGAAAATAGTGGATTTTAAGGTGAGGTTTTAATGTCCTTCGAGAGTGAAGAACACAGTAGAAAATGGTTCTTCATTTCGTGCTCCGATTAGTAAGATATGTTCAGATCTTCGTCTTATGGAAATGGAGGTTTCTGCAGAATTCCTTCACTTTTATCCTTCGTTCTTCATTCCTATAGCTCTTTCAATCAATATATCCTTTGAAATATTTTCATTCTCATGTATTTGAGGGTTTTTTTTTTGTAGCGGAGCTGGTTTAAGGTACAAGAATGGTGTTTGGAGCTTCTGGACAAGTTGCAGAGCAATGACAAAGTATAGAGAGTAAGAAGTTACAAGCGGGAAAGAAAGTGGCATGAAGGTTGAAATATTTTGATGAAATTTTATATGAGCTTAACTGAAAATGAACTTTTGAATCCAATGGTGGGGATTTTAGATCTTGATTCATCCATTTGAGCCATGAAAAATGGGTTTTTGATTTAGTCCTTTACCTATTCCTGTAAAACAAAGTTATAAACCTATTGTACCAAGGTGCTATGAAAAATATGATTTCGCCATATTTTAGGGCTTGGAATTCCATTTTCTAAGATGTCTATTTTGGATCTTAAATACATCCATAGCTCCTGGAATCACTTCCTGAAGCTCAGTAGCTCTTTTGATGGGCTGTGCACTGCTTAGACCTGTGAACCCTATTTTTGGTGAAACTGCCCCAACTCCTTCAAATCTTTCCTAAACCTTAAAAAATAAATTCCATGATGTTTCTATACCATCAATTCACTTCCATATAATATTTTGATCCTCCATTCCACTCCAGGGGTTTTCTCCAATCTTAAGAAGGCCAGTGATAGCCCTTCCCACAGCTGCCTGAAATTTGCATTTTCCAAGAACTCCTAAAATCATTTAGGGGGTTAAATTGAATTTCCTAAATCACATATGATATATATTTAACATCAAATAGGAGGTCACTGGACTGACTAGGTAGACTTGGGGTGCCTTGGAAGGGTAAAAATTGAAAGTTTCAACACAGGGGTATAGTTGTCATCTTTGAAAATTGTCAATTTTCTTATTACACATTTACATGAAAAAAGGTGCGTAAATTAAAAATTTAAAACCAATTGAGAGGACAAAAGTTCCCATAGGGGGATAGTAGTTGCAACCGCTTTTGTTTCCTACTAGGTGCTTATGTCCAAAATACTAAAGATAAATAATAAAATTTTCAGCTGAGTAACACATTGTGTGATGTCCAAAAGTAAAGGGATAATTCTAGAAAATTAAAGGACAAAAGCATGGAAAGATTAAAAAAAATTCAATTTAAAGTAAAATAAGTGTTATCAAAGTCTAGTTTTCTTGCTTAGGAATCATGCATATAACGACATACTAGAGGCATGATGTAATAGTAATAAGTGCAGAATTTTGTGTCTAAATAGTTTATACATTACAAATAAACTTCAGAAAATTTTTTTTACCAAAACTTTTCATGCGACTTACATAGAAATTTTGGCACACCTACAAGTTGAATTTGAAGATGATGTAAACTCCAAAATTGTACATCTCTTTCTTGTATTTCCAAAAAAAAATGATACATCAATCTAATATCATATGAGTAAACTAGATCCTTTTTAGTAATAGGTATAACATGGAAATTTTCTCATGGGATTCTTTGAATCTTCAGAGGTAACCATGAATTTGGAGATGTACCTTCAAAACACCATATTTCTCTTATAGTAAAACATGTTATGTTACTAAATGTAAATTTGGTTAGATTTTATTTAAGTTAAATCCAAAAAACTTAAATTCTTAACACAATAATAATATTCTATATTGTATATTATTTCATTAGGATCATACAAATATATAGGAATACATTCCCTATAAAATAGGAAACCTCCTATAACAACCCACCTTAACATATATGAGTTGTTCAAAAATTCTTAACTCACTAACAAGTTTTTTATTTGTATTTTTATTTTTAGATAAGGTAAAAATTTTAGTTTTGAGGGGATGCAAAAACCCCATATACAGCTGGAGAAAATATAAAGTAGTAGAGATCATATGGAGAGGCCTCTTCCAGTGGCCAACAACACCAAAATCCACTACATTAAGACCTGTGCTCAGAATCATAATGAGTGCGACTCCACAAAGCGCATTCAGAACTTACAATTTTAAGTTTCTTGGGATGGAATTTTGTCCACCTACCCTTGTTAGCCTTATGAAAGGATGAAGCGACCAAAAAATCATCATTAGGCACCCCCTCATCCAACCCGAGGTGCACTCCTAAATTTCCGTTTGAAAAAAACATTCTCTCTTATGTCCGTAGAAGGTCCGTAATCCATGGTACTAATCCCACCATCTAAAATGTTGTAAGGAGTAGACTTGGACTTCAAAAATGAACTTACAACATTAAAGCCATCTTTAAAATTTAAATTTGGATCACCAGTCAAAGCCCATCCACCCAACTTTCCTATTCAGTCACCATTGAACCATTCCCCTGAAGCAAATTTTGCATCCTCGGTCGAGGCAACTCCAACTTCCACCATCACAACAACAACCCCAGTCACTTACAGATAGGGTAACGGGAGTAGGAGGAATACCTGTTCAAATGTTGGTTGATGGGTTGTTGCACGCATATGACTTCTGGATCCACAGCTAATCATGAGAGCTTCCTTTTGGCTATGAGGAACTACCTGTAATGAAAACAAGACCACCAGAAGGAATTAAACAATATGGGCAGTGAACTGCCTAGCGTATGCTAGATCCGGGAAGTGTGATACTTCCTAGATGGCTTTCAGTCCACTATTTTAAACAATTTAATGCTGTAAACAAAGTAAATCCTATTGTAGTTTGAAATGATTTAGGTATCTCACTTAAAAACACAATAAGAAATAGATCTAATCTAACAGGCTAAGCTAGAATAGAATCCAAAGGTCAAATGATTGGTTCTGGGTTCTGCAGGTTTGACAGAGGTCACGAATAGATCACAGGTGAATGAGGGTAAGATAAAATTTGGTGGGTAGGTCTCTGTTCTAGGTTGTGTGGGAAAATACAGAGACCGGTGTCGGTCAGGGGTGACTGACGACGGTTAGGTGTAACTGGTGCCAGTTACTGTGAGATCTGGAAATATCACAGAACAAGTTGTGGTCTCCTTTGTGATTACACAAAGGACTTTGGTGGGTCGAGGGTGAGGTATTGGGTGACTGGAGTAGGATTTGGCGAGGTTTTAATGGGTATATGGAGGTGAAAATGTTGGAGAAGGTCAATAGGGGCAAAGTAAACAATGGATGATAAAATGATGATGAAATGAAATAAACCAGGAAAGTATGATGTTATACTTACTTGGATTCCATTCCTGAATGCCTGTGTGTGAGGGATGGAGGTGCTGATGAGGGGTTTGAAGGTTGCAAGTGATCACCAACTCTAAAAATCTTCTACATGGGCTGCATGTACACTCCTCTTTGCTTGGATAGATCAGATCATGGCTGGGATGGCTGTGCAGGAGAAGATGCTCAATCTCCTTCCTTGCATGTGGGTTTTTTGCTAGAATTTTCTCTCTGAAGATGCGTTATCTCTCTGAGATGTGTTCTTGCTCATCAAAATTTCTCCCAATGTTTTCCAACCTTGAGAATAAGGTAGTTTAGGGGTTAAAAGGGTAACCGACGACAGTCCATCTTAATCGGTGATGGTTAGGGGTAACTGGCATCGGTCAAGGTAGGATTTCCTAGGTTTACTAAACTAGGGAGATCCTCTTGATTTCCTTGGATCTCATGTCATTATCCCATGGATTAGACTGGAGCTTCTTGTGAGCATGTGAGAATGTGGTTAGAGGGAATGTAAGCATTGATTTTTAGGGTTTGGGTAAGTCTTAGTTAGTTATGGCAACTTGCTAAGAATAGGTCTTAGGTTGAGTTGGCTTGGTGAGGTGTCTAAGTGAACTGTATGTGTGGATATTATTTAAATAAGATATTTAAATAATAAATATAGTGAGGATAATGAATTAATTTAATTAGAGTAATTAAATTAATATTAATGGGGTGAAGGGGGCCATGGCTAGGTAAATGTAATAAAGGGTGCTTATTTGTCGAGGGACCAAAGGGGAGTGTGACCTAATTTTAGTGTCTACATTTTTCCCCTTTTTGTTGCGTAGCTTGTATTGGTAAGTTATGCTAACAAAAATAAGATGTGGTTGCCCCATGTGTGGGTGAAGGTGATCCCCCTCAAACCAGGAACTGACGAGGCAACAGGCTGAAGCGGTGAGTGGTTTGATAAAAGGAAAATGTGAAGAAAAGGTAGGTGGGCATGGGGGAAAAGGGTGAAAGGTCTACTCAGGAAATCTAGGTAATGGGTCAGGGTCAAAGGTAGCAACAGTCAAACGCACGCACACGTATAAACTGCAGCATGCTACCGGGTTGAAGAGCAGGAAAACTCTACATCGTCTAAGGTCGATAGGTTTATCTGAACAAGGTTGAAGTGAATCCAGTATCCAAGGTATAGGATATGGTCAGGAAACACAACGTAGGTTAGGTGTAGGAATGTTTAGGTATGTTCCGGTACACCAAAGGTAGGGTCAGGATAAACGGTCACAGTAATAGGCTAGGTAAGGTCATTAGGTCAATCAACACAGGTAACAGTGCCGCAAGGTATAGCGAACACATGAGGTCAAAGGTCACTAGCAATGGTCCAGGTCTAAATATCTAGGTCATGGCACGGGTAAGGCCAAGGTATGGGTAAAATAACGAAGTCCCCAAAGGAGGACAAGAGTAGGCAGGCAAGTGAGGAGGTCTGGAAAGGTAAGGTAAATAGGTTGGGTACAGGTGGGGTGGGGTAAAGGGGTAAAGGATCAGGGTAAAGGGTGGGGTAAAAAGGGAAAAGTAAGGGCAATGTGTAGGTGAAGCTGATCGATGGTGGTCATGTATAACCGACATTGGTATAGGAAAACTGATGACGGTGAGGTAGGGCACGCGACCGATGCCGGTCAAGGGTAACTGACGTCGGTTAGGTCGGGTTTGTTATAAAAACAAAAAATCCACATTTTTATTATTCATTTGTTATTTGCGAAGTGAAGAAATGACAAAAAAGAGAGAAAAGAGAGAAAAGTGTCTGGAGGAAATGGGATAGTGAGCTGGCAGTCTGATTTGATGAGGGTTGGGTTGGTGAGTAGTGGGTCCATGGGATCAGGGTGAGAGATTTGATTGGTCAGAGGTTGTGAGTAGTTATTCAGTGATGGTAGAGGCTAGAGAGGGATCGGGTGGACCACCGGCACAGTGGCTAGATGTGCCACCGAGATGGCGGTAGTGCGATGAGGTAAGCACCTAACTCTATATTGTTGATTAGATAGATTAGAGGTTTTGGTTATTGTCATTTGTAGGGTTTTGTGGGTTTTGGTTTTTTGTGGGTGGTTAAAAATAAAATGTGGGTATGGGGGGAATAACAGGAAAAAAAGAGGGGGGAGGGTAGTAAATTGTATAGGTGGGGTGGGTAGGGGTATTGGGGTAGTGTAGGTCATTGTAGGTGGGGTAAAAGGGACAGGTGGGAGAGTTTTTAAAAAAGGGGGGTTTGGGAAGTCACAGAATTTTCCGCGACAGTGACCGGCATCGGTCAAGCTTGGCTGACGTCAGTTGGGTAGAACCGGGATCGGTCACCAAATAGGTGACCGATGTCGGTTAAGTGGTAACTGTGGTTGGTAAAGATGAACTGGTAGTGGTCACCAAATAGGTGACCGATGCCAGTTTAAAGGTGACCGAAGTCGGTTAGAATAAACCGGTACCGGTCAGGATTTTAGGCACAAGGGTGTAAAAGTGATGTAGGTTAGGTAGTTGAGATGGGTAGGGTAAAAATAGGGTGGAGGGTAATGATAATTGGTGAATATGGTCATGGTAAAATGTGGATTAATGTCGTGCTTGGATTGGATGCAGGGGAGAGCACAGTTACACATGCGGGACAAGGTTCCGCCTTTACTGGTGACATTGCGTAGCTTAGCGACCCCTTTGGAGCTGCAGCATGTGGAGGTAGTGGGCTTGAGTGGGATTCGGTGCTACTGACATGTTGTTTGGTAGCCCAGCTTGATGGTCACACTCATCGATAGATGGGACTCCACGACCAACATGTTCCACCTTCCGATGGGTGAGATGACTATCACCCTAGAGGACGTGTTCCAGATTTTGTGGTTACCCATATTGGGTGCCCAGGTTTACTCTATCTCCTCTGAGGCCTCAGAGGAGCTGATCAGGATAGTTTTTGGTGAGGGGGCGATGGATCTGAGATTCCATAGCGCCAGTTTGAGCTATGGTGAGATGTACCTAGCCCGTCTGGATGAGACGAGGCTAGTGGTTCTATTGATGGAGGTAGTGTGATGTTATGCACTGCTAGATGTAGAGGGTGGATACTTTCCCCGATCACTGATGGGGGTGCTCCATGATATGATGGTAGAGGAGACCTGGTTTTCCTAGGCACCAACATTCTTGGTGCAGCTTTACCGAGAGTTGTGGGCATATAGGTGGTTACACAGGTTTAGCCTGTGTTGTACATTTATACTACACTACTGGGCCTATGAGCACATAGTTTGTGTTTGACCTATAGGGATGCCCTGAGTAGATGCATTCCCAGTGAGATCTATGTGGGTGGGATACAGGAGATGGGTGCCGGTTGTAGGAGAGTGGAGATCGGATAGGCCGACATATGATGTGGCCCATTTTTGGTAGTTGTTGGAGGGGTTGTCCGGAGTGGACATTATCTGGAGGCCATATGTGGGATTCCCCTCATATAGGCACATGCATGAGGAGCTAGCTGAGCTCTAGCTAGAGAGGTGGATACAGGGTCATCGTGCCAGGGAGGATGAGATGATCCCGGTAGACAGGGTTCGACGACAGTTCGGGCTTGTACAGGATATTCCTCTGTCCTTCCCACAGTATCAGAGAGATGACATGGAGAGGCCTCTACCTCTACCACAGCCTACAGTGCCTACAGGGGAGGAGGAGGAGCCAGTGGATCGGTAGATAGATGATGCTGGATGTATAGATAGGTACAGGTAGTGGTGGGTGGCTCAGTTATGAGCCATACCACCTAGACCAGGGCAGCCAGACTTAGCTACCATTACAGTGTAGAGAGATGCCCTATAGGGGTAGGTAGTAACGCTGATTACCCAGATAGGTATACTACAGACACAACTGGAGGGGTCAGAGGCAGAGGTAGCAGAGCTACGAGTACAGGTGGCTAGTCTACAGGCCCAGATGGTGGAGGGAGAGGATATAGGAGATGGAGGAGATGGAGATAGAGATGGTCAGGTGACAACCTTACTAGCTCAGGTGGCAGGTTTATAGGGCCAGTTGGCCATAGCCTAGGCATAGATTGGGGCCTTACAGGCCCAGATATAGGCACAGGGGTAGGGGGCACCACCACAGGCATAGGGAGCTGGTCCCAATTCACAGGCCGGCATAGGGCAGGTTGCTACTGACAGGTCACTGCAGGGCAGGTACAGGGGCCGAGACCTATGGGACCACCACAGACCATGCCTGTATCTAGGTTACGTGATGCCCTAGGTGAGGCAAGATATTATCAAGACCAGCTAATGGTAGTCAGGATAGAATTCCTATCTTACAAAGAGTACAGGGCACAACAGGCATCCAGTGAGAGGATGAGATCCCGCACATAGTGTGGAGAGCATAGGAGGTCAGCAAGCTCTGAGGCCCAATCAGGGAGAGGCCACCAGTGCATGGTGACCAGCAGCTAGGTGAGGTGCCAGTAGGGACACAGGAGGCCAAGGGTACAGGTGACACAGAGATGGAGGACATCCGGCGAGATGCCTGATATGTGGTCACCTGATTTTTTGATGTATACTAGTGATTTTTTTATATATATGTCGGCCTGCATGCCAAAGATAGTTGTATTTTTTATCACATACTGGCCTGTGTGCCAAAGATAGTGAGGATGTATGAGTGATTTTTGTATATTTTGAGCATATACCGGCCTGCGTGCCAAAGAGATTTTGTATTTGATTCATTCATTCTTTTTGTATATATGAGACCGGCCTGCATGCCGATGACATTTTGTATTGTATATCGGCCTGTGTGCCGACATTTTTGAGATGATAGACATGATGAGGTAGACATGTATATTGAGATACACATTTATTGATTTATATGATGAGATACATGGTATTTTGTGATTTGTTGATGTGTTTATGAGACATTGGTTTATGGCTTGTGTTAGATGAGATATGGATTTGTTACTTTGATGTAGATTGAAATTAGGTGAGTTAGGCATGATGGAGTTAGGTTGGTTTAGGCATGGATCGAGTCAAGTTATAGGCATGGTTGAGTCAGGTTATAGCATGGTTGAGTCAGTTGGTTTAGGCATGGTTGAGTCAGGTTTAGGCATGGTTGAGTCAGGTTATAGGCATGGTTGAGTCAGGTTATAGGCATGGTCGAGTTGAAAGTAGGTTTAGTTATGATTCATTATTTTGGAAATGAATGATACTATGGGTCATATGTGAAATGTTGTATAATCTATGCATAGTGATGATAGAGAGATGGTAGGTGTAATAAATGTATGTTGTGGTAAGCAACTTGTTATGTATGTGGCTTAATTTCCAATTTTGTTATAAAAGGGGAACTAAGTGAAATGTGATGTAAATGGTGAGTTAGGCATGGTTGATGAATTGTTTTAGGGTAGAGAATGGCTGAGCTAACCTCCAAGGGCCCCATGCCCTCAGAGTGCTGCCTACATAGTCCCGACGAAAAGGGACCTCAGGCCGATGTAGTTCTCCCATGAGCTAGGGAAGAATATGAAAATGAGTTGGTAGGTTTTTGGGCATGTTGTGGGTTTAGGTTTAATAGGTGTGGGTAGATTATAGGTAAAAGGATGTAGGTGAAGGTGATTATGGTGAAAGGGGAGGATTACCTAAAAGGTAAGCATCGAGGACCAAGTCCTGTATAAGGTAATCAAAACGTAAACAAATATGGTTAAAAGATAAGAGGGGGGGAAATAAAGCCACCTGATTGGGTAGGATCATACCGAGTAGATCATACCTTGGAGGGGGTGATGAACATAAGATCCTGAAAGACATTGCATGATTAACTATTCTACGATGAAGGTAGTCACAGGATCACCAAATGTCTAAATTCCAAGATGTCCCTTGAGGCAATTGAGGAAATGAGAGTGGAAATGGTAAGGAGGGTGAAAGGTAGTTAATTTTATATGTTTTGAGTAACAGGGCCTTTGGGCAAGGGGTCCTAGGTCACAATGGGCAAGTCCATGACTAAAAAGTTTTTTGTTTTGATAGACTGATCGATGCGGGAAGTCTATATGGGATAAATAATATGGTACTCCTTGAGGTCTTCATGAAGCTGATCGATGCGGGAAGCTTCAGTTTCTCTCTTCTTCTTTTTTAAAGCTTCACATAGTTGTCCTTCGAGGGAGCAGTCTATTTATAGCAGCAATTTTGTCGAGAGGAAGATGTCCTTTTGAGGGAGTCATCTTTTATTAGAAGTTTGACTCAAGGATTTTGGTCCCATGTGAGGTCTTTGAAATCATGGACAAGACCAAGGTGGAGGATAGGACTCTTGTTCAAAAGGCAAGGTGGAATGACCATGGGATCTCATCTAAAGGTAGATGAAAAGTATCCATGAGAATCATGCTATGTGCAGTGCCATGGTACACATATTCAAGAGAAGATAACAAGTGACGGGTACTCACATGATTCTTGTTTAATCATTAGGGAGGTGTATGGAGTGGATAGTGCTCAAGGGACGAGCCTGTAAAGAGACAAAGGGTGAGGTAGGACAACAAGTCAACAATAGAATGGTCAAAGATGTAATGCGTTAAGGGGCTCAGGTTTGGTTTACCATCAAGTGAAGATAAATGATAGGCACCTGATCCATAGGTATGAGTTACGATGTATGGTCCAAGCCAATTAGGAGAAAATTTTCCCCGTTTACTTTTTTCTGCTTTGGTTACGTGTTGATTTTCTTTCA
Organism: Taxus chinensis; assembly: GCA_019776745.2. NCBI lineage: Eukaryota > Viridiplantae > Streptophyta > Pinopsida > Cupressales > Taxaceae > Taxus > Taxus chinensis. Next base: position 82,891,157 of record CM034150.1, on the reverse strand, counting down.
AGACAAGGTCACCGACTTGGAAGGTTCATTCATGAACACGTTTGTCATAAGCACATTTGATACGTTGTTGGTAAACTTGAAGGTGATCCAGAGCGTTAAGATGACATTCATCTAATAACTCTAGTTGTGCTAAGTGGTCCTGACAAAAGTCATCATCAGTAAGCATGTCATGGAGAGAAATGTGGAGTGAGGGGATCTGGACTTTGAGAGGCAGAACAACCTCTGTACTGTAGACCAGAGAAAAGGGTGTGGCCGCAGTGGAAGTGCGAATACTAGTGCAGTATGCCCACAGGGAAAAAGGAATGTGCGTATGCCAATCCTTCCCAGTATCGTCAACCACTTTCATGAGAATTTTGTTGAGGGTTTTGTTAGTGGATTAGGCTTGGCCATTGGTTTGTGGGTAATAAGGTGATGAGAAACTAAGCTGAATGCCGAAGGCATCGCAAAGTTTTTGCAGTGTTTTGTTTTTGAATTGTTTTCCATTGTCAGTGATGAGGCGATGAGGAACACCAAAGTGACAAATGATGTGATGGTTAATGAACTCACATATTTTCTCAGCTTTCATGGAGATGAGTGGTATGGCTTCCACCCATTTTGTGTAGTATTCGGTAGCAGTTATGATCCATTGATGGCATTGGGAAGAATGGGGATTGATTTCTCCGACAAGATCCAAACCCCATTGAGAGAAGGGCCAAAGGTCACGAGACCTGTAAGGCATGACTGGGTGTATGATGAAGGTTGGAATGTTGTTGGCATTTTACACAACATTTGACATAGTCGCAACAATCATGGTTAAGGGTTGGCCAGTAATAGCCTAGGTGAAGAATATGCTTAGCAACAGCAAGGCCACTAAAGTGACCTCCACATATGCCATCATGAACCTCCTTAATGGTATAAGGAATTTCAGAACTTGTGAGGCATCGTAAGAGAATACCATCAAAGCCACGCTTATAGAGGAGTCCCCCCAAAATGATGAAATGAGAGACCTTTTTAAGGAAGGCGCGTTGTCCGTTACGGGTGAGATCAAGAGGTAAGATGGAGAGAGAAAGGTAGTCAGAGTATTGTTTATACCAAAGGTCACTCGGGTCAGGGGTGTCAGTTCCGATTGAGTAAACATCATGAGGTAAATAAGAAGGTGAATGGAGGCATTGTATGGTGACAAAGATTTTGGAATTGGAAAGGGAAGTGGGTATTTGGGAAGCTAAGCAGGCCATGGTATCTAAATTTGTTGGTTGAATGTGGGATGGTTTGAAGGGTGTAATGATCAAAGGTGGTCAAAAGTATGTCTACATGATGTTTATACTTTTGAAGTATCTCGTTACAACATTGGTACATACCATTGACTTGGTTTACGACCAATTGTGAATCACCAAAGATGTGGATTGATTTGACATCTAGGGCATATGTGGCTTGGAGACCTAGTACGAGTGCTTCGTACTTGACAATATTGTTGGTGCATTCAAAGTCTAGTTTGAAAGACAAAGGCATGGGTTCTCCATCAAGAGGAATGAGGATAATATAGTCCCCGCCCCCATGCTGACACTTGGAACTATCAAAGAAAAGTGTCATTTGGTAAGGGGGTTCATCCAGGGAAAGGGTAGCAATTGACTCATCTGGAAAGTCAAAATTAGAGGGTTGATCCCTGGAAATAGGTGCGTCGGCCAATTGGTCGGTGATAGCTTGGCCCTTGATGGAATTTTGATGAATGAATTCGAGGTCAAGATCAGATAAAAGCATAAGCCATCGCGTGACATGCTGATTTTGATAAGGTTTGGCGTACATGAAGTGTAAGGGATCGGTGTTGGTCACAACATAGGTTTTTTGGTTGAGTAGGTAATGGTGGAGTTTGGTGGCAATGAAAAATAAGGCTAAGAAAAGTTTTTCTAGGATGGTTGTATCGGGTTTCATAGTCCAAAAGAGTACAACTTATGTAATAAACCACCTGCTCCCTATGTTGTTCATCGCGATGAGCAAGCATGGCTCCCAAGGAATGATCAGTAGCGGATATGTATAGGTAAAAAGGTTGATCATCTTTAGGTGGAATGAGTACAGGTGGTTGGAGAAGGTATTGTTTTAGGGCCTCAAAAGCTTTGTGACAGTCATCATCCCATTTAAAGGAGACATCCTTCCTGAGTAGATGATGAAATGGTTGACACCGATCAGATAATTGTGAAATGAAATGGTGAATGGACTGTAATTTACCTTGTAGGCTACAGAGTTGGTGAAGGTTAGTAGGTGGAGGCATTTCGAGGATGGCCTTGACTTTAGCAGGGTCAACTTCTATACCATAGAGGGAAACAATAAATCCTAGGAGCTTTCCTGAGAGAACCACGAAGACACACTTCTTAGGCTAAAGGTGGACGCAATATTTAATGAGGCGGTCAAAGATGGTTTTGAGGATGGCGAGGTGCTCAGAGCGACATTTAGATTTGGCCAAGAGATCATCCACGTAATCTTCCAATATGTGATGCATGATATCATGGAAGATATAAGTCATAGCATGCTGATATGTGGCACCAACATTTTTAAGGCCAAAAGGCATGAATCGATAGTAGAAGGTCCCCCAAGGGGTGATGAATGTGGTCTTGTGTTGATCTTCTGGGGCAAGAAAAATTTGGTTATAACCCGAGAATCCATCCATGAGTGATAGCATCTCATGACCAGCGGTGAGGTCAACCAGTTGATCAATACCAGGCAAGGGAAAGTCATCTTTCGGGTAGGCTAGGTTGAGGTCACAAAGTCCGTGTAAATGCAGAGTCCCCCTGTTGCTTTGGTAACAGGGACAATGTTAGAAATCCAATGAGGATAATCAATGGGTAAGATGAAGGAAATGGAAAGAAGGCATTGAAGTTCTTCTTTGACGAGAAGAGCAATGCGAGGGTGCATTTTCCTCAGCTTTTGTTTGATAGGTTTGGCATCAGGAATGGTTACAATATTGTGGACCACTATGGTGGGGTCAATACCAGGCATGTCTACGTAAGACCAAGTGAAAGCGTGGTTATGATCTTAGAGAAAAGAAGTGATGGCTTCCTATTCAGCAGCATCTAAAGATTGTCTGATCTTTAGGATGTGCAGGTCATCCTGAGTATGAATGTTGATCTCGATAGTCGATTCATTCAACATGGTTTATGTCTCAGAGGGTAACGACTGATGAATATATGAGTCTTCTGCACCAAGGTAGGTGAGTATGGATTCATCATCCTGACATTGAATGACATTAATTGTAGGTGTGTCGTCATCGATCATTTCAGGATATAGGAATGGAAGAGTGGAAGGGGCCTCACCTTCGCATTTGATAAGTCAAAGGCCCCAAGGAAATGGTGTTTATGAAAAAAAAAGTTAGGAGGGATAGATTCAGGATCCATCGACTCCTTCGGTGAGGGTGGTGATGAAGGTGGAGCAGGTGAAGGTGGTGATGAAGATGAAGGTGGAGAAGGGCTAGGGTCCTCAATGAGTTCAATGCGGGCCTATTTGGTAGGAGGTTTGGGGAAGCTGATACCACTACGGTCGTTATGTTTGCATGTGGTACATGGAATAATGGTATGGCAGCCTTGCTCGTAAAAGCCAAAACCAAAACCCTTCCATGCACAGTGGTGTAGGAAGGTGTGGGTGAAATGGCGATTGGTAAGTGATTGGAAGTCAGTGGAAAATGGGTGGGTTTGTGATGGTGGTTCAGGTGTGTAAGTGGTAGTATCAAGTCCCCCATAGGTGAGACTAGTACGAAGATGAGGAGGACCATAAAGGAGGCATTCTCCTATACGGTGATCATAGTGAGGGTGTTGGTGAAGGCTTCCATACTCCTGTGGAGTAAGGAATGTGTTGACACTATATAGGTAGTACTCCCCCAGAGTGAGGCGTTGAAAAACACCTTCCAAGGGATCAGTGGTTGGTAAGTAGGTAGCTGGAATGGATGATGTGTCAGAGGTCGATGCGGAGGTGGAGTTAATGGATTGGGAAGCTAATGGGTCAGTCATGGAGGTTATAGCAGTGGTAGGAATGGAGGAGGTATGTGCGGTGAAAGCAGTGGCTGTACTGGTAGGTGGAGGTGTAGGTGAAGCGGTATTGGTTGCGGAGGTAGACGGATTGATAGGTATGAGCACATCATTGGGTCGGTAAAGCATGTTGCATGTTTTGAAAGGTGATGGGTCAGCCTAGAATGGTATAAGTGTGTCCTTCATGTTCAAACTTTACACAACGATGCAAAGTGGAAGGAACATAACCCATGACATGGATCCAGGGTCTACCAAGCAACAAGTTATATTGGAATTCCCCCTCCAAAACATAAAACAATTCTGGAATAGTGCGGGGGCCCATGTGGCAACGTGGAGGATGACAGTGCCTAGTGTGGAGGTGATAGCATGTCATTGAATGAATGCAACATGACTAGATGTTTATGCATGTAATTGTCAGGTATGCACATTTGAGAAAATGCATGGGATGAAATGATGTTAATGCTAGTGCCTCCATCAATCATCACACGGTGTACCCGTATGTCATCAATGTGGATGGAGATGAAGAGGGCTGGGTCTGGGTCATCGTTTTGGTGTGGTGTGATCTCTTCCTCTAAGAAGCTAAGGGAGGCCACTTGGTGAACAAGGTGGGGTGAAGATGAAGGTGGTAATTTGGTGAGAGAGGCTACATGATGGGGTGTGATAATGGAGGCTACGGGTGTAGGGTCATTGGGTAAAACCTCAATAGATTGAAGAACCTCCATGAGGGCTTGATGATGGGATTCTGAGGTTTGGATGAGGTCATATAAGGACATTTTGAGGGGAGATTGGTGTAATTGTTTGAGCATGGTGCGATGTGTGACGCCATTAGAAATGGGGTACGTGGGGCCGCAGATAGTTATTTTAGGTATGGGTGCAGATGGTATGTTGGGTATAGGATTGGTTGGTAGGTCAGTTGCCTTTTCTTTTCCCTTCTGCGCACATGTAGTGACATGTATCATGTTGATTTGAGGGGAGTTGGAAAATGGAGAAGGTGTAGGGTGAGTGGTGTAATGACATGAAGGGAAAAAACCTACTGGAGGAGAAAAGCCTTGTGAGGTGAGCTGGGCGCAACGACATTAGGGTGGTGGTGTGGAAAGTTCTCTGATGTGAACCATGTTAATTTCAAATCTTGGGGTGGCTCTAGGAGTTGTGAGGATGGAGGTTGTGGTTATTGAGTGGGTAGTGTGGGAAAGGGTGTAGGTGAAGCAGGATCCTCGTCAAGAAGGTCATCTTCATCAAAGTTGGTTTCTGGTGGACACAATTGGATAAGGATAGTTTTCAAGGCCTTGTAGTTCTCCACATCATGCCCTAGCACATGATGGTATGCAAAAATTTTAGTATCATCAAACCCTTTTGGCTTGGGTTTGAGGGGGTCATAAGGTCGGAGTGGTGGTAATGTGATAACAGAAGTCTCGAGGAGGTTGGTTAAAATTTTGGCATAGGATCCTGCTAGTGGATCACAATGGGAAGTGAATGTGGGTTTGGGTGTAGGTGTGGTTGATTGTCGAGGAACTGTTTTTGGAAGAGTAGGAATGGGTCGAGCTATGGGTTTAGGTGCCGGTGTGGTTTTAGGTATCGGTCATGTTTGTTTGGGTAGGGGTACAATAGATGAATGGGTAGGAGGGTGTGTGGTTGTTTTGACTACCTTATTGTGGGGTAGTGGGGTTTTTTTTTTGGGTTGCACCTTCTTGGGTAAAGGTGATGTGGGTGTACGAGGTCTAGAAGGAAAAGTAGATGGAGGAAGAGGGTGAGTTACCCATGGGGATAACGGGGGTGCTGTGAAGGTAGATGACATGGGTCGTGCTTGGGGTGTGAGGGACAATGACTGAAGTGTAGTGGGTAGTGAAGTAATAGCTGAGGGTATTGGAGGTATTGGTGGTAAAGAGACTGCAGGTGTGGGTGTAAGTCATGTTGTGTGCCTGGGTAGGTTAGAGGTTTGTGAGGAAGGAATGGGTTGTTGTGTTATTGGTTTATGGATGGGTGAAGGTTGTCTTGACCATGTTGGGTAGCTGAGGTCTTAAGACAGACAGGACAAGTGTGGGTGTGATTGGTGCGGTCGGGGTATGAGGTTGATGAGTTTGTTTCTTTGGTTTGGGTTTCGGAGTAGGTGTGGTATTGACGTTGGAGGATGTAGCTAAATCCATTTTAATAGGTGGATGAGTGAGGTTGGTGGTCAGGGTGACCCCTAAAGTGGTAATAGGTTTAGTTGAGGCAAATGTTGTAGGTGTGGGTTTGGGTTTAGATGTAGGTTGGGTTATGGGTAAGGGTGTGGTTTGAGTGCTAATAGGTATCATGGAAGGGGTTGCAATAGAGGTGGTTGTGTTTGGTTTGATTGGTCAAAATGTGTTTGGGTAGATAGTGGAGGTATCAGCGAGGGATCTCTACATTTGTGTTGAGACGGGGAGTAAGAGGCACCCCCATAGTAAAGCCCTATCCACATAATCTAAATGATCGGCCAAACGTGAGAATGACACATCTGTGGGTGGAGTTGGTGAGGACCTAATGGAAATTCCCATAAAATGTGTCTTAGAGATGGGGAATTGGCTAGCTTCAGCTTCCGTGGGTAAGAGAGCCGAAAGTAGGTCTGCGGGATTATAGGTAGCTGATGGAGAATGCTCGCCAAGAGGAAAAGGTATCTCAACTGGGTCTATGATAGGTGAAGGAGATGATGGGAGCTCCTCTATAAGTGGAGGAATATATGGGCACTCCTCTGTGGGTGGAGGAGGAAATGGGTGCTCCTCTTTGGGTGGAGGAGATAATGGGAGCTCCTCTATGGGTGGAGGAGGTACTGTAGGTAAAGGTTCTCTAAGTGGTGAAGCCAGGGGTGAGATGGGATCAATGTTAGCGGAAGACCCCTCTGTTGGTGATGAAGGAGATGAAAGGTGTTCCTCTATTGGTGAAGGAACAGGGGAGGTTGGTTCCAATGTGGAAGGAGGATTTCAGGCTAGGATCTCCTCTATGGAAGGAATATGGGGTAATTGGGAGGTGACAAGTACCTCATTAAAGATAGTGTGAACCTTGCGGGTATGGGTATCGTGAGTTGATGTCTCATCGGTTTTATTGGATGAAGGGGCATGGTTGGGAAATGGTTTTTTGAAGATTTTTAGATTTTGGTTGGGGGTGGCATTGGGATTATCCACAGTTAACTCACCTTTCTTGAGCATTTCTTGGACAATATTTTTGAAAGTGATGCAGTTTCCATCACTATGACCCTTTACTCGATGATAGTTATAGAAATCATGTTCTTTATACCATGCGGGCATGGGGTGAGCAGGGTCAAAACCAGTGTGTGGTTTTATAGGTGGAAGGGTGATGGCTCCAGCTTTGATAAGCTTTTCTAAGACAGAAGAGTAAGGTTCCCCAATTGGGGTATATTTTTGCTGCTCTCATCTAAATTGAAAAGTCTGGATAGGTGAGAGATTAGATGAGGGTGTAGCCTGATTTGACAGATGAGATGGGCCGGCCTTGAGTACCACTATGTTAGCGGTGCCCTTAGCTTTTGAATAATTGGTTTGTGGTTTGGAAGAAGAAGAGGTATCATTCGACTTGAATGTCGAATTCTTATTGTGTAATTGGATTTTCTTCTCTTCGATGGCCCGAATCTCTAACTTTCGTGCCATAGTGAATGCCTCATCAAATGTTTGGAAGGTTTAGACCTACAAGGTCAAGGAGATATGTCTAGTGCAAGCCCATGTGAAGAGCTCTATGATTTTTGTTTGTGGCAGTTGGAAGGTAAGTTGATTGATCAGGCTGTGCCAGCGAGCGACAAAATCTGCGATAGATTCATCCTCATACTAACATATGGAATATAGATCGGTCATGGTAACCTTCTTGACGATATTGATAGAGAAATGATCCAAGAAGGCTTGGGCTACCTGATTGAATGAGAATATAGAGTGTTTAGGTAACCCACTATACCAATCTAATGCAGGTCCAGTGAGGGACATGGGAAAGGTTCTCAAAAGCAAGGCATCATCATGAGCGATCAGATAACACCCATGTTTGAACAACCACAAATGCCGATGTGGGTATTATTTGCTATTGAAACGATTGACTTTAGGCATTTCCCAATGCACAGGGTATGAATGGATAGGAATGGATGGGTGAATAGGCTCGTTGCAAATCTTGTTGTAGGTGAGAGTGTTGCAGGAGTTGGAAATTGATGCCTCTAATGTCTACATCTTCTCCAACATCAATTTAATCAGGTCATTAGTAGGTTGTGATGATTGGATGCCTCCCATAGTGTGAGAAGGTTAGTTTTGGACGTATAATAGGGGTGGTACTCCAGTGTATGGGGCTGCCATGTAGGGTGGTGGAGAAGAAGGTAGTGAAATAGGGGGTACGTACCCAGAATGAATAATGGATGAAACATGAGGTTGTTGGTAGTATGTATATGGGGGTGGAAGGGTCGTGGTAACCCTAGTGGTAATAGGGGCTAATGATTGTGGAATGGAAAGAACCACGTTCTGAAATGGGGTAGGGGTCACTGACACTGGAGGTGGTAATGTAGCTACAGGTATGTGTGATACATTAGGGGTGGATGAGGTTACGTTTGGGATAGTCGTTGAGGGTACGGTGGATGTAACAAGGGCCACGGAGGTAACAAACATAGAAGTCATAATGGGTATAGGACCTAACTGTGAAACGACTGGGGGTAAGGTGGATGTGGGCAGCATGGAGCTAGATGGGGCCGATGCAGGAGTGGGTGCGAGAGTCGGAGGGATAGATATGGGCATGCCGTATATCAACTGACCCGAGGCATCTCGAGTGGATGAGTGGGAAAGGTAAAACTACAAAGTGGCAGGGTTCTGGTCAAGGAGTCGTGCGAACTCCTCATCTCCGACAACAATAGTAATAGGCTAGATGGGATCCATGGTTGGTGCTAAAATGGAAGGTGGTGAAGGAATAGGTGGAAGTGGTTGACAACTGACATGAAATACGAGGGCGCTTGCTTGTCTTCGGGTCAACATCATGTGAACTAGTACTGATCAGGTAGGGTTGTTTCTCTGTAAATGACACAGAGAATAGCAGGAATAGGTGAATCAGGCACAAAAAGTGAATTAAGTACCAAATGGTGGCTAGAATTTGAAACAGGCTAACCAATGCCAGTAATGGAAAACTGACACTAGTTAGGGGTAACCACTGCCGGTTACTGTAGAAAATGATAGTGAGTAAACAACGAGGTAGAAGGTAAAATCTGATAGGTATGCCAAATCTGAATATGTTTAAAACGTCAATGGGAATAATGACAGTGACAGGGGCTGTGAAAAGTGGAAAAAATTGAAGCAAAATGTCCTTTTGAGTAGGTTAGCAAAAGGACATGGAACCGACGTCGGTTGGGTATAACAGATGGTGGTAAGTGGTAACCGATGGTTACTGTGAAATTGAAACAGTGATGAAAGAAAGTGGTTGTGAATTAAAATATGATGTAGAATCAGACCCAAACTTCTGAGAACGATGATGATATGGCCCAAGCACACTCAGGTGAAGCCGGAATACACCAGCTTGAACAAAAAGTGACTAACATGATTTCTCACCTCAAAATGCAAGCCAAGCAAAAACACTAAGAAAATGCCATGCTAGGAGTGCCCTTTCTATTATGTTTATTTAGCTTATGCTTTTTAGGGACTGACACATGAATTGTGAAATAGAGTTTTTGGTGAGGATGGCTTCCTACAAAGAAGGAGATCTAAAAGGCGAGGTTTTAGGTATGTTATGGTGGGGGCGGGCTTTGCTTTGAAGTATGACTCGACAGAGCAGCGAGCTAGGTGCCCACTATGCCATGATCGTGTGATCACCTACAACTTCTTCCAGGTAGGATGTTGTTTAATAATGTATGTACTTTGAATTTTTGTGAGGTTTGGTAAGACTCAAAGAAAGAGAAAAGGACATAAGTGCTTTTCTATGATTCGTTTATCAACCATCAGTTGGGCATGACTTCCAACATATAGGCTGCCCTCAATTAATGTGAGCTAATGCAATAAATCAGAATGGGATGCACTTATTTTTAAGCCCAAATCAAAATGTGAAATTGGATGACACAATAAGATGAAGAGGAAGAGGGATGCTCTTTCAGTACAATGCAAAAAACATGAAGAAATGGTTCTTTTTAATTACACCAAAAGAAAAAGTTTCCTTTAGAGACAATAGAAAGAAGAGGTGGATTACCAAAGAAGAAAATTAGTGTGTATGCTTTTGAAAAGGGAAACAAACACACAATGTTTTCCTAGGAACGAATGAAATTCAAGGAACCCCGGATGGGTCCCACCAGGGGTGCCAAAATGTTTCACCTGATTCTTAGATTGTTGCTTTGAAGCATTGACGAAACAGATAGGGTAACGGGCATATGAGGAATACCTATTCAAATGTTGGTTGATGGGTTATTATGCGCGTATGACTTCCGGATCCACAGCTGATCGTGAGAGCTTCCTTTTGGCTAGGAGGAACTACCTGTAATGAAAACAAGACCACCATAAGTAATTAAACAATATGGGCAGTGAACTGCCTAGCGTATGCTAGATCTGGGAAGTGTGATACTTCCTAGATGGCTGTCAGTCCACTGTTTTAAACAATCTAATGCTGTAAAAAGAGTAAATCCTATTGTAGTTTGAAATGATTTAGGTATCTCACTTAAAAACACAATAAGAAATAGACCTAATCTAACAGGCTAAGCTAGAATAGAATCCAAAGGTCAAATGATTGGTTTTGGGTTCTGCATGTTTAACAAAGGTCACAGATAGATCGCAGGTGAATGAGGGTAAGATAAAATTTGGTGGGTAGGTCTCTGTTCTAGGCTGTGGGAAAATACAGAGACTGGTGTCGGTCAGGGGTGACTGATGGAAGTTAGGTGTAACCGGTGCCGGTTACTGTGAGATCTAGAAATATCACAGAACAAGTTGTGGTCTGCTTTGTGATTACACAAAGGACTTTGGTGGGTCGAGATGAGGTATTGGGTGAATGGAGTAGGATTTGGCAAGGTTTTTAATGGGTATATGGAGGTGAAAATGTTGGAGAAGGTCAATAGGGGGAAAAGTAAACAATAGATGATAAAATGAAATAAACCAAGAAAGTACGATGTTATACTTACTTGGATTCCATTCCTGAATACCTGTGTGTGAGGGATGGTTTTGTTGATGAGGGGTTTGAAGGTTGCAAGTGATCACTAACTGAATAAAAGCTTCTACATGGGCTGCATGTACACTCCTCTTCACTTGGATAGATCAAATCATGGCTAGGATGGCTGTACAGGAGAAGATGCTCAATCTCCTTCCTTGCAAGTGATTTTTCATTGGAATTTTCTCTCTGAAGATGCGTTATCTCCCTGAGATGTGTTCTTGCTCATCAACTTTCTCCCCATGTTTTCCAACCTTGAGAATAATTGAGTTTAGGGGTTAAAAGGGTAACTGATGGTGGTTCGGCTTAACCGGCGATGGTTAGGGGTAACCGATGTCGGTCAAGGTGGGATTTCCTAGGTTTACTAAAATAGGGAGATCCTCTTGTTTTCCTTGGATCTCGTGTCGTTATCCCGTGGATTAGACTGGGAGCTTCTTGTGAGCATGTGGGAATGTGGTTAGAGGGAATGTAGGCATTGATTTTTAGGGTTTGGGTAAGTCTTAGTTAGTTATGACAACTTGCTAAGAATAGGCCTTAGGTTGAGTTGGCTTGGTGAGGTGTCTATGTGAACTATATGTGTGGATATTATTTAAATAATAAATATAGTGAGGATAATAAATTAATTTAATTAGATTAATTAAATTAATATTAATGGGGTGAAGGGGGCCATGGCTAGGTAAATGTAATAAAGTATGTTTATTTGTCAAGGGACCAAAGGGGAGTGTGACCTAATTTTAGTGTTTACACTTTGTTCACAACTTTCAAACGAAGATTCTAAAATGAATTTTTCAGATATCTTGGATCCCACAGGGACATTAATACAGAGATGAGAAAAAACTAACTTAGATCAAACTTTAGTTATAGGATCTGCTAGATTTAGTAGGGGAAATGTAATCAACATATTACATATCCACCATTACAATGTCGAAGACTATAGATTATGATGTGTAGTTGATTAGACAAAAAAATAGCTTAAAATAGATAGCGAATAACAAAGCTTAATGAGCAAGAGTTGAAAGAAAATAAAAAACACGAACAGAGATAGATAAAACCATATTTAAATGGAGAAACCTGAAGGAAAAACTCCACTGGTAAAGCATTCTTTGTATTAAGAATTCACACAGGTTTAACCAAACACTTCCACTTCACTCCCCGATATTTTATAATGATTGTAGAGCTATATCTCGTGATTAATTAATGCAACGATCATCAACTGTATCTTATAATAAAATCTCAGTATTTATGTCAATATGTATAAATGTATACGTTGTAGACAACCAATCTTGAGAGGGATCACCCAAATCAATGTGGATGGGTGAATCAGTCGATCCGATTCACTCTTAAATGTGAAAGACCTTCACAATAAATTTTGATGAAATTTTTTTAATACAATATTGGGGCATACTACAATGGTAGATGCTACTTGACATTATCACCCCAACACTCCCCCTTAGTGTTAAGTGGGAAAAAAAATCAAACATGCCAAATTCCTTGAATCAACAATAGTGATTCAGGCTAACATGCAAACAAGGGAAATCCACAGATCTTCCCATACAAAAATTCTTAAGACCAGTGCTTTACATATGAAGACTTACATCAGATTATTGAGCCTTTTATAAACTAATACATACCCATAACTAAAGATTCGCTGGGATTTACAAGTAACTTCACATAGAGTGACACATTTACTTATTACAATATGAAGGAAGTATTGGAAGTTTACAACGAAATTCCTTATACGTTTTCTCATGAGACTTGAAGTTCACATACATTGTTACAACCATGTGTAACCAATTCCTAAAGGATCACTTTATTACATACATAGTGGGTGGTCATGATCAACTCTTAAAAGATGACCCGAGTCTTTTATAATAAGCCATCAAGAGGTGGTATTTTCATACACACTCCCCCTCAATGGTAACTCTGATAGGCCCAACAAGGTACAAAACTTGCAGTAGTTCCAAACACACAATAGCTAAGGGAAGGTATCTACAACATAATATCTGTTGTTGAACTGGATTCTTTATCAAGAGCAATCTAGCCTTCACACAGAGGAGGAATACTTCCTTTAGCTCCTATGTGTATCACTTCCAGCAGCCTCTTTAGCCATATGGCTCTTTTGTTGCTTCAAGTGATGGCACTTGCATCAAAACTTGAACAAAAATCCAGCTGCATATGGAACAAAACATCAACAAATATCATAATAAACATAATATAAATCATACAAATTTTCACTGTTAGCCAATTATAAAGGTTAAACACTAGTTGTATATCAACTAACATATCACTTAAGATCCCATAGCTTTCTGGCCATAAAATAATCTTTCAATCAAACTCTGCAAATGCTATAATTTTTTCCATTCAAAAATTAGGACTTATTCATCAAAAAATTAGCAGAACTATCCATTTTAATGATCAGACAGAAATGGAGAGAAATAGAGCTAAACAACAAATCAAGGAAGCCAAGTAGAGACAAAAAAAACTAACTACAGATCTTTTTAATAGCTATATGAATGCAACCAAATCTAAATAGATAAAAAAATAGCTTGATTTGGTCGAACTTAAAATCAATTTGACAGAGCTTAGTCGGGGTCGAATTTATAGGTGAGCTAACTGAGCTCGGACTGATTCGGGCTAGAGTAGATCAATGAGTTATTTAGCAACTCAAAGGGGCGAGCTCAAAAGTGATCTATACTAGCTCAAAACAAGTTACTTCATAAATAAAAAAAAGTTAAAAAAACAACCAAGGTAGGGGGCGACATGTGGCACAGATCAATAATACCACGAAATACATGTGTCTTCTTTAAAATAGATCCTCAAGTGGATGTGAACTATTTAAAAATTAAAGTCAAAGCCTTTTCAGGTCTGCGATAATAAACAAAACAAACACACATCAAAAGACTAAGACAAGACTAACAACAATGAAAAACAAATACGCGTGTAACTTTTCAATTAGCTCACACTTCATAGTGTAGCTAATAAATCGGATGAAAATTAATCAAAAAATAACCGTATGCACGTGTCTTAAATTAATTGGGTCACTTTTTTACATTCCGACACAATGCAAAATCAAATTCTTAGTCAAACAGATGCACTTGTTGAAATTTTAACGGCTAAAAAATAGACACTTGGCGGATTTCTGCTAAACTTTAAAAAGATATTTGAGCGGGCTTAAAGTCCCTGAAATAAACCAAACTTAAAATAAAGTTCGGGTCCAAAAAAGGTACAAGACAGGTGTCACAATATAAGTGGCTAAGCCAAATCAAAGAATGATACCCTGACACTTATGAAGGCCAACACAATTAAAAGATTAATATATGTGTCAAAAAATAATTGGTTCGTGCTTTGTAAATCTAACAAAGACTAAGACAAAAAATGATACGTGGAGCCTTTTAAATGGCTCGCACTTCGCAAGTCTGACAAAGACTAACAAATGTGAAAAAGAGATGTATGTGTCCAAATGTTATTAGTTTGCACTTCGCAGTGCAACCAAAATGGCTAAAGGAAACTGAGGACACGTGGAGCCTTTTAAATGGTTCACTTTTTTCAAGACTGACAAATGTGAAAAGGTGGAAAAATCTAATTGGAAAACCACAACCACAAATGAAAAGACTGAAAAATGCAAAATATGGAGCATTGCTATTGGCTCAGATTTCGTAAATTTGACAAATGTGAAATAAAAGATACTTAGAGAAATTTTATTGGTTTACCCTTCGCATATGTCAGAAGCAAACTAATCAAATACTGAAATTGTGAAATATTAATTGACTTGGAGCTTCCCTATTGGATTGTATTTTACAAATGATAGATGACAACTATGCCAAGTATGACGATGTGGAGACACGCGTAAAGCCCTTATTAGCTCACATTTTGTGACTGACAATTAGATAAATAATAAACTAACACCACAAAGCAAGATGGAACCTTCTAATTGGCTCAGGCTTTGCAGAGAAAGAAATGTCTATTTAGAAGAATGACAAGGTGAAGCTGGCTGGAGAAAAATGTTTGGCTCAAGCTTCACAGTCAAAAAAACTTTGTTGAAACGAAAAAAGTCAAATAAGACTGACAGAGCAAAGCCAGATAGCACTAGATGATTGGATCGTGCTTCGTAAAGACATATAGGTGTCAGATTAAATCCACTTAGCACTCTAAGATTGGATTATAGCTTTGCAAATGTGAAAAATGGACAACGAGGCTATTTGGAGCAATTCTATTGGTCCAAGCTTTGTAAAACTGAGAGGATCAAAAGAAAGACATAAAATGCGAAGCTAAATGGCACAAAATGATTGGCCCAAGCTTCACAAAGATAAAACTAGCAAAAAAAAGATTTTTATTGTTAGAACGGACTTAGAAGCCCCAAATAAATTAGATCTAAATAAATCTTTTGGATCCAAAGTAAAAAAATGACCCAAATGGTTATAAACAACGTGAAAACTTAAAATAAGCTCGCAGACGATGGATTCAAATCATAAATGACTTAAACAAGATGCAGAAGCAAAGATCTAAGTATACAAAAGCTCAAACATGATCTAAACAGCCATTTAGCCAATATTTCACCTATATTTCAAAAAATATTTGGGCGGGAATTGGAAATTTAAACCTGGTTAGCTTGAAGACAACTACGGAACTTTTAAGATTTCATAGATCCATAAATAAACTTAAAGCTTCTTCACCTCTTCAAGTTAAAAACTTCTAGATCGATCCTGCACATGCACAATCACTAGCTCTAATACCATGTTAGATTTAATAGGGGAAATGTAGTTAATAGATTACAGATCCACCATTAGAATGCCGATGACTATAGATTATGATGTGTAGTCAATTAGACACAAAAATAGCTTAAAATAGATAGTGAACAACAAAGCTTAATGAGAAAGAGCTGAAAGCAAATAATAAACAAGAATAGAGACAGATAACACCAGATTTAAGTGGAGAAACCTGAAGGAAAAACTCCACTAGTAAAGCACTGTCTATATTAAGAATTCACACAAGTTTAACCCATCACTTCCAATTCACTCCTCGGTCTTTTACACTGGCTGCAGAACTATATCTCTTGATTAGTTAATACAATGATCATCGACTGTATCTTATAATAATATCTCAGTATTTATGTTAGTCTGTACAAATGTATATGTTGTAGACAACAAATCTCGAGAGGGCTCACCCAAATCAATGTGGGTGGGTGAATCGGTCGAGCCGCTTCACTCTTAAATGTGAAAGACCTTCACAATAAATTTTGATGAACAAAATTTAATACAATATTGGGGCGTACTGCAGTGGTAGATCCCACTAGAAAATATCACCCCAACTGGATCAATTGCAATCATAACCCCCATGGATCTTGCAATACCTAGGAAAACCTCAGGCTCCCAAAATTCCAAGGGTAGATCTGGTAGACGAATCAAGACCATTAGTTCCTAAAATTCAACTCACTAACAAGTTACTAACCTCTAACTATATTATTATTAATGAGTTGTTTTACAACAATTCATGATAATAATAATAATAATAATAATAATAATAATATATTACAATTGTATTTACTCACCATATGAGAATTGACACCATATAGTTCCTAAGAGTGACATCAATTTTGTGTGATCATCAAGTTTTTCTCCACTATGGACCAACTTAATGAGACAAAATAGCTGAAATATACTAATATTATTCATAATTCTCTTTTATTTTAAAATTTTCCATCTTCCCCTTGTCAATTTTGGAGTGTATGGTTTGATATTAGCTTAAAATATAATTTAAAATAAGTGAATTAACTTTTTTTATTTTGGTAGTAACTATTTTTTAAAGATCCAAAGCTACGAACCAAGATGTTAAAGGAGCATTGTGGGGAGTTGAGCCATGATTCAAACATAGGCTAGCTAGATGGTAGGCCTCAGGCCTTACAACATTAGGGCCAATTAAAAAAATTAACTATTTATATCCTTCTATACATCCCCAATGTTGAAAATATCAATCTTCCCCAACACTTCCTCCAAAGATAGAAGATAATAGAACATATGAACAATACAAGTGAATACATGTAGAAAACAATTCTTTTAGAAAAGGCTAGTAATTTCATCACTCATATTCTGAAATTCCCATTCACTAAATCTAGGAAAAGAAAATGCATCACAATTGTTAATCAGATGCAGTTGAAAATCTAATGTTTTACAAACAACATATTCCAAAATTGAAGAGTAATGAATTTATTATTTATTAAGTCAACCCAATAAAATGTCTTTTTTGTTAATATATAATACAATTACCTTAGGCTTGATTTTCACAATAAGCTTAATTTGGAGACCTAGTCTAAGGAAAAAATAATACAAGGGGGTGAAAGGCTTTATACTAACTACAAAATTGTTGTAGACCTCAAAAGTAGAATTATGTGATAGGAAAACTTCAAGAACCTTGTTCTACTTGCTTGTCACACAAGTGGTCCTATACGGATGTGAAGTTTGGGACAACAATGTGTCAGATTTAAAATGGAGGCATATAGGACAATTGGTTCTATACGGATGTGAAGTTTGGGGCAGCAATGTGTCAGATATAAAATGGAGAATCCAAAAACATCTAATCAAAATCAGTCTCAAAATTAAAACATCAGTTCTATGTGAGATTCTTCAAGTTGAAACAAGTATTTTCATGTTGGAGGTGC
This sequence comes from Taxus chinensis, assembly GCA_019776745.2. Classification (NCBI taxonomy): domain Eukaryota; kingdom Viridiplantae; phylum Streptophyta; class Pinopsida; order Cupressales; family Taxaceae; genus Taxus; species Taxus chinensis. The sequence continues at coordinate 82,873,397 of CM034150.1, read as the reverse complement.
CAACAATGACTTGAATTTTCAATTATTTAAACAAGACACAAAACGTTGAGTTGCCTTGATGGCCTAGAATGGTGGTAGAGGAAGAGCTATGCAAGACAAATAATGAATGGATGAAACATAACATTAAATGGATGATAAAATGGGGCATTAACATGTTAGAGTGGTCAAACAATGATGATGAAATAAAATAATACGTGGGAGAGAATCTCAAGATAGCCACATGGACAAAGAAACTTGGACGGAAGAAAGAATGTTATGTCAAATAATCCCACATGGGACCATGTCGAAAATGCTAACATAGGAGTAGAAATCAAAGGGAAGGGGAAAAAAATTATCAATGGCTTAGTTAAGGACATGCACACATTATATTAGCTAAGACACTAGTAGGTGGACAACATCGAAAGAAGAACATGAAAAGAGAAAATACTTATTTTATAACAAGGGGGTGGTGGAGACAAATTAATACTACACCATGGAGCGTAAAACCTATAGCAACATTTGAATCAAGTACGAAGACTACCAAACTGCATAGTTTGAGGAAACAAAACTTGACAAAATATTAAATTTCTTGAACAAGAAATATATAATAGAAGATCCAACATCAAAAAGGGTATGAACATTTCACAAAACTAATTAGACAACCCCTATAACAAACTATTGTGTTTGACATAGAATACTCTTGTTAATCTTCTTAATCCCCATAAACTGCTTTATCTCATGGATAATAAAAATTCTCTGATTAATTTATTTTAGAGAAAAGGATATCATTTTGATTGGGCATTCAAGGAAAAACAAAGGCTTCCAATGAGTGAAATACATGCCATATGATCTCGGCACTATGGATCACGTGAAGGGACAAAATAGCCGAAATATACTACTGCTATTCATAATGATCTGCCATTGTGAAATTTGCCGGCTTCCTCTAGTCTATTTTGGAGTGGAGTTTAATATTAACCTAAATTAATATACCTTAAAATAAACGAAGAAACTGATTATTTTCCTCTATACATCCCCAAAGATGAAAATATCAATGTTCCCCAACGTTGCTTCCAAAGACAGAACATTAGAACAATCCAACCGAATATACAGAAAACAATTCAGGCTAGTAATTTCATCACTGGATTCGGAAATTGCGGAAGAAAAGGCATGGCAGTTGTTGATCAGATACAGTTGCAGAGATTCTGATGTTTTTGCACATAACATACAGAGTAGTGAATTTTTTCAGTCGCTCAAACCACCCGAATGTTTTTTTTGTTATTATACAGGAAAAATCTATTTAAAAAAAATGCTACAGCGTGGAGGAAGAGGTTTCACGATGTCCAGGCGGAAGCAGTGTAAAGAGATAGATCCTTCCATCCGAGCTTAAGTTTGCCTTCTTCTTCCACAAGGGAATACCCATGACCTTCAGAGGGAAACATGTTGAGTAAAAGCTGCGCCTGCGCTAAAGCATTTCCTTTCATCGACAGTTGACGAAATCCGCATCTGTACAATTCTGTCCTCCAATTGTCAAACTGTGTCTCCGATCCTTCGCCGGCCAGAATGCTTTTAATCTCATGAGACAGCAACTGCTGCTCCACCAAATGTCTGTCGACGTCGTCTGCCGCAAAACAGGCTCCGAGGGAGTCGAACATGGCGGAGTAATAGTGAAGCGCTTCCACAAAACGTGTTAGGAAGGAGCCTGTGCGGGTCACGTCTTGTTCGACCAGAGTCACGATTTTAGGATTGAGTATGCGCAGCAAACGGATGGTGGAGGCGTCGGATCCCGTGACGTCGTAGAGAGAGTGGCCGAGCCAGTGGACTGCGAGGGCGTCGCCGCTTCTCACACCCAGAGAAGCAGGGTCCGAGTTCCCCACTCTCTGCGCAACGGGGAAGAACTCGAAGGGCAGTCTCAGCGAGCGGGCAAAGCTCGAGAGGCGTCTTCCCGTCGCTTCCAGAGCTTCCATGGAGGTTCCCATACCAGTTATTCTCACGTGAGGGCAGCCTCCCGGCCTGGCGGCCAGGATATGGAACAGCGCCGGCCATTGAAGCCCTTGCATTATGTCCAAATCGATGATGTGCACCCGCCGCTCCCCCTCGAACGCCTCCAGAATCGCCTGGTTCGAAGTGAAATGCGAGAATTTCACGAAGGGGCAGATGTCGTTGAACGTTTGGAAGGCCGATAGGATGTTGTTCGTCTGATTCGCGCCCACGGCGTCCAGGGAGGGTTTTCCCAGGTACGAGTTGAGAATCCGCGATGACATTGCTTCTGCGAAGTATGCTCCCACTCGCTCCATCGAGCTTCCGTACGGGGTCGTCAGCTCGGTGAGCTCGGGAAGAATCGCGCTCGCTTCGTAAATGTTGTTCGCGGAAATGGCCTCCGCGCATTGCAGCAGCAGCGACACCAAATTCAGCCCTTGTTCGTCCCGATTCGTTTCAGATTCAACAAAAACGGGAACCTGTTCTCGTTGCGAGCACACGTCCCCCTGCAACAAATCCAACTGCGCGTAGCCGTGGGAAGAAGAAAAAGAGGACACCGTATCTGCGCCGCCTCTATTTCTGTCGATCACCTGCAACTGAAAATCCGTCAGCCTTCCAGAATGGCACCAGACGGCTTCCCCAGTTGTCGCCGCCGCTACAGAATTATATCCGCAGCCTTCAACCGGAGATTCTGGTACCCAAATAGGAGGATAAGACAAGGAAGCAGTCGCAGGAGTATTAATATACCCGCGTGGTGTGTGAAACTGAAGAGAGCTCGACGGCCATGAGGTTGGCGAATTCATGACCAGAGATATTCCTTCCTTGATTTTCAATTTCTTGTTGGAGACGCTAGATTCCAGGGCACCTGTGAGAAAGGGAATGTGGTCTTCTGCTTCGAAATCCGGCGTTGTCATCGCCATGTAATTTGGGCACATCAGGGATGAATCCAATCTGTTGTCATCTTGGTATCTATCCGACGACTCTCCCATTCTATAAACAAAAAGACTCAAACCCAGTTGAAAAGAACCCTAATAATAAAATCACAGACGACAATGGTATTATATCAATAAAAATCAAGCCATGATGGTGGGGATGAAGAGGAACCATTTTTTTTTTTTTATTAATGTGAATCTGATAATCACACCTCGCTGTTATTTATCATTTATTTCAGTGTTACAGCTGAAAAAAATTGTTTTTAATATATTTTATTAAAAAATTAAATTGTCAGCTGTTATCAATCAGGATATTTGTTTTTCTTTTTTGTTTGATATTAATTGAGTTAACGTTTATTGGTGTATTTAATTATCTATTTTCAAGGATCACATTCTTCCAGAGTTCTCACCCACTTTGGACTTTTACCCTCTTATGTCTTGAGGGTTATGTGTTAAAGTTGCCTTTAAAGAATTTGACACTTGCATAAATATACAAATATCTTTGGTATGTCTATCCACTTTTATTTGGGTTACAATGTGTTTATCCTTTTTGTCTTTGTTTATTTTTACTTTGGATGACCCTATAACCATGCACTTTAATTTTAGGGGTACTTAGATTTATGTAGAGGTCTTATTAGCGCAAAACAATATAATTGTGTAGCATATGACCGTGTCACATCACTATTTTCATTTCGTACATTTATTTGAAGGGAAAGGTGGATTTTGAATTAACTTAGTACACATAATTTTTACAAAGCATTTAAAAATGTACCAATAATCGAGCACTCTATGTGTCACATTGTGGTTGTCTCTTAAAAAATACCATTAATGAAAAAGTGAAAAACTATTGATACTGTTCCCATCAAGTTTACGGTTAAATTAAATGTGCATGTTTTGGTACATGCACAACTATAGAGTTATCTTCCCTAAGTTTAAAGTTATAGTTGAGCACTTTTAACACGACTTCAGGTTTTACCTACCATTAAATTTATTATTTAATTTGAATAATTTATTATTTTAGGTATAGTTTTATTGTGTGGTTTTAATTATTTAAGACATTAAAAACTTAGTTATTACTCAACACAAGTCTTTATAGTTTGTTTCTCTTAAATTCGTTTAGATATTATAAGTGTGTCTCGCTAGTTATATTTGTCGAGTACTAATGCATAGAAAGGAGATTGTGAACACGAGATCAAGATTAGGAAAACACATATGTCAATTTTTTAATACCATATTTTTCATTAATTAGAAACATCTTAAGAATTGTGAAAATGTGTCCTAACCAAATCCATATTTTTAGATAGTCTTTAACATTGTTGGACACACATTTCTAAATTCAATTTCAAACCATTTGAGACCATATCCTTCATTATTAAAACTTATAGCACAAACTCTTGATATGAATTCTCTACTTATGGATTTGGAAATGATCAAATTAAAACTATTAATAATTTGTAGGTATTTGTTATACTAATTGAATTTAATTAATTTAATTGTTTGTTACATTGAGATGTAATCAATTTATCTATATTAGGATTTAGAGAATGTACATTGTCTCACATATGCTCCATATACCTCATAAAGTTCAATACTAGTGGTTTCTCATCAAGGAACAAGGTTATGCCGAAAGGGATTTTAGTGTAGGGTGCATCGTAGAGATTTGTTTTAATCTTTTCATATAGTTGGTAAAATTCTATTGTGTACAGTAATATGTAGGTTTTGTATCATTTTGTTATTGTAAAATGCAATGTAAGTTAAAATGTACAGGCAATCTAAGAGCATGGAAGTATGTGGATATGCAATTGGATCTATGACCAGTGAGGGTCCGAACAATTGGAAATCAAAGCAACCCATCAAACTTGAATAAAGGTTTACGCATAGAAACATGATGTAGAAAATCATGATTCAAACCATATTTTTCTTCTTGCATCTTTTTGACCAAGCCAATCAAATAATAGACATACTTTTTCCTTCTTCTAAATCCCAAAATTTTATCGTGCCACCTGCAACTAACAAAGATTCTTGAGAATCAAAGGCCACAGATTCGACTACAGTTGTATGACCCAAAAAACTCTTGATGATTCACAATTAGAAAAAAAATTATAAGAGACTATGGAGGATGATTCTTCAATGTCATTTAAAAAAAATGGATATAAACCACTAACATTGGTTCACATAATGTGGAGAATTGTAAAGTTAGAAAAAAACAACACAAAACAAAAACAAAGCCTATCATATATACTAATGTCTTGCTAGAAAATATAAGATGAAACACGAAAGATGATTACCATAACTATTCATACTAATATGATAAGAACAAAAAAAAAAAAAAATCAAAGACAAGTTTGCAACTGACCAAAAGGGAATTGGGTTTTCCAATAGCCCACATATTTACTTTGTGGTCTTCTCCGACTGTCACAATAATTATGGAAGACCTCTTCCCAATCTTGAGGAAGTTGACATTGGAATTATGTGCCACAAACTCCTCTATATTCACTAAGTCAAGGTAAACAAAAAAATATTGAATAGTTTTGATGCTTAAAATCTCACAACCAATGCATTGGATCTAGGCTTGTTGTTGTAACATTTATATTTAATTCTATAATTTTTTTTTGCAAAATGTAATTCTTTAGTTTTGCAATTTACAGTAAGCAAAATTTTATACATAAGAGAAAAAATCATCATCCATGGTACTTGCAACTGATTTATTTCAAAAAAACTAAATGGATATATTGGTGGGATAACTGAATGAAAAAATTCAAGAAAAAACAACGTCCTTGGATGATTGTTAAGCAACTTACCTTAGATATTATCGGTAAACATCATACCTGCATGTTGTAATAATTATTTCATAGAAAAATGATTGCAATAAAAATCTGCTGGTTTTCAAAACACTTTTATCCTTTTTTTTGCAACAATAATTTCAAATTAGATCCACCAACTAGCAAATTATGTTAAAAAGAAAAATAAAAATTCATACAAAAAGTGCATAGTGTCATTAGATGTGTTAGATTTTACAGAAGTTCAAGCAAATCTTATGCTCCACCTCACACATTATCCAATGATAATTGTTTTTTAATATATGAAATAGAAAGTTTAGACACTATTCCATACTTCTAAAAAAATCCTCATCGTTTAAATTCCAGTGCTAGTTATTCGATTGTTCATCTAACTAATACAAATATCTTAAATACATCTATCTGACATACACCAATAGATATAAATCTCTAGGTTCGTATTGTACACACCTAGATTTGGTACCTACCCCTTAATCACCCATGTACACATACTTATTTTAGTTTATTCCTATTAATTAATTAAATGCCCATCCAATCCTCATTAATTAATTAAATGACATTAATTAATTAATCATTTAATATCTTACATGCTCAATTATCCCATCCACATTGATCATTTATTCCTATTAATTAACTAATTCATATTAATTAATTAATCCTCATCCATTTCCCTAACCAACCTTCTATTTCTATTGATTTTATCCTATACACACATCCCCTTTATTTTTCTAGAATTTATCTATTTTTATGCCTTAATGATCCTTATCTCATCTCTTGCCTAACTAAGTGCTTTAAAACATCCTTCTATTCTGTAAGAAGCTCTAAATCTCGTTAAAAGGACAAAAAATAGCCCATTGGAGAAATTTTCCCTGCAATTGGTGGCGACCTAACCTAGTCTGTCGTCGACCCGATAAAACTAGTTGCTTTATTTCTATTCATCATCATATGCATGCATTATTATGGGCTTCCTTGATGTACTGGGAATCCTTCTTTATGCCAGAACATTCTTGAGACATTTACAGATCTTCCAGACATCATCTCAATGATGCTTGCATGACCCAAAACCATCAATTGTGAGGTTTATCATTATCATCGTGTTGGTTTATTCAAATTTTATGATATTATTTGGGAAATTCTCATATCTAGTCTCTTGCAGGTTTAGACCATCAAAAACATCACTTAGAGCTTCTTTAGTAGCCATGCATCTCTTAGTTATTTGTGTATAGGTTTGTCTTCTAACTTTCCTTTCTTTAGCCATATCTGAATCAGATATAGTCGCCATCATCACTCAGACTGGGTTGTCTATCAACCTAAGGCCTATTTTCTCTATCCGACTTCTTCCTTTTCCATTTCTAGTCATTTTCTAGGGTTTCTCTATCTCTGGTTCCTCCCTGCAGAATACTCACAACATAGACAAGGCTCCTGTGTCATCTTCCAATTGGAATTCAGACCCTTAAAGAGTCAACATATTCATCCTATAGTCCAAATATGTCATCCCAAGTTGCCGTTGACCTGCATCCCCACACATCTCTGGGTTTTTGTCGACGCAAACTAGGCAACAATCAATTTACACTTATTGTCATCTAATTAGCCTTGAGATCATTTTTTTTTCATCTTCCCCGATTCAATAATATTTATATTTCTGCACGCTTCTGCAATTTCATCTTCTACATCACTTTTATTAAAATAGGGGTTGACATCCACGAAAGGAAGCTAATAACTTCTCGCATTGTTAGGGCAACTCCCGTATATATCTATCTAATCCATCTTTATTCTAGTTTTGTAGGTTTGATCTGATTTGCAGCAGTGGTATCCAAAATCCATCATGCGCCCATATCACATTACATCTAAGGTAACATAAAACCTCCTTCATTTCAAAGTTACTAGTTTCTTGAGTAGCTAGTGCATTAACTTCATTACGAACAAGAAATTTGGACAACATTGTTGGTATGCTCCGTGGGACCACCCTTTTGGTGATATTTTTCTTTTTTATCTATATCTCTACTTTTTTTTTGTCTTCTATTAACACTATAGTGTGAGGCTCTACTTATTGATTTGTCATGTTGGGTTTGTGGCTTGGATCACTCATTGCTCAAGAAGTGCAGACAAATAGGAAAAGTGTTATCTAGATATTCCCCAATTTTCCCCTATTTTTATCCATTTTACATTGTAACTTTCCCTGTTCATTTTCTGTATCATCATTAAATATCACACTTCGTTTTAGGAATTAAAACAGAACCTTATTTTCCTTGCATCATGCTTGCTCATACAGTATTAAGTAGGGGTTTAACCTTCTGCATATCACATCTTATCACACATGACCTAAAAATCACGAATCAAAGCACACATAAAAACAATCCATTTCCTAGTAGACTGATTGGGATTTTATCACCCAACAGGAATCCGCCTTAGACATTCCATAGCCAAAACGTACCCGAAACCAGACATAGATCACCTTCTTCTAATTTCATTTTTTACCTATCTCCCATTTTCTTTTCACATTCTTAATCAAAACATAAAACATGAATTGTTTTCTTTTTTTTTTCTATTTAATAATGGAAACAAACTTTTCCTTGAGTAGTTCTCAACAGTCTATCATGATCCCATCCAAACCATTGGTTACTTCTAGGTCTTCCTCTAGCCCTTTCTATGATTATCTCCATTCGTAGGCCCTCTTCTTCTTGATCACATCAACCAATAGCCTCTTGTTTTATCCCCATCACCTTACACCATTTCTAATTCTACCCCACCATATTTTTCCCCATTACCTCATGCCCTTCATGGGTCATCCAACATCACCATACCCACTTCAATTATGGATGTTCCTCATGATAACCTCATCCGCGACTTCCTCGTCCATAGATATCAATTAACAGACATTGTTTAACCTTATGACGTCTCCCCTTTGTCCGACATACCTGTCTCACCTAGGGACATCCCTTATGAGCCTTCTGTATCATATCTTCCCATTCTTATCTTATCCTTGTCATCTTACCATGACCCTACTTATCACCATACTCCTACATCTCCCAAGTAACCCCATCTTCATTATGTGACATCTTAAGACAACCATTTCCTAATCCCCCACCAACAAGTTCATCTTCACCTTCTACATAATATCAATTTAACCCATTCTCAATCAACACCCTACATCAGATTCTTTTCCCCGCATCTATTTTACCCAGTTCCTCATCTACTCCATCCTAGATATTGTGCCCTTGGCCCCTTCGAACATTATTCCCATGTCCATAATATTCATAGTTACCCTATCTACCTCCATTATTTCTACCACTTCTCTTACGTCAACATCCACTAATACTCTTACCACATTTACATTAGCCTTAGCCACACTTGCCTCTACATCCACACCTGTCACTACACTTACATGGACATCATTATCACATATTTCTCTACCCATGCCCATACCAACTGACATTATACTGAACCTGACATCTCTACCACCTAACTCCTTATTTATGAATATCCCACTTAGTTCATCTCCCCCATCCACACCTAGTGTCTAAACATCCACCATTCCCACATCCACATCTATTATCACACCTGTCACATCTCCTTAACCCACCTATATGCCTTTTGAGGCACCTAAAATAAGCATAGTTGACACTCATGCCTCTTCCATCCCTACCCCAACCCATCTGCCATCTATACCATCTCACATAGATCTCATTAACTACATCATCCAAACTCCTCTCATTATTTTCATACCCACATATATCCACATCTATCCCATCTCCCGCAGTTTACTATACTCCTTTATCTATAGATATTCCACCTTTTATGGTTATAACATCTTTATAATCTATACCGGTTCCAATTTTTGTGCTTCTGCCCGCACCTACTACATCAACTATCATGACCAAATCCCCATCATCTCCTTATTCATATACACCACCTAATTCATTTTATAAATATTAGATATCACTTCAAATCGCATCCACCATAGTTGATCCTCATGTTTCATCCATGCAATCTGACATTCCCACATTGAACCAATCCTCATCCTCCTTAGAACTAATCATACTGAAATTACTCTCGCCATCTACCACAATATCACCTTCTGATCCACATGTTGAAATTATTTTAATCCATACCAATGAAAATCATTAGCAATCCAAATCCAAAATCCTTGACATCCTTTCACAATGATCCCTCGAGCATCCTCATAAGAAGATCGAACATTCCTCTAATCAAAATCCAGATCTGCATCCTTCATCTTGGGGCTGCATCTATCTCATCTTGGGAGCCACTCCTCTTATTAAAACTAGTGAATCAATTCAAATCCAAACAGTTTGATTGCCTCATAGGACCAATTCCCTCATCAAAAACACCTTCAATTTCCTAACCATCTAGGCCAAAATCATCCACCATTATGTCTTCTTGTAGACCACCTAGACCTCGACACAATACACATTCATCCTTGCCATCCACACTATCTCACCGGACCTCTCTTGGTACAAACATCAAATCATATTTGGAGGTCCTCTAGCATCTACTTAATGACTTCTGCAATCATGATCCCACCTATTAAGGGTCTTTGACCCAAACCATCTGAAGCCCTCATGGTTTGATCCTTGTTGCATCTTTTCTTATCATTGCACTCTCGGCCATGAAACTAAGCATTGTAAAGCCCTTCAGACTATTTTCCATGATCTTATTAAGTGAAAGGACCTCCTCAACGAGTCCCCTTCTTCATCTAATGCTTCATACATAGCCCATCTGATCATGTTTACCACATCTCCATATGCCTAACGTCTTCTTGGTCTCTTCACCCATCTACATCATCTCATATCACTCTTTTTGACGAGGGTCCTCCCTTTTTCATTGATATTGTTAACCTTGATACACCATCCTCCTGACATCCATATCCTTTTACATCCACTATCTTATCCACATTCCTTTCATTATGGGAACATCTTCCCCCCGTTACTAATCTTATAACATCCTTACTCTCTCCTTCATTGATTCATCCTCCTACGCTAGGGGGTTTTCTTTCTGGGACTTGTTTGTTCACAGATTAGTTATTCTCCACATTCGACATTGTCTTATCTTGTCTGGCTTGGTTCATCTAATCATACTTTCATCCCCTCTTCATACGACCACTTTTGTGGCCATATCTATGCTTCCCTTTGGAAGCACCATGGCTCTATCTAAAATCTACCAATAGAGAGAAAGTTTCATAATCTTTAGGTAACTCATCTCATCCTAGATTCTGATTTATCTTTTCCTTCTAGGGGGGCCATTTATTCATCTTAGGTTCATATATTTGCTTCTCTCATAGAAAACACTTTCTCTTATTTTTTATTGTTCATCTCGTCTCATCTTTCCAATGTGACGTTAATGTTGGTAGCCTCACAACTAAATCAAAACACCACTACTCTAGAAAGAAGCCAACATGGTAAAAGTTTTCCCCCAATTGGATCGGACCATACATTATCAAATGCAAGTATGGGCTGATAGCCTATCATTTGGCCTCCCTTGAGGGTAAACCAGATGTGGAACCACTTAACGCATTGCACTTGCAACCATTCTATTGTTAGTACATTTACCAATGTGCCCTTATTCATATCCTTGGATCATTCCTCCATCTTAGCCTCTTCCATATCTCATCATGATGATTTGGAATTATGTGGTCTTCTGTCACTTCCTACATGTGACCTTAAATATGGGCACCATGCCTTTTCCCTGTAGCATATTCCTTATGGATAGGTTCTCCCCTTTGGTGAGAATTTTGACAATCATTACATCCATCACCCTCTTATTCACCCTATTGGAACCATGCAAAGGGTCTAGGGATGTCTCTTGTACATCATTATCCCCTCCTAAGTGGTCTACTTAGCTAATCCCAACTCTCCCCCATGTAAAATCTAAATTCATGGATGCTTAAACGATTTTTTTTAAATCAAAAATTAACTGATCCCTTGAAGGACAGTTATTCATGCAAAAAAATCATCAAAAACTTGAAATCAAAATCAAATCCAAAATCCAATCAAAGGAAAATAGACCAATCCCTCGAAGGATAGCTATCATTTATTCTTTCCATCTATATATTGTATAAAGTAGACCATACCCTCAAAGGATGGCTACTCCTTATGGCATTTGAAGGCTTCCCACATTGATCAGCCTTCCATTTTATTAACATCCTAAGAAAGCTTCCTGCATTGATCAACTTTCTTCTAGTAGACTTCCCACATTGATCAGTTTTCTCTTTCCTATTTCTAGAGTTGGGGCATAGTTTTAGGGAACACCACTTTTAGATAACCCTCTTTCCACTCTACAAGGTACGTCTCAAACCATATTTTTTATGTCAACATTAGGTTTATGAGATCATTTCATCCCTTTCTTCCTTATGATCTTTGAAATGATTAACTATCGTTGGTTATCTACTAACATTTGTTTTGGTCACATGTGATTTGTGTTACCTGGATCCCCTTTTTGTTTACCTGCTATATAGTTAGAGGAATCATTTCCTTGTACATTCCTCACTATAACGTAGTACTGTTTGGACCCAAGGTTTCCACTATTGCGAGACATTTTTATCCTAATCCTATCACATCTGTCTTTCAACACATATTTCTTCATCTCAATCACCTATATGCTACCTATATATCTTACAATACATTTATTCTTACATCCATCATTAATCACATTAATTCTTAATTTGTTTCCATCACATCTTACCCATATACATTATAATCATCATGATCAAATTTAAATTTAAAACATATTAACACATTACACATTTATGTCATCATCCATACACATGCACATCTAAGATAATGATCTAATCATATATCTATTTTCACCATCATCATCAAATATAAAACAAACTTACAATCTAAAATCACATCACATCTAATATAAAAGCCATCATCATGACTGTATAATCTAAAATCATCATCACATTTAATTAAAACCATCACATCACATAATGAACACATGATAATCAACAATAAAACCATATATCATATATCAAAAAGTGTATCAATACATCACGACCCTCTAGTGGGATCCCTCAAAGCAAAAATGCTATCAAAATATGTAAAATGTATATGTGAGGATATCAAGTCCTCATCTCCTGGGGTAGGGACAAAACTTGAACCTTACGTGCCATCGCCACCCTCCTGGCCCTCCTTCCTCTTTCTGCACATCTGAGCTACACTCATTGTACTCCTCGATGGCCCAACTCCACCTACCTCCTACCTCTGGAGATGCTCCCAGTATCTCAACATCTGAGGTAGCCTATGGATCACAATGTCCTCATAATATTTGGCCTCGGTGGCCAATGCTAAGTACCTATCCATCCCAATCATACCAATGGTTCCATCTGTTGTGATCCATGTGGTGTTTCTTGAATACTACTAACTGAATCTATCACTACAACAATAGCCAAATCTCTAAAATGGGCTCTGTAGGCCTCCCTCTACATGTAATAGTGGTATCTCTCCTAAATAGCTTGGTATCTCTCCTGGGTGACCACATCCCACTACTGTATGGTTATTTCTCTCTCTACTCTCATTTGATCTAGCTCATCATGTAAGCATGCCACCTCTACAACCTCTCCTACTTCATCTCCACCACCTCCTAGAGCTGCCTCAACCTCAACCTCCATCTCCTTTATCTCCTCCTCTCCTCCCTCCTCAACCACCCAAGCTTCCCATGCTGCCATATGCCAATTAAAGTATCCCACTCCTACTTCAACATCAGCTTCATCATCTCATGGTGTAACCTCCTCCTCCAATGGGTCTACCATAGTAGGACTCGACAACTCTCTATCTAGCTCCTCCCTCTTGTACAACATCAGATCATGAGGCACTGTTTGAATGACTCCAAAGTGTTGTCTCACCTATCAAATTGAATGACTTCAATCATCGCTGACCGTCTCCCCTGAATCCACCTCTTCCTCATCCCTACTAGCTTCGCATCTGCACCTGGGCATGCAGGGAATCCCTAATATGACCTCCATATAATCTGATTGACATCTAACTCTGTGATTCAATCCTCATACCAATCCACCATCCTCTCACTCATGTCACCAAAGGCTTGATTGGCCCTCCATCTCAAAAACTCAACTATCATCTCTATGTGGTCTCTTGCGACCCATGGAAGCCCAGGTGGCCTAATCACAACAATATTCTCGTAAGCCCAACAGTGAAGTAAGAAACCCACATCCAGTCCTGACCTCCACCCTGCCTTGTACATGGAGAGCTCATGGTAAACTTGAGCCAATAGTGTGGTCCCAAAAGAGAATACAGTCCCATGATCAATAATATCAGCCACTACGCTAGCTAGTGCCGATGGGAACTGAGCTCCTCCTAAGTCTGAAAAATCATAACATGATACTTCCATCATCACCATGTAAATCAATTAGCTCCGTGGTATCCTAGCCTCATATCTAAGATCATATGAAAAATACCCTAAAGAAAATATAATGTGAGGTGCATCAGCTCCAAATAAGTGTCAAGACTAGTAATCTACTGTCACTAGTAATGGGGACTATCTATTCCCCCTGTATCGAAAATATGAGAATCTGATACATGTCCTCTAGGGTGATAGTCATCTCCCCTATCCTGAACCAAAATGTCCTTGTCTTCTTGTCCCAACTCTCCACTAATGAAATCATAAGCCCCACATCCTATGGGATCCTCTAGTAATGTATAAATCCTCCTAATAAAACTGTAGCTAGGTGATTCCACTCAGCATCTATCATGTCTACTTGGATCTTCTCATATAGAGCAGACACTCGATATCTTAAGTAAAAGCTCTCCCTAGCTTGCAATTACAAGAAAAGCATGAATACATTAGACCTTTGATCTAAAAACCCATCCAAAGTTCATCCAAAATCCAAATAAACCCTAACGTATCCAATCCTACACCAGTCGATGTCAACCTAGGTCGGGTCGACGTATTTTAGAGTCAGTCGACACACCTTAGGGACTAACCGATGCCAACCTAGGTCGGTTCAATGCATTTTAGGTTCAGTCAAACTTGCCTTAGGGCACAGTCAACACTGACCCATCTGAGTCACCGCTAGCTACCCCTAATGCCATCTAATTTTCTACAAAAATCCAAAAATAAAACTTTAAATTTAATTAAAAACTAGCGTGGGTTTTTGTTACTCACCATCCTCTACACCCTCTTGGCATTTCCTCGCAGCTCTGGTGGCCTCCATCTCTTAGTTTTCTCTTTAATCACTCTTATTTTTCTCATCAACTTTGCATGGGAAAATGAGCATTTTCAGCCAACCCCTGAGCTTATATAGCCCACCAACACCTGGTTACCGTCCACCACCTTGGGTTGCCATTGATTGGCCTCAGTCGCTATCGCCTGGCCTTAGTAGTAAACATTTTTAGTTTTCTCCCCTCTTTCTTGTATCCCTTTCTAGGGCATCATTTATTGTTGACCATTACGTCCACACTTGTGGTCATCTCCATTTTTCCCTCCAAGAATTTTTCATACAACATTTCAAACTATCCCTCCTTTGGGCATATGTAACTCTCTAAGTCCACATTTGTGGCCATCTCTTTTTTTACTTTGGGCATGTTGATCATATATATTCCCTAAGTCCACCTTTCATGGCTCTAATCACTCTTCTTTTGGAAATTTTATTTTATAATCCTATCCAATTCACACACGAAGTCCTTCTTTGAGGCCAAACTCATCTTCCCATTTGGGCATTAAATTCATTATATCAAGTCGACTATTGTGGCCATATTCATGCCCGTCCTTGGGGCACCATTGTTTTTCATCAAAGTCCACCTTTTTGGCCATTATTTTCCCCTTTTAGGGCATACTTTTTCCTTTTTATCTTTTGTGGCCATGCTTTTCCCCACTTGGGGCATAATTTTTCATTTTTTCCTTTGCTGCCATTGTTATGTTTGTGGAGCCTGCTTTCATGTTAGAGTTTGGTACACCTTCCATGTGTTACACTCGGATATTTTTACGGTGGTTCCGCTTGCCAATGAGTGGGTCAAGGGGGTTCGGGGGAGAAGCCCCCGAAGCAAATTTTCATGGGTGGTTTATTAACCCATGGGTAATGGGTAACCGTTATGGGATATTTTTGGGCCCATGGTTTTTTGGTACCCATTGTTTTGTAAAACCACCTTTTCGGCTACCTATTGATGTACTTATAAATAGATGGACATACAATAGGATTGATATGAGTGTGTTTTGTGAAGGTGAATAGTGTGTGTGAATTCAAGTGTGAATTCAGTAGGGTTTGTTGAGTGCAGCTCCAAACAAGATCTGATTATTGTAACTGTGAAGATTGTTGGCTTGCAATAAAATATGAGCAAGTGTTCTTGGTGGATGTAGCCCACATTGGGTGAACCACATTTAATATTTTCTTCGTGTTGTGCATGTTTCGTTTATGTAATTCTATTCATACTTATTATTATTGCGATTTTGAGGAATTATTCCACATTAGATATTATTAATTCCTAACAATTGGTATCAAAGCCTGGTTTGGTTTTTTGAAGTGTTGAATCACAGGGAAAGTTTTTAGCTTGAGTGGGAGCTATCGCAGATGATGGAAGATCTAGGGTTGATAAATTCAACGGGAAAAATTTTAGTCTTTAGAAGATGCTGATGGAATATTACCTTTATCAAAAGGATCTTTATACTCTGTTGTCTAAGAAGGTGAACAAACCCTTGAGTATGACAGATGTGGAATGGGATTTGTTGGATCGGAAGGCACTTGGAATGATCTGGCTGTGTCTTGCATCTTTGGTATTATTTAATGTTTCAAAGGAAAAGACTACAAAAGAACTGATGGATGCATTAGGGAAGTTGTATGAAAACCCCTCTGCCTCTAATAAGATATTTTTAATGAAAAATTTGTTTAATATGAAGATGTTTGAGAATGGTTCAGTAGCAGATCATCTAAATGATTTTAATATGGTTGTAAATATGCTAGCTTCAGTTACAATAGAATTTGATGAAGAAGTTAGGGCTTTATTAGCTATGTGCTCTTTACCTGAGAGTTGGAATAGCCTAGTAATGGCGGTAAGCAACTCGGTTCCTACTAACTCAAAGTTGAATTTTGAGGAGGTTGTAGGGGTGATTCTAAGCAAGGAAATGTGAAGAAAAATCTTTGATATATCTTCTACTTCAAAGAATTCTTTGACAGTGGAAACTAGATGGAGATAGAAGAATAGAGGAAACCGTGGAAAATCAAAGGATTGAGCAAAGTCAAAATCCAAAAGCAAGATAGTATGCTGACACTATGGAAAGTATGGGCATGCAAAGAAGGAATGTTGGGAGCTTTGGGACAAGAAGAAACAATAGGAAGAAAACAAGGAGGAAAATGTGGCATTGGGTAATGTATGCCAAGATGATTTGATTCTTTCTTTGCATAATATTACTGAATCTTGGGTTTTAGATTTAGGGGCTTCTTTTCATGCTACTCCACATAGGCATTATTTTGTTGATTATGTTCAAGGGGATTTTGAGCATGTTTTTCTTGGTGATGATGAGCCTTGCAGTATAGTTGGAAAAGGTTCTATTCAGGTTAAGATGCAAACTGGGAATACATGGCTATTGAAGGATGTCAGACATGTGCCTACATTAAGGAGAAATTTGATATCAATGGGGCAATTGGGAAGTGATGGTTGTACTGTGATATTTACAGCTGACTCTTGGAAGGTTACCAAGGGTGCTCTTGTGGTGGCAAGAGGTAAGAAGGTTGGAACCTTGTATTTAACAACTGATAGTACTAATGATTGTAATCTTGTGGCTTCAGATGCAGATACAACATTATGGCACTATAGGCTCGGTCATATGAGCCATAAGGGCATGGACATCATAAAGAAGAATTTTCTTGGATATACAGAAATAGGTTTGGATTTCTATGAGAACTACATATATGGGAAACAAAAGTAAGGTTTCTCAAGGTTAGACCTACAAAGAAAGAGAGTAAGTTAGAGCTGGTACATTCTGATGTGTGGGGGCCGGCTCAGGTATCATATCTTGGGGGCTCAAGCTATTATGTTACTTTTATTGATGATGCAACAAGGAAAGTTTGGGTTTATTGTATTAGAAACAAATCTGATGTATTTAATACTTTTGTTAAATGGAAAGCCTTGGTAGAGAATGAAATAGAGCTTAAGTTAAAATGTCTCAGGTTAGATAATGGAGGGGAGTATTGCAGTAATGAATTTGATGATTATTGTTCTAAGAATGGAATTCGCAAGAAAAATATGGTTCCAGGAACCCAGCAACAGAATGTGGTGTCAGAAAGGATGCACAAAAAAATAATGGAACGTGCTAGGAGCATGAGGATACATGCAAGATTGCCTCTTTATTTTTGGGTAGAAGTGGTGAGCACAACTATGTACTTGATAAACAGAGGACCCTAAAGTGCCTTGGATGGAGGCATACCTAAGGAGGATTGGTACGGTAAGAAAGTCGATTACTCATTTCTTAGAGTCTTTGGATGTGAGGTGTTTGTTCATATTGACAAGGATGATATGACCAAGCTAGAGGCTAAATCAGAAAAATGCACTTTTATTGGTTATGTTGGTGATGAATTTGGATTTAAATGTTGGAGTATTAAGGACAAGAAAATCATTCGGTCTAGGGATGTGATCTTTAATGAGAAATTCATGTATAAGCAATAGTTGCAGGGAAATAGAAGAATCCAAGAAATAATATGCAGTAGTATAGGATCTTTCGGATGGGATAGTGACCCCTGCATCAGTTCAAGAACCTACTCAACAGGAACCCCAAACTCCTACAGTGAGGAGGTTTTCTAGGGTAAGAAAAGAACCTGAACATTTTTCTCCTTCTCTTTATTATTTATTACTCACTGATAGTGGAGAGCCAGAGAGCTTTGATGAAGCAATGCATGTAGATGCCAGTAAGAAGTAGGAGCAAGCCATGGATGAGGAGCATAAGTCTCTCATGGAGAACTAGACTTGGGATTTGGTGAAGCTACTGGAAGGAAAAAGAGCATTGTAGAACAAGTGGGTGTATAGAGTTAAAGATGAAGAAGGAGGAAAGAAAAGATATAAGGCCTGGTTGGTGGTCAAGGGGTTTGCACAGAAACAATGTATAAATTTTGATGAGAATTTTTCTCCTGTAGTAAAAATGACTTCTATCAGAACTGTTTTTGGAATAGTGGCAGCAGAAGACTTGCACTTAGAACAGTTAGATGTAAAGACTGCATTTGTCCATGGTGATTTGGAGGAGGAGCTATATATGCAGCAACCAGAAGGATATGAAGTCAAAGGTAAAGAGGATATGGTGTGCAAATTGAAGAAGAGCTTGCATGGCTTGAAACAAGCTCCACGTCAATGGTATAAGAAGTTTGATAGCTTCATGATGGAGCAAGGTTATATTAGATGTCATTCTAAACATTGCATTTATAAAAATAAATTTGAGGATGGAAGTTATATTATCCTGTGTTTGTATGTTGATGACATGTTGGTTGTAAGTAAAAACATGTAGGAAATAAAAGTACTCAAGAAAAAACTAAGTAAATCCTTTGATACGAAGGATTTGGGGGTAGCTAGAAAAATCCTTGGTATGAGGATAACTTGGGATAGGAAGGAACGGAAGCTGACTTTATCTCAGGAAGAGTACATTAAGAAGGTGTTGGATAGGTTTAACATGCAGGATGCTAAACCAGTTGGGACTTCCTTTGGCAGGCCATTTCAAGTTATCAAAGGAGCAGTGTCCCAAGACAGAGCTGGAAAGAAACCAGATGTCCAAGGTACCTTACTCATCAGCGGTTGACAGTTTGATGTATGCTATGGTGTGCACTAGGCCTAATATTGCCCATCGCAGTGGGAGCTGTGAGTAGATTTATGAGTGATCCAGGTAAAGAGCATTGGCAAGCAGTAAAGTGGATCCTTCAGTATTTGAGAGGGACCATGGGGACAGTTTTGTGCTACAGTGGATTAGACACCACTTTACGTGGTTATGTAGATTCAGACATGGCTAGATATGTAGAAAAACAGGAGGAGCACGAAAGGTTATATTTACACTGAAGGTGGGACAGCAGTGAGCTAGATTTCACGACTACATAAGCTAGTGGCTTTGTCAACCACAGAGGCTGAGTATGTTACTTGCCACAGAGGCAAGCAAAGAGGTGATTTGGTTACAACAATTGCTTGAGGAGTTGGGGCATAAGCAGGAGGAATGTAAGCTGCATAGTGATAGTCAGAGTGTTATACACCTAGCCAAGAACTCTACTTTCCACTCCAGGACGAAGCATAAACAATTGAGATATCACTTCATCAGGACAACTTTGGAGGAAGATAAGTTGAAGTTGGAGAAGATTCATACCAGTCAAAATCTTGCAAACATGATGACTAAGGTGGTCACAAGGGATAAAATAAAGCTATGTTCAGCTTTGGTTGGCCCTTCACGGATGAAAGTGAAGAGTTGAGAAGCTTGCTTAATGGAAATACGTCCTCCAAGTGGGAGATTGTTATGTTTGTGGAGCCTGTTTTCATGTTAGAGTTTGGTACACCTTCTAGGTGTTACACTCAAATATTTTTATGGTGGTCCCGCTCACCGGTGAGTGGGTCAAGGGGGTTTGGGGGTGAAGCCCCTGAAGTAAATTTTCATGGGTGGTTTATTAACCCATGGGTAATGGGTAACCGTTATGGGTTGTTTTTGGGCCCATGGTTTTTTTGGTACCCATTGTGTTGTAAAACCGCCTCTTCGGCTACCCATTGATGTACTTATAAATAGATGGACATACAATAGGATTGATATGAGTGTGTTTTGTGAAGGTGAATAGTGTGTGTAAATTCAAGTGTGAATTTAGGAGGTTTTTGTTGAGCGCAACTCCAAACAAGATCTGATTATTGTAACTGTGAAGACTGTTAGCTTGTAATAAAATCTGAGCAAGTGTTCTTAGTGGATGTAGCCCACATTGGGTGAACTACGTTAAATATTGTCTTTGTGTTGTGCATATTTCATTTCTATAATTCTATTCATACTTCTTATTATTGCGATTCTGAGGAATTATTCCACATTAGATATTATTAATTCCTAACAGTCATACCTTTCCCCACTTGGGGCATATTTGATTTTTCCTTTTTTGCCTTTGCGGCCATGCTTTCCTCCTTTGGGGCATATTAATTCATTACTCACTTTTTCATTTTTCCTTATTGGCCATTTTTTGTGTCCCATTGGGCGCCATATCATTCATCCTCATCCCTTGTGGATGCATACCTATTCGATCAATTCCTCATGTATGAAGGATTTCGTATACCTTTCTCATATAGTTGTGCACATTTTGATGGCTTGCCTATGACCCGTTGGTCATCCCGAAATGCATCCATACTGCAGTAATCTTCACACACTCACTAGTCTATAGAATGTTGCCGCACTTCTCCGTTGAGACCACAATTTTCCTCTACTAATGTGATCTTGGAGTCACTGCCATAGTTTTCATTATTAGTGTGACCCTTTTTTCCTGGGGCATCTTGCCTTGGTTATGATTTCACCCATATTTTCTTTACCCACACGCACTTCATCATTTACCTTTTTCAAACGCGTAATCGATTTCCTTTGACGTCATCGATCCCCCATTTGAGGGGGAGCTCATCACCAATCCTTTTGTCAATCCTTATCCAACTCTCATTGTTTTTTTCTCATGGCTTGCTAGCTCAAACCACTCAACAAAAAAGGGAAAAATGTAGACACCTAAATTCAATACCTACCCCTTCATTGTCCATGTACTCATACTTATTTTAATACATTCCTATTAATTAATTAAATTCTCATCTGGTCCTAATTAATTAATTAAATGACATTAATTAATTAATCATTTAATATCTTACATGCCCAATTATCCCATCCACATTGAATTTTATTCCTATTAATTAATTAATTCATATATATTTAATTAATCCTCACCCATTTCCCTAACTAGCCTTCTATTTCTATTCCTTTTATCCGACACACACATCCCCTTTTTGTTTCTAGATTTTATCTATTTTTATGCCCTAACTACCCTTATCTCATATATTTCCCGCTTAAGTGCTTTAAAACATCCTTCTATTGTTTAATAAGCTCTAAATCCCATCAAAAGTACAAAATAATCACATTGAGGAAACTTTCCCCACAATCGGCGGTGACCCAGCCAGGTTACCGTTGACCCTATAAAACTAGATGTTATTTTTCTATTCATCATCAGAAGCATGCAACTTTGGGATTCCTTGCGAACTAAGCATCCTTCCTTGCACCTGAACATCCTTGAAACATTTACAAATCTTCTAGACATATTTTCAGGCTACTTGCATCGCTCACAATCATATTTCATTAGGTTTATTGTTATCATCACGGTGCTTTACTTAGATTTTATCATATTATTTGGGTATTTCTCATATCTAATCTCTTGCAGACCTTCAGACCATTAACAACAACACTTAGAGATTCTTCAAAACCCACCTCTCTCAGTTATTTGTTTACAGGTTTCTCTTCTACCTTTCCTTTCTTTGGCCATATCTGACTTTAATATAGTCATCATTGTTCAAATTTGGTCATCATCGACCCAGGCCCATTTTTTCAATCAAAATTCTTCCCTTTCTATTTTTGGTCATTTTCTAGGGTTATCTATTTCTAGTTCTTTCCTATAGACTACTCACAACATACATAGGATTCTGTCATCCTCTAGTTGGCATTTAGACCCTTCAGGTTTGCATATTTATCTTATAGTCCATATCTACGCTCCCAAGTTATCATCAACCTATCTTTGTACAGTATGGGTTGTCATCGACCCAGACTAAGTAAAAAACAATTTACAATTATTTCCATCTAATTATCTTTTAGATCAATTTCTATCATGTTTCTAGATATCAGTGATATTCCAGTTTCTACAATTTCATTCTTTACATCACTCTTTCTACACAAACGGGGGTTGACATTTGCAAAAGGAATCTAATCACTTCTTGGAACCGCATTATCGGGAAACCCCCACATATATCTATCTAATCCATTTTGTTCTAATTTTGTAGGAATATCGAGTTGCAGTGAGAATCAACCATCTAACACCCATATCACATTCAAGGTAACATAAATCCTCCAACATTTCTGAGTTTTCTAGTTTCTTTAGTAACTAGTGCATCAATACCCATAACAAATGAGAAATTTGGTAAAAATGTATCTAAGATTTTTCATATAACACATTGATTAATAACTCCATTACTTTAATCCACTGATTTCCCATTGACTAGTGAAAAATGATCTAGTTACACCAATGTGTCATTCTCAGAAAATTATTTTTAATTACAATTTTTGATATACCTCTCCAAGAAAAATGAAAAAGCTACTCTGTACTACAAAAAATGTTCCCATTCGATAAGATTTCCCTTGCCAATTACTATTCTATTTATAAAATACGTAAGAAATGTAAAAAAATTACATTGACAATGAACAACATAACATAAGCAAACAATATATTGTTAATAACCCATGGATCTCATGTATATAATTCGTTTGTAAAAAGGATACATAATTTGTAAGCCTGCCTCATTGTTTTGGACACTGGAAACAAGCCCTGAAATCAATCTTACTCTCTGCAATCTCTAGTTTCACATAATTTTCACCCCTGACTAATACCTACCACCAAAAATCCAAATTCAAGGTCAAACATCCTCCAATTTCTTCTCAATTAGCCTCAAACTAGGTACGCAACTCAATGTGACTCTGTAGACCCAACTAACTATCTAAAACCACTAATTACAAGCAAAACAAATCGCGAGACCCGTTTCTCAAATCCTTCAACCCCTGCCCACATTTACATCACCCAAGCCATATCTCTTTCGATTCCCCTCAATTTAACCTTTTCTATAAATCCCGGTTCCTCCTGCTACACTATGTTACCATTTATTGGGTTTTTTATAGGCAAAAAGTAGATGTAATGAAATGGGGTTAAAGAGGCCAAAGTTTCATATAGATTTGAAAAACTTGATGCAATAGCATTTACAATATGACAAAGGGCCCCTTTATATTGTATTTTATTTTACCTTTAAAACACCAAAAATGTAAAATGCATTTATATTAAAACCCTAGCATGGCATTGTTAAGAGCTTGCGTGGAATAAAAACCTACCTAGCCTTTTCCTTCATTCTTCTCTACAAATATTTTTCCCCCTTCTCAATCTTCCTTTGATGTGTGTCCCATTTAAATTTTGGGTTGTATTGATTCTTTATTCTCATCTTTTCCTGCTTAATATATACACTAACTATATACACATAACATCAATACAAGATGCGTGGAAGGCCGAAGGGAGGTGGCAGGGCATGTGGCAGGATGAAACAGGTCATTTGGGTACCTAAGAAGGTGAAGTTGTTAGACAGTGTCAACATACTTGAGGTGGTTATGTGAGCAATAGTCACACCTTCAGTGTAATTAGCCATATAATTATGTTAAATTCAACATCTACAATCTCAAAGTTCTAAGTTCTATTTGTTTAATTTCAAATACAAAATTAATTTTTGAAAACTTCTTCAAACCCTAAGGTGTTTGTGTGGTGTTATTTTTCATGTTATCTTTTCTATTGAGTGGATCTTAGTTATAAATAATCAAGTCATCATATCACAAATTTCTATGGTTCCTTTTAAACAATAAAAAGAAAAGTGAACAAGGATTTTTTAGTAGAATGAATTCTACATTGTGTCAGGGCTCTTCTATTTTTGCTATCTTTTGTCGCCCCGGCCCCTTTTCCTTTTGGAGTTCTTTTGTGGTTTTTTCAGGACTAAATTTTTCCTAAGTATGGAACTGAATGAGGAGGGTATCCATGTGTCACTTCAGCGCAACTTGGAGAAGGCACAAAGAATTAGGATCCCTCAAACAAGCGAGAATCAACCACGTGGCCAAAGCACAACAAGGCAGCCCAAGTGGGCTAAAAAGTTAAAGATAAAGGGGAAGAACGCATCAAGCCTCCACGTGTTTCTCAGGCAAACTTCAATAAGAGAGAGAAAGGGAGAAGCCCCAAAGTAGCACAAGGTCTCCACGTGTCACACATGCAGCTACCACCACTGAAAGGACCAATCAAAGAAGTGAAGGGCTCGAGATTCGGCGGATTAAATGCAATCTCAGTCCCCAAAGCATGTAGTTGAGATTTTTCTCCAAAGGTTGAGGATTTCATAGGTAAAAACTAAATGCAGATGGTGGAAACCTTAATGGAGGCACGTTGAAGCAAGATCCATGAAGATCTATAAGAGAATTTTCTTGTGCCAGAGAGAGATATACATATATAGATAGAGAAAAATAGGTTCTAGAAGGTTAGAAAGGAGGGATTTAGGTTCAGTCTATTGTGTTCATTGGCCTTAGCAAGGCTCTATTGTAAAGAAGTGTTGTAATCTGTGCCATTTTGGCCTTATGTACTGTTTTCTATATAAATAAGAGTTCTTGTTCTGTGCACTGAGAAGTTCGCAATATTCTGTGTCCTTTGTTTCTTCCTGTTTGCTCTTATTTCAGTTCTTGATGAATGTTTAAATATCTATCATGTTGCATGCCCTTAGATATTTTACATGAATTTGTTTTATTGTGCACGTAGTTTCATCTCACCTTTGATGATTTGAAATATCTTCAGAATAGTTGATCATGCTCAATGCTCTTTGACTAACCTAGTAGTTATTTCGATATCTATCTCTGTGCTTCTTAGTAAAGTTTTGGTGCATCACCTTAGATAAGATTTACATATTGATTTGTTCTCTCTAACCCTTATCTCAAACAAAATTAGAGAAGAGCCAAATTCTATAAAATATGGAGGTTATCTTAGGGGCCAAGTCCTACATCTCTAAGATTTCCCACAACTTTGGTGATTCATCTACAAAGATAATCGTCAATAGTTTTCTTGACACGCCTGGTGGGACAAGAAGTGAAAGCTTAAACTTCAAATATTGCTAGGTTTGGTGTGTGACATAGTAATTTACAGCCTTTGGAGGCTCTGTAACTACACATCTGGTGACTCTATTCCAAATATCTACTAGTTCAGCAGTATTGGTGGTTTAATCCTCTCTAGTTCATGAGAAGGATTCAAACAAGGTCGAGAACAAGAGAAGAAGGCACATTTGAATATCTACAGTTATCCCCAGGAAGAGGTAGAAGAGGTAGACAGATTCAAAGATCTCCATCTCCTCCAAACTGAACTCTTTCAACACCTCCACCTGGTAGGCCCTTCTTACAATCTACTAGAGTTCTCAGACCTATCATAATGGCTCATCAACCACCTCCTCCTCTGAGACAGTTCATCTCATGGAATCAAGGAAGTTTTCTCATCTTGCCAGTGCATCTGGAAACATGGAATCCCATCCCAACAAATGCACTGAAGGCACTACCTAAGTTTAGTGGTGAAGACTTCAAGACCCCAGAGGAACATCTTCAAGATGTTGTGGAGATATGCATAGTACATTACATCACGGAGCAAGATGTTTCCTTAAGGTTACTAGCTACCTCATTTAAGGGAAAATCTCTCGACTGGTACAGATCCTTGACTCCTAACTCTATTGGTACCTGGGATCAATTGGGAAATGTATTTTTCACAAGATTTAATGAAAAAGGGAGATAGATCATCACTTCTACAACAACTTATCAATATCAAGAAATCTCCGCAAGAGCCCATGACTGATTTCAATACCAGATTCCATAAGACATGGCAAAGGATTCCAGCCCTAGCTAGGCCACCTGTAGGTATGGCTATTGTATTTTATCTAAAGTCCCTAAATTCAGATATCTCCATCATGATTCAGTCGTTAGGAGGAGGTTCTATTCTACAAGCATATGATATTGTGGTCAAGGATGAGAATAATTTGATAGAAACTGGTAAACTTCCCCCAAATATCCCCTTGCCAGTATATCCCGAGATAGCGCCCCTTCCTCAGGCGTAGACCTCAAGCTTAACTTCCCAAACTCCTGCGTCCATATATAGCTACCCATCCTCTCAAGGAGCCACCACCCCTACAGCAACATCATCATCTTCTTCGAAGATGGAGGAAGTAAAAAATATCCTTAGGAGTTTCTCTAATGAGATAGTTAATCTTAAGAGGAGTCAAAGCGCATACCCTAGAAATAATTATTAAAGCTATCAAGGGGGTAGGCCCACTTATCCTCCGTAATATCAAAATTCCCAGAGACCACCTCCAACACAACCATCTAACCAAATTTTCCCAGTACCGACACCACTCCAGATGCTCCCACCCAATAGTGGGAGAGAGATGATTCTAGGACAAAATAATTTGGTGGAAGATCCAAATGGTTGGTTCTTCCCTTGCAATACCCCTCATATGCCAAAATATTACCCCTAAGGGAACATATAACAAAAATTAGTAGTTAAAAGAGTGATGGATGGCTATAAATTCAATACTGGCGAACCTTACCAATCCCCCAGAATTCAAAATGTGGCCTTAGTTACGTAGATGCAAGGGATGTCCCTAAGATAAGAGGCAAATATTACGCCTAAACATGTGATTTTCTCTTGGATCAAAGGAGAAGAATTTGTATTCACAAATGATGCATCCACTTCTAAGAATCTGGTATAGTCAGATTACAACACTCGCTCCAAGAGGCGGATGATGGAAGCCATGATCCCTACTCCTACAACAACAAATGAAGCAAGGAAAGAATCTCTGACATTCACTGCCCCTCTACCCACAGCTAGACAAGAGACTCTAGTAGCCACTCAGAATCAAGGTACCTTCCATCCAGTGGCTGAGAGGGTGAAATACCAGCAAGTCTCCAAAGCACCACCACTCGGGCCAATGAACGTAGTCAGGCAACTTAAAAGGGCACTAGCCAATGTATCCTTGTGGGATATCTTGGGAATTCTGGAGAAAAAGGAGTTGCTTCAAGAAGCGTTGAAATCCAATGGTGGCCCAACTGTGACCAAGAAGGGGAAAGAGCAACTCAAAACAACTCAAGCTCAAATGGAGTCAGTGCTGGTAAACCAGAAAGAAGCGGTGAGTAATCCGAGACCCTAACCCTTTTTCATGACTCTTATAATTGGTAATAAATTATTACATAACTCTATGATAGACCTTGACACAAGCACTACGGTTATGCCTAAAGTAATAGCGGATGCCTTGGGAATCAAATATGAGCCCCTAAGAAGAGGAGTCATGCAACTAGATGGGAAATCAATTCAAACTATTGATGTTATTAGAGGTCTCCCATTACAACTCTATTCCTACCCAAACATAACCGTTCCATAGGATATAGTGGTAATTGATGTTCCACTAGTCTTTGGACTATGTCTATCCCACGATTTCATGGCTAAAATTAGAGGCTACATGTCCCTTGATTGGTCTCATCTGATTCTGCAGACTAAGTATGGATCCAAAATGAAGGTGCTATCAGAACCCCTCACCGAGGAACATATAACAGATCAAGTAGCCTCAGGTTTTGAAGCCTCACATGCCATGATCACCCGAGAAGAAGAGTCATATATAGATGAAGGTGACCATCAAAGTGGAAACTATTTGGTTGACCTGTCACCTGGAGACCCCTTCAAAAACTTTGACTCCACTGGGTTAGGTACTTATGTGATCTTTGATGAGAATCCCAACATTCCAAAGATTATGAGGGAAAATAGTAAAAATGAAAATAATCTCATGAAGGATTCCCAAATGTGGACTCTACATTTCAATGGGGCCAGAAGTAGGAACGACTCAGGAGCTGGAATATGCCTATCTTCACCAAGTGGAAGGAAGATACTCCAGGAATTTTTCTTCCACTTCACTTGCACCACCAATGAAGCAAAATATGAGGCTTTTGTTCATGGTTTTCCATTGGCATGCAAAAAGAGGGTGTACAACAACTGAGAGTCTTTGGGGACTCTGAATTAGTAGTGACACAAGTTAGAAGCACTTTCATAAAAAAAATCCAAGGATGAGGTCCTATCATCATAGGGTATGGGATCTTATTGAAGACTTTGAGGCCTTTAACATTAAGGTTATCCCTTGGGACCAAAACATAGAAGTAGATAGAATGGCCCAGATCAGATCACAATTCAACCCAACCAAGGATCTACTGGAAAATGAGGACACGGTGAAATTGGTCATCCACCCATCTATACCTGATAATGTGGATCATTGGTAGGTATTCAAAAGTGACCAACATATATTTCTCTTCTTACAATAATATGAAGAGTTTGTAGGCCAACTCCAACCCAAAATTGAAGAAGCATATGGAGATCAAGTCATCCAGCTCAAAATGAACAAGCTTCCAAAGGGAATGATAACATTGGAAAGTATTTTTGATTCTGATGATGCTAATACAAATAGGAGGAAGTTTGCGGTAGTCAAGGAAGACTATGTAGAGCTAGAAGTAGCCCATGGGAAGAAGTTAAAGGTAGGGAAATTAGTCACTCAGAAAGAGAGAGAAAGACTTGTGGCTCTATGCCATAAGTATGATAAGGTAGTAGCTTGGACTTATGATGACCTACATGGTTATAATAAGGATATCATCCAACATACTATTGATTTAGAAGAAGGGACAAAACCTGTGCGTTAGAAGCAGAGACCTGTGAATCCAAAGATAGAATCTCTCATGGCTGAAGAGCTCAGGAAGCTCCTAGAGGCTAAAATAATATTTCCAATCAAGCATTCCACATGGGTGTCCAATTTGGTGCTGGTAAGGAAGAAAAATGGTGAAATCAGACTCTGTGTGGATTTCAGAGATCTGAATAAAGTGTCCCTTAAGGATCACTACCCCTTACCTTCCATGGAACAGATACTACAAACAGTAGCAGGTTCAGAAAGATTCTCTCTGCTTGATGGTTTTTTGGGTTACAATCAAATATGGCTCGTAAAGGCAGACCAACATAAAACCACCTTTACAACAAAGTGGGGAACCTTTTCATATGCAAAGATGTCATTCGGGATCACCAATGTTAGGTCAATTTTTCAAAGAGCCATGGATGTCGCATTTGGAGAGTTGATTAACAAGGTAATCCTGATATACTTGGATGACCTCACAGTGTTTACCAAAATAGCGGAGGATCATTTCGACACCCTAGAAGTTGTATTCAAGAAGTGTCAGGAATTCAAAATCTCTCTGAATCTGAAGAAGTGTGTTTTTGGAGTACCGCAAGGAAAACTCCTAGGACACATTGTCTCAAAATACGAAATCTCAATCGATCCAGAAAGAGTTGGGGCCATTTTGGAATTGTCTCTACCTGTCAACAAGAAGGTAGTACAATATTTCCTAGGAAAGATTAACTTTGTTAGTAGATTCATTTTAAATTTTTCTAGAATGATACACCTGATCACACTTATGCTAAAAAATGATCTAAACTTCAAATGGACCACCAAAGGACATCAATCCTTTGAGGAAATCAAAAGATATTCTCTGGTGTTATGCAACCCATACTTCTCCAAATATTTCATCATGTACATATATGGGAGTGAGCACAGTGTAGCATCCATGCTGACACATAAAGGAGAGTCACAAGGAGAGGAACATCCAGTCACTTTCTTTTCAAAAAATCTCCATGATTATGAGACAAGGTATAACTTTGTGGAGAGACAGGCTTACGCCATTGTCAAAGGTCTGAAGAAATTCAGACACCTCATTACCAATAACAAGATCATGGTTATGGTCACACACTCTAGTGTCAAGGAATACATCACAGAAGGTGAGATAACTGATAAAAGGGCTAACTAGATCACTAAGATCTTAGAGTATGATATTGAAATAAATCCCACAAAGCTGGTACGAGGAAGAGGTCTATGCCAATATCTCACACAAGATCCAATGACCCCAACAAATGAAGAATCTGAGATGGTGCTCCATATCCAAGAAAATGAATCCAAAAAATTGGGTATCAGATAGGATGCATTTCATGTAGACATGTGAGTATCCAAGTCACCTTCCTCTTAAAAAGAGAAGATATTACCGACAACAGGGATCCAAATTTATCATAATTGATAATTTCCTTTTCAAAAGGAACTTTGATGGGATCCTTCTTAGATGCCTAGAAAAGGAGGAGGCCAAAAAGGTCTTACATGAGTTACATCATGGAAGCTCAGGAGGTCACTTCTCAGCCAAAACCACCACCATAAAGGTCCTACAGGAAGGGATACTTTTGGCCCAATTTGTTTGTGGATTGCTATGTGATGGTGAGCAAGTGCAAAATTTTCCAATTCTACACGGGATTCTAGAGGAATGTCGCATTACCTCTTAACCCTATTCTAGTTGAAGAGTCATTTGCACAATGGGGTCTAGATTTCATCAGAATGGTTAATCTAGTTTCAAGCACGGGTCACAAGTGGATTCTCATAGCCACTGATTACTTCACCCGATGGACAGAGGCAGTTCCGTTGAAGGAAGCCACAAAGAATATGATCCTGGAACTTCTCTGCGACATCACTAGCCTCTTTAGACCCCCCACACGATCATATCAGATAATAAAAAGGCTTTTCTGGGTGCCAAGGTGTCTGAATTTGTAATGAGGCATGAAATTTATCTAAAGACATCTTCCAACTACTACCCACAGGGTAACAGTTTGGCAGAGTCAACCAATAAGAATATGATCAAACTCATAAAAATAATGGGGGATGAACATAAGAGATCGTGGCATGAGCATGTCAAGATGGCCTTATGGGCTGACCAGATCACACCCAAATAGATCCTGAAGGCCTCACCATATGAATTGGTCTATGGTAAAAGTGCAGTAATGCCTATCACTGTGGAGCTCCCAACATTGCAATTGTTAAAGAAAATTGAGATCGAGGAACATGGAGCGATGCAGGTAAGACTCGCAGAATTGATAGAACTTCAAGAAAAATGGGAGGCAACTCATGAATCCATGATCAACCATCAGCAGGTTGTCAAGACTTGGTTTGAACAAAAGACTTTAGAGCCTAATTTCTGAGTCGACACTTTAGTTTTGAAGTGGGACGTGAGAGCCACCAAGCCTAAATCATGGAAAATTTGACCCCCTCTGGACAGGCCCATTCAAAATCAGTGCATGTAAACAACACAATGCCTTCAAACTCGAGACTATGGAAGGTGATCCCTTGGTTATTTCGGTGAATGGGATCCACCTTAAGCCTTTCCATTGAGTCTTTTGAATATTGTAAAGTATGTAATTTTGTCTCTTGCTTTGTTTCATGGTGTCGCCCCTTCAAATAAGTGTCTTTGGACACGTGTCTCCTATGGAGACCCTTTTTCCCCTTTTTGAAATTTTTGAAAAGTGTACCTTCCTATGTTTCCCCAAAGTAAATGATCCAACATCTATTTTTGGAATACTTAATGAAAAGGATCAAAGAATTAATGAAAAATCTCTTGGGAAACGAGAAATTCAACGTTAAGGGTCATACAACCAAAATTTCATTCGTTATATGATGTGACCCAATGTATGCACAAGCCTTTACTTTGCGTGAGTTGAGGAGGCTATTTAAGACAAGTTTTAGAGTCATGAAATATTCATTTCAAGTGTTAAGAGTCTCTTGCCCAAGTTCCTGAGCCCCTAGTTCAAAAAACCAGAGCCTTCTTCAAGACAACCATGGCAGCTTTCAGCTTACAACCAAAATCCTATGTAGGGAAACCTTTTCCGCATCACTCTCTTCACCCGAGGATGAGATTCCCTGATAAGGGAACATAATTCAGTGACCCTTCCATGATCACAGATTTCATGGATGGGGTCTTCAATCCCATCCTCGCCAAGAAACCAAAGGCTCTGACGAGAGGCTTGCTCATGCCAGATTACTGAATTTGGGATATTCTGAATCTTTTGGCTCTAGAATTTAGACCAAAAATATCGCACAATACATGGTGCCCCTAGTGCACCCATATCCAGAGCTCGTGTAGATGTGTGCACAATGTTTCGACCCTAAGACCAACATCATCATACGAAAGAACATGTAGGTGGTGATTACACCATGGGCCATCAGGGATATGTTGGCCCTGCCCTATGATCAATCGGACAGTTTCTACGACATGGAAAAACTCCAAAGTGTCTAGGCTCAATGCTAGAATAAGGCCTCATTCATTAACAAGGAATTGCGGTAAGTAGATTCGAGCAGCTCTGGAACCTCAGGATTCCCAATCCCACTAAAAATGCTCATGGTAGATTCTCAGGATTCCTGCTCCATGTTGGCATTCATTTTCGGCCAGGACTCAGATAGAAATGTCCATGGATGGAAATTTGTCACGGCCCTTTTCCAGGATGAGATCCATGAAGAAAGACAGGCGTATCGGTTTGACTTCGCCGAGGTCATTTCAGACTCTATTTGTGAGTAGTTGGCCCTGTTCTCTGTTAACTCCACCTTCAGATACTCCTCTTATTTGTTCCACCTCATTCTGTATTAGAACTCCCAGTTCCTTAGCCAATACATGACCCTGAAGCTGTGGGACGAGGAGGTGGACCCTCAAAATGTCATCCTCGTATCTGCATGGACTCATGTGTTGTCCCACTCCTCAGATGCATATGAATTTTCTAACTATTTTGTTATGCCTCTACTACATGAATTTGACCCAGAAGGGGTCAATAATAGAATGAATGATTCAGTCCAAGCCATCCTGTCAGACCCCCTGCATCCCTGTGAATTTTTCTTTGGGGCAGCACATTCAATGATCTGGTTGCATGGATTCAGAGATGAATCCTTCATGCTCCCAAGGATTCTCACGCCATGAGTGGTAGGATTGGAGGTAACCATATAGACAATTGCTCCTTGATGCAGAATTTGGATCTTAGACATAAAAAGAAGCTATTGTTCGACCTCCCCTTGAGCAGTGGAGGAATTACTATAATTAAACATAAAGCATAGCATCTCCTCACATAGAAGCTAGATTCTTATGGATTCACCTTCATCCAAGATACCTGGAGGTATGACCCAGATGGGTGGATGGATGACACCCTGTCCCAAAATAGAGTCCCGGATTCCTGCCAGCACAAGGACATGAAATTTTTTGAGGACAGGAGGTCTCCCTAGGAAGAGACTCCTGACATTTATGTCGAGCTGAGAGACATCTTGATTCCACTATGGGAGTCATTTTCATCTAATCTTGCACAGGTATGACATATCTATAACTATGACCAAGGGATTGAGGGCATCCCTAAATAATAAGGACTGGAAACATAGAAAAAATTGAAGCCTATTGGAAATATAGGAAATAAATTGGGAAAACTACCCTAAATTTCAAGGTCATGCCCATCGATGAACAATGGGAAGAATTCTGGGACGCCGAGCACATGTCTGATTGGACAGTAAGGAGGAAGTGGAGATCCCAAAAACAACTTCACGTGCGCATATGATAGAGTCCCTCAGACCCTCTCAATAGAAAATGAGTCCTCGGCCCATGCCCTCAATCTCTCAACAAGATCCCTTGGGCTACACGCCCATAGTTCAAATAGCTCCATACCCTCAGGGTGAAGAGTCAGTAGCACAACTAGTGCTAGGACTAGTTTCGGGTCTCACCTCAACCCAAACATCAATATCTCCTTCCATGATCGCTGGTGAGGTTTCCATCCTACAGAGTTCTTCGAGGAAGAAGTTGAAATTGGTTGTTATCTCTTCTTCCTTTGCCCCTTCACCTCCTCTCGTTCATCCATCTCCTTTTCCTTTCACTTCTCCAGTCGGGAGTGCTCCCATTTCAGTCTCTCCAACCTAGACTCTTCCTCCTCCTAAATCCTCTTTTCTTCCTCTGCTTCCCACCACCATTCCCACTTTCTCTCCCAAAGTTATGATGGGCCCTTCTTTGGCTCTCGTAACTTCTCAGCCCCTGAAACTAGTCATAATCCCCTATGGCTTATCGCCAAGTTTCCCATTTATAGGTGTGGATAGTCCCTTCCCCCTCTGATTTTTTGAATCAAGCAGAGATAACCAAGGTGGCCCGAGATAAAAGGAGGGAGAAGCAGAAGAAGAAATAAATGGCAGCGGGAGCTCAGAGGCAAATGATGCGGTCATTATATGACCATCAATAGATTTTTTTGACCATCACTCAGATGGTCCCTAATGTCTCTAAATCCATGGAGCAGATGCAGCTCGATGATTATTCCATCAATGTTGTTGCAGTGGACCTTACACAGTTCCAACCTCAAGATAAGGTCAAACTAATGAGTGAGACAACTGTTGTAGTCACCATTGACTACCTCAAAATCAACAATAAGATGAAGAAAGTGGAGGCTAGCCTCCTACAGACACAGAGAACATTGTAGCCCACCTCAATGCCAAAATCAAAGGCAAGGGAAAATAAATAGAGCAACTCCGCAAGGAGTTAAAAGAGGAGGCTTCACAAGAAGCTCTTACAGCTTCCCAAGTAGAGACCAAGAGATTAGAATCTAAGCTATCAACATCCAAAGCCATGACTAGTTCACTTGATCAGGAGAAAATGCTCCTTTAGCAGGAGGATGATTCCAAGAAAGTGGAGGTTACTACACTCAAGGAAAAGCTACGTGCCTCTGAGGTAGAGAAGGGAAGCTTGCAAACAAAGTGCAAGACAACAGAGAACGTGGTCAAGGATTTGACCTAGAAACTTGCTCAACAGCCCTAGAAAGGGGGAATTGTCACATTGGTGTAGGGGTTATACACCTCATGCTGCAAGAGAATTGCCTCCAAGGCAACAAACCTAGGACCCACACTCAAATTCATATCTGATGCACAAATCCTGTGCGCCAACGTGGAGTCCTTAGCCTCAACCATCAACAACGTTGTATCTGCCAAGGTCCCTGAATCACAGAGGTTGGTTTAGAAATTATATGAATCTTTAGACTCTGTCCTGCAAGGGGCTAGTATTACAGATAGGCAGATGGTCAGAGTGAAAAATCAGTGAGATTCTGAGTTATAACAAGGATGCTATCAAATGCCAGAATCTCCTAACCCAGCTCCAATTAGGGATCAAAGAGTGGAAGCAGCACATCAA
Source organism: Taxus chinensis (assembly GCA_019776745.2). Lineage (NCBI taxonomy): Eukaryota > Viridiplantae > Streptophyta > Pinopsida > Cupressales > Taxaceae > Taxus > Taxus chinensis. The sequence goes on along the minus strand of CM034150.1, from coordinate 82,837,870 downwards.
ATAAGTAGTTCAATTGGGCTTCCCCTCTTCATTTCCTGATGACTCCCCCATCCTATCAGAGGACCAGATTCAAAAACTACTTACAACCAAGCAACAAGATAAGACTCTCTTTCAGTCTTTAAAGGAGGATTCTAGTGTAGTTGAGGCGGAGGCCATTCTGAACCCAATAGTAAAACTAGAGTTCCATTTGCACGCAATGGTGCAGGATCTCCAAACATTCTCTCACAAGGAGATCATTGAGCTGGATAGATTCTTTCAGGCTCTACAATGAAGGACTTACCCGACAGTGGCCGAATGAGTTTGGGTACCAGGGCTGCTTTGAAGGAACTCTGAGTGGCGTATTTTTGAGCCACATTTTGCAATTTTGAGGAAGGATTACCGGATTCTTCCATGACTGGCACGAAGTCCCTAGGTGAGTCGCCATAACTGTAGAATGAATTCTACATTGTGTCGGGGCTCTTCTATTTTGCTATCTTTTGTCGCCCCGACCCCTTTTTCTTTTGGAGTTCATTTAAGTTTTTTCGGGACTCAATTTTTCCTAAGTATGGAACTGAACATGGAGGGTATCCACATGTCCCTTCGGTGTAACTTGGAGAAGATGAAAATAATAGGGAGCCCTCAAATATTGAGAATTGACCACGTGGATAAAGCATGGCAAGGCATCCCAAGTGGGCTGAAAAGTCAATGTAAATGAAAAGGATGTATAGACCTCCGTGTGTCGCCTAGGCATTTTTGGTATCCAAATTAATTCTCTCTTAGAAACCGAGCAACATCAAAGATTTAGCGGACACTAAGAGACAAAAAGATCATATTATGAGTTGTTTTATAGCCAGAGAGGGGATTTTTCTTGCTCTTTGTCACTCGGGCATCGGAGAAATGGATAACACCTTCATTAAGGATTTGATCTATCCTCACAACTTTAGGCCATGCCTTTCGACCAGGGTGAGAGGACCCGTTTTGTAACCTATGTCGTTGAAGTCGAATGAATATATCGTTCTTTGCATAAATTTTAAAGGGGACCTTGAGAAAATACGGTCAATGCACCATAATTTAACTCTCACAAGTTGTCACTTATAAACAATGGTGATATTTTCTAAACAAGGCTAAAGGTTACTAAAGACATTATGGGATCTTTATTTCTTTTACATATTTTTGCAGTAGAATTTGTACATTTGTGGAAATACAAGGAAAATAGGGGTAGTTAAGGTAGGATTCATTATTTTGAATAATTTTGGTGGGAGATTAAGAAGGATAAAATTTATTATGCCATATCTTTGAGAACCTTCACAACATTTGGAAAATTAAATGACAAAATGCTTTAGAATAGCTAAAATAATCGTTCAACAAGAAGGTGTGCATCAATGGAGGCATAGATTTACATATTTTCATACAATCTCCAAGAATTTAACATGAAGGATTGAGCCAAAGACTCAATTAAGCATCAAATACCCCTGGTTCCTCACACCTAAGATACACTCAAAGGCTTATAAAAAATCTTTATCAACAAATGACGGTAAAATGATTTTAGATTGTTTATCTCATTATAGGATGAAGGATCTTCTTGAAATGAAAGTGTAAATTCCATTAAAATTTCACAGGGACAACATCTTGTGTGATTCATAAGGAATTTAACACAAGATTGCAATAGGAATAAGAAAAAGCTACTTGCAAACATTCTAAAATAATGTAGACAAAAATTGGTCCAAGATTAACACAGATTAATTTGAAATTGATTAGATTCATCAATAGGGGGAAGTTTCTTTGAACAATCTCAGAGCTTGTCAATTTTTGTACACTCGCAACCAAATTTACGTGATTGAAATCTAACACAGGAAATTAACATGTTTTTTAGATTGGTCTATCAGGAAGATGGGCTCTCTCAAATTTTCTCTTAAGAATTCAGCCCCCGACAATTTGCAAGAGTATTCTCAATGCACTTATACATTTCACGTGCTCACTCATCTAAAATATTCCCCCCCAAAAAATAATAATATTCAAGGAACCTTTTCTTCTTACCAATTTGTCTTAGAAAGTGATGTTTAACAAATTTACACCCATTGCTACCAGGTGGACGAATCAAGAACTGATCACATTCCTCTGACCCTTGACTGATGACTGGGATCCCATGCCACAATGTTTTGAGAGTCCTTTTAATCATTCTTACTTTGTCATGTGAGAAATTCTAGTTTTTATCATTTTTCAGTGGCTCTGTGTAGTTGGATCTGTCAGGAAATCATTTTCACTGCTGAGGAAACACCTTGAGAAATGAATGCCCCTACATGGATGCCTACATTTGTGCCTTTGAAAATTGAGTTTTAGTGCATGGATTATTCTGCATTCCTATGCCGTGAGTATGATTTGCAAGAAAACAATGCATATTCACACCTTAAGGAGTCTTAGAACAACAAAGAAGTGGAAAAATCAAAAGAAATGCATAGAAATCATCAATTCTATCCCTTCTAAACTTTATATTATAGCCATCCACTTGTTTTCTTAGTGGAACTGTAAAGGTGAAGTACATAGGCAAGTTTCCAAATAAGCGTGAGCTTTCCACATGCCCTGAGCCCAAGAAAATCACCTTTTGGCCTTTGAAAAGTTTCAGCATAAAAGGAGTCATCGAAAGCCTCCACACATCTCCTTGGTGCACCTTTGGGATGGTCCCAAAACTAAAGACCCCAAAAAAGTGTGGTGTCTCACCACTTTTCCAAGGCCTTAGAAAATTACTTTGAAAAGTTTAAGTATAAAGAGGAGCCGACAGAAGCCTCCACGTGTCTCCTTGGTGTAACTTCTAAGGTAGCACCTAGAGGTAGATCCTCAAATGAGAGCTAGTCTTCCACATGTCCATGGTCCATGAAAGCTACACCAGCCACATTCAAAAATGTTTAAGTCTAGGTAAGGCAGTGGAAACCTCCACATGTCTTCCTAGCGTAACTCTAAAGGTCAAACCAAAAAGTGACTTTCAGATGAGCGCTGACCTTCCATGTGGATAAAACTTGAGTTGAATCAGGCTTTACCGTTTCAAAGTTCCTGCCAAGCCACATCCAATTAGAAAGGATCACCTTTCCACATGTATTGGGAATAATATTGACAGGGAAAACAAAACATAACTATGGAAAAATAGAAATGGAAGGCCACATAAAATCAGAAAATCCTGATTTTATGTCGAAGTTACAAATTATTTCACGTGGATAGAGGAATGGAAAATAAATTCTAAATTTAAAATGATCCTTGACCAAAGAAGGGATTGATCATGGAAACCAAATGAAGGAAAAATATTTCACACATCATCATGAGGAGATAGAATATATGACAGAGCCCACAAACTGAGGAATTTAAAGGACAAATAGGGGAAATATCAAATTGAGCACCAACATCAGCTTTAATTTAGGAATGGGCACTCCATGTGAGTGCCACAAGAATAAATAGTAAACCAAGTGCCAAAATTAAACCATTGGGCAACTAAGTCTAAGAAAAGGCTTGTAGGGCAGAAAAATAATAACCAAATCACCCAAGGATGAATCGAGAAACCAACAAAACATCTGCCAAGGACCAAGACAAAACAAAATAGAATGAAATGAAATTAGAAAGGAACTAAATGACTATACACTATACAATGGTGTATTCCTTGATTCTAAGAAATCAATCAAGGAAATGTTTCAAATTCCTTCCATTAACAGGAAACTAAAGAAATTCCCCATCTAAGTCTTATAAGAAGATGGTATGTTCACCAATTTGAATATCAATTGAATAATGTGCCCATCAACAATGCATAAAAATTTCCATGTTTTCCCTTATTCTCATTCCCGTTATCACATAATAACAGAAGATATCTGACACTGAAAGCTCTTAGAGTCACCTTCTTATCGAACAAATTCTTAAATTTCTCTATGAATTTTACATGACTCTAATGGGATGCCCTTCTTTCTTCATCTAACTCAACAATCTTATTGATGCGAGCATCATAGGGAATAACTTCTTGATCTTCCATTTGTTGAAGAAATTAAAATGAAGACAATTGCATATGCAAGGGCAATAGATCTTGAATTTCATACACCAACTCAAATGGGTTTTTTTGAGTAGCTCATTTAATAGTGATTCGATTAGTCCCAAATAGAAAACTTCAACTACTCACCCCACTTCCTTTTGTTCAACTACAAAGTTCTTCAAATTATCTTCAACATATTTTTATTGTTGGAATCTGCTTGTCGATTTCCTTGGGGATTATAATTAGAAACATATGTCAAATTGATCCCATATTTTTGGTCCATAGACACCAAAGGTTTAGCTTCAAAATATCATGCAATTATCATCAAATATTTTGGTAGGTACCCCAAATCTACAAATGATATAATTCAAGATAAAATCCATGATAATTTGGTGAGTTTCTTTCTTGGTGTGTATTGCTTCTACCCACTTATTGAAGTAGTTTGTGGCCACTAGTACCCACTTGTGGCCTACACTTGAAGGATTAGAAATTTACCCAATGAATTCAATTCGCACACTAATTGAAATGGGGCTTCAATTGAAACAGGCTACAACAGGAAGGGATCCTGAAGATTTTAGTCTTCAAGAAAAGCGTTGGCAACTTTCAGATTTCCTTACCAATAAAGTTATATCTTTGAAATAGGTTTGGCCACCAGTAACCAGCCCTTAAGATCTTATGGGTTGTTACTCTCCCTACAAAATTCCCCCTACAAACTCCTCCATGGAGATAAAAATTTATCTTATGGGGCTTCTTCTTCAGTAATGCATCTTAAGAGAACTCCTTCATGGTTCTTCCAAGCTAACCGTAAATCAGTAGTGACATATTTTTGGGGAGCTAACTTACGTGCTCTTTTCTGATTCTTTCTTAAAAGTTCAGGGAACTATAGATGTTTGAGATAAAAAATGATGTCTTTCTAGCATTCAAAATTTAGAAAATTTTCAAGGACATTCAACCTTTCTTCTTCAACTTTCATTTACCTCAATTTTCTGTAGATTTATCTCTACCATAAGTTTTTCTAGTCCTAAACCTCTGACCAATTTTGTTGTTTAGATATCCATATCATACTCTTGCAATTTTTTTACCCATCAACATCTCTTGCTTGAAACCTCAATTTTTGATAAGATATCTTTCACCATAGTGTGGGGAACATAAGCAATGATTTTAGAACTCAGACACATATGGCCTAAAGACATTTGTTTCTTTTACCAAATCAAATACCTGCTTCTCCATGATAGTATATTTTATCTCAGCTCCTTCTAATGCCTTAATTAAAAATGCAATTGGTCTTACAGCTCCCTCATCATCCTTCTGCAATAATATAGATGCAATAGTACTTTTTGAAGCAAATTAAAAACATTTGAAAAGCTTTCTTATAATCTGGAGCTGCTAGAATAGGGGAATTCTTTAATGCTTCTTTGATGCCACTAATAGCTTGAATAGTTGCTTCTTCTCATTTGATACTTTTATCTTTCTTTAGCATGCTAGTGATTGGAATAGTTAGTTCAGTAAAGTTGGAGATAAATATCCTAATAAAATTAATCTACCCAAAAACTAGGATTGAATTCCCTTCTTGGTTCTTGGAATAGGGACTTTACCGATGGCTTCTACCCTCTCAGGATCAATCATTACCCCTTCCTTTGACACAATGTGTCCAAGAAACTTTTCTTTATGAACTCCAAAAAGGAAATTCTTGGGATTTAGTGAAATATCATACTCCCTGCATCTTAACATATTTTTTCTAAGTGTTACAGGTGGTAACTCCTTTTTCTGGAGAAAAAAGTCACATCCTCTTGATATACAGCAATGAAATCATTAATATAGCCAGAGAAAGCTACATCTACTGCTCGTTGGAAAGTGGCTCCAACATTCATTAGACAAAAAGGAATTCTAACATATACATATGTTCCCCAAGGAGTGGTAAAGACAATATTAATTCATGGTCTGATTCCTTCACAACTACCTGGTTATATCCAGAAAAACCATCCAAGGTGGATAACAATTCCAAACCAGTAACCAATTGTAACATATTGTCCATATTTGGCAGAGGGTAGTTATCCTTAATTGATGCTCTATTCAGGTTTCTAAAGTCCACACACAACCTTATATCTCTGTTCTTCTTTCTGACAGGTACCAAGTTTGCAACCCATGATGAGTACCTTGTGGGCTGTATGATTCCTCCATCCCTCAAATTTTTCAATTCTTCTTACATCTTTAGGGAAAGGAGTGGATTGATTGGCCTCTATTTCTACCTAAATGGCTTGGAAGAAGCTTCCAAGGGAATTTCATGCTAGAAAAGATCCTCTCTGTATGCTTTCAGTTCAGAATAAGACCATGATAAGTAGTCCTGGTATTTCTTCAACAATTGGACATATGAATTCTTTTCTTCCTTGCTCAGATTTCTACCTAGCCAGATCTTACGTGGTTTATCCTTTGTGCCCAGGTCATTTCTCTTCAACATCCCTTGAGGCTGACATGTGTCTATTGATAATGCAATCAACATTATCAAAATTTGATTCAAGTGCTACCAAACCTATGGGAATAGTATTAGTCTTCAACTGAATGATGTCTTTACCAAATAAAGTCTCCTTTCCATCAGCTGCACAAACCATTGGCTCCCAATCTATACATTGATCAAAAAATTCTCCTTGGTTCTACAAAAACCTTTGCACCTGGGCATCATCTTCGAACACTTGCCAATGTTTAACATTGTCAGGAATAGATGGCCTAGTCAATACCTCAATATTATACTCACAATAGGGGATATAACACAATTTTCAAATCTGGACCCCAATACAGCCAATTTTTCTGCTAGAGTATTGTAATTTCTATCGTGATGTATTATGTTGAAGGAGTCAAACATCTCAATGAAATCCTAGACTGCATGTTTATACTGCTTCATTCTCTGATTTTTTGTTGCATATAGTTTTCTAACCTGCTTGACAATTAGCTCTGAATCTCCTTTAACAATGATGTCTCTAATACCATATTTCCATGCAATCCTTAAACCCAAGAGTAGTGCTTCATATTCAGCAATATTGTTAGTGCACTCAAAGTTGAGTTTAAAAGAGAAAAAAACTCTTCCTAGCCTTGAGATATCAGAACAATACCAACACCATTTCCAAATTTAGAGCAAGCCCCATCAAACAAACAAAGTCCAAGGAGAACCTACTTGATTAAGAGACTTGCATTGATCAATTTTGTGCTCTTTACCATCAACAAATCCAACAAAGTTATCTCATCAGTGTCAGTGTATAGCACTTCATAGGAAGCATTATTGGGATCCTTAATGAGGTGTAGCATCTTCTTTTTACCATAAAAATTTACAAGGCTTCCCTCAATAGGTATAGTGGCAAAAGACATATCCATTTGCACACTACCACCCACACTAGTAGCCCATTTTCTTGATAACAACATTCCCCATTTGGCAGGGAAATCAACAATAACAACATCTAGTTTTAAGTTCTTTCCTGGGTAGGCTGCAAGTTGCACTATCAAACCTTTGACACATCCAACCACTGGCACCTCTCTGGAATCCATGGCAGTGCACTTCCCATAAGTTGTTGTCACTTTGATATCTAATTCATTCATGACCTCAAGAGGCATAACATTGCATGATGCTCCAGAATCAAACATACAGTTATGTAACATCCCTGTCCCTAATAATCAGAGTAGTGAAAAATGGATCTACATTCAGTTAGGACTCAACCAAGGATGTTCCCAAATATACTTCAGGTGGCTCACCTAGTTCTTCCAGCACTTGGGGTTTTTCTAACTCTATAATGGTAGGAGGAGTCTCAACATTGTTTACATTTCTACCTTGGGTAATATTTTCTTCTTTCAATCCCAAATACTCAAAGGCCCTTTTCTTGTGCTCAGGAATCCTAAGAAGCTCAACAATTGGAACATAAATCTTGATCTGACTCAAGACTTGGGTAATGTCATAAGGAACGTATTTGGGAAAGGAAGCATTTGGAGGAAGATTGAGAAACTCATTTGACAACAAAGGATTTTTCATGGTCTGAGCATGGGCAGGGATACCATTTCTGCTTGGGGACACAAGGCTTTTTCCAGATGTATCTTTCTTAGGAGTTTCTTTTGAGATATTGGTGAGAACTGGAGTTTTTGGTTTGGCCTGAGGCCCTGCCCCTTTGACAACTTTACTCCTAGTGTTATATTCCTTTTCATGGCCAACTACAACATTCATTAACAACTACCTATCCTCCTCAGAAGGGATTCCTCCATCATACTTTTTAATCATTAATGCCCTTAAGTATTCAAAATCATTACTAGGAAATTAAAAATATTGTACCATATCTATTTCAAAAGTATGAGAGGGAGGAAGGGGTAATACCCAGTGGATGCAATCCCAGAAATCTGTAGCAGTTCTGGCACTGATTAATTTAGTTGAAGTTACTCCTTGCTGTGAGCTTGTAGAGCACCCCATCATGCACACATCATCATCAGTGTCATCATCAGCTTCCTCAACTTATTTTTCTTCATCACATGGGGCATGTGGCAAGAAACATCTATCACACCACTCAATTTCATTGGCTTCTTCCACAATAGCAACTTTGGCAGTCAAAGGATCATGCACAAAATTATTTTCCTTGGGTTGGGGTTATATATTTCCTGATCCCACGAGTCCTTTTCCTCTTTCATCAGATCTCTAATCACCCCTAGGATGATTTTCAAATATTTCTTGACCTTGTGCTTTATGATGACCTTGGGAACCTTGTCCAATCCCCTTCTCTTCTCTGGCCAGTTTATAGGATATTTCCTTAACAACTCTAGCCAAAGTTTTCACAACCTCCTCCAGATCCACGTACTTACTTGATTGAGGCTTCTCTGGATTGATCAGCTTGATGCCTTCTCTCTTAAGAGGTTTACCAATTACTTTGATATTATTTTCAATCTGCAAAGCCATGGTGAAGGCCTTCCTCAATGTTGTTGGGTTCTTATCCCTCAAATAATAGGCAACCTTCTTATCAAAAGCATAAGAGTATTTTATCAAACAAGAACATAACTTGGCCTTAGGATCACATGTAGCCTATTTAGGGTCTTATTGAATCTTGTATTGAAGTCATGAATAGACTCATTAGGATTCGTTTTTTATATTTTCAAATTCTGATAAAAGAAACCTAGGGTTTGTTTTATCTCCATACTGCAATCTAAAAGCATTCTTCATTTTTGTCCATGAATCAATGGAGTTGTCTGGCAAAGATTTATACCAGTCTCGTGCATCCTCTTCTAGAGTATGAATAAAAAAATTTATGTACACATCCTCAAATTCAATCTCAAAGTCTTCCATCATATTGACAAAAATCTTTAAGTGCTGATCACCAGTAATAGAATTATTTCCTTGAAATTTAGGCAATCTATTTCTAACATCTTGGGGCACAACATTTGGATATCCAGTCATACCTCTGAAATCTATAAGACCAAAAGTGTTCACAAAAAATAGAGGTCTGGGTGGGGGCTGGGCCATATTGTTTTGGGGAGGTGATCTTATAGGAGAAACAAAATGATGAGGAGTGAGGGGTCTGTGGGGCATAGGAATGTAATTCTCAAAATGAATGTTCTCTAAAAAATCTATTTCTTGGAAGATCCTATCAGATTTGGAGAACACAAGGACAAAATGAGATGTAAATTTTTCAAATACAAAAGAAGGACCCTCTCCAAATGGAGAATTAAAATTTACAAAAAGACTACCTGAGTCAGAAGCACTTGAGGAATTATGACAATCTTCAATAACAGACTGATCAATTTCCGCAATTGATAACTCTTTTCTTGATTTCTGATCTCCAACAACTTTCCAGATTCTTCTTCCTTCTAGAATTTTCTTTCCTAGCTCTAGAAATAACCTTCTAGTAGCGTATTTAACAAAGAAAGATCTTCTTCCTTCTATATTTGCAGAGATTAGTGATAAATTTCAATTGACAGAGGTTAAGACACTGACATTTATCAAAATTTAATTCAAGACAGAGTCGCCACTAAGGATTTTCACCTTAGTTGTGCAAATGCACTAAAATTGGTCTGTCAAATGTCTATCAACACTAAATTCATGCAAAGATTCACAGATCTGACCTTCCTTTACCCATATTTAACATTGTTGATGTAAAATTAGTGTAAAAACCAACAGAAACTAGAAATATTGCACATAGAACTTGTAACTTTGCTAAATTATTACAAATCAGGACACAGGATGACGTTTCAACAACATATTTGCACTTTAGAATATGTAAGAAACATTACCAGGGTCTATATGCATTGTTGATTGTTATAACTTTTTTCAACATCCTTCATGTCCCCCAGTAAATGGCACCATTCTGGTGTTGGTATCCAAATTGATTCTCCCTTGGAAACCAAGCAGCATCAAAGATTTAACAAGACACTGAGAGACAGACAGATCATATTATGAGTCATTTTGTATAGCCAGGGAGGGTATTTGCTAACTCTTTATCACTCAGGCATCAGAGAAATGGATAACACCTTATTAAGGATTTGATCTATCCTCACTGCTTTAGGCCGTGCCTTTCGACCAGGGTGAGAGGACCCATTTTGTAACCTCTGTTGGTGAAGGCGAATGAAGATATCCTTCTTTGCATAAATTTGAAAGGGGACCCTAAGAAAATATGATCAATGCACCACAATTTAACTCTCACAAGTTGTCACTTCTAAATAATGGTGATATTTTCTAAACAAGGCTAAAGGTTACTAAAGACATTATGGAATCCTGATTGCTTCTGCATATTTTGGCAGTAGAATTTATACATTTGTGGACATACAGGGAAAATAGGGGTAGTTCAGGTAGGATTCATTGTTTTGAATAATTTTGGTGGGAGATTAAGTAGGATAAAATTGATTATGCCAGATCTTTGAGAACCTTCACAACATTTAGAAAACTAAATGACAAGAATGCTTCAGAATAGCTAAAATATTCCTTCAACCAGAAGGTGTGCATCAATGGAGGCCCAGATTTACATGTTTTCACACAATCTCCAAGAATTTAACACGAAGGCTTGAGCCAAAGACTCAATTAAGCATCAAAGACCCCTAGTTCCTCATGCCTAAGATACACTCAAAGGCTTACAGATAATCTTTATCAACAAATGATAGTAAAATGATTTTAAATTGTTTATCTCATTACAGGATGAAGGCTCTTCTTGAAATGAAATTGCAAATGCCACTAAACTACACAGGGATGAGATCCTTGTGTGATTCAGAGGGACTTTAACACAAGATTGCAATAGGAATAAGAAAAACTACTTGCAGACGTTCTGAAATAAAGTAGACACAAATTGGTCCAAGATTGACATAGATTAATTTGAAATTGATTAGATTCATCAGCAGGGGAAAGTTTCTTTGAACAGTCTCAGAGATTTTCAATGGTTTTACACTCGCAACCAACTTGACGTGATTGAAATCTAAAACATAGGAAATTAACAGGTTTCTTAGATTGGTCTCTCAGGAAGATGGGCTCTCTCAAATTTTCTCTTAAAAATTCAACCCCCGACCATTTGCAAGAGTATTCTCATTGCATTTATACATTTCACTCGCTCACTCATCCCAAAATTTCCCCCCCAAAAAGAAGAATATTCAAGGAACCTTTGCTTCTTACCAATTTTTCTTGGAAAGTGATGTTTAACAAATTTACACTCAATCTTCCAGGTGGAAAAATCATGAACTGATCACATTTCTCAGACCCTCGAATAATGACTGGGATGCCATGGCACATATTTTTGACATTGCTTAAAATAATTCTTATTCTTTCATGCGAGAAATCCCCATTTTAATCATTTTCTGGTGGCCTTGTATAGCTAGATCTGACAGGCAATCCTTTTTTCCCTCGAGGCAACACCTTTTTCATCCTTTGTGCCTTTAACCTCCATCATTTCATCCTTTTCCCATTCTTTCTTCTACAACTTTTCCCTACATCCATTTTCTCTATTAATTCACATTTTTGCAAGTGCCTGAGCAAGTACAACTTCAAAATATCAAACTCTAGAATCCTTGGACTCACAAATTAAGTTCTAAATCCATTCAATGGCACTTTGCAGACAAAAATGACAAGGAATTTCATCAAAAATGATGAAAAATAATGTGTATTCGCATCTCCAGGAGTCTTGGAGAAAAAATGGCAGCAAAATTAGATGTAATGCACAATAACCATTGATTCTGCCCCTTCTCAACTTTATATTAGAGTCCATCCACATGTTTCCTTAGTGCAACTGAAAAGGTGAGGTATAGAGGCAAGTTTCCAAACAAGCTCAGGCCTTCCACATGCCATGGGCCCAAGAAAAATGCCTTTTGGCCTTTGAAAATTCTCAAGTATAAAAGGAGCCAGCGGAATCCTCCACGTGTCTCCTTAGCACACATTTGGTATGGTGCCCAAAAGTGAAGACCCCAAACAAGCGTGGGCTCACCATGTGTCTCAGTCTGACAGAGTTGTTGAAAAATTTTAAGGACCAGTGGAAGGCACCATGTGTCTAGGGTGTGAGATAGTTTTCCTTGGCCTGTTGAAAAGTCCAAGCAAGGGAAGAGTGAGTGGAAACCTCCACGTGTCCTCCTGACGCTTCTTCAAAAGTAAAGTACAGGGGTCCAGTTCCAAAACAAGCATCAGGCCCTCCATGTGTCCCAGGTCTTAGAATGTTTCTTGAAAAGTTTAAGTATAGAGAAGAGTCAGCAGAATCCTCCATGTGTCTCCCAGGCGCAACTTTGAGATAGTGCCCAAAAATTGAGACCCTAAATGAGCGTAGGCCCTCCACATGTCCATGGTGTAACTAAGTACACCGGACCGCATGAAAAAAATGGATAAGTCTAGGAAAGGTTTTCAGAAACCTCCACGTAGTGTATCATGGCACAAAAAAGCTCAAAACCAAGAGGAAAATTTTCAGATGAAAGGCCCTTTTGGACAATTTTTGAGTTGAAGTGGGCCTTAGAGTTTCAAAGTGCCCCTCCGATATGTCCCTCATAAAGGGAAACATTTCCAAAGATGCTAAGATATAAATTTTGATGGGGAAAACACACTTGTCAAACCATAAAATGCAGGCTCACCATTTGTGCCTAGAAAATGAATGAGTTCTTTAAGGAAGCAGGCCTTAGAAATGATATAAGGCCCAAATGTGATCCACTGAGCCGTATCCAATCAGAAAGGACCACATTTCCATAGATATTGGGACAAAAATTGACAGGGAAAACAAAACGTGACTGTGGAAAAAACAAAACGAACGGGAAAAACCTGAGTTTACACCCAAGTTACAAATTCTTTCACATGGATAGAGGAACAAAAAAAAATTATGGACTTTAATTAATCCTTGACCAAAGGAAAAGACTAATCATGGTAACCAAATGAAGGACAGAGCTTTCACACATCAACACGGGGAGATAGAAAATACGACAGATCCCGTAAACTGAATAATTTCAAGGAAAAAAGGGGCAAGATCAAATTGAGCACCAACAAGCATGACTTCAAAAGGAAAGAGAGAAAGGAAGCCCTAAAACAACACAAGGTCTCCATGTGTCACACATGTAACTACCATCACAGAAAGGACCAATCAAAGAAGTGAAGAGCTCGAGATTCGATGGATTAAATGTGATCTCGGTCTCCAAAGCATGTAGTTGAGGTTTTTCTCCAAAGGCCGAGGATTCCATAGGTAAAAACTAAATGAATACGGTAGGAACCTTAATGGAGGCATGTTGAAGCAAGAGCCGCGAAGATCTATAAGAGAATGTTCTTATGCCAGAGAGAAGGGGACATATAGAGACACAGATAGAGAAAAAGAGGTTCCAGAAGGTCAGAAAGGAGGGATTTAGGTTCAATCTATTGTGTTCATTGGCCTTAACAAGGATCTATTATAAAGAAGTGTTGTAATCTGTGCCATTTCGGCCTTATCAACTATTTTCTATATAAATAAGATTTCTTGTTCTGTGCACTGAGAAGTTCACAATATTCTATGTCCTTTATTTCTTCATGTTTGCTCTTATTTCAATTCTCGATGAATGTTTAAATATCTATCATGCTGCACGCCCTTAGATCTTTTAGATGAATATGTTTTATCGTGTATTTATTTTCATCTCGCCTTTGATGATTTGAAATATCTTCAAAAAAAATTATTATGTTCAATGTTGTTTAACTAACCTAGTAGTTATTTCGATATCCATCTTTGTGCTTCTTAGTAAAGTTTTGACGCATCGCCTTAGAATTTATATACTAAATTTTTTTCTCTCTAACCCTTATCTCAACCCAAATAAAAGAAGATCCAACTTCTATGAAATCTGGAGGTTATCTTAGGGGCTAAGTCCCACATCTCTAAGATTTCCCACAACTTTGATGGTTCATCTACAAAGATAATCGTCAACAGGTCACCCATTACCATAATTCTATAATTCCAATTCATTATAATAATAACTCTATTGTTTTCATATTTTATTTGTGCGGGACCTTCCAACCCGTCTTTGGACCCAAATTATTATTAAAAATTCTTCATCAAGTTTCCCGCATGGTGCGTGTTCGATTGTGCTCAAACAACATTTTTGATTTAAATTTAAGAAGTCTATAAGTAAATAGGTGCATTGGTGTTCTAGGACATACATGAGTGTATTGAATAATAGAAAAGTATCCCTATGCTGAATGTAAAGTACAAACATTCAATTATATAAGGAAACATGAAGAGCATCCCGTTTTTATTGTGGTTTGCATCAAACAATAATTATGACATTAAAAATGATGCGGGTTGAGTATTTACATGACACTAACTATTTACTGATATTTGATGTGATGGTTTCAAAGATTATTCAACATCCTAATAGATAGATAATAATGGAGGGATAATAGATGCCCATGAATACATCCCCTATTTTTGTATTCTTGTTAAGTGTCACTAATTATTAGGGTTTTTAAGAAGTATATAAATTTCCCAGATATCTACATATAATTTTGGAAATTAGAATGAGGTTTATATAGCCTTAAATTAGATAAAAACATCGTCAAATAATATTTCACATACGTGAAAATATATAGAAGTATTACTTGATGGTTTAGAAAGAGTATATTGATGGTTGTGGTGAAGGTTCTTTATTCACTTTGATTTTTTTAGTTATTATTTACCTTGTTATTTTAAGGTTGAATAATTTAGCTTCGTTATTATTCTCGTAATTTTAATAGTAAACTTTTTCCTTTCTTACTTTTTCCTTCTTATTATTATCTAATTCATCTCTTTGCTGACCATAGAAAAAATTTAATTGTAATTTTTTCTGTTATATAAACCTAAGATTAGCAATCATATCATTACTCACAATCATTTCTCCCTATTAATGGGTCTAGTTTTTTTACTCGAAACGTCATATTTTTAAAATTACTACATAGTATTCCAAATAAATCTCTCAACAATGAACTCTCAAAATATCCAGAAATTTAATTGTTACCCTACATGGAATGGTTTTTGTGGATAAGGTAAGGCTTTTTGAAAAGCTAAGATTAGAATTATCAAAGAAGATTGTTGATCTAACATTTCTTAAAAGATGTTGGGATAATTGCATTTTCCCTTCGTTTGTCTGTATTTCTCATTCTCTCAAGAATAAAAATAAAAGAAATAAAAATATATTTAATTCTTCCATCTGTTCTCTTCTAAAATTTGAAATCCAGAGTCTCCGGTATTGCCTTTATAATTTATCTTCTATACTTTATTCCCTCCACCTTGAACTAGATTCTACCATTCACTTTGATTTGTAAACTAGAATAAAATCCAACTCAGATTTAAAAGCGGAATGCATTTTTTCCAAATCTAGTGAAAAAAAAAAAAAATAAAAAAAAAAATTGCACACTTTGGGGAAAGACGCATTGCAAAAACTTAAGGAATTGGGAAAAATATGATCTTCCCTGGATTGAAATTTCTTATCCAGCTAGACCCTCTATTCATTATTCTTCTACTGAATTATTATCTGTAAAACACTTGTCTGATTATAGAAACTTGCTCTCTTTCAGCTTTTGATTCAATCCTCAACCATTATCTGTCTAAATTTAGGAACTCATTAGATTCACCTCTCTCCTCAAATCTTTCAGCCATTAGCTTGTGTGATAATCTAATCTGTCATAATCCTCCTCCTACTAATCTGATTGCATCTTCCTCTTTCTCAAAATAATACACCTTTCCTTTCCCGACTCTTAATAATAAGAAATCTTATTCTTCTTATTTCAATATGTTTTCTTTACCTATAGCTAACCCTAGCACTTCTCCCCCATTTTTAACATCAAACGTGGCTTCCTCTTAGCCCTCTCCATAGGTTGAGTTCCATCCTCCCGCCTCCTCTTTACCAGGCCCCCGTTAAATAATAGTTTAACTCATTATCCCTCCTCCATTAATTTAAACTCCCCCTCATCTTCTAAACTTTTCTCTTATCTTTCTAATAAAAAAAAAATATAGGTAATGTTATTAATCTTTCTAATCAAATCCTTGACCCTCCTCCCTTAAAATTACTAAATAGGGGTCTTGTTTTTGCCATCACCTAAAATTTCATTCCAACCAAATATATTATTGTTAATTTTGAAAAAACATTATTTGGGCTCCCTGAGCCCTCACTTGAAGAAATTAAACAAGATTGTGTCTTCCTTCTTCGAAAAGATAAACCTCCTAAAAGTAATATTAATAAATTTGAACACACTGCTTTAAAGGTAATGTTGTTGTTGTTCTTAATCATGTTGACTATGTTTCCAAAATGGTAGATCATCTAAATTGTGGTAGTTATAGAAAACTAAATAAGAACCCTATCAATAAAATTTTAATATTTGTATCTAATGCTATTAAAAATTATTTGTTAGATGATAATATTAAGAAAAATCTTATTTTGTCATTGGAAATCACCCCGCAAATTTATGGACAACCAAAAAACCATAATCCTGGTGCTCCAATGCGTCCTATTGTCAATACCATAAACTCCCCTACCTATAAACTTGCCTCCTTTTTTGATAAGAAGCTTAAACATTTAGTAAGGAAGTCCTCCTCTTTCATCGAGGACTTGATTTCATTTGTTGATTTTATTAAAAATAAAAATGGCTCTATTGTTAGTTTTGATGTAATCTCTCTTTTTACAAAAATCCCTATTGGGGAAGTTGTTAGCATCATAAGGGAAATCAGTGACGATGAAACCTCTAACTTTGTTGATCTTTGTCTACTCTCTACCTTATTTAGCTTTAATGGAGAAATTTATGAAAAAACTGAAGGCATTGCTATGGGTTCCCCTCTCTCCCCCATTATTGCCAATTTATTCATGGAAATTTTTTAACACAAAGCTATTTCATCTTATCCTTTAAAACCAAACTGGTGGAAAATATTTTTCGATGACACAGATGTATTTTGGGCTCACGACATAGAAAACCTTAATAATTTTCTCCAGCACCTAAACAACATCTCTCCCCACATTCATTAATTCACCATGGAAAATGAGATTTATAATGCAATTTTGTTCCTTGACATCCTTCTAAAAAGAAATGAAAATGGCTCTTTATCCCAATGAGTTTTTAGAAAGAAAACTAACACTGACTATTACCTCAAGGAAGAGTCCCATCATCACCCCTCCCAAAAATTTGGTGTTTTAAAAACTCTGACTTCTAGGGTTGTAAGAATTGCTGATCATAATCACCTCAATCTTGAATTAAATCACCTTTCTAAGGTTTTTAAAAACAATGGCTATAACAATAATTTAATAAAAATTACTCTTAAAAATGCTATCAATCCTCCTCCTAAAAATGTAAAACAAATTGATTCAACCATAAAAATCATCCTTTCTTATATAAAAAACACTAGTGATAAAATAGCAAAAATTTTAAGCAAAAAAGGTATTATTACTTCTTTCAAACCTGTCAACACCTTACAAAATAATCTAAATTCCCTTAAGGATAAGATTGATGCTAATATCAATTGTGGTTTCTATATGACAATTTTCTCATGTGGTAAACCATATATTGGTGAAACTAGTAGATATGTCAAAACTAGGATTAGCAAGCATGATAGAGACATCAAGCATGATTGAATTGACTGATTGACATTAGCTAAGCATTCCATTAAAACTAAGCATTCAATTTGTCTAAATTATTCCAAATTCATTACTTTTGAAGACAATTGTATAAAGCGTCACCTACAAGAAGTCATTGAAATCATGCATGTTGATAATAATATAAGTAGGGACAAAGGTTGGTTCATCAGCGACACTTGGAAACCTATTATCCGTAACCTCCCCAAGTGATTTTTGTTTTCCTTTGTACTTTAATCAATTGTTCTTTCTTTGTATTTTCTTTCTATTTGAATGATTTTAAGACCATTATAAAATTGTTATCTTAATACTAATATGTGGATAAGCTTTAAGCTTATAATGATATTAATAAAATTCTAATTAAGATTTCCAATACATTGGTCGTAAGTAAATAGTTATAGCCATGTCTCTATTGTTAGCTTATTGGTAGAATTTTCAGGATTTCCCCTTGATAAAGTCTCCATAAAATGTTATATGAAAACACCCTTTCTTAAAAGTATTCCCAAAGAAACTCATAGAAGAGAAACACCTACCAAAAGCTCTACTGTCCCAAGAAAAAATTACAGTCCTCCTCATGCCCAAACTTCCAAGGATCCCATGCCATCTAATGAATTTGCTTGTCTCCATTCCAATGCTTCCCTACCAAATAATGTTCCCTATGACATATCCCAAGTACTGAGCCAAATCAAAGTGAGTGTTCCAATCATTGAGTTGCTTAGGATTCTTGAGCACAAGAAGAGAGCATTTGAGTACCTAGGTTTGAAAGAGGAGAAGAGTCCCCCAAGTAGAAATGTAAATGTTGTTGAAACTCCTCCTCAAATCATTATAGACCTTGAAACACCACCAGCATTAGAGGATCTTGGAGAAACACCTAAGGTATACTTGGGGACATCCTTGGTTGATTCCCAATTTAATGTTGATCCATTCTTTACAACTTTGATCATAAAGGATAGACTACTTCACAATTGTATGTTTGACTCTGGTACATCATGCCTCTAGAAGTCACGAATGAGTTGGATATCAAAGTGAAAAAATCCTATGGAAATTTTACTCCCATGGACTCAAGAGAAGTGTCGGTAGTTGGTTGTGTGAAGGGTTTGGTGGTACAACTTACATCTTATCCTGGGAGGAATTTAAAATTAGATGTTGTGATTGTTGATTGCCTTGCCAAATGGGGTATGTTATTATAAAGGAAATGGGCTGCAAGTGTTGGTGGGAGTGTCCAAATGGACATGTCTTTTTCCACTATTCCCATTGAGGGTAGCCTTTTCAATCTGTAAGGAAAAAAGAAGATGTTACACCTTATTGAAGATCCAAACAATGCTTCTTATAAAGTATTATTTGTTGATGTTGATGTTGATAATTTTATTGGGTTTGCTAATGGTAAGGAGCACAATATGGATCAGTCAAAGTGCCTTGAATAGGTAAGTTCCCCTTGGACCTTGCTATTTGATGGAGCTTGCTACAAATTTGGAAATGGTGCTGGTATAATTCTGATTTCTCCTAGCTTGGAAGAGTTTGTTTTTTCCTTCAAGATTAATTTAAAATGTAATAATAACATTACTATGTATGAAGCCTTGTTGTTGGGTCTGAAAATTTCATGGAATTATGGTGTCAAGCACATCATTGCAAAATGAGATTCAAAGCCATTTTTCAAACAAATAAGAAAATTGTATGCTACAAAAAAATCAGCGGATGAAACACTACAAACATGCAGTTTGTGATCTAATTGATATGTTTAATTCCTTCAACATTATGCATCATGACAAGAGTTTCAATTCTGCTATTGACAAGTTGGTAGTGTTGGGGTCAAGATTTGGAAATTGCACCATTTCACCTTATTATGAGTACAATATTGAAGTGTTAACTAGGCCAATTGTCCCTGACAACATCAAACATTGACAAGTGTTTAATGATGATGCTCAAGTGCAAAGGTTCTTACAAAATAAAGGTGAGTTTATAGCTCAAAATATTGATTGGGAACCAATGGTGTGTGTGACTGAAGGAAGAGAGACTTTGTTTGGAAAGGATATTATCCAATTGAAAACTAACACCATTCCTAGAGGTCTGGTTGCACTTGAGTCAAATTTTGACAATGTTGATTGCATCATCAATAGAAACATGCCTGCCTCAAAGGATGCAGAAGAGCATAACTTGGGCACTAATGATCAACCAATAAATTTTTGGGTTGGCAGAAATCTAAACAAAGAAGAAAAATAGTCCTATGTTCAACTATTGAAGAAATATCAAGACTGTCTTGCTTGGTCTTATTCAGAGCTGAAAGCATACAAAGAGGACTTGTTTCAGCATGAGATTTATCTTGAAACAAATTCCAATCCCTTCAGAACAAAATTAGAGGCCAATTAATCCACTCCTCTCCATGAAAACGCAAGCTGAATTGAAGAAACTGAAGGAGGGAGGGATCATTCATCCCACAAGGTATTCATCTTGGGTTGCAAACCTTGTGCCAGTCAGAAAGAAAAATGGAGATATCAGACTTTATGTAGAATTCATAAATATGAATAGAGCTTCATTGAAAGACAATTATCCTTTGACAAACATGGAAAACATGCAACAGTTAGTGACTGGATCTGAATTGTTGTCCACCTTGGATGGTTTCTCTGGCTACAACCAAGTTGTTGTCAAGGAGTCAGAAAGATTTAAAACTTCCTTTACCACTCCTTGGGGAACATATGTCTATGTAAGAATGCCTTTTGGTCTCATGAATGCCAGAGCTACCTTTCAAAGAGAAATGGATGTTTCTTTTACTAGTTACATAAATGACTTCATTACAGTTTATCTGGATGATGTGACTGTGTTTTCAAGGAGCATAAAAGATCACTTCCAACACTTGGAAAGAATGTTGATCAGATGTAGAGAATTTGGAATCTCTTTGAATCCAAAGAAGTGCCATTTTGGGGTAGAAAAGGCCAAGTTCCTTGGTCATATTGTTTCAAAGGTTGGTGTCATGATTGACCCTGAGAGGGTAGAAGCAATCAATAAGGTTGTTCCAATTCCAAGAACAAAGAAGGGAATCCAATCCTTCTTTGGGTAGATCAATTTCATTAGAAGGTTTGTGTCTAATTTTATTGAATTGATTCTTCCTATTACATGCATGTTAAAGAAAGACCAAGTTATCAAATGGGAGGAGGCTACTATTTAGGCTTTTGAAGGAATCAAAGAAGCATTGAAACAAGCACCTGTCTTGGCAGCTCCAAATCTTTCTCTTCTCTTTTGCTTCTGAAAATACTATTGCATCTGTTTTGCTTCAAAAGGATGAAAATGGGGCTGAGAGGCCTATTGCCTTCTTTACCAAGGCTTTACAAGCTGCTGAGTTAAAATACACAATCATGGAAAAACAAGCATTTTCCTTGGTGAAAGCAACAAAGGTTTTCATGCCTTATATCTTAAGTTCAAAAGTTGTTTCTTATGTTCCCCACACCATGGTAAAATACATCTTATCAGAGATGGAGATCTCAAGCAAAAGATGTAGATGGGTGAACAAACTACAGGAATATGACATGGATATCCAAACCACAAAGTTGGTAAGAGGTTTGGGCTTGCTAAGCTTATGGCTGAGAGCAACTTACAGATTGTGGAAGTGAATGAAGTAGAGGAAGAAAGGGCAGATGTTCTTAAAAAGTTGGTAAGTCTCTGAGTGGTACAAGGATGTAATATTTTATCTCAAACAC
This sequence comes from Taxus chinensis, assembly GCA_019776745.2. Taxonomy (NCBI): domain Eukaryota; kingdom Viridiplantae; phylum Streptophyta; class Pinopsida; order Cupressales; family Taxaceae; genus Taxus; species Taxus chinensis. The sequence goes on along the minus strand of CM034150.1, from coordinate 82,816,165 downwards.
CTATGCTACCCTGATCATTTAAATAAAAATCAGAAAAGAGCCCTCAAACTGGCTTCTCAAAAATACATCATCACTGACTTTGGGCTAGCTTGGAAGAATCCTGAAGGTGTCCTCTTGAAATGTATAACTGAAGATGAAGCTCCCAAAAAAGTTTCTAATTTCCATGAGGGATTATGTGGAGGACACTTCACTAGAAGCATTACAACACACAAAATTTTAAGAGTTGGTTATTGGTGGCCTACTCTCTTCAAAGATGCAACCTTGCCGGTTAGAAAGTGTCAAATTTTATAGCGTTTCTCTGGAAGAATGAAAGCTTCAGGAGCCCTTCCTTTGTAGCCTATATCAATTGAAGTTCATTTCAAACAATGGGGAATGGACATCATTTGTTGAGATTTCAGACCCTTCTAGTGTTGGATATAAGTGGATTCTTGTAGCTACAGATTACTTCACTAAGTGGGTAGAAGCAATCTCCACCAAGAAATCAACACACCAATTTGTTATGGACTTGTTGTTGAATCACATCATATGCAGATTTAGTGTGCCGGTAAAAAATTGTTGTTGATAATACCATGTGTTTCAGAGTTAAGCCATTGATGGCAATGTGCAAGGAGTATGGAACCAATCTGAATTGTGCGTCAAACTATAACCCTCAAGTGAATGGACAAGATGAGTCCAACAATAAGAACTTGTGGAAGATCATTAAGGAGAACCTTGGAGTTGAACAAGAGAAAATGGGGTGAACAACTGAAATTTGTAGTTTGGGCTGATAGAATCACTGCCAAAAGAGCTACTGGTAAGAGCCCATTTGAGTTGGTGTATGGAACTCAAGCTCTGCTACCCTTACATCTGTAATTATCTTCATTTCAATTTTTTCAACAACTTGAAGATCAAGAGGTCAATCCATATGAAGCAAGGATTAATCAGATTGTTGAGTTGGATGAAGAAAGAAGAGCATCCCACCAAAGGCATGTCATATTTAGAGAGAAGTTGAAGAGGTTGTTTGATAAGAAGGTCACTCCTAGGGCTTTCAATGTTGGAGATCTGGTTTTGTTGTGGGATAGCATAAATGAAGATAAGGGCTAACATGGTAAATTTGATGCATTGTGGATGGACCCTTACTCCATTGATATCAGAATTGGTGAAAATACCATTTTTTCTCAAGGACTTAGATGGGGAATTTCTTGAAATACCTATTAATGGTAGGCATCTGAAGCATTTCTTAGATTAATCCCCAAATTTGAGGTATGCACCACTTGTATAGTGTATAGTCTTTATTTTTTGGCTCTGTTTTTGGTTTTTATGTCGGTTTGTGGTTTCCCTTGGTCTGTGGCAGCCATTTTTTGTCAATTTCTCAGTCTAGCTTTTTGGTTTCTTTGCATTTTTGACTCCATTTGCCCAATGGATGTTTTTGGCACTTGGTCTACTTTTGTTCTTATGGAATTCACTAGGAGTGCCCATCCCCGAGCAGGAGCCGATGTTGGTGCCCATTTTGATCCCCTACCATTTTTCCATGTTTCCCCTTTTCTCTTTGTGATCTAAAATATTTTTTCCTCATGAAATCGATGATGTGAAGTTGTAGCTCCATTCTTGTGCATTGGATTGTTTGAAAACTCATTACCTTACCCTAATTTGCTAAGGAGAAGTGTGTTTTTGCCCTGTTTCTGAGAAAAAATGGCTTTGGATCTCCCATCCTTCGCATTTGGTGAAAAAACAAATTGTATCTGCATTTGAATACTTTGAGTTGTTCATTGTTTCTCCATTTTTGCGCCATTTTTAAGGAATCTCTAAGTTTTCGTTGCGTTTTGCCTTAAGTTTACCCTGCACTTACCCTAATTTTTCCCGTTCAAATGCCTCTGCCATTTGTCCCATTTTTTCCTGGCCTTTGGAGCTTAAAATTGATTGATTTGCACTTGTATGCCATTGAAAATCCAATTCCATGATCAAAAATGATTTGAAAACATGTTTCAGTTGGTTCAATTTTGAGAAATTTGTCATCCTTAGTGAAAAAATTGAATTCTAGGGCATCCCTAGCATTTTCTATGTGTTTTGACGGTCAGACGGGCATCATTTTCCCATCAATTTCATCTTCAGCATTCATGGGCATTGCTGGATGATGGAATTTCTATCACTTTTTTTTACGGTCATATGGGCATCCTTTTCCCGTCAAATTTTAGCTCAAACATCTTATCATACATGGTTGTTTGTGGTTGGACAAGATTCGACAGATCTGCTCGAGCAACTTAGAATTTTTTGTGTTTTTGGCAAAATTTGAAATTGTCCCCGCAAGTTCGCAGGCCCTCAACCAATCAGAGGGTGACATGTGAGCAGTTAGAAAAGTCAAAATAGTGGAGGGGTGGAGCTGTTTTAGGCACAGTGGAAAAATTTCCTTTGGTGAAAAGGAGTTAAGGTAAAAACAATCTGGAGCGTAGGCCATAACTTGGCGAATCAGAGGTGGACACGTGTCATGTTTTCATCAAAAGCGGGATGGAAGGCTGGTGAAGGACTTAGAAAAATTTTACCATTTTTTGGTGAATGGGAACAAAAGTTGTGAAAAGGGTCGTGGGTCTGCCAGGCTAATCAGGAGTGGACACGTGGCAGGGTTAGAGAGAGAACGTTGGACCTCGGGGGAATCTTGACATTTTTTCCCATTTTGGCATAAAGGGTTAAAATTTTAAAATGGGGCTACAGCTCCATCAATGGTCACGATTGAGCCATGTGTATAGTTCAGATCAAAATAGGGATTCCAGAGTTTCGGGTATGTGTGGGAAATTTAGCTTTTATCTTATAAAGGTAAGAAATCAAAAGGAGGAACACAAGCCCGCAACCAATCAATGATCGACATGTGTCAGGGACAGAAGCAGAGGTGTGGTCCACAGGGATAATTGTGAAAATTTTCCTTTTTTCCAAAAAAGGTGGAAATGTGTAAAATTGAGCCATGCGATTCCAATGGATCCACATATTGGGACACGTGTCAGCGCCAAATTCAAGGGCGGAGGGGCGGAGAAAAATGTCAAATTTTTACATTTTTCCAAAAATGTTAAAATGTCAAAAAGTGATCCCAAGCCCATTTCCAATCACATTATGACACGTAGAGGGCTCAGATTGAAGGAAGAAAGGAAGATCAACAGTAACTGTGCATTTTTCAGTTTGGCTGCCATTTTTGCTCCAGGAAGCTTGGAGATGTGATTTTTGCATCAATTTTCACCAAATTTTTGGTGAATTCATGTTGTTTGTGCCTTCAAGGATCAATGGAATCAATTTGAAAATCAATTTGAAGATTTGAGGTACTTTTGAAATGAAATTTTGTTCCCTAACTCGAGCAGAAATGTGAAATATCAAATCCAAAAGTTGCAGAGGCAAATTTTGGAAAGTGTATAAGGTGAAATAATGGAAGAGGAAGATGTTGCATGCTTTGAAGAAGAATACATGCTCCCATGACAATGGAATGATGAAGAATTTTGTAATGATTTGATTCTTTTTAATTCCTGGCAACTCCTCCTCACAAAATTGGTTAAGTGTCCCTTTTAGAATCATGAGTGAATTTGTAACAAACTAAGATGCCATTGGATATTATTTTCTTGGGAAGGAAGGATAAAATGTAATAGAGAGATATATAATACATGTTTTCGAGACATGTAAAAGGTTGGGAAATTGAAAATCATGAGAAAATTTTGAGAGAAGCTCATCTTCTGAGAAACCCTCCAAAAAACCTGGTTAATGTCTTCTGTGTTAGATCTTCATTCATGTTGAGTTGGTTACAAGTGTATAGCCATCACACAAGCTCTGAGATTGTTCCTGAAACTCTCCCCTGCTGATGAATCTAACAAGCTTTTGAATTAATCTATGTTATTTTGGGCAATATGATGTCTATGTTATCATGTTTAAATGTTTGCAAATTTGTTTTCCTTGTTCTTGTTGCAATCTTGCATTGAAATCTTTAGGAATCACACAGATCTCATCCTTATTGATAGTTTAGTGGCATTTGTAATTTCATTTGTCAGAAGATCTTTCATCTGCATTGAAAATAAGCAATTTAAAATCACTTCACCTTCATTTATTAACAGAGATTTCTTGTAAGCCTTTGGGGGTACCTTAGGTGTGATTTGATCAGAGATTTTGATGTTTAATTGAGTCCTTTAACTCAAGATTTTTTGTTGAGGTCTCAAAGATTGTGTGAAGAGTGTAAACCTGGGCCTCCATTTGTGTATCTCTTCTGGTTGAAAGAACATCCTGACTATTTTGAAGCATTTTATCTGATAGTGGTTCAAATGTTGTAGAGGTTGTCAAAGATCTGGCATGGTCAAGTTTGTCTTGTCAATATCCCACCAAAAATCATTCTAAACAACTAATCCTACCCCATACTACCCCTGTTTTGACCTGTATACCCACAGAAGATCAAAATCCATTTGCTAAAGTATGCAGAACATATCAGGATTTCAAAATGTCTTCAGTAACCCTTGCCTTGCATTGAAAGTATCTCCATAATCTGGAAGTGACAACTTGTGAAAGTCAGATTTGGAGTGTTGATCATATTTTCCCAAGGCCCTTTTCATACTATTTGCACAAATTGAGGGATATATTCATCTCCTTCACCATTTGAGGGTTAAAAAATAGGTCCTCTTACCTTGGTTGAAAGGCACAACCTAAAACAGTTAGGACAAGATCAAGTCCTATTTGAGTGCTATCCATCTCTCCACAAATCTGAGTGCCAAGTAGATCACATCCCTGGCTACAAAATGACATACATCATGATCTATCTATCTTCAAGCTTCATGCCATATCTTTGATGCTGCTCAGACTGAAAAGGAGAACAAATTTGGGTACCAACACCAGTGGCGCCGCTATCGTGGAAATTCTTAGTTCAATTTGATCCATGTTCATACATATTTGAAATATTTGAATGCATATCAAACCCTGGTAATGTCTCTTGCAAGTTCTGTCTGTAAATATATTGTTAAAGCATCATTCTATACTTAGATTTGCAAGGTGTATGCAAAGGTTTCAAACTCTGTCTGTAATTTTATCAGTTTCCAGTAGTAGTTGCACTTCATTTGCATTTTTGGTTGATAGATTCAAGAAAAGGAAGGTTTGATCTATAAAGTTTGGCAAGATTTTCAGTGTTGATAAGTATTTGACAGAGTATTTTAGTGCATTTGCACAACTAGGGTGAAAGTCCTTAGTGGCGAATCCATGTTGTTTTGATCTTGATAAATACCAGTGTCTTAGATTTCTGTCATTTGTTTTTTTGGTGTTGCTAATCTCTACAAACCTGGAAGGAAGAAGATCTCTCTTCAGGAGGGACCCAAGTAGAAAGTTATTTCAAGAATTGGGAAAGATAGTTTTAGAGGAAAGAAAAGTTTGGAAGGTTGTTGAAGGTCAGACATCAAGCAAATGAATATCCATTGGTGAGAGAGATCATCCTTTAATAGAGGATTATCACTCTTCTTCCAATGATTCTGATTCAAGCAATCTTCTCATAAACTTGTTTACTTCAACTAGTGAAGGTCCTTCTGCTGTACCTGGTGAGTTCCTTCTTCAATCTGCACCTGTGTGTTTCAATTCTAGTAAAACTTTCCAAGAAAATTAGCACCTAGAGAATACCAATCTTGTGAACCACATTCTTGAGCCCCAAAGACCTCACACTCCTCATCAGCTTGTGTCACCCCCAAGATCACCACCTCAAAACAATATGGCTTAGCCTCCACCTAGACCTCCATTTGTTGTTAACACCTTTGGTCCTATAAATTTTAGAGGAATGGATGGTTACCCAAATGTTGTCCCACAAGATGTTAGAAGTAGATTGCCAAAGTTCCAAGGGAATAATGCCATAACAGGTGATCAACATCTCAAACTCTTTATTAATATGATGGAGGACTTTGAGATTGAGCATGAAGATGTGTATATTAAATTGTTCATTCATACATTAGAAGAGGATGCAAGGGATTGGTACAAGGCTCTGCCTGATAATTCTATTGATTCATGGACTAAAATGTAGAATGCATTCAGATTGCAATATGGTGACAAAACTGATCCTAGGTTTCTATTGTCTGAATTTGAAAATATCAAGAAGAACCCCAATGAATCAGTTCATGACTTTAACACAAGGTTTAACAAAACTTTGAGAAGGCTGCCAGTTAATCTGAGGCCTTGTGATCAATCTTGTTTAATCAAATATGCGTATGCATTTGATAAGAAGGCAACCTACTACTTAAGAGACAAAAACCCTACTAATTTGAGGCAGGCCTTCACCATGGCACTGCAAATTGAAAACAATATCAAGGATGTTGGGAAACCTCCTAAGAGAGATGGATTTAAATTGGTAAACCTTGAAAAACCTCAAGCAAGAAAGAGTGTAGACTTGGAGGAAGTGGTGAAAATTTTGGCAGGGGATGTCAAAGAGATTTCCTACAAGTTGGCAAGAGCTGAGAAGGGAATTGGGCAGACTTCACAAGGTCAGCAAAAAGCACAAAACCATGACAGATTTTCCAATCATCCTAGGGTTATCAAAGATCTGATGATAGAGGGAAAGGACCCATGGGGTCTACAAATAGACATCCTCAAGCACGTGAAGGAAGAGTGTTACCTAATCCCCTAACTACTAGGGTTGCTGCTGTTGAGGAAGTTGTTGATATTGATTGGTGTGATAGGTGTTTTCTACCCCATCCTCCATGTGAAGTGGACCAGAAAGATGGTGAAGCTAATAATGATGATGGTACTGATGATGATATCTACATGGTGGGTTGTTCTTCAAGCTCACAAGAAGGAGCAACATCAACTGAGGTAATAAGTGTAAGGACAACTGCAACCTTTTGGGATTGCATCAAACAGGTACAAGTCTTTCTTCCCCCTCATACTCTTGAAGTAGATGTAGTGCAAGATTTTGATATTCCTAACAATGACTTTGAATACTTAAGAGCTTTGATGATTAAGAAGTATGATGGTGGTATCCCTTCGGAGGAAGATAGATAATTGTTAATGAATGTTGTTGTGGCTCAAGAGAAAGAGTATAACACTAGGAGCAAGGTTGTTAAGGGAGTTGGGCCTCAAGACAAACCTAAAACACCCTTGCTTACAAGTATTACCAAAGAAGCTCCTAGAAGAGAAACACTTTCCAAAAGCTCTGTTGTGCCAAGAAAAATTAAAGTCATCCTCATGCCCAAACTACTAAGAATCCCATGCCATCTAATGAATCTGCTTGTCTCCATTCCAATGTTTCCTTGCCAAAGAATGTTCCCTATGACATAGCCCAAGTATTGAGCCAAATCAAAGTGAGTGTTCCAATCATTGAGTTGCTTAGGATTCCTGAGCACAAGAAGAGAGCATTTGAGTACTTGGGATTGAAAGAGGAGAAGAGTACCCCAAGCAGAAATGTAAATGTTGTTGAAACTCCTCCTCAAATCATTACAGACCTTGAAACACCACTAACATTAGAGGATCTTGGAGAAACACCTGAGGTATACTTGGGGACATCCTTGGTTGATTCCCAATTGAATGTTGATCCATTCTTTACAACTTTGATCATAAAGGATAGACTACTTCACAATTGTATGTTTGATTCTGGTGCATCATGTAATGTCATGCCTCTAGAAGTCATGAATGAGTTGGATATCAAAGTGACAACAACCTATGGAAAGTGTACTGCCATGGACTCAAGAGAAGTGCCGGTAGTTGGTTGTGTGAAGGGTTTGGTGGTACAACTTGCATCTTATCCTGTGAGGAATTTAAAATTAGATGTTGTGATTGTTGATTGCCCTGCAAAATGGGGTATGTTATTATCAAGGAAATGGGCTGCAAGTGTTGGTGGGAGTGTCCAAATGGACATGTATTTTGCCACTATTCCCATTGAGGGCAGCCTTGTCAAGATCTATGGAGAAAAGAAGATGTTACACCTTATTGAAGATCCAAACAATGCTTCTTATGAAGTATTATTTGCTGATGTTGATGTTGATAATTTTATTGGGTTTGCTAATGGTAAGGAGCACAAGATGGATCAGTCAAAGTTCCTTGAATAGGTAGGTTCCCCTTGGACCTTGCTATTTGATGGAGCTTGCTCCAATTTTGGAAATGGTGCTGGTATAATTCTGATTTCTCCTAGCTTGGAAGACTTTTTTTTTCCTTCAAGCTTAATTTTGAATGTACTAAAAACATTACTGAGTATGAAGCCTTGTTGTTGGATCTGAGAATTTCATGGAAATTTTGTGTCAAGGAAGTCATTGCAAAAGGATATTCAGAGCTAGTTGTCAAACAAATAAGAAAACTAGATGCTGCAAAAAATCAGCGGATGAAACAGTACAAACATGCAGTTTGGGATCTAATTGAGATGTTTGATTCCCTCAACATTGTGCATCATGACAAGAGTTTCAATGTTACTGCTGACAAGTTAGTAGTGTTGGGGTCAAGATTTGGATATTGCACCATTTCACCTTATTATGAGTACAATATTGAAGTGTTAACTAGGCCAGTTGTCCCTGACAACATCAAGCATTGACAAGTGTTTAATGATGATGCTCAAGTGCAAAGGTTCTTACAAAATCAAGGTGAGTTTGTATATCAGAATATTGATTGGGAACCAATGGTGTGTGTGACTAAAGGAAGAGAGAATTTGTTTTGAAAGGATATCATCCAATTGAAAACTAACACCATTCCTTAAGGGTTGGTTGCTCTTGAGTAAAATTTTAACAATGTTGATTGCATCATCAATAGAAAAATGTCTGCCTCAAGGGATGTGGAAGACAATAACTTGGGAAATAATTATAAACCAAGAAATTTTTGGTTGGGCAGCAATCTAAATAAAGAGGAAAAACAGTCCTATGTCCAACTATTGAAGAAATATCAAGACTATCTTGCTTGGTCTTATTCAGAGCTGAAAGCATATAGAGAGGACTTGTTTCAGCATGAGATTCCTCTTGAAACAAATGCCAAGCACTTTAGACAAAATCAGAGGCCAATTAATCCACTCCTCTCCATGAAAATGCAAGATGAATTGAAGAAACTGAAAGAGGGAGGGATCATTCAGCCCACAAGGTATTCATCTTGGGTTGCAAACCTTGTGCCAGTCAGAAAGAAAAATGGAGATATCAAACTTTGTGTAGACTTCAGAAATATGAATAGAGCTTCATTGAAAGACAATTATCCTTTGACAAACATGGAAAACATGCTGCAGTTAGTGACTGGATCTGAATTGTTGTCCACCTTGGATGGTTTCTCTGGCTACAATCAAGTTGTTGTCAAGGAGTCAGAAAGATTTAAAACTGCCTTTACCACTCCTTGGGGAACATATGTCTATGTAAGAATGCCTTTTGGTATCATGAATGCTAGAGCTACCTTTCAAAGAGCAATGGATGTTTCTTTTACTAGTTACATAAATGACTTCATTACAGTTTATCTGGATGATGTGACTGTGTTTTCAAGGAGTAGAAAATATCACTTCCAACACTTGGAAAGAATGTTGATCAGATGTAGATAATTTGGAATCTCTTTGAATCCAAAGAAGTTCCATTTTGGGGTGCAAAAGGCCAATTTTCTTGGTCATATTGTTTCAAAGGATGGTTTTATGATTGACCTTGAGAGGGTAGAAGCAATCAACAAGGTTTTTCCAATTCCAAGAACAAAGAAGGGCATCTAATCCTTCTTAGAAGGTGGTCCAGATCAATCTTCCTATTACATGAATGTTAAAGTGTTTAAGTTATCAAATGAATTGACTCTTCCTATTACAGGATTTTAAAGAATCAAACCAAGCATTAAACATGCACCTATCTTGGCAGCTCCGAATTACAAGAAGCCTTTCCAAATCTTCTCCTTTTCTTCTAAAAATACTATTGCATCTGTTTTGCTGCAAAAGGATGAAGATGGGGCTGAGAGGCCTATTGCCTTCTTTAGCAAGGCTTTACAAGCTACTGAGTTAAAATACACAATCATGGAAAAATAAGAATTTGCCTTGGTGAAAGCAACAAAGGTTTTCAGGCCTTATATCTTAAGTTCAAAAGTTGTTGCTTATGTTCCCCACACCATGGTAAAAGACATCTTATCAGAGATGGAGATCTCAAGAAAAAGATGTAGATGGGTGAACAAATAGCAGGAATATGACATGGACATCCAAACCACAAAGTTGGTAAGAGGTTTGGGCTTGGCTAAGCTTATGGCTGAGAGCAACCTGTAGACAATTGAAGTGAATGAAGTAGAGGAAGAAAGGGCAGATGTTCTTGAGAAGTTGGTAAGTTCTGAGTGGTACAAGGATGTAATATTTTACCTCAGACACCTATGCTGCCATGATCATTTGAATAAAAATTAGAAAAGATCCCTCAAGATGGCTTCTCAAAAATACATCATCACTGACTTTGGGTTGGCTTGGAAGAACCTTGAAGGTGTCCTCTTGAAATGTATAACTGAATATGAAGCTCCCAAAATAGTTTTTGATTTCCATGAGGGAGTTTGTGGAGGACACTTTGCTGGAAGGGTTACAACACACCAAATTTTGTGAGATGGTTATTGGTGGCCTACTCTCTTCAAAGATGTAACCCTGCTAGTTAGAAAGTGTGAAATTTTCCAGCATTTCTCTAGAAGAATGAAAGCTTCAGGCTCCCTTCCTTTGCATCATGTATCAATTGAAGCTCCTTTCAAACAATGGGGAATGGAATTCATTAGTGAGATCTCAGACCCTTCTAGTGTTAGACATAAGTGGATTCTTGTAGCCACAGATTAATTCACCAAGTGGGTAAAAGCAATCCCCACCAAGAAAGCAACACACCAAGTTGTTATGGACTTCTTGTTGAATCACATCATATGCAAATTTGGTGTGCCAGTAAAGATTGTTGCTGATAATGCCATGTGTTTCAGAGCTAAGCCCTTGATGGCAATGTGCAAGGAGTATGGAACCAATCTGACTTGTGCTTCAAACTATAAACCTTAAGGGAATGGACAAGCTGAGTCCAACAATAAGAACTTGTTGAAGATCGTTAGGAGCACCTTGGAGTTGAACAAGAGAAAATGGGGTGAACAACTAAAATTTGTAGTTTGGGCTGATAGAATCACTGCCAAAAGAGCTACTGGTAAGAGCCAATTTGAGTTGGTGTATGGAACTCAAGCTCTGCTGCCCTTACATCTGCAATTATCTACATTTCAGTTTTTTCAACAACTTGAAGATCAAGAGGTCAATCCATATGAAGCAAGGATTAATCATATTGTTGAGCTGGATGAAGAAAGAAGAGCATCACACTAAAGGCATGTCAGATTTAGAGAGAAGTTGAAGAGGTTGTTTGACAAGAAGGTCACTCCTAGGGCTTTCAATTTTGGAGATCTGGTTTTGTTGTGGGATAGCATAAATGAAGATAAGGGAAAACATGGTAAATTTGATGCATTGTGGATGGGCCCTTACTCCATTGATATCAGAATTGGTGAAAATACCTTTTTTCTCAAGGAATGAGATGGGGAATTTCTTGAACTACCTGTTAATGGTAGGCATCTAAAGCATTTCTTAGATTAGTCCCCAAATTTGAGGTATGAACCACTTGTATAGTGTATAGTGTTTGGCTTTTGCTCTGTTTTTTGTGTTTTGTCAGTTTGTGGTTTACCTTGGTGTGTGGCAGCCATTTTTCGTCAGTTTCTCAGCTAGGTTTTTGTTGGCTTTGGCTCATGACTCCATTTTCCCAATGGATTATTTTGGCACTTGGTCTACTTTAGTTCTTATGGCACTCACTGGGAGTGCCCATCCCCAAGCAGGATCCGATGTTGGTGTCCATTTTGATCCTCGGCCATTTTTCCATGTTTCCCCTTTGCTCTTTGTGATCTGAAATGTTTTTTCCTCATGAAATCGATGATGTGAAGTTGTATCTCCATTCTTGTGCATTGGATTGTTTGCAAACTCATTACCTTGCCCTAATTTTCTAAGGAGAAGTGTGTTTTTTCCTTGTTTCTGAGAAAAACGGCTTTGGATTCTCCCATCCTTCGCATTTGGTGAAAAAAAAACTTGTATCTGCATTTGAATACTTTGAGTTGTTCATTTTTTTCTCCATTTTTTGTCATTTTTAAGGAATCTCTAAGTTTTCCCTGGGTTTTACCCTAATTTTTCCCGTTCAAACGCCTCTGCCTTTTTTCCCGTGTTTTCCTGGCCTTTGGAGCTTGAAATTAATCGATTCACACTTGTATTCCATTGAAAATCAAATTCCATGATAAAAAATGCTTTGAAAACATGTTTCAGTTGGTTCAATTTCAAGAAATTTGTTGTCCTTAGCAAAAAAATTGAATTCTAGGGCATCCCTGGCATTTTCTGTGTTTTGACGGTCAGACAGGTGTCATTTACCCGTCAATTTCATCTTCAGCATTCATGGGCGTCACTAGAAATTTATTTGTTTTTTGATGGTCATATAGGCATCCTTTGCCAGTCAAATTTTACTCAAACATCTTCTCATACGTGGCCGTTTGTGGTTGGAAAAGATTCGGCGGGTCTGCTCAAGCAACTTAGCATTTTTTGTGTTTTTGGAAAAAAGTTTAAATTGTCCCCGCAAGTCTGTAGGCCCTCAGCCAATTAGAGGGTGACACATGGTAGTTAGAAAATTCAAAACAATGGAGGGGCGGAGCTGCAGAGGCACGGTGGAAAAATTTCCTTTGGTGAAAAGGAGTTAAGGTAAAAAATTGGAGCATAGGCCCTTAGCGAATCAGAGGTGGACACATGTCATGTTTTCATCAAAAGCGGGATGGAAGGCTAGCAGAGGACTTAGAATTTTTTTTTTTTTGGAAAATGGTAACAAATTTTGTGAAAAGGGCCACGGGTTTGCTAGGCTAATCAGGAGTGGAGACGTGGTAGGGTCATAGGCGGAACTTCGGGCCTCGGGGGAAACTTGAGATTTTTTCCCATTTTTACATAAAGGGTTAAAATTGCAAAATGGGGCCACAGCTCCATCAATGGTTATGATTGAGCCACGTGTATAGCTCAAATCAAAAGAATGGATTCCAGAGCGTCGGGTCAGTGCGGGAAATTCACCTTTTATCCTATAAAGGTAAGAAATCAAAAGGCGGAACACAAACCCACAACCAATCAGCGACTGACACGTGTCAAGGACATAAGTGGAGGTGTGGGTCTGTGGGGATAATTTTGAAAAATTTCCTTTTTTTCAAAAAAGGTGGAAATGTGTAAAATTGAGCCGCGACCCCAGATCTAATCATATTGTGCCACGTGTCAGCACCAAATCTCAAGGGCGGAGGGGCGAAGAAAAATGTCAATTTTTTACATTTTTCCAAAAGTCTTGAAATGTCAAAAGGTGATCCCAAGACCATTTCATATCACATTGTGACACGTGGAGGGCTCAAATTGAAGGCAGAAAGGAAAATCGACGATCATTGTGCATTTTTCAATTTGGCCGCCATTTGAGCTCCAGGAAGCTTGGAGATGCGATTTTTGCATCAATTTTCACCAAATTTTTGGCAAATTCATGTTGTTTTTGCCTTCAAGGATCAATGGAATCAATTTGAAAATTCAATTTGTAGATCTGAGGTACTTTTGAAATGAAATTTTTTTCAGGCTCGAGAAGAATCGTGAAATACCAGATCTAAAAGTTACAGAGGCAAATTTGGAAAGTGTAAAGGTGAAATGATGGAAGAGGAAGATGCTGCGGGTGCCAAAGGAAGAATACATGCTCCCATGATAAGGAATGATGAATATTTGTAATTATTTGCTTTTTTGAATGTTTGGCATCTCCTCCTCGCAAAATTGGTTAAGTGTTACTTTCAGAAAGTCATGAGTGATTGTAACAAACTAAGATGCAATCGGATATTATTTTCTTGGGAAAGAAAGATAAAATGTAATAGAGAGATATATAATACATGTTTTGAGACATGAAAAAGGTCAAGAAATTTAAAATCATGAGAAAATTTTGAGAGAATCTCATCTTCTGAGAAACCCTCCAAAAAACCTGGTTAATGTCTTCTGTGTTAGAAATTCATTCATGTTGAGTTGGTTACAAGTGTATAGCTATCACACAGCTCTGAGATTGTTCCTGAAACTCTCCTCTATTGATGAATCTAACAATATTTTGAATTAATCTATGTTATTTTGGGAAATATGATGTTTGTTATTATGTTTAAATGTTTGAAAATAGTTTTCCTTGTTCTTGTTGCAATCTTGCATTGAAATATTTAGGAATCACACAGATCTCATCCTTATTGATAGTTTAGTGGCATTTGCAATTTCATTTATCAGAAGAGCTTTCATTTGGCATTGAAAATAAGCAGTTTAAAATCACTTCACCTTCATTTGTTGACAGAGATTGCTTGTAAGCCTTTGGGGGTACCTTAGGCATGATTTGATCAGAGATTTTGATGTTTAATTGAGTCCTTTAACTCAAGCTTTTGTGTTGAGGTCTCAAAGATTGTGTGAAGAGTGCAAACCTGGGCCTCCATTTGTGTATCTCTTCTAGTTGAAAGAACATCCTGACTATTTTGAAGCATTTTATCTGATAGTGGTTCAAATGTTGTAGAGGTTGTAAAAGATCTGTCATAGTCAAGTTTGTCTTTTCAATATCCCACCAAAAATCATTCTAAACAACTAATCCTACCCCATACTACCCATGTATTGACATGTATACCCACAGAAGATCAAAATCCATTTGCTAAAGTATTCATAACAGATTAGGATTTCAAAATGTCTTCACTAACCCTTACCTTGCATTGAAAGTATCTCCATAATTTGGAAGTGACAACTTGTGAAAGTTAGATTTGGAGTGCTGATCATATTTTCCCAAGGCCCTTTTCATACTATTTACACAAATTGAGGGATATATTCATCTCCTTCACCATTTGAGGGTTACAAAATAGGTCCTCTTACCTTGGTTGAAAGGCACAACCTAAAACAATTAGGACAAGATCAAGTCCTATTTGAGTGCTATCCATCTCTCCACAAATCTGAGTGCCAGTTAGATCACATCCCCAGCTACAAAATGACATACATCATGATCTATCTTTCTTCAAGCTTCATGCCATATCTTTGATGCTTCTCAGACTGAAAAGGAGAAAAAATTTGGGTACCAACACATAGTTTTTATGCATTAAATTTTATTTCGTTGTTTTAAATATATATATACCTCATTACAAGTATTTATGGGTAAATTTACATTGGCTAACAATATGCATTGTCTTGCATGTTTGATAACCTTCTAAGGTTAGATATATTTTTCAATGGTGGAGTTTTGGTTTATCCTGTGTATTCTTTTGGTTTTAATAGGGCATGTTCCCTTTTATTTGATCCACTTTGTTAGTATTGACTATTGTGTATTACATTACTTGTATATTTTTCAAACTTATCAATTTTATTTAACTTCATTTACTTGATCTAATCTTAGATTTTGTTTGAAAGAAAAATGTATGTAAAGAATACTAGTGTCCCCCCTGAAGTTATGGTTTATATTTCCAATGATATGTCTTTAAATGAAAATGTTGTACATGGTTCTCACACTGACAATGAATGTACTAAATTTAGTGAAGGGAAAAAATCATAGATGACTAAGATAGGGACTAAGAGCTTGCACAAATTAGAAAACATCTTTAGAAAACCCTAATTAGATAGTACACCTCGTTAAAGGTACTACGATATGTTCAAATTTAAACCTTATCTCAATAGGCTAAAGATGGGTCTATGATACAAGATATATATCCTAAAAGATGAAAAGTGTGTGTGTGTGTGTGTGTGTGTGTGTGTGTGTGTGTGTGTGTGTGTGTGTGTGTGTGTGTGTGTGTGTGTGTGTGTGTGTGTGTGTGTGTGTGTGTGTGTGTGTGTGTATGATGTTAATAATGAAGATCAATTATTTACGTGATTACCTTATTCTTATAGAAATATTTCTCCTCATGTTTATATTGTTTCTATTTCTTCTCAAACTAATTATATTGTTTCTAAGTTCCTCAACAACATTCACTTGTTTTTTCTCATTTTTTTCAAAATTATTAACTTGCTTCTCAAAATTCCATCTATTTTTCCATGTAAAGTTGATAATGTATTGAGTTACGTTTTTTTAGGCGTAGTGAGTAAATACCCCACTCATCAAATTATGCATAGAATAGAAATCAAATCCATAATCTACTAGTTACAAATGTAGTAATTTACTGTTATGATGCAATCCTAAAAAAAATGAACTTCATTTACAAATACCTATTTAGATGTAAAGTTGGAAATGTGTTAATCTTCACTTTAGGATTCACACAATATAAAATATATATTAAATTCATAATTCAATTATTTTAAGTTTTTTGTTAAAAATAAAAAATGGTTATAATTTTGGATATAGAATTTCATCTATGAACAAAGAGTAGAGGTAAAAAATGAATGCATAATTCCAACTCTAAACAAAGATGGGTAAAATAGTTTCCTCAAAATAATGTAAGAGTTAAAGTAAAAGAAGTATCTAGAGATTAATTTCAATATGGTATGTACGCCATGTAGTTGAAGTGAGGTTGGTGCCTCATATATATTTACGAGTGCAAGGTGGTCCCACATGTTAGAATCATACAGAGTCATCCCATATGTACTATAAGTTACCATGAAAACTTAAAGTAAGGCGTCTGACATCGTAGATATTAAAAGGACATTTTATTTCCTAATTATGCCGAAGGCGTGTTTTATAGTTAACATATATATGGACCGAACCCACCCCATTTTGACATAATGTAGTGTCAATGATGTTATATAATTTTTTATTGGTTGAGAGGACACACATCAAATGTGGCTGAACTACATACCGATTGTAATTGAAATGTGAGAAATCTATCATGTAACATCAAAATTGACATATGTTTATTTTATTGAAAATTAATGATGCACTCAAATCTACTCAATTACTGTGAGAGAGGTTGGATGGTGTATCAAATGTGGTGTTGGATAAAATTGTAATATGACATCGACTGCAAAATTGTATTTAAAAAGATTACTCAATAATTACTTGATTGTATCCACCCCCAAAAGATTCTCCTTATTTTCTCCTTGATATGGAATGTATTTTAAGAAGACCTACATATATGTCAAAATATCTTCCCAAACTTGTCACCTCTCAAAAATGTAAAGAATTAATTACTCGAGCTTAAATTGGAGGGGTGCAAGTAACAATTTTTACTTGTGTATCGCCTATTCTCCCACAATTACTCAAGCTTAAAACTAAAAAGGGGGCCTACAAAATGCTACAAGAATCAAACGTTTTGGTTGGCTTCGAACATAGAAGTACTGGATTTTTGGCATTTTTATTTTTCCTCATTTAAGCGCATGAAATTGCACTCGTTAATAATGTGAGTGAGATCGAAATTATACAATGAATCATAGATAGCAGATGGTATTTAGGTCGAAACAATCTAAGTCATGGAATAGGTGTGTGACATATCGTGTTTTAATTCCCACATTTTTATTTCAATCTTTCCATTCATGTATCCTTCGTATCTAGCAAATTAAACGTCATCTAATCAAAAACCTTGACACTATAATAAAGTAAAACAAAAAATATCAAATTTCTATTGGAAAATAAAATCTTCTTGTCGCACATATATCCATCTGCTAGCAGATCTTAATTATCAATGATTGTTCCTACATTGTCTGCTTTTTTGTAATTACTCAAGCTTAAAACTGAAAAGCGGGCCTAAATGTGCTGCAAGAAACAAGGAGTGTGGTTGGGTTTTGAACTTGGAACCTATTGAATTTTCACCATTTTTTATTTTGGCCCATTTAATCTCAAATTGCACTCACATGAATAACGCACACAAGATTTACATGATTAAGTCGAACACATATAACAAATAATTTTTTGGTAGGAACAATTTGATCCATGAAATAAGTGTGGGGCATGCAAGTATTCAATTCCCACCTTTTTATTTCCAACATTCCTTTCATGTCTACATCGACTTGTCTATCAAATTAAACACCGTCTAATTGAAAACCTTGATGCCATGAAAGACAAAAATTAGCAAAGCTTGATTGGTAGATAAAATCTACTTGGGGCTCATATGACAAGTCGATTGAGGGGCTCAATTATCAAATATGATTATTCGTGCACCACCTATTTTCCTACAATTACTTAAGCTTACAACTAGAAAGGGAGGCTACTACAAAGTGCTACAAGAAGCGAGCATCCTAGTTGGGTTTTGCACCCGTAACCTTTTGGATTTTCCCATATTTTATTTTGTCCTCTTTTCGAGATCGAGTTGATAAATTGGAGCACAAATAGTACATATTTTTGGGTAGGAACAATATCATCCATGGAATAGGTGTGGGACACGCAAGCATTAAATTCCCACCTTTTTGTTTCCAACTTCCCATTCATATCTACAAGTTATCTATCAAATTAAATGTTGTCCAATCGAAAACCTTGATGTCATGAAATAAAAAAATCAACAAAGCTTGATTGGTTGATAAAACCTACATGTTGTTGATATGCCCAACCGGTTGAGGGGGTCAATTATCATTGATTGTGCGCATCCCCTATTTTCCTTTAATGACTTACACTTACAGCTTGAAAGGGAGGCTACAAAGTGGTAGAAGAATCAAGTAATCTGCGTGGGTTTTGAACCCAAAACTTTTTGGATTTTCCCCATTTCTTATTTTGACCTCTTTAGGTGCAAACGCCCATTTTATATATGTTGGTCGTCATGCTGCCTCGAACCTAGAACCTATTGGATTTTCTCCATTTTTTTATTTTGACCCCTTTAAACACAAATTGCACTCATATGAAAAATGCATGTGAGATGGAGGTAATGGGGCATGTAGGTTTTTAACTCCCTCCTTTTCATTTCCATATTTACATTCATGTCTTTGTCTTATCGAACATACTAAATACTGCTGAAACGAAAGCCTTGATACTGTAATTTTTTTGTACAAAAAATTATTGACTGACAAAAAAGACCCTAAGTTGTAGGAAAGAAAGGTTTTGCATAGGTTCCCTACATCATTTCCCCCACCCTTCGACTACTCCTCCCTCAAACCCCTTTTTCTTCACCCTTCTTCCTCTGCTGATGTCTCTACTCTGAGTTTCACTTTTTTAATGCATCCCCTTTGACGTTTCCATCGCACATCTAGTTTATTACTATGTGAAGAATATATATATTTATATATATATATATATATATATATATATATATATATATATATATATATATATATTTTTTAATGCAATTCTCTTTTAAATCTATTTAGACTTGATTCCACACAATAAACAATTTGCCAATGTTTCTCAAAGTTGACTCGGTCGGCCATTGCGTCTCTTTCTTGTGTGCACCTGCTCCTGCACCAGGCATCAGGCACCAGGCACCAGCTGTTGAAAAGCTTTTTTCATATGTTTCTGTGCAGGTACCGTAGATCGTTTCGTGATATAAGCTGGCATTAACTTTAAATCGGAGAATCGAGATGATGAAATATTTGTCCTCGAACAGGCCCACCGCTCATCCTCACCCTCACGTTTTCTTCCTCTGACATTGCACTGTTAAGTCTCTTTCTTCACTCACACGTTTCGTAAACGATTCTGTCTCTTTCTTCCTATGTCTCGCGATTCGCATGCCCTCTTCTCTCTCCCGCTCTGCAACTGCATCATCGCCTTTTCTTTGACGAAATAATGGCAGTCACATTCAACTGCGTATCTATCGCTAAACATCGCTTGACACGGCGGTACAAGCGATGCAGTGCGACAGCTCCAAGCCTCCACGTTTATTATTATTGTTGAAATTTGATTGTTCTGATTCTGATCAGCCCTGACTGCACACTCTGACTGCGCGTAGCGACTGTTTTGGAAATGTACAATGATGGTAAAGGGAATGGGAATGGGAAAAGAAAAAGCAGGGACAGACCCAGGGAGACATCTCGAAATTCTCATTCCTATCTATTATAGTTTGGATCGTACTGCAGGAAGCTCAGTTCAACAGATCTGCATGTTGTAAGTGGATTTTTCCGCCTCTCCTTAAAAAAAATCTATAAACATTCTCTTCTTCTAAGTTCCAGATATATAATGATTTCATTCGTCGGGGTTGAACCGGAATCAGAATTAGGTTAAATTATTCCAATAAAAAGTAGCGGGAAATATATCCGTTAGAGATAACACCAAAAAATTATATGAACCATACGTTTAAACCGGTCTTTAGATTTCCATGATGGTTGAAATAAGATTTCCACGAAGAAAAGTAACGACGTCCCAAATTATTACGCCGAAGGCGTTCTTCCTATGGGAAAGGGCTTTGCGGACATTCACAAGACTATGTCAAATTTGACGGCTTAAATGATGATTTTGATGGGAGTGGTGATGGTTTAGCTTTTCTCTGCTATTTTTAACAATTTCGCTTTTCTGATTTTGCATGCTGCGGCAAGTTTGCTATTTTTAAGTTTTGTTTTTTAACTTTTGCGTGGAATGGCCTTTAAATACTGGTACTGGTCACTGTAACACTATAATTTCATTCTCCATCACGCATGTAACATCAACTTTAGAACTTTGGCAACTTCATGCATGGTGGCTGGATTTTTTGGGACGGCAATATGGTTTTTGGATTTATGGCTAGAGTCTTCTTATCTCATCTTCTTCTATTCTTGAAGGATGTGTTCCAAAAATCTGGCGGGTTAAATTTGATGGCCTAAATGATTGTTTTGACGGGAGTGATGACGGTTTAGCTTTTCTCTGTTATTTTTAACTATTTTGCTTTTCCGATTTTGTATGATGCAGCAGGTTTGCTATTTTTAAGTTTTGTTTTTTAGCTTTTGCATGCGATAGCCTTTAAATACTGGTAGTGGTCACTATAACACTATAATTTCATTCTTCAGCACGCTTGTAACATCGACTTTAGAACTCTGACAACTTCATGCATGGTGGCTGGATTTTTTGGGACGGCAATATGGTTGGTGGTTTTATGGCTAGAGTATTCTTATTTCATCTTCTTCTATTCCTGAAGAATGTGTTCCGAAAATCTGGGGGGTTTTGTGGCACATTAAAGAGAAAACAAGGCATACAGCTTGGCGCCGACATGTGCCTGGCGCAGACTGCAAATGAAATTACAGGGTCCTAGTGGAGTCAAGCCTTGAACCTCTGCCTGTAGAGAAAGATCACAAAGCAAGCATGATATTGATAATAAAATCACAGAAGGAATTTTGAAATGGTCTTCTCATTCTCACCAAATTTGAATCTTACTTCAAGATCTCAACCTCAAAATCGAAGCCAACCTAAAATCAAGTAGAGTTTTTCTATTACTTTTTTTTAATGTACAAATGGATATGAATATCGATATTTTCTAACTTTTTCTAGTGGGAACAAAGGTTTTCTAACTTTTTTTCCTCAATCATTGGATGTGGGTACAAAGATTTGCTTTAAAAAAAATCTATGTATAGGTTTGGGCACAGAGAGTTTGTAACTTTTTATGTGTGAACGGTTGTGGGTGTATAGAGAATTTCTAATTTTTTCCTCTCCACCAATTTGAAGATAGTCATTAAAATATTTGCTTGGCATTATAACAGTGAACCATTAGTTGCTGCAACTTGAGCATCATGCACCTACTGGTAAGGTAATTATCCTAAAAATGAGAAAGAAAATTGTAATTGCCAAGCTATTAATCGGTTTACTTGAACCTCACTGTGAAACTAGTATTTGAAACTACTCGAAGACATTGCTAACGAATGATCTATAAGGTAAGTAATTCGAATTTCAAAGACAATGAAACATATTCAGAGCTGTTGTCACAGATAAGCTTTTCAAGGAAGACTCCATCTCTAAAGGACAAGATAAAAGAAATTTGTTCTCTTTATTGAAGAAAAAATCATCGTTGTATAATGATATTAGGCAAGATATTGCACTTCATTTTCAGTTTGCTTGTATAATGAACCTAATAAATGAAATCTTAAATCAAGACGATCTAACAAATCACTTGGAATTTTTTGTAAAAATTGCTTTTGTAAAATGGGACCAAGAAAGAACAGCCCTTTGATAAACAATAATCTTGTAAACAAGTAAATATATCTCGCTAGGTCCCACAGACCAATTGGCCTATAAGAATCTTTACAAGTTTTATTTCATACCAGCCATTTGGATGGGGGCGCACATTTGTTACACAACCTTGTAATTCCAACGCTAAATTTTCTAATTTATTCTCTATCAGTCAAAGTGGGTATACTTTTATTCTTGACTTTTCTCCCTATTTATTTGATAAGATTGAAATGATCATGACAAAGATATGCATTTTTTGTTTCAACTAGGCATAGACATTCATAGGCTTATCTAGTGGAATGAAGTTTTGCAATATTTGTAACACTTTGGATCCTTTCTATGTATTTTATTAATTTTCCCTGTTTGCTAATGGATCAATGCCACTAGAAAAATTTCTTCCGCTTTTGTGTCTTACATTGTTTGTTCTTATCTATTATTGAAAACATAGTTTTTTTGCAATCTTATTTGATGCTTGAATGCAAAATATGCATTGGACGTCTCATCTAACCAAGAAAATTGGTTGAAAGAAGGAGAAGCTTGTCACATAAGGATTCTTTATTTTTAAGAAAAATCTTATCAGGTGCATGTTAGAATTTTTCCTTTTGAAATATGTTTGATCAAACGATGGTTTCTCCTTACCAGGATGTCTAATTGGATTTGGTTGGTGTTTCATGTTTATACAATATTCATGGCCAAAGTTTCTAGCCAAGAAATGCCTCAACATAAAGACCAAAGGACATGAATTCCATGTAGATGAGATTTTTGAAGGTAAACTTGAAGATTTAGTAATGATCGTCTTGCATTATTTGTTCATATATGTTATTGAAAACATGGTCTTTTTGCAATGGTGATTGGATACAGATACAAAGCCAAATCAATCAATTTGTATATAGTAAAATGAGGAGATATAAAGGTTATAGATTTATCTCCGTTTGCATGTCTAATTTATCATTTAACCCATAATGGTGTTGATTTAGGATGGCATTGTTTTTTTTCTCTATTATTTAAAAAACCCATTGTGCCTCATGTATTCCATTAACAATACCAATGAAATATTACAATAGCAACAAGAAAAGGGCATGTTAACATTTTTCTTCTGAAATATGTTTGATCAAACACTAGTTTCTCCTTACCGGGATTTCTAATTGGATTTGGTTGGTGTTTCATGTTTGTACAGTATTCATAGCCAAAGTTGGTGGATAGGAAATGGCTCTACATGCAAGATGCAACTCCTCTTATTGAGGAATAGGAACTCCTAATGTCTCACATAGAAACACACCTAAATTAGCAGAAGCTCAACAATTTTAAGGATGCACCACATTTGTTTGCAAAAATTGATCTTGTGAACTCCCACAACCTTCAAATGTTGAAGGCATTGAATGTTTCGATCACCCAATCCATTGCTAAAAGTAATAGGTGGGCTAGACTAGGAGATCCTGATGATGATCAGTTGGAACACAAAGTTGTACTATGCAAACAACAAAAAATCATGCTTATTGTAAATTTATGGGTTGACACAGGCCTCATACATGGTGCTACAGGAACAATCACCGACATTATCTACGACACATTAATGCCACCTCCAACCTTATCTTTATTTGTTTTCAAATTTGATCAATACAACGGCCCATGTTGGGATCCCTCCAACCTATTACATATTCCAATACCCCCTATTTCGAGAGGGAATTGAAAACAATTTTTGATTAAAATGGCCTGGGGATTACTATCCACACATCCCAGGGACTTACTTTGCATAGAGCAAGTGTTGACATTGGAACCATTAAAAGGCAAGGTATGGAATTCATAGAGTTCCCTCGCTTGCAAATCTACGCATTTCACCTCCTTTTTCATTCAAAAGGTACTCAAAAATGGCACACGTAACAACACTTAGAGTAAGAAGAAAGGAGGAGTCAAGACTACTATCACTCAACCCGTCATAAATACTACCATGTACTTTGATAGCACCTCCACTACTACTTTACTCAACACTTCTTGTATCCAAAATGGTAGTGTCGTTCAAAGGGTATCAAATGTATTCATGTTTAGTGAAAATTGTTTCACCTTTTTCTTAGATTGTTTCTTTGAAGTGTTGACGAAACAGATAGGGTAACAGGCGTAGGAGGAATACTTGTTCAAATGTCGGTTGATGGGTTGTTATGCACATATGACTTCTGAATCCACAGCTGATTGTGAGAGCTTCCCTTTGGCTAGGAGGAACTACCTGTAATAAAAACAAGACCACCAGAAGGAATTAAACAATATGGGCAGTGAACTGCCTAGCGTAAGCTAGATCCGGGAAGTATGATACTTCCTAGATGGCTGTCAGTCCACTATTTTAAAAAATTCAATGTTGTAAACAAAGTAAATCCTATTGTTATTTTAAAATGATTTAGGTATCTCACTTAAAAACACAATAAGAAATATATCTAATCTAACAGGCTAAGCTAGAATAGAATCCAAAGGTCGAATGATTGGTTTTGGGTCTCTGTAGGTCTGATAAAGGTCTCGAGTAGATCATAGGTGAATGAGGGTGAGATAAAATTAGGTGGGTAGGTCTCTGTTTAGGGCTGTGTGGGCAAACACAGAGACCGGTGTCAGTCAGGGGTGACCGATGACGGTTAGGTATAACCGGTGCCGGTTACTGTGAGATCTGGAAATGTCATAGAACAAGCTTTTGGTCTCCTTTGTGATTGCACAAAGGACTTTGGTTGGTCGAGATGAGGTATTGGGTGACTGGAGTAGGTTTTTGTGAGGTTTTAATGGGTCTATGGAGGTGAAAATATGGAGAAGGTCAATAGGGAGCAAGATAAACAATGGATGATAAAATGATGATGAAATGAAATAACCAGGAAAGTATGATGTTGTACTTACTTGGATTTTGTTCCTGAAGGCTTGTGTGTGAGGGATGGAGGTGCTGATGATGGGTTTGAAGGTTGCAAGTGATCACCAACTGAAGAAAAGCTTCTGCATGGGCTGCATGTACACTCCTCTTTGCTTGGATAGATCAGATCGTGGCTGGGATGGTTGTGTAGGGGAAGATGCTCAATCTCCTTCCTTGGATGTGAGTTTTTGCAAGAATTTTTCTCTCTGAAGATGCATTATCTCTCTGAGATGTGTTCTTGCTTGTCAAATTTCTCCCAATATTTTCCAACCTTGAGAATAAGGTAGTTTAGGGGTTAAAAGGGGTAACCGATGGCGGTCTGGCTTAACTGGCGACGGTTAGGGGTAACCGACGTCGGTCAAGGTGGGATTTCCTAGGTTTACTAAACTAGGGAGATCCTCCTAATTTCCTTAGATCTCATGTCATTATCCCACGGATTAGACTCAGAGCCTCTTGTGAGCATGTGGGGATGTGGTTAGAGGGAATGTAGGCATTGATTTTTAGGGTTTGGGTAAGTCTTAGTTAGTTATGGGAACTTGCTAAGAATAGGTCTTAGGTTGAGTTGGCTTGGTGAGGTGTCTAAGTGAACTGTATGTGTGGATATTATTTAAATAATAAATATAACTGTGAGGATAATGCATTAATTTAATTAAATTAATTAAATTAATATTAATGGGGTAAAGGGGGTCATGGCTAGGTAAATCTGATGAAGGGTGCTTATTTGTCGAGGGACCAAAGGGGAGTGTGACCTAATTTTAGTGTCTGCATTTTGCCCCTTTTTGTTGAGTAGCTTGTATTGGTAAGTGATGCTAACAAAAATAAGATGTGGTTGCCCCATGTGTGGGTGAAGGTGATCCCCCTCAAACTAGGAACTGACGAGGCAGCAGGTTGAAGTGGTGAGTGGTTTGATAAAAGGTAAAATGTGAGGAAAAGGCAAGTGGGTATAGGGAAAAAGGGTGAAAGGTCTACTCGGGAAATCTAGGTAATGGGTCAGGGTCACAGGTAGCAACAATCAAATGCACACACACGTATAAACTGCAGCACGCTACCGGGTTGAAGAGCAGGAAAACTCTACATCATCTAAGGTCGATAGGTTTATCCAAACAAGGTTGAAGTGAATCCGGTATCCAAGGTATAGGATATGGTCAAGAAGCACAATGTAGGTTAGGTGCAGGAATATTTAGGTATGTTCCAGTACACCAAAGGTAGGGTCAGGATAAACGGTCACGAAAATAGGCTAGGTAAGGTCATTAGGTCAATCAACACAAGTAACAGTGCCACAAGGTATAACGAACACATGAGGTCAAAGGTCACTAGTGATGGTCCAGGTCCAAATATCTAGGTCACGGCACAGGTAAGGCCGAGGTAGGGGTAAAATAATGAGTCCCTAAAGGAGGACAAATGGAGGTAGTAAATGATGAGGTCAGGAAAGGTAAGGTAATGGGTTGGGTAAAGGAGGGGTAAAGGTAAAGGGTGGGGTAAAATGGAAAAGTAGGGGAAATGTGTAGGTGAGGTAGACCAATGGCGGTCATGGATAACCAACGTCGGTATATGAAAACCGATGACGGTGAGGTAGGGCACGAGACCGATGCCGGTCAAGGGGAACCGACATCGGTTAGGTCGGGTTTTGTATAAAAACAAAAAATCCATGTTTTTATTATTCATTTGTTATTTGCGAAGTGAAGAAACAACAAAAAAAGAGAAAAGAGGGAAAAGTGTCTAGAGGAAATGGGACAATGAGCTGGCAGTGTGATTTAATGAGTGGTTGGGTTGGTGAGTAGTGGGTCCATGAGATTAGGGTGAGAGAGTTGATTGGTCAGAGGTTGCGGGTAGATATTCGGGGATGGCAGAGGATGGAGAGGGATTGGATGGACCACCAGTACAGTGGCCAGATGTGGCACTGAGACGTGGGAGCACGACGAGGTAAGCACCTAACTATATAGTGTTAATTAGATAGAGTAGAGGTTGTGATAGTTCTTATTTGTAGGGTTTTGTGGGTAGGCTAGGGTAGCCAAAGTTAAAATCATGCTATGGGGTGAATAACAGTGAAAAAGAGGGGGGGAGGGTAGTAAATTGTAAAGGTGGGCAGGGGTAGCGACGTCTGATCAGGGGAGATTTAGGTCATACTATAGGTGGGGTAAAGAGGGGACAGAGGCAGAGGTAGGAGCTATAAAAGTACAGGTCGTTAGTCTATAGGCCCAGATGGTGGATAAAAAGAGGGTGGAGGAGATGGGGATAGAGATGGTCAAGTGGCAGCCTTACAGGATTAGGTAGAACATTTACAAGGCTAGTTGGCCACATCCTAGGCACAAATTGGGGCCTTACAGGCCCAGATAGGCACAGGGGTAGGGGAACAGGGACAGGGGGCACCACCATAGGCGTAGGGAGCTGGTCCCAGTTCACAAGCTTGTGCAGGGTAGATATAGGGGCCAAGACCTATGGGACCACCCTAGACCGTGCCTATATCCAAGTTACAGGATTCCCTAAGTGAGGTGAGATATTATCAGGACCAACTCACATGGTAGCTAGGATAGACTTCCTCTCTTACGGAGAGTACAGGGCACAACAGGCATCCAGTGAGAGGACGAGATCCCGCACACATAGTGTGGAGAGCACAGGAGGTAGTGAGCTCCGAGGCCTGATCAGGGAGAGGCCACTAGCACACAACGATCAGAGCGAGGTGATGTGTCAGCAGGGGCACAGGAGGCCAAGGGTGTAGGGGACACAAAGATGGAGGACATCCGGTGAGATGTTTGATATGTGGCCACCTGATTTTTGATGTATACTCGTGATTATTGGTGATATATATGCCGGCCTGCATGCCGAAGATAGTTGTATTTTTTATCACATACCGGCCTACGTGCTGAAGATAGTGAGGATGTACGAGTGATTTTGTTGTATATTTTGAGGATATACCAGCCTGTGTGCCAAAGTTTTTGTTGTATTGATTCATTCATTCTTTTTGTATATATGAGACCGGCCTGCGTGCCGATGACATTTTGTATTGTATATCGGCCATCATACGTACCAACATTTTTGAGATGATGGCCATGATTTATGAGATTCACATGTATTTTGAGATACACATTTTATTGATTTATATGATGAGATTCATTTGTATTTAATGTGGTTTGATTAAGTGTTAATATGTTTATGAGATATTGAGATGTTATGGCACGGTTGTGTTAGATGAGATATGGATTTGTTAGGCATTTGATATGGATGGAAAGTTAGGTGAGTTAGGCATGATGGAGTTAGGTTGGTTTTAGGCATGGATTAGAGTCATGGTTGAGTCAGGTAGGCATGGTTGAGTCAGGTTATAGGCATGGATTGAGTAAGATAGGCATGTTGAGGTTATAGGCATGGTTGAGTTAGATAGTCATGGATGAGTGGTTATAGGCATGGATTGAGTTAGGTTATAGGCATGGTTGAGTTAGGTTGGGATGAGTTAGTTATGATTCATTATTGTTGGAAATGAATGATATTATGGGTCATATGTGAAATGTTGTATAATCTATGCATAGTGATGATATAGAAATGGTAGGTGTAATAAATGTATAAAATGGGTAAGCAACTTGTTATGTATGTGGCTTAATTTCCAATTTTGTTAGAAAAGGGGAACTAAGTGAAATGTGGGGTAAATGGTGAGTTAGGCATGGTTGATGAATTGTTTAGGGTAGAGAATGGCCGAGCTAACCTCCAAGGGCCCCATGCCCTTGGAGTATCACCTACATAGTCCCGGTGAAAAGGGACCTCAGACCGATGTAGTTCTCCCATGAGTTAGGGAAGAATATGAGAATGAGTTGGTAGGTTTTTGGGCATGTTGTGGGTTTAGGTGTAATAGGTGTGGGTAGATTATAGGTAAAAGGATGCAGGTGAAGGTGATTATGGTGAAAGGGGGGTATTACCTCAAAGGTAAGCGTCGAGTACCAAGTCCTGTATAAGGTAATCAAAATGTAAACAAAGATGGTTAAAAGATAAGAGGGGGGTAATAAAGCTATCTGATTAGGTAGGATCATACCGAGTAGATCATACCTTGGAGAGGTGATGACCACAATACCTGAAAGGCATTACACGATTAAATGTTCTATGATGAAGGTAGTCACAGGATCACCAGACTGTCAAAATTCCAAGATGTTCCTTAAGGATATTGAGGAAAATGAGAGTGGAAATGGTAAGGTGGATGAAAGGTAGTTAATTTTATATGTTTTGAGTGACAGGTCTTTTGAGGCAAGAGGTTCGAGGTCACAATGGGCAAGTCCTTGAATAAAAAGATTTTTTGTTGAGATAAACAGATCAATGTGGGAATTCTATATGGGATAAATAATATGGTACACCTTGAGGTCTTCGTGAAGCTGATCGATGTGGGAAGCTTCAATTTCTCTCATTTTTTAATTTTTTATTTTAAGCTTCACATAGCTGTCTTTTGAGGGAGCAGTCTATTTATAATAGCAATTTTTTTGAGAGGAAGACGTCCTTTTGAGGGAGTCATCTTTTTATTAGAATTTTGACTCAAGGAGTTTGGTCCCATGTGAGGTTTTTGAAATCATGGACAAGACCAAGGTGGAGGATAGGACTCTTGTTCAACATGAAAGGTGGAATGACCATGGGATCTCATCTAAAGGTAGATGAAAAGTATCCATGAGAATCATGCTATGTGCAGTGCCATGGTACACATATTTAACAGAAGATAAAATGTCATAGGAACTCACATGATTCTTGTTCAATTGTTAAGGAGG
This sequence comes from Taxus chinensis, assembly GCA_019776745.2. NCBI lineage: Eukaryota > Viridiplantae > Streptophyta > Pinopsida > Cupressales > Taxaceae > Taxus > Taxus chinensis. Next base: position 82,786,628 of record CM034150.1, on the reverse strand, counting down.
TGTATGGAGTGGATAATGCTCAAGGGACGAGTATGAGTTACAATGTATGGTCCAAGCCAATTAGGGTTGAATTTTCCCCGTTTACTTTTTTCTGCTTTGGTTACATGTTGATTTTCTTTCAAGACAAGGTCACCAACTTGGAAGGTTCGTTCATGAACACATTTGTCATAAGCACATTTGATACATTGTTGGTAAACTTGAAGGTGATCCAGAGCGTTAAGACGACGTTCGTCTAGTAACTCTAGTTGTGCTAAGCGGTCCTGATGAAAGTCATCATCAGTGAGCATGTCATGGAGAGAAATGTGGAGTGAGGGGATCTAGACTTCGAGAGGCAGAACAACCTCTGTACCGCAGACCAGTGAAAAGGGTGTGGCCGCAATGGAAGTTTGAATACTAGTGCGGTATGCCCATAGGGCAAAAGGAATGTGCGTATGCCAATCCTTCCCAGTATCATCAACCACTTTCATAAGAATTTTGTTGAGGGTTTTGTTAGTGGATTTGGCTTGGCCATTAGTTTATGGGTAATAAGGTGATGAGAAACTAAGCTGAATGCCGAAGGCGTCACAAATTTTTTGCAATGTTTTGTTTTTGAATTTTTTCCCATTGTCAGTAATAAGGCAATGAGGGACACCAAAACAACAAATGATGTGATGGTTAATGAACTCACATATTTTCTTGGCTTTCGTGGAGATGATTGGTATGGCTTCCACCCATTTTGTGTAGTATTCGGTAGCAGTTATGATCCATTGATGGCATTGGGAAGAATGAGGATTGATTTCTCTGACAAGATCCAAACCCCATTGAGAGAAGGGCCAAAGGTCACGAGTGACTTGTAAGGCATGATTGGGTGTATGATGAAGGTTGGAATGTTGTTGGCATTTCACACAACGTTTGACATAGTCGTAACAATCATGGTTAAGGGTTGGCCAGTAGTAGCCTAGGTGAAGAATACGCTTAGCAACAACAAGGCCACTAAAGTGACCTCCACATATGCCATCATGAACCTCCTTAATGGTATAAGGGATTTCAGAACTTGTGAGGCATCATAAGAGAATACCATCAAAGATACACTTATAGAGGAGTCCCCCCAGAATGATGAAATGAGAGACCCTTTTAAGGAAGGCACGTTGTCCGTTACGGGTGAGATCAAGAGTTAAAATGGAGAAGGAAAGGTAGACGGAGTATTATTTATACCAAATGTCACTTGGGTCAAGGGTGTCATTTCTGATTGAGTAAACATCATGATGTAAATAAGAAGGTGAATGGAGGCATTATATGGTGACAAATATTTTGAAATAGGTAGGGGAAGCAGGCATTTGGGAAGCTAAGTAGGCCATGGTATCTACAAATTTGTTGGTTGAACGTGGGATGGTTTGAAGGGTGTAACGATCAAAGGTGGTCAAAAGTATGTCTACATGATGTTTATACTTTTGAAGTATCTCGTTACGACATTGGTACATACCATTGACTTGGTTTACGACCAATTTTGAATCACCAAAGATGTGGATTGATTTGACATCTAGGGTATATGCGGCTTAGAGACCTAGTACGAGTGCTTCGTACTCGACAATATTGTTGGTGCATTCAAAGTCTAATTTGAAAGACAAAGGCATGGGTTCTCCATCCAGAGGAATGAGGACAACACCAGTTCTGCCCCCACGCTAACACTTGGAACTGTCAAAGAAAAGTGTCATTTGGTAAGGGGATTCGTCCAGGGAAAGAGTAGTAATTGACTCATCAGGAAAGTCAAAATTAGAGGTTTGATCCCTAGAAATAGGTGCGTCAGCCAGTTGGTCAGCAATAGCCTAGCCCTTGATGGACTTTTGGTGAATGAATTCGAGGTCAAGATAGCTAAAAGCATAAGCCATCGCGTGGCACACTGATTTTGATAAGGATTGGCATACGTGAAGTGTAAGGGATCGGTGTTGGTCATGACATAGGTTTTGTGGTTGAGCAGGTAATGGCGGACTTTGGTGGCAACGAAAACTAAGGCTAAGCAAATCTTTTTTGGATGGTTGTATCGGGTTTCATATTCTAAAAGAGTATGGCTTATGTAATAAACCGCTTGCTCCCTATTTTGTTCATCGCGATGAGCGAGCATGGCTCCCAAGGAATGATCAGTAGCTGATATGTATAGATAAAAAGGTTGATCATCTTTAGGTGGAATGAATATGGGTGGTTGGAGAAGGTATTGGTTTAGGGCCTCAAAATATTTGTGACAGTCATCATCCCATTTAAATGAGACATCCTTCCTAAGCATATGATGAAATGGTTGACACTGATCAAATAATTATGAAATGAAATGGCGAATGGACTATAATTTACCTTGCAGGCTACGGAGTTGTTTAAGGTTAGTGGGCGGAGGCATTTCTAGAATGGCCTTGCCCTTAGCAAGGTCAACTTCTATACCATGGAGGGAAACAATAAATGCCAGGAGCTTTCTTGAGAGAACTGCAAAGATGCACTTTTTAGGTTGAAGGCAAATGCGATATTTAATGAGGTGGTCAAAGATGGTTTTGAGGATGACAAAGTGCTCGGCATGACATTTAGATTTGGCCAAGAGATCATCCACGTAATCTTCCAATATGTGATGCATGATATCATGGAAGATGTAAGTCATAGCACACCGATATGTAACACCAACATTTTTAAGGCCAAAAGGCATGACTCGATAGCAAAATATTCCCCAAGGGGTAATGAATACGGTCTTGTGCTAATATTCTGGGGCAAGCAAAATTTGGTTATAACCTGAGAAGCCATCCATGAGTGAGAGCATCTCATGACCAGTGGTGAGGTCAACCAGTTGATCAATACCAAGAAAGGGAAAGTCATCTTTCGGGCAGCCTAGGTTGAGGTCACGGAAGTCCAGGAAAATGCGGAGTCGCCCTGTTGCTTTAGTAATGTTGCTTTAGTAACAGGGACAATGTTAGAAATCCAAAGAGGATAATCAATGGGTAAGATGAAGGAAACAAAAAGAAGGCGTTGAAGTTCTTCTTCAATGAGAAGAGCAATGCGAGGGTGCATTTTCCTCAGCTTTTGTTTAATAGGTTTAGCATCATGAACAATTACAATATTGTGGACCACTATGGTGGGGTCAATACTGGGCATGTCTGCATAAGACCAAGAGAAAGCATGGTTATGATCTCAGAGAAAAGAAGTGATGGCTTCCTGTTTAGTAGCATCTAAAGATTGTCTGATCTTTAGGATGTGCGGGTCGTCCTGAGTATGAATGTTGATCTCGATAGTCGATTCATTCAACATGGTTTACGTCTCAGATGGCAACAACCAATGAATATATGAGTCTTCTGCACCAAGGTAGGTGAGTATGGATTCATCATCTGACATTAAACAACGTTAATTATAGGTGTGTCATCATCGATCATCTCAGGATATATATGTGATGGAGACAGCGAAATTTTGTTGGTCGCTTTATCGTGGAAAAAGAAAAGGAAGTTTGAGCTCTTCTTGTGGTCTGCTTCGGAAATTTGATCAAAATACAGGCATGTTAGACCCTAACCTTTAAATATCTTGCTGTCTTTCAAGTGCTTTCATTAGAACAACTCTGTTCAAATGTTTTGTGAAGATTAGATGAATTTTCTATGGAGATCTTGTTTGATTTTTGGCACTGTATCTCTTCTGGTTCGATTTTTCAATTTCCTCTTGATGGGTGTTTGTTGAAATCGAACTTCGACTCTATTTGCTTTGAGTATTCATTTTGGCTTATACTTGTGAGGTTTTTATTTATAGAAGTTTGGGTATTCGGCCTGTTTGGCGTGAGCCTTCAGAATATACCTGTGTGTAGTATAAGACCACTATATGTTTTTGATTAGTGGTCGCTGTTTCTTGTTATGGAAACTGTATGGAATGATTTGATGAATACTGTAAGATTGATCAGTATTATCGCTTCTTTGGAAACTCTGTCGTGGGTTTTGTTGACAGTGTTTAATGATACTTTTTTTTTGGGTTTTCATTGTTCCTAATTTTGTTAGGAACAGGTAACTATTGTGTTACCGTAGTTTATACGACCTTGCGGAAGTTGTTTTTCCTTGTTATTATGGAAACGGGATTATTGGTTGGCTATGTATAATATTGAAACATCTATACTTTATTTTATCGACTCAGTGGAGTCCATGATTGAATCGTATATTACTATCTACTACTATGGATGTAAATTCATCCTGGTGTTTTGTTATTTGATTTCGTGGAAGCTTTGTAGAGAAAGGAACAGGCTTTCTGACCTCGGTTATTTGAAATAAATAAGGAGTATAGATTTCTTGGGTATGCTTTGCATTTCTTTTTGAAAGCTGTTTGAAAGTTTTAAAGCAGCTCAGTTGATTTCCTTGCTTGAATAGGGTATTTGATTTGCTTCACTTGTTTCATTCGGAATGTTTGCCAGGAAGGGTATAGAAGAATTTATTAATTAATTCCATCTTATACTGTTGTTGGGTTCTGCGATTTTGGGCGTAAACCCGTTTTCTGCATGTATTGGGTAATTATAGATTTATAATGGATATATTGTGAACGAATCAGAGGAGACGATTCAATGATTTATATTTCTATTTGGGCCGCTGTTCAATTTGAATATGTTTAAATAGTTGGTGAATGATGAACCAGTGGTTGGAAGGAATGACATGTACTAAGACCTCTGTATTTCCTGGAATTACCCTTGTGTTGCATGGATTTTGTTGTACAGTTTCTTGGATATATTTTTATGTTCGTTCCTTGAAATCTTGTGTGAAAAAGGGGCAAGACTTAGTCGGGTTCTTGATTTGAAATCGATAATTAAAAAGTTCTGCCTGAGTTTTTAGCATGTACACTATTTACTTGTCCAAAGGGAAACAGTGACAATTGTTTACCATTCACTGTAGTTCAGGTTTAGAGGATTGAGGAAGTTAACTTGTATCTTCTATTGTTTCAGTTAAAACTTGACCTGATATCCTGTTGTTGATATTGGACATTTTGTCAGAATAATGGTCTGTATCAGGTAACGGGACCCTGTATAAGTTAATCGTAAGTACTTGTGGCTAACTTCGATTAGTACAGATTTATATACAGTGTGTTGTGTTCCTTTCTGATTTCTTATAGGAGGCAATAGTGTATATCATGGCATTGGTAAGGAAATCTCTGTATGGTCTTGTAGATGCATCAATCGCTTATTGTAAATAAGTCTGTTGTTGACAACGATACTTTAGAGGTTTCTGATTTCAGACTTGATTCTAAAGCCTTGCTGTGTTTTAAATGAAGTAGCTTTGGGCTTAGGGTTGATATATGAATTGTTGATGTGTTAGTTGCTGTATAGGAATGTTGCTGTGTTTCTATTTCTTGATTTAGTACAGCGATCTTGCTTGCGGCTTGTCTAACTTGTTCATTTATTTACTGGTTGAATGTTTTCTTATGTGAAGACGGTACGGTAATGAACATAGGTGAAAGGAAGTATGATTGGATTCGTTCTTTCTCTTCCTTTATTTCATATTTGTTGATATTTGTCAAACAGTGGGAAATTGTTTTGTAACATTTTGGTGGAGTCCCGAATTGTTATGTTATTCCTTTTTTTTGGAAGAATGAAACGATCTGACCAATGTTGTGATTTTGGATTCAATGATTGTTGTGTACATCCGTTCCTTGATTCTTTTAATATTTGATGAAATATTAGAAAGTGAATAAGACTATTTGTAACAATGATAGAGTTACATATCTGTAATCATTTTGTATTACAAGGGCATAGTCTGATTGTGTTTACTTATTTGGATATTGATCTCATTTAAACAGGGTGTTTAATGAAAACAATTGATGGATTGCGATTGTTTTAAAAGTTAGTGCTTATCATGCTCAGTTCATTGAACTGACTCATGTTGACTATTTTTGCAGATGATTACCATAAGAGGTAAAAGTAATACAGATTTGACAAGCTGATCAGATTGTTTATTTGATTTGTAATGAATTACAGCTTGATTTTATAGATGTACTAAATGGGAAAAGATGTTTCTTTTCCGATAGCATTGTATCAAGTATGCTGTTGTATAAAATGTAATTGTATAGTTTTGAAAGGAATGGAAATAAGTGTTTGATACTTATGTGTTGTGTTCTATTCTGGAAGTTGACCTTCTTCGGTTTATGTAACGAAGGGGCATTGTTATTATTGTATAATATGGATGCTTTTTTGATTGACAATGAAAGCTTGCAAGTAAATGAGATTAAATTCGTATGAGTGTTTAGTAGTTCTAATTAGTTCTAGCGAAAGCAATATTGGAATTAAATAATTGTCTTTCTAGAAGATAGGTTAAAAACGAGCCTAAAGAGAACGCTAAACAAACTGGATTAAATTACTAATCCCTAGTCCTAAGTATGAAAGGACAATAGTAAATTGGATTCTTAATCACTTATATCTTTAAACTAAAAAGTATGATATAAAATCAGTTAAGAGAACTGATAGGCAATCAAATGGAGTTCAGATGGCAATCTCAAGCAAAGGTTATGAGATATTGTCCGATTCTGTTGCTTTAGAATCAGGTGTATTCTAATGACTCCTTGATGGGAACTTGAACGTAATATCTCTATCATGTAATGGGTTTTAATAGAGGAGGGTCGTCTTAAGACAAAGAATCCAGGGATTTGGAAAGGCTAACCTTAGGGAAAAGTCTTTAAAAAGTAATTTGTACTCAAGAGCTTAACGCATATTGATGAGTAGATCTTTTTGAGGCGGATTTAAAGGTTGACGGCACAAGACAACTGCAGGGTTGTACCTCCGAGAAGATTAGGATCTTCTCGAAGTTACAACAATGCAGGTGACTTATGACGACACCCTTTGCATTGATCGCTAAGATTTACATTTGTGACTGGATTAGTTACTCAGAGATTGATTAGGATCGTGGTCAGGTTATAAGGCTGCCTAGGAGGTTCGGGGTATCTTGACACATTGGTCTAACTGTAAGGTTAAACCAGTATGTCACCGTATCCCTAATCCTCTGGATATCCATATAACATTATCACCTTGTTAATCTATCTCCGAGTGATTAAGTAGCAAAGAAAGGACTGACAGTAGTCAGTGTAGGACATTCTATATAACATATGAATGGGGTGAAGGACGTATTCCAGATTGACGAGTATGCCGTTAAGGAATACGAGACATGAATAGTATGTTTCAAATCTTTGGCCAAAGTATCGCAAGCTGTTGATTGCGTTGTCCTAATTCACCTAGTCTAAGGGATGAGATGCCGATGAATAATGGTAACAGTTATTCAGTTAGATTCCTTGGACAGAGCATTCTGAATCCCAGATTAGGGAAGAGAACCGCAAGAGTGTTGTGTTAAATAAAAACACTAACTCTTTTTACGCATGAATAGATCGGTAGATTACCGAGTCATGGAATGAATAGATCGGAGGTACTCCGAGTCATTACAGCTGCATATGGTTGTCTGTTATATAAATGGTTATTTGAATTGTGAGTTCTAAATTATGTATTTAGAACCAGTATGCAATTATCAAAAAAAAAAATAAAAAAAATTTGACTTGTTCTATTGTCTAAAATGAGGATGTTACATCTTGGTATCAGAGCTGAAGGTTGCAGCTCTTGGACCTATTGAGTCCATAATCTGATAAAAACCTGAATTTTCTTGTAACAGAAAATGGTTAGAACAAGGGGGAACGTTGCGAGTAATGCTCCACCTGAAGGAGGAGTGGCAACAACCCAGAAACTTGATGAGATCCTTGCTGCCCTGTTGGACACAAGAGATCGCTTAGCTGTGCTTGAACAACAGGTGACGGGAAATGAGGAGGATGAAGAAGCTAATAACAATAATCAGCAACCTCCTGAGGACAACCCCGACACGGGTGTTGATGTTAATGCTGTGAATGCACCTATGCAACCAGAAAACAAAAAGGCCAGATTGGCAGCAGAACTCACTAATGATATAAAAAGGATAAGTCCACCTAAGTATGATGGCACCACATTAGGAGATGGAGCTGAGAACTGGCTCAGCGAAATGGAGAAGTACTTTGCAATAAGGAACTTCTCAGAAGAAACCAAGGCTATATGGGGAGCCTATCAGCTTTCTCACGAAGCATCTTCATGGTGGGATAGCCGAAAAGCTGAGCTAAACATTGATGAGACCAATATTACTTGGGATCAATTTAAAGGCTATTTTAGGCAACGTTGGCTGCCACAACTTTTCTATGATCAGAAAATGATAGAATTTCAGAACTTAACTCAAGGGAAGTTAACAGTAACTGAATTCTGGGAGCGGTTTACAAAACTCCTCAAGTATGTACCGCAGTATCAAACTGACGAAAAGTTCAGGATAAGGAAATTCATCATGGGATTGAATCCTGTGATAGGGGGAGAGGTCGATGTTCACAGTCCAACCACTATGGAAGGAGTTGTTGAAAAGGCCATAAGGCAAGAACAGAAATTAAAGGCTATTTCTGCGCATAAGGAGGAAGTGCGGAAGAAGACTGCAAACCCTTCTTCAACCTCTCTTGCACCCAGAAAAGGACCGTGGAAAAAGTTTGGAAACAAGAGTAAGTTTCCAGGAGATAACAATAAGAAAGCAGCAGTAAATAAGCTTGCTGGGAATATAAGGGATAATTTTGTTAAAAACTATAATAATGGACAGAAGTCCTATGGAGGACAGCGTGACAATTACAAGGCTGGAGGTAATGCTGAGCCTAAGAAGGGACCTGTAGGAGGCTGCTACACTTGTGGTAAAGATCATTACGCAAATCAATGTCCTTTAAAGAAGGATGATCGTAATCAGCAGCATAAGATACATGCTGCAGTAGCAGACAAGCAAGCAACACCTATAGAAGTCCCGGGTAAGTTATTCGGCATACCTGTCACTATTCTTTTTGATACAGGAGCTACTGAATGTTTTATTTCTAATAAAATTGCTTCTAAACTTAAAAGAAAAGCTGGGAAAATGGATAAATCTTGGACTGTAGAGTATGGTAATAATTCTGTTCATACAGTGAGTATGTGTCTCTTTGGAGCAGTCCTTGATTTACCTAATTTCTCCACGGAGGTTGATCTCTATGTTGCACCTTTGGGATCATATGACATTATTATTGGTGTCAATTGGTTATCTGACCATAAGGAAAAGGTAGATTGCTATGAAAAGAACATAAAATGTTTAGATGATCAGCTGGAATCAGCAGAGATTCAAGGTGTGAAACGAGAAATTTCAGTTAGAAGACTGTCAGCTATGCAACTTAAAAAGGCTAAGAATAAAGGTTGTACCCTTTATGCAGTAAAGATATCTGAATCTTCAGAAGAAGATGGTGATTACATGAAGCAAATTCCACTGTTACAAAGTTTCAGGGATGTTTTTCCTGAGAGAATTTGATTTTACCATTGAAATCAAACCAGGAACTGAACCTATTTCCAAAGTGCCTTATCGGATGACTACTACGGAGTTAGTCGAGCTTAAGGCACAGTTACAGAGCTTTTTGTCTAAAGGATTGATTAGACCAAGTGTTTCACCTTGGGGAGCACCTGTGATATTTGTGAAAAAGAAGGATGGAACACTAAGGCTGTGTATTGATTATCGGATGTTGAACAAAGCAACAATCAAGAACCGATATCCACTTCCTAGGATCGATGATCTGTTTGATCAGATGCGTGGAGCAGCGGTTTATTATAAGATAGACCTTCGATCTGGTTATCATCAGTTAAGGATTAAAGAGGAAGATATTCATAAAACAGCTTTCCAAACAAGATACAGACATTATGAATTCACAGTTCTAGCCTTTGGGTTAACTAATGCACCTGTAGCCTTTATGAATTTAATGAACAATATTTTTCAAGAATACCTGGACAAGTTTGTACTTGTATTCTTGGATGATATTCTCATTTATTCTAAGAGCGTTGAGGAGCACAATGAGCATTTGAAGATAGTTTTGGGAATTTTGAGAAAGAGAAAGTTGTATGGTAAGTTATCCAAATGTTCTTTCTATGATTCAGAAGTTCACTATTTGGGTCATGTCATAAGTAAGGAAGGAATCGTAGTAGATCCTTCAAAAATAGTGGCAATAACTGAGTGGCCTGCACCAAAGAATGTGCATGAAGTAAGAAGCTTCATGGGTCTTGCTGGCTACTATAGAAAATTTGTAAAGGATTTTTCTAAGGTAGCTGCACCAATAACTTCATTGCAGAAGAAGGATAAGAAATTCATGTGGAATGACAAGTGCGAAGTGGCTTTCAAAAGACTGAAAGACCAGTTGACTTCTGCACCTATATTGGCTGTACCAGACCCTAATGGGAATTTTACTGTTGTAACTGATGCTTCTGGGGAAGGCCTTGGAGGTGTTTTGCTACAAAATGATCAAGTCATTGCTTATGAGAGTAGAAAACTTAAGATTCATGAGCTGAATTATGCCCCTCATGATTTGGAACTTGCTGCCATTGTTCATGCGCTTCAAGTCTTGAGACACTACTTACTAGGTAAACCTCTTGAGTTGAAAACTGATCACTTGGGACTGAAATATATTTTTACTCAGCCCAATCTGAATGCCAGACAAAGAAGGTGGTTAGAATTTTTATCACAATATGACTTTGATATTAGCTATATCAAAGGGAAGGAGAATAGAGTAGTTGATGCTCTAAGTCGTAGGAGGCACATTTCTGCTCTTATAACGTTGAGAACTCAGTTTAAAGATGAGGTAAAAAGTGCCTCAGAATCGGATGCATATTTTCAGCAAGTAAAAGCAGCGCTTGTTGCAGAACCTAAAGATAAAAGGTATGAAGGTTTTCATCTTGATAATGAAGGAATCTTGCGTTATGAAAATAGAGTATATGTACCTGTGCTGAATGATTTGAGAAAGAAGTTGTTAGTTGAATTTCATAATTCACCTTTCTCTGGGCACCCAGGTATCACAAAAATGCTAGCTGATTTGAAACAGCAATACTTCTGGAAAGGTATGAAAAAGGATGTGATAAATTTTGTGACTCATTGCCTGGAATGTCAGCGGGTGAGGGCAGAGCATATGCACCCTGCTGGACTGTTATATCCTCATAGCATACCGCAGTACAAATGGCAAGTAATAACCATGGATTTTGTACAAGGACTACCTATGTCCAGGAATAAACATGATGTTATCTTGGTAGTTGTGGATAAACTGACTAAGGTAGCTCATTTCATCGCTGGAAATCTAAAGGATGATTCACCAGTGCTGGCCAAGAGGTTCGTACATGAAATTTTCAGATTGCATGGTGTACTAGAACTGATTATTTCTGACAGGGATCCTAGAATGACGTCAAGGTTTTGGCAAACGCTTAACACATCCCTAGGAACAAAACTAAACTTCAGTTCTGCATATCATCCAGAAACGGATGGGAAAACTGAGAGGGTAAATCAAGTGTTGGAGGACATGTTGCGAATGTATTGCATGGATCAACAGTATAAATGGGAAGAGTATCTCCCATTAGTTGAGTTCGCATACAATAACACTTATCACTCATCTCTTAAGATGGCACCTTTTGAAGCACTTTATGGAAGAAAGTGCAGAACCCCTGTAAGTTGGGACAGTGTAGAGGATAGAGTGGTAATTGGACCAGAGATTCTCACAGAGATGGAACAACAAGTTAAGTTGATTCGTGAACGATTAAAGGAAGCAGCAGATAGACAGAAGAGCTATGCTGACCTTAAGCGGATTGATAGAAAGTTTGAGCTTGGTGATAAGGTTTTTCTGCGTGTTAAACCCAGAAAGAGTTCTATAACTTTTGGCAAGGCTGCCAAGTTGTCACCACGATTTGTGGGACCTTTCGAAATTGTCGAAATAATCAATCCTGTAGCTTATCGTTTAGCATTGCCACCTGCTTTATCTCGCATGCATGATGTTTTCCATATTTCTTTGCTTAAGAAATACGTTTCAGATCTTTCACATGTTTTAAATTGGAATTCCTTGTAGGTCCAAGACCCAGGAATAATCGTGGTTAAACCCACAAGAGTGCTGGAAACTCGCCAATTGCATTTGAGAAATCGTGATATTCAGCAATGTAAGGTCCAGTGGGACCAGTTTAGCGAAGAAAGTGCAACTTAGGAAAACCTGGAAGAGATGAAAATTGCTTTTCCTTCTCTTTTTGCAACAGAATGAAATCTGTTGATAAAATACTGTTATGAACTTATTGTTTTTAAGTATTTATGAAAGCCAGATGAAGGGATACTTTATTCGGGTTGAATAAATGTGTTGTGACATTGATTTCTGGAACTATTTAATATGGAAGTAGTCACATTGTTTGTGTACTAATAAATTGATTGACCTGAAGGTTAAATTTAATATGTAATTCATCGGGACGATGAATCTTTTTAGGAGGGAAGCATGTAACACCCTGAACTGTTGTTACTCTCTCTTAAGCATTCAAGTGTTGATATGTGATTTCTTGTAAAAGGATGTGTTCCTCGATTCAGAAATCATGCTTGATATATACTGAATTTCTTGCAGATTGCAGATCTTGAATGAGTCAAAATATGAATAGAATCTTTTATTTATTTCATTTTGTGTCTAAATATTAATCTGATCACGGAATGAGTTATAGAGATATTCATCTATAATATCTGGACTTGGATCAGTGGAATTGATCCAAGTAATGCTTTAAATCTGTTTGTGATAAATTAGATCACAGACCTTGAACAGGTTGCAAGGTAAGGAAGCATTTATTAAGCTGGTCAGGAGTATGACTCAGGCTGATCTTGAGAAATGAATTGGTTCCCGATATGGAGGTATATCTGGAAGGTCTCGGGTGTGGACCAAGTAATAATTCTTTCATGTATATTCCTGTAGCCTAACGGCTGTATAGGAGTAAATCCTGTTCGGAGGTGCATGATTTTATATCTTGTCTTGGCATATAAAATATTACACCTTACTGGAATTATTAACGGTTAGTAACCTAAAACTAAAACCTAACCTAGGGGTTAGATTATTGTTAGTCTAACCTAGACCTAGGCTATTTGTTAATATCCTAAGTTAGTATCTTTGTGTAAATTTGTTAGTGTGGGTATTACCCTAAACTCTAACCTAAGATACTAACCTAACTAATGAAGGGATTATGAAGGGGCCTATGAAGGGTGGCGAACCATGGGTGGTGTTTTCTATGGCAATAAATGTAAGGGATAAGGATGAAGGACAGGTCATGGCGGAGGCTTAGGCGACGGCTAACCGGTGAGGACGTGGCAGGTCGCTAAGTTTGGAAATGAACATGAGTTTTAGATGGACTGCCACCAAATCTGGCAGTCGGTGGAAGTTGAGTTTAAGCGGGAAAATTGGTTTAATGGCATTTAATTTTCTCGGAAAGCGAGCTCGGAACTCGCGAGAAGGCATGCAAACGGGAAGTTTGTGGGTTTGTTTGGCTTATCGCGATTTTCGGTTTTTTGCTCTGCTTGTTTACTGGTTCTTCGCACCAGTTCTCTTTGAGTTGCATGGCAAGAATGAATTTCTCTGGCTCTTTTCTCTATCATGGAGGATATATATGTGATGGAGACAGCGAAATTTTGTTGGTCGCTTTATCATGGAAAAAGAAAAGGAAGTTTGAGCTCTTCCTGTGGTCTGCTTCGGAAATTTGATCAAAATACAGGCATGTTAGGCCCTAACCTTTAAATATCTTGCTGTCTTTCAAGTGCTTTCATTAGAACAACTCTGTTCAAATGTTTTGTGAAGATTAGATGAATTTTCTATGGAGATCTTGTTTGATTTTTGGCACTGTATCTCTTCTGGTTCGATTTTTCAATTTCCTCTTGAATGGGTGTTTGTTGAAATCGAACTTCGGCTCTATTTGCTTTGAGTATTCATTCTGGCTTATACATGTGAGGTATTTATTTATAAAAGTTTGGGTGTTCGGCCTGTTTGGCGTGAGCCCTCAGAATATACCTGTGTGTAGTATAAGACCACTGTATGTTTTTGATTAGTGGTCGCTGTTTCTTGTTATGGAAACTGTATGGAATGATTTGATGAATACTTGTAAGATTGATCAGTATTATCGCTTCTTCAGAAACTCTGTCGTGGGTTTTGTTGACAGCGTTTAATGATACTTTTTAGGTTTTTCGTTGTTTCCTAATTTTGTTAGGAACAGGTAACTGTTGTGTTACCATAGTTTATACGACCTAGCGGAAGTTGTTTTCCTTGTTATTTTGGAAACGGGATTATTTGATGGCTATGTATAATATGGAAACATCTATACTTTATTTTATCGACTCAGTGGAGTCCATGATTGAATCATATATTACTATCTACTGCTGTGGATGTAAATTCATCCTGATGTTTTGTTATTTGATTTCGTGGAAGCTTTGTAGAGAAAGGAACAGGCTTTCTGACCTCGGTTATTTGAAATAAATAAGGTGTATAGATTTCTTGGGTATGCATTGCTTTTCTTTTTGAAAGCTGTTTGAAAGTTTTAAAGCGGCTCAGTTGATTTCCTTGCTCGAAAAGGGTATTTGATTTTCTTCACTTGTTTCATTCGGAATGTTTCCATGAAGGGTATAGAAGAATTTATTAATTAATTCCATCTTATACTGTTGTTGGGTTCTGCGATTTTGGGCGTAAACCCATTTTCTACATGTAATGGGTAATTATAGATTTATAATGGATATATTCTGAATGACTCAGAGGAGACGATTCAATGATTTATATTTCTATTTGGGCCACTGTTCAATTTGAATATGTTTAAATAGTTGGTGAATGATGAACCAGTGATTGGAAGGAATGACATGTACTAAGACCTCTGTATTCCTGGAATTACCCTTGTGTTGCATGGATTTTGTTGTACAGTTTCTTGGATATATTTTTTTATGTTCGTTCCTTGAAATCTTGTGCGAAAAAGGGGCAAGACTTAGTTGGGTTCTTGATTTGAATTCGTTAATTAAAAAGTTCTGCCTGAGTTTTTGGCATGTACACTATTTACTTGTCCAAAGGGAAACAGTGACAATTGTTTACCATTCACTGTAGTTCAGGTTTAGAGGATTGAGGAAGTTAACTTGTATCTTCTATTGTTTCAGTTGAAACTTGACTTGATATACTGTTGTTGATATTGGACATTTTGTCTGAATAATGGTCTGTATCAGGTAACGCGACCCTGTATAAGTTAATCGTAAGTACTTGTGGCTAACTTCGATTAGTACAGATGTATATACAGTGTGTTGTGTTCCTTTCTGATTTCTTATAGGAGGCGATAGTGTATATCATGGCATTGATAAGGAAATCTCTATATGGTCTTGTAGATGCATCAATCGCTTATTGTAAATAAGTCTGTTGTTGACAACGATACTTTAGAGGTTTCTGATTTCGGACTTGATTCTAAAGCCTTGCTGTGTTTTAAATGAAGTAGCTTTGGGCTTAGGGTTGATTATGAATTGTTGATGTGTTAGTTGCTGTACAGGAATGTGGCTGTGTTTCTATTTCTTGATTTAGTACAGCGATCTTGCTTGCGGCTTGTCTAACTTGTTCATTTATTTACTGGTTGAATGTTTTCATATGTGAAGACGGTACAGTGATGAACATAGGTGAAAGGAAGTATGATTGGATTCGTTCTTTCTCTTCCTTTATTTCATATTTGTTGATATTTGTCAAACAGTGGGAAATTGTTTTGTAACATTTTGGTGGAGTCTCGAATTGTTATGTTATTCCTTTTTTTTTTTTTTGAAAGAATGAAACGATCTGACCAATGTTGTGATTTTGGATTCGATGATTGTTGTGTACATTCGTTCCTTGATTCTTTTAATATTTGATGAAATATTAGAAAGTGAATAAGACTAATTGTAACAATGATAGAGTTACATATTTGTAATCATTTTGTATTACAAGGGCATAGTCTGATTATGTTTACTTATGTGAATATCTGATCTTGTTTAAACAGGGTGTTTAATGAAAACAATTGATGGATTGCAATTGTTTTAAAAGTTAGTGCTTATCATGCTCAGTTCATTGAACTGACTCATGTTGACTATTTTTGCAGATGGTTACCGTAAGAGGTAAAAGTAATGTAGATCTGACAAGCTGATCAGATTGTTTATTTGATTTGTAATGAATTACAACTTGATTTTATAGATGTACTAAATGGGAAAAGATGTTTCTTTTCCGATATCATTGTATCAAGTATGATGTTGCATAAAATGTAATTGTATAGTTTTGAAAGGAATGGAAATAAGTGTTTGATACTTATGTGTTGTATTCTATTTCTGAAAGATGACCTTCTTCGGTTTATGTAACAAAGGGGCATTGTTATCATTGTATAATATGGATGCTTTTGTGATTGACATTGAAAGCTTGTAAGTAAATGAGATCAAATTCTTATGAGTGTTTGGTAGTTCTAATTAGTTCTAGCGAAAGCAATATTGGAATTAAATAATTGTCTTTCTAATAGATAGGTTAAAAACGAGCCTAAAGAGAACGCTAAACAAACTGGATTAAATTACTAATCCCTAGTCCTAAGTATGAAAGGACAACAGTAAATTGGATTCTTAATCACTTATATCTTTAAACTAAAAGGTATGATATAAAATCAGTTAAGAGAACTGATAGGCAATCAAATGGAGTTCAGATGGCAATCTCAAGCAAAGGTTATGAGATATTGTCTGATTCTGTTGCTTTAGAATCAGGTGTATTCTAATGACTCCTTGATGGGAACTTGACCGTAATATCTCTATCATGTAATGGGTTTTAATAGAGGAGGGTCGTCTTAAGACAAAGAATCCAGGGATTTGGAAAGGCTAACCTTAGGGAAAAGTCTTTAAAAAGTAATTTAAACTCAAGTGCGTAACGCTTGTTATTGGGTAGATCTTTTCGAGGCGGATTTAAAGGCTGACGACATAAGTCGACTGCAGGGCTGTACCTCTGAGGAGATTAGGATCTTCTCGAAGTTACAACAATGCAGATGACTTATGGTGACACCCTTTGCATTGATCGCTAAGATTTACACTTGATTTCGCACAAGTTACCCTGGGACCGATTAAGAACGTGGTCATGTTATAAGACTGCCTCGGAGATTTGGGGTATCATGGCACACTGGTTAAACTGCAAGGTTGAACCAGTATGTCATCATATCCCTAACCTTCGTGGGTAACCATATAACATTATCACCTTGTTAATCTGCCTCCGAGTGATTCAGTTGTGAAAGGAAGGACTGACAGTAGTCAGTATAAGACATTCTATATAACATATGAATGAGGTGAAGGACGTATTCTAGATTGACGAGTATGCCGTTAAGGAATACGAGACATGAACATTATGTTTCAAATCTTTGGCCAAAGTATCGCAAGCTGCTGATTGCGTTGTCCTAATTCACCGAGTCTAAGGGATGAGATGCCGATGAATAATGGTAACAGTTATTCAATTAGATTCCATGGACAGAGCATTCTGAATCCCAGATTAGGGAAGAGAACCGCAAGAGTGTTGTGTTAAATAAAAACACTAACTCTTTTTACTCATGAATAGATCGGTAGATTACCGAGTCATGGAATGAATAGATCGGAGGTATTCCGAGTCATTGCAGCTGCATATGGTTGTCTGTTATATAAATGGTTATTTGAATTGTGAGTTCTAAATTATGTATTTAGAACCAGTATGCAATTATAATTTTTTTTTTTTTTGACTTGTTCTATTGTCTAAAATGAGGATGTTACAAGCTGGGAACAATGACATTTGGGTGGTGGCATGGTAAGTTCTTTGATGTGAACCATGTTAATTTCAAACCTTGGATGCGGGTCGAGGAGGTGTGAGGGTGGAGGTTGTGGTTGTTGAGTGGGCAGTGTGGGAATGGGTGTTGGCTAAGCAGGATCCTCGTCGAGAAGTTCATCGTCGTTAAAGTTGGTTTTTGGTAGACACAATTGGATAAGGATGGTTTTCAAGGCCTTGCAATTCTCCACATCATGCCCTAGCACATGATGGTATGTGTAAATTTTAGTATCATCAAACCCTTTTGGCTTGAGTTTGAGGGGTTTGTAAGGTTGGAGTTGTGGTAATGTGATAACAGAAGTTTCGAGGAGGTTGGTTAAAATTTTGGCATAGGACCCTGCTAGTGGATCACAATGGGAAGTGAATGTGGGATTGGGTGTAGGTGTGGTTGATTGTCGAGGAACTATTTTTGGAAGAGTAGGAACGGGTCAAGCTATGGGTTTAGGTGCCGGTGTGGTTTGAGGTATTGGTTGGGTTTGTTTAGGTAGGGGTATAGTAGATGGATGGGTAGGAGGGTGTGGGTTGTTTTGACTACCTTGTTGTGAGGTAGTGGGGTTTTGTTTTTGGGTTGTACCTTCTTGGGTAAAGGTGATGTGGGTGTACGAGGTCTAGAAGGAAAAGCAAATGGAGGAAGAGGGCAAGTTACCCACGGGGATAATGGGGGTGCTGTGAAGGTAGATGATGTGTGTCATACTTGGGGTGTGAGGGAAAATGACTGAAGTGTAGTCGGTAGTGAAGCAATAACTAAAGGTATTAGAGGTATTAGTTGTAAAGAGACTGTAGGTGTGGGTATAAGTCATGTTATGTGCCTGGGTAGGTTAGAGGTTTGTGAAGAAGGAATGGGTTATTGTGTTATTGGTTTATGGATGGGTGCAGGGTGCTTGACCATGTTAGGCAGTTGAGGTCTTAAGGCAGATGGGACAAGTGCGGGCGTGATTGGTGCGGTCAGGGTATGAGGTCAATGAGTTTGTTTCTTTGGTTTGGGTGTTGGAGTAGGTGTGGTTTTGACGTTGGAGGATGTAGCTAAATCCATTTTAATAAGTGGATGAGTAAGGTTGGTGGTCGGGGTGACCCCTAAAGTGGTAATAGGTTTAGTGGAGGAAAATGTTGTGGGTATGGGTTTGGGTTTAGATGTAGGTCGGGTTATGGGTAAGGGTGTGGTGTGAGTGCTAATAGGTATTGTGGAAGGGTTTGTGACAATAGTGGTTATATTTGGTTTGATGGGTCAAAATGTGTTTGGGTAGATAGTGGAGGTATCATCGAGGGATCTCTACATCTGTGTTAAGACAGGGAGTAAGAGGCACCCCCATAATAAAGCCCTATCCAAATAAACTAAGTGATTGGCCAAACGTGAGAATGACACATCTGTGGGTGGATTTGGTGAGGACCTAATGGGAATTCCTGTAAAATGTGTCTTAGAGACAGGGAATTGGCTAGCTTCAGCTTCCGTGGTAAGAGAGTCGAAAGTAGGTCTGTTGGATTTTAGGTAGCTGATGAAGAATGCTCACCAAGAGGTAAAGGTATCTCCACTAGGTCTATGATGGGTGGAGGAGATGATGGGAGCTCCTCTATAAGCAGAGGAATGGATAAATTCTCCTTTGTGGGTGGAGGAGGTAATGGGAGATCCTTTATGGGTGGAGGAGGTAATGGGTGCTCCTCTGTGGCTGGAGGAGGTAATGTGAGCTCCTCTATGGGTGGAGGAGGTACTATATGTAAAGGTTCTCTAAGTGGT
This sequence comes from Taxus chinensis, assembly GCA_019776745.2. Classification (NCBI taxonomy): domain Eukaryota; kingdom Viridiplantae; phylum Streptophyta; class Pinopsida; order Cupressales; family Taxaceae; genus Taxus; species Taxus chinensis. The sequence goes on along the minus strand of CM034150.1, from coordinate 82,767,241 downwards.
GAAGCTAGGGGTGAGATGGTCTCAATGTTAGCAGAAGACCCCTCCGTAGGTGATGAAGGAGATGATAGGTGTTCCTCTGTTGGAGGAGGAATAGAGGAGGTTGGTTCCATTGTGTATGGAGGATTTCGGGCTAGTATTTCCTCTATGGAAGGGATGTGAGGTAATTGAGAGGCGACAGGTACCTCGTTAAAGATAACATGAACCTCATGGGTATGGGTATCGTGAGTGGATGTCTCACCAGTTTGATTGGATGAAGGGGCATGGTTGGGAAATGGTTTTTTGAAGATTTCTAGATTTTGGTTGGGGGTGGCATTGGGATTATTTATAGTTAACTTGTCTTTCTCAAGCATTTCTTGGACAATATTCTTGAAAGTGATGTAGTTTCCATCACTATGACCCTTTACTCGATGATAGTTACAAATATCATGTTCTTTATACCATGCGGGCATGTGGCGAGCAGGGTCAAAACTACTATGTGGTTTTATGGGTGGAAGGGGTGATAACTCTAGCTTTGATAAGATTTTCTAAGACAAAAGATTAAGGTTCCCTAATTGGGGTATATTTTTGGTGCTCTTGTCTGAATCAAACAAGTCTAGAAAGGTGAGACATTAGATGAAGGTGTAGCCTGATTCGACGGATGAGCTAGGCCGGCCTTGAGTACCACTGTGTTAGTGGTTCCCTTAGCTTTTGAATAATTGGTTTGTGGTTTGGAAGAGGAAGAGGTATCATTCAAATTGAATGCCAAATTCTTATTACGTAATTGGATTTTCTTCTCTTAGATGGCCTGAATCTCTAACTTTCATACCATAGTGAATTCCTTATCAGAATGTTTGGAAGGTTTGGACCTGCAAGGTCGGGGAGATATGTCTAGCACAAGCTCATGTGAAGAGCTCGATGATTTCAGTTTGTGGCAGTTGGAAGGTAAGTTGATTGATCAGGCTACGCCAACAAGTGAAAAAATCTGCGATAGATTCGTCCTCATATTGATGTGTGTCATATAGATCAGTCATGGTAACCTTCTTAACGATATTGATAAGAGAAATGATCCAAGAAGGCTTGGGCTACCTGATTAAATGAGAATATAGAGTGTTTAGGTAACCCAATATACCAGTCTAATACAGGTCCAGTGAGGGACATGGGAAAAGTTCTCAAAAGCAAGGCATCATAATGAGTGATCAGATAACACCCATGTTTGAATGAATGCAAATGTTGCGGAGGGTCTTCTTTGCTATTTAAATGATTGAATTTAGGCATTTCCCAATGCACATGGTATGAATAGATAGGAATGGATGGGTGAATAGGCTCGTTGCAAATCTCTTCATAGGTGAGAGTGTTGCAGGAGATCGGAAACCGATGCCTTCAATGTTTGCATCTCATCCAACATCAATTTGATTATGTCATTGGTGGGTTGTGATGATTAGATGCCTCCTGTAGCATGTAAGGAGGTTGGTTTTCAGCATATAACAGGGGTGACACTCTAATGTATGGGGATGCCATGTAGGGTGGGTGGAGAAGAAGGTAGTGAAATAGGTGGCTACGTACCTAGAATGAATAATGGATGAAACAAGAGGTTTTTGGTAGTATGTATATGGGGGTGAAAGGGTCGTGGTAACCCTAGTGGTAATAGGGGCTAATGATTAGGGAATGGAAAGAACCACGTTCTGAAATGGGGTGGGGGTCACTGACACTGGAGGTGGGAATGTAGCTATAGGTATGTATGAGACATTAGGGGTAGATGGGGTTGTGTTTAAGGTAGTCGTCCGAGGGTATGGTGGATGTGATGGATGCCACAGAGGTAACATATGACATGGCAGTCATAGTGGGTATAGAACCTAACTATGAAACAACTTGGAGGTAAGGTGGATATGCGAGTAGTACGGAGCCAGATGGGGCCAATCCGGAAGTGGGTTCAAGATTCGAGGGAATAGATATGGGCATGCCATATATCACCTGACTCGAGGCATCTCGAGTGGATGAATGGGAAAGGTAAAACAGCAAGGCAGCAGGGTTCTGGTCAAGGAGTCGTGTGAACTCCTCATCTCTGGTAGCGATAGTAGTATGCTAGATGGGATCCATGGCTGGTGATAAAATAGAAGGTGGTTAAGGACTAGGTAGGAGTGGTTGTTAACTGACGTGGAATATGAGGGCGCTTGCTTGTCTTCGGGTCAGCACCATATGAACTAGTACTGATTAGGTAGGGTTAGTTCTTTGTAAATGATACAGAGAACATCAGGAACAAGTGAATCTGGTGATAAAAATTGGATGAAGAAACAAATGGTGGCTGGAATGTGAAACATTCTAACCGATGCCAGTTAGGGAAAACTGATGCCAGTCAGGGGTAACTGCTGCCGGTCACTGTAGAAAATGGATAGTGAGTAAACGGTGAGGCAGAAGGTAAAATTTGATAGGTATGCCAAATCTAAGGATGTTTAAAACATCAATGGGAAAAATGACAGTGACAGAGATTGTGAAAAGTGGAAGATAGTGAAGTAAAATGTCCTTTCGAGTAGGTTAGTAAAAGGACTTGGAACTGATGTCAGTTGGGTATAACCGATGGTGGTTAGAGGTAACTGACCACAGTGACTATGAAATTGAAACAATGATGAAAGAAAGTGGTTGTGAATTAAAATATGATGTAGAATCAGACCCAGAATTCTGGGATGATGATGATATGGCCTAGGCACATGCAGTTGAAGCCAAAATACACCAGCTATGATGAGGAGCATGCAAGGATGAACAAAAAAAAGTGATGAATGTGATCTCTCACCTCAAAAGGCAAGCCAAGCAAAAACACTAAGAAAATACAATCCTAGGAGTGCCTTTTCTATTATGTTTGTTTAGCTTATGCTATTTAGGGACTGACACATGAATTGTGAAATAGATTTTTTTGTGAGGATGGCTTCCTATAAAGAAGGAGATCTAAAAGGTGAGGTTTCAGTTATGTTATGGTAGGGGCGGGCTTCGCTTTGAAGTATGACTCAATAGAGTAGTGATTTGGGTGCCCACTATGCCGTGATTATGTGATTACCTATAGTTTCTTTTAGGTAGGATGTTGTTTAAGAATGTATGTATTTTGAATTTTTGTGTGGTTTGGTAAGACTCAAAGAAAGAGAAAAGGATAGAAGTGTTTTTCTACGATTCGTTTGTCAACCATCAGCTGGTCATGACTTCCAGCGTATAGGTTGCCCTCAATTAATGTGAGCTAATGCAATACATTAGAATGGAATGCACTTGTTTTTAAACCCAAATCAAAAATGTGAAATTGGATGACACAATAAGATGAAGAAGAAGAGGGATGCTCTTTCACTGCAATGTAGAAAACATGAAGAAATGATTCCTTTTAATTAAACCAAAAGAAAAGTTTCCTTTAGAGCAAATAGAAAGGAGCGGTGGATTACCAGGGAAGAAAATTAGTGTGTACGCTTTTTAGAAGGGAAACTAACACATAATTTTTTCCTAGGAATTAATGAAATGCAAGGAACCTCAGATGGGTCCCACTGGGCATGCCAAAATGTTTCAACTTTTTCTTAGATTGTTTCTTTGAAGTGTTGATGAAACAGATAGGGTAACGGGTGTAGGAGGAATACCTGTTCAAATATCAGTTGATGGGTTGTTGCGCGTGTATGACTTACAAATCCACAGCTGATCGTGAGAGCTTCCCTTTGGCTAGGAGGAACTACCTGTAATGAAAACAAGACCACCATAAGGAATTAAACAATATGGGCAGTGAACTTCCTAGCGTAAGCTAGATCTGAGAAGTATGATACTTCCTAGATGGCTGTCAATCAACTGTTTTAAAAAATTCAATGTTGTAAACAAATTAAATCCTATTGTTATTTTAAAATGATTTAGGTATCTCACTTAAAAACACAATAAGAAATATATCTAATCTAACAGGCTAAGCTAGATTAGAATCCAAAGGTTGAATGATTGGTTTTGGGTCTTTGCATGTCTGATAAAGGTCTCGGATAGATCACAAGTGAATGAGAGTGAGATAAAATTAGGTGGGTAGGTCTCTGTTCAGGGCTGTGTGAGCAAACACAGAGACCGGTGTTGGTCAGGGGTGACTGACGACGGTTAGGTATAACCGGTGCCGGTTATTGTGAGATCTGGAAATGTCACAAAACAAGCTGGGGTATCCTTTGTGATTGTAAAAAGGACTTTGGTTGGTCGGGATGAGGTATTGGGTGACTGGAGTAGGATTTTGTGAGGTTTTAATGGGTCTATGGAGGTGAAAATATGGAGAAGTTCAATAGGGAGCAAGATAAACAATGGATGATAAAATGATGATGAAATGAAATAACCAGGAAAGTATGATGTTGTACTTACTTGGATTTCATTCTTGAAGGCCTGTGTGTGAGGGATGGAGGTGTTGATGATGGGTTTGAAGGTTACAAGAGATCACCAACTGAAGAAAAGCTTCTGCATGGGCTGCATGTACACTCCTCCTTGCTTCGATAGATCAGATTGTGGCTGGGATGGCTGTGCAGGAGAAGATGCTTAGTATCTTTCCTTGGATGTGATTTTTTGTTGGAATTGGCTCTCTGAAGATGCATTATCTCTCTTAGATGTTTTCTTTCTCGTCAAATTTCTCCCAATGTTTTCCAACCTTGAGAATAAGGTAGTTTAGGGGTTAAAAGGGGTAACCGACGGCGGTCCGGCTTAACCAGCGACGGTTAGGGGTAACCGACGTTGGTCAAGGCAGGATTTCCTGGGTTTACAAAACTAGGGAGATCCTCCTAATTTCCTTGGATCTTGTGTTGCTATCCCATGGATTAGACTCAGAGCCTCTTGTGAGCATGCGGGAATGTGGTTAGATGGAATGTAGGTATTGATTTTTAGGGTTTGAGTAAGTCTTAGTTAGTTATGGGAACTTGTTAAGAATAGGTCTTAGGTTGAGTTGGCTTAGTGAGGTGTCTAAGTGAACTGTATGTGGGAATATTATTTAAATAAGATACTTAAATAATAAATATAGTGAGGATAATTAATTAATTAAATTAAATTAATATTAGTGGGGTGAAGGGGGTCATGGCTAGGTAAATGTAATAAAGGGTGCTTATATGTCAAGGGACAAAAGGGGAGTGTGACCTAATTTTAGTGTCTACAAAAATAAAATTACTTACAAAAGGCTACTATTCATGATATAAAACCTGTAAATGTACAATGGTCTTCATGTATACATGTTTAGTTTAGATGTTGTGATATAAGATCTGCAACTGTATATTCATGAATTTGTAACAAATTTAAATGTACACATAGAACAAATCAATGTAACGTTTCATCTATATTCCTAAACTACCACTATCAATCCCACCCCTTATCAATTGTACAAAATAGGTTTTTTCAACAAAAGACTAACTAAACAACCGATGCAACACTAACATAACTCCCTTGAAATAATTACAAACCACATCAACTACAAAATTAATTAACTATCCAAAACGGTATCAAATGTATTCATGTTTAGTACAAAAAAAAATTGCCACAAAAGGCTACCACTCATGACATAAAATTTGCACATGTACGGAAGTCTTCATGTAATATGTTTAGGTCAAATAAAATAGTCACCAAAATGCTACCACTCATTATATGAGATTTGTAAATGTATATGTACGAATTTGTAACAAGTTTGAAATGTAGAGATGGAACCTTAAAATGAAGTGGTTCATCTATATATCTACACTTACAAAATCAATCACACCCATTATCAACATCAACTACAAAATTAATAATTATCCCTCTAAAACAAATAACATATACCGTTTGGCATTCACATTACATTGTACACATGCGATTGCTAGTTAGTTACTATGTTTCAGAGTTCTTCAATTATAGTCAATTTTAATTGTCCCCGATACTAATAACATTGTATCTAATATTAGTAGACAAACTAATAATTGTTTAAGTGGTTGTGTATTTATGTGTTTATTGATTAAAGGTTTATTTTATGTTTTGTAAAAAAAATTAATATTTTTTATTATGTCGATAGGTGTTCCCTTTCACAACCAAGCATCTGACTTCTGACACCTGCACAGAAAATCAGCGGTTTTTCTTATTTAATTGGTACATGCGACGATGTACGAATTTACCCTAAACTGTAGATTTTGCAATGGTCATATTTCCATCAGCGGGGCTACAAAAAGAATCCTTGTCCTGAGACGTCAGCAATCTTGACACGACAGAGAAGGAAAATGACAGGTCTTTTAAGGCTGGGTATGTTGTGTCCTCTTCGTAGTATACTTTGGGTTTTGAGAAGTGTTGATCCTAATTGGTGAGTTTTTTGACATGGGTTTATTTTCCCACTCAAATATTCTATGCATACTTAATTATGTTGAATATATGTTAGTATATATATATAGAGAGAGAGAGATAGAGAGAGAGAGAAATGAAAGAAATACATAAAATATGCAAGTCTCATGTGACAAATGCTTCAAATATTTGCAACTATTTTACGATTTAAGTCATGAAAAACATCTAAACAACCATCTAATTTAACCCTTGGACCACATATTTATGTTCGTGTGTGTGCTCAATCTAACCCATAATGGCATTGGTTTTTGGATGGCTATTAGCAAGAGCTCCTTGTGATTCATAACATGGAGCTTTTCCCAAAATGTTGAAATTTGCAATCGGGAAAGCTCTCTGGATGAAGGATGACTCCTATTCCTTTGTTCAGGTGCACACATAAAATTTGCAGAGGATCTATTGTAAAATCTATTCTAACTTGCCAAGGAGATAGGGTTAAGAAGATGCAAGAAATTAACCTAAACTAATAGAGGTGATGCACCAAAGGATGTTGAAAACTAACTTTGCTATTAAACACAGACCATTAAAATATAATACAACCACCATGCACAAATAACCAATATTGTAATGAAAGATCATATAAAGGAAATGAACACAAGAGAGGGTTGAAATCATCCATAGACATGTATTATTACTTCACAAATTTATGTAAAATGTTACAATGGCCAAGAGACAAAAAAATTGCATTATAGTCTTAATGGAAGGTTCAAACTCAACAAATTTGTCTGCAAACTAGAAAAGAAGGGAGGGTGCCAAACCAAAATGTCCAACCCTTTACAACAAGCCAAGATCTTACCTTAATAGATGAAGTGAAGAGAGGAGACGAAAAGGAGGTGGGAAATCAGATTTGGAAGCTCAGCCACCAGCCATCAATGCCCCTACAAATCTGCCTACAATCTATCAAGTCTAGCTCTCCATGTCTGTTTGGCATGTTGAAGAAGGAAGAATGGAGGATCAAATCAAATATGATCTAGTTGAAGTGATCAGATCATGTATTAATGGTGTGAAAGAGTTTTTCCAAATTCTTACCCACAAAATACTACTGAAAATAATATTCTATGCTTCCATGGTGTAGAGGAGGTCAAGATCTTTGCAATGGTACAAAAATTATCAAATTTCAAGCACTGGATCAAAATTTATGCCCATTTGAATATTTGAATCGAATCTGTACAAAAATGGTGAAAAAAGCAATTTTGTAAAATAGATCCATGGGCCCGAAATTCAATTTTGTGCCTTTTACAAAAAAATGCAAAATTATAAAAACCCTCCCACAGCCCCGTATTCACGAAATCACTTTTTCTCAAAAACTCTAGGGGCCCAAAATTGAAATTACACCTTTTTCACAAAAACTGCAAAAGTGTAAAAGTTTCCCTCAAGCCCACGGCTCCGTAACTTCACAACTTTACACTTGGCGAAAGTCTTCGTTGGGCCCATGGGCTGGCAAACATAAACTACACCCTTTTGCACAAAAGAGGCAAAAGTATAAAAATCTTCCGCAGGCCCACGCCTGTGAAACTTTACTTTTGGCAAAAAGACCCCTCATGCTCGAAAGTTTACTTTGGTAGAAAAACCTCCATGGCCCCACAACTTTGTGACTTTACACTTGGCGAAAAAAACTTCGTGGGATCACGGGTCCACACTTGAAAACTACGCCATTTTGTGAAAAGTTGCAAAAGTTCCAAAATTCCCCTTAGACCCACCTGTTGGTACCCAAATTGATTCTCCCTTAGAAGCTAAGCAGCATCACAGTTTTGGCAGGAAGATTAGAGGTAAGCAGATCATGTAGTGTGTCATTTTGTAGCCGGGGATGAAATGTAGCTTGCTCTTTGTCACTCAGATGTGGAGAAATGGGTAGCACCCTCAAGAGGATTTGATCTATCCTCACTACTTTATGGTTGTTCCTTTCAACCAAGGTGAGAGGACCCTTTTGTAGCCTGCTATTTATGGAGGAGATGGAGATGTCCTTCCTTGTGAAGTATTGAGAAGACCAACACTAGCACCAGGGCACCAACACCTTACAACAAGGCCTTTTCCCCCAAAAATCCAAACATTGAATGCACCAGTGCTCGTTATGATTCCGATCACGATTCCCAGAATCAGATCTGTAAAAAGTTATCAGGTGCTCAAGGGGTGGATCTCTTTGAATATCTCTCGCATTCAACTCCTTCTTCTGGTAGATCACTTTTCCCTCTACTCACCAACCACTTCCACCCCTATTCTGTCTAATCTGATTCTTTGCATGCCCAGGGAGAAGAAATGGAAGATCAGATCGAGCCCAAAAGGTCAAGTCTCATCTTAATGGTAAAAGACGTCCCTGGATTTTTCTCACCAAACCCAGATTATCAACAGGTTGTTTGTGTGCCAAGGAAAGAAAAATTAGGCTGAATCTGATAGTCAGATTGCATATTAATGGTGAGAGATGTTTACAGACCTTCCCCACCAAACTAGGATGCCAGATTAATGTTCCTCTTCATTTGGCATGCAGGAGACTCTAAGAAATGATAAAAAAATCACAAGAATATGCATCCCCAGGAGCTCTGGTGTGAAAATGGAGGAAAAATCAGACACATGCACAGCTGCCATTGATTCCTAATTTAAATTTGGACCGTCCACATGGGAGATCTAATTTTAGAGTGGGTATGTGGGTTCCTTTTTTCCTTTTACAACTTTTGGAAAAATGTAAAATTTTCACATTTTTCTCTGCACCTCCACCCTTGAGAAATGAACCTGACATGTGTCCTAAGGTGGGTCCCAAAGGAACCGCGGCCAGATTTTGCTATTTCACCTCTTTTTTGGAAAAGGGAAAATTTTCCAATTTTTCCCTGTAACTCCGTCCTTGAAAAATGGGCCTAACACGTGTCCTAGTGTGGGTCCCATCAGAACCACGCTTCCCTTTTCAATTTTAACTCCTTTTCCATAAAAGGAAAATTTTCCAATTTTCCTCCAAAGGTCCGCACCTCCGTCGTTGACTGGAGCAAGTTTTGAATTTTCTCTATCATGCCTGCGGGTCATTTTGAGATTTTAACCATTTTGATGACAAGAGGTAAAAAATCTAAGTTGCCTCTAATGGTCCGATTTCCTGCCCCTTTGACTTTTCGAACTGCTACGTGTCACAATGGCGCATCTTGAGATGTTCCCCAAAAGTTGAGACCTTAGATGAGTGTGGGCTTGCCACGTGTCATTGCGGTGCAACTTCAAAAACCTTAAGGATTCAAAATTGATTTGGCGGGGGTGCACTTCCATTTAGAATTTTACTATTTTTCTAAAAGGGAAAAACATCCAACTTACCTTTGAAGGGCCATGTCTTCGCCATTAGTCTTTTCCACGTGTCCTCCTATGGGGTCAAGGCAAGACCTTTTCCTGCCACTAAAAATTTGCTTTAATCAAAGCCATGGCAGGGCCGTGGGGCGGGTTCAAATTTTTTGCCAAAGTAGCCAAAAAGAAAAAGTTGAGAAAAACAACCCGCCGTACCCCATCCAATCAGAAGAAGCCACATAAACACCAAAAGAACCAATCAGATTTGAGTGAAGCTATGGGACCAAATTTTCCTTTTTGCCAAAAAAGCAAAAAGTGATAAGTTAAAGCATTCGCCCCTCATCCCTTGATCAACCAAAAGAAGCCACGTGACCACCGAATGCTGAGGAATAACTTTGATAGGAAATAGACACCCGTCAGACCGTAAGAAAAATATAGAAAATCACCATTCATGCCCAAAACGTGATTTTTTGCTAAGGATGAAAATTTTCTGAAACAAAAAACAAGTGAATCATGATCCCGAGCATCTTTTCGACCATGGATTTGGATTTTCAAAGGCATACAAATATAAATTAACCATTCTTAAGCTTCCATGGTTGAGGAAAAATAGGAAAAATGGCAGAGCCCGTGGATTTTGAAGAAATTAGGGTAAAAATAGGGCAGACTAAGAGACTTCATCAAGGAGGGACATGACAATGGATTTTGCAAACAACTCGAAGCATTTCTAATGGAGGTAGAAACTTTCAGAACACCCACATCGAGAGAAAAAATGTTTCAGAACATGTAGATCAGATCAAAATAGTGGCAAACGGGGCAAAACAAATCTGAGCACCAACACTGCCGACCCAAATTTACACTTGGACAAAATTTCCTCCACAGCCCCGCATATTCACTTAGCAAAAGAAATCATCCCCAGGATTACAGACCCACAATTGTAACTTGTGCCTTTTGTGAAAAGTGCAAAATGCCAACATATCTCCCGCTGACCTAGAACCTCAATTTTCCCCTTTGGTGAAAAGTCTTCCCCAAGCCCACAGGCCTGCATTTGGCAAAAAATCCTTCCCAGGCTCGTCGGCCCGTAACTTGCAAAATATGAAGAGTTAGAAAGAATTCTTTACATATTCGGAAAGGGGAGAAATTTCCTATCTGATGAAGATGTTTTTAGGAAACCTTAAGTGCTTAAAATATATAAAAATCAGATTGAAGAACAAAAGGGGGGAAAAGGGGGTTAGTTGACCAAAAAATAAGAGTGAGCTTATTTTAGACAACAATTTGGCGACTCATAGGGAGCATCTTCCTACTAGATGAGATGATCAGTGGCCTTAAAGCATCTGTTGGGCATGGAGTCCACTTGGTAATTTCAAATGTGGCTTGGAACTTCCTTCCACTGCATGCACTCTTATCTTTGCAACCAAATCTTGGATTCAAGATTTGTGAGAGTAGAGAGTTGTCATTTGATTTTCTGCAAACCTGATTTGATGGAGTGTAATGAAAACATCTATACCTACTCCAATATGGATACTCTTTAGATTTAATTTCTTATGGCCACAAGTCTCTTCCATGAGTGAGATGAACTGTATACAAGCATACACCAGAAGAAATAGAGCATGTGCACTGGCACTTAGGGAAATTGAAACCTAAACTATAACAAGACAATGTGCATACACACTTGGAGAAATTGAAAACCTAGGCTAATATTTACAAGGGTGAGAAATTATCCTTTTAGTAGTAGTGTTTGAGGTAAATCCCATTGAATGGAATCTGTAATTCTTCGCCATCCAAATTGGTCAGTCAGAAGGCATTGCTACCTTTGCATTCGGTGATCATGTATGGACCACTACATATGGCATCAAACTTGGAATGCTTTCCTAGATTTGTATGGTCATAATCCCACTTCAGTACCAAGCCTCCAACTTGAAATGTCTTGGATTTAGCTTTCTTGTCAAATCTCTTCTTGATCAATGCTTGATCTTTCTCCATGATCTGCATTGTATGTTCTCTTGCTTCTTCTTATCCCATTTGCTATGCATACCTGATTTCCACAGGCCCAAACTCACCTATTTCTAACTATTTCATGAGCTTCAATGATATGGGTAATATTACCTCTTTTCCATATATAATCTTATATGGAGAGCTTCCTATAGAATTTTTGGATGTGATCCTATCAACCCATAGAGCTGATTTGAGCTTTGTGTGCTAAGTCTTCTAATTCTCATCAAGGGTCCTTCTGATGATTCTTAGTAAGTTTTTGTTTGTGGAATTTGCTTGGCCACTACCCTAAGGGTAATAGCTTGATGAAGTGCTAAGGTGTATACCATTCTTGAAAACCCATTTAGTGATCCTTGTACCAAGAAATTCCAATTCATTATCTGATATGATAGTGGTAGGGACTCCAAACCTAGTGACTATCCCTTCATAGAAATCGAAGATACTGGATTCATTTCCCTCCTTAAGTGCCATTGCTTCAGTCCACTTGGTGAAATAGTATATTTTCGTAAGCATCCACTTGTGGCCTTGACTTGAATGTGGGTTAATCAATCCTATGAAGTCTAACCCCCATTGCATGAATGGTTGATCTACTGAAATTAGACGAAGGGGTAGGGCTGCTAACCTTTTTTTCCCTGTGAAGAATACACGCTTTTTGCATTTCTTGATCTATGAGTAGCAATCACTAAACACCGTAGGCCAATAGTAACTAGCCTTCATGATTTTGAGAGCTGTTACTCAAGGAGAAAAGTGGCCTCTTGCTTCTCCATCATGGAACTCATACAACACCCTCTCAATTTTTCCTATCCTAATGCACCTCAATAGAACACTATTGATGTATTTCTTGAATAAAACACCATCAACAAACACATATGGAATGGCTTGTAATCTGAAGTATCTCCTCATTACTTTTCTCATTTATTGAGGGCATAAACGTGTTTAGAGATAATGCACCAAGTCTTGGGTCCAACATGGAATGGGTGTACCATTATCTGGCCATTCTTGATCGTTTTATAGTAGTAGGAAAACCTCTTCTTCTCCTTTTGACTCATCATGTTTTCTGGAAGCGGGCTGCTCACAAAACCCTTTTCCACAAACCGGCTTGGTCACCTTGATTTCAATATCATATTCCATTACACGGGTGATCCAACTTGCTCTCTTCTCATTCAAGTCCTTGTTCAAGAGAAATTCCTTGACACCAACATGAGACAATAGTAGTTGAATCTTTTTTTTCAAGACCAAGTGTTTGAACTTCTTCAAACTCCTAATGACAACAAGGACATGCTTTTCAATAAAATAATACCTCACTTCGTAATCTTCCAGGATCTGACTAAAGAATGCTATGGGTTGTTTTGATCCTTTTCTATTCAGCTATACTAAGATAGTTGAGATTGTGTTTGATCCCCCAAAAGCGTACAACATGAATTCCTTTGAAAATTTTTGGGTTGATAAGAGTTGGAGCTTGTGATATTGCCTACTTGATGGCTTCAAAACTCTCTTTTCCTTTTGCCATCCATTTGAATGCAAGACTCTTCTTCAACATCACTGTCAAAGGCTTCACAAGAGTGGAAAAATTAGGCACAAATATGTGAACAAAGTTTATCCTTCCCAAGAATATTTGGAGATAATTCTTGTGGTGTGGCAATGGAAGTGTTCGCATGGCTTCAACTATTTCAGGATCAATTGTTAAACCTTCTCTTAAGACAATGTGGCCCAACAATTTTCCCTCGTGTGCCAAGAATACACACTTATTTGGATTCAATGACACTTTGAACCTTTTACACCTCTAAAATACTTACCTGAGGTAGAATAGATGGTCTGCAGCATTCTTTGAGAAGACAGTGATATCATCTAGATACACCAAAACTATCTTATTGATTAAGCCTTTGAATGCCATGTCCATAGCTCACTGAAATGTTGCTCTAGCATTTGATAGTCCAAATGGCATCTTCTTATAAGCATATGTACCCCATTTGGTGGTGAAGGATGTCTTGAACTGATCTTCTTCTTTTACCATTATTTGATTATAGCCTAAGTAGCCATCTAGAAATGAAAAACTCTTACAGCCAGATTCAACCTGCAAGATTTGCTCCATCAATGGAAGTGGGTAGTGATCTTTGAGTGATGCTCTGTTTAGATCACAGAATTCTACACATAATTTGATTCCTCCATTTCTTTTCCTCACAGGCACCAAGTTTGCAACCAAACTTGAATGCTTGATAGGGAAGATGATGCTGGCCTTAATTATCTTGTTCAACTCTTTTATCATGAGAGGTTCAATGTGAGGGTTTACTGGCCTTTACTTCTAATTGAAAGGCTTGGATTCAGGTTTTAATTCAATTGTATGCTCAGCCAATATTGGGTTAAAACCTCTTAAATCCTTGTAAGTCCATGCAAAAACATCTAGGAATTCTTGAAAAAGTTTAACAAATTCAGCTTTCTATTGTGGAGTACTTACTTTGCCAATTTTCAATGTCTTGCCATCCGTTACTGAAATGAGCTCTGAGTCTTCACCCTTTACCTGAATATTTTCTTTCTCCTTCTAGAACTAATCATTTGGGTGGAAGATTGACCCAAGGTTACAAGACATTTTGGTAATTTGTTATTTCTCAGCTGCACCACTTGGTCGCCATACTGTTGTTCTAATTTGTCTTGGTTTTTGGAGGAGAACTCAGCTTCTTCTTGTAGAAAATTGACAATTTGCTGATCATTCTTGAAGACTTTCCAACTTGTTTTATTATCTAAGACAGCTGGCCTTACAACCACCTTGATATGGGGCTGAGATTTATCACTTTTTATATTTTCTATAACATCAAATGCTGCCCTAATTGCTGCCAATCTGTCTTCTACATCATTCTTTTTACTGGGTATGGACACAATGTTGAAAGCTTCAAAGTCCTTAATGAGGTCCCATACCCATTTTTTGTAGCTCCTGAGTAGGTCATTATTTGTAGCATGTTGTCCTCTGACTTGGTTCACAATCAACTCACTATCACCAAATATTTATAGATTATTAATGCCTCTCCTCCTGGCCCAATGAATTCCATGAACCAAAGCCTCATACTCAGCTATGTTGTTTGAGAAAGAAAACTGGAAGTGAAAAGATGAGTAATATCTTGTTCCTTGAGGTAAAATAAGCATAGCTCCTCCTCCTTCACCTTGTTTACTTCTTGAGCCATCAAAGAACAATTTCCATACCTCATTATTATCCTTATGGTCTAGTTTGATGACGCTAGGGAGAGGATGATTATCTTCATGAAAGCAATAGACTCCTAATTCAAATTCTTCAATTTCTTTGTAAGGAAAAAAAGCATACCTCGTGTTCGCCCATTCATCAAGGGTCGATTCTGGAATACATCCAACCTTGGTATCAGCTTCATGGGTGCTTGGATAATCCTCTTGATCAAATGCTGAACAATTTGCATTGATTGGACTCGGTGTATGAGGCTCAATATGGAAGTTTGCAATAGGCTTTAATCTGATTGTAGCCTTTTCTCCATACCTTGTTCTGAATAACATGTGTGACCAATTAGCAAACAAATAACCTCCAATTTTAGCAGTGAAGTCTCTTGACAAACACAATGCAAAAAGTGGCGGCAAGTCTATGACTGATACATATTGCAAGACGGTCACATTGGGACATGCATGTAATGTGAGGATAAAATATTTGATTACTCCAACCGTTCTTACTGTTATACTATCCAATTGTACCCCACCTTTGGAAATGACTTCATATTGAAGACCCAACTAATGAGCTATTTTTTTTGGCATTACAGAGCTACTTGCTCCAGAATCAATCATGTAATTATACACCAATTTATCTCCAATGATTAATGAGATATAGAATGGTGGGGGCTTCAAATTTTTACCTTGTTTTCCTCCATGATTTCCTTCAGGCTAAGCTGCATCGGTAAGCACTTTCTCATGCTAATTGGGTGACTGATTTGATGTTGACCAATTTTCCATAGCAACCTGCAATAGGTTTCTTTGTCCTGGGATAGCCAATGACTCCCACATTGAGATGTTTACATTTTTCCTCTTCATCTGCTCAATGATGTTGAATGGATATGGGCTATCACTCTATTTCCCTTTACCTTGCATATTATTCTCTTGCACATGGGTTATTACAACTGGCACTTGAGCTGGTCTAGGGGTGGCTAGGGCTGACCTTGCACATTGGGAGCTGCAATTTGACTGCCAATACCTTGTGGAGTAATAGAGGTTTGTGGATCACTTGAATTTGATGGTTTTCCCTCTCCAATATTCCTTTTCTTGGACCATGTATCAGAAACTACACTTTGAGAAGGGGCTTGGTTAACTACACATAAGTCTTCTGTTTTCCAATTAACCAACATAGTTTCAGTTGGAGGTGTCTCTTGCTGAGCTTCTTGCTGCTGATTTTCCTCTTGACTAGGTTCTTGGGACACACCAATAGTCTATATAATCAATTCCTAGTTTAGTGCACCATTGAAACACGTTGATTGATTGTGAGGTAGTTTATAGGGGTAACACTAGTCGTACTCATGTACCATGTTGTTTTGTGTTGGAACTAAAGCTTTTGATTTTGAAGCTGCATTTGGATCATATGGTCAGAATGGCCTGACAGCTTGAGGTTGTCCTTGGTTCAAATTTTGATTTGTGGCATGAGTTGGTGGTTTATTTAGGTGGTATGGGGGCCTAGCTTGATACTGATTTTGAGGTTGAAATGGCCTAGAACTTTGAGCTTGTTGTCTCTCGATAGTCACTAGCTTGTTTCCTAGGTTATACAATTGTTTCAAGACCTCCTAGTACTCTTTTGAAGTTCTTAAAGAAATGGAAGCCTCATTTTTGCTTTGATTTATAGGGGGTGTAATGGGATTCAACTATGGTGTTTGACTAGTGCTTGGATTTCCTAATTTTGGATATAGAGGCATAGGTGGCCTAGGTGCAAGTTTACCAACCTGAATTAAACAATTTTCAGCTCTAATGGAAATGTTATAGGCTGTAGGTAAGGTTACACCTCCCATGGATTGAATCATTATAAAAATATCATAATTTAGAGCTTTAAGAAAGTATAGGAAAGCACCTTCAGCTGTTGGTCTCACGGCCAATGGAATGTAATGTCCCCTTTCTGTAATGTCCCCTTTTTCCTATGCAAATGGCCCAAGAGCCAAGTCGGGTCCAAAACATGGTCAAACCCAGGGGTGTGGACACTAGAAGCATTTGAGATGGGGCCCTATGGTTTAATATCCTAGTTTTGCATTTGGGGGTCACTTTTGGACATGGTGACTCAAAAAGGAAAAAAGTAACTATAGTTACTTTTATGTTAGTAGCCCCTCCATGGAATTAAATGCACCTAGGGTTATGGGGGCTTGTTTTCTAAGGAAAAGTATATAAGGAGATGGGGAAGGAAGAAAAGGCACTTTTTGTTGCATAATTTTAGCCTCCTTGTGCAGTTGCTGCTGTTGCGTTTCTACAAGTTGTGGAGGCAAATCCCATAGGGACCCTAGCTTCGGTGGTGAGAGACCCGTCCCTAACTAGTAGGAAATTCTTTGGTAGTGAGAGATCTACCCAAATATTGTCATTTTGGAGCCACTTTCTTGGCCGTGCTACAGAGATATTTCCAGAGGGTTCAGAGGAAGGGTTTCGAGGATTTTTCAGGGCATTTGAGGAAGATAATCAGTGGGCTTCCAAATCAGATTCATGGCAGCCATTTGGGCAGAGCATGACAGCTCGTGGAAGGCACCTCCATCATTTACCGACCCCTCTTCCAAGTGTGGTGACTTGTAGCCTTTATTTGGGGGTTCTCTAGTCATCTGTTTCAGATCTGAAGGTGGAAACATTATTTCCTGTATCTATTAATGTTAATTCCAAAGACCCTTATTTTTGCTCTTGTATTTAGAGGCTCACAAACCTCTGAAGTTTTCTAGCCGCCTAGGGCACGCTTTACTTTTTCTGGAAGCAATATATTATTCCAAAAAATGTTTTCATAGTTTTTATTATTACTGTTGCAAGCTTCCTTGAAAATTTCATGCACTGTGGGAAAATATTTTGTGTGATATCAATTTAATACCATTCGTTGTCCTAGCTAGATATTTTTCAGTAAAAATTAGTATTTTACTTTGCTGCAATTTTCTATATTTGGTGAATTTTTAAGTGGTATCCCACAAGGGATGTTTCAGTGGTACCAGAGTAGTTGTTTCTCCAGCCTGTTGGGATTGAAAGATGGGGGACATAGATAGTGAGGATATAGGGGTAGAGCTGATGAAACAATTTTTCACCAACATGGTAAAGCAATAGGAGACTACCAATCTCTATTTGAGCCAGCTCACTGGGAGATTAGCACAGGACATGTATGATATTCATGTGGAAAGAGGAGAAAATAGCAACATGGGACAATATGGTCAAAGAGGTGAGGGTGGACATTCAGGACAACGGTCCCCCCATTCTTCTACCAGGCCTGTAGGGTATCATGAACCTTCTTTCTTGAAGGATCTGGAAGTTTCATAGGAATGGTAGTCAAGGGATGTTGTAGATGAGGAGTATTGTTAGGAAAGGTATCATACCTTAAGTGATGGATTTCATGACAACATGTCATTCTAGGAATATTGCAAAATGAAGATTGGTAGTAGGCCTAGGAGAGATTACCAGGCATAGGTACCATAGATGCAAAGGAGGTTGGGAAAGATTTATGTTCCACATTTTGACGGTTCTAAGAAGTGTACTGTAGAGTATTGGATGCAGAAGTTGAAGACATACTTCGACATGAATCCTATGTGGGAGGAAGATGTAATTATGTTTGCAATCTTACATCTTGAGGGAGACGCTCATGATTGGTGGCATCATGGGTTGCTTACACAGGGACACATATACATCACAACTTATGTAGAGTTCACAAAGAGGCTAGTGAGTCGATTTGATAAGAGGGACCCTGATATGTATTTTAGAGAGTTGACTCATCTGAGGAAGACCGATTCCGTGGATCATTATATCATCTTATTTTCAGAGACTATCGGTCACGGTACCAGATGTTACAGAGATGAGGTTGATTTCCCCTATTCAATAGCAGGTTTGACAGACACTCTCATTGCTAGATTTGTGAGGGCATTTGAGCCTTTTTTGTTGCATGAGGCTATTAGGAGAGCTCGTGACCTAGATTTATCCACTCCTAAGTCAAGGTTTCCACCTCAAGTGTAGCCTAATGGTTTCCCTTCAAGAACAAGGGGTTTGTATCCGAAGGTACCTCTACCTAAGAAGGTTACATCCTGGAGACCATTCAGAGCTAGTGACGACAGGAAGGAATTGAGGTGAAAGAAACTATGTTTCAATTTCCATGCACCTTGGGTCCCAAGACACAATTGCAAGGGTAGAGGGAGGGCCCAATACATAGAGGTCTTCGAGGAGAGTGATGGTGATGAGGAATTGGACAAACAAACCACTAGAGGATGATGATGATGAGGCATTAGATAATGTGGGTGTGGAGCAGGATAGTGAGACTTTCCCCTAGGAGACTATCACCACCCTTGTCTAGTACCCTGAGGTACAAGGCATTTAGAGTTACGGGAGTTTTGCAGGGATAGCGAGTGGTGGTACTCATTGATAGTGGGGAAAACCATAATTTTATTGAAGCCTCATTGGTTGAGAGGTGGAGGTTATGAGAAAAAGGAATTTGAGGGCTTCAACGTGGTTGTAGCCAATGGAGATTCTATGAGATGCACAAGACAGGTTCCCCAATTGAGCATCACAATGGGTAACTATATAATTACCAATGATTTTCTATATTGTTGGTATTGGAGAGACCAAAATAGTGTCTTAGGATACAGTGGCTCCATTTCCTTGGTGACTTTCGAACTAATTTCCAGACGATGGGAGCTAAATTTTAATTCTGAAGGGAGGAATGTGATCTTGAGGGGATTCTCTTCATGGGCATCCTAAGTTGTTATGGCCAAGAGGATCAAGAGGATCTATAGGCATGATGAGGTGGATTGGGTCAGTACACTATTTGGTTTTGACCAATAAATCAAATGAGGGATAGCAATACAATACCATCTAGATATACAGGGCCTATTAGACAGACACAATGTCGTGTTTGGTGACATACCTCTAGGCATACCTCCAGATAGGGGATTTGAGCATGTGATTGAGCTCGAGGATGCAAGACCAGTGGTCACTTCTCCTTACCGTCACCCCAAACGGTTTAAGGATGAGATCGAGAATACTATACAGGAGCTCATGGATATGAGTGTATATTAGACCAAGTTCCAGCCCTTTTTCTTCTTCAGTGGTTTTTGGTGAAGAAGAAGGATGGGACCCTATGGATGTGTATGGATTACTGGGCCTTAAAATAAGAAGACAATAAATAACAAGTATCTCAATACCACGCATTGATGAGTTATTGGACGAGCTACATGGTGCAATCTATTTTTCAAAAATAGATTTGCGTTTTGGATATCATCAGATCAAAGTAAAGAAGTGGGATGTGGATAAGGTAGTGTTCAGATGTCATTATGGTCACTTTGAATTCTTAGTGATGCCTTTCGGTTTGTCTAATGCTCTAGCTATATTCCATGTCTTGCATGAACCATGTGTTCAACCACCACTTGTGGAAGTTTGTATTGGTTTTATTTGATGATATTTTTAGTCTACAACAGGACATGGGAGGACAATATCAGGCACCTGGATGAGATATTGGGGATATTAGAAGCTAATTCGTTATATGAAAAAGCCTCTAAGTGCAAGTTCGGCATAACTGAACTTCTTTACTTGGGATATGTAATTGGTGGGGGCACAGTGAAGGTGGATAGAGGTAAGATACGATGAAATCTTGGATTGGCCGCAACCTAGGACATTGACACAATTGATTGGATTTGTGGGGTTGTGCACATACTACTAGAGGTTCGTGAAGAATTTCTCTCGAGTTGGCTGCTCCATTGACGGATTTCACGAAGAAAGGGGTTTTTGCTTGGTTAGACATAGCACAACATGTTTTTTATCACCTCAAGGAGGTGATGAGTTCGTGTCCCGTCCTCGCATTACTAGACTTATCCCACCCATTCATTCTAGAGTGTGATGCATCAGGAGAAGGTGTTGGGGAAATTCTCATACAAGATAGGCATCCCATCTCCTATGAGAGTCATAAATTGAAACCCATGGAGAGAGGGTATTAAATTTATGAACAAGGATATGTTGGCCATCATGCATGCCTTGGCCAAGTTCAGACAGTACCTTGAGGGTAGAAAATTTGTGGTTTGTACGGATCACAATAGTTTGAGGTCCTTTTTGGGACAGAAAGAGCTAAACGATCGCCAGCAAAGATGGGTGAACAAGGTGCAAACCTATGATTTTGACATAGAGTACACTAGAGGTAAGAATAATATTGTTGTTGACGTGCTTTATCTAGGAGGCCTTACCTCACTGCTATGATTAGTTCTATGTCTGAGATTTCAGTAGATTGGAAGGCTCATATACTTGTTTAGTACTCCAAAAACTAGTTTTCCTGTGAGATCATGGATGCTATTATACAGGACGACCAATACAGAGTAGTGGATGATCTCATTTTCTACAAGGATAGGATTTTCCTTGTACCAGGATCCAAAATGAAGGAGAAGATCCTTCTTGCAATACATGATACACCACT
Source organism: Taxus chinensis (assembly GCA_019776745.2). Taxonomy (NCBI): domain Eukaryota; kingdom Viridiplantae; phylum Streptophyta; class Pinopsida; order Cupressales; family Taxaceae; genus Taxus; species Taxus chinensis. The sequence goes on along the minus strand of CM034150.1, from coordinate 82,746,078 downwards.
AGCTGGACATCCTGGGTATTTCAAAACATTACAGGGTTCATCAAGGGAAAGATTTTCATGGAAGGCAATAAAGGATGATGTCCTTAACCATGTCAGAGAGTGTATGGTTTTCCAGAAAACCAAATCCGAGTGTTATTTCCCATCAAGATTACTTCATCCTCTCCCCATTGCCGAAACAGAAATGGGAAGGTAATATCTATGGACTTTATCACTGGGATTCCCTTAGTGCATGGGCATAGCTACATTTATGTTGTATTTGATCGGTTAACTAAGTATGATCATTTCTTTTCCCTACCTAAGGGGCACCGAGGCAGTGGATTTGGCCTCGGATCTTCTATACAGGTATTTTTAAGCTACATGGGCTGCTTAAAAACATCGTCAGTGACAGGGAAAAGATCTTCATGAGCAACATTTTGGCAGGAGATCTTCATACTAAAAGGTACAAAGTTGACTCCCTAGCACTAGCTACCACCCATAGACAGATGGGCAGACGGAGATAGTCAATAAGTGGATAGAAGGCTACTTGCGGAATTATGTAACAGGACACCAACAGGCATGGATTAAATGGTTACACACGAGTGCAAGTACTGCTACAATACCACCTACCAGATGAGCATAGGTATGACCCCTTTCTGAGCCTTGTATGGGTACGACACCAGGACATTTGCAGATTTGGTATTACCAGATAGCCGAGCTCCCAAATCTCGAGATTGGTTACAGGAGAACCATGATATTCTAAAGGTCCTTAGAGAAAATCTTCAGAAGGCACAGAATCAACATAAGGTATAGGCAGATCGGCACATAGGATAGAGAGGTCTTTTGAGGTTGGGGATCTAGTGTTCCTACGTTTACATCCATATAGGATAGTCCTCGCTGAAGCAGAAGGGTGCAGAGAAAATTGAAACCACAATTTTATGGTCTGTACCGAGTAGTTCATCGAGTAGGGGGTAGTGGCATATGAGCTAGAGCTACCGGAGCATAGCAAGATACATAATGTCTTCCATGTTTCATGCCTTAAGAATGTGCACTCGAGACCCACATAATGTACCATCTACAGTGCTACCGCCACTAGATGAGGAAGGGAAGTTGGTGCTGGAACCAAAATCCATTATTGAAACAAGACAGAGGGGGCTAAGGAGCAGAGTAATCACTGAGTATTTGGTGTGATGAAAGGGACTGCCACTTGAGGATGCTACTTGGGAGGGGGGAGCAGATTTTGCAACATCCTAATTTGTGTTTGTCTTGAGGACAAGCAAAATTTGGTAAGGGAGGACTGTAATGTCCCCTTTCTGTAATGTCCCCTTTCTATAATGTCCCCTTTTTCCTATGCCAAATAGCCCAAGGGCCAAGTCGGGTCCAAAATGTGGTCAAACCCAAGGGGCTAGTGGATGCTGGAAGCTTTTGGGAAGGAGCCCTCGTGGTTTTAATATCATATTTTTGTTCATTTGGGGATCACTTTTGGACATGGCAACTCAAAAAGGAAGAAAAGTAACTATAGTTACTTTTATGTTAGTGGCCCCTCCATGGAATGAAATGCACATACGGTTATGGGGGCTCGTTTGCCAAGGAAAATAATATAATGAGATGGGAAAGTAATAAAAGGCACTTTTTGTCACATACATTTAGCCTCTTTCTCGTGTAACTGCTCATGTTGTTGCATTTCTACAACTTGTGGAGTCAAATACCACAGGGATCTCTAGCTTCAGTGGTGAGAGACCCATCCCTAGCTAGCAGGGAATTCATTTGTAGTGAGAGATCTACCCTAGTCTTTCATTTTGGATCCACTTTTTGGGCCGTGCTATAGAGATATTTCCAAAGGGTTCAGAGGAAGGGTTCCGAGGATTTTTTGGGGAGTTTGAGGAAGATAATCAGTGGGCTTCCGGATCAGATTCATGGTAGCCATTTGGGCATGGCATGGCAGCTCGTTGAAGGTGCTTCCATCATTTACCGACCCCTCTTCCAAGCGTGGCAACTTGCAGCCTTTATTCGGGGGTTCTTTCCAGTCAGTCGTTGTCAGATCTAAAGGTGGAAACATTATTTCCTGTATCTATTAATTTTATTGCCAAAGACCCTTATTTTTTCTCTTGTATTTAGAGGGTCACGAACCTTTGAAGTTTTCCAACCACCTAGGGCACACTGTAATTTTTTTGGAGCTATATATTATTCCAAAAAAAAAATTCATAGTGTTTATTATTATTGTTGCAAGCGTCCTTTAGACTTTCAAGCATTGTGGGAAAATATTTTGTGTGATATCAATTTAATACCATTCACTTTCCTAACTGGGCATTTTTCAGTAAAAATCAGTATTTTATTTTGCTGCAATTTTCTACATTTGGTGCATTTTAAGTGGTATCCCACAAGGGATATTTCATGGAATCCTATCCCATGTCCTTTGAAATATGAAGTTGAAATCATTCAATTGTTCATTAGGAGCCCTCTTAATGGTTGTTAATTTTTCCAATAGAGATAGGTTATCCCCATTTTCTCCAAATTGATTGTGAAGAGCTATGCACAGATGGTCCCAATTCTAAATAGAGCCTACTATTAGACTCCTGAACCATTGCAAATATTTACCCTTGAATGAAGAGGCTAATAATTTGACTATAATGTCCATCTCAATGATTTCATGAATTACATAGACATTTGCAATGTCTTGAATATGGTCACTAGGAGTAGTTTGGTTCTCTCTGGATTTTTTGTATTGAGAGCGAGTGGGCTAATGCCAGTGAAGTTGACATAGGGATTGGGTTGTGGATGTGCCATTATGATTGGTCTAAGAACCCTTGTTGATTGAATGAAAGGTTTGCCAGGGGGAGGTGTTGAAAAAGTTATATTTGATGGAGATGGAGACCTTTGAGATCTTCTACCCCTTCTCCCTCTGTTTGGGGACAAGTGCAGATAGACAAACAATCCTTCTTCTCTAGTTCTTGATCTAGTCTGAATTCTTCTCATGAATCTGCCAAGCCTGGGCTACTGAAACCAATGGACTCTACCTCTTCTGGAGTTGCCAGATGTGCAATTTCAAAGCTTCTTACAAGCTAAAAACTTACAACAAGTGCACATAAATTTTGCTGCAATAAAAATGGAGACCTCTTGGTCCCACTGGGCGTGCCAAAACTATTAGTGTAAAATAAAAGCACCCCTGAATGTCTGCAACTCGATGGGTTGAGAATCTCAGTGTGATTACATAACATGGAGATTTTCCCAAAGTGTGGGACTTTACAATTGGGAAATCTCTATGGATGAAGGTCGGCTCCTATTCCTCTGTTCAGGTGCACACATAAAATTTGTAGAGGATCTATTCTAAAATCTATTCTAACTTGCCAAGGAGACAGGGTTAAGAAGATGCAACAAATTAAACCTAAACTAATAGAGGTGATGCACCAAAGGATGCTGAACACCAACTTTGCTATTAAACAAAGACCATTAAATATAATATAACCACCAGGAACATATAACCAATATTGTAATGAAATATCAGATAAAGGAAATGAACACAAGAGAGGGTTGAAATCATCCATAGACATGTATTATTGCTTCACAAATTGATACAGAACATTACAATGGACAAGAGACAAAAAACTTGCATTACAGTCTTAATGGAAGGTTCAAACTCCATGAATTCGTCTGTAGACCAAAGAAGAAGGGAGGGTGCAAAACCAAAATGTCCAACCCTTTACAATGAGCCAAGCTCTTACCTTTATAGATGAAGCAAAGAGAGGAGAAGGAAAGGAGGCGGGAAATCAGATTTGGGAGCTCAGCCACTAGCCATCAATGCCCCTACAAATCTACCTAAAATCTATCAAGTCTAGCTCTCCATGTCTGTTTGGTGTGTTAAAGAAGGAAGAATGGTGGATCAAATCAAATTTTATCTTGTTGAAGCGATCGAATCACATATTAATTACGTGAAATACATTTTCCTAATTCTTACCCACCAAATCTTGCTAAAAATAATATTTTATGCTTCCATGGCATAGAGGACGTTGAGATCTTTCCAATGGTACCAAATTTATCAAATTTCGAGCACTGGATCGAAATTTATGCCCATTTGAATATTTGAATTGAATTTGTACAAAAATGGTGAAAAAACCAGTTTTGCAAAACGGATCCTTGGGCCCGAAATTCAATTTTGCGCCTTTTGTGAAAAAATGAAAAATTATAAAAATACCTCCCACAGCCCCATAACCATGAAATCACTTTTTCCCAAAAACTATGTAGGCCCAAAATTGAAATTACACCTTTTGTGCAAAAATTGCAAAAGTGCAAAAGTTTCCCTCAAGCCCGCGGCTCTGCAACTTCGTGACTTTGCACTTGGCGAAAGTATTTTCCAGGCCTACAAGCCAGAAAAGATAAATTGCACCCTTTTGCACAAAAGAAGAAAATGTGTAAAAATCCTCTGCAAGCCCGCGCCCCTGAAACTTCACTTTTGGCTAAAAAACCCCTTAGGCTCGAAAGTTTACTTTGGTAGAAAAACCTCTGTGGCCACGCAACTTTGTGTCTTTGCACTTGGCAAAAAAAACTCTGCAGGCTCATGGGCCCACACTTGAAAACTACGCCATTTTGTGAAAAGTTGCAAAAGTTCCAAAATGCCCCACAGACCTGCCGACCCGAATTTACACTTGGGCAAAATTTCCTTTAAGGCCCCGCATATTCACTTAGCAAAATAAATCATCCCTAGGCTTGTGGACCCGCAATTGTAACATGTGCCTTTTAGATTCCAACATATCTCCCACCGACCCGTGACTGCAATTTTCCCCTTCAGCAAAAATTCTTCCCCAGGCCCATAGGTCCGCATTTGGCAAAAAATCCTTTCCAGGCCCGTCGGCCCGTAACTTGCAAAATATGAAGAGTTAGAAGGACTTCTTTACATTTTCGGAAAGGGGAAGAAATTTCCTATTTGATGAAGATGTTTTCATGAAACCTTAAGTGCTTAAAATATATAAAAATCATATTGAATCACAAAAGGGGGGAAAAAGGGGGTTAGTTGACCACAAAATAAGAGTGAGCTTATTTTAGACAACACTCCCTTTAACACAGTTCACGTACCATCTTGTTTATTTAAAAAACTATAGAAAAAAATATGGGCATCCATAAAATATGTAAGCCACATATGATGGTTATTTCAAATAATTGTAATTATTTTATGGTTTAAATCATGAAAAATGTCTAAACGACCGTCAAATTTAACCCCTGGGCCTCAAATTTATCTCCGTGTGCGTGCATGATATAACCTATAATTGCATTGGTTTTGAGAAGTATGTTAGTGAGAGGTCCATTTAGCACTATTCATGTAACGTCATGTTTATTTTATTATGCAAGGAAATAACTTTTAACTCGTTGCAACTATCCAATTACTACTAAATTTACACGTTAACTTGTTTTCTAGTGCCATTTTGATAGGGGCCGTAATAGGGATGGGCACGAATTTAGAGAATCAAGAACTTGTTTTTACAGTTTTAGGATCCTTTTCAATTCATTTTATGCAGCCATACTTATTATATCAATGTCAATGTCATTAACATTAAGTAAACTAATGGTTTTCAAATATTGAGAATCACAGTTTTCAACAAAATTCATCAAATCCAAAGCTTGTTGGAAGGATTCAATAGATTTTTCTAGGAAATTGACCCCCCTATGAAAAGGAACGAGTATTATGGTTGTATTCAACAAGGATAGTGTTTTCATCCTCATGCAGTTTTCATCTAGAGCTGGGAAATATTCTGCAATGTCTTGCAACCATTCCAGTTGACCTTCAAAGTTTCCACTGTCATCCAAATTGTGATAATGAGATCTAATCAGTATGATTAGATTCTTGTAGGTGCAACATTTCTTTTTGTTCATTGAAGTGAATTTTCATTCTATTTATAGATTCCTCATTGATAACCCATAAATTTTCTCCAGGCGTACGTGTTTGCTCTAATTATTCTATAATGTGATGATCAATAAATTATTTGTCCATGTCAAATTAATTTTTTTGATAGGTGACCAATAATTTCCCAGTTCTCTCTAGACACCTATGCAGAAACTTGAAGCTAAACAAAAGTTCTAGGCCTCAAAGGAAAATCCCACTAAAGATGGATTGCTCCCTCACAATGCATATATCTCTAGGCCTAACTTTACACAGGGAGACTATTTACATTGGAGATGTTGAACACTAAGGCCTTACATTCATATTTATTTCAATATTGGAATGCCTACATAACCTTAGTATCTATCCAACATTTTCTTTTGATAGGTGCTTCAAGCTAGCTATTAGAACATACATGCCGAGGAACAAATTATAAGACCAAAAATTACTTCGTCTGCAAATCTCCTTACATATTTAAATTCATAACTTCTTCCTCCACATATATTCTTCCTCCCTCTTTTTTTCTCTCATGTTATTCCCCTATTCAATTTTTCATCTTCTTCTACACACTTCCAGTTTCTTCTCTTTATGTACTTTACTATTTCCCAACAATCATTGCCTCCCCTATTGGCATATGCATTACACTTTTGCGGTGCGATTTTTAGTTTTACATTATTTTTTGACTTTGTTTTCCTCTTTACTGATGTAAGTTTTGAGATGTACGTATTTTAGGGAAAATTTTAAGGAACCCTCCAGAAAAAAGCTTATAGAAGTCATGACGAATATGGTGGGAACCATATTCTTAGGGTTGGTGAATTATCTAAAATCAGTGGTCGTGACATTGGCGAAAAAGAATATAGTTTTGAAGCAAGTTGTGGATTGAGTGGCGAATGTATGATATTTTTTATGAAATTGCAGTTTTTTTGGCGAATACAAAAACATATGAAAATTTTAAAAACAGCCAATGGAGACATTTAATTTTGCCCTTAAGTTTGGATGTTGAGTCGCTAACTGACCACACACGTGGCACAATCACATTCCATTTGCATCCCCGTTCTCTATACCCTTTGGTAATAGTGATGCACGTTGGCAGCTTAGTGATTAGGATGTTGTCACATAATAACATATAAATATATATGGATTTGTGATGCAAAGTATGTTTTATTATTATTTGTAAATATTATGCATCATTTGATATATGAGGATCAAATTCATAGGCTCTATTCTAAGTGAAGTTCTGACACACCCACATTTTGAATGGAAGTCCTCGAAATAGGCCTATCAAAGTGACAATTGTCATCCACTATATGGTCATTAGTAATTGCCAATTTTAACAAGTGACTATCACTACTTTTAAAAAAACAAATCACGGGCTCCACATTACTGTCTGTAGACATATATTTCTTGTAAATACATCAGAACATATTAAAAATTTAAAGGTGTTATATGATTAATAAAGTTCTCATGTTCCACGTGGCACGTTTCTGGGTATCTTTGAAACAAATGGCTTTGAGACATGAAATTGAAAGGTTTTCACTATCTAAAACTCTAAAAGAGGTCAAAGGAAATGTAAACCTATTCAATCCACCTACACAATGTGTATGTACAATGGACATAGGCCCTCACTTGGGAATGTAGGAAAAGGTTTATAATTCTATGTCCAAAACCCCACCCAAAAATAAGGCTCTAGCCTCTAAAGGTTAAATTTGAGATTTCAATTGTAGGAAAAGTTTAAAACAATATAAAAGAACCCACTTGCAAGATAATATAAGATTTAAATAATGTAGGTTAAGAAATTCAAAAATAAATTTACTGAAAAGTAATTTAATCACAATCTAAAACAATGCAATAAAAATAACTCAAGGGTCGAAAGAAAAGGTTGGATCATAATGTTAGTAAAATTGAAAACAAAAATACTAATAATCAATTTTAAATTGAGTTGGAACATTGAACACTTCACATATAATTGACATCATTCAAAATCAAAAGAGAATATAACCATGCTTCCTATGTAACTAACCAATAACATATTAACATGATAATTGTAAATGACATTATAATTAGTCATAAGAAACTATACTTATAATAATGTTATAATCTATTAGGAATAATTAGGTCTAAAATTATTGTTATAGAAAACTAGAAACAATCATATATTATAAGTATGTTAATAAGTAAAACACATTTTTCTCCTCTTCGGCCTGACCCTTGATCCTATGTATAGGTTTTTACACGAAAACTTGTGTGTGTTTTATGATTTCACTAGTGAAAAAATCTTGAAATTTTTCAATGTAGGTGTGTTTTTATGTATTGTAACTAATTTTTGAGCTTTTTGGGAATTTTTGGTTTTCGTACAAGTACTGTTAATGTTGACTATGCATGCCAAGGAAAGAAGGCCTAATTGAGACTTGGGTTTGAGCAATTTTTTGTATTCTTTTGATCTTACAAGGAAATTTGAATTATAAAATTGTTGGATTGGTAATGGGAAGGTGGATTTAAACCTCTATAAACCATTGGGAAGGTTCCTAAAATTTTGATCTAGTCTAAGTCCTCCAAACTGCCATTTAGGCCTAGTAGCCCTACTACTATTTTGATGCTCATTTAGTCTTGATAAAAGTGGTGGATCTATAAAAGTTTTATTTATTAGTTTATTATGAGGTCAGGTGAAAATCATTGAAGCATTGATAGAAAGTGATTTGATATCAAACCCTTGAAAAACTAATAAATTGTTTTGTAGCCTAATCAGGCCGAGTTAGTGCAAAACTCAAGTTTAGCATACAAATGGTTCTAAAACCTTGAGTATAAGACTATTTTACATTGAGTATGACATGAATACACCTAAGAATCCTTGAGAAATACCATTGTCATCCTAAGCCCCAAAAGAACATGTTAAACCAAAGAAGATTCTAACTCGTGATGTATTATCTTGTGGTATAAATAGGAAATCAGTCAAAACAAAGTTGTATTATTTTTCAAGTTATTTTTCATTCTCTTGAATAAGGATATGAGAGTGGTTAAATGATAATAAAAAACAAGGTGTTTCATTTGTACACATTTATTGATACAAACAATTTTTCTTGTCTAAGAAGAGATCTAGTGGTGGAAATTTTCAAAGATCCCTAATCAATTTTTATGTCACATAGCATTGAGAGTTACACCATTTTGGTATCAAATCATTTCCTAACTACATAAAAAAATAAAATAAGAACCACTTCATACACCCTTGACTTGACAATAATAACCACTTCATAATAATTTCTCAAATAAATTTAAATAGTTATATATTACAGAAGTACACTTACACACCAACTCTTTTACATACTTTTATAGAAGAAGCCTTCTTCAATGATAACAAGTTATGGATTAAAATAATGCAAACTATTTTGAATTAAAAATAATAATGCAAAATTGCAAACTTTCCAACTTTATTATCCTGAGAAAGTTTACATTACGAAGGACTAAAATATTGATAGTGTTTTTCCTTTTTATTCCCCAAAAGGCAAAAATCAAATTTTCTTGTCGACATTGAAGACTTTAAACTTAAGTTGTGACTTGTATTATGAAATAAATGGAAAATATTTTAATCGCATGTAAAAATATAAAAAAACACTTTTGAATTTTAAAATTTGACTTGATAGATCATTATTTGGGAAATTTACATAGTGTCGCCATTAATTTGTGTTATTGGCATTTACCTCCCACTGGCGACATTTATATTTTAGTTTTACACCAAAAAAATTCTTTAAAAGGTGTTAGTCCAGTGACCAAACACTATTACACTTAATCAATTCAAATTGTTTCTTCCAATGTTATAATGGCTCTTGTTTCTACCAGTAGACGATATACTTTTTGTGAACTCTCCTATGAATTCCTCCAAGGAAATTGTTAAGTCATAAAATTAGCACCTTGGATTTGATCATGGAAGATTAATACTTTTATCTAACATGGGATTGTCTCCAAGTGTGGGACTTGCATCTTTAGACATACCTCCAGAGAAGGTTGGTTCCTCTACCTATCCAATCTACTACTAACACTAATCCTACAATAGAAAGAAAAACTATCTAAACCTAATCTAAACATTCACAGGGACTAGGGAGAGAGAGATGAATGCCACATGGAAAATAAAATCCTAAGATAAAAATAAGGTGATATCACCAAGATAAATTGGGGTGAACACTCTCTGTGAGGGAAGACATGGAGGAAATGCAAAAGTAGATGTTAGACATAAGTGACACAGACCAAAACTGCATTTAACAGGTTTTTTTTTCTCACAAAACACAACATGGAACCTAGAAAGGAGAAATACATGCACAACATACCTAAAAGTAAATGAAGAGACAATAATGTAATGAAATACAAGCTAGGGTAGAGAAATATCCACAAAATAAGATTTTATTGCGAGAAAATTATGCACAATCCATTGCATGCGAAGTAATAAGCAACAAGAATGCATTTCCATGACTAAATGAAGGTGTACAACTCACTAATACTTGGGAAACCATTTTTGCATGGTGTCCATGCATTCTAAGAGATTCCAACTCATTTCAAATTAAAATGAGTTGCAACTATATAGAGAAATGGGAGAGAAACAGGAGGGAAACACAAAGTTTGAGCTCAAAAGCCAACCAAAAATAATGAAGGACATGGGTACAAACAACCATTTTCCTTGTAACAAGTCATTGGGATTTTTAGGTGAGGACACAGGTGCCGTTTAGTAATAAATTTGAGTGGTTGGTCATTTTTTACAAACAAAACTGCTCTTTTTCCCTACTAACCCGTGTTTGCATTTTTGACCCTCAAAACTCCATCAATTTCTAGATTTCTTGATGCCAAAATGAAGCCCTTATAGGTACCTATCCAACACCACCAATTTCATCAGTCTGGGAGCTTCGTAGTGAAATTTATGGTAAAAAAAACCATTGTCACAAGTTATTAAACAGACGTCACTTGTGTTCTACTTTGTTACACAAAAATTTCTTTATTTGGAGCATTTGACAATGTCTCACAACATTTTGTTTTTCTTGGCAGAATTTTGAACATTTTCATGGCTTTCCTTCTTTTCCCACATGCCACATAGGTATATCTCCATGTTGTGTAGTTTTTTTATGTTCCACGATACATGCAAAAGGCTTTTGAACGTTTGGTGGCTTTTATGAGCCACAAATACCCCTAAGTATCGAGTTTTGATTCTTTGTTCTGTGGGTTAGGAGAACCAATAGAACACTAACTTTTGCCAAAATATTCCCAAGTTCAACTGATGCTCCCCTTTGTTCCATGGGTTAGAAGAACCCACAAGACACTAAGTTCTTAGATTCTGTCGAAGACTGATTTTCAGTGTTCCACAACCTTTTAAACCAAAATTTTTCGTAAGTCCTAAAATAAAAAAATTTCTAAAATAGTGTTAACCTTACAGGTTACCATTAATGGAAGGGAATTTTAAATTTATTTTTTACAAATTCTTCGCCCTTCTTTTGTAATTTTTTTTCCTTAGAAATTTTGCCTTATTAATACAATTTGAATTGCAGGTTTCTGGTTATGTTTAATCCTCAAAATATCTGAAATGTTCTAAACCCCAAAGTCCAAAATTTGGACTTCAGAGGGTCTTAGTTTCAGATATTCAGAGGTTTTTAAGGAAATAGTTTAAAGAATCCTGGAAGTCCAAAAGTTTGAAGTTCCAAAATTTTGGAACTTTGGGATTTCAGGTTTCAGGGTTTTGGTGGGCATTTTTTGGGTTTTTGAGCCAAAAGTCCCAAAGTCTAAAAGTATGAAGTTCTAAAATTTTAGAACTTTGGGTTTTTGGGTTTCAAACTTTGGTAAGCTGTCGCAAGGTAGAACGGTTGAGCGTGAAAATTGGTAGCATTAATTGTTTAACTACTTTACGCGTGTCAGCTAGGAGCATTAATGTTTTGGCCTACCCATATAAATCTTGATTTTCACCCATCATTTTCACTTGAAAATTTACTCTAACACATTGATTATTTTTTACGGAAACCCTAGTGTACTTACAAGGCATCTTTTTAAGGTAATTTTTTTGTGATTTTGTTCATTTTCTTGTATTGGGTTAGACATTTGGGGCTTTGTTTTGCTACTTTATCTTGATTTTATTTTGGTTTCTTTTCTCCATTATTTCATCTCATTGTTATCTCAATCATGGATTTTTTCATTGTGTCTTCCTCATTCTCAATTCTTCTTGGCATGGGAAATATGGTTTGTATCTTGTAGGGGTTAGTTTTCTCCATATTTCAGAGCATTGATGAGGTCATCATTCTGTAGAAGTTAAAAATTTTGGAGTTCATCTTACAAGCTACAAAACTCAGAGTTTTTGGAATCCATAAAATTCAGGATTCAAAATCCAAAGGTTTTGAAGTTTCAGAGATAGTAATTTCGTAAGTCTCCTCTTTGGCACTTTGGAAGTCTCTTTTTTGTATTTTCAAAAGTGCAAGAAATTTAGTTTTTGGACCTTTTCAAGTTTTAGGTTTCAGAGATAGAAGAATTCAAATTTTGTAATCTTTCACCTTTGGAATTTGTGAGCTTTTGGATTTCAGAGGTGGGAGCTTTCATATTTTGAATATCAAGGATTTTCAGACTTTGAAGGTTTTTCTTTTCCGACACTTAGTAATTTCGGTGTTCAAATATTTCACAGGCTTTCGGACTTTCAAACTTCGATTTTTCGGAGGTCTAATAGGTTTTCAAAAGTTTCTTTAGGTTTCATTTGGGTTATGAATCAATGTCTACTTTTTCCTCAAAAGGAAAATATAAGATGAAATATACTTATTTGGGAGTATCTCCTCCCACCTGTCTATCTTCAGATGTTGAAAATATTGGGGATATTGATCTTGGGTACATAAATATGGCCAAATTCTGGGAGAGAGTAAAAGATCCTAATAATAAGCCTTGGATACAAGCTATTTTCAATAGTGGGCGTCCTCTCACTACTAATTTTTCCACATCTGTGTAATGTACATAATTTTTCCAAGCTGCAACTTCAGACTTTGACAAATCCACCAGAACCATAAGGGATGATGATGGTAATGTCATGATTAGATTGGATAGTGACTTTTTCAAATATTTGTTTAGATTTCTTGATGTAGAAGAATATTCTATAATTTACCCGGAGTTGAAAATTTAACATTGGGATAAAGAAAATGAATTTTGCACAAAATTCATGATGAAAAGCTACTTAGCTAAGGCTAAAAGTACCAAAACCAAACTTCCTAAGTCAATTACCCATTCAAATTTCATTCAGGAAGTCAATGATATCATTATACTATTGAGTAGGGTTTCCGGTCTTGCTTCAACAAGAGAATTTCAAGAATGGATGTTTCTTTACATGGCCACTATTAAGAAAAATAAGGAGTTTATCTGGTGAGCATATCAGTAGTTCAATATGTTTCCAATCAGGAGATGTACTGACCTCAAAGAATTTTTTCATGACCACTTTTCCCATCTATGCAGTAGCTATAATGAGGGATTATATGGGTTTAAATCCAAAAGGGGTTAGGAGCACCTTCCAGATTTATGAGTTTTATCCTTAACTTACCATAGAAGAAGGAATTAAGCATTTTCGAAGAGTAAATGATGCTTTCTTTGTTGTTCTTCTGTATTATTTTGAGAAGGACTTGTATAGTCAAAGGATATCAGATGAGGCTTTTAAAGAAGTACGAGAATGGGGAGGAATTTTTCTCTAATTTCTAGCATTCACTTATATCAGGGTACTAAGATTCTCAATTGCCCCAAATAAGTTGCCAAGATGTTCAAGTGACAAGTGGATATTACTGGAGCTAGTTCACCAGTTTCTAGATTATCACAAAATCCAAAACAAGATACACAAGGTAGGTGTCCAATTTCCCATTTCAATAGGGAGTTATACTTGTGTCAGCATCTATAAATCTAAGAATGTGGAAGGATAAATGTCTCAAGTCACCCTGAAAATGTTTCATTCATTTGATTATTGGGGTAAGTTCAGTGAAATAGGTTTATTCAACACACGTGTTCCTCAATTACAATATATTTGGATTCATTTTTGAGATGAAATTATCATAAGGCAGAGAGAATTTAAAAGACTAACTTTGAGTGAGGTAGTACAATTTGGCATTGCAAATATTCCTGAAGGGTTAGCAGATGATGAGGAGCTACTTGATCCTGCCTACAAAAGGGATAATATTTCTAACCAGCCTCTACCTTAGATTGATTGGTACAAGGAAGAATGTAACAATACAAAAGAAAGGGCGGGGCCCATATTAAAGAGAACATATCTCTAGCTGGAAACTTTGGGAATCACACCCAAAGTGTTAGATCAACCTACATGAAAAGTTCAAGCCCAGTCAACAACACATCACCCTACATCTTCAAGGAGTAAAAGGTCAACCCATAAGGCCATTATAAATCCATGGAAAATTTCATTTATCATAGGAGGTTCATCTTCTACAAAGGCTTCCACCACCAAGTTTGTATCTCCTAAATTACAGGTTTTTGAAGTGGTTGATTTAATTACTTTTCTAGTTGTGTCTCAGGTATTTTCATCGTCTCTCCCTCATTCCCTACAATCTTTTCCTCCTTGAAACGCACTCCCTCCAGTATCATCTTCCATTTCTTCTCTTTCATTTATTCTTTTACTTCTCCTTTCATGGCTCAAGTATTTTCTTCTCTCCTGGCACTCTCAGTAGGAGAGATGATAGGATTTTCATTTTCCACTCCACTTCCTTGAAAACTCCTTCCTATTTTCCACTTCCATTCCATCTACTCCTGAGTCCATTTTTACCATTACGCCCTCCATTACCAATACTTCACTTCCACTCTCCATAAGTTCCACCAGTGTCATTGTAGTGTCTAGTACACCAAGTTCTACTATAACAGTGTCATTGATAACGTCTATGTCATCTTCTGTCATTCCCAAATGGTTACACAGGAAGACTCTCAAGATGAAGAAAAAGGTGTCCATTGTTGCTGTAATTGGTTTAAGTGTTTTGGATCTAACTCCCAAGAAACAAGTCAAGCAGCCAATTTTTGTCTCTAATCTGTCAGTAGACCAATCAGGGGAAAGATTCATGGAAATATCTACCCCCACCAAAGGAAAGACAAAAGAAACCATCATAGCGGTGGATTACCAAATCTCCAAATTTTCATTAGGAAAAGCTACTCATGAAGGAGTTAAGAAAATTTGTAGGTAGCTCTTGGTAATTTGTTGGAAAAATACGATAAAGACAAGGCAACAAAATATGAGTTGAAAGGGAAAGTCAAGTAGCTCACTCCTCTTCTTACTAAAGTTACATATCTAATACAAACTACAACCAATCTTGTTGTTTCCTCAATATTTGACAATAACAGTGGATGCATGGAATGTATGCTTTAGGAAGCTAATCCACTGATCAAAACGGCTGTAGGATTGTACAATGATTTATATGCTGAAAGAGATTCCATCATGAAATTGGATGAAATCCTCTCTGAGGATAATAATAATTTGAATCTTAATTTGAATACTTGGAGAGACATTAAAGATGTTAATTCAGATATGCTCCTTCATGAGGGTGTGATTAATGATGCCTCTAAGTTATTTGATTTTCAAAAAGCCATAGAGTTCAGAACACAGTGTTGCAAGATCTAATAAAGAAATTGGATGAGAAACATGTTGAAGTAATGGATGGATTGAAAAAAATTTCAGAGGAATTTTATAATATCCATTGTAAGTTCATTAATGAGACTTTTTGACGATCATCCTTATCATATCATATTGTCATAGTTGTGGGAATCCTTAGGTTAGCGAGACATGCACCCTAAGGAGACCTATAGATTATAAGGAAGTTGGATCTTCTCTGTCATGTAGGATGAGGTTAGAAAAACAAAACAAAACCTTAATTTAAAAGGGGGTGATGCCTCAAATGAACCTTCCAAGAGATCAATCAAGATCACAACTGTCTGAAAAGGGAAACAATGAACAACTAGAAAGGGTGGTCGAAATGCACCATAGGTCAGAAAAGACTCACACGTAACACTACTTCAAACTAATTAAGCATAGCTTCAAATATAGTAACAACTTTGGAAGATGCACAATTTCTACATGAGGATAAAGGTGATTAGAGATAATAAAGATATGCAAATGATGAACAAAAAACACCACAGGACATATATATTACTCCAAGGATTGTGCACAGTATTACATTTAGAAAAGAGGCAAGCTTGCTGTTACAAAACCAAAGAAGAAAGCTAGAGCTTCAAGATCTCTTCTTTTTACAAAAGAGGGACTGAGACAGAGAAGAGAACTGACTAAATCTACTTTTATTCCTCTAAATTGTTTTTTTAACTACTTCTATCTATATCTTTATAGAGAAGGGGAAACAGAAGATAAGAAAACTTCATAACTACTTTTAATTATGACCAATGGAGCGAAGTGACAGAAAAATATTTTTAATATCTCTCTCACACTTCCCTTACCTTCCCCTTATAAAAGGTGAGATCCACGCATATTTAATGCATCTTTACTATCCTGCAATTGACTCCCTTAAAATGGACTCACCTTTTGAGGAACATCCCTTTGGATATTTATTACATAACCAGATATTTCAATCTTTTGTGCATTGGTTTCTGGCCTCATGACCCAAGCGGCACGTATGTTTTTGCTATACTAAAATGAACCTTTGAATATAGATGAATAACTTGAGTCTTTGCAGGTTGGCATTCTCCACACAGGACTATGCATTAACTTTCTATTTAAATTATGGTCCTATGAATATTTACCTCCAATATTTTTGAAAGATATTGAGCATTAAATATTTCATATGAGTCTTGTAATCACTCATACGTGATACATGGCTTGTCACCCCTTTTTGGGTCCTATTTGAAACCAGAGTCTACTTATTGGGAGACCCACATGAGAATCCCTCACATCTTTAGGAGTTTTTTTCCCTTCTTGGCTCTAGGAATGCATAGTGCCGACACTTGGCACCAATCGTGGGTATACTATTTGTTCCTTTGGGGAGTGAAAAGACCCCGCTGTGTATAACGTCACAACCACTTTTTATTATTTACATGTGGACACCCTAAGGGCTTCCAAGACTTTTCCCTCTTCTTTGGACTCTTTAAGTTACAAAAATTGGACACTTGGCATCATCCATGAACCCACTCTGTGTCCCTTGTTTTGGAAAATTCCCGTCTCCGAATAGGTTTTTTAAAAATGCCAGAATCTTCTTGTTTAAATATTTTTGGATAACACTACCTTCACAACTCCTTGGGGAACTTTCTAATGCGTGGTCATGCCTTTCAGCTTGAAGAATGCCAGAGCCAATTACCAGAGGGAAACAATGTACATTTTAATTGATCTTATTCATAAGATCATCGAGTCATATGTTGATGACCTGCTGGAGAAAGTGAAGAAAAGTGGTTATCACCCTGAGGTGATTCATGTCATTCTCTTGCACCTAAGTGAATATGGAGTAACACTAAATCCTAATAAATGTGCGTTTGGTGTAATAAGAGGTAATTTTTTAGGATACATCATTTCATCCTGAGGCATTGATGTTGATCCCGTAAAGATCCAGGAAGTTTTGAAGATTTCCCCAGCCACCGATGATTCAAGCATCAGGGCTTTCTTAGGTAAGCTTGGGGAAATTCATAAGTTTATCCTTGACTTAATGTATGTTATTCACCCTATCAATGGATTATTGAAGAAATATTGTTGCAAAATTTGACCAACTGAGTGTTATAAAGTGTTTGAGTCTGTGAAGCGCTTCCTTATGTCACCACCTACACTTATGTCATTGAAAGTTGTTTTTCCTTTGATTTTATACTCTTGAGCCACTGATGTCTCGATTGTGTGCATGTTGGCACAAAAGGATGACGATGGTCATGTGAAGGCCATTTATTTGATTATTCATAATCTTCTCTATTATGAGACACGATACACATAGGTGGAGAAGGAATCTTTGGTTATAGTCTTTGCAACGAAGAGGTTAAGGGCACTACATGCTTAACCAGGAAACAAGAGTGATAGTTAAATCCAACTAGTTGCCAACATTCTTAACCCAAGCTACCTTGTCCAATAAGGTTTGTCATTTCATTATGCTAATGAGTGAATTTGAACTCTCCTTTATTAATCAAAATTCCGTGAAGGGAAAAGTTATCATTGATTGGTTAGCAAACAGTCCTATAAACTATGGGGAATTAGTGGATTTATATTTTCCCAATGAATGTGTATTCTATATAGAGGAAAATCCCTCAGTCTGGTTGATTCTATGGTACGCAAATATTTTTAATCGCATTGTGGACTAAATGTATCTTTAGGGAGAAACCGCACAACAAAGACGATGGCTACATGTCATAGTTGCCAAGTACATAATTTTGGAAGAATTGCTCTATCACGGAGCCTTCGATGGTATGTTGTTAAGATGTGTTGATGAAGAAGATTTAGAGAATATCCTCTTCGAAGCCCAAAATGAAGTCTATGGTGGTCACTTCAGAGGGCATGCAACCACTCACAAGATTTGTCACATGGGTTATTTCTAGCGCACGTTAGAGCATGACATTGTAGAGTATGTACGAAAGTGTCAAAAATGTTAATATTTCTCACAAAAGATACATATTCCTGCTCAAGATCTACATACCATAGTGACACCTTGTCCCTTCTATACTTGGGGTCTCAATTTGATAGGGAATTTCTTTCCCTCATCATCAGATGGTCATAACTTCATTTTCATGGCCACTGAGTATTTCACAAAGTGGGTTGAGGACATGCCTCTTACTATTGTACCTAGATTCGTAATTGCCAATTTTATCTTAAACCATCTGTAGTTAAAGAGTCTAACAAATCATTATTTCATATAATGGCACACCTTTTAAGAATGAAGAGGTATGATAATTATGTGTGCAATTCAAAATATCCCATCACACAATATCTTTGTATTATCCTCAAGATAATGGAAAAGATGAGGCTACAAACAAAACCCTAAATTACATTCTCCTTAATATGGTTAAGGAGAACAAAAAGGATTTGCATCTTAAGTTATTTATGGCCTTGTGGGCCTATAGGACTTCAGTGAGAACACCCACAGGTGCAACCCCTTATTCTTTAGTCTTCGGATCTGAAGCAGTTTTACCATTAGAGGTAGAGTTACCTAGTCTTCGCATATCTTTACAAGGAATTTTAGATGAATACAGATACCAAGAAGCATGACTGGTTGAATTGGAACCCTTGATGAATCTTGACTTAGATCTAAACAACATCACCACGTCTATGCTGATAGGATGTGTCATCGGTATAATAAGAAAGTTTATGAACGTGAGATATGTATAGGAGATCTATTTTGAGACTTGATAGCCGAATAGACAAAAATATTGATGAAGGAAGAAATTTCAGACCCAATTGGTTAGGCCCATATCAGGTAATAGAAGAATTTAAAAAGGGTGTGTACCATTTATGTACTCTATAGGGTCAAGATTTTAGCAAATCAGTTAATTCGCTACACCTCAAACGTGTATATGCCTAGTCCATTTACATTTCCATTTGTACATTATTGCATCCACAGTGTATACCATCCGCATTATCATATTGTAAAATTGTAAATCAAGAAACCTAATTTTTAAGCAACTTTTAAGAAACTTTAAAATATTGGAAAAAACATTCAATCATTATCTCTTCAAGTATCCATCATATCATCTCCAAATTATTTAAATCTCTTCATCATTTCAGCAATTAAGACAAAATTTTGACATTGGTCCTACCAAAGCTTGCATACTTACTTCTATTCATGGTTTCTTCTAGCTCATGTGTCTTTTCCCATAGTGTGTTCTAGAAGCTTCTTGATGTCACATCTTTCCCTAGAAATCTCTCTGATAGTAGTAGTCTAAACATTTCACCTAGAGCTCTTTTCCACCTATCTCAACCTTCAATGGTAATCCCTCACGTGCTATTAGTCACGTGGGGTTGAGGCTAGGGGAAATAATTCCTTCCCAAAAGCACAAGTCTAAAATCAATAAACAAAAAAAAAGATAAATCAACAATAACTACAAAGATACTTTCATTTCAAAATAATACTACACTTCCTCTTGCTACCAATCTTTGGTGATGAGCCAACACTTCTAACTGGTAGCGTGAGCTTGGGAAATGAGGGAAGTTCCCTTACTCACCTATCTCTTGTCTTTGGTGATGAGCCCGTGATTCTTACTGGTAGCATGGGGCAAGATGTAGTGGGTCCCATAAAACAAGTTAATAAGTTATAAATAAGTTAATGAATAAAAAGTTCTTTGAAATATTAAAAATCCCAAGAAAATGAGTTATATGTGTATGCTATGAGAGATTTAATCCCTAATACCATATTTTGTCAATCAAAAGGCCATATTCGAATCTAACTCCATATAAAATTGTAAGAAAATCACATTCTGAACTCATAAGTTTACCTTTCTTAGGGTTGAGTTATAGCTGTAGACACCAAAATTGGGTCACACTGCCCTTGGTCCCTTTTCAAATAGCCAACTTAAACATATTCACCTAACCATGATCCTTTTACCCTACATTAATATTAGTTTAATTATTTATAATTAGAGTAATACTCATCATCACTTCATTCATTATTTAATTACATTAATCAAAACTAATTTCCACATCACCTAGACACCTCATCCCACCCCCTCACATATACACCTCATCAAAAACCTATTATTAGCATGTTTCCTTTTTACTAGGACCCAATATCCACTCACCATAACTAACGAAGAATTAAGCCCTACCTACATAAATGAACTAAGACTTAGCTCAACCCTAAAATCACATGCCCATTCTTCCTCTAACCACATTCCTATTTATCTAAGTGTAAAATCCCGCTTTGATCCACGATAATAGACAGAGATGGCCAAGAGATTTCCAAGATCTATCATTTTTAGTAAACCGAGGATATCCTGCCTTAACCGATGTTGGTCAACCCGAAACCGGTGCCAGTCATCCTAAACCATCGCCAGTTACCATATATTCACTTTTGTAACCTTATTGGAGGGGTTGGCCACATTTTTGAGTTTTGGAACGAAACATATCTGTATGCAAGTAAGAACCAGAGCCCTTTCGCACATCCAGATAGCCATAGCCAGCACCAAGACTGATATGAAGGTATTTGTGTAACATCCACTTTTGTCACTTCGTCTCTATTTTTTTTTTTAAAACTTTATATAGCTGATTTAAATACCCATATATTTAAATCTACATAAACCTTAATGTAATCCATTTCTGATAACTGCCATGAACCATGTGTAGCTGTATGAGAGAATACTGAACCTACTCATTCTCCCTCAATGCTTTGTACGAGCCCTTACACGAAATGTAACCTTTGGTTCTCCTTTTTCAAGGTATGATATTTAAGTGAATGCTCCTAAGTTTCTACCTGGGTTCCACCTATGAAATCCACAGGCATCTAACATCTTAGATTAAAGAGAAATCTTGACAGTGTAAGCAGTAGCTTACACCACTTTGCACAAACTTTCTGAGTCATGTATGCCATGCTCAATTCCATGACGGCACACTCGTCATAAGGAAATTTTTGTTTCACCTTAATCACTTATTCAGTTATATGGATTCACAACTTAATATACTGTAAACAACTACAAACCTTGAATAAGGTACAAACCAGTTTAACCTACATGAAGATGTACCTCTATGTCATCCTGGGATGCCTATGGGAAAGAAAGTGTTCTCATAAAAATTCACCTTGTTACTCACCCACATCTCTTCCCATAGACATCATAGGTTTATATAAGGGTGCGCACCTAGGAGGTCCAATCCGTCTTGTAACTCTATCAAGGTTTGTACTTAGGACAACACCATACTACAACCTAGTCTCTTGATGAGACAATTCATTACAGCTGCTATACAACAATATCCAAAAGGTGATATCATCATCATAGGGATACGATTGTGTAGCATATTCAACGAGTTCTCCCACCTAGAATCCTGCATTTGTGTATAGTTTTTGATGTTTTCAAGGTAAATATTATCATTAATGAATACTTAGGTTTTATGAACTTTCTCCACAAATAGGTCATACCTAAGTTGGATTAAGTTATTCCCATGACTCCCAATCTCTATAACACTTAATTACCTTCCAATTTCCCATACCCAAGTTAACCATTGATAGAAATGATACTGTCAAGGTCTATGGTCATTATTGCAGTTTCAAACAATATTGTCCTAGCTTTAACATTTAGGCTCATGATCCTTATTTCATATTCTAGGGATATGTACTTATATAAAGCTAAGTATTTATGTATGATTCATTCCTTTTATTAAGTGCCATAGGCTATCAATGCCAACCATATTTTTAGTTTAAGCACATCACTCTTCTTAATTACAGCTCAATAAAGAGCATTCATTTATTTTACTATCTCCAACAAGTAAGATATATCTGGGGTATCCGATATGATAGATTTTATGAACCACTTACCCATTTATCTTTCCTGGTCATAGCCTTTTTAAAACATCTCTAATTCTTTTTGGAGATAATTACAGTATTGACCAGGGATGAGATTCAAATGCTATGTTCTTTTTAACTTAGTATGCATGTTCCCATATTACTTCCATTGTATCCGACATGCTTATGTGCTCATAATGATGCATCATGGGACAACCCATAATTAAAAACATTTCATCTCCTTGAGAAAAATATTTCATAACACAATTTATCACAATTATGCAATTCCTGAATAGTGAAACCATACTCCATATATTTTCATGTTAGATTACCATAACCCCTTTCTCTTGTTACTTATGTGTATCGTCCGTGTATAGGACTTAGTGTTGATTTCACTTAGAAATAAATATTACATTCTTATGTCTTTGTTAAGAGTTAGTATAACCTGAGTTTATAATACAGCCATAGCACAGAGGTAACTGATTATCATAACCTTTCCATGGTTTCGTGATAATCCAGCTGCTTTCTTAGCAGCGGCCATTGAGATTAGACAATCTTACTTCTAGATACCTTTGACTGGTTGAGTACACCCTATACAAAACCTTTGGAGAACTTAACACAATTTACAAGTAGGTTGATATATTGCATATTGTAATGAGGCAGTTATCCATTATTAACCTTAACTATTTCCAAGTATGCTTAATGTATGGTTAATTAGAACATGATATTCATTTAAACATTCCACTCATAGTTCCTTATATGTTCCCTAGAATTCACACGTAAGTTGTGTGTAGACTCTTACTACTTGATTTATACTAATGATTAATACAATAGTATTGAAGATGCTAAATACCTATCTTGATATATTTCCAACTCATAACACATCATTTTCCAATCACTTTCTTATAATATAATATATTACAACTAGTAATCTAACTTTAATTCCTTCTAGGAATAAGTACAATTCATGTTTATAAACTTGATCAAATTCCTACTTTTAATGTATAATAGTTATATTAAATAACAAGGAAACTCTCATAAACAAAGAGAAGTATTTTAGTTAAGAGGATTAAAACAATCATACCTTCAGACTTTCCTCAATCAAAAGATTAGGCAAAACTAAATACTTCACCCTTCCTTCTCTGCGTTTATCTGCAAAATTGTTTAGCATGAGTCAGTTCACATGAACTGAGCATGATAAGCCTCAACTCATCATAACAACATACTCTACTTAATTATTTCATAAAAATAAATCATATTATTTTTATGAATCAATATTACAGAACTTAAGAAAATAAACAATTCTTTCTATAACATGTCAAGAGCAAGCAATTTAATGAGCCATGAAGGAAATCAATTTCAGACTTACATTTCAATACAACTATTTCAGTCCCTCAGAAACAGTCATCCAAATTAAGATACATGAGAATCATAAGTGTTAGAAACACTACCATATAGGAGTATCAATATTTCACTCATGCAATCCCATACTTGCATGCTAGAAATCATTTTACTCAACAGTAAGTAACCATAAATATATATCAAGAATCACCTTCTGCAATCCCTCAACTCTACTCAATAGATCCAATTAAGGATTTCATAAACCCATAAGGTCTATAAAAGTCCAAGAAATATCACCAAGACGTCAAGAGTAGTTAGTTAAAAATACTATATTAGAATGATTAACCTCAAGGATGAGAGAGAGCATTCATGGAATTTTTCCATATAACAACAAGTAAAATTCAAGTGACAGGTTACATAACTAATACTTTCCTAGACTTAATCATTTATTGAACATTGCAAGACTAGGAAAGAGAACATAATTCCTTTCTTCATCCTGGTTATCAATATATCAAAACCGAATAATTACTAAAGCATTTCAAGTTGTTTTAACAAAAGGAAAATCATGATAACATGACTATAATTAAACCAATTATCCCAACCAGGCATTCATTATTGCATGAATTTTCTCATAAAAAAATTCAAATGAAAGGTTTCATTACTCCTCACTAAGTTAAAGACTCTATTAGAACAATGAAAGAGTTCTACCAACCCATTCCACTAAACAAGGTTGGAGCATACCCAATTATTCATGAGACAACCCAACAGAAAACAATAAGAGACTTGTTAGATGTCATGAGAGCTCCATAATTCCCAAGGAAAATGGAACATAGTCTGCTAAGATAAAAAGAGTCACTTCCAGGTGAACTTGAATACCACACAATTCAACTTAGAATCCTCACACATATTCACATGGACTCAATTGGATGGAAAAACGAGCTAACCCACCATAACAATGTAGGAATGTATAGCTTAACCATTTTGTCCCACATAAATTACTAAGAAGAAGTACTATCACCGGAATTTACAATCTAGAAGCCAAGAGGATTTCTACCAAAAATAACTTATATCCCCAGCCGTACTAGATGACTTAGATTCAAACAATCAAAACATAAAAAGTAGTTTCAGATAAAACTGAACAAACCATCAAAAGAATCAATTAGACTCATGGAATCATTCCATATCATTTTCCTAAACCTTCTAGCAAGTGTAAAATGGTAGTTCACTTCTAGAATTAAATAACCGTAAATCATCCATTACATATTTTTGATCCATGATAAAGGTTAATCAATAAACCCGGCTAAGCATAGCCAAGAACATAAGGATCTCAAAATCAATTACAGCTACTCTTAAAAACACATACATTGAGATAGAGAAGTACCTTCTGAAAGGAAATGTTCGGCACTCATTTGACCTTAAGATCAAATGCACAAGCTCAAGAAGATCAACTTACCTATCTAGGATTGTTTCCTAGTGAGCAGTAGTAACTGCAAATCCTTCAAGAAGGAGGAGATTCTTAGTCAAAGTCGACTTTTCTTTCAACTCAGCATAGCATTGTTAGTAGAACAACCAAGCTTAAGAGGATTCATCACAATAGTGGCCAATAAACTAGCCTTCCAAATATATTGCAAGATTTTCTCAAGAGCATATATATCTATACCGTTATCAAGGGTCTATGACCTAAACAAAGGCATTAAGGCATAATACGAGTTGGGATTTCTCTTCAAAGAAACCAACTCTAAAACATAGTATTTCGCAACCTGAGGAGAACCCAGAAAGAGTTGAATACTTCCAGAGTTAATGATGGAGAAAAGTAAAAGGAGATCAATACAAATTAACATGACAGAGTAACCAAGATACAATAGACTGATGAGCAACTGTGGAACCTGGTTTGCAAACAACATGCAACAATTTGATGCTAGGAAAAACTCAACAATAAGTTCATCCATGGTACATGGCTCTAGAGTTAATCATAAACGTCATTCCAAGATGCCTGTTTAAGGGTCAAATAGGCAAACTTAGTATTTACTATAGCTTCCCTCATTTCCTATGACTCAAAATCAAATGCTAATAACAACTATTTTTCCACAGTATGCTTCCTTATTAACTCAACCAGTTCGATGACAAGCATAGTCATTGCCTCCATCAAGACAACACAAAATATTTCTCAAAAAAAGATCAAACCCAGTTACATAAATCAATGTATACCTGAAATGGAAGGTCATCTACAACCATAACCACACAATACCAAGTTCCAATTTTCCTCATTGACTTGTTAAATTTTCAGATAATCCCAAAGGAGATGGGTAGAGTTTAAACTAAGTTTTATAGTATTGCTAAACACAAAACATAGCTGCAAAAAGAGTTCAATATAACACTGGCGTATTAAGCCAGCAATTAACAATCATTCACAACACTCCTTCCAATCCAGAAAAACGTTATATCTTAACCAGAATAAACCATATACAAGCATACACCTAGAAAACCATTTTCTAGAGAGCATACATCACAACTCAAAGGTAAACCACATTCTACAGAAGTAAAGGATTAAATCGATTTCACATCACCAAAGATTAAGAATACAAATATCAATTGAGGTAAATTTCTATTTGTGAAATGACTAAATAGAGCTTAAAATTATGATGGGTTAGGGCATACCATGCCCTGTTACGCCTACCTTTATTTCCTTGGAATGCTTTCTTGATTCTTTAGAATATCTCTAACTTGGAAGCGAATTCCTTCATCCCCTAAAACACAATGCTTTCAAAATATATATACAGTCTGGGGGACTTTGCTGTCCAAATATTTAACTGAAGTTTTCTTCAAGAAAACTCACAAAAACACATAGTTCCACTTTTGCATGCAGATCTTCTACGAGTTTCATGTAATGAAGCGATTCAATACCAAAACCAAACTTGTTTTCCCCCAAACCGTTCACGCACTTCCCAAGGAAGGTGGGTGTTTAATGCACAATAAATGACATTAATCACAGGAGTAATTGGAGTTGGTCACCAAGTTTATCAAACCAGCTATTCAATTTTAGCAAAGTTCCTATTCATACCATGCAACACACTTTAAGTCTAGTTAATCTGACATACCTTCCTTAGAATGTGCAGTTGGCAGGAATATTGAATAAAACAATAAAATAATTTCCGGTACATATATTTAGGTGGTGGGGTGCCACTCACCTCTTTATCCATTTTGAACAACTATAGAGTTTATGGCATTTTTAAGAGACCCAATAATATCTTATGCAATAGAAAATCTAGATGCCATTCCATTATATGCCTTAAGGATTCACAAAACTAAATATTTTTACACACCCTTTTCAAATAGCTAAAGTTATGTTCACATCTAGCTTCGCAAGTAACATGTTTGCATGTTAGGTTTAGAACTATACCACTAGGATTAGATTGTATTTTTCTTACATTAGTTAATAAACCTCCAATAGTAGTTACTTAACTACTTGATACTTCGCAAATTCCCTTTTCGTAATCTATATATATGTATATGTATATATATATATATGTGTGTGTGTGTATGTGTGTGTATATATATAGATTTTATAATGTTAGCGTTGATCAAGAAAGTTGCTCAAAAATACTCGTAGGGGTTGATGCCCTTAATTCATAATAATTAAGTCCTTGACTAACGACTATAGCCCCTTTATCCCTAGAAATACGATCATGATAGCATTAGTCATTAAATAGGGTAGACTATCAAATGGTCACTTTAAGACCTATTATAAACCAACATGAATTCTTGATCGCATTCCAAATTAAGTCGTTAAGCAAACTATTAAAATTGTCAAAGCCTTAACATAACTTAGTTATAAAAACTATAATGTAAACAATTTAATAGGAATAAGCAACACCATCGTAAATCACTTTCGAGGCTTAAATTTACACCAAGGATTTTATGACATACCACATTACAAATGACGTAATGTTACCTTAGCAAAAATATTTCATCAATACGATAGACCCCGAATTAGCAGGGTTCTCATCTAAGGAGATCATCCTTAGCTTATTCATGGTATTGTGATTACGTGTTCACATCAAGTTTTCATTTAATTTTTGATACACAGGGGTGCCAACAACATAGGATAAAACCATTTTTCCTATCATTACTTTGACAACAGTAATGAAAGCATGGGGCGTTATAATTTTCATCCATGGTATCATTCCAGGAAGCACTATCACGGCACCAAACACTATTTCATAGATCAACCATCATCAGCATCCAACCATCAAACCTACAACATTAGTAGTTTCTCCTATCCAAAAGGAAGCTCTCGCAGTCAGCATTGGATCAAGAAGTTAGAACATGCACATGACCTTTAAATTAACCATCACAATAGGTATTCCTCCTTGGCCCCTCCCTTATCTATTTCGTCTAATCCATAAAGAAAATGGTGAAACATTTTGGCATGCCCAGTGGGACCCATCAGGGGTTATTTTGCATTTTATTCATTTCTTGGTGAAATTTATTTATTTGTTTCCCTTGTGAAAAGCTTCCACATTAATTTTCTTCCTTGGAATCTTCCCCCTCTTTTTATTGTCTAAAAGCAATCATGTTTTTGGTGCTGTAAAAAGAATATGTCTTTGTTTCATTTAACATTGCATTAGTGAAAGAGCATCCCTCTTCATGTTCATCACTTGCTACATCGAATATCAAATTTTGATTTGGGTTTAAAACATTTGCATGGCATTATAATTTTTTGCATTATATCCCACATTAAAACTGAGGGAAACCTATATGCTGGAAGTCATGCCTAGCTGACAATTGACATAACTGAATCATAGAAAGCACATTCTCTTTTCTCTCTCTTTACTAAACTGCACATATTAGAATATACACATCTTCTTAAACAACATCCCTCCCAGAAGAAGTTTTCAATGATCACATGATCAAATGATTGACTATGGGCACCCAACTGGTTATTTCTTTCTAGTCACCCATTAGAGAAAGGCCCGCCCCCACCAAAACATAACCTGAAACCTCACCTTTAGAATTCCCTTCTTTGTAGGAATCCTTCCCAACCAAAAACTTTGTTCTAAATTCATGAGTCAGTCCTTAAATAACATAAGCTAAAAACACTAAATTCATTTGTAGGATTACATTTTTTTCTAATCTTTATTCTTGACTTGCGTTTTGAGGTGTGAGGTCGTATTTTCCATTTTTCTTTCCTTCCACAGTCCATAATCATAGTTGGTGTATTTTGACTATTTCAGAGTATGTTAGGACTCATTTTTTTTACCATATTCAGACTTCTTGGTTGGTGTTTCATTCAACTTTAATTCAAAAAAATCAATTTTTCTTCATTCTACAAATTTCATAGTAACCAGCATCATTTTACATCTAATCGTCATCGGTTTATCTGACCGGTGTCAGTTCCCTATGCTTTTAGTCAGTTTACCCAAAGATCACACATCTTATCTTCTTCTCTGTTGAAAATATTTAAACATCACCATAGCCTTTGAATTCTGATAGTATTGACTAATTATAGCTTCCATAGTTGACTTTCCTCAATTTCTGTCTCACTTGCTTAAACTGTTGTTTTCCCATAGCAACCAGCATCGATTACAGTGATTGTCATCAGTTACTCAGTAACCAACATCAGTTGGCCTAACCGGTGGTAGTCCTTCTATTTTGATTTTAATCAAAGCACCTACCAATTCACCTCCCACAATCAATTCTTTTCGATCCCTGTTGTTTTCTATGTCACTTATAGAATACAGTCTTACTAGGTCAACACTTATTCACATGGTGTTGACTCACAACTAAAATAATGCCCTCATATTTCATGCCATCCATTAGCCACTCCCACCTAGTCCATCACCTTCGTCCATCATCATCATCATCCATTTTTTCACCTATGGATCTAACTTAGCTTATCCCCATTACTACTAGTGACAAGGAGTTCGAAAGACTCCTTGATCAGAACCCTGTGGCCCTACAATACTATCTTTCCCACTCATCCACCTAGGACTCCTTAGGATAGTTAATAAATGTCATGCCCATATCTATCCCTCCTCTCACCCCCACCTTCGTGTCAGCTAGAAGTAGCTTGGCGCTACCATCATCCACTTTACCATGTGTGGTGTCTCGGTTAGGTCCCACATTCACTATAACTGCAGCATCTACGTCATCTATTGCACCTACGGCGTCAATGGTTCCTCCAGAAACTACCTTAAGTATAGCCCCACTTGCACCCACTACCTCACATATACCTATTACATCACAACCACCTCCAATGTCGGTAACTTACACCCCTTTCCAGAACCTCTTCCTTTCTATCCCACAATCCTTGTCACCAATCACTACTAGATTTGTTACGAATACCCCACCCACTTACACATACTACCAATAACCGTTGACCTCATCTATCACTTATTCTGGATATATGCCACCTACATCTATTCCTCCTACACAGTTCTCATACCCAACACCACCATACACTAGCGTACCACCCACCTTATACATTCAACATCAACCCCCTTTTTTTGCATGTGGCACCCACTCATCACAACCTACCAACGACTTCATTAAGATGATGATGGAAAAGATACAAACCCTAGAAGCATTTATTTCTGGCTCCCATAATTCTTTAACTTATCATGAAATATGTAACGAGCCTATCTATCCATCTATTCCCATTCGCCTATATCTTGTGCATTGGTAAATTCCTAACTTATATTGTTTTAACAACAAAGAGGACCTGCAACAACACTTATGGTCATTCAAGCATGGGTGTTACCTAATTTCCCATGATGATGCTTTACTCTTAAAAATATTTCCCATGTCCCTAACAGGACCCATCTTAGATTGGTATATTAGTTTACCTAGACATTTCATCTACTCCTTCAACCAAGTGGCTTAAGAATTCCTAGACCACTTCTAGATCAATGTAGTCAACAAGGTAACCATGACTGAATTTTATTTGACACGACAATATCAAGATGAATCTATCATAGATTTCGTTGCCCTCTGGCGAAGCCTTATCAACCAATTAACGTTCCAAATACCTCAAAATGAGCTTATTGAGTTGTTCACTAGAGCTTGTGCCAGACACATCTCACCAAATCTGTAGGTACAAACCTTCCGAACCTTCAATGAAGTGTTCACCATAGCATGAAAGCTAGAAATTTGTGCCATTAAATAAAAGAAAATCCAATTATGAAACAAGAATTCCCCATTCAAATCAAACGAATCTTCTTCATCTTCAAAACCTCAAAATAACTATTCAAAGGCCAAAGGGTCTGCCAACATGGTAGTCCTCAAGGTAAGTCCATCTCATCCTTCTAATCAAGCCCAACCTTCTTCCAATCTTTCCCCTATCTAGGCATTTCAGCTCTGGTGGGAGCAGTGGAAGTACACTTCAGTTGGAGAGCCCTATTCTTCAATCTTGGAAAACTTCTTAAAGATGGAGCCATTACACTTCCTCCCATAAAACCTTATACAGGTTTTGATCCTTCCCATCCTATGCCCGCATGGTATAAAGAAGACGATAACTGTAATTACCATCACATTAAAGGCCATAGCGATGGTAACTGCATAACTTTTAAGAAAATTTTCCAAGAGATAATAGATAATGGAGACCTCATCATGAACAACCTGAACGTGCCAGCAATCAAAATTTGTACATCTTTAAAAATGCATTCCCTAAACATAAACCATTGTCTAATCAAAATAGTGAGCCTTCATCCAACGACAACAATGTCTGTGAAGTCTATGCGGTTTTCAATATCGTACCAACCATTCCTCAAATCCCACTTATTTCAACTATTGAGAAAATTCTTACACGATCTCCTCTACCTACAGAGGAGCATACCTCTTCTACTCCTTCACCCATAGAGGAGTCCCCTTCATCTCCGCCTTCTCTCATGAAGGTACCCATGCTTTCTACCGATGCCATTTCACCTTCTACTTTACAAACTACTGAACAATCGATGTTGTTAATTCTCCCATCCACAGGAGAATCATCATCACCTTATCCTCCACCAAGGTAGAAGTCTACCTCACCCCACATATTATATCTCCTACCCATGGGACACTCGTCAAACATGCCACTACCTGTCGAGGGTAGTTCTCCCTCAGCATCCCAGGACCCCATTGACATGATCTCTGCTCTTTTACCTACTGAGTCTAAGGCTATCAAATTCCCTATCTCGTAGATATATTTTATAAGGATCACCATCAAACCAACTCCATATTCTTCTTCAGTAGTACCATTTTCATGGCTAGCCAATCTCTTGGATTACATCGATAATTCCATGCTCTAGGGACATCTTCGGCTCCTCTTTTCAACCCAAATGTAAATTTTTCTTGAGCATACTTCCACGATATACCCAAAGGTATTTTCAGCAACCAGATCAACACTGACCATGTTGGTTGAAACCAATTATTCTTCATCATCCCTAACTACATCTAAACCTCTACCCACATCTAAATTCATTCCCAAACCTAAAAACCTACCCACATATCTCTCCTCACCCGTATCTAGACCCATTACTACCTTGGGTGTCATGCCGACATCATGCCTTACTCACCCACCTATCAAATTGGACTTAGAAACATCATCTCAAACCCACACCAACATTATACCTCCACTTAAAAATAAGGCCCCATCTTTTAGGCCACATACACCGGTCTTACCTACCACACCTTTATCACCTTCCCCCTTTCCGTCCATCCTAGGGCCCCATCGAACAACCCTGATCAAACGGTCTCCTACCCGAGGCCAGTCATAAGCTAAACAACCTACTACTACATCACAATCTTTCATTACATCTCATTCACTCAAAAACCAAACACCCTCACCCTCACTCATACACTTCTTGCCACCCATACCTCCACCAGTTACTATAACCCCAACCTTTCCTATACAACTTCAACCCATGCCATCTACCAAACCTCTACCAACCACTTCCACCGTAACTCGGCTTCCCCCGTGGGTAGCCCATCCTCTTCCACCATCTGCTTTCCCTTCTGCATCTTGTACTCCTGTGTCACCTTTACCCAAGAAGGTGCAACCCAAAGATAAAAATCCACTACCCTCTAATAAGCTAGTCAAACCAACAAAACCTTCCATCGCCATCTCTTCTACCCCACCTTTACCCAAGCAGAAGCTAGAAAAACATAAGACCATGCCACTTACCAAACCAGTGGACCAACCCATTCCCCCTCTTATAAATCTTCTACACTCACGATCATCCACACCTTTACCCCAACCCACACTCACTTCCCATTGTGATCCATTAGTGGGGTCCTACACCAACATTTTAATTAATCTCTTAGATACTTCCATCATCACATTACCGCCACTTTGACCTTACGATCCTCTCAAACCCAAACCAAAAGGGTTTGACGAAACCAAGATCTGTGCCTATCATCATGTGCCAGGACATGATGTAGAAAATTGTAAGGATCTAAAGACCATCCTTCTCCAACTTTGTCCTCATGAACAAAATTTTGATGATGATGACCTTCTTGATGAGGGCCATATTCTACCTTCACCTGTCACCACACATCATCATCCGTTACTATTCAATGATTAGACAATCCACCCCCACAATAATTTTATCCACCTCCAAAATTTGAGATCAACATGGTGTGTATTAGAGATTTGGAAAAATCACCACCTCAATGTTAGTGAGCATAAATCACTTCACAAGGATTTTCCCCACCATTTTGTTTTTTCCCATCATGTCGCTACACTATTAATCCTACACCTTCTCCATTTACCACCTCCCCTCAAATTAATATGGTTCAAGTTACCACCCTCACTCAAAAATAAAAAGGAAAAGAAAAAGCAAATAGCCCATAAACCAACCCTATGCCCAATATACCATCTACACCCGCACCCAAAATCACCATTCAAAGACCTACATACCATATCTCTGAAGGGGTCACCTGTCATACAATGATAAAATAATTACATTAGTACCCTCTAAAGATGTCTTTGTATGATCTCGTCTAAACTTCTGAATCTCATAGACAATCCCTTATCAAGGTTTTGTAATCCATTAAATTTTTACCCAATGACCCCACACCAGTGGCCTCCATTATCACCCCTCACCACGTGGCCTCACTTACCAAATCATCTCCTTATTTTACCCCAATACCCACTCCTCAAGTCATCACCCTCAGATTCTCTAATGAGGAGATTGTACCTCTCCAGTTAGATGACCTTGATCCCGCCCTACTTATTTTCATCTATATCGATAACATGCGCGTAAGATGTGTCACGATCAATGGTGGTGCTAAAATTAATATCATCTCCTCCCACACGTACAATCAAATGTGTATCCCTTCTAATAGTATGCATAATAACCCCATTATGTTGCACTCCTTTAACACCATCATTACCTCCACCCTTGGAACCATTATCCTTCATGTTTGTGTAGGCCCTCACACTGTCCCAGAACTATTCTATGTCTTAGAGGGGGAATTCCAGTATAACCTATTTCTTGAAATACCTTGGATTCGCATCATGGGATATGTCCCTTCAACTTTACACCACTCTTCAAAATTTGAACATGAAGGACATAACTATACCATCCCTGCTGACCCATCGCCATTCAAAACTTGTAACATGTTGTACCATCCCAATGATATACTTTATACTAGTCAAGGCATATGCCACTACCTCCACTTCTTCTTCACCCATGAGCCCATCCACCAATGTTTCCTACCACCTCTCCCACATCTAACTCTTCTATTCCTACTATCATCTCAGCCTCTGTAGCTGACCCCTTTTCTTCCCAACCAATCGCTACCCCTTCTGCCAAATCATCTAGTGAGTCATCCATCTGCGCCACCCACATATCGACCATTGGTACCTTCGAAGGTGTTTTTCAATATCTCACTCTAGGGGAGTACCACCTATACAATATCGACATATTCCTCACTCCGTAATATTATGGAAACCTACGTCAGCACCCTCGTTATGACTATTGCATAAGTGAGGTTTTCCTTATAGTCCTCCCCACCTTCACACTAACCTAACATATGGGGGACTTGAAACTATCACTTATTCACCTGAACCTTCATCCCAAACATGACCATTTTCATCTGACCTCCAATCCCTTACTAACCATTACTTCACCCAAACTTTCCTTCATCGTTGTGCATGAAAAGGATATGGCTTCAGTTTTTATGAACAAGGAAGCCATATTGTCATTTCATGTACCACCCATAAACACAACAATCGCAATGGTCTTTGATTTGTTGCACCACCTTCTAAGAAGGCCCACGTCAACCTCATTGAGGAAGACAAACCTTCTCCACCCCATTCACCAACGTCACGACCTTCACACACACAGAGTCCATAAATCCCGAATCTATTCCTTCTAAGTTTTTTTTTCATAAACATGGTTTCCTTGGGACCTCTGATTTATCAACACGATGGTGAGGCTCCCTTTCCTCTTCCCTTCCTATATCTTGACATGGTTAATGATGATACACCTTCTATTAAGGTCATTCAATGTTAGGACAATGAGGCTATCCTCACCTACCTTGGGGTGGAATATTCTTATATTCATCAATTGTTACCTTCTGATATGCAAACCATGTTGAATGAATCAACTATCGAAATCAACATTAACACTCAGGATGACCCGCACATTCTTAAGATAGGCCAGTCTTTAGATGCTGTTAAATGGGAAGATTTTACCTCTTTCCTCTAGGACCATATAAATGCTTTTTCTTGGTCCTATGCGGATATTCCTGGTATTGACCCAAACATCATGGTCCACAATATCATAATCATTCCTGATGCCAAACCCATAAAACAAAAGCTGTGGAAAATGCATCCTCACATTTCTCTTCTGGTCAAAGAAGAGATTCAATGCCTTCTCTCAGTTTCCTTCATCCTACCCATTGACCATCCCCAGTGAATTTCTAACATCATTCTTGTCACAAAAGCAATAGGGGGACTCTGCATTTGCATGGATTTCTATACCTTAACCTCACTTTCCCTAAAGATGATTTTCCTCTACTAGGTATTGACCAACTAGTTGATCTCACCACCGGCCATGAGATGTTATCACTCGTGGATGGTTTCTCATGTTATAATCAAATACTACTTTCTCTAAAAGATCAAAACAAAATTTCCTTCATCACTCCTTGGGGGACCTTCTACTATTGAGTCATGCCTTTTGGCCTTAAAAACTGGTGCTACATATCAACGAGCCATGACTTATATCTTCCATTACATCATGCATCAAATATTGGAAGATTATGTAGATGACCTTCTTGCCAAATCCAAACATCGGGCCAAACACCTGATAGTCCTTAATGTCATCTTTGACCACCTCGTCAAGTATTGTGTTCTCCTTCAACCTAAGAAGTGTGTCTTTGTAGTACTTTCAAGAAAACTCCTTGGTTTCATCATTTCTTTGCATGGCATAGAAGTCAATCCTGCTAAAGTAAAGGCTATTCTCGAAATGCCTTCGCCTACTAATCTCTGTCAACTTTGAAGTTTGTGAGGTAAGTTACAATCTATTCATCATTTCATCTCACAACTTCCAAACCATTGTCAACCATTTCATCATCTCCTCAAAAAGGATGTCTCATTCAAATGGGATGATGAATTCCACAAATCCTTTGACGCCTTAAAACAATACCTTCTTCAACCACTAGTACTCATTCCTCATAAAGATGACCAACCCTTTTACCTATACATTTATGCTACCGACCATTCCTTAGGTGCCATGCTCTCTCATCGTGATGAGCAGCACATGGAGCAAGCAGTTTATTACATAAGCCGCACACTTCTGGACTACGAGACTAGGTACACCCATGCTGAAAAACTTTTCTTAGCCTTAGTTTTTTTTTACCACTAAATTATGTCATTACCTACTCAATCACAAAACATTTTTTGTCACTAACACTGACCCTCTACATTACATGTACACCAAACCCTACCAGCATCAACATGCTACACGATGGCTCATGCTTCTTGCATACTTGGACCTCGAATTCATCCATCAAAAGTATGTCAAAGGCCAAGCCTGACCAACTAGTAGACGTACCTATTTCTTGGGATCAACTCTCTAACTTTGATTTTCCATACGAATCCATTGCTACCCTCTCTTTGAATGATATCACTTACCAGATGACCTTATTCTTTGATGGTTCCAAATGTCAGCGTGGGGGTGGTGCAAGTGTTATCCTCATTCCTCTTGATGGTGAACCTATGTTGTTATATTTCAAACTAGATTTTGAGTGTACTAACAAAATCCTCGAATATAGAGCACTCATATTAGGCCTTCAAACCACCATCTCCCTAGATGTTAAATCAATTAATATCTTTGGAAATTTTTAGCTGGTTGTAAATCAAATCAACAATAAATACCAGTGTCGTAATGAAATACTGCAAAAGTACAAATGTCATGTCGACATGATTTTTACTACCTTTGATTGTTACAACATTCAAACCACCCCATGTTCTACCAATAAATTTGTGGATATCATGGCCTATTTGGTTTCTCAAATACCCACTTTGCCTACCGATTCCAATTTTTTTGTCACAATACAAAGGTTACAATCACCCTCTTATTTATCTTGTGCGGTCAACGCCATTGAAACTGTTGCACCTGATCCACGTGACCTTTGGTATAAGAAATTTGTAGACTACCTTTCCCTTTCCATTTTACCTCCTGATCTCACTCATAATGGACA
The DNA here is from genome assembly GCA_019776745.2 of Taxus chinensis. Taxonomy (NCBI): domain Eukaryota; kingdom Viridiplantae; phylum Streptophyta; class Pinopsida; order Cupressales; family Taxaceae; genus Taxus; species Taxus chinensis. Next base: position 82,708,818 of record CM034150.1, on the reverse strand, counting down.
ACATGCCTTTCTTAAAAATGTCTCTCACTATGTCATCATGGATGGTCTTCTTTATAAATGTGGCTTCGATGGTATTCTCTTACGATGCCTTACAAGTTCTAAAATTCCTTACACTATCAAGGAAGTTCACAATGGAATTTTTGGGGGACACTTTAGTGGTTTAGTTGTCGCTAAATGCATTCTTCACCTTGGCTATTACTAACCAACCCTAAACTGTGAATGTTGTGACTATGTCAAACATTGTGTGAAATGTTAGCAACATGCTAATATTCATCAAACACCTACTCATGCCCATGGTTCATTTTAAGAGACCTCTTAGAAATTGGAGGTGGAAAATACCTGACAAATATCCTCAGAACCGTTTTTACTGAAAGGAAAATTTACTAATTTTTCATAACTAAATTTTCACCCACATTTTTTTTAGTTAGAGAGACTGTAGAGTTATAGACACTGACATGTGGTTGATGCACGACACTGACACATGGTTGATGTGTGACATGGACACATGGTTGACACACATCAATAAGGATTCTTGACGCACATCATCAAGCCGTGTTGACTCGTGTCATCGAACCATGTTGACACTCGTCAACAAGGCTTCTTGACATGCAACAATGAGCCTTGTTGACCCCTGTCAACAAACCTTGTTGAAGCGCGACAAGAAGGCTTGTTGACACGCGTCAAAAAGCCTTCTTGTTACACGTCAAGAAGCCTTGTTGATGTGCATCAACAAGCCTTGTTGATGCGTGCCTTAGCCTTTGAAACCCTGGTTTTGTCTTATAAATACCCTCCCAGTAGTCATTTTAACATTTACACTTTTTGGCTCTCGAATTTTCTTGTATACAGGAATCCATTATCCAGGTTAGGTACAATCAAGCTCAAGGACAACTACAATGGTAACTAAAAGTGCATCCCAAGCTCAAGACAAAAATCAAGAGGGAAATCCAGTCACCCCACAAGCCCTATCCATGGGAAAGATATTTTATAAGAACCCTTTGTGCCCCCACATCCAGATTGTTGTACAAATGAATTTGGAATACAAGGATTTGATCAATGCATGTGAGTTTGGTGGGCTCGTTAAGATGACCCATTTCAAAATAGACCATAATATTTTGAACTACCTTCTCTCCTCATACAATATAGAGGATGGCCTATTTAATGTTACTTTGGATGACGGTCGAATGTTTCAATTCGGTATCGACCCAACTGATATTCATCGGTTTACAGACCTCCCATTCAAAAATTTACCCATTGTTACAATGAAGGCAACACTCGTCGAAGATGATAAAAAATACCTCAAATTGACTTTCGATTTCCATGTTGATTGTAAGTGTAAACTATTTTCATTCGTCATTTTGTATTTAGTTTCTGATTTTGATACAATTCAAATTTATATTAATTCCAATGGTTTTTTGGCATTTACAAATCATGTCAATAATCCATACATGGTGTGGATATACAAAGAATTGCACACCACTTTCTTGCTGCTATGATTTCCTTCTTTTAATCTAGAATAGTTTTACAGGTTTGATAAATAGATATACCAAACTGGGCCATTGCATGCATTCTTGTAGCTATCACAAAGAAAAAAAGTTATTGGTGCACCTTTTTATCAAAAAAAAAGAACTGACATTACAAATGCAAAGCTTTCATAAAAACCATTCATTCACACCAAAAACTATCTCCTTGGCCTTTATTACAAGGCTATTTTAAATTTAAAAGACAAACCAATTCCCACTTGCACTGATGAGGCGTTGATGAATTTTTTAATTCCATTTCAAGAACAACATGTATAAACTATAAAGTTTATATTTTGAAATTAGAATGACAACAGGTATTAACTATTTATTGTTTGCAGAGAAGATTTTTGGAGGCCCTTCCCCAAAAAAAGGTGGCATCAAGAGAAAGAGGCCAACAACACACTGAGGTGTCAAGATACTCATAATATAAAATGGAAGTTCACTCATCTCCGAACCGCCAACCATTTTAATTCGTTAAACACTAGAGAAGTAATACCCTTACATGTATTATTTACAAATTCCAAATTTGTATTTTCATTCTTCTATTTAAATTTTACCATATTGAATTGACATACAATCGTATGTTGATGACATTGCAGGGGCTTTGGACCATATGCGTGCTTCTAAAATTCAACCATTTTCCCCAAATCACTCAGTTCAGTTGCATGCATTTGTCTTCTCAACAACCACCTCAGCAATCCCAACAACAAATAGCTCAAAAAACACTAATTACTACTCCAACACGACCACCTCAAGCACCACGATTACCCCTTAACAACAAGGTACAAGTTTTGAATAGTACTTCATTTAATTTCATAGTTTTTGCATAGTTTAAGAGTTTTTCATATGATTTTTATTGAAATTTTTAGCACATTGTAGTCCTTCGCCTTCTGTACAAACAACGGCACTGCCCCCTCCTCCACCAATAATATTCAAAATGCTAACCAGAGGATCAGAAAATAGAACATTGGTAAACGCATGCCAATTCCTCCGTCCCCTAGTGGGACACTAAACATTGCCTCCTTTTTTTGAATTCCAACCATCTCACTTGGTGGCTTGCCCAGTGCAATGGGCATATCAAGTTTAAATAATATAAATTTAGATGAAGATTACTTGGGCATTGATAGCAATGACCCTGCATGATTTTTCAATACACGTGAGATGATTCAAGGCCAGCAGGTATACTTCTATTTCAACATAATTTATTAAACTTTCATTACATTTCAATTTAGATTTATTTGTTTGAATATTGATTTATTTTATCACAAATAGGATCAGGCCACCCAAAGGAAGAAACAAGTAGCAGTCAATCAACCCTAAATCCCCCATACCTCTCTAGCGAGATCATCTTCTTCAGATACAGATGGTGAACAATTGCTACCTTTTCCTTTAGAGAACTTAATTGGTTATGAATCCCATGTCGATGAGTTTATTATACCTCATATCAATCAGCTCATAGAATGGGAGAGAAGGGCTACAGTACTAATAAATGAGATAATAAGTCAATTTGAAAATTATTGGCAAAGGGATAGTTTATACGCTGCAGTCTAGAATAAACCTGCGAAGATGGATTCCTTACTTACCTAAGTAAGAAGTGGGACTATCACATTTAACAACAAATATAAAGATGAAATTTTAGATAAAGCATTAAACAAATTGGAAAATATTAGTTTTGAAGCCCAAGAATATTTTAACAAATGGTCTAAGGACAAGGATCTGGTAGAAGTTGCAAATTCCGAGAGAGATAGAACGGTCATAAGTATTATCACTTTCAAACAATTTTTTTTATTAATTTGAATTTTTCTTATTTTAGTAATATATCATTTTTTTGTGCACTTGAAATATGAAAATTTGAAGAGTCAAGATAAGGTTTTCTAAGTTCACTTGGAAACTGCGAAGAACAGTTTATCTGCAGCGAAGAATTTGAAGAAAAATATTGTTTTGGTTAACACACAAAACAATACACTAAAGAGGATAATTAAAGAGCATTGCTTCAACCCTGAAATTTTATTCAAAACCAAGGCAGCTACTGATCTAAGTTTACTATCCCATGGAGATGCAACAAAGCAAGAAGAAATAATTGTAAAGAATCTAGACAGTGTTGCGGAAGATCTCATAAGTTCTAGGATTATTCTTTCCATTGGGAAAAGGGGTATAGGGGGAGAATCCATTGGATAAAGGAGTACAGGAGTGGAAGCCATTTGGGAAAGGGGTACAGAAAATTGAGGGTGGAAACTTGAAAAATAGAATCTATATTTGAAAATTTGAAACATTGAATGTGATGGTCATGGAATTTGAAATTTATTATCTGGATTTGAAATTTGAAACTTGAATGTGATAGCCTTTAAAAATTTGAAATACTATATAATCTTTAATTTTATAACTTCCTATATATTATCTATAAAATTTCTAGATTATATATGGTGTTTATGTTTCTTCTCTACTTGTAATGATGATTGCATTAAATGTGGATGATGACATTAGAATAGAATCATAGTCTTATAGATATGGATTATCATGAATTGTATGTGGACATAGATTTAGCTTCAAGTGAGATCATGGAATCTGGATGATGATAATGGATAATTGTTTTAAGAAAATTTGGAATGTAGTACGACAGAGACATTTAAATGTTCTCAAAATCTTCTTCTCTATACTTGTAATGATATGATGACATTAGAATGGATATAGATGATGATGAATGATGATAATGGATAATTGTTTTTAAAAAATTGAATGTGTTAGGACAGAGACATAATGAATAATAATTGGAGTGTCAGGATTATGATAATGATATGATGACATTAGATGTGGATCATGACATCAAAATATATATGGATGATGATGAATTTTATGTGGACGTATATTTATCTTCAAGCATGATCGTGGATGATGAATTGTATAATGGATCGTGGATTATGAATTGTATAATATGGAAAAATCTTCCTCTCTTTGTAAAATTTGATTGTGTGATTTTATCCCACAAAGTTTTAAAAATATATCAAAGCATTTTACAAATATAAAAATAAATTAAATATAATTGTAAAAAATAAAGAAATTTCATATGATAGGGTTTAAGTTACCTCTTGTGTTTTAGATGGCTATGAAATCATCCTTCGTAGTGTGCTAGATCTTTGATTTAAGAAAACTCAACACGAGAAATGGATTAGATAGATGGGTGAGTTGCCTGACATTTTCAAGCCTGAGAAGTGTGAGCTTCCTTGGATGGATGTCAATCCACGTTTTAAAAAAAAAGATGAAATAATCGTAAATAAATAAATGTAAATATATATACCTGTAAAATCTATAATGATAACAAGAGCTGAAACAAAATTTAAGGTGATAAACAATGAAAGTAAGGTGAAGGAGATACCTATTTAAATTTGAAACAATCCATTATCAATAGCTTCTTCAAACTTGATGTTCTCTTTTGTAGAGTGTGATGATGCACTAATTCCACTCTCATCATTGGGAGAAGTTGTACTTGTAGCTGTATTATTCACACCTCTTCTTTCACAAAGGGAATTCCAATGCACAATTTCTTTGTCGAGGAAAGGTTTCAATGGAGTAGCGAGATACATAACACCTCATGCAATTTTCTAGATTTTTATCCAACTTGTTTCTCAGTTTTGATTTTATAAATGATAAAGCGCTAAAAACCCTTTCATCCTCCACATACCCAAAAATCATTGTTTGGCGTAACTCATATAATCTGAAATATTCACTGATGTCTTCTTGTAAGATAGAACTTTGATAGATTCCTCTCCACAACCTTGTAATAGCACCACTTTCAGAAGGTTCATCTAAATTTTTATATTGGTTCCTCATTGTGGTTGCAAATTTTTTTGATTGAAACTTTAATAAATCAGCATTCAACATACCTTTGATTTCCATACCCTTGAACTTTGAAGTCTTTGTGAAATGTTCCATTATTGTACCCATGGATTTATGGAAATTCTTTCTTACAAAGTCTGCATGACCACCGTCATTATTCCAAAAATTAGGATTCATCACACTCATTGCTTCAAGAATTTTATCTTTGGAGAAACGTTCTCTAATTTCTGATGATAAGGATTCTGATTTTTTCAAGTTTTTTTCTTGTTTCAACTATAATAGACTCAAAGAGATTATGTGTCATGGGAACATCTTCTCATTTTGATCCTATAATATCTTGACATTTTTACAAAATGTGCAATGGTATGTCCCTCCCATTAACAGTGATGTAGAGGTGATTGTGGATATTACATCTCAAATAGTTACTGGGATTTTTAAGATCTAATAAAGCTTTCCAATTCTTGAAAACAGGTGTATCAAAACTATCTTGGGAATAGTACAAGATATCAAGACTTTGACATACCATTTTTCTCATCCGTATAAAATCCACAATATAGATTAATCTCCTATGTGCATGCTTCATCATTGTATTGATATCCTATAACATTGGAAGAATACCAACCAATGTAAGAAATGTCTCCAAATCAGTTAAATGAAATAACAATTCCCTCACCCTATCAACTTCATGAAAATATTTGTGCATGAAACCAACCAACAAAGGATACTCCTCATGAACTCTGCATGCAGATTCATACAAAGAGATCCATCTCATCTCAACATATTTCAGAAGTTTTTTCCATTTATAATTCTAATTGCAAATTTCTAGAACTCAAGAAATCTCTTTGGGATGCTTGCCATATAGGCTTGAAGTTCTCTTATAAGGTCTTTTAATTTAGCAACATTTTCATATTTTCTTACCATTTTATACGCTAAATTCATTGTGTGCCATACAGTGAATTGGTAGCATATATGGGGCTACTGTAGTTTGTAATCTAACACACAACCCTATTTGGTGACCCTGCATGACAAATGCACCATCTACTTTGACGCATACCAAATTTGTACCAATTTCATAATCAGTCATTCCAAAAATATATTTCAAATGAGAAATAACTATTTTATGAAGGTTTTCAGCATTATATTTTTCAACCATTTTCATAACACCCAACAGATGAGGTGTCCTTATATGATTTTCTAATGTATATATGTGGATACATACACATGTAGTGTTTTCGAATGTTGTTGCTTCATCAATTGGAAGAGAGATAAACTTTGATTTTTTTACATTCTCTTTCAAATATTCCTTCTCTATCATCGAAAGGAATTTTTCCATTTCCCATCCACTACTTTCAGACCAATGAGATTGAGGTACATTTGGTATTCCATTATATTGATATAGAACTTTGAAATTGAGGAAATCCAAAATTGGTCTTCCTTTCTTTAGTATGTGAAATAAAGTAGAGAACTGTATGAGTTTTGCATGTAGATTTGTTTTATTCATCTTACCAATTTGTGATGTGATCGTTCCTCCCTTTTCCACGAGATGTCTATGTTTTTTTTCTCTACTTCATAATCCACTGCGTATTTAACATGCATGCATTATTTTTCAGTTTTCCACCCGTGTTTTGATTTTCTAGCCATCCGCCCCCGTTACAGTCAAATATTGTTTTCCACAATTTTTTTCTATAGTTTCCAGCTTCATTTGCATTTTTTGAATTAGATGATTATATAGGTTTGATAAACATAAATTTGGAAGCCCAATCAAACTTGTATGTCCTCCCAATGGTCTACATATTCTTGTTCATTTTCAATGTTTTACTTTTTTAGTAGAATTTTGAGAAATATCATAATCACTTGGTTTCCTCTTTCGTGAACCGGAATTTGAATTTGATTTCTGTGTTCCATTTTGCTGAGTATTTGTATGTGTGATATCTTGATGCACTCTTGGTTGCAACCCAATAAGAAGAATATATTCAGGATCTGGCATATTATCATAGGTGTCATTTATTTGATATTGTGTAGAATACATGTCCAACTCAATATTACCTTCCACATAGTCAGTATTCTGATTCTTTCTGGTGTCAGCTATATGGTTATTGGTAGTTGCAATATCTATATCAGTAGAGTTTCCAAATGCTTGAACAAGGACTTCTGAGATTTCTTAGTTACTTTTTAGGTGTTCGCATTCTAAGGACTAGCACTTTCCATTATTCTGAGTAGATTTGTAAGACAACAAAATAACCAAGTTATGTGTCAGATAAAAAATTCCTATCGCACGTCTGCAATACCTCCTTGTCACGTGTCAACAACTAACCCCCTTTTCACACATCTGGAATAAATCATTGTTGTGCATCAACAACAAACCCCCTTATCACTCATCTACAATAACACCTTGTCATGCATCAACTATATACCTATGGTGCATCAAAAACAAACCCCCTTTTTACGCGTTTGCAATACCTTCTTGTCGTGTGTCAACTATATCCATGTCACATGTCAACAACTAACCCCCTTGTCACACGTCCACAATACCTCCTTGTCACACGTCAACTATATCCCTGTCACGCATCAACAGTTAACCAATTTTTCACGTATTAGAAAATTCAATAGGTCATGCATCAATAAATATCATATGTCACCTAACTCTAAACTACTAACATGCTAACAACAATCTCTGGTGCTTAGAGTATACAAGTTCATGGTATTGGTAAGGTACTGGTGGTAGTACCGTAGTATACTACCCGGTGAATCACCTAGGTTTTTATAGGAGATGTTTTCAAATGTAGGCAAAGTCAACCCCCAAAAAAATATATACTATAAATTTTAGGTGAACAAGACACTAACCCACTCCGAAAAATTGTTTTTTCAAATTTTTCCAAAATAAATTTTTTGCCATATTACGAATATCCGCCACTAAAATTATCCCTACTCATGCCTTACAGGTTGCCCAAAACCTTTGGCCTTTCTTCCAATGGGGTTTGTATCTTTTTCAGAGAAATCAATCCCCATTCTTCACAATGCCATCAATGGATTATAACCTGTTGGGTTTCAGATTTACACTTGGAATGAAACCATAGTCAAGGGACAAGCAAGTCCCTCCTCTTTAATGGGATAGATTCCCTTATTAAAAGCAGGGGAAAATCCTATGTACAAATATACAATCTTTCATTCAATGGCGGTTTCCTAATATCTTGAAATTTGTTTTATGCCTAGAAATTTATCAATACATGAGGAAAGAAGACTTGAAGAGAGGAGGGAGGCAAAATAAGACAATACTTTTAGGGAAAAGAGATGTCATAGAAAAACCTTATACGTATTGAGCAAATGGGATATAGAGTAGAACCATTCACATTTATGATGGGAACAATATGCAAACCCAAAGTTCTTGAGATTGTATAAACTAGAACACAAAGTTTCTAAGCATGAAAGGATTAAATGATTCACAGATCAGAGTAAGAAGGAAAGAGAAAGAAAAGGAAAATGGGAAAACCTTTGTATTGATTTCTTCCAATTAGAAATTATAGTTCCAGAATATCAAAATTCCAACCCATATAATGGATTTGAAAGCCCATGATATAGCTCACAAGAGACGGTTACAAATTCCTCGAGAAATTAAGAAACATTTACAACTTATTCCAATCATCCACGCCCTTTCAAATTCTTGAATTGCAAAGAAATGTTAATGGCAGAAAAAAATAGGTTTTTAAATATGCGTTCATTTCATTATTTCACCAGTTAAAACATGGGCCATTCGATTTGCCTCTACAAGTTTAAATTTGGGCCACCCACGTGGAAGGAATTGATTGGAATGGGCCTGCGGATGACTTTTACATTTTTTTTGCCTTTGAAGTTGCGCCAAGCTAACACGTGGAGAGCTCCAATGGTTCCTTCATACTTAGATGATTTAGGCATATTTCCTGCTTGACTTATGTTGACCCCTAGACATGTGGAGAGTTGGCGCTCATTTGAGTTTCCGTTTTGGAAGTGCCTCCTAAAATTGTGTCGAGCTGACGCGTGTCTCCTTCCACCGGTCTTGGACTTTTCAATGGCCAAATCTATCTCCCCATTGACTTTAACCACATGGCGAGCTAGTGCTACTTGGAGATTGAACCTTTGATTTCACTTCCGAAATTGTGCCATTAAGGCACATGGAGACTTCCGCCAACCCACCCATACTTAGTCAATTTTAACGATCGGATCCTTCTCTTTTTAAACTTGGGATATGTGGAGGACTGGTGCAAGTTTGAGAACTACCCCCAGCTTTAACTCTTGAAGCTGCGCTAATGAGGCATGTGGTGTCGTATGCTAAACCTTCCATACTTAGATGATTTGAGCTTGTTTTACCTTCATTTTGAACCTAGGACACACGGAAAGCATGTGATTATTTGAGAACTCTCCCTTGGACCCTGCCCCTAAAGTTGTGCCATTTGGATGCATGGAGGCCTCCACTATCGCTTGAAACATGACCAAACTGCATCCAATCAAAGATGCCCATGTACTACATGTGGATGCTAGGGAAAAATTTAATGGGGAAGATATGCCTGTCATTCCCAAATGTGGGAAAAAAAATAAAAAGAAGGGAAGAAAATTCATCATTACGCCTGAATTTCAAATTGTTCTCCATGAATAGGAAAACATAAAAAAATTCCCAACTCGACGCGATCCAATACTCTAAGGTACAGACTTAAAATTTTGAAAACTTGACTTCAAAAGAGAGGAATTTTGAGGGTGACAATAGCTGGCTCTTTCTAGGGATGGCTTGGCTTGGAACAAAGACACAAGGCAAGATCAAGAACTACATATAACTCTGAGAAAGAATACTAGTGCCTTATCCATTGGGCAAAGGATTCAAAAGCAAAACCAAGGCAACACACATAAGACATGAAAAGAAACAAAACAAACCAAAAGGGAAGAATAGAAATGAAATGTAAAGGAATGACCCAAAACCAAAACACTATACAAAATATATAGAAGGACTGCCTAGTCACCTAGGACTTGAACAAATTCATATATTGCCTACTATAAGGAAGTGGGAGAGGTGAACCATCCATGTAATCCAGATAAAAATATTTCTCTCCAGCAAAATTTATGATTCTAAAAGGACCAAGCCAAAGAGAATCAAACTTACCAAGGCTTCCTCGTGGCTCATGTCTTTTATCCCAAAGCAGCACAATGTCTCCCACTTGGAAAACTCTAGGTTTAGATTTCTTGTCAAACAAAGCCTTCACTTTCAACTAATGAGCTTTTATCCTGTCAACCACTTGTAATTTTTCCTCATCAAGCTTCTAAAAGTAAAAAATTCTCCTGTCTAAAGAGCTATTAAAACTTTAATCTTCAATGGTTTTCATTAGATGCAAGGCTAGTAATTCCACCATGACTGGCAGTTGATATTCCACACCATACACCACTTGGAAAGGAGACATTCCAATTTCTCTCTTGGGTGTATTTCTATCAGCCCAAAGTTCATCATATAGCTTCTTATTCCAATTCCTCTGAGAATCATTTACAATCTTTCTAACTATGCTCACCAAGTTCTTATTTATTGATTCTTCCTGTCCATTCCCTTAGGGGTAGTAATTTGAATAATGAGCAAGTGAGATCCCATACCCATAGGAGAATTCTATCATTTCAGCAAAAGAAAATTTGGAAGCATTGTCAGTCATAATTTTGTTTGTGGTCCCAAACTTGATCAATATGTTATCCTTAATGAAGTTGCAAACTACCTCGGAAGTAGTACTCTTGACTAGGATGGCTTCCACCCACTTGGTGAAGTAATATGTGGAAGTAAACACATGGGTATGTCCAGCACTGGAAGGTGGGTTAAGAGTTCCAATAAAATCCAATCCTCACTGTTGAAAGGGCTCATCAATCACTACTGGATTTAGTGGAAAATATACCAACTTAGGTATTCCAACAAACGTTTGGCATGCTTCACATTTACAAATCCATTTTGATGCATCTCTGAATAGAGTGGGCCAATAATAACTAACACGAAGTATTTTATGAGTTGTTATAGCAGAGGAGAAATGACCTGCACAAGCCTGGTCATGAAAAGCAAAGAACAACTTATTTTGTTTCTCTTTGTCTACACACTTCAAAAACCTTCCATCTATGCCTAATTTAAACAAAGCATTCTCCCATAGCACATATTATGCAAACCTAAGTTTTATGGCTATCTTCTCTTTGGCACTCAAGTGAGATGGACACTCTCCATAGGTCAAAAAGTGAGAAATGTCAGCATACCATACATCTATCGAGCTAAGGAACAAAACAACAGGGACATCAACTCCATCTTTGGACAACTCCTTGGTAGCTCCTTCAACAATGAGTTCACACAGGCCCTTACCCTGAACCAGCTTTGTTGGCCTAATGTAAATATCATACTCTTGCACCTTTGCTACCCAATTACCTCTCTTTCTTCCAAATTCTTGCTGAGTAAGAATGAATTTGATTGTTGTATCAGGCACTAGCACCACAGAATGAGAATTAAGGATGTAAAATATAAACTACTTGACAAATTTGACAACTAAAAAAGCATGTTTATCCATCATAGTGTACTTCATCACATGAATTTTCAAGACATAACTCATGAATACAATTGGGAGCTCATCATCTTCAACATTCTTCTGGAATAACACAACAACTAGGGCATTTTCAATGGCATACCAATAGATAATGAAATCTTTGCTAAAGTCAGGGAATACCAAGATAAGAGTCTTTACAATAGCCTATTTAATGTTCTTAAATGATTTCTTCCCTTCAAAGGACCAACCAAAATTTTTCTTCCCTTGCATCATGCAAGAAATGCTCATAGTAAGTTCTGCAAAATCGGTGATGAATCTCCTTAGGAAATATATCTTACCAAAGAAAGAATGGATACCTTTCTTACTTGATGGAAGAGGAATTTTCTGGATGGCCTAAACTCTCTCGGGATCAATCCTGATCCCTTCCTTTGAAATAATGTGTCCCAATAGCTTTCCTTCTATGACACAAAACATAGACTTCTTAGGGTTTAAATAAATTCCATGCTCTCTACACTTCTGCAATACTATTTCAAGGTGTTGGAAGTGATCTTTTCTTTCTTTAGAAAACACTATCAAGTCATCCAAATACACAACAATGCATTTCCCTTTTAAACTTCCAAAATCCAAGTCCATGGCCCTATGGAAAGTAGCACCAACATTGATGAGACCAAATGGCATCCTCTTGTTTGAAAAGGTGCCCCAAGGAGTAGTAAAGGTAGTCTTATGTTGACTTGCAGTATTCACCTTTACTTGGTTGTACCCTGAGAATCCATCTAACATTGATAGCATCTCTGAGCCTGTGACAACTTGTAATACTTGGTCCATCATGGAGAGAGGGTAGTTTTCCTTCAAAGAACCATGATTTAGATTTCTGAATTCCACACAGATCTGGATCTCACCATTCTTCTTCCTGACAGACACTAAATTAGCAATCCACGTTGAATGGTGGATGGGGAAGATGATCTTATCCTTCAAAAGCTTTTGTATTTCTTGGAAAATTGTATCAGCTATCTTTGGATTATATTTCCTTTGCTTCTGTTTGAAGGGTTTGATCCCATACTTAAGAGGAATGACATGTTGCATTTTTTTAGGCTGAAAAGCCTTAAGATCATCATAAGAGTAGGCCAGAACATCAACATACCTCTTCAATAGATTCACCACCTTCTTTTTCTCTTCTTGAGTACAAAATTTTCCAATGTTGACCATTTTGGGATCATCGAGACTCCCAACATTCACTTTCTCAGTCTCAAGATATTTTCGAGATCCTTGGGAAACTTTAGACTTCATATATCTATCATGTTTATAAAAAAAATCCTCCAAACTCACCAGCCCTTTAGGAATTTTGATTCCTTTCAGTTTGATGCATCCATCTTGATCCATATCTTCTTTGACACCCTCTTCATTTGATGACACAAACTCTCTAGGAAGATTGTCACTTCCTTCAAATTACAACTGATCAAATTTATCTCTAAGCTCCAAGAAAGAAAGCAAATGTTGGTCATCATTAAAAACTTGCCAATTATTTGCATTGTCACGCACACTGGGTCTATGGATCAACTCAATGGTGAATTTATCCTAAGGGAAATCAGGGTGAGGAATCAACAAGGACCTCGAAACATCTAGCGAGTTATCCCTAGTGTTCATTTCCCTTGGCACAACTTTAATGGAAAAAGCATCAAGGAATTCAATGAAATCCTAGACCAGATTCCTATAGTACTTAAACCTTATGTTCTTTACCTGATAAAGGTCTCTAACTTGTTTTACAATTAACTCTACATCTCCATGAGCAAGAAGGTTCTTCACTCCCATTTCCTTCTCCATGCTCAACCTAAGAATAAAGGCCTCATACTCGGTAGTATTATTGGTATTTTCAAATGAAAATTTGAAGGAGAAAGGATGAACCTTACCCCCAAGAGAAATAAGCACTACACCAGCTCCAAAACTAGTTGAGGAGCTCTTCCATCAAACTCCAAAGTCCACACACCATTAGTATCAAGCAACACTTCCTTTGGCATACTTGTCTCCTCTTGTGACATGATCATATAGTTCCCATGCCCAATGTCTTCATACAATATTTTTTCTTTAGGATCATTTGTCTTTTGCACAATATACTCTGCTTGTTTCTCAGGAAAAAACTTCTTCATATTCCCATTGACAGGGATCAAGGCATGTGAATAATCCATTTGGATCTCACCTCCAACATCTTTGCAAAATTTCCTACTTAGTAGCATGCCATAGGAAGGAGGGATATTAGCAACCAAGATGGTAGCCAAGACCTTCTTCTCTGGTAAAGAAGAAAAAGCTACTTGTGCATCCTTGATTCTCCCAACCAAAGGCACTTCTCTACTTTCTATGGAATAGCAAGAGCCATAAGTGCGGGTTAGGGTTAGACCCAAAGCATGAGCCACTTTTGTAGGCCTTACATTATCATATGTACTAGAATCAATGACATAATTGCTAAGCTTGTGGCCAGCTATGTGGATAGTGACATAGAAGGGCTTGATATTCTCATTAAGTGAAGTCACTACAGCCACAAGGTTCAGTTGAGGTGGGGAAGAAGGAGTGGGAAAAATACCTTTAAAAGAATGGAATGGGGTTTTAGATTTAGAATTTACAAAGTTAACCATTTTGGCAAATGTTTTAGGATGGGTTTGATAGAACTCTGGCTTTGAAATCTGAATCTTGGTCTTTTTAAGATGGTCTATAATGTCAAAATATCTAGATGTTGATGGGGAATCACTACTAGGAGTATGAAGAGTTTTTGATCTATCAGCTTTATCATTTTTTGGACAAGAATTCTCAGAAGCAGAAGTAGAGGAAGAAGAAATAGTAGAGCTTACCTTTCTGGTGGAAGTAGTAGGAATAGGAGCTCCTCTTCTTGCAATCACCAGGATGGTGATGGGGTACTCCTTGGATATTTTTACAGGTTACACCACTTATTCCTTTTTTTTGGTCTGCTCCCATGTCATAACAACATATGACTCACTATTCATCTTAGCCACTACATCATCATAGTCATCTTCATCATCCACACCTTTAGTGGTGAGGAAATGAACTTGAGAACCACCAGAATCCTCCAGTTCTTCATCAACTTCCTCTTCTTGTTCATCATAGAGCCCATTTTCTTCCTCATCATTAGGCTCAAGAACTTCACAAGTAGCATTGACATGCACCTTGAGGGGTGGACCTTCAATGACCAACCTAGTTTGAGAAGAGGAACATGCAGTTCTTAGGCTGAAAGTTCTTCCTTGGAACATCTTGATATGGAGCATGCTGAGCCAATTACTTTTTGATGGAAATGAGGTCATTAGCCAACTTTTGCACCAACTAATCTACATTACCTCCAAGAGAAGGGGAAGAAGAATATACTTTGGATTTTAAAGACTCCCTTTTCAGCTTACCAGACATAGTCAAGTCATCTTACACACTAACATTCAATCTTTGATCAACATCCAAAGTTGCAAGATTTTCTCTCCTCAGGGCATAGCTTACTTCTGAAAATTGAACATTTAAGAAGAAAAACTTCTGAATTTGATCAACAGGTCTAGTATCTAGTGGAATCTTGTTAACCAACTTGTTGAACTTGGCCACAAATTCTCTCATAGGCTCATGTGACTCCTTGATTTGAGAAATCTAAGCTAGAAAATCATGCACATCCTCAGCAGGTTTGAAACCCTGCTCAAATTCAGTCCTCATATTAGTCCAATCGATGATGGTCCCAATAGGAATATGGTAAAACCAATCTGTAGCGTTGTCTTGCAATGTTTCCACAAACAACCTCACAGAGACATCCTCATGTTTAACTCCAAGGACCCCACATATAATAATGAAGGCTGCAATGTGTTCATCATGGTGTACTTTTCCATCACCTCTAAATTTGGGAAAATTCTTCCTGTTACCCCTAGGTAACTCATGCAATGGTTGAGGAAGAGCCAGAGGCCCAAATCTTTATCCCTAAGGCCGAGGTGCTGTCATCCTTGGAAATATTACTTGAAGTGGAACTGAGACACTAGCAAGAATTAGGGCATGGAGATTAGGACTAAGTTGTGCTTAAGGAATGATAATACTAGAAGCTTTGTCTTCTACAAGAGGTGTGCTTGTGGAACAAGATCTTCTATTTATTATTTTTGGAGGAAGCTAAAAACCTCGTTGATCTAAGAGTTGAAATTGGGGATCTTCAATTCCAAGAGCCCTTCAACCATGAGTATATCTTAGAGTCACCAGATCAAATAAATGATCAAATTAGTTGTTCTTTTTAGAAAGGAATTTTTTTGAACAAATCCCCAATAGAGTCACCAAAAATTGTTGGGTTTCAAATTTACACTTGGAATGAAACCACAGTCAAGAGAAAAACAAGTCCCTCCTCTTTAATGGGATAGGCTCCCTTATTGAAAGTAGGGGCAAAACCTATGTACAAATATACAATATTTCATTCAATGGTGGTTTCCTGATATCTTGAAATTTGTTTTATGCTTGGAAAGTAATCAATACATGAGGATAGAAGACTTGAAGAGAGGAGGGAGGTAGAAGAAGATAATACTTTTAGGGAAAAGAGATGTCAGATAAATCCCTTATACGTATTGAACAAATGAGATATATATTAGAACCATTCACATTTATGATGGGAAAAATCCACAAACCCAAAGTTTTTGAGATTGTATAAACTAGAACACAAATTTTCTAAGCATGCAAGTATTAAATGATTCACATATCAGAGTAAGAAGCAAAGAGAAAGTAGAGGAAAAGGGGAAAACCTTTGTATTTATTTCTTCCAATTAGAAATTACAGTTCTAGAATATCAAAATTCCAACCAGTACAATGGCTTTGAAAGCCCATGATATAGCTCACAAGAGACGGTTACAACTTCCTTGAGAAAGCAAGAAACAGTTAAAACTTATTCCAATCATCCACACCCTTTTGAATATTTGATTTGCAAAGAAATGTTAATGACGAAAAAAATAGGTTTTTAAATATGTGGCCATTTCATTATTTTTCCAATTAAAACATGGGCCATTTGATTTACCTCTATAACTTTAAATTTGGGCCACCCACATGGAAGGAATTGATTGGAGCGGGCCTACAGATGCCTTTTGCATTTTTTTTCCTTTGAAGCTACACCAGGCTGACATGTGGAGATCTCTGCCAGTTCTATCATACTTATCTGATTCAAGCCTATTTCCTACTTGAATTATGTTGACCCCTAGACATGTGGAGAGATGGCATTCATTTGAATTTCCATTTTGGAAGTGCCTTCTAAAATTTCACCAAGCTGACACATGTCTCCTTCCACTAGTCTTGTACTTTTTGATAGCCAACTCTATCTCCCCATTGACATTAACCATGTGGCGAGATGGTGCTACTTGGAGACTGGCCCTTTGATTTCACTTCCAAAATTACGTCGTTAAGTCACGTGGATACTTCCGCCAACCCACCCATACTTAGTACATTTTAACAATCGGCTCCTTCTCTTTTGTACCTAGGACACATGGAAGACTAGTGCAAGTTTGAGAACTGCCCTCGGATTTGACTCTTGAAGCTATGCCAATGAGGCACATGGCGCCGTCCACTGAACCTTCCATACTTAGCCGATTTGATCTTGTTTTACCTTCATTTTGAACTTGGGACACGTGGAAATCTTGCGCTTATTTGAGGACTGTCCCTTGGACCCTACCCCTAGAGTTACATCATTTAGATGTGTGGAGGCCTCAGCTGTCGCTTAAAACATGACCAAACCACTTCCAATCAGAGATGCCGACGTACTACCCATGGATGCTAGGGAAAAATTTAATGGGGAAGATACGCCTATCATTTCTGACTGCGGGAAAAATAATAAAATGAAGGGAAGAAACTTTAACATTATGCCTGACTTTCAAATTTTTCTCCATGAATAGGAAAACAACAAATAATGCCATGCTTGACGTGATTCAATACTCCAAGGTACAGACTCAAAAATTTTGAAACTTGACTTTCAAAAAGAGGAATTTTGAGGGCGACAACATAACCACTACTGAATACTACACTAAATGGGTAGAAGCCATTCCCCTCATTTCTACAAAAGCTAAGAAAATATGTGAATTTATTAACCATCACATCATTTTTCGCTTCAGTGTTCCTCACCATCTCATCACTGATAATGGAAAGCAATTAAAAAACAAAACCATACGAAATTTGTGTGATGATTTTGGCATTTAACTCGGTTTTTCATCACCGTATTACCCAAAAAAAAATAGCCAAGCAAAATTAGCCAATAAGACCTTGAATAAAATTCTTGGGAAAGTAGTTGACGATACTAGGAAGGATTGGCATACGCACATTCCTTTTTCCTTTTGGGCTTACCATACTATTATTTGCACTTTGACTGTTGCCACACCTTTCTCTCTATTCTATGGTACCGAGGTTGTCTTACCTCTCGAAGTCTAGATTCCATCTCTCTGCATCTCACTATAATACATGCTCAATGAAGATGATTTTTTGCCAAGACCGTTTAGCACAACTTGAGTTGTTAGATAAACTTTGTCTCAATGATCTTGACCATCTCCAAATATACAAAAAATGTATCAAGTGTGCCTACAATTTTTTTTTCAATGAACAGACCTTCCAGGTTGGTGACCTCGTCCTGATGGAAAATCAATATGTAACAAAAGAAGAGAAAAGTAAATGGGGAAAAATTTCTCCTAATTGGCTTCAACCATGTATCATTACCCATGCCTATGGATAATGTGTTTATCATTTGTCTTCACTCAAAGGTAAACCCAAACATGAGGCTTTCAATGCCTTGCATCTTTGACCATTTTATTGTTGATTTCAAGTTTTATATCACCTTCTTGCTATTGACCGTTCATTCATTGAACGTCATTCACCTTCCATGTTACCCGTTTTAAGGATCAACTACTAAACAAGAATCATGTGATTACCCGTCACCTTTCAGCCTTATCTTCAATATGAGTATCACGGCTCTACTTGTAGCATGATTCTCATAGATACTTTTCATATTTTTGAAAGATGGAATCCCATGGTCGTTCGTCACTTGAAACCATATCTTTCATAGTTAACCTCTGTGTACTATGGTTTTGTCTTCTAAAGAAGAACCTAATCTTCCCCTATAGTCTTGTTCATGACTTAAACGTCCAAAAACAAATTGGGATTCAACTCCTTGATTCAAACTTCCATCAAATAGATGACTCCCTCAAAAATGAAATCTCTTATCTCTCTGCTATAAATAGACTGCTCCCTCAAAGGACAGCTATATAAAGTCATTGCAAAAATACAATAAAATGTTCATAAGCTTCCCGCATCAACAACTTCATGAATACCTCAAGTAGATAATATTCTCATCCCATATAGACTTCTCACATCGACCAGTCTATGAAAAACAAAAACAAAAGAAGAAAGTGATAAATTTTTGTCATGGACTTGCCTATTTTGATCATGGGTTTCTAGTTAGGTAAACATGTTTTCATACATTAAGTTACACTTAACCATCCATTTTCACCGCATTTCCTTTTTACCCTAATTTCCTATCCACTCAAGGGACTTGACGCAATTACGAAATTTCGTGATCATGTGACTTTCTTCACCCTTAGGATAGTCCATTGTGAAATGCCTTTTAGGGTCTCATGTTCATAAGCCAATATTTGGTATGATAGACTCATTAAGGTTCTTATCAATTAGGCGGCTCTTTTACCACCTCTTACTATTTACCTTCCTCATTACTTATTGATTATCCTATACAGAACTGGACCATCGACACCTACATTTTAAATATTTTCACTATCATGTAAGACTAAACCATTCCTATGACCTAGACTCAATCATACCTAAAACCTACCAACCCATTCCTCTACCTCATCATATTCTTCCCTAGCTTATGGGAGAACTACATCGGCCTGAGGCCCCTTTTTGATGGGGCTATGCAAGTAGAACTTTGAGGACATGGGGCCCTTGGAGGTTAGCTCGACCATCCTTTACCCTAACCAATTTCCCCTTCATTTTCATATTCACATTCTACCTTATTTAGTTTCCATTTTATATCAAAAAGTGGAAATTAAACCAAACAAGCACCAATTAACAAAAAAAAATTCCACATCATTAAATAATTCATGTATCATTTTTATATTTACACTATAGAAAATATTTGGAAATTTAAACCATAACATACATATACATCACCATTTGTCTTCCATGTTACCAATAACTTGGAACTTAATCAAAACCATAAACCATGACTCAATCATGCCTATAAACTTACTTCATCATGCCTATAACCTAGACTCAACCAAGGATAAATTGACCTGACTCCATCATGCCTATAACCTAGACTCAACCATGCCTATAACTTGACTCCATCATGCTTATAACCTAGACTCAACCATTCCTATAACCTGACTCCATGCCTATAACCTAGACTCAACCATGCCTAAACTGATCTAACTCCATCATGCCTAAACCAAATTAAATTCATCATGCCTAATCCACCTGGTTTTCACCCATATGCATATAACAATAAAACTTTTACAATATACGTACAAATTCATACCATACAAATCATCATCTCTATATAAATCATCAAAATATGTGTATCCATACATATATGCACAAAAGCAAAATCAATACATATGTACACCAATTCAAATACATACATGTATCTTAAACTCTCATATACAGTCTCACCATCTTCAGCACGCAGGCTGGTATAATAATCAAAAGACTCAAAACCTCTCATGTACATCCTTGTTATCTTCGACAAGTAGACTAGTATAAATAAAAAATATACAAACATCTATATCCTAAACAAATATGGTGACTAATCATCACCCCACCAGATGTCCAAGATGGTCTCATCTGTATCCTCCTCCTCTCCTTTATCCTGACACTTTTCCACCATCTCTCCACCCTGTACGGGTCTAGCCCTCGTCTCTGACTCACCTACAGTTGGGTACAGCCTCCGTAAGCTAGTCACCTCTCCCTAACCCTGTCTATGGGCTCGCCTGCCCCCTATAATCTCTGAACTATGTGTGTGAGATCTAGTCCTCTCACTCAAGACCTGATGCACCCTATAATCTACATAGGAAAGGACGTCTATCTTGGTAGTAGTCAAATGATCCTAGCAATACCTGGCCTCATTCAGGGCATCCCTGAACCTAGCCATCAGTACTATCTGTGGTGGTGCCATCGGTCTCATATCCTATACCTATACCATGGGACTATGTCCCGTTGCTACCTATACCATGGGAACCTATCCCTGAGCCTATGTTGGTGCCTGTGCTGTGACCTAGGCCTGTGCAGTGGCCAACTGGACCTGCAACCCTGTTACCTATGCCTGTAAGGTGGCTACCTGCCACCTGTCTCCATCCCCACCCTATGCGGGTGTCTGTCCCTGGGAAATGTGGGCATGTAAATCCACCACCTGTTCCGAAAATGTGGCCACCTGTTCCTCAACTCTATCAAGTACCCCTATAAACCTATAATCTGGGCCTATAAGGTGGCAACCTACCCCTACAAAGTATCCCTCTAAATTGTAAGGGTAGCCACGACTGGCTGCCCTAGCCTAGGTGGTGCTACTCGTAGCTAGACTACCCACCACTACCTATATCTAGCTGTAACTCTGGCATCATCGATCCACCGGTCCACTGCCTGGTTCTCTTGCTCGGTCAACACTGTCAGTTGTGGTAGAGGCATAGGCCTCTCCACGTCATCCCTCCTGGACTGAGGGAATGGTTGTGGCACGTCCTGGAGCAATCCAAACTATTTCTTGATCCTATCAATGGGTATCATCTCGTGCTCACTGGCATGACGCCCCTCTATCCACCTCAATATCTCTAACTCATCCAGTTCCACCGCCATCTTCCTGTATGAAGGGAAACCAAAATATGGCCTCCAGATGATATCAACACTGGACAACCTATCCAGCACCCACCTATAATACGCCACATCATGTGTGGCCCTAGATTCCCTGTGCTCTCCACCAACAGGTACCCAACACCTATACCCAACTCAAATCAAACCCGCCTCGAACACATCGGGTTAGGGAAAGCCAACTAGACAAACACATACGATGTGCTCGTATGCCCAACAATGTAAGAGAAAGGTGCAACAAAAATTGAACCTCCACAACCACCCGTAGGCCCATAACTCCCTGTATAACTGCACTAAGTAGGTTGGTGCCCAAGAAAAATGGGTCCTATCCTCCATCATGTTATGGAGAACCCCCATAAGCACCTGTCGGAATCTCCCACACTCCACATCTGGCAGCGTAAAACAACAAACTTCCTCCATAATCAGGACCACTAACCTCATCTCCTCAGGATGGGCCATGTACATATATCTATAGCTTAGACTCTCACTATGGAACCTCATCTCTTCCATCCCCTCTCCAAAAACTATCAACATCAACTCCTCTAATGCCTTTGAAGAAATAGAGTAAACCTGCATCCCCACTATTGGTAACTGCAAGATATTGTACACATCCTCCAGGGTGACTGTGATCTCACCCATCAACAAATGGAATGTGTTTTTTGCAACATCCCATCTATCGATGAGTGTGACCATCAAGCTAGGATCTCAAGCTACACACCTCTAATGTTAGATCCTGATCAATACCACATCTATAACATGATGCCACTCCTATGTTGTCACGCTCCCCCATATCACTGTCAATAAGGGTGGTACTCTATCCCTCATCCATAACTACTCTCTAGCCTGCATCCAACAAACCACACCATTATTAAATCTTGACCATATCTAACATATCCTTTACTCGACTAACCTATTCCTGAAATTTTTATTATTTATTTCCCTGCAACCCTGATGACCTACCCCTTTCCCCACTCCTACTTTCACACCCCTCAGCTCATATCATATATACCTTTTACCCTACCTATTCTCAACACACTTACATTTATACCTCACTACCTCGCTTTCTCTTTAACTCCCACCATAACCCTATCTCGACACATTTTTCCTCAAAATCCAACCGGCATCAGTCACTGGTGACTAGCATCGGTCCATCATGACAGACGTCGGTCACCTGCTATTTGACCGATGCTGATTATGGCTGATTGATGTTGGCTACCCTTGATCGACGTCGATCACTTTTGCACCAACCAAACCTGCAAACCCCCCCCCCCCCCCATTTCTCATAATTTACCGATACCAACCTAAATACCTACCCTATCCTACCCAAATCTCCCTTACCTTCCTCCCTACCTCTATTTCACACACATTGGAATTCCTACCCATCCTATTTCATCAATCTTTGCTTCCAAATTCAAATTTCATTCCTACCCAAACCCATTTCTACCCAAACTAATTTCTACACACCATTTCAAATAATAAGAGTAGGATTGGATTGAATCTTACCTCGTCTCAGTGCCGTCGGTGTGGTGGTACATTTGTCTGCTGCAGTGGTGGCCCACCCGAACCCTCTCCCACCTCTTTCATGCCAAAATCCACTCCTCACCTCTAAACAACCAATTGAATCACTCGACCCAATCTCATAGACCCGTAAACCGAATTCCAATCACCCGTTACGAGGCTAGCCAACTCAGCTCTTTGTATCTTTTTGTCACTTTCCAACTTTCTACCTCTCTTCTATCATTTTCTATAATTGGCAAATGGTAAATGATTCCATAAAAAACTGAATCTTCCTTTTTTAAACCCAATCCGAGATGACCAATGCCTGTCATATTTTTCTCGAGATAACCGACATCGATCACCCTATAACTGACATCGGTAAACCCTTATAACTATTTGGCCTTGCTAAGCTCCCCTTTTACCTATAACTATTAGTGCCCACACCCCTTTCATCATCCCGAACACCTATGGAACCATACCCACGAGCCCACATTACCCCTAAATTTCCTTTGTTGCATCTTGGGGTTTGTTTTACCTTGGCCTTACCCATGCCATGACCTATTTACCTGGACCTAGTCTACTTGGTGTGACCATTGACCTTATGTACTCGCTATACCTTGTGAAATTATTACCTATGTTGTTTTAACCTAACAACCATACCTTGTCTATTTTTGTGTCATTTATCCTAACCAAAACTTTGGTGTACCAGAACATTCCTACACCTGACCTACATTGTGTTTCCGGACCATATACTATATCTTGGATACCTAAATCACTTCACCCTTGTTTGGATAAACATATTGACCTTAGAAGATGTAGATTTTGCAGGCTCTTCAACCTAGCACCGTGTTACAATCTATACGTGTGTGTGAGTTTGATTGTCATTACCCATGACCCAATTTTGACCCCAGTCTATTACCTATTACCCAAGTTGACCATCACCCTTTCCCATAATACTCATACCCTTCCCCACCCATCTTCACCAACTACACATTTTTCAAACCACTCATTGAATCCGTATTACACCTCATTAGTGTCTAGTTTGAGGGGGATTACCTTCACCCACACATGGGGCAATCACTTCCTATTTTTGTCAGCATCGCTTACCAATACAAGTTACGTGACAAAAAGGGGAAAAATGAAGACACCAAAATTAGGTCACACTCCCCTTGGTCCCTTTTTGAATAGCCAACTTAAACATATTCACCTAACCATGACCCTTTTACCCCAAATTAATATTAGTTTAATTATTTATAATTAAAGTAATACTCATCCTCACTTAATTCATTATTTAATTAACTTAATCACAACTAATTTCCACCTCACCTAGACACTTCATCACAAACATATTCTTAGCATGTTTCCCTTTTACTAGGACCCAATATCCACTCACCATAACTAACTAAGACTTAGCTAAATGCTAAAATCACATTCCAATTCTTCCTCTAACCACATTCCTAGTTATCTAAGTGCAAAATCCCATTTTGATCCACGAGAATAGATAGAGATGGCCAAGAGATTGCCAAGATCTATCATTTTTAGTAAACCTAGGATATCCTACCTTAACTGATGTCAGTCAACCCTAAACCAACATCAGACATCCTAAACCGTTGTCGATTACCATATATTCACTTTGGTAACCTTGTTGGAGAGGTTGGCCACATTCTCAAGTTTTGGAACAAAAGAGATCTACATGCAAGAAAAAACCAGATCCCTTTCGCACATCCAGATAGCCATAGACAACACCAAGATGGATCCAAAGGTATTTACATCCACAGCAGCATTCTGGGAAGCATTTCTATGAAACTGAGCACTATTTCACTTATCAACTGTGATTAGCATCTAGCCATCAAACCTACAACACCAGTATTTCCTCCTAGCCAAAAGGAAGCTCTCGTAGTCAGCATTGAATCAAGAAGTTAGAATGTGTGCACGACCTTTAAACTGACCATCACAACAGGTATTCCTCCTTGGCCCCTCACCTTATCTATTTCATCTAATCCATAAAGAAAATGGTGAAATAGTAGGCTAAATAGGTCTTTGTCAAAATATTGTCTTCTTTTCACCATCTCCATTCATAAAAATCATACAAGTCACGTCCTTCCTAGCTCTTGGTGATGAGCCCTCGCATCTTACAGGTTGCATGGAGTTGGGAATGGAGAAATTTCATCTTTTTATTATATCACATTCATCACATTTTTCCAATAAAGCATAAGTGTTAAATATTGCTTGAAAATCAAAGTTCTAAATTACAATATATTCTCATATGCATCATATATAAAACAAAAAAAAGATATATAGTTTTATCTACACATTTGCATCATCATCATCCACAACATACATCAATAAAATCATATAAAAAACATCATTAATTATAACCATATAAGACTACACAAGTGAAATAAAGCATGATTGAGTCAACTCTTACACATAATAGTCGAACCAAAAAGAAGTGTATATATGTATGTATCAATAACATTAGGTTTTTTGTATAATGCAATCATAATCTAAAAAGCATGGTCAAAACACTCATCTATGAGCTAAACATCCAAAAAAATCATATATACGTAAAAAAAATCTCAAAGTAATAAGCACTTGTGGCCTATCCCTCTCTACGAGTGTAGACACCTTTATTCGGTATCTATCCCTTTATTTCTTACGTGTGCATGTTTAATTATACATCCTCCTTATTTAATCAAATGTCCTATTTGAATTTAATTAACCAATCCCTATTGATTAATTAAAATCCCATCACCTTTAAATCCAATTTAATCAACATTAATTAATTAATTCATTAATCATGCCCTAACTAACTTCCCATTTTGGAATGCTTTCATTCCAAATCTACAAACCTGTTTTTCCCTATGATTTTTCTAACCTATATCTACTGCCAACTCACCTACATCTCATTCCCAAACAACCCCTTCCCACCTAATGCTTTAAAGAATTCAGCCAGCTCCAAAATGACAGGGAATCACACTAAGATAAGGAAAATATTCCCATTGGGGAAACTTTCCCCGTGATCGACGATGACCCAGCCTAGTCGCCATTAACCCTATAAAGCTAAGTGATTTATTTCTATTCTCCACTAAGTGCATGCATTTCTGAAGCTCTCTTGATAGCTTGCAAACAATATTTCATGCCTGGACAGTCCTGAAGCCATTACAGACCTCGTTGCAGCGTGCATGCGTCAATCGAGATCAGATTTTTTGTGAGATTTTCATTATTTTACGTAGCTTTAATCATATTTATTATATTATCTTGTATTTTTTGTATCTAACCTTTTGTAGGTCTACATCATCAGTGGCAGAGCTCATAGCTTCATCATCAACTTCTTTCTGTAAATCCATTCTTACAGGTTGATCATATGGCTTTCCTTCCCTCATCTTTATCAATCCCTATCATAGTCATTGTCGACCCTGTTAGGTCACCATCGACTTGGCCTCATCAGCCCTTGACTTCTATTCTAGAGCTATCCTTATCCCCTACATGTTTTTATCGTTTGTTTCAGTCTGGTAATCCCTCATCTTGCTGCTCTAATGCCTATGAGGAAATAAAATACACCTTCTCTCCCACTATAGGTAGTCACATGATCCTGTATAAGTCCTCCAAGGTGATTATGGTCTTACCCGTCGGTAAATGAAATGGGTTGGTTGTTGAATCCCATATGTCAATGAGTGTGACCATCAAGCTTGGCTCCCAAATAATGTGCATGTAGCGTCATACCCTAATCAAGCCGACGTCCATCACATGCCTCCACTCCTCAATTGTACCACTAACAACAAAGGTGGTACTTTCTCTCTCATCTACAGATGATCCCTATCCTGTATCCAACAAACCACAACATTGTTAAACCTTGACTTCACCCCAACATCACTCTTAACCAACCAACCTATTCCCAAGACCCTTACTACTTATTGCCCCATCAATGTACCCCAACCCTAAAGCCCACCCCTTTTCCCCCCATCCTCATTTCCAATCTCTCAACAAGTACATATGTGAACATATTACCCTACCCATTCTCACTAAACCTTCTGTTATATCCCATTCCCTCCCTTTCCCTCCCACCTTGTCTTTTTTATTGACCTATTTTCCTCTAGATCCAACCGGCATCGGTCACTATTGACCAGCATTAGTCACCTAGTACTTGACCAATGTCAGCCAAGGCAAACTAATGTCAGCCAACCCTTGACCATCATCGGTCACTGTCGTGGCGTTAAAATCCACAAACCGCTACCCTATTTCTCACAAAATGCTTGAATCTGACCTAAATACCTATTCTAACCTACCCAAACATATCCTAGCTTCATTCCCAATCCTATTTAACCTACATTAGACCTTCCCACCCCTCATTTCCTTCATTTCTACCCATAAATTTCACAAATTCAAATTACACCCAAATTTTATACAAAATTGATTTTAACAACCTTTTTCAACAACAAATGAAGGATCGAGATAGTATCCTACCTCATATTGGTGTCATCGGTGTGGTGGTATGTCTTTCCGCTACACTAGTGGCCCACCCGATCCCTCTCCTGCTTCTACCATGCCCAAACCAACACCTCCCCATCACAACCAATTGAATCACTCAACCCGATCTCATGGACCCACCTACCGAATGCCAATCACCTGCTATGAGCCTCACCAACTCATCTCTTCATCTCTTTCTAACGCTTTCCACATTTCCACCTCTCCTCTGTCATTTTCTATAATTGGAGAATGACAAATGATTCCGTAAAATGTGGAATTTTTCTTTTCTAACCCCAATTCGACACGATCGACATCGTTCATATTTGTGTCATAGCCCACCGATGTCAGTCACCACATAACCAACATCGGTCACCCCTTATAGCCGTTTGTTAAGGATAGACTTCATTTTCCTGTAACCATTAGTGCTCGAACACCTTTTATCACTCTGGAAACCTATTTAACCATACCTATACACCCAAAATAGCCATACATTTCCCTAGTTACATCTTGGGATGTGTTATTTTACCTATTCCTTGGCCTTAGCCGTGTCATGACCTATTTTCCTAAACCTGACCTACTTGGTGTGACTATTGACCTTATGTACTTGTTATACCTTACAATGTTGTTACCTATGTTGTTTTAGCCTAACAACCATACCTTGCCTATTCTCATGTCATTTATCTCAACCAAACCTTTGGTGTATTGGAACATACCTAAACGTTCCTGCATCTAACCTAAGTTGTGTTTTCTGGACCATATCCTATCCTTGGATACCTGAATCACTTTACCCTTGTTTGGATAAACCTATCTACCTTTGATGAATTAGAGTTTTCAAGCTCTTCAACCTGGTACCGTGTTGAAATCTATACATGTACATGCATTTGATTGTCATTTTCCGTTACCCGATTTTGACCCTAGCCTATTTCTTAATACCTGAGTGGACCATCCCCCTTTTTGATGGTGCTCGTACACTTCCCCACCTACCTTTACTTCCACTAACTACACATTTTTCAACCCACTCATTGATTCCATGTTACACCTCCTCAGTGCCTGGTTTAAGGGGGATCACCTTCACCCACACATGGGGTAACCACTTCCTATTTTTTTCAGTGTCACTTACCAATACAAGATATGCAACAAAAAAGGGAAAAATTTAGACTACCAATCCCTCAAATCATCAGACTACCTAGATATTCATGCCTATTCCTCACAACCTCCTGCTAATCAACACAACAATCAACACTACCCTTCCCCTCCCCTCTTCAGTCGTTATCCCCACTAGTGTCCCTAGTTAATTCACTCGAACATCATATCCCCTATCCAGACAATATTATCTTCTCACATCCAACATGCCTATCAATACTTCCCAACCCCCTTTCATGGGTGCTTTACATTATGCAGTATATAACCCCTTTCAACAATAGTTTTAACCTATTCATACCCACATTCCTACTCAATATTTTCCACAGCATCCTACCCAATCCCAAAAATATTATCATGTTCCCATCACCCAAAAATAATTATTTTAACAACCACTCTTCCAATCACATCCCATGGCTTACCCTCAACAAATTCATCAACAAATTTATCCAACCACTACTTACATCCAGCTGCCACCTCTTATCCACTAGCAGACTTTTTCAAATGATCCCATGCATGCCCTTATAAATAGGTTATCCAACCTCTAAGCTACTACTTTAGGAACCAAAGTCTCATTATCCTATGAGGAAATATATAATGAGCCTATTCATCCATCCATATGAATTAAACCATATCCATTGCACTAGGAATCACCAAAATTCATTAAGTTTAATAGTAAAGAAGATCAACAACAATATCTTTGTGCATTTAAACATGCATGTTATCTTATTGTGCATGATCAATACTTGATGCTCCAAACTTTCCCCATGTATTTGATTGGTCCCATGTTGGAATAGTATAATGCTATCCCTCAATATTCAATATTCTCTTTCTCCCAACTCGTGTAGTTATTTCTAGAACATTTTTTTATTAACATTACTCATAAAATAACCATCAAAGATCTATACGCCATCTAAAAATTTGAGGATGAATCCATTACATACTATGTCACACGATGACACCTCACTATAAGCCAATTATCATTTCCTCTTCCACAAGTTGACCTCATCGACCACTACTCACATTCATGTGTGAAGCATATATCTTCAACTTTACAAATCCAACGTTTTGAACCTTTGATGAGGCCTTCACCATGGCCTACAAACTTGAAGCATGTACCCTCGAGAATGGTCATTTAAAACTGAAATCAAATAAACCTAAACATGAATTTACTAAACCATAACAACTGACAAATCAAAGGTAGTAGCCAATTCTGTAGTTGTTAAATCATTTCCTTCATCTACATCTAGCACATGGACTCAACAATGAATCACTTGACCAGCACCTAACTACACTCCCCTTGGGGAGTCATACAATACCATATTTATAAAATTAATGATAGAAAACCTTGTCACACTTCCTCCTATCCAACCATTTGATGAGTCAAGATCGAATCTTGTATGGTATCGTGAAGACTACTACTGCAAGTATCACCAAGTCTTAGGCCATAACATAAAAAAATGTCATAATTTCAAGGATCTATTCCAAAGGCTCATTTATCAAGGTGATCTTCAAGTTGACAATCCAAATGCTTCACCAGAGCAACCCCTTGACATTTTCAAATAACCATTCCTAAATCATACATCGACAAGCCAAGATACCATTTCTAGCATAACCCAAGAACCTAATGTTCATACTATAAACACCTTGAACATTGATGATCAAGAACCTATCCTCATCCAACACTTCATCATTGACCACATTTGTTCCCTTTGATATCCTTTCTACATTTGTTAATCCTACATCCATTTTAGACTCTACTCCTACATCTACAGCTACCACAACCCCATTAGCAAATATATCAGTCATGCCCTTAGAGACATTCATGAAGCAACCATTTCAGCCTATTTACACATCTAGCATTAGTACTTCATCAACTTCCTTATCCACCTCATCATCTATTTCATCAATTCCAGTAGGCTTGACCACCTCACCTATATCTATTCCACCCTTACCCATCATACCGTCTGTGGAACCTATACTAGTTCTTCATCCCACCCCCTTATGTTGGTACCAAAATTTGTTCTCATTTTCAGTCTGAGTAGCATCAAAAATATGGCATGAAGCTTGAAGGTAGATAGATCTTGATATCTTTCGTTTTGTATTCGGGGATGTGATCTAACTGGCACTTAGATTTGTGGAGAGATTGATAGCACTTTAAAAGGATTTGATCTGACCCTCACTATTTTAGGTTGTGCCTTTCAACCAAGGTAAGAGAACCTATATTGTAACCCCCAAATGGTGAAGGAGATGAAGATATCCCTTAATTTATGCAAATAATATGAAAAGGCCTTGGGAAAATATGATCAACACTCCAAATCTTGATTTTCACAAGCTGTCACTCCCAGATTATGGAGATATTTTCAATGCAAGGGAAAGGGTTACTGAAGACATTGTATAATCCTGATTTGCCTTGTGCATTTTTGTAGATGGGTTAGATCCTTTTGTTGACACACAATGCAATGTAGGGGTAGTATGGGTAGGATTAGTTTGTTTGAATGAATTTTTTTTTGGGGTTGACAAGACAAACTTAGGATATATTAGATCTTTGACAACCTCTACAACACTTGAACAAGTATCAGATAAAATGCTTTAAATATTCAGGATGTTCTTTCAACCAGAAGAGGCAAAAATGGAAGCCAAGGTTGCACTCTTCACACAATCTTTGAGAACTCACCACAAAATCTTGAAGTAAAGAACTCAATTAAACACAAAAATCCTTGATCAAACCATGCCTAAGGTACCCCCAAAGGCTTACAAGCAATCTCTGTAGTCAAGGAAGGTAAAGTGATTTTAAATTTGTTTATCTCTTTATCAGATGAAGGCTCTTCTGAACATGAGATTGCAAATGCCACT
This sequence comes from Taxus chinensis, assembly GCA_019776745.2. Classification (NCBI taxonomy): domain Eukaryota; kingdom Viridiplantae; phylum Streptophyta; class Pinopsida; order Cupressales; family Taxaceae; genus Taxus; species Taxus chinensis. The sequence goes on along the minus strand of CM034150.1, from coordinate 82,677,122 downwards.
AAACTATCAACAAGAAATGGAGATTTTGTGTGATTCCTAAAGACTTTCAATGCAAGATTACAACAAGAACAATGAAAACTATTTGTAGGTATTTAAAATGATAACAGACATCATATTGCCCAGAAAAACATAGATTAACTCAAAAGCTTGTTAGATTCATCAACAGGGGAGAGTTTCATGAACAATCTCAGAGCTGTGTGATGGCTATACACTTGTAACCAACTCACATACATGAAGATCCAACATAGAAGAAATTATCCTGGTTCTTTGGTGGGTTTCTTAGAAAATGAGCTTTCTCTCAAAATTTGCTCATAATTTTCAACTTCCCCCCCTTTGCATTTCTCAAAAATGCATTATATATCTCTTGCCACATTTGATCCTTCTTTCCCAAGAAAATAATATGCCAAGGGATCAATTCTATTACAACAATTCTTCATGATTCACTGAAAATGACATTTAACAAATTTGCAACGAGAGTTGCCAGGTGTTTCTAAAATGGCGAATCATTGCAAATATTCAGATCATTATCCTTCCTGGAGGCACGTTTTTCATCATTAAGGCATGAAAACACCTTTTCACTCATCATTTCACCTTTTCACCTTTAAAATTACCTCTGCAACTTTTAATTTGAAATTTCACGTGTTTGCTCAGGATTGGGCAAAAATTACTTCAAAAACATCTCAAATCAAAATATTGAGTCATGAAACTGATTCCAATGATCCTAGAAGGAAAAAACGACCTGAATTCACCAAAAATTTGATGAAAAAAGATGCAAAATTCACATCTCCAAGCTTCCTGGAGCAAAAATGGTGGCCAAAAATGAAAATGCACAGTTGCCCTTGATCTACTCTTTTTCCTTCAATCTGGGCCCTCCACGTGTCAAAAAACAATTGGGACTGAATTTGGGATCATTTTTGACTTTTCCACATTTTTTGGAAAAATGGAAAATTTTGACTTTTTTCTCCGCCCCTCCACCCTTGAAATTTGGAGCTGACACGTGGCACATGGTGGGTCCCATTGGGATCGCGCTTCAATTCTACACATTTTGACCTTTTTTAGAAAATTGGAAAAATTTCACTTTTTTCCCCAGTGGGCCCGCACCTCTGATTTTTCCCTTGACACGTGTCAGCCTCTCTATCACTACAAAACCATGGGCTCAATTCTCATTTTAACTCCCTTTTTTGCCAAGGGAAAATTTTCAATTTTCCTTCCACCGGGCCACCGACCCGCTCTACCTTCACCATGTGTCTGTCACTGATTCACTCGTGGGCACACAGCTTAAATTTTTTCTTTAACTTCTTTTGCCAAAAAGGGAAAAATTCCCCATTTCCTTCCACGGTGTGCACTTCCATCTAACCTTTCATGGACACATGTCCACCTGAGATTGGCCATGGGGTCGCACTTCAAAATTTCACCTTAGGCCTTTTTGACCAAAAGGGAAAAGTTCCCTTTTCCTTCCACGGCCGGCACTTCCCCGCTCTGCCACCATGCCACCACGTGTCCACCTCCTACTCCATTGTGGACCTGCAGGCCATTCCCCAAATTTTTCCCCTTTCACCAAAAAGGCAAAAATGCCTAAGTCCCCCCGCCAGCCACATCCCCTATGCACCTGCCACGTATCTACCCCCTTTTCTATTGCAGACCCACAGGATTTTCCTTGCCCTTTTTCCCCTTCGCCAAAAGGAAAAATTTGCCTAAGTCCCCCACTGGCTTCCCCTTCCGCCTTCGCATTAGAGAATGATGTGTGTCCCCTCGCAGAGTTGCAGGGGGAATTTTGAATTTTTTCCCAAAGCCAAAAATGGATAAGTTTTTCAAATAAAACCCACCGATCCTTGTCCAACATGAAGCGGCCACGTAGGAAGAGAATTGTGAGCTTAATTTTGATGGTCAAATGACACCCGTATGACCGTCAAAAAACACAGAATTTACAGAGATGCCCGAATTTGATTTTTTCTTCGTGGGTGATGGATTTTTTTATCAAAGGGCACATGGAAGGAGTTTTTAAACATTTTATGACCATGGCCATGGGTTTTTTGAGGAAAGTAAGCACAAATTGATCAATTTTAACACTCCATGATTGGGCAAACATAGAAAAATGGTAGAGCCCGTGGATTTGAAAAATTTAGGGCACCATTCATAGAAAAATTTAGGGCATGTTCATAGCAAACTTGGAGATTTCTTACAAAATGGGGCATGTCAAATAATTTTCAAATGGACTAAGGCATGGAAACAGAGGCAACAACTTCATTCCATCAAATCAAACTGTAGAAAACATTTCAGGTAATGCAGAGTGAAAGGAAAATTAGGGAAAAATAATAGAGGATCAAAATGGACACCAACATCAGCTCCTGCTCGAGGATGGGCACTCCCAGTGAGTGCCACAAGAACAATAAGTAGACCAAGTGCCAAAAAATCCATTGGGAAAAGGAGTCATGAGCCAAACAATCACCAAAAACCAGCTGAGAACCTGACAAAAATGGCTGCCACATAGCAAGGCAAACCACAAACTGACAAAAAACCAAAAACAGAGTGAAAACCAAACACTATACACTGTAAAAGTTGTGCATACCTCAAATTTGGGGGATTAATCCAAGAAATGCTTCAGATGCCTGCCATTAACAGGTAGTTCAAGCAATTCCCCATCTAAATCTTTGAGAAAAAAGGTATTCTGACCAATTCTGATATCAATGGAGTAAGGGCCCATCCATAATGCATCAAATTTTCCATGTTTGCCCTTATCCTCATTTCTGCTATCCCATAACAAAACAGATCTCCAATATTAAAGGCCCTAGGGATGCCCTTCTTATCAAACAATCTTTTCAACTTCTCTCTAAATCTGACATGCCTTTGGTGAGATGCTCTTCTCTCCTCATCTAGCTCCATAATCTGATTAATCCTGGATTCATATGGACTGACCTCTTGATCTTCAAGTTGATGAACAAACTGAAATGAAGATAATTGCAAATGTAAGGGTAGTAAAGCTTGAGTTCCATACACTAACTCAAATGGGCTCTTACCAGTAGCTCTCTTGGCAGTGATTCTATCAGCCCAAACTACAAATTTCAGTTATTCACCCCATTTTCTCTTGTTCAATTCCAAGGTCCTCCGAATGATCTTTAACAAATTCTTATTACTGGACTCAACTTGTCCATTCCCTTGGGGGTTATAGTTTGAAGAATAAGTCAGATTGGTTCCATACTCCTTGCACATTACCATCAAAGGTTTAGCTCTGAAACACATGGCATTATCAGCCACAATCTTGACTGGCACACCAAATCTGCATATGATATTATTCAGCAAGAAGTCCATAACAACTTGGTGTGTTGCTTTCTTGGTGGGGATTTACCTCTACCCACTTGGTGAAGTAATTTTTGGCTACAAGGATCCATTTATGTCCAACACTAGAAGGGTCTGAAATCTCACCAATGAAGTCCATCCCCCATTATTTGAAAGGAGCTTCAATTGATACAGGATGCAAAGGAAGGGAGCCTTAAGCTTTCATTCTTCCAGAGAAACGCTGGCAGCTTTCACATTTTCTAATCAGCATGGTTGCATCTTTGAAGAGAGTAGGCCACCAATAACTAGCTCTCAAAACCTTGTGTGCTATAACCCTTCCAGAAAAGTTCCCTCCATAAACTCCCCCATGAAAATCAACAATTACTTTGGGAGCTTCATCTTCAGTTACACACTTCAAGAGGACACCTTTAGGGTTCTTCCAAGCCAACCCAAAGTTAGTGATGATGTATTTTTGAGAAGCCAGCTTGAGGGCTCTTTTCTGATTTTTATTCAAATGATCAGGACAACAAAGGTGTCTGAGGTAAAATATTATATCCTTGTACCACTCAGAACTTACCAATTTCCCAAGAACATCTGCCCTTTCTTCTTCTACCCTCATTCACTTCCATAGTCTGTAGGTTGCTCTCAGCCATGAGCTTAGCAAGACCCAAACCTCTTACCAACTTTGTGGTTTGGATGTCCATATCATACTCCTGTAGTTTTCTCACCCATCTACATCTTTTACTTGAGATCTCCATCTCTGATAAGATGTCTTTTACCATGGTGTGGGGAACATAAGCAACAACTTTTGAACTTAAAATATAAGGCCTGAAAACCTTTGTTGCTTTCACCAAGGAAAATGCTTATTTTTCCATGATTGTATACTTTAACTCAACAGCTTGTAAAGCCTTGCTAAAGAAGGCAATAGGCCTCTCAGCCCCATCTTCATCCTTTTGGAGCAAAACAGATGCAATAGTATTTTCAGAAGCAAAGGAGAAGATTTGGAAAGGCTTCTTGTAATTTGGAGCTGCCAAGACAGGTGCATGTTTAAGTGCCTCTTTGATTCCTTCAAAATCCTGAATAGCAGCCTCCTCCCATTTGATAACTTGATCTTTCTTTAACATGCATGTGATAGGAAGAGTCAACTCAGCAAAATTGGACACAAACCTTCTAATGAAATTGATTTTCCCAAAGAAATATTGGATGCCCTTCTTTGTTCTTGGAATTGGCACCTTGCTGATTGCTTCTACTCTCTCAGGGTCAATCATGACACCAGCCTTTGAAACAATATGACCAAGTAGCTTGGCCTTTTGCACCCCAAAGTGACACTTCTTTGGATTGAGAGAAATTCCAAATTCTCTACATCTGATCAACATCTTTCCAAGTGCTATAAGTGATCTTTTCTACTCCTTGAAAACATAGTCACATCATCCTGATAAACTGCAATGAAGTCATTTATATAACCAGAAAAAGCAACATCCATTGCTCTTTGGAAAGTAGCCCCAACATTCATGAGACCAAAAGGCATTCTCACATAAACATATGTTCCCCAAGGAGTGGTAAAGGTAGTTTTAAATCTTTTTGACTCCTTGACAACAACTTGATTGTAGCCAGAGAAACCATCCAAGGTGGACAACAATTCAGATCCAGTCACTAACTGCAACATGTTCTCCATGTTTGGTAAAGGATAATTGTCTTTCAATGAAGCTTTATTCAAATTTCTGAAGTCTACACAAAGTTTGATATCTCCATTCTTCTTTCTGACTGGCATAAGGTTTGCAACCCAAGATGAATACCTTGTGGGCTGAATGATCCCTCCCTCCTTCAGTTTCTTCAATTCATCTTGCATTTTCATGGAGAGGAGTGGATTAATTGGCCTTTGCTTCTATCTGAATGGTTTGGCACTTTGTTTAAGAGGGATCTCATGCTAAAACAAGTCTTCTCTATATGCTTTCAGCTCTGAATATGACAAAACAAGGCAGTCTTGATATTGTTTCAACAATTAGAGGTAGGAATGTTTTTCTTCCTTGTTTAAACTGATGCCCAACCAAAGTTTTCTTGGTTTATCCTTTGTTCCCAAGTCATGCTCTTCCACATCCCTTGAGGTAGACATGTTTCTATTTATGATGTAATCAGCATTGTTAAAATTTGACTCAAGAGCAACAAGGCCTCTAGGAATGGTGTTAGTTTTCAATTGGATAATATCTTTTCCAAACAAAGTCTCTCTTCCTTTAGTCACACACACCATTGGTTCCCAATCAATATGCTGATCTACAAACTCACCTTGATTTTGTAAGAACCTTTGCACTTGAGCATCATCATCAAACACTTGCCAATGCTTGATGTTGTCAGGGACAACTGGCCTAGTTAACACTTTAACATTATACTCACAATAAGATGAAACGGTGTAAACTCTAAATCTATACCCCAACACTGCCAACTTGTCAGCAGTAACATTGAAAATTCTATCATGGTGCACAATATTGAAAGAATCAAACATCTCAATTAGATCCCAAACTGCATGCTTATATTGCTTCATCCGCTGATTTTTTGTAGCATATAGTTTTCTTATTTGTTTGACAACTAGCTCTGAATCTCCCTTTGTAATGATGTCCTTGACACCATACTTCCATGCAATTCTCAGACCCAACAACAAGGCTTCATACTTAGCAATGTTGTTAATACATTCAAAATTAAGCTTAAAGGAAAAAACAAATTCTTCCAAGCTAGGAGAAACCAGAATTACACCAGCACCATTTCCAAATTTGGAGAAAGCTCCATCAAATAGCAAGGTCCAAGGAGAACATACCTGTTCAAGGAAATTTGACTGATTCATTTTGTGTTCTTTTCCATCAGCAAAACTAATGAAATTATCAGCATCAACATCAGCAAATAATACTTCATAAGTAAGCATTGTTTGGGTCCTCAATTAGATGCAACATTTTCTTTTCTCCATAGAGCTTGACAAGGATGCCCTCAATGGGAATGGTGGCAAAAGACATATCCATTTGGACACTCCCTCTAAAACTTGCAGCCCACTTTCTTGACAATAGCATACCCCATTTAGTAGGGCAATCAAAAATCACAACATCTAATTTTAAATTCCCCCTGGGATAAGATGCAAGCTGCACTACCAAACCCTTCACACAACCAACTACTGACACTTCTCTTGAATCCATGGTAGTACATTTTCCATAGGCTACTGTCACTTTGATATCCAACTCATTCATGACTTCTAGAGGCATGACATTACATGATGCACCGAAATCAAACATACAATTGTGAAGTAGCCTATCCTTTATGATCAAAGTTGTGAAGAATGGATCAACATTCAATTGGGAATCAACCAAAGATGTCCCCAAATATACCTCAGGTGTCTCTCCAAGATCTTCTACTACTAGTGGTGTTTCAAGGTCAGCAATGATTTGAGGAGGAGTCTCAACAACATTTATATTTATGCCTGGAGTAGTCTTCTCCTCTTTCAACCCCAAGTACTCAAATGCTCTCTTCTTATGCTCAAGAATTCTAAGCAACTCAATGATTGGAACACTCACTTTGATTTGGCTCAATACTTGGGCTATGTCATAGGGAACACTCTTTGGCAAAGCAACATTGGAAGGGAGACAAGAAGATTCATTTAATGGCAAGGGATTCTTGGCAGCTTGGGCATGAGGAGGATTGTAATTTTTGCTTAGGACAGTAGAGCCTTTGGCAGGTGTTTCTCTCCTAGGAACTTTTTTGAGAATGCTTGTGAGCAAGGGTGTTTTAGGTTTGGCTTGAGGCCTAACTCCTTTAACAACTTTTCTTCTAGTGTTATAATCTTTCTCTTGAGCTACAAAAACATTCATCAACAATTGTCTATCTTCCTCCGAAGGAATACCACCATCATACTTCTTAATCATCAAAGCTCTTAAGTATTCAAAGTCATTATTAGGAATTTCAAAAGCTTGCACTACATCAACTTCAAGAGTATGAGGGGAAAGAAATACTTGTACCCATTTGATGCAATCCCAAAAAGTTGCAGCAGTCCTACCACTTATTACTTCAATAGATGTTGCTCCTCCTTGTGAGCTTGAAGAACATCCCACCATGCAAATATCATCATCAGTACCATCATCATTATTAGCTTCACATTCTTACTGGTCCACTTCACATGGAGGATGGGGTAGAAAACACCTATCACACCAATCAATATTAGCAACTTCTTCAACAACAGCAACCCTAGCAGTTAGGGGATCAGGAAACACTCTTCCTTCACAAGCTTGAGGATGTCTATTTGTAGACCCCATGGGCCCTTTACCTTATCATCTGCCCTTTTATCACCCTAGGATGATTGGAAAATCTATCTTGTGTTTTGCTGCCTTGGCTGACCTTGTGAAGTTTTCCCAATTCCTTTCTCATCTCTTGCCAACTTATATGAGATTTCTTTGACATCCCCTGCCAAATTTTTCACAACCTCCTCTAAATCAACACCCTTGCTAGCTTGAGGTTTTTCAGGGTTTATCAATTTAACACCATATCTCTTGAGAGGTTTCCCAACAACCTTGATATTTTTTTCAATTTGAAGTGCCATGGTGAAATCTTGTCTCAGATTGGTAGGGTTCTTGTCTCTTAAGTAATAGGACACCTTCTTATCAAATGCATATGCATATTTGATTAAACAAGACTCATCACAAGGCCTCAGATTAACAGGTAACCTTCTCAAAGTTTTGTTAAACCTTGTGTTGAATTCATGGACTGATTCATTGGGGTTCTTCTTTATGTTCTCAAACTCAGACAAGAGAAATCTAGGACCAGTCTTGTCACCATATTGCAATCTAAAGACATTCTTCATTTCAGACCATGAATCAATAGAATTATCTGGCAGAGCCTTGTACTAATCCCTAGCATCCTCTTCTAGTGTATGAATGAACAATTTGATATACACATCTTCAAACCATATCTCAAAATCTTCCATCATGTTAACAAAAAACTTGAGATGCTGATCTTCCATTATGGTATTGTTACCTTGGAACTTTGGCAACCTATTTCTGACATATTGTGGGACAACATTTGGGTAACCATCCATTCCTCTAAAATCTACAGGACCAAAGGTGTTAACAACAAATGGAGGTATAGGATGAGCCATATTGTTTGGTGGAGGTGATCTTGGAGGTGAAATAAGTTGATGAGGAATGTAAGATCTTTGGGGATCAAGAATGTGATTCACAATACTGGTATTGTCTAAGTGCTGATTTTCTTGGAAATTTTTACTTGAATTAAAACACAGAGGTGCAGATTGAAGAAGGAACTCACCAGGTATAGCAAAAGAACCTTCACTATTTGAAGCAAACAAGTTTATGAGAGAATTTCTTGAATCAGAATCACTTGAAGAAGAGTGATAATCCTATACCAAAGGTTGATCTCTCTCACCAATGGATATATCTTTGCTTAATGTCTGACCTTTAACAACTTTCCAAACTCTTCTCCCTTCTAACTCTGAGCTTCTTGAATCTGAAAACAATTTCTTAGCAAAGTCTTTAAGGAAGAGAGATCTTCTTCCTTCCATTTTTTCAAAGATTAGCAATACTAAAATAAATGACAGAAAGGTAGGACACTGGTATTTATCAAGATCAAATCAGAATGGAGTCGCCACTAAGGACTTTCACCCTAGTTGTGCAAATGCACTAAATACTCTGTCAAATATCTACCAACACTGAAAATATTGCCAAACTTTACAGATCAGACCGTCTTTATTCTTTAATATATCAACCATAAATGCTAATGAAATGCAACAACTGCCGGAAACTGATAAAAATGCAGGAAGAATGTATATCTTCACTTAATCCTTACAAATATGATTATAAAATGATGCTTCAACAATGTATTTGCATGCAGAATTTGTAAGGGACTTTACCAAGGTTTGGTATGCATTCAAATATCTCAAATATGTATGCACATGGATTAGATTGAACTAAGAGAATATCAAACCTAGAACTCTACTCTTCATGCTAATCTTATAAATATAATCAGAAGATGATACTCATATTTGTAATTGCACATAAATCACACAAGAAGTATTACCAGGGATCTGAAATACTAAAATATTGAATCACATATCCCTGACAGTAGTGACAGAAAGTGTTGGTGTAGTTGACGGGCTAAACATATATGGACTAGTAATGAATCAGCAACCAATCTCAGCAACACGAATTAGTTCCCAGGAATTCAAAAAAATCCTCGTCAATGGCGCCATAAAGTTTTTGTACCCAAACTTGTTCTCCTTTTCAGTCTGAGTAGCATCAGAAATATGGCATGAAGCTTGAAGGCAGATAGATCTTGATATATGTCATTTTATAGCCAGGGACGTGATCTAACTGGAACTCAGATTTGTGGAGAGATGGATAGCTCTTTGAAAGGATTTGATTTGACCCTCACTATTTTAGGTTGTGCCTTTCAACCAAGGTAAGAGAACCTATATTGTAACCCCCAAATGGTGAAGGAGATGAAGACACCCCTCAATTTATGCAAATAGTATGAAAAGGCCTTCGGAAAATATGATCAACACTCCAAATCTGAATTTCACAAGTTGTCACTCCTAGATTATGGGGATATTTTCAATGCAAGGCAAGGGTTACTGAAGAAATTGTATAATCCTGATTTTCCTTGTGCATTTTTGTAGATGGGTTAGATTATTCTCTTGACACACAATGAAATGTAGGGGAAGTATGGGTGGGATTAGTTTGTTTGAATGAATTTTTTGGTGGGGCATTGACAAGACAAACTTGGATATATCAGATCTTTGATAACCTCTAAAATACTTGAACAACTATCAGATAAAATGCTTCAAATAATCAGGATATTCTTTCAACCAGAAGATGCATAAATGGAAGCCCAGGTTGCACTCTTCACACAATCTTTGAGAACTCACCACAAAAGCTTGAAGTAAAGAACTCAATTAAACACAAAAATCCTTGATCAAATCATGCCTAAGGTACCCCCAAAGGCTTACAAGTAATCTCTGCAATCAAGGAAGGTAAAGTGATTTTAAATTTGTTTATCTCTTTATCAGATGAAGGCTATTTTGAACATGAGATTGCAAATGCCACTAAACTATCAACAAGAAATGGAGATTCTATGTGATTTCTAAAGGCTTTCAATGCAAGATTGCAACAAGAACAATGAAAACTATTTGTAGGTATTTAAAATGATAACAAACATCATATTGCCCAGAAAAACATAGATTAACTCAAAAGCTTGTTAGATTCATCAGCAGGGGAGAGTTTTATGAACAATCTCAGAGCTGTGTGATGGTTATACACTTGTAACCAACTCACATACATGAAGATCCAACACAGAAGAAATTATCCTGGTTCTTTGGTGGGTTTCTCAGAAAATGAGCTTTCTCTCAAGATTTTCTCGTGATTTTCAACTTCCCGTCTCTCTTTGCATTTCTCAAAAATGCATTATATATCTCTTTCCACATTTGATCCTTCTTTCCCAAGAAAAGAATATGCCAAGGGATCAATTCTTTTTACAACAATTCTTCATGATTCACTAAAAAATGACATTTAACAAATTTGCAACGAGAGTTGCTAGGTGTTTCTAAAATGGCGAATCATTGCAAATATTCGGATCAATATCCTTCCTGGAGGAACATTTTTCATCATTAAGGCATGCAAACACATTTTCACTTATCATTTCACCCTTTAAAATTACCTCTATATTTTTTAATTTGACATTTCACGTGTTGTCTTGGGCTGGGGAAAAAATTACTTCAAAAACATCTCAAATCAAAATATTGAGTCATGAAACCGATTCCAATGTTCCTAGAAGGCAAAAATGACAAAAATTTGATGAAAAAAGCCAATCTCCAAGATAGTAAAATGGCACAAAAATTACAGTTGCCTTGATCTACTCTTTGTCCTTCAATCTGTGCCCTCCATGTGTCAAAAAACAATTTGGACCAAATTTGGGATCATTTTTGACTTTTCCACATTTTTTGGAAAAATGGAAAATTTTGACTTTTTTCTCCGCCCCTCTGCCCTTAAAATTTGGAGTTGACATGTGGCACATGGTGGGTCCCATTGGGATCATGCTTCAATTCTATGCATTTTGACCCTTTTTAGAAAATTGGAAAAATTTCACTTTTTGCCCCGTGGGCCCGCACCTCTGATTTTTCACTTAACACGTGTCAGCCTCTCTATCGCTACAAAACCGTGGGCTCAATTCTCATTTTAACTCCCTTTTTTGCCAAGGGAAAATTTTCAATTTTCCTTCTACCGGGCCACTGACCCTCTCTACCTTCACCACGTGTCTGTCGCTGATTCACTCACAGGCACACGACTTAAATTTTTGCTTTAACGTCTTTTGCCAAAAAGTGAAAAATTCCCCATTTCCTTCTACGGCCTGCACTTCCCTCTAGCCTTTCATGGACACGTGTCCACCTGAAATTGGCCATGGGGCCACGCTTCAAAATTTCACCTTAGGCCTTTTTGACCAAAAGGGGAAAAATTCCCTTTTCCTTCCACGGCCCACACTTCCCCGCTATGCCACCGCACTGCCACGTGTCCACCTCTTGCTCCATTGTGGACCTGCGGGCCATTCCCAAACTTTTTCCCCTTTCGCCAAAAAGGCAAAAATGCCTAAGTCCCCCCGCTAGCCGCATCCCTTATGTGCCTGCCACGCTACCACGTGTCCACCTCATGTTCTATTGCGGACCTGCGGAATTTTCCTCGCCCTTTTTCCCCTTTGCCAAAAGGCAAAATTTGCCTAAGTCCCCCGTTGTCTTCCCCTTCCGCCTTCGCATTAGAGCGTGATGCATGACCCCTCACGAAGTTGCAGGGGGAATTTTGAATTTTTTCCCAAATCTAAAAAAAAAACAGTAAGTTTTTCAAATAGAAACCTGCCAATCCTTGTCCAACCAGAAGCGGCCACATGTGTATGAGGAGAATTTTGAGCTTAATTTTGACGTTCAAATGACACCCGTATGATCGTCAAAAAACACAAAATTTGTCAAAGATGCCCTAAATTTGATTTTTTCTTCATGGGTCATGGATTTTTTTATTAAAGGGCACATGGAAGATTTTTTAAACATTTTACGACCATGGCCATGGGTTTTTTGAGGAAAGTAAGCACAAATTGATCAATTTTAACACTCCATGATTGGGCAAACATAGAAAAATGGTAGATCCCATGGATTTGAAAAATTTAGGGCACGTTCATAGAAAACTTGGAGATTTCTTTTAAATGGGGCAAGGAAAATGAGTTTGTGAGCATTTTGAAAGGATTTATCATGGACAATAAAGTTTGCAAACCAAAAAAATCAAAGAAAAACATTTTTTAGCATGAACAGATTTAAAAATTTAGGGAAACACAGTCCAGGCTTGAGTATTCTTTCAAAATGGGGCATGTCAAATAATTTTAAAATGGAATAAGGCATGGAAATAGAGGCAAAAACTTCATTCCATCTAATCAAACTATAGAAAAAAATTTAGGCAATGTAGAGTGAAAGGAAAATTAGGGCAAAATAATAGAGGATCAAAATGGACATCAACATCAGCTCCTGCTCGAGGATGGGCACTCCTAGTGAGTGCCACAAGAACAATAAGTAGACCAAGTGCCAAAAAATCCATTGGGCAAAGGAGTCACGAGCCAAACAATCAACCAAAAACTAGCTGAGAACCTGACAAAATGGATGCCACACAACAAGGCAAACCACAAACCGACAAAAGACCAAAAACAAAGTGAAAACCAAACACTATACACTATATAAGTTGTGCATACCTCAAATTTGGGGGATTAATCCAAGAAATTCTTCAAATGCCTGCCAATTAAATGGTAGTTCAAGCAATTCCCCATCTAAATTTTTGAAAAAAAAAGTATTCTGACCAATTCTGATATCAATGGATTAAGGGCCCATCCATAATGCATCAAATTTTCCATGTTTTCCCTTATCCTCATTCCTGTTATCCCACAAAAAAAACCAGATCTCCAATATTGAAGGCCCTAGGAGTGCCTTTCTTATCAAACAATCTTTTCAACTTCTATCTAAATCTGACATGCCTCTGGTGAGATGCTCTTCTCTCTTCATCTAGATCCACAATCTAATTAATCCTGGCTTCATATGGACTAACCTCTTGATCCTTCAAGTTGTTGAAAAAACTGAAATGAAGATAATTTCATGATGTAAGGGCAGAAGAAATCCTGAGTTCCATACACTAACTCAAATGGGCTCTACCAATAGCTCTCTTGGCAATGATCCTATCATCCCAAATTACAAAATTTCAGTTGTTCACCCCATTTTCTTTTGTTTAATTCCAAGGTCCTCCGAATGATCTTTAACAAATTCTTATTGTTGGACTCAGCTTGTCCATTCCCTTGGGGGTTATAGTTTGAAGAATAAGTAAAATTAGTTCCATACTCCTTGCACATTGCCATCAAAGGTTTAGGTCTGAAACACATGGCATTATCAGCCACAATCTTGACTAGCACACCAAATCTGCATATGATATTATTTAGCAAGAAGTCCATAACAACTTGGTGTGTTGCTTTCTTGGTGGGGATTGCTTCTACCCACTTGGTGAAATAATCTGTGGCTACAAGGATCCACTTATAGTAGCTATGCATGAAAATGGTACGTACCGACTGGAGGAATTGGATGGCACTCCCATTACGAAATGGGTCAACCACGACAAGTTGAAGATTTTCCAAGCTAGTACCGTGTCACAGTCTACTCAACGCGTGTGTGTGTTCAAATGTCACTACCATTGACCCTAGCCCATTTACCTCTTTACCCAAGTTGACCTTTAACCTTTACCCAATATGACCACTGAACTTCATTTTTCACCTCCTCATTTTATCAAACCACTCACCACTTCCATCTTTCACCTCATCGGTTTCCTAGTTTTGAAGGGGATCACCTTCACCCATACATGGGGTAATCACTTCCTATTTTTGTCAGTGTCACTTACCAATATAAGCTATGCTAGGAAGGGGGTCAAGATGTCGACACTAAAATTTTCCTCCATAATTTCTATTTCATTAATGTATGCATTAGGAATATGATGTTGTTAAGTATAATTAGTAGTAGCATCTGATAGAAGATAACGGCGCCGTCAGTACGGTGCCACCAATAATGTGGAGTACGGTAACAGTCAAAGTACAACAGGAATGTTGTAAAAAGTAAATATTTGTCGTAAGTGGTCCGGTAATGTTAAAATGTCAAAGTTTGGGTAATTAGAGAAGTAGGGTCTACATGATTAGGAATTAGAAATATTATATTGGTAATAAGGACAAGGAGTGAGGTCATAAATATTTTGTGTATTTTATTTGTAAAAAGTCTAAAAATTTGGAACCCATGTAAAATGATAAGGTTTATCTTATCTTAGAAGATAAGCTTACATGTACAGATAAGAGTTAAGGTATGGAATATGATTCGTCAGAGTGGATTTCTTATCCTATCTTAGAGATAAGATGGATAAGCCTGGAAGTTCTATAAATAGAGAGGCCACCCCCCTCATTTAGCATAGAAGGAAGTAGTGAGAAATATTGTAGGAAGTGTGCGAAGGAAGCCATCAGTTTAAAGGTGTGTTGAAGAAGCCATTAAGAGGTGTAATTGTAAAGTTTCTCCCATAGTCTTGGTGAAAGGAAAGTGAAGTCAATAACACTTGAAGTACCTCATGGGTGAGATTGTAACAATTTCATGTTAATATTATAATTTACTTTGATATTTCAGATTTGTCATCATTCCGTCTTATCATAGTCGATGGTATTCTTGTGTTATGTTGTTGTTTTGTTTCCAGATTACATTCACCAAACTAAAGGCTATGCATTAGTAAATAATCATAGCACGAGGAGTTCCCGGTGAAGAATTATCATAGTTCCAGATTGGTGATGACATTTTGGTTCCGTTGCCGGGGACCATTCCTCATTGGTGGATTTTCTGGAGAGATATTCCCACTTAGTCAAAAATCAATTGGAGGGTAACCTTGTTTTTACTGTGCATAGTAGTTACCATGGTAAAGTCATTTTTTTCGTGAATAGTAGTTACCATGGTAAAGTCATTTTTGCTGGGAATAGTATTTACCGCAGTAAAGTCACTTTTTACCGTGAATAGTATTTACCGCAGTAACTTCACTTTTTATTGTGAATAGTTTTTACCGCAGTAAGTCAAGTTTTACCATAGTTTACCGTGGTCATTTCTATTTTACTGTAGAAAGGTGTAAAGCCACTTTCTAGTATAGTGATTCCAATTATTTGTGCACATAAGTCTTGTTGATTGTACTTGTGGGTTGGTATTTCATGGTGGTTACTTTTGAAAATGGGAAAGATTCCTGTTTTTTCAGCTCAATCTAATGAAGAGGCTTCTTCTTTCATTCAAGATTTTAAACGATCTTGTATTTGTAATAAGCTCATAAGAAGGGAACAATGGACTGAATTTTTTCCCACCTTTTTGGATGGTTCAACACTTAGGTGGTTTGAAACACTAGGTGATAATGTGAAAAATTCATGGGATTTATTAACTGAAAGTTTTCTTGAAGAATTTGGTGAACAACAGAAATATGCAGATCTCATGATCGAGATCACAAAGCTATCCCAAGGAGAGAAGGAGAAGATAAGGGATTATTATGCTCGTGTTCTAGAGCTAAGGAGGAAGCTCGATGCCCAGATCCGGAAGGAAGGATTAGCGTATGGGTTGATGAATGGCGTGGATAATCTCCTATGTAAGCACTTCATTCTTGGGATGAAGCTAGAGATTAGACAACGAGTGAAGTATGACCACCCAGCTACCATTGAACAAGCAAAGGAGATTGCAAGAAGGCAAGAAGAAAGCATGGAAGAGGAGCCCAAAGAAATTATTGCTAAAGTAGAGCCTACACCAGCACCTTTGGTCCAGAATCCACAACCACTCCCGGTGAGCACAAATATTTCTCCTAGTACATCTACTGAGTATGAAGATTTGCTCAAAAAGATGGGTCAGTTAACTATTAATCTTCTTCAAGGAAAGGAATTTAGTTCTCAGGGAGGAGATAGAGGTCCAAAAAGAAATATTTCTGAAGTTGTATGTTATGGTTGTTATAAAAAGGGTCATTATAAGTATAATTGTCCAGATAGAGCTTCTACATCTGGTAAAGGAGATAATGATAAAGGAAAAGCACCTGTGAATTCTTTTGATGTAGTAGATAAGAGTAGAAATAATGAAGTAGATGTGTTTGTAACAAAAAGAAAGAAAGAAAAAGATAATCAAGATGGAAATGATCCTAAGAAGATGAAAGAAGAAACTAGTAAGAAACATAGGAGAAGAAAGTTGGGTGTGCAGGATTTTTTGATTTCACAGGGGCAAGGACCATACTCCATCTTGGAAGATCTATCCAAAAGGCCTGCAAATATTACATATGGTCAACTCTTGGCTATGTCTTCTGAGAAGAGGCGAGAGTTGCGAGGTGGACTCAATGCTCGAAGAAGGAAGGAGGTTGAGGTCCCTGTTTTGGAGGCAGAGGTAGATCCCTATACTCCACAAGCTGAGGTATTATGTAATGGTATTTCAATTCATGATGTCTTAGTTGATGGAGGTGCTGCAGTTAATGTAATGACCGAGTCTGTAATGAATATGTTGGGTTTAAAAATTGATTGCCCTTCAACACTTATGTTAAGGTCATTAAATAAGGGAAAAACTAAACCAAAAGGTGTAGTTTCAAATGTAGCAATATATATTATGGGTGTTGTATGTGTGGTGGACTTTCAGGCGATGAAAAATGGTACTGTTGCGTACCCAATGTTGCTGGGAAGACCATGGCTAAGGAGAGTTCATACAAGAAAGTACTGGAATGAAGGTTTCATGACACTTGGATGTGGTAGAGAGAGGGTGAAGATGAACATGATCCCTCGACATCATAAGGCAGAACTTGTGGATTCAAGTGATGAAACTGATGATTGGACATCCTCTGATTACTCTAGTACCAGTGAAGTGGACACTGAATATGAAGAAAGTGAGGTTGATGTTTCAGTCATGGATATCCTTCCAGTCACACCAACTCATGACCCCATAAAATTATCTAAAGAAGAAGTTGATGATCATCTCCAACAAATAAAGATTGGTGATGCTCTGATGGAGAGTGAGAAGGAATCCTACCTCCAGCTCTTTCAAAGGTACATACACTTATTCACTTTTGATTACAAGGAAATCCGTCAAGTAAGTTGGGTAGAACATTCTATTAAGCTGGTAGATGGTGCTAAGCCCATAAAGTAAATGCAATATAGAATGAATCCTATTTTTTCCAAGACTATAAAAGAAGAAATAGATAAGTTGCTTGATGCATGATTCATATTTGCTATAGAGAATTCAGAATGGGTTTCTCCAATTGTGATCTCGATAAAAAAGAATGGGAAGCTACGCATTTGTGTTGATTACAGGAAGCTCAATAAGGCTACAAAGAAGGATCATTACCCTCTTCCATTTTCAGATCAGATCTTGGATGAAGTAGCTGGCCAGGAGTGCTATAGTTTTGCTGATGGATATAGCGGCTACAACCAAGTTCGTATAGCAGAGAAAGATCAGCTGAAGACCACGTTCACCACTCCTTTGGGAACGTTTGCTTATAGAGTTATTCCTTTTGGGTTGTGTAATGCTCCAGCAACATTCCAGTGTTTGATGAATAGGGTGTTCGAACCCTACATTGGGACCTTCATCAGAGTATTTCTGGATGATTTTTGCATCTATGGGAGCAAGTTAGACCACCTGCACCAGATGGATACAGCATTTCAAAGGTTAGATGAAGCACAAGCCTCACTAAACCCTACAAAGTGTGTCTTTGGATGTTCTAAAGGTGTTTTGTTAGGGCATGTTGTATCCAGAGATGGTATTGGTACTGATCCTGATAAAGTTTTAAAAATCAAAGATTTACCATTTCCTATGAATAGAAGTAAGTTGAGATCATTTTTAGGCCATGTGGGTTACTATAGAAGGTTCATCAAGAATTTCTCAAAGATTACACAGCCACTAACCCGGTTCTTGAAGAAGGATGTTACTTATGAACCAGGAAATAAGGCGCATGAAGCTTTTGGACAACTGAAGGAAGCCCTAGTGTCTTCACCTGTTTTGAAGAATCCAGATTGGAGCAAGCCATTCATTGTGTACATTGATGGCTTAGATGCAGCACTAGGAAGTACTTTGAGCCAAAAGGATGAAAATGGGAATGAACATCCAATTTACTTTGGGAGCAGACAAATGAGCAATGCTGAGGTAAATTATACTGTAACTGAAAAAGAGGCTCTGGCTATCATTTTTGCTGTAAAGAAGTTTAGGAATTACTTGCTAGGGAAAAATTTTCTAGTTGTAACAGATCATCAGGCTCTAAAATATATTATAAATAAGCCTAACCCATCAGGGAGGATAGCAAGATGGATAATTTTGCTACAAGAATTTGAATTTGATATTATAGATAGGCCAGGAAAGAAGCATGTCAATGCAGATGCACTCTCTCGAGCCTATGATGGTTTAGGATCATCTTGTGATGATGATGATTTCCCCGATGTAGCATTGTTATCCCTTGACACAATCCCTAGTGAATACATAGATATTTAGAATTATCTGAATGAATTCAAGTTTCCTGATGGCGCCAATGCAAAGACTAAGAGAAAGATTACTCAAGCCAGTTGTCCATATTCTATTCTGCATGGAGTATTATTTCGAATAGGACTTGATGGATAGTACAAAATGGCAGTTGGACGTGATCAAGGGAAGGAACTGCTAGAAGAATTCCACAATGGTACATGTGGAGGGCACTTCTCTGGACAACTTATAGCAAGAAGGATCTTGGATGCAGGTTATCACTGGCCCACTCTTTTTAAAGATTTTTATAATTATTGTAAGACATGTGATATTTGTCAAACACATGGTAACCGTAAGACTTCATCAGCTCCATTATGTCCTATTCTTCCCCTTGGTCCCTTTGAAAAGTGGGGAATAGACATTATAGGTCCACTTCCAACTACATCACGCAAAAATAAGTATATTGTAGTTGCCACAGATTATTTAACCAAGTGGGTTGAAGATAGGCCATTGAAAACAGCTTCCATGGATGAAGTGGCAAGGTTCATGTATGAACGCATTGTCACCAGATTTGGTTGCCCATTAAAAATTGTAACAGATCAAGGAAGCCACTTCATTAATGAGGTGGTAGAAGCCCTAGTCAATAAGTTTTCTATTAAGCACAGGAAGGCAACAACATACAAGCCAAGCACAAATGGACAGGTGGAACGAACAAATTTTGTGTTGTGTCAAATTATAGCAAAAGATGTAGCCTTGCAGGTACATAAATGGGATAAAAGGATTCATGCAACATTGTGGGCATATAGGGCAACATCAAAGTCAGCAACAGGATACTCCCCATTTTAGTTGGCCTATGGCATTGATCCAGTTCTTCCTATTGAGTTTGATATTCCCACTGTGAGAGTTATGAAAAATGAAAGGATGGATGAAAGTGATTCAATAAAAGAAAGGCTGGTACATCTTCATTTGCTAGAGGAAATGAGGGAAATAGCAAAGGATACAAGCCATAAGAAGAAAATGAAGCAGAAGGAATACTTTGATCAAAAGATCTGTTGGTCTCCATTTCATGTGAATGACTTGGTTCTAGTATATGATTCCAGATACAAAAAAAAAGAAGACAGAGAAAATTTCTTCCAAAATGGATGGGGCCCTACAAAATAGCAGCTGTGCATGAAAATGGTACGTACTGACTGGAGGAATTGGATGGCACTCCCATTACAAAATGGGTCAACCACGACAAGTTGAATATTTTCCAAGCACCAGAGCAGTCTACTCCAAGGACAGAGTAGAAGCTGGGAAGGGGGAAGATGTCGACACTGAAATTTTCCTCCATAATTTCTATTTCATTAATGTATGTATTAGGAATAGGATGTTGTTAAGTATAATTAGTAGTAGCATCTAATAGAAGATAACGGCGCCGTCAGTACAGTGCAGCCAATAATGTGGAGTATGGTAACAGTCAAAGTACAATAGGAATGTTGTAAAAAGTAAATATTTGTTGTAAGTGGTCCGCTAATGTTAAAATGTCAAAGTTTGGGTAATTAGAGAAGTAGGGTCTACATGATTAGGAATTAGAAATTTTATATTGGTAATAAGGACAAGGAGTGAGGTCATAAATATTTTGTGTATTTTATTTGTAAAAAGTCTAAAAATGTGGAACCCATGTAAAATGATAAGGTTTATCTTATCTTAGAAGATAAGCTTACATGTACAGATAAGAGTTAAGGTATGGAATATGATTCGTCAGAGTGGATTTCTTATCCTATCTTAGTGATAAGATGGATAAGCCTGGAAGTTCTATAAATAGAGAGGCCACCCCCCTCATTTAGCATAGAAGGAAGTAGTGAGAAATATTGTAGGAAGTATGTGAAGGAAGCCATCATTTTAAAGGTGTGTTGAAGAAGCCATTAAGAGGTGTAATTGTAAAGTTTCTCCCATAGTCTTGGTGAAAGGCAAGTGAATTCAATAACACTTGAAGTACCTCATGGGTGAGATTGTAACAATTTCATGTTAATATTATAATTTACTTTGATATTTTAGATTTGTCATCATTCCGTCTTATCATAGTCGATGGTATTCTTGTGTTATGTTGTTTTGTTTCCAGATTACATCCACCAAACTAAAGGTTGTGCATTAGTAAATAATCATAGCACGAGGAGTTCCCGGTGAAGAATTATCATAGTGCCGAATTGGTGATGACAGGCTCTTTTCTAATTTTTATTTAAATGTCCAGGACAACAAAGGTATATGAGGTAAAATATTATGTCCTTGTACCTCTCAGAACTTACCAATTTCCCAAATACATCTTCCCTTTCTTCCTCTACCTCATTCACTTCCACAGTCTACAAGTTAATCTCAGCCATGACCTTAGCAAGACCCAAAACTCTTACCAACTTTGTGGTTTGTATGTCCATATCATACTCCTGCAGTTTGTTCAACCATCTACATATTTTACTTGAGATCTCCATCTCTGATAATATGTCTTTTACCATGGTGTGGGGAACATAAGCAACAACTTTTTAACTTAGGATATAAGGCCTGAAAACCTTTGTTGCTTTCACCAAGGTAAATGCTTGTTTTTCCATGATTGTATATTTCAACTCAGCAACTTGTAAAGCCTTGCTAAAGAAGGAAATAGGCCTCCGAGCCCCATCTTCATCCTTTTGGAGAAAAATAGATGAAATAGTATTTTCAGAAGCAAAGGAGAAGATCTGGAAAGGCTTCTTATAATTCAGAGCTGCCAAGACAGGTGCATGTTTAAGTGCCTCTTTGATTCCTTTAAAATCCTGAATAGCAGCCTCCTCCCACTTGATAACTTGATCTTTCTTTAACATGTGTGTGATAGGAAGAGTCAACTCAGCAAAATTAGACACAAACCTTCTAATCAAATTGATTTTCCCAGAGAAATATTGGATGCCCTTCTTTGTTCTTGGGATTGGCACCTTGTTGATTACTTCTATTCTCTCTGGATCAATCATGACACCAGCGTTTGATACAATATGACCTAGCAGCTTGGC
This sequence comes from Taxus chinensis, assembly GCA_019776745.2. Classification (NCBI taxonomy): domain Eukaryota; kingdom Viridiplantae; phylum Streptophyta; class Pinopsida; order Cupressales; family Taxaceae; genus Taxus; species Taxus chinensis. The sequence goes on along the minus strand of CM034150.1, from coordinate 82,655,297 downwards.
ATTTTACACCCCAAAGTGAAATTTCTTTGGATTGAGAGAGATTTTAAATTCTCTACATCTAACCAACATTCTTTCCAAATGCTACAAGTGATCTTTTCTACTCTTTGAAAACACAGTCACATCATCCTGATAAACTGCAATGAATTCATTTATATAACCAGTAAAAGCAACATCCATTGCTCTTTTTAAAGTAGCCCCAATATTCATGAGACCAAAAGGCATCCTCACATAAACATATGTTCCCAAAGGAGTGGTAAACACAATTTTAAATCTTTCTGACTCCTTAAGAACAACCTGATTGTAGCCAGAGAAACCATCCAAGGTGGACAACAATTCATATCTAGTCACTAACTGCAACATGTTCTCCATGTTTGGTAAAGGATAATTGTATTTCAATGAAGCTCTATTCAAATTTCTAAAGTCTACACAAAGTTTGATATCTCCATTCTTCTTTCTGACTGGCACAAGGTTTGCAACCCAAGATGAATACCTTGTGGGCTGAATGATCCCTCCCTCCTTCAATTTCTTCAATTCATCTTGCATTTTCATGGAGAGGAGTGGATTAATTGGCCTTTGCTTCTATCTGAATGGTTTTTCTTTTGTTTCAAGAGGGATCTCATGCTAAAACAAGTCTTCTCTATATGCTTTCAGTTCTGAATATGACCAGGCAAGGCAGTCTTGATATTGTTTCAAAAACTGGAGGTAGGACTATTTTTCTTCCTTGTTTAAACTGTTTCCCAACAAAACTTTCCTTGGTTTGTCCTTTTTCCTAAGTCATGCTCTTCCACATCCCTTGAGGCAGACATGTTTCTATTGAATATGTAATCAACATTGTTAAAATTAGACTCACGAGCAACAAGGCCTCTAAGAATGGTGTTAGTTTTAAATTAGATAATATCTTTTCCAAACAAAGTCTCTCCTCTTTCAGTCACACACACCATTGGTTCCCAATCTATATGCCGATCTACAAACTCACCTTGATTTTACAAGAACCTTTTCACTTGAGCATCATCATAAAACACTTGCCAATGCTTGATGTTGTCAGGGACATCTGTCCTAGTTAACATTTCAACATTGTACTCAGAATAAGGTGAAATGGTGCAAACTCCAAATCTTGACCCCAACACTACCAACTTGTCAGTAGCAGCATTCAAACTTCTATCATAGTGCACAATATTGAAAGAATCAAACATCTCAATTATATCCCAAACTGCATGCTTATACTGCTTCATCCACTGATTTTTTGTAGCATACAATTTTCTTATTTGTTTGACAACTAGCTCTGAATCTCCCTTTGCAATTATGTCCTTAACACCATACTTCCATGTAATTCTCAAACCCAACAACAAGGCTTCATACTCATCAATGTTGTTAGTACATTCAAAATTAAGCTTGAAGGAAAAAAATAATTCTTCCAAGCTAGGAGAAATTAGAATTATACCAGCACCGTTTCCAAATTTGGAGTAAGTTCCATCAAATAGCAAGGTCCAAGGATAACTCACCTACTCAAGGAACTTTTACTGATCCATTTTTTGTTCTTTTCCATCAGCAAAGCCAATAAAATTATCAACATCAACATTAGAAAATAATACTTCATAAGAATCATTGTTTGGGTCCTCAATTAGATGCAACATTTTATTTTCTCCATAGAGCTTGACAAGGCTGCCCTTAATGGGAATGGTGGTGAAAGACATATCCATTTGGACACTCCCTCCAACACTTGCAACCCAATTTCTTGACAATAACATATCCCATTTGGTAGGGTAATCAAAAATTACAACATCCAATTTTAAATTCCTCCCAGGATAAGATGTAAGTTGCACTACCAAACCCTTCACATAACCAACAACCGACACTTCTCTTGATTCCATGGCAATAAATTTTCCATAGGCCACTGTCACTTTGATATCCAACTCATTCTTGAATTCTAGAGGCATGACATTACATGATGCACCAGAATCAAACATACAATTGTGAATTAGCTTATCCTTTATGATCAAAGTTGTGAAGAATGGATCAACATTCAATTGGGAATCAACCAAGGATGTCCCCAAATATACCTTAGGTGTCTCTCCAAGATCTTCTACTGTTGGTGGTGTTTCAAGGTCAGCAATGATTTGAGGAGTCTCAATAACATTTATATTTCTACCTGGAGTAGTCTTCTCCTCTTTCAACCCCAAGTACTCAAATGCTCTCTTCTTATGCTCAAGAATCCTTACCAACTCAATGATTGGAACACTCACTTTGATTTGGCTCAATACTTGGGCTATGTCATAGGGAACACTCTTTGGCAAAGCAGCATTGGAAGGGAGACAAGAAGATTCATTTGATGACAAGGGATTCTTGGCAGCTTGGGCATGAGGAGGACTATAATTTTTGCTTGGGACAACAGAGCTTTTGGCAAGTGTTTCTCTCCTAGGAACTTCTTTGGTAATGCTTGTGAGAAAGGGTGTTTTAGGTTTGGCTTGAGGCCCAACTCCCTTAACAACTTTGCTTCTAGTGTTATAGTCTTTCTCTTAAGCTACAACAACATTCATCAACAATTATCTATCTTCCTCTGAAGGAATACCACCATCATACTTCTTAATCATCAAAGCTCTATATTCAAATTCATTGTTAGGAATTTAGAAAGCTTGCACTACATCAAATTCAAGAGTATGAGGGAGAATAAATACTTGTACCCATTTGATGCAATCCCAAAAAGTTACAGCAGACGTAGCACTTATTACTTCAGTAGATGTTGCTCCTCCTTGTGAGCTTGAAGAACAACCCACCATGCAAATATCATCATCAATACCATCATCATTATTAGCTTCACCTTCTTGCTGGTCCATTTCACATGGAAGATGGGGTAGAAAACACCTATCACACCAATCAATATCAACAACTTCTTCAACAATAGCAACCCTAATAGTTAGGGGATTAGATAACACTCTTCCTTCATGTGCTTGAGGATGTCTATTTGCATACCCCATGGGTCCTTTACCTTTTTCATCAAACCTCTACTCATTCCTATGGTGATTGCAAAATCTATCTTGTGCTTGCTACCTAGCCTGACCTTGTGAAGTCTTCCCAATTCCCTTCTCAGCTCTTGCGAACTTATATGAGATTTCTTTGATAGCCCCTGCCAAATTTATCACAGCCTCTTCTAAATCAGCACCCTTGCTATCTTGAGGTTTTTTAGGGTTTATCAATTTTACACTATCTCTTTTGAGAGGTTTCCCAACATCCTTGATATTGTTTTCAATTTGAAGTGCCATGGTGAAAGCTTGTCTTAGATTGGTAGTGTTCTTATCTCTTAGGTAATAGGTTGTCTTCTTATAAAATGCATCTGCATATTTGATTAAAAAAGACTAATCAAAAGACCTTAGATTAACAGACAACCTTCTCAAATTTTTGTTAAACCTTGTGTTAAAGTCATGGACTGATTCATTGGGGTTCTTCTTGATATTGTCAAATTCAGACAAGAGAAATCTAGGATCAGTCCTATCATCATATTGCAATCTAAATGCATTCTCCATTTCAATCCATGAATCAATAGAATTATCAAGAAGAGCCTTATACCAATCCCTAGCATCCTCTTCTAATGTATGAATGAAAAACTTAATATACACATCTTCAAACTCTATCTCGAAATCTTCCATCATGTTAAAAAAAAGTTTGAGATGTTGATCACCAGTTATTGCATTATTACCTTGGAATTTTGGAAATCTATTTCTGACATCTTGTGGGACAACATTTGGGTAACCATCCATTCCTCTAAAGTCTATAGGACCAAAGGTGTTAACAACAAATGGAGGTCTAGGCTGAGCCATATTATTTGGTGGAGGTGATCTTGGAGGTGAAACAAGCTAATGAGGAGTACAAGATCTTTGGGGCTAAAGAATGTGATTCACAAGATTGGTATTCTCTAAATGCTTATTTTCTTAGAAAGTTTTACTTGAATTAAAACACAGAGGTGCAGATTTAAGAAGGAACTCACCAGGTATAGCAGAAGGACCTTCACTATTTGAAGTAAACAAGTTTATGAGAGAATTTCTTGAATCAGAATCACTTGAAGAAGAGTGATAATCCTCTATGAAAGTCTGATCGCTCTCACCAATGGATATATCTTTGCATGATGTCTAACCTTTAACAACTTTCCAAACTCTTCTCCCTTCCAACTATGAGATTTTCTAATCTGAAGACAATTTCTTAACAAAGTCTTTAAGGAAGAGAGATCTTCTTCCTTCCAGTTTTGCAAAGATTAGCAACACAAAAATAAATGACAAAAAGGTAGGACACTGGTATTTATCAAGATCAAATCAGCATGGAGTCACCACTAAGGACTTTCACCCTAGTTGTGAAAATGCACTAAATACTCTATCAAATATCTACTAGCACTGAAAATATTGCCAAACTTTAGAGATCAGACTGTCTTTCTTCTTGAATATATCAACCACAAATGCTAATGAAGTGAAAAAATTGCTGGAAACTAATAAAAATGTAGGAAGAACTTATATCTTCACATAATCCTTAAAAATCTGATTATAAAATGATGTTTCAATAATGTATTTGCATGTAGAATTTGCAAGGGACTTTACCAGGGTTTGGTATGCATTCAAATATCTCAAATATGTATACACATGGATCATATTAAACTAGGAGAATATCAAACCCAGAACTCTACTCTTCATTCCAATCTTATAAATCTATTCAGAAGATGATACTCAGATTTATAATTGCACATAAATCAAACAAGAAGTATTACAAGGGATCTGAAATACCAAATCACATCTACCCAGTAGCGGCGCCAGAAAGTTTTGGTGTAGTTGACGGGCTAAACATATATGGACTGGTAATGAATCAGCAAACCAATCTCAGTAATGAAAATTAGTTCCCAGGAATTTAAAACAATCCCCGTCAATGGCACCAGAAAGTGTTGGTACAAAAATTTGTTCTCCTTTTCAGTCTGAGTAGCATTAGAAATATGGCATGAAGCTTGAAGGTAGATAGATCTTGATATATGTCATTTTATAGCCAGGGACGTGATCTAAATAGCACTCAGATTTGTGGAGAGATGGATAGCACTTTGAAAGGATTTGATCTGACCCTCACTTTGGTAACCTTTTTTGAGATGTTGGAAGAACTATTAGAGTTTTGGAGAAGAGATATCTCCATGCAAGCAAACAACATAGCACTCCTACACATCCAAACGTCTTGAACCAGTACCAAGCACTGATATAAAAGGAAAGCACTCATGGTAACGTTCTATAAAGCACAACCATATGACTAACCACTAGTTCCACAGATCAACCATCACCTCCATCCAACCACCAGGTATTCAAGTACAAGTAAGTACATTTAGATCTACACCTTCCCATATATTTATTTAGATTAGTTTCTTCATCCCTGTTTAGGAGTTCTAGTCTCCCTCGCATCCCATCATCTCTCACCCTCCTGCCAATCCCTCTACCTAATCACCTACAACCTCTCAACCCTCCATACCCACCTCCAGACATCTCTGAGTATACCCATCATTGTCATAAATCTCAGTATTCTCTATCCATTCTCTGTGCAACCACAAAGAATCACTAAAACCAAACTTCATTAAGTTTCTATTAGCTCGACCCTACCAATGCCAGTTAACCTAAAGTATCGTTAGTTTATCCTCAATTAGCATCAATCATACCATACCAAGGTCGGTCTTTGTGTCTAGTAAATCTATCTATAACATCAACTTCATACCATTCACCCAAATAATCCAAATCACCCAAAACTTGACCTTAACCTGGCCCAACCACCTTATTTACCTATCTGACTTCCAGATCTAATCATAACCTAGCCTGTTAGATTAGATTTTCTTATTTTACTTGAATGAGACACCTAAATCACATCAACTACAGTAGCATATTATTGGTTTGCATTATTTCTTTCATTAAGTTGTTTTAAACAGTGGATTGACATCCATCTAGGAGGTATCACACTTCCCGGATCTAGCATATGCTATCCATTCCACTGGAATATATTGTTTAAAATTCCTCTTGTGGTATTGTTTTGTATTTACAGGTAGTTTCCCCTAGCAAAAAGTAATTTCACGCATTTGGCATTGGATTGGGAAATCGGAATGCATGCACTCTACCTTCCACCTTCATTCACAGGTATTTCTCCTCACTCTTACCTTCTCTATTTTCTCTTACGTACGCACACTACTCAGTAAAACAGTTTGGCACACTCAGTGGGACCCTCTCTCAGGTTCATTACATTTTCTTCATATAGGGAAATTTTTTGTGTGTTTCTTTCCTTTTGAAAAATACAATTTTAATCTTCTCCCTTGTAATATTATTTTCTTCAAATTGTCTAAACCAAATTTTTATTTTGGTGCTTAAAACAAACCAATTCTTCCTTCTTGCAATTGCATAGTAGTGGAAGGGCACATTCTTGACCTATTCATCATTTGCTTCATCGAATATAATTGTCAATTTGGGTTATAAATTTTTTTGCATTTCATCCTTGTATGATGCATTATTATCTCACATTTAAAAATGAGGGAAACCTATATGTTGGAAGTCATTCCCAACTGATGGTTGACACAATTGAACTGTAGAAAGAACATTTCTCTCTTCTCTCTCTTTGCCAAACTGTAAAAATTTGAATTTACAAATCTTCTTAAACAACATCCCACCCAAAAGAATTTGTCAACGATCACACGATCATAGGATTGACAATGGGAGCCCAGCTAGTTATCTTTGTCCAATCATCACCTCAGAGAAAGGACCGTGCTCGCCATAACATAACCTAAAACCTCACCTTTGTATTTCCTTCTTCATAGGATGCCTTCCTAACTAAAAAATCTGTTGTAAATTCACAAGTCAATCTTAATAGCATAAGCTAAAACAAACAGAAATTCACTTTTAGGATTACGTGTTTTTCTTAGCTTTTTTCTTGACTTGCATTTTGAGGTATGTGATGAGGAAAGAATATGCCTGATAAATATACAATAAATGATCTCATCTTACTCTCCTTTTGATTAATTCTGATTTCATTTTGTGACTTTTGTTTTATCTGATATGAGTTAGGATGTAATTGACCATCTTTTGTTGATTATGATTCTAATGTTTAAAAGCTCTGTAATTCCTAACAAAGTGTTTTGGAAACTCAGTTTTGTAATAAAGTAGGTTGCAATTAGGTGAAAGCATGAAGTATGAATCATTCAACATGTTTTTGAGAGCATCTGTTTCACTAAAACAGAGTTCTGAAACTTCTAATCTAGTTCCGAAACTCCATTACACAATCACAGGGTTTATAACCTAGTTCTAGAACTTCCGGACTTAGTTCTGGAACTCTAGTACTTAGTTTTGGAATTATCAGAATTATCTCTGGAACTCCTACAGATAGCTCTAAAACTCTCTCGATTGAATCTGGAATGATTTCCTTTAGTTCTGGAACTCTTCTAGAGTTCCAGAACCAATAAGAATCTATCCCAAATGGCCGGCGATTTGTCAAAACAATGATCCTATCAATCAAGAGTAGATTAGAAGACTTCCCACTCTCCATACTTGTAGATCTAGGATAATTATCACACATTTGTACATCCAACCATGTTTCAATTCAACATCTGTTATGGGCCTAATTCAGTTCCATCATATCAGTGGAACTATTACGGCCATAAATGCACCCCTAGAAGAAGTATATACATATAGACCTGTAGATAGATTAATAGATATATATAGAAGGAGATAGAAGATATAGATAGATAAGATGAGATAGAGATAGATTGATACACAGATCCAGCAAGTTTTTGTAATGCAGAACATTTGATCAATAAAATAGCCATTCCTATTTTGAGAGAAAATTAAATTGTCAATCCTGTTTCAAGGCGGAGCAAGGGCCCACTCCTCCAAGAACCCTGATCATCATTTCTGTTGATATTTATATTTTTAAACCAAATAGTTGTGATCTGTCAATTCTATATCACTTTCAATTTGAAATCTGTTATAGATTTGTCCTTGCAGGTGTTCTATATTAAGTTCTTATTTCTTTGCAATCATTTTCCAAGCATTCTTAATTATGTGTTTATTTATGTAATGTTTGTTTTCAGCAATCTATTTCATTTATGCAAAGTGTGTTTATTTCCAAGCAATTCATTTCTGCAAAGTGTGTTTACTTCAAAGGCAAAGTGTGTTTACTTTGAATCAATTCATTTCTGTAAAGTGTGTTTACATTCAACATGTTTTCATAGTTTGATTCCAATAAGGTTTTTAACCAAGAAGTCCATAATACATTGAAAAGATCCCCCAAAAAATACAAAATACCTACAATCAATTACTAGATCACTAAGATTCCTCTTGTTGCATATAGCTTTAAAAACACCCCTGGTTTGAATATGATATCAATAGAAATTTGATTAAATGAAGGAAAGAACGACACCCATCAGTATGAGTTACGAGTCTCCATTTTTATTCTTCCTTTCACACTCCCCATCATAGCTGGAGTATTCTAGATATTTTTGAGTGTGTCAGGACCTCGTCTTATCATTCTCATATTTTTGGGTTGATTCTTTATCTAGTTTAATTCACAAACATTCATTTTTCTTCATTTCTTCTAATTTCATAGTAACCGGCATCGGTTCAGTGACTGTCATCGGTTCACATCTGACCATTGTCGGTTTACCTAACCAGTTTTAGATTTTGGATATTTTGGTTATTTTACCTGAAACAACCTTCATCACCTATTCTTTTCTATTTTTGGTCCTCAGGACACCATCATATCCCCCAAACACTCTAATATCTCTATCAAATACAGTTTCCCCATTTCAAGTTCATCAATTTTGTTTCATTTACTGAAACTCATATTTCCCACAGTGACCAGTATCGGTTATCATAACCGTCATCGGTTACCATTTAACCGTCATCATTCGTATTGACTGTCATCGGTTACTGTGTTTGATTTTTAATCAAAACAATGACCAGATTTTACCCCAGACTTTATCCTTTTCTGCTTCTATTATTTTATATTTCATTTATAGAATACAGTATTACCAGGTCAACACTAATTCACACAATGTTGACTCTCAGCCAAATGCCCTTGTATTCTACGCTAGCTGTGAGCCACTCCCACCTAGTTTATCATCATCCTCCATCCTGTCACCTATGGATCTAACTCAGCTTATCCCCATTACTACCAGAGATGAGGAGTTTGTAATAATCCTTGCTCAGAATCCTACTCCCTTAAAATACTATCTTTCCCACTCATCTATCCAGGACTCCTCAAGATAGTTAACATATGGCATGTCTGTATTTATCCTTCTTACCCTCGCATCCACTTCTGCATTAGCATTACCCCCTGTGCTCTCTCATTTAGGCTTCACCTCTGCCATAAAATTTTCCCCATCTATGTATATTGCACCCGTGGTGTCAACTGTTCCTTCACTAACTTCCTTGAGCATAGCCCCATCTGCCCCCTTTTCCTCATATATACCAGCTACATCACAACTAGATCTAGTGTCCTTAACCCACACCCCTTTCAAAAATATGGTTCTTTCTATTCCTCAGTCTCTACTAGCCATTACCATGAGATTCATTGCAACCACCCCACCTATTTACACGCATCACCAACAACCCCCAATTTCTTTTGTTGATTATTCAGAGTACATTCCACTTGTATCTATCCCCCCTTCATAGTTTTCATATTCAGCACCCCCATATACTGGGATGCCATCCACATCATACACCCATCATTAACCTCCCTTTACTACAAGAGTCACCCATTCCTCAAAACCCAACAATGACCTCATTAGGATGATGATGGAAAATATGTAGACATTAGAAGCATCGGTTTCCATCTCTCGTAACTCCTTGACCTATGAAGAAATCTGTAATGAGCCTATTCATTCATTCATTCCTATTTTCCCATACCCTATACATTGGGAAATTCCAAAGTTTAACCATTTCAACAGTAAAGAGGACCCACATAAGCACTTACAGTTATTCAAACACGGGCATTACCTAATTACACATGAAGATGCTTTGTTCTTACAAACATTTCCTGTATCCCTATGTCAAAAACATATTTCACAGGGATTTCCACCAAACCAACTCCATATTCTCCTACAATAGTCTCATTTTCATGGTTGGACGATTGCTTGGATTATGTAGATCATTCTATGCTCTGGGGATGTCTTTGTCTCCCCTTTTCGACTCAAATGCAAATGTTTCCTGAAGATACTTCCACGATCTACCCAAAGGTATTTCCAACAACTAGATTAACACTAACAATGCCTATTAAAATCGTTTCTTCTTCATCATCTCTACCTACATCCAAACCTCTACCCACGACTTAAACCATTCCAATACCTAAAAACCTACCCACACCTATATCTTCACCTGTATTTAGGCCCGTCACTACCTTGGGTGTCATGTCGATATCAAGCCTTACTCACCCACATGTCAAATTGGACTTAGACACATCTTCCCAAACCTACACCAACATTATTCCTTCACCTAAAAGGAAGACCAAACCTTCTAGACCACATAAACTGGTCTTTCCTACCACACCTTTGTCACCTTCACCCCTTCCATCCATCCTAGGGCCTCACCCACCAACCTTAGCCAAACAGTCTCCTAGCCAAGGCCAGTTGAAAGCTAAGAATCCTATTGTTGCACCACGATACTTCATTACACCTCATTTACTCACACAAAAAATAACCTTTCCCTCACTTGTGCACTTCTTACCACCTATACCTCCACCAATTACTATAACCCCAACTTTTCCTATACGACTTCAACCCATACCATCCACCCAACCTCTACCAACCACTTCCACCACAACTCAGTTGTCCCCATAGGTAAATTTTCCTCTTCCCCCATCTACTTTCCCTTCTACACCACGTACTCCCATTTCAACTTTACCCAAGAAGGTGCAACCCAAAGATAAGAACCCACTACCCTCCAATAAGGTAGTTAAACAAACAAAACCTTCCATCGTTAGCTCTTCTACCACAACTTTACCAAAACAGATGACATCCAAACCTAATACAATTCCACTTACCAAACCAATGGGCCATGTTCCACCTTCTCAATGAGGACCATGTTCCCCCTTCACCTGTCACCACACATAATTGTCCCTTCTTCAATGATGTGCATCTCCATCCCTACAACCCTTTTTTCCACCTCTGAAATTTGAGATCAACATGGTCCATATTAGAGAGTTGGCAAAATCACCACCCAAATGTCGGTGTGCCATACACAATTCACAAGGATTTCCCCTTGTTGGGTTTCTGCCCATCATGTCGCTACATTTATCATCCTACACCTTCTCCATTTACCACTTCCCCTCATATTAACATGGTTCAAGTTGCCACCCGTGCCCAGAAAGACAAAGACAAAGAAAAAGTAACTAGCCCATCAACCAACCCCGTGCCCAAAATGCCATCTCCACCCGTGCCCAAAATCACCATTTTAGGACCTACATACCCTATCTCTGACGGGGTCACCCATTGCACAATGATAAAATAATTACATTAATCTTCTCTAAAGATGTCTTTGTACGAACTCGTCCAAAATTTTGAATCTCATAGAAAATCCCTTATGGAGATTTTTTAATCCATTGAAGTTTTACCCAATGGCCTCCATTATCAACCCTTGTAACATGGCCTCACTTACCAAATCATCTACTTCTTCTACCCCCATGCCCACTCCTCAATTCACCACCCTCAGCTTCTCTGATGGGAGATTTTACCTCTCCAGTAAAATGACCTTGATCCCGCCCTCTTCATTTCCATCTATATCGATAACATATGCATACGACGTGTCATGATCGATGGTAGTGCTATCATTAACATCATCTACTCCCACATGTACAATCAAATGTGCATCCCTTCTAATTGTATGCATAATAACCCAGTTATGTTGTGCTCCTTTAATGACACCATCACCTCCACCCTTGGCACCATTATTCTCCACGTTCGCATAGGCCCTCACACTATCCTGGAATTATTCTATGTCTTAGAGGGAGAGTTCCAGTATAACCTATTACTCAGTAGACTTTGGACTCACGTAGTGGGTTGTGTCCCTTAAAATTTACACCACTATATAAAATTCAAACATGAAGGACATAACTATACCATCCCTGCCAACCTGTCATAATTCAAACCTTGTAACATGTTATACCGACCTAACAATGTACTTGTACTAGTCAAGGCATCTACCACTACCCCCACTTCTCCTTCACCAACAACCCCATCTACCAATGTTTCCACTACCTCTCGAAAACCTAACTCTTTTATTCCTACTGTGGCCGCAATCTCTGTAGCTAGCCCATCTACTTCCCAACCAACCGATACCCCTCTTTTCCAATCATCTAGTGAATCATCTATTCCCACTACCCATATCAACTACTGATCCCTTAAAAGGTGTTTTTAAATGCCTCACTTTGGGGGCGTACCACTTATACAATATTGACACATTCCTCACTCCACAAGAGTATGGAAACATGTGCCAGCACCCCCATTATGACTACCACATAGGTGAGCTTTTCCCTTCTAGTCCTCCCCACCTTCGCACTAACCTAGCATATGGGGAGCTTGATACTACCACTTATTCACCCAAACCTCCATCCCAAACATGATTTTTTTCATCTAACCTCCAATATCTTACTAACTTCCACTTTTCCCACACTTTCCTTCATCATTGTGCATATAAAGGCTTTGGCTTTGGTTTTTATGAACAAGGCTTCCATACCATGGTTTCATGTACCACTCGTAAAAACAACGATCGCAGTGGCATTGGGTTTACTGCACCATGTTCTAAGAAGGCCTGCATCAACCTCATTAAGGAATACAAACCTTCTCCACCCCATTCACCAACTTCACCATCTTCACCCATGGAGTCCATAGATCCTGAATCTACTCCTAAATTTTTTGTTTTTTTTTGTGAACACGATTTCCCTGGGACCTCTGACTTATCAACACGATGGAGAGACTCCATCTGCTCTTCCTTTCTTGTATCCGGACATGATCGATGACAATAAACCTTCTATTAACGTCATTCAATGTCAATACGATGAGTCTATACTCACCTACCTTGGTGTAGAAGATTCTTATATTCACCGGTCATTACCTTCTAAGATGCAAACCATGTTGAACAAATCAACTATCATAATCAACATAACACTCAAGACAAACCACACATTTTAAAGATGGTTCAATCTTTAGATGTTGCTGAACAGGAAGATTTTACCTCTTTCCTCTAGGACCATAAAAATGTTTTTTTTTGGTCCTATGTTGATATGCCTGGTATTGACCTAAACATTGGGATCCACAATATCATAACCATTCCTGATGCTAAACCCATAAAACAAAAGTTACACAAAATGCATCCTCTCATTTCTCTTCTGGTCAAAGAAGAACATTTAGTGCCTTCTCTCATTTTCCTTCATCCTACCCATTGACTATCCCAAATGGATTTCTAACATCATTCCTATCACAAAAGTGACAAGCGGTCTCCACATTTACATAGATTTCTTTGACCTCAACCTCGTTTTCCCAAAAGATGATTTTCCTCTACCAAGCATTGACCAACTAGTTTACCTCACTACTGTCCATGAGATGGTATCACTCATGGATGGTTTCTTGAGTTATAATAAAATATTACTCACTCCAAAAGATCAACACAAAACTACCTTCATCACTCCTTGGGGGACCTTTTGCTATCGATTCATGCCTTTTGGCCTTAAAAATGTTGGTGCCATATATCAGTGAGTCATGACTTATATCTTCCATGATATCATGCATCACATATTGAAAGATTACATAGATGACCTTCTTTCCAAATCCAAACATCAGGCCAAACACCTAATAGTCCTTAAGGTCATATTTGATCGCCTCATCAAGTATTGTGTTCACCTTCAACCTTTGAAGTGTGTCTTCGCGGTACTTTTAGGAAAAATCATTTGTTTCATCATTTCTTTGCATGGCATAGAAGTTGATCCTGTTAAAGTAAAGGATATTCTAGAAATTCCTCCACCTACTAATCTCCGTCAACTTCGAATTTTGCAAGGTAAGTTGTAATCTATTCGTCGATTTATTTCGTAACTTTCCGACCATTGTCAACCATTTCATCATCTCCTCAAAAAGGATGTCTCATTCAAATGGGATGATGAATGCCATAAAGCCTTTGATGCCTTAAAACAATACCTTATTCAACCACTGGTGCTCATTACTCTGAAGGATGACCAACCCTTTTACCTATACATTTCTGCTATTGACCATTCCTTAGGTGCCATGCTCACTCATCACAATGAGCAGCACAAGGAGCAAGTTTTTAACACCCTCGACAATGGTTATATTCCTCTTTTGCATTTCAAGTATTGACATGTGATTTTATTGATAAAGATGTGTTATTTTGACTACTGAAGATCATACTTGAAATGGATAAATCATTTATGCTCTTTGATTGAAGGGCTGGTATGTTGTTTCTTGCAATAATCTATTTCACTTCTCATTGGATAAGCTACAAACTGGTTTTTAAGAGTTACAACTTATCCTATGTAATTGGACTCATCCTTGGATCAATTCCATTGATCCAAGGAATGTTTTAAATCTTCTTATCAAAACTTAATGAAAAACTGACATTTGTTGATTGAAATACTCAACAGATTGAACTTGTGGTTATTGTAAATTCTTTATCATGTTGGAAACAGTACATGCATTTTGTTTTGTGTGGTGCTCGACTCTTCTTGATTGACCCTTGTAGGGCACTTAATGGCGTTAAGGGGAAATAGGAACCCTGCTTCTGGATTCTTGAGAAAAATAAATCATTATGTACCCTTTTATCTATACGTTCTACCCTAATAGATATGGGACTCAGGTAATTTACCTAACTATTACTACACCACCTTACGTGGGATGAAATTCTAACCTAAGTTGTTAGCTTGTAAGTAAATAACCTAGGGGGGTGCTAAGTTATTTCTAAACCTATTATTTTTGGTTAAAACTACATCCTATCATAGGGTGGCAATTTATTATTGGGGGTTATATCCTAAGGTTATATATTTAAACTAACCTAAGATCTAACCTAAGAAAATTCCCTCTATCCTAAGCTAATGGGATATGAAAGGGGACCTATGAGCCATTGGAATGTGGGAAAAAACTAAGTGGTGGTTCCTAAGCTTTTATTAATATGCCTTGGGTTTGGCAAGTAAACCGTCTTGGAAGGAATGCTGCCAGATATTTATGGGGTTGTTTTGTTTTGCATGTGTACACACCAAATTTGGGTCTTACGATGCCCTGTGCCCCGCATCTCATCTCGCAATCTAACCCTACCTCACCACCTAAACCTTACACACTTAATTATTTATTAATTACCTTATAATTAATAAATCCACATCTCCAACCCTACCACCTCACCTCACCACCTCACCATGACCTAGCCCTAACCCTAAACTAACCTAATTAAGACCTATAACTTGGTCAAAACCTACACCCATGACTCATCACCCCTCACCTGCACCAAAATGAACCTAATAATGACTTGACCAAGCCCACAACTGACCCCTCAGGCGAAAAGGAGGGAAATTTGGCTATTTTACTAAAAATAACCAACTTTTACCTAACCAACATCGGTCCCTACACGACCGGCGTCGGCTAGGTAACCACCATTGGTTCCCTATAAATGACCTCCCCCAACCAAAACAAAGGGATCCGAATTCATTTTGCAAGAGAGGGACAAGTGAGAGAGAGAGAGAGAAGAGGTTGCAGAGAGGAGTATTGAGCCCAAGACTGTAACTGAGCAACTAGATCATGGTCACACTCATCCAAACATTGGGAGAGTCAGAGGATAGCTTCCTCAACTCACTTCCAATTGCTGGATCATCCCAACTGAGCCTTGCCTTTGCCACTACATTCCTTGGACCTGCATCCACATTAGAAACAAGTAGTCTCTTTTATTACCTTGTATGCTTCTAGACACTACTTTGTGAACTTTTGATTCATAGTGATTATAAGCTCACTCCTGGATCTACCACCCAGCAGCACCCTACACCTAACCTTCATTCATCCATCTCTATATTGCCCCAAAGACAAATTTCTCACTCTCTGAGTCTTCTCTGTCACCCTACTACTCCCCTCAACCATCTACCAACCTTCTAAACCCCCATAACCACCTTACAACCAACCTCCATTTAAAATCCCCTAAATCACTGCCCCTACCGATATCAGTTATCCCCTACCGATACCGATTTTATAACTGCGGTTGGTTATCCCGTGACCAACATCGGTCACTGTGACTTATACCAAAAACCAACCTTTCACCTATTTACCTCCAAACAATCTCATATCCAGCTTTTTCTATCCCCGTAACTTGATCTGAACGTATCAATAACCAATGACCAAATAAACAACATGACATTTTATTATTGGTAGTTTAGTCTCTATTGCTTTTAGTAACGAGGTACATAAATCATGATTTCGCAATAGCTTCTTTATTATCATTTGCATTAATTTGTATTAAAAGGGAACTGACCACCTTCAAAATAAAGTCTAATATTTCCTGGGGCCAAGGCAGTTCCCTCACTTATTATTTAATGAAAATCTAGTGGTCTTGCATTCTTATTTACAGGTAGTCCTTCCCAGACAAAAAGGAGCTCTTCACAATCGGTCTGATATCTCTACGATACGCGCACACCTTCCCAACACTCAATAGGTATTCCTCCTAGCCCTAACCCTTATCTGTTTCTCAAGAGAATGAAAAGATAGAAATAACTCTATTCTGGAACAAAATTTTGTGTGAAACATTTTGGCACGCCCGGTGGGAACCTTCTCGGGTTTCTTTCTTTCTTGCTTGTTTTCATATAGGGAGCACACTTGCTGTTTCTTTCTTCTAAATATTCACAAAATATTTTGTCATTTTGGTAAAAGAACTTGTCTTTCTTTCACATCTTTGCATTAGTGAAAGTCATCTTCTTAACCTCTTCTCTTTCTTTGCTTCATCGAATATCATTTTCAATTTGGGTTTAAAACACGTGCATCACATTCTTGCTTGCAGTTTTTAATTCTAGTGAATGTAGATTAAGTAACAGGTCATACATGTGGGGGTGATTTCCATGGTATTGATGAGAAATTAATCTTACTCTCACTACACAACACATACCAAATCACATCATAATCTACACAACATCTCAAACATCCCCCCTTCCCGTGGTATTCCTCTGCCCGATTGAGGTAGCCTTACAAGCCAAAAAAAACTTGACATCTTCCTTAGGTCTTTTGTTTAGGATTGACATCATCTTGCGTCTAAGGCATAAGCCCAAAGTGATTAAAACTAATCCTAGGGTTAGTCTCTTGATTTGCTTGTGTATCTTGCTTTTTTTAATTTTTCTTTCAGTTATGTTTCTCTATTATACCTTTTCTTAGTGATCACTTTAGACAGTTTGGTGGGTATACTAAGCCTTTTTATCCCCAAACCAGCAGCCTCTTACATTCTCTCTTTACCTTCACAGTGATCGACACCGGTCCTCTTCTACCAACATCGATTACACTGACCGACGCCGGCTACCGTTTGACCGACATCGGTTACCAGACCAATATCAGTTACTGTGTTTCACAGTTCCTGACAAACCAACAACCTACCAATTCCAACATTTTGTTGTTGTTTCTATTCCTGATTGACTAATTCCCTGTTGTATCCTTTTGTCCATGGGTGTTATCACCCAGCAACAAGCTGCAGCCATGGTTTCACATGCTTGTTCTGTGTCTTTTCCTGAGTCAACCCCCTTTGTATCCTATGGGGAATCCTACGGACACTAGTGCTTTTCTGAAGATCCCTGTAGGAGATATGGACTTTGCCAAATTTTTGGATGCTAATCCTAGCGCCGTACAATATTATTTTTCTCATTCCCCTGACTGTACACCCAACGATCATCTCCTCTCTAGTATGCCTATTAGTATAGCTGCTCACTTAGCCCCTTCCCCACCTAATACCTCCACCTCACCGTCTTCATCCTTAGCCCCATCTCCTAGCTTAGTGGCTTCAGTGGTTCATACTGCACCAATTGGCCTTCCTTTGGTTAATCTGGGGCCCTGCATATCACTACCATCCACTACCCCTACCTCATCTCTCCTGCAGATTGCCTCTTTCATAACTCGCTCTCTACCATCTATCCACACGAGCTTTCCCCAGACTCATCTGCCTTTTCATTTCCGTAGACTCATCCTGTGGCCTCAACATCTTATATAGGACACCCTTATTCGGCCACCCCAACACATTCATCATCGTTACCTTATCAACATTCAACCCCACCATAGTCTAGTAGCGGCTCTTGGCCCAATCCTCCTCCGTTTACGATGACAACACCATCATCTAACCCAACCAATGATTTAATCAAACAGATGATGGACAAGATGCAAAATCTTGAGGCTTTTGTTTCAGGAAGCCATAACACCCTGACATACGAGCAAGTTTTTCAAGAGCCTATTCATTCTTTTGTCCCCCTTCATACATATCCTCCTCAATGGGAATTACCGAAATTTACTTGCTTTAGTAGTAAGGAGGACCCTCAACAACACTTGCAATCGTTTAGACATTCCTGCTATCTGATTGCTCATGACGATGCCTTACTACTCCGTACCTTCCCCATGTCCTTATCAAGACCTACCTTGGAGTGGTATAGTGCTTTAGCCCAACACTCAATCTTCTCCTTTAACTAGTTAGCCCAATATTTATTAGATCACTTCTCCATCAATATTGCCAAGGAATTATCCATTACCGACCTCTATGCCATCCAAAAATTTAAAGACGAGTCTATCGCAGATTTCGTTGGACGATGGCGGGGCTTCATCAACCAACTTACTTATGCCTTACCTCAGGCCGAGCTCATCAAACTCTTTATGTGGGCCTACACTAAACACATTTCTCCCACCCTCCAAATGCAAACTTTTTGCACCTTTGATGAGGCCTTTACTATGGCTCATAAACTAGAGATTCAAGCCTTAGAGGAGGAGAAATTGAAGTTGCGCAACAAAAACTCAAATTTCCGAACCCAAGACTCCACCAAAAAACCCAACACCACAAACTCTTATGCATCGGATGCTTCAAAATCAAAAGGATCCGTACACGAAGTGATGGTCAAATCTCAAGCACCGTCTAATACCCATCCGAAATCCACCTATAAGTATAAAGTTGAGCCCATCAAGTACACTCCCTTGGGAGAAACTTATGATGTGATCTTGAACAAATTGCTTAAAGTAGGAGCTATCACCTTGCCTCCTGTTAGACCTCACTCTGGGTTTGATTCCACCCGTGCTATACCTTCTTGGTATAAATAAAATGAATTTTTTAACTTCCATCGCGTGAAGGGACATAGCCACGAAAACTGCAAGATGTTGAAAAACATAGTGCAGGAAATGGTTGATGCAGGGGATATAACCCTCGATAATCCTAATGCCCCTGCTAATCAAAATTTAAAAATCTTCATCAAACCATTTCCAAACCATTCATCTAACAGTAACACAAACCAAGAAACCTTAGCCGAGGAGAAGAGTGTGCATGAGATCCATGCGGTTTTTAAATCCTAACCAAGGGCTTCCATCGAGGAAATTCTGAATCAAGCCTCTTCACCAATGCAGGGGTCCTCACCCCCTTCTCCGTCATCAAGACAAGAGGACAGCCCTGCTATTCCTTTACCCATAAAGGAATCAACTGCCCAGAGTTCTCTTCTCACAGAAGAGCCTTCTTAAACCACATCCCTGCAAGACTATGAGTGGATATTATCCAACCTATCTATTTCCCAAACATCTCCTTCCACCACTCTTGCTGCAAAAGAAGAAGGATCACCACTTTTTCTGTCATCCTTAGAGGAGAAACCCCTCGAGCCTACATCACCAGACTCCTTAACCATGACAGATCCTCTAGAACATGCCCTCCTCCCTATCAGTTCTTCATCACCTAAATCTTTCCAGCAACTGGTTGACCTCTTAACACTCATTGATACAACTCCTCATTCACCACCTGTATCACACCCACAGTGGACCGGAATCACAGCCCACTTCTCTTCCATACCAAAATTCCTATCCACATGTGACGATTGTCATCCCCCTGAAGATAGATGAGTCTTATGGGAACGTTTGAGTATACCATGCTCTACTCAAATGTAGATGACTAATCCAGACACCTCTACCATATGCCCGAAGTTTTTACAAAAGCTCAAAATGCCTATGTCCTCACCTTCACCCCCCTCATCTCTATCAAATACCTCATCCACCTCTATCAACCTAACCAAAACCTTCCCCTACACTTGGGACTTCACCAATACCCAGAGTAACGTCAATCCACCTAAACGGTTAGACAGACCCAATCTCCTCGAGTCGTCAATCTATGCCTCCGCCACATACTAAAACTCCTCGCCCCCAATCTATGCCTCCACCACAACTAAAACCCTCGCCCCCAATCATGCTGGTACAATAGGCATGGTTTCAACCCTCACCGTCACACCTACCTTCTATATTGGGGCCTCACCCCTCCACCTTGCCTCAATACATCATGACTCCCACATCTTCTTTAACACAACCTACACCTTCTGCACCCATACAGAAATCCACGGGAATCTCAACACTGTTGCCCCAAGTATCCTACCTACCTACCAACCCTAAGCAAACTCAATCATTGAAGGACTTGTTTACTATCGCTCCTCTTTCCCCATGGTTGTTTCCTACCACCACGTCATCTGTGGCCTCATCATCTAACCATCTAAACATGACTTCTACACAGAAGAAGCCACACCTAGTTAAATCCAATCATCAAAATCCCTTGCCTAAACCACCACCCGTATGAACCACTCATACCCAACCATTACCAAAAAAATCAATAATCTCACTCCATCAATAGCCTCATCTTCATCTGAATTTGACCAGCTCAAAGGATCTTACACCAAGATCCTTGATATGTTGGTAGGGGATGTGACCATTTCCCTACCCCCACTTAGACCATATGATCCATCTAAACCTCGACCTATAGGTTATGATGAATCTAAAATATGTGCCTAGCACCACACACCAGGACACAATGTAGAAAGATGCAAAGCTTTGAAAGCCATCTTTCGCCAGTTGCCTATCTCAGATAGAAAATCTAAGAAAGATAACTTACAGAGGGAAAATCCCTTAGCTTCGATCCCTTCTCCTATACCACCTGTCCCCACCTCGCCAAAATCTATCATCATTGCAACCTCGCCTCTCGAGAATAATGACTTATCCCTGCCATCTTCCTCATCTCGTATTCACGAGATCAACATGATTAGCATTGCTACTCGAGGTCAGAAAAACAATGGAAAAGCTAAAGAGAGCACACCTGCGGTCTCTCTTTCTCCTTCCGCCATCCCAATCGCACCACCACCTAAAGTGGTTATTCATGGACCTACCTATCCAGTCTTTGATGGAGTTTCCCATTGCACCATGATCAAACAACTTCACCAATCTCCTGTAAAAACGACACTATATGATCTCATTCAAACATCTGAATCTCATCGGCAAGCTCTAATTGAGATCCTCCAAGGGATAGAGGTCCTACCTAACGAAACCCTACCCATCACCTCCATCTTAACACCCAACCACATCACTTCTCTCACCAAATAATCTACCTCCACAACCACCTCTGTCCCTGTACAGCAAGTTGTTGCTGTCAGTTTTTCTGAAGAAGAAATTATCATCTTTGGTGCAGAAGATCCTGACCCCACTCTTTTCATCTCAGCTTATGTCCAGGACATTTGAGTACGTTGTGTTATGATCGACAGGGGCGCTAGCCTAAACATCATCTCTTCCAAAGCCTTCCAACAGATGAATATCCCTCCTAGCTGCATGTGTGTCAACCCCACCATGTTGCACTCATTCAATGATGCTATTACTTCTACCCTAGGCACCATGATCCTTAACATTCATGTAGGGCCACATACCTTGCCTGAACTCTTCTATGTCCTTGAGGGAGAGTTCCAATACAACATTTTGTTAGGGCGCCCTTGGATCCGGGCTATGGAATGCATTCCCTCCACCTTACATAGATGCATAAAATTCAAGTATGAGGGGAAGTCATACACCGTCACAGCTAACGCTTCCCCCTTCAAAACCTGCAATATGTTATACTGCCCTAATGATGTGCTTGTACCAGTCAAGTCACCCATTAATCTTACCCAACAATCTACTTCAACCACGCCTCAACCATCCACCTTAGCCACACCCACACCTTCGACCAATGAAACCAACCTTTCACCTATTTACCTCCAAACAATCTCATATCCAACCTTGTCTATCCCTGTAACTTGATCTGAACGTATCAATAACCAGTGACCAAACAAACATCATGACATTTTATTACAATAATACCTTACCAACACCAACAACATTACCCTACCAACATCAAACTTTTACCAACCAACAAATTTCCTAACCACAACCAAATTGCCTGAATTCACCTCTCCCTGGTCCTAAGGGAGAACAACATCGGTCTGAGGCCCCACCTTGTTTTTTGCAATGGGCTATGTAGGTAGTACTTATGAGACATGGGGTCTCCCAAGGTTAGCTCGACCATCCCCTACCATAACCTATCATGTGTTGTGTTTTCCTTAAAAATATAAATATTTTCACGTATTTATATTGATAACACTCACCTTTGCCCTTATCCACCAATCTCCATTTTTCACCACATCGCCTACCCCCAGCTTTTCTAAATAGCCTTATTTTAAATTCATCGGCCCGACCTAAGGTCGTAACTCACCAATCACTTTGCCCCAAGGCCGTAACCAACCAATCGGCCAGACCTAAGGCCGCAACCAACCAATCGGCCCGACTCAAGGCCACAACCAACCAATCGGCCCGACCCAAGGCCATAACCAACCAATCAGCCCGACCCAAGGCCGCAACCAACCAATCAGCCCAACCCAAGGCCGCAACCAACCAATCAGCTCGACCCAAGGCCACACCCAACCAATCGGCCCGACCCAAGACCACACCAATTAAGTACCTCGACTGAGGCCCGCAAATTACGATTCTATCCACCCATCATGTAGTTGTTTGTTCAAACAAGCTCACCTGTTCATGTTTTAGCATGACTAGGATACTTGAATTGATCAGCCGACCAGCTTTGCCTAGACCGAGACCGTGACGTTTATCTCAACCAAACCAACCATTTGGTACTGCTGAACATGCCTAAACATTCTGGTACCTTACCCGTTATATACCCTAGAGCTACTTCCTATTCCTTGGATACCAGGATTATATCAACCTTGTTTGGATAAACTATCGACCTTTGCCTATGAATTGCTTGTTTGCTCTTCAAATCATGTACCCTGATCACACTACTGCATTTCAACATGCATCTACTTCCTTGAACTTACCCCATCCTCTTACCATCATCTCATCATCATTCACCCTTTATCAACCCTATCCCTAATTTCACGTCGCCTCAATCTGTGATAGATTTGAGGGGGATTACCTATACCCTTAACTGGGGCAACCACTTCTTATTATTTTTAGTGCAGCTTTACAAGACAAGCTACACGACAACAAGGGGAAAATGTAGACACCAAATTTGGGTCTTACGACCCCCTGTGCCCCACATCTCATCTCACAACCTAACCCTACCTCACCACCTAAACCTTACACACTTAATTATTTATTAATTACCTTATAATTAATAAATCCACATCTCCAACCCTACCACCTCACCTCGCCACCTCACCATGACCTAGCCCTAACCATAAACTAACCTAATTAAGACCTATAACTTGGTCCAGACCTACACCCATGACTCATCACCCCTCACCCGCACCAAAATGAACCTAATAATGACTTGACCAAGCCCACAACTGACCCCTCTGGAGAAAAGGAGGAAAATTTGGCTATTTTACTAAAAATAGCCAACTTTGACCTAACCGACATTGGTCCCTACGTGAACGGTGTCGGTTAGGTAACCACCATCGGTTCCCTATAAATGATCTCCCCCAACCAAAACAAAGGGATCCGAATTCATTTTGCAAGAGAGGGACAAGTGAGAGAGAGAGAAGAGGTTACAGAGAGAAGTATTGAACCCAAGACTGTAACTGAGCAACTAGATCACGGTCACACTCATCCGAACATTGGGAGAGTCATAGGATAGCTTCATTAGCTCACTTTCGATTTCCGGATCATCCCAATTGAGCCTTGCCTTTGCCACTACATTCCTTAGACCTGCATCCGCGTTAGAAACTAGTAAGTAGTCTCTTTTATTACCTTGTATGCTTCTAGACACTACTTTGTGAACTTTTGATTCATAGTGATTATAAGCTCACTCCTGGATCTACCACCCAGCAGCACCCTGCACCTAACCTTCATTCATCCATCTCTATATTGCCCCAAAGATAGCTTTCTCACTCTTTGAGTCTTCTCTATCACCCTACTACTCCCCTCAACCATCTACCAACCTTCTAAACCCCATAACCACCTTACAACCAACCTCCATTTAAAATCCCCTAAATCACTTCCCCTACCGATATCGGTTATCCCCTACCGGTACCGGTTTTATAACTGCGGTCGGTTATCCCGTGACCAGCATCAGTCACTGTGACTTATACCAAAAACCAACCTTTCACTTATTTACCTCTAAACAATCTCATATCTAGCCTTGTCTATCCCTGTAACTTGATCTAAACGTAACAATAACTAGTGACCAAACAAACAACATGACATTTTATTATTGGTAGTTTAGTCTATATTACTTTTAGTAAAGAGGTACCTAAATCATGATTTTGCAATAGCTTCTTTATTATCATTTACATTAATTTTTATTAAAAGGGAACCGATCACCTTCGAAAGGAAGTCTAATATTTCCTAGGCCCAAGGCAGTTCCCTCACTTATTGTTTAACGAAAATCTAGTGGTCTTGCATTCTTATTTACAGGTAGTCCTTCCCAGACAAAAAGGAGCTCTTCACAATCAGTCTGATCTCTCTACGGTACGCGCACACCTTCCCAACACTCAACAGGTATTCCTCCTAGCCCTAACCCTTATCTATTTCTCAAGAGAATGAAAAGATAGAAATAACTCTATTCTGGAACAAAATTCTGTGTGAAACAACATGCTTCCTGATTTTTACTCTTTATGGAGCTATCTGGTCCTTCGAACCAGCAGTTTGATCTCCACTTTGTGGCTATTTTTGAATTATCTGAGCTATTTTTGGTTCGAGGAATATATAAGTGGCATTGTGGAAAAATATTATGGTTGTTTGATCTTTCTTGGAGAAGAAGAGGTCGTGGACACTCGGTTGGAAGTCTTCTTCAAATCAAAAGAGGCACTATCAGGCATGATAGGCTCTACCCATTAAGATTTCTTTCTTTCTTCTAAATGATTCATTAAAACAATTCTACTCACTGGAGATTTTATATTTGCATGTTGTATCTGGTTATTTACTTACATGTTTTCTTGAAAATTTATGTGGGTTTTTGAATGTGAATCATTGGTTGTTAATAGTAGTTCTTGTGAACTCTCTCTAAACATGTTGTCAGAGGTTTGCATGTAATTTGTTTTGAACTCTGTAACTTGAACTAGTGGTTTTGATAATTGTATTTAAAGCTTGGCTTGTATTCAAACCTTTATCTTTCTTGCATTTGAAATAATATGGAAAGAGCTAACTAGTTTTTTGTTGGGTTTCGAATCTTTGTTCAGTCATGTGTTTCTTGGGTTGAAGTGGGACTCTGTAGTTACTCTAAACTCATAATGAAGCTTGAGATTCATTTTGAGTCTTTTTGAGAGCCTATGTTTGTTTAGGGACTGTGTAGGAACTATGTGAAGTTCTGACTCGATTGGTTGAATTTTTGTATTCAATGATTGTACCACTATTTAGTTCTTGAATACTGAACTTGCTGTTAAGTTGAAATGTTGTGTTCTGTACTCGAGTTTTGAACTAAATTTTTATTCTCCCTTAGGGAGAGCGTGAAGTCTTGAACCTGTAAATGGGTGTTGGTGTATATTTTGAGCTTTTATTAGGGCATGGGATTCCATTTTAAACTTGTATTTGACTTAGTAAAAAAATTTCCATTGATTGGTCATTTCGGATCTCGTTTTGATTCAATGTGTTTAACCTTGTACAGGTATTCTGAGAAGAATTTTAGTAGGTATTAAGGACTATAAATCTTATGTCTCTTTTTAATACCGTTTACTAGAAGGGAGCCTTGTGATTTTTGGTTAGTTAGATGATGGACCATGTAACTTCTTTGAGAGCTCCTTTGTTTTGATTTTTAATGTTGAACGGTTGTATGATTTCGGCCTTTAAGACCACATTGTGTTCTTGAACTTGACTTTTTAAATCTTTTGACATAAACGAATTAGAATAACGACCTGCTTTGGGGCAATCGTATCGATAAAAGAGGTTTATGGGAATTACTTTTATTTCATTTTAGTCCTTTATGTTGAATGATCCCTACCTGTCATATGTTTTTAAAAGGAACTAGAGAAGGTTGTGGTCATTTTTTTCAGTCAAGTTGGAAGAAGGTGAGACAGAACTTGTCTTAGAAAATTATTTAATTCTTACTTCTATCTGAGTCATGGGTTTTTGTAGAATGCTAAGTTTTAAACCTGTTATTCTGTATGTGGTTTGAAAAGCTACTCTATCACTTACCTACATGTTGGTAATGTGACTCTTTCTTGGGATTTCAAACTGCCTTCTCATTTACAGTTTATTGTTAATGTTGGTAATGGAATTCAGTTTTTGAATTGAGAGTTGTTGTGACTTTTTAATCTTTTCCAATGGAAGAATTTAACTCCATTATTGTATCATTGTTGAACCACCATATATTTAAGAGAAAGAATTATACTCTTTTGGGAACATTCTATAGTTCGTGATTGTACTGTGTAGGTCTTCATTGGAAGGTTTGCATGGAAGTGGGTTATGTGCTTGCTTTGACTGTGTATTCAGTTTTGAATTCTCCTTTGGGAACTAGTTAGATAATTTCTAAGTTTATTTATAGATAATGAATTTCATTTCATAATATAAATGAAATGAAATTTGGATTGGGCCCTCCGTGTTTTGGAAACTTTTTTTGTAGGATTGACTAATAAGTTCATTTCTGAACTTCTCTTTTATTGATTCTCTCCCGAGATGGGAATTTTCCTAGGGATTGGTAAGAGACTTATTTTATTCAGGTATAGCTTGGATTTTTAGTAAGTTGGTTACTTAGACCTTTTGAAGTATAAACTACAAAGATACTAAAGTTTGTAAGACTTTATGTGGAACTCTTTTTATTCTGCTGGAGCCAAATTGGGATTCTTGTTGGTTGTTGCCTCTTATTTGTGAGCTCCTTTTATTAATATCTTTTACTGAGGCAATGATGTGAGTACTAAACCTTATTCTTTTCTTTAGATGAATTGTGTTTGAGGAATTGGTATGTATTGAATTCTCTTCTTGGATTTATATGGAAAGATGAAGCATACTATTAGAAGTTATGTTGTAACTAACTTCATTTGCTACTTGGTAAAGATGAATGTGTGTTTCTATGGGTTAAGGAATAACTGAATGAAAATACTTATAGAATATAAAAGTAATTGTTAGGATCAATTAAGTTTTGTGATATAAATTTGATGTTGCAGATTATAATATGTTCCTTTCTTAAAAGTAAAGTTAGACTTCATAAATTGTACTTATTTCTATATGTTATTACTTATGATTATGTGCATGATGTGTTTCTATTGTTCCTTAAAAGCAAAATTTTTTAATGAAGCAATTAGTGGAATGCACTTTACTTTAATGCTTAGTGCTTATCATGCTCAGTTCATTGAACTGACCCGTGCTAGTAATTTTATAGATGGACATTGTAAGTGATTAAAGAAGATAGGAACTTTAATGTTGTATAGGGTTATTTTATTTTGAACCTTGTGTAAAGAGTTTCGATTCATTCTTGAATTGTATTGAAAAAGAAAAGTTGTATTTTTTTTGGATTGAAGGTTGTTTGTTATACAACATGCCTGAAATACTTAGTCTTGTAAATGAAAAAAATTTAAATGAGGAATTTGAATGTTGAATATTTACTTGTATTGGTTGCATTGTCCTATGTCACATAGTTTAAAGCCACGTGATATCAGATAAATATTGGTAACAAATATACAGGTATGTTCTTTAAACAAGATCACTCAGTACCTAGTTTAGGGTGAAAACTAAGTATACGAAGTATACGATAAGTATTCAATACTTAAAGTGAAACATGAATAGATCGGTAGGTAACCAAGTCATGGAATGAATAGATCGATGTATCACCAAGTCATTTATAGGTGCATATGGTTATCTGTTATGAGATTGATTAGCATTGGATGTGTGTTCTAAATAAAGTTTTATTTAGAACAGTGAACATTATGTAAAAAAAATTCCTTTTTCTAAAGTTTTAAAATGGGAATGTTACATCTTAGTATCAGAGCTGAAGGTTGCAGCTCTTGGACCTATTGTGTCCATAATCTGATGAAACTTAAATTTTCTTGTAACAAAAAATGATTAGAACAAGAGGAAATGTTGCAAATAACCCTCCGCCCAAGGAAGGAGCAACAACTACCCAGAAACTCGATGAGATCCTTGCTGCATTGTTGGACACAAGAGATCGTCTGGATGTACTTGAAAAATAAGTAATGGGCAATGAGGAGGAAGATGATGCTAATAACAACAATCAGCCACCTCCTGGGGACAACACCAATGTAGGTGTTGATAATAACAATGTGAACATACCTGTTCAACTTGAAAATAAAAAGGCTAGGCTAGTAGTTGAACTCACTAATGATATAAAAAGGATAAGACCACCCAAGTTTGATGGCACCACATTAGGAGATGGGGCTGAGAACTGGCTCAGTGAAATGGAGAAATAAATTTTTAACAAGGAATTTCTCGGAAGAAACAAAGGTGATATGGGGAGCAAATCAGCTTTCTCACGAAGCATCTTCATAGTGGGACAGTCGTAAGGCTGACTTAAACATTGATGAAACTAACATCACCTGGGATCAATTTAAAGGTTACTTTAGGCAAAGTTGGGTGCCGTAACTTTACTATGATCGGAAAATGACTGAATTCCATAACTTAGTTGAAGGGAAGCTAACGGTAACTGAGTATTGGGAGTCAGTTTACAAAACTCCTTAAGTATGTACCTTAGTACCAAACAGATGAAAAGTTTAGGATATGAGAAATTCATCATTGGATTGAATCCTGTTATAGGAGGAGAGGTGGATGTTCATAGCCCATCCATGATGGAAGGGGTTTTTGAAAAGGCCATAAGGAAGGAACAGAAATTAAAGGCAATTTATACTCACAAGGAGGAAGTAAGGAAGAAAAATTCCAACTTCCTCTTCATCATATCTTGCACCTAAGAAAGGACCATGGAAGAAATGTCAGACTGAAAAGTAATTTTTCAATCTAATACTAATAAGAAAGTAGCAATGAACAAGTATGTTGGTAATGCATCGGAACAACTTTGCTAAGAATAATAATAATGAAAAGAAGTCCTATGGGGGTCAGAACGATAACTCTAAGGCTAGAATTAAACCTGATCCTAGGAAAGGACCTATAGGAGGCTGTCTATAACTGTGGAAAAGATTATTATGCAAATTAGTGCCCTTTGAGAAAGAATGATTGTAATCAGCAGCACAAGATACATGCTGCAGTAGCTGACAAGCAGGCGTAGAAACAGGCCATGCCTATAGAAGTTTCGGGTAAGTTATTTGGGTTTACCTATAACTATTCTTTTTGATACCGGAGCTATTAAATGTTTTATTTGTAATAAATTAGTAGCAAAATTAAAAAGAAAAGCTAGAAATATGGATAAAACATGGATTGTATAGTATGGAAACAATGATGTTCATATGGTTAGTATGTGTCTTTTTAGAGTAGTCCTTGATTTACCTAACTTTTTCACTGAAGTTGATCTTTATGTTGCACCTTTGGGGTCTTATGATGTAATCACAAGTGTTAATTGGTTAGCAGAATATAAGGCTAAAGTGGACTATTTTGAAAAACACATTAGTTGTTTAGATGACCTGCAGAAAACAACAGAGAATCAGGGTGTGAAACGTGAAATTTATGTTGGAAAACTATCAGCTATGCAACTTAAAAAAGACCAAAAAATAAGGGTTGTACCTTATATGCAATAAAAATTGTCTGAAAGAACTAAAGAGAATAGTGATGTTATGGAACAATATCCGTTGTTACGAGACTTTAGTTATGTATTTCTAGAAGAATTGTTCAGGTCTTCCACCCAAAAAGGAGTTTGATTTCATGATTGAGATCAAGCTTAGAAACTGAACCTATTTCTAAAGCACCATATTGAATGACTACAATAGAATTAGTAGAGCTTAAGGCTCAATTGCAAGAAATTTTTTCTAAAGGTTTGATCAGACCAAGTGTTTCACCTTGGGGGAGCACCTGTAATTTTTGTGAAAAAGAAGGATGGAACACTTAGATTGTTCATTGATTATAGAATGTTAAATAAGGAAAAAATCAAGAATAGATACCCACTCCCTAGGATTGATGATTTATTTGATCAGATGCGTGGAGCATCAGTATATTGTAAGATAGATCTTTGATCTGGATATCATCAATTGCGGATTAAGGATGAGAATATTCATAAAACAACCTTCAGGACAAGGTATGGGCATTATGAGTTCACGGTTTTACCTTTTGGATTAACAAATGCACCTGCAACATTTATGAATTTAATGAATAATATTTTTCAAGAATACTTGGACAAATTTGTGCTCATATTCTTGGATGATATTCTCATATATTCCAAAATTATTGAGGAACACTGTGAGCATTTGGAGATAATTTTAGAAATATTAAGAAAGAGACGATTATTTGGTAAGATGTCTAAATGTTCTTTCTATGACACAAAAGTACACTATTTGGGACATGTAATAAGTAAGAATGGAATTTCTGTAGATCCTTCAAAAATTGTAGCTATAACTGAGTGGCCTACACTAAATAATGTACATGAAGTTAGAAGCTTCATGGGACTTGCTGGCTACTATAGGAAATTCGTAAAAGACTTCTCTAAGGTGGCTGCACCAATAACTTCTTTACAGAAGAAAGGATAACAAGTTTTTTTTGGAATGAGAAATGTGAAATTACATTCAAAGCTTTGAAGTAACGGTTAACTTCAGCACCTATTCTTACAATACCAAATCCTAATGGAGATTTTATGGTGGTAACTAATGCATCTAGTGAAGGTCTAGGAGGTATTTTGTTGCAAAATGGTCATGTCATAGCTTACGAAAGTAGAAAAATTAAGTTACATGAGTTGAATTATTCTCCACACAATTTAGAGCTTGCTACCATTGTTCATTGCATTGCACAGTTTGGAGGCATTACCTGCTTGGTAAACCTTTTGAATTGATAACTGATCATCTTGGGCTAAAATATGTCTTCACTCAGCCAAATCTAAATGCAAGACAATGAAGATGGGTAGAGTTTTTGTCTCAATATGATTTTGACATAAATTATATCAAGGGTAAAGAAAACAAAGTGGTTGGCGCTCTAAGTCGTAGGAAGCACATTTCTGCTCTTATAACATTGAGAACTCAATTAAAGGATAAAGTAAAAAGTGTTATGGAATCTGATTCTTATTTTTCAGCAAGTAAAGATAGCACCTGCTAGTAGATTCTAGTGATTTGAGATATAAAGGTTTTCACTTCAACAATGAAGGAATCTTACGATTTGAGAACATAGTATATATACCTTAGCTAAATGATTTGAGGAAGAAATTTTTAGTAGAATTTCACAATTCACCTTTGTATGGACACCTTGGTATTACAAAAATACTTGCTGAGATAAAACAACAATATTTTTGGAAGGGAATAAAAAAGGATGTAATAGACTTTGTGACACATTGCCTTGAATGTCAACGTGTTAAGGCGGAACATATGCACCCAACCGGTTTGTTGTATCCTCATAGCATACCGTAGTACAAATGGCAAGTGATAAGCATCGAATTTGTACAAGGGTTGCATATGTTAAGAAATAAATATGATGTTATTTCAGTAGCTATGGATTTAAACTAACAAAGGTAGCACATTTTATCACTGAAAATCTGAAGAATGATTCTCCTGTGTTAGCTAATAGATTTGTACACAAAAATTTTTAGATTACATGGAGTACCTGAATTAATCATTTCGGATAGAGATCCTAGAATGACGTCAAGATTTTGGCAAACATGCTTAATGCAGCTCTAAGAGCTAAGATGAATTTTAGTTCAGCATATCATCTCAGAAATGGATAGACAGACTGAAAGAGTCAAACAAGTTTTAGAGGATATGTTACGAATGTATTGTATGGATCAACAGTATAAGTGGGAAGAGTACCTTCCACTAGTTGAGTTTGCATATAATAATACATATCATGCCTCTCTTAAGATGACACCTTTTGAAGCATTATATGGAAGAAAATGCAGAACCCCTGTTAGTTGGGACAACATGGAGGATAGAGAGGTAATTGGACCTAAAATCCTTACTGAAATGGAACTACAAGTTAAATTGATTTGTGAACACTTGAAAGAAGCAGTAGATAGACAAAAGAGTTATGTTGATTTGAAGCGGGTAGACAGGAAATTTAAACTTGGTGAGAAAGTCTTTCTTCGGGTCAAACCGAAAAAGAGCTCTATAACTTTTGGCAAGGCTGCAAAGTTATCACCCTATTATATGGGACCTTTTGAGATAATTGAAGTAATCAACCCTTTAGCTTACCGCTTAGCATTACCTCCTACTTTATCATGAATGCATGATGTTTTCCATATTTATTTGCTTAAGAAATACATTTTAGATTTATCACATGTGTTAAATTGGAATCCTTGTAGGTCCAAGATCCGAGGAATAACCGTGGTTAAACCCATACGAGTACTAGAAACTCACTAGTTGCATTTGATAAATTGTGAGATAAGTCAATGCAAGGTCTAATGGGACTAATTTAACGAAAGAAAGTGCAACCTGGGAAAACCTGGATGATATGAAAACTACTTTTCCATATCTTTTTAAATAGAATTGATTCTATTGACTGAAAAAAAATTGTGATTATATCTTTATAATTCAATAAGTATGCCAGTTTTGGGCAGATATTTATTTGTTTTGAATAAATAGCTATTTAATGCTAAATTTCTGAAACTTAAAATTTGAATACTATTGCAAACATATGTTAAGAAAGTGAATGAAAATTAATTATCCTAAATGCAATGACTAAAATGAGGTAATCATCAGGACGATGATTCTTTTTAGGAGGGAAGCATGTAACACCCCTTGACAATGGTTATATTCCTCCTTTGCATTTCAAGTATTGACATGTGATTTTCTTGATAAAGATGTGTTCTTTTTACTACTGAAGATCATACTTGAAATGGATAAATCATTTATGCTCTTTGATTGAAGGGCTGGTATGTTGTTGCTTGTAATAATCTATTTCACTTCTCATTAGATAAGCTGCAAACTAGTTTATAAGAGTTACAACTTATCCTCTGCAATTGGACTTATCCTTGGATCAATTCCATTGATCCAAGGAATGTTCTAAATCTTCTTATCAAAACTAAATGAAAAACTGACATTCGTTGATTGAAATACTTAACGGACTAAACTTGTAGTTATTAAAAATTCTTTATCATCTTGGAAACAGTACTTGCATTCTGTTTTGTGTGGTACTCGGCTCTTCTTAATTGACCCTTACAGGATGCTTAATGGTGTTAAGGGGAAATAAGAACCCTGCTTTTGGATTCTTGAGAAAAATAAATCATTATGTACCCTTTTATCTATACGGTCTACCTTGATAGATACAGGACTCAGGTAATTTACCTAACTATTACTACACCACCTTATGTGGGATGACATTCTAACCTAAGTTGTTAGCTTGTAAGGAAATAACCTAGGGGGATGCTAAGTTATTTCTAAACCTATTGTTTTTGGGTAAAACTACATCCTATCCTAGGGTGGCAATTTATTGTTAGGGGTTACATCCTAAGGTTATATATTTAAACTAACCTAAGATATAACCTAAGAAAATTCTATCTATCCTAAGCTAATGGGATACAAAAGGGGACCTATGAGCCATTGGTAAGTGGGGGGAAACTAAGTGGCGGTTCCTAAGCTTTAATTAGGATTTGATTTGATTTGGTTTTAAATGCAAATAAGTACTACCAGTTTGGCAGGGGATAGTGAAATTTAGCAGAACCTACGTGGAAGCATCACTAAGTTTAGAAATGCAGTTTGAAGTGCAATTAGGTCTCGCTAACTACGAATGGTGGTGGAAAGGAAACTTAAATAGGAAAATTGGAATTAATATCATTAATATGCCTCAGTTTTGGTGAGAAAACCATCTTATAAACATCACATATAAAAGTAATTATAGACTTTATCTATATATAACTAAAAACTTCCTAATTTTTTCTCTGCATGGAGCTATCTAGTTCTTCGAACCAGTAGTTTGATTTCCACTTTGGGGCTATTTTTGAATTCTCTGAGATATTTTTGGTTCAAGGAATGTATAAGTGGCATTATGGAAAAAGATTATGGTTGTTTGATCTTGCTTGGAGAAGAATAGGTCTTAGACACTTGGCTGGAAGTCTTCTTTGAATCGAAAGAGGCACTATCAGGAATGATAGGCTCTACCCATTAATATTTCTTGCTTTCTTCTAAATGATTCATTAAAACAATTATGCTCACTAGAAATTTTATATTTGCATGTTGTATCTGGTTATTTACTTACATGTATTCTTGAAAATTTATGTGGGTTTTTGAATGTGAATCCTTGGCTGTTTATAGTATTTCTTGTGAACTCTCTCTTAACCTATTGTCGGAAGTTTGCATGTAATTTGTTTTGAACTCTGTAACTTGAACTAGTGGTTCTGATAATTGTATTTGAATCTTGGCTTGTATTCGAAGCTTTTTCTTTCTTGCATTTGAAATAATATGGAAAGACCTAACTAGTTGCTTGTTGGGTTCTGAATATTTGTCCAGTCATGTGTTTCTTGGGTTAAAGTGGAACTCTGTAGTTGCTCTAAACTCATAATGAAGCTTGAGATTCTTTTTGAGTTTTGTTAAGATCCTGTGTTTGTTTTGGGACTGTGTAGGAACTATGTGAAGTTCTAAATTGATTAGTTGAATTTTCGTATTCAACGACTGTACCACTATTTATTTCTTGAAAACTGAACTTGTTATTTTGAAATGTTGTGTTCTGTACTCGAGTTTTGAACTGAAGTTTTATTCTCCCTTAGGGAGAGCATAAAGGCTTGAACCCATAAATTGGTTTTGGTGTATATTCTAAGCTTTTATTAAGGCCATGAGATTCCATTTTAAACTCGTATTTGACTTGGTACAAGCTTTTCCATTGATTGGTCATTTCAGATCTCGTTTTGATTCGACATGTTTAACCTTGTACAGATATTCTAAGAAGAAGTTTAGTAGGTATTAAGGAATGTAAATCTTCTATCTATTTTTAATATCGTTTACTAGAAGGGAGCCTTGTGAGTTTTGGTTAGTTAGATGATGGACC
Source organism: Taxus chinensis (assembly GCA_019776745.2). Taxonomy (NCBI): domain Eukaryota; kingdom Viridiplantae; phylum Streptophyta; class Pinopsida; order Cupressales; family Taxaceae; genus Taxus; species Taxus chinensis. The sequence continues at coordinate 82,619,809 of CM034150.1, read as the reverse complement.
ATGTAAATTCTTTGAGAGCTCCTTTGTTTTTATTTTTAATGTTGAACAGTTGTATGATTTCAGCCTTTAAGACCACATTATGTTCTTGAAATTTACTGTTTAAATCTTTTGACATGGAATAACGGCCTGATTTGGGGAAGTCATATTGATAAAAGAGGCTTATGGGAATTAATTTTATTTCATTTTATTCCTTTATGTTGAGTGATCCTACCTATCATATGTTTTTAAAAGGAACTAGAGAAGGTTGTGGTCATTTTGTTTAGTCTAGTTGGAAGAAGGTGAGACAGAACTTGTCTTAACAAATTATTTAATTCTTACTTCCATCTGAGTCGTAGGTTTTTGTAGAATCATAAGTTTTAAACCTATTATTTTGTATGTGGTTTGTAAAGCTATTGTATCACTTACTTGGATGTTGGTAATGTGGCCATTGCTTGGGATTTTGAACTGCCTTCTCATTTATAGTTTTTTGTTAATGTTGGTAATGGAATTCAATTTTTGAATGTAAGACTTTTACTACATTATTGTATCATTGTTGAACCACCATATATTTAAGAGAAATAATTATACTATTTTGGGAACATTCTACAGTTCGTGACTGTACTGTGTATTTCTTTTGAGATTTGATGTTGGATTTGAGCTAGGTGAATGAGATTAGGTCTTCATTGGAAGGTTTGCATGGAAGTGGGTTATGTGCTTGCTTTGACTGTGAATTTGGTTTTGAATTCTCCTTTGGGAACTAGTTATATAATTTATAATTTTATTTATAGCTAATGAATTTCATTTCATAGTATAAATGAAATGATATTTGGATTGGGCCCTCCGTGGTTTGGAATTTTTTTTTGTAGAATTGACTGATAAGTTCATTTCTGAACTTCTCTTTTATTAATTCTCTCCTGAGATGGAAATTTTCCTAGGGATTGGTAAGAGACTTATTTTATTCAGGTATAGCTTGGATTTTTATTAAGCTGGTTATTTATACCTTTGGATACTGAAGTTTGTAAGACGTTCTGTGGAACTCTTTTTATTCTGCTGGAGCTGAATTGGGATTCTTGTTGGTTGTTGCCTCTTATTTGTGAGCTCCTTTTATTAATATCTTTTACTAAGGAAATGATGTGAGTACTAAACCTTATTCTTTTCTTAAAATGAATTGTGTATGAGGAATTGGTATGCATTGAATTCTCTTCTTGGATGTATATGGAAAGATGAAGCATACTATTAGGAGTTATGTTGTAACTAACTTCATTTGCTACTTGGTAAAGATGAATGTGTGTTTCTATGGGTTAAGGAATAACTGAATGACAAGACTTATAGACTGTAAAAGTGATTGTTAGGATCAATTAAGTTTTGTGATATAAATCTAATGTTGCAGATTATAATATGTTCCTTTCTTAAAAGCAAATTTAGACTTCATAAATTGAACTTCTTTCTATATGTTATTACTTATGATTATGTGCATGATGTGTTTCTATTGTTCCTTAAAAGAAAAATTGTTTAATGAAGCAATTAGTGGAATTCACTTTACTTTAATGCTTAGTGCTTATCATGATCAGTTCATTGAACTGACACGTGCTAGCAATTTTATAGATGGACATGATAAGTGATTAAAGAAGATAGGAACTTTGATGTTGTATAGGGTTATTTGATTTTGAACCTTATGTGAAGAGTTTCGATTCATTCTTGAATTATATTGGAAAAGAAAAGTTGTATTCTTTTTGGATTGAAGGTTGTTTGTTATACATCATGCCTTAAATACTTAGTCTTGTAAATGAAAAATTTTTAAATGAGGAATTTGAATGTTGAAGATTTACTTGTATTGGTTGCGTTGTCCTATGTCTCCTAGTTTAAAGCCACGTGATATCAGATAAATATTGGTAACAAATATGTGTATATGAGTTATTTACTTTAAAATTTGGACCTTAGTGGCAGGAAAGGTCGACCTAAAACATAAAATTTGAAAGATAAAAGAGTAAGAGAGAGGCCCATAAAAAATGAGTAACCAAAAAGTGAAGAGGTCTGAGGGACCAGTGACAACTTGTGGAAAGATTTTAGTACAGTCGTGACCTAGTTGTATGTGGTTCTTCATACCAGATCTCCCGAGGTCGTGTCGAGACAGAACAATGAGAATGGCAATTGTCATAGATCTTTATGACTTGATTCAAAACTAAAATAAATGGGTAGAATCTTATATCCTCAACACATCAATAGTCAAATATGTGAATAGAAGTGCAATAAGAAGAACCTATGCTTAACCTAGGATCTAGTTTCATGGATCATTTGGATACTAATAGCTATACAGAATTATGTAATGATGTCTGACGGAAGTGGTGAGGATATGAATATTAGTGTTCAATAAACCAGCATCAATTTCTGATTGATCAGTAGGCCCGTTGGGTTATCAAACGTGTGAATCAAAACCATAAGTTTGAGGTTGTGGCAGACCTCCTATGGTCATATGAGGAGTCAATCTCTCCTTCCGACTATCCAATAGTCATAAGATTTTTCTACTTTTTTGTTTAGAACTAGGAAGTTGTAAGATTTTCTAATAATACCTTGATGGGTGTATCTGAAACTTGAAGACGTAATCCAATATTTATGTCGATGAGGAGGTTCTTGCGTTAGGTTGTGGAACTAAAGGATTGTAAGAAATCCTCTAGATTTCTTGATGGTCATGCGGATATCCTACGAGTTCTATAGTTGGGTTGATTTGACCAAAATGTGTATGCCTTGTCATCTTGAATATTCATAGTTTCAATTGTTCACTAAGCTGTGTCAGGTTTAGGATCTCAAATGATGCATAAGGTAGTTGAAGTAAAGCTAGTTGTGGAGACGATTTGATTGAGGTACCACCAGTTCAAAAAAGGATTACCTTGGGCATACACTAGGTCCTATGTTGTTATGGATGACCTAAAATGAATCAACAATTATGAAATATATATCTATTCAATAAGTTCAAGTGGTTAATGGCGTGACCTCCTATGGTTATATGAGGAGTCAATATCTCCTTTCGAATATCCAATAGTCATAAGATTTTTCAACTTCTATGTTTAGAACTAGAAGTTGTATGATTTTCTAATAATACCTTATGGGTGTTCTGGAAAATTGAATACGTAGGCTAGTATTTATGTCGATGAGGAGGTCTCTTGCATTAGGTTGTGGAACTAAAGGATTGCAACCAAATATTTTTTCTCTTTCGATTTCTTGTATGGTCATGTGGATATCCTATCAAGGCATTCTATAGTTTGGTTGATTTGACCAAAATGTGTATGCCTTGTCATCTTGAATATTCAACTCTCTTAATTGTTCACTAATTACTTGTAGGTTTATTGTCATTCGAAAAACCTGAATCCTAAGGTCTTGATCTATATCAGCTAGTGTTGTGGAGAGATTTGGTTGAGGTACCATTAGTTCAAAAAATTAATCCCTAGGCTCTCTAGGTCCTGTGATTTTTATGCAAAGATGATTCAACTTTAACTGAAATGAATAAACTAATTATGAAAGATATATCTACAATATGCATATGTTCTTTTATTTTTGTATTTTTGATGAAGTATTTTAATGAAATTAAAAAAACAACTATTCTAATATATTCAGAAAATGGAAAATTAATCTAATAACAGAATCAAAACAAGTAAGGTAGTATGGTATAGTTATTTTCCTATGCAGTTGTGAGTTTATCCTAAATATTTAAATAACTATCTTAATCAAAATACTTCAGATCCTACCTCATAAGTGAGGAATGAATCATAGTTTCTCAGAAACTATCATTCCCCACAGCTTCCCTGACAATATCAAAAGCAAGCTTTAACTCATATGGAATAATTTACTACTCTAATTGATATATTGTAACTAGAAATTTGATAGCTCAAACCTGGAGTTTACAGAATAGTGGTAAATCTAGTTATGTTGTGACTTGTCCCCTCAGTTTGATCTCCTCGTTCCTTCATGCTCCCGTGAATCTACAAAAGTGTGTATGTGATAATGTCAGCAATAGAAGATACTTGAAAAACAGGATCTTTGGATATAAACCAATACAATGCAAGTAAGAGAGGGATAGTGCAAGTGAACAGAGCTTGACTATGTAATTCCTAGCAGGATTTATTATGGGGATACAACACAAATACCCCAATAATTATGGGATCTATCTCTTGTGACAAACAAAAAATGCAATCCTAAGATGAATTCTAATCTAAAAATGAAACTATCTTATGCTAAACTGATTGTATGGGACAAAAATGAAGTAAGATGAAAGAAAGAAGATCAAATGATCTCTAAAATAGAAATTAGAGGCTGATAATTCATGAAAAATATGAAACTATTGAAACTCATGCAAGAACTTCAAACAAATTGAATAATCAAACATTGAAAAGGAGAGGGGCCCTTTTTTTGAAAACAAGATGGCTATTTATAACAGTTGGATTTACTAGAGGGTAAATTGGAATTGATCTCTTTTACTGTAAACAAAGGGAAAACACTATTTACCAGGTGGCCAAAACATAAATGTAAGCCAAAGTGGTTGAAGAATGTGGGTGAAAGTTGAATTTTTACGTTGAACACAATCATCAGAACGTTTTTGAAAATGCGCATAGGATTGCCACCCTGTGCAGGGTGGTTGTGACAGGACCTCCGCCCTATCCTGGATGGGGGTCACTAGACTGCCGCCTAGGTAGGGTGGCGGTCCTGTCACTTAAGACTAAAATGTAAAGAAAAAAGGGGGTAGAGGACAAAACAAAGCACACAAAGCTTGGATAGAGAATTTGGGATGTAAAGATATACTTGGTGAGATTTTCTTGATTTTGAACACCTTGCGAAGAGACATGAATCATCATTGGGGTTTCTGTAACCTCTTTCCAGTAGTACAGTACCTATATTTTTGGGTACGTACATATTGCCCCCTCAGAGAATCATTTTAGCCATGAAGAGGCATAAAACGGTGGGTCTGAGTATGGTGGTCCCAAAAATGGGGAGTCATAAGCTATACCTGACACTCCCGTGTGTCGAAACATCACCACCTAAATTCCCACTATCTAGAAAATGAAAAGAGGACTCAAGCGCAGATAGATAAAACAAATCAATAAATAAATAATAAAATAATATGAAATGAGGACTTACCATTCATGTGGGGATTAGAACTTACCTCCATCGACACTCTAACTCTACGTAAGAATAGTCAAAATAGCATTAGAATACTATATATATTTAAAACAAGCTCATTTTACTATTCATTTGTGTGTTGATTTGGTGGTTTTTGAGCTCTGGGACCCACGGTGACTATTTTCGACATAAGTACAGTCAAAACATTCATTGTGAGATCGTGATCATGCCTCTGAGAGTAGGATATCAACCCGTGAAGTCTCAGGTTAGTTCTTCTCATTTTATCATTTTTAAATCCAAAACATATAAATGTTGAAATCTTTGTCCTGGGGGGATTATTTTTGAAAATGTTAGTTTTAAATGAGTCTCTAGGGGGGGTGCTCATAGGGTAGGTCTTTATTTCAGTCAAAATGGTGTATTTTTTCCTTTTTAAAGTCTTTTTAGGGCTTTTGAGCCGTTTGGTGATTCGAGACAGGACCGCCGCCATGCACAGAGTGGCGGTCATGGGACTGCCACCCCATGATGGTGGTGGTTACGAGACCACCGCTTCATAAGGTAGTGGTTACATGAATGCAACCTTAGAAGGTGGTAGTTAGGAAACTACCGCTTTGCACAGGGTGGCAGTTTCGAACAAAATGCAAAAAAGAAATGTAAATTACTTAATTTTTTCACATTTTTGGACAATTTTAATATGTTCTTGGTAATTTTTCTAGTTAGATTATGTTACTAACTTACTCTTTTTCTCTATTTTAGGTGGATGTAGAAGAAGGAGGAGTACATCAGATGGAGTTAAGAGAGGGAGTTTGATTGGCTTCCAGCAGTGTTAGAGGCACTCACTTAGGCAGAGTAGAGATACTCTACAGATGGGCTGGCATCTTGGAGGATCTGCACGGGTTCCATCATGTTACACCTGCTAGTCACATATTGTGTGACTTGTTTTCATATCTAGGATGTAGATCAGAACACTTTTCAATTTCTAGGAGTTAGGGGTGAGTGGACCATCACCCTAGAGGATGTTTATCCCATAAATTGGGGGTCTCGATTCTTAAGAGATGGTTGTCTCTTAAGAAAACAGTATCCAAATCTCAGATGGTTCAGTGGGCCACCTATATGGGAGATACTTGTTGTCTCCATGGGCTCAAAGAAGGGGGTGAAGGTCCGTTCTATTGTTGGTTCTAGATATCCCTGTGCTCTATCAAGGTTATTATGGGTATCCTTGGCCTCGCGGTTGATTGGGGACAAGGGAGGGGATACTGTCTTATACTACTGGACTCCTATCATTGCACAATATTGAGGCACATGACCATTTTTACACTTGGGGAGCATAGACATCCTTAGGACCACCTATCATGATTTGTATAGGATGGTTCAGATTATAGGGGACAGTCATTGAGTCACCCTACTCTAGTCATGAGTTGGGTGTATGAGTGCATCATTCCCTATGGGAGAGTTGTATACAGGTAGAGAATCCTAGGGAAGCTGCCAGGGTAGTTAGGTGGATAGGGATGACCGTACTTAGGATGCCACACCAGCCAGATGGCTTCCTTAACTACTACAGACATGGAGGACACTCCTTATCAGGCCATGGTAGGGTTATCGGAGAGAGGAGACATACACATTACACTCACTTGCCTACTACTTCCACATAGTCAGTTGATAGATAGGATGGGGAAGTTGGAGATCCACCCCTTTGAAAGAGTACCACAATAGTTTGGCCTCCCCTACATTGATATGTTTCCTCTAGTGGGGCCAGTATATAGGTCTATTCGTGAGGCTAGCGGAGGTCCTAGAGGCTAGGGTTGGACTATGATCACTCGTGGAGTTCTCATTACACCTAGGTGGGTGGTTTATGCCCGAGGGGTAGCCAATGCTCCTCGAGTAGCTTTACTTCATATTGGAGGTGGTCTTGCTCATAGTGGAGAGAGCAATGAGCCCATTGATGTGGACTCATAATCTAAGGAATTCACTAGGAGAGGAGATAGAGGAGGACACAGGTGGGATGGTCGGGGATGATAGGTGGGATGGTCTGAGTGGCATGACACTGAGAGTGAATCTTGAGTGTCATGACACTTAGAGATATCTTGAGGGCCGAGAGGGTAGAAGAGATTGAAAAGAAGGTGACCCTAATCTCAGAGGAGTTTCCTTCTTGGTACATTAGGGGAGATGATGAGTCCATAGCAGGATGTCACCTCTTTCCAGATTTGGGGGAGCTTCCTCAGTTAGCGGAAGCACCAGTGGAAGGTACAAATCCTAGAGATTCTACCTGGATTCTTGGAGATCCAAGTGAGTTACTACTCTTTTCTCTATTTTGTTTCAGTTAGAATTGTTTAGTTGATATTTCCCTTTTGTTGTTTTGTTTTGTTTTTGACTTTATCTTGGACAATTTTATAACTTGTTTATTTCTCCTTTTTTATTTGTAGTGACTACTGAGGGATGGCAAGATTTGATTTTCCAAGTGTGCACATGGACACTCTACTGCTCCCTTCAGATATTACACAAGCTTGAGATTACTGACGGACATGGGAGAACCCTTAGTAGCCGGATAGACATACCAACGTCTTTGCCCCGGTCTGGAAGGTGAAAAATATCATGACTTCTCTCTGTGTACTGAGGTAGCTAGATATAGGACCGCTGAGCACTTGATGAGGAGGATTCTGTTCTCACAGTGAGACCATAGCTACTGGCCGTGATCGTGATCCCTCAATTCACTTAAAACATCGTCGCATTAAGAGTCCTAGATGCGTTCATGCACCTTATGCTGAGGGATCTCACAGGGATTAAGAGATCATAGTGTCCTTTTGCAGTCATTTTTGGTCAGCATGTTTATATGAGTGTTTTTGTATTTTCTGGGCTCATTGAGTGTTTTGACCATGCCTAGTGCATGATGGCATTATACATAAAACATGATTCATATATATATATATATATATATATATATATTTTTGGATCTAGATCTTCATGTGTCTAGAATTTTTGTGATTCGTTTCTCATGTGTATACTAGATGTTTTTAGAATCTTTGTTTTTATATGATTTTCATAGATGTATGCAATGGATGACAAGCGATAACAAATATTGAACATGGTGTTTCTATTTTTTATTTGTTTTTGTTATGATGATATGTGATGATGTAAAACATATTGTAGTACTGAAATTTTGGATTCTTTGGGCAATATTCGTTGCTTCTTCTTGTTTTGGAAAAACGTGATGACCATGTATAGTGATAAGAGAGATGAAATTGCCCCATTCCTAACTCCATGCAAAACTAGTAAGATATGAGGGCTCAACACCAAGAGTTGGGAAGGGCGCAAATTATATGAGTTTTATTGAATGAAATGATGAGAGATAGACAAACTAGTGATAGAAACCAAACTTAGACCTACACACTTATTCAATAATCAAAACTACCACTAAGATCAAAAGGCAACTTACTTTCCAGTTTATCTAGACTTAGATCTATAAATGGAAACCTAGTTGAAAAAATATAGTTTTGATGATTTGATCTCTTTGGAATTTGGACACTTATTTTCACTTAATATAATTTGATTTGTATTTCTAAAATACCAAGATTTGTTAATTTGTGTGAATGGACCCCGCACACCCTGCCCCATGCCATTAGTAAGAAGCATGGGTTTGTCACTAAAGGCAGGATATAGGTGAGTAAGGGAACTTATCTCCTTTCTCAACCTCGCACCACCAGTAATAGATGTGGAATTTTCACCGAAGGTTGGTGGGGCAAAGAAGTGTGTAAAATAAAATATTATGTTTTCTTGGTATTTTTGATTCTATTTGATTTCGACACTTATGATCTGTGATTTTGGAATATCCTTGTTTCAAAGAGACATAAGAGGGATAGATGTGACACCAAGAAGCTTCTAGAACATACCGTAAGTAAGAACAAACTTCACCTAGTAGAAAGAAAGAGCAAAAACCAAGTATGGAGGCCTTAGTATGGTTTTCGTCAATATTTTTTTGTTGGTCTTGATGAAAACATTTTGGAACTATTTGATGATATTATGAAAACTTGAAGAGATATTATTTTTAATGCTTTTGCAACCAATACTTTCAGAAGCTTGTAATAGAATTACTTAAGAATAAGTTCCTTGACAACAATGATTACGAAACGGGTGAACAAAATGAAAAAATTAAGTGACTAATGTAATGTAGGTAGATATAATATACAAATGGTGACGTTGATGCCTTATGCGTAAAACCGTTTAAGATGTAAGGAATTGATTGTTTCATTGAATTCCTCACCTTCTAGCGTACACAAAATATACACACCGTTTTCATAGTATTTCATGACTCGGTATGGGCCCAACCACTTAGGCCATAATTTCCTTCCTTCACCGGTTTTCTTATCAATCTGGTTGTCCAATCTTAGAACTAGATCTCCCTCATATATTTCTTGCTTGTAGACCTTTTTGTTACATTTTTGGAACATCCGGTCAACATAGGATTTGTGTCATTATTTGGCATTAAACCTGGCCTCATCAAGGACTTTCTAGTTGAGAGAGGCGTGCCTCTTTATAGGCTTCTTCTCCCAAAATCCCTTGTAATGAGATGCAGAGACTGGGTATTTTGACCTCAAGTGGGAGAACTGCTTCTACCACGAATACCAATGAGAAAGGGGTTGCTCCTGGTTGTGTCCTTATTGAGGTTTTGATGGGCCCACAAGGCTGGGTATAATTTTAAATGCCAATCTCATTTGTTCTCCTTAACTATTTTGAGGAGAATAGCTTTTAATGTTTTGTTTGTTTCTTCGTCTTATCCATTGGCTTGAGGGTAGTAAAGAGAGGTCGTATGATGATTTATCTTGAATTTACTTCATAACTCATGGACTTCATCACTCTTGAAGGATGTGCCATTATCTGAGATAATGACTTGTGGGATGTCGTACCTGTAAATGATTTGATTCAAAATAAACTCAGTGACTACAGAACCTGGTATGGTGGTGAGAGGCATAGCCTCTACCCATTTGGTAAAATATTATGTGGCCATAATTATAAAGTTATGGCCATCTGTTGATGAGGGAGAGAATTTCCCTATCCAATCTAGACCCCACGTGGAAAAAGGCCATGGGATTGCAATTGGTTGCAGAGCCTGTGCTGGCATGTGAATCTCGTGAGATAATTCTTGGTATTTATGGAACTTACGCACATAATCTCTACTACATTCATGTTCTAGAGTGGGCCAAGAAATAGCCCATCCAATGTATTTTATGAGCAGTGGCGTGACCACCAAAGTGGCCTCCACATATCCCACTGTGGGATTCATAAAGAATATTTTTGGATTCTTCATTGTCAATGCATCTTAAAAGTATTCCATCGAAGGCTTTACGAGTAGAGCACTTGTTCTAAGATAACATATTTAGCAGTGATAATGCATAGCTTCCTTCTTTGTTGTGATGTTACACCTTCTAGGTACATATGGTCCATGATAAAATTGATGATATCGGTGTACCAAGGGCATGTAGAGATGGTGGGTCTGGTTTTGACAAAGTATATGCATTCATCAGGAAACTCTAGATTTACCAGATCACCTCCATCTAACAGATTGTCAGCTAACCATTCTATAATGATTTGTCCCTTAATGGATTTTTGGTTTACAAATGTTAATTTAAATTCACCCATCAAGGTTATGAAATGTCCAACCTTTTTAGATAAAGACCCTTGTGTGAGGAATGTTCATAAATTATCTGTCTTTACAATGACTCTTGTTTCTTGATTTAACATGTAATGTCTTAAACGTTTCATTGCAAATACTATGGCAAGGCATTCTCTCTCTGCCTGTGTATAACATGTTTCATAATCAAGAAACATTCGGCTAATGAAATAGACTGCATGTTCTCATTTATCATTATCTTCTTGAGCCAGCATACAGGCTAGGGAGACATCATTATCCCATGAATACATGATCAAAGGATGATCTGGTCTGGTAGACATTAGCGTGGGAGGAGAAAACAAGAACCATTTAACCGCTTTGAAGGCCTCGTTGCATTCTTCATTCAGATCAATGCTATAATATTTCTTTAATAGATTATTGATTGGATGAATAGAAAAACTTAAATATGGGATAAACCTTCGGATTGCACTGAGTTTCCCAAGAAATGATTTGATACCGGACTCATCTGATGGTGGAATCATTTCAAGAACAACCCAGATTTTGGATGGATCAACATCAATCCCTCATGAGGATATAATGTAACTTGGAAGCTTGCATCTTGTCACTCCAAATACACATTTCTCTGGGATCAATGTGACACCATATTCAATCAATCATGAGAGAATGATACAGAGTACTTCTGGGTGATCACAGTGCTTCTTTTCCTTGGACAACAAGTCATCCACGTAGGATTCCATAATTTTGTGAATAAGGTCATGGAATATGTATGTCATTTCCCACTGGTATGTAGTGTTGGCGTTCTTAAGACCGAACGACATGACATCGTAACAATAAGTTCACCGAGGAGTTATAAACGTGGTCTTGGCTTGATCCTGTTTAGATATTTTAATCTGATTATACCCTGAGAACCCATCCATGAGGGACAACAGTTCAAATCCAACTGTTGCATCAACAATAACGTCAATGGATGGTAATGGGAAGTCATCTTTGGGACAAGCTTTGTTAATATCCCAAAAGTCTATGCAAATGCGCATCTTCTCATTTTTTTGAGAATAGGGAAGATATTAGATACCCATTGTGAATAGTCAACTGGTTTGATGAATCCCACTTGGAGAAGTTTCATTACTTCTTCTTTCACCATGAGAGCCACTTTTGGCTTCATTGGTATTGACTTTTGTTTAATTGGATTTACATATGGTTTGGTGACAAGATTATGTACCATGATATGTGGTGTAATTCCTGTCATTTCTTTGTAGTTAAACGCGAAAGCCTTTTGATGTTATTTAAGGATTTTGGTGTGTATTTCTCTCTCCTCTAGAGTTAATGAGGATCCCAACTTCAAAAATTTTGGTTCTTCCTCAGTTCCAATGTTTATGTCAATTGTTTCTTTTATTAAGGAAGTGTTGCCTTCTTCAAATTCAAGCAGGGCCGGAGGTAGTTCCAAACTTTCTCTATTCTCTACCTCATAGATATCGAGATCCTTTTGTGGAGGAGACTCTATCATGGGATTTCCAAAATAGGTAGAGGAATGTGGTATTAGGGAAAGATCCACTATGTGATGAGTGAGATGTAGCTCTGTATAGGCGTTTAGATATTTGAGAGTGACTCTATCACTGCCAAAGTGATCCAGGATGGAAAACTCATTCTCAGATTCTATATGAGTCAGGAGCGGGTTTTTTGGTATTTTACGCACCAATGGTTCAGTACGAAGTGATACCATGAAACTTGTGTTTTCCAACTCATTGTTTAGAGTAAAATGGGAAGTTGAGGTTGTTATTGAATCTACGAGAAGGTTCTGCTCTCATGGGATTGCTTCAATTGATATGAAGTTGAATCCTTTTCTTAGATCTAATACCATCATTTTGTAGAGTTGTAAATGTTCAGCTCTAGTCTCATATACCTCAGAGACTTGGTTTGTAACTAGTTGCGAGTCTCCTAGCACTCTAATGTTATCAACACCCATTCTTTTGGCTATGATGAAGCCAAGGAGGAGGGCTTTGTACTCGGCCTTGTTGTTTGTACATTCAAAGTTTAATTTAAAGGAAAAAGGAAGGATCTTTCCCTCAGGAGAAGTGAAGATCACACTTGCCCCAGCTCCAAAGCGACATCTAGCTCCATCGAAGTGGAGAGTCCAATATTTGCTTGGAAAAATGGATGTTGGGATATTCGTCATGTCTATTTCTTCTGCCTCAGTTACTTCTACCATACAAACTTTGTCTGATGGAAGGGAACCAATTCCTAGGGTGTATCCCATACCCATAGAATCAAATGGTAGGATAATGGGTAGATATTTCTCTGGTAATTCTATAATTTTTGTGGTAGTCCCTAATGACACCGTTTCTATGAGGTTAGTCTCATTTTTGAGTGATGGAACTTCCTCGACAAGATTTGTAATTTCCAATTCTGTTGTAGGTATCAAATTCTCTTCTGGTTTTGAATTAATTAGTTTGATAAGTTGATTCGTTGGGAGTTCAAACTCAAAGTGAATGCTTGGTATTTTCTTCAAGTCGGTTAGGTGTATATCAAAGGGTTTTGGGTTACCTTGTGCCACAAATATTTTCTCTAAGTGCAAAAATCTTATTTCCTAGAATAAAGTGGAAGGGGTTACTTTCATGTGGTGTATCCATGGTCGACCAAGGATCATATTATAGTTGGTTTCCCGATCTATAATATAAAATTTGGTGAGGACCGTCTAGGGTCCTAAGGTGACTGGTAAAATTATGGTTCCAATTGAAGTGGCCTTGAGGCTATCATAACCTCTTAGCATATTTCGTGTTGTGGAACAATTTGTTTCTCAATATCCTAGCTTTTGAAGAAAAGTGAAGGGAACTATGTTAACTATTTCCCCATTGTCAATCATTACACGTTTAACATAGTTATTGTAAACCCATACCTGTAAATGCAAGGTTGCGTCACCTCTACGTGTAGTTTCAGCGTCTATTGGCATTTTGTTGATATCAAATATAAATTCAGTATCCTTATCTGGCTGCCCTGGAGGGTAGACATCAAAGTCTACATGCTTTACTTGTGTTTCTGGAGGAGGAGTGATGTTAATTAAATGACCAAAGCCTAATGCTTCTAAGAGAGCAGCCCTATGGGTAGGAGAGTTCTTCAACAAATCCAAGAAGGAAATATGAGAGAAGGTCTTTGTTAAGTCATTAATTAAATCATAAGCACCTATGGGTTTTACCAATGTTTTTTGAATGTTGTCTGGTTCTAATGGATAACTTGGAACTGGTTGAGAATAATAATCCCATGTTCTTGTTATGGTTTCTATGGGAAGCTTGGTGTCTAACTCTACCAGGCCAACTATCTTGGTTTGCGGTCGAGTTCCTAATTGGGGTGCAAATGGTGGATTTAATGAAGTTGAGGCTTCATGATCGTTATTTCCTGTCATAACACCCTTGTTCATTCTGCTTGGATCTAACCTGTTATTGTTAGAATGATTTGGGAGCGGATCGTTAAAGATCTTCAGGGATACATTTTGTAGGGATACATTTTGCAGGGAAACTACCCCTGTGTAAGTGTTTGGTGTGGGTACTACATAATTTGCTAAGAATATATCTATAAAGAGTTTTCTTTGGTCTTCTGGAAAATACTGCATGAATTTATTGTAGTCACGACAAGTCCTAGTATCATGGCCTTGAATCTTGTGGAAACCACAATAAAAATTGGGATTATAGTTTCGAGGTTGTTGATTTGAAACCTGTTGTGGTCTGAAATTCTGATAAGGTTGATGGTTGTTAGATTTAAAATTTTAAGGCAGTTGCCTTTGGTTTTGAATCTAATATCCAGTTGGGTTTTGATTTAGACCTTGTGTTTGGATTTTCTGTTGTTGTTTTTTTTGTTGTTATTGTTGTTGTTATTGTCATGGTGGGCGATTAAAATCCACCACGTTGATTGTTGCAGTAATGTTGTTATTTCACTAATTGTTAACGGGTGACGAAATGTTTACAACATTTTCTCTTTTAACTTGGTCTGTTACTCCATTTGTTGTAACCCCACAGTTTTTGTTAAGGATTTTGGGTCCTTGATTGGTATTCCCAGCATTAGGATAGTTTGTGATGTTTTGATTGGGAGTGATTAATTTCCCGTTCGTTCCATATGTCTTACAGCCACTATCTATTGTTGTTTGATCTATTTAAATAGCACTCTTGAGTACTTCATCATAAGTTCTTAGTGGGAACTTCTGGACTTCTTCTTTTATCTCTCTATTGAGGGAATGAAGGAATAAATCACGTAGTTCCATCTTATCCATTTTTGGAGCACTTTTTGATGAGTAGAGAACCATACGCCATCTTTGAATAAAATGAGCAGTGGATTCATTATGCTCTTGTTTAATATGCAAGAATTCCCTGATTCATGTTCTCAATAATTTGTTCATATCAAAAGCTTTAATAAACTCTAACACAAGTTATTTGAATGAGTGTATCGAGGCTTCAGGTATTCTGTAGTACCAATCAAGGGAAATACCCTTTAAGGTTTTAGAGAATATCTTAGCAACAACCCCATCCTAAGGGAGTAGTTCTTGGATGGCCGTGGCATAGGCCTTGATATGTGCATTTGGATCTCCCTCCCCTTTGTATTTGGGTAAATCGGGAAGAGGTCTTCAAAGCATGACACTTCGTATGGTGAAGTCTAAGGGCTCTTTTAAATATTCTGAGTAAGTCCCTATTGCATAGGCTTCGACCATCGATGGTTCTTGTTGAGGGGGTGGCGGTGGCATGGGTTGTTGATATGGCATAGTCTATGTATTTGTAGGGACCTAAGGGAATCCCTATGGTTGAGCAGACATCCCAAGAGAGGAGAACATGCCTCCCTGTGGTGATTTTGAATAAATGTTTAAGTAGGGAGGAGTATTACTTTGGTATGGATTATTTGGTGCTAAACTGGGAGGTATCATATTTTCAACTGGAGCGGTGTTTGAAAATGCGGTCCTAGTTGGTGTTTGCTGTGGATAGTTATACGAATGTTGAGGAGGCATGCCTAACGTGCATGTTCCTGTAAGGAGGTCAACCTGGCTGGGATGATGTGGAGGGTTGGGGATTCTTGCTTGCCCAAAATATGAATTTTGATTTGCTTGAGCAAGTTCCAATCCTCTAACTTTCTCAACTAAGGCTGAGATGACCTCGATTGGTGAAGACACAGTGTTTTTCCTTAATGGAATTTGTTGTACATCTTGAGGTTGTAAAGGGGTATGATACCCTACTATGAATTGATCATTACCTTGCCAAGCTTCACCGATAATATTTCCCATAGGTTGTGGAATGGGGGTGTTTTCTTGGTGCGGGGTATTGGGTTATGTTTGCAAACTTCCTATAGGTGGGTACATGTTTTGGAAATGTTGTTCACTCCTAGCGTAATGTGCTAAATACTCCTCATCTAAAAATGGAAGTGGATCTGACTGTCTACTTATTTGTGATCTGAACAAAACCTGAGGAGATGAAATGGATTCTCTAGTAAGCGTCATATTGTTAGAGCTTGAGGGCTCTGGTTGTTATGTTTGTGCAAGCTGATCCAAATCCTCAATTCAGAATGAAGAACTAGAGCTAGTTCTTTGAGGAGGAGTTTTTGATGACAATTAATTACCTGAATAGTTCTCAGCCCATGCAGAAAGTGAGTGTGATTGTTGTCTATTTGTTTGACCATAATTTTCTTCGAGACCTAAGAGAGGTCTATCATATGTGTCATATCCTGACATATTCGGGGGTATATGAATACCCACAGAATAATGGGAAAGAGCGAAGGTGGATGAAAGAAATGAAAATAAAAGGAGGATAGTTGTTTGCTTCACATTAGGTTCAACAATTTTTTATGATAGAAAAGTGACATGCGAGCATGAGAATCTACAAGCAACTCTTCTTCGTACTCGACCTCCTGAGGTCATGCCGAGACAGCCGATGAGAATGGAATATATGTGGATACAGACAAACTAGTTGAGAAATCTTATAGCCTCAACACGTAATAATGGAATCTACGAATCTAAGGCAAACAAGGCCCTCCTAACCTGAATTGGTGTAATGGATCGTTTGGATATAATAGCTTCCCGGAGGCTCCAATAAATGTTGAGCTCTATCGAGATCCTATTTATTGGTTATTTGATACGCAGAAAATGACCTGTAGGTGCTTTGTGTATATTTTCAGACAAGGTCATGGAAAATGGTGATGATAGGTGTAGTGGATCCTCCGGAGTTTTATGGATGATTTTCTGGTCTAGTTTAGAAATCCCTAGCCTGATTGGTTGCTATGTTTAATACGGAGAATTGTGTAATGATGTCTAGTAGAAGTGGTGAGGATTTGAGTATTAGTGTGTGTAAACCAGCATCAATGTTTGATTGATCAGTAGGCCTGTTGGGTTATGGGACATTTAGATCACAACCATAAGTTTGTGGTTGTGGCAGACCTCCTATGGTCATATGAGGAGTCAATCTCTCCTTCCGACTATCCAATAGTCGTAAGCTTTTTCAACTTCTATGTTTAGAACTAGAAGTTGTTTGATTTTCTCATAATACCTTACAGGCGTTCTGGCAACTTCAATATGTAAGCTAGTATCTATGTCAATGAGGAGGTCTCCTGTGTTGCATTGTGGAACTAAAGGATCACAACCAAATATTTGTTCTCTTTCAAGTTCTTATATGGTCATGCAGATATCCTATCAAGGCAGTCTGTAGTTGGGTTGATTTGACCAGAATGTGTATGCCTTTTCATCTTCAATATTCAACTCTATTAATTGTTTACTAATTGCTTGTAGGTTTATTTTTGTTCGAAAAACCTGAATCCTAATGTCTTGATCTATATCAGCTAGTGTTATGGAGAAATTTGGTTGAGGTACCACCAGTTTGAAAACGTAATCTCTGGGCTCTCTAGGTCCCGTGATTGTCATGCAAAGATGATTCAACTTTAACTGAAATGAATAAACTAATTATGAAATATATATCTACACTATGCATATATTCTTTTATTTTTTGTATTTTTGATGATGTGTATTTGAATGAAATTAAAAGAGTATTTATTCTAATATGTTCAGAAAATGGACATTTAATCTAATAACAGAATTAAAACAAGCAAGGTAGCCTGGTATAGCTATTTACCTGTGCAGTTGTGAATTTATCCTAAATATTTAAATAACTAACTAGTTTAATCGAAAGACTTATGATCCTACCTCAGAAGTGAGGAATGAATCATAGTTTCTCAGAAAGTATCATTCCCCACAACTTCCCTGGCAATATCGAAAGCAAGCTTTAACTGAAATGAAATACTTTACTACTCTATTTCTTATATTGTAACTAGAACTTTGATAGCTCAAACCTGGAGTTTACAGAATAGTGGTAAGTCCAATTATGTCGTGACTTGTCCCCTCAGTGTGATCTCCTCATTCCTTCGTGTTCTCGTGAATCTAGAAAAGTGTGTATGTGATAGTGTCAGCAACGGAAGATACTCGAACAATGGCAGCTTTGGATATAAATTGAATACAATGCAAGTAAGAGAGGGATAGTGCAAGTGAACAGAGCTTGACTATGCAATTCCTAACAGGATTTATTGTGGGGATACAATGCAAATAAGCCAAGAATTTTAGGATCTATCTCTTGTGACAAACAAAACCTACAACTCTAAGATGGATTCTAATCTAAAAATGAAACTACCTTATGCTAAATTGATTATATGGGACACCAAAGAAGTAAGATGAAAGAAAGAAGATCAAATGATTTCTAAAACAAAAATGAGAGGCTGATAATTCATGCAAAATATGAAACTATTGAAAATCATGCAAGAATTTCAAACAAATTGAATAATCAAACACAGAAGGAGAGGGGCCTTTTGTTTGAAAACAAGCTAGCTATTTATAGCATTTGGATTTACCAGAGGGTAACTTGGAATTGATCTCCTTCACTATAAAAAAAAGGGAAAACACTATTTACCAGGTGGCCAAAACATAAATGTAAGCCAAAGTGGTTGAAGAATGCATGTGAAAGTTGAATTTTTACGTTTGACATGATCATTGGAACATTCTGGAAAACGGGCACAAGACCACCACCTTGTACAGGGCGGTAGTTACAGGACCGCCACCCTATCCTGGGCGGTGGTCACAGGACCGCTGCCCATGCAGGGTGGTGGTTCTGTAACTTAAAGACAAAAAATAAGGGAAAAGAGGGGCAGAGACTAGAACAAGATATGTAAAAGCTAGACAAGGCTTTCTAGGATGCACATGTACACTTGGCAAGCTTTTATGGATATTGAAAACCTTGTGAAGAGATCTGAATCATCATTGGGGTTTTTGTAACCTCTTTCCAGTAGTACAGTACCTACATTTTTGGTTACGTACAGTAATCGAGTCATGGAATGAATAGATCGGTGTATCACCAAGTCATTTATAGTTGCATATGGTTATCTGTTATGAGATTGATTGGCATTGAATGTGTGTTCTAAATAAAGTTTTATTTAGAGTAGTGAATATATGTAAAAACAAATTCCCTTGTTTCTAAAGTCTTAAAATGGGAATGTTACAAAGTGGTTTATTACATAAGTCGTACACTTCTAGAATATGAAACTAGGTACACCCATGCTGAAAAGATTTTCTTAGCTTTAGTTTTTGTCGCTACTAAACTGCGTCATTACCTACTCAGCCACAAAACCTTTATCGTCACTAACACTGATCCCCTACATTACTTGTATTCCAAACCCTACCAACATCAACGTGTTGCATGTTGGCTCATACTTCTTGTAGACCTTGACCTTGAATTCGTCCATCAAAAGCATGTAAAATTCTAAGCCACCATTGACACACTAGCAAACACACCTCTTTCTATAGGTCAACCCTCTAACTTTGATTTCCCAAATGAATCCATTGTTACCCTCTCTTTAGATGATACCACTTACCAAATGACCTTATATTTTTATGGTTCCAAATGTTAACATGGAGGCGGTGCAGGTGTTATCCTCATTCCTCTTGATGGTGAACCTATGCATTTATCTTTCAAACTATATTTTGATTACATTAACAACATCTCCAAATATGAAGTACTCGTATTAGGCCTTCAAACCACCATCTCCCTAGATGTTAAATTAATTAATATCTTTGGTGATTCCCAACTGGTTGTAAACCAAGTTAATGGTATATACCAATGTTGTAATGAAATACTCTAAAAGTACAAATGTCACATCAACATACTTTTGAATACCTTTAACCGTTACGAACTTCAAACCACCTCACATTGTACTAATAAATTTGTGGATGTCATGGCCTAGATGGCTTCTCAGATACTTCTTTGACTGTTGACTCCAAAATCTTTGTCACAATACAAAGGTTGCAATCACCCTCTTATTTATCTCATGAAGTCAACTCTATCAGAACCGTTGCACCTGACCCACATGACCTTTGGTATAATAAGTTTGTAAACTACCTTTCCCTTTGTATTCTACCTTTCAATCTCACTAGTAATAGATAATGTGCCTTTCTTAAAGGTGTCTTTTGAGATGTCATCATGAGTGATCTCCTTTATAAATGTGCATTCGATGGTATACTCTTCTACTGCCTTACAAGTTCTAAACTTCCTTACACCATCAAGGAAGTTCATGACGGAATTTGTGGAGGACAGTTTAGTGGCTTAGCTATCACTAAATGCATTATTCACCTAGGCTATTAGGCCAACCCTAAACCGTGACTGTTGTGACTATGTCAAATGTTGTGTGAAATGTCAACAACATGCTAATCTTCATCACACACTCAGTCATGCCTTACAAGTCACACGATACATTTGGCCTTTCTCTCAATGGGGTTTGGATCTAGTTGGAGAGATCAATCCTCATTATTCACAATGCCAACAATGGATTATAACCACCATTGAATACTACACTAAATGGGTAGAAGCCATTCCCCTCATTTCTACAAAAGTCGAGAAAAATTTTGAATTCATCAACCATCACATAATTTGTCACTTTGGTGTCCCTCACCGCTTCATCACTTATAACGGAAAGCAATTCAAAAACAAAACCCTCCGAAAAATTTGTGGTGCTTTTGAAATTCAACTCATTTTCTCATCACCTTATTACCCACAAATAAATGGACAAGTAGAATCAACCAATAAAACCTTGAACAAAATTCTTATGAAATTAGTTGATGATACTGGGAAGGATTGTCATACGCACATTCCTTTCTCCTTGTGGGCTTACCACACTAGTATTCACACTTCACATGTTTCCACACCATTCTCTCTGGTCTACAATACCAAGGTTTTCTTGCCTCTCAAATTCCAAATTCCATCTCTCTGCATCTCACTCCCAGACATGCTCAACGATGATGAATTTTGTCATGACCGTTTAGCACAACTTGAGTTGTTAGATGAACGTCATCTCAATGCTCTTGATCATCTCCAAATCTACCAAAAACATATCAAACATGCCTATGAAAAATGTGTCCATGAACAAACATTCCAGGTTGGTGACCTCGTCCGTATGGAAAATCAACATGTAACCAAAGAAGAGAAAAGCAAATGGGGAAAATTTACTCCTAATTGGCTTGGAACCTATATCATTACTCATGCCTACAGATTAGGTGTTTATCATTTGTTTTCACTTGAAGGTAAACCCAATCCTGAGCCCCTCAATACCTTGCATATTAGACAATTTTATTTTTGAAATCAAGTCTTATATCACCTTATGTCTATGGACCGCTCGTCCCTTGAGCATCATTCACCTTCCATGTTACCTATTTTGAGGATCTGTGACTAAACAAGAATCATGTGGTTACCTATCACCTTTCAGCATTATCTTCAATATGAGTATTACGACTCTACTTTGGCAAGATTCTCATGGATACTTTTCCTCTTTTTCAAAGTTGGAATCCCATGGTCGTTCATCACTTGAGACTATCTCTTTCGTAAGTTAACCTTTGTGTGTTATGCTTTTGTCTTCTAAATAAAAACCTAATTTTATTCCATAGTCTTGTCCATGACTAAAAGGTCCAAAAGTAAAATGGGAATTAACTCCTTGAGTCAAACTTCCAACAAAAGGATGACTCCCTCAAAAGGGATATCTCTTCTCTCTATCTCGCCGCTATGAATAGACTGCTCCCTTGAAGGAAAACTATATAAATTCATTGTAAAAACAATATAAAATATTTAGAAGCTTCCCGCATCGATCAACTTCATGAAGACCTTAAGGAGATAATATACTCGTCCCATATAGACTTCCTACATCGATCAGTCTATAAAAAAAAAATGAAGAAAATCATAACTTTTTTTCAAGGACTTCCCTATTTTTGATCATGGGTTTCTTTCCAGATAAACATGTTGTCATACACTAAGTTACACTAAACCACCCATTTTTAACCTCATTTCCTTTTCACCCTAATTTCCTTCCTGCTCAACGGACTAGCCACAACTATGACATTTCGTGATCACGTGATTTTCTTCACCCTTAGAATAGTTCATTATGTAATGCCTTTAGGGTCTTACGTTCATAAGCCCATCTTTGGTAGGATGAACTCATTAGGGTTCTTATCAATCAAGCAGATCTTTTACCATCTCTTACAATTTACCTTTTTCATTACTTATTGATTCTCTATACAGGACCTGAACATTGACACATACATTTTAAAATATTTCCACTATCACCTAAGACTCAACCATGCCTATAACCTAGACTCAACCATGCCTATGACCGAGACTCAACCATGATTATGACCTAGACTCAATCATGCCTAAAACCTACTAACCCATTCCTCTAATTCATCATATTCTTCCCTGGCTTATGGCATAACTACATAAGCCAGAGGCCCCTTTTCGTTGGGGCTATGTAGGCAGCACTCCTAGGACATAGGACCCTTAGATGTTAGCTCGGCCACTCTTTACCATAACCTATTTTACCCTATTTTCCTATTTGTATTCTATCTTAATTTCCATTTTTATAACACTTGGAAAATTACAACACATACATATCTACCATGTTATTGCATTATAAAAACCTCCAATCAATCAAGACACATTTGCATAATATCAAATATTTTGGAAACTTACACCATAACATACATATAACTCATCATTCATTTCCCATCTTACCAATAACTTGGAAATTAAATCAAAAATTAAAAACACGACTCCATCGTTGCTTAATAAACCTGACTCCATCATGCCTAAACTAACCTGACTCCATCATGCCTCAACCGACGTGACTCCATCATGCCTAAACCAACCTGACTCCATCATGCCTAAACTGACCTGACTCCATCATGCCTAAACCAACATGATTCCACCATGCCTAAACCAACCTGACTTCATCATGTCTAAACCACCTGGTTTCAACCCATATACATATAACGATGAAAATTTTACAATACAAGTACATCATCCATCCAATATAAATCATCAACTATATAAATGGGAGAGTATGTGTATCAATACATATATACACAAATACAAATAAATACCAGTATCTCAAAAACTCTCATATACAGCCTCATTATCTTCAGCACACAAGCCATTATATGATAAAAACTCTCATGTATAACCTCACTATCATCGGCACGCAGGCTAGTATATATCAAAAATAAATACTCAAAATGACGACATCAATTATCAGCCCATCTGATGTCCATGTCAGTCTCATATGTCTCCTATCCTCCATGTCAGCGCCATGTCATCATCTCTCTCCCCTTTATGGGTCTATCCCTCACTTCCACCTATCCTGCAACTAGGTCAAGCCTCCGTGAACTAATGGCCTCCCCTGACCCTGTCTCTAGGCTCGCCAACCCCCTATACTCTCTGCACTATGCATGTGAGATCTCATCCTCTCACTTAAGGCCTGTTGCACCCTGTACTCTACATAGGACGAGACGTCTATCTTGGAAGAATTCAAATGAACCTGATAGTATTTGGCCTCATTTAGGGCATCCCTAAATCTAGCCATTAGCACTTTCTATAGGGGTGTCATAGGTCTCATAGCAACATTAGAGCTTTTCCTACTACTGGTGGCCTCATCTGTTGTACATGTGACCTCTTCCCTCATCCTTGTGCCATAGAACCATGTCCCACTGCTTCATGTACAATAGGACCCTATCCCTGGGCCTATGAGAGTGTTTGTGCTATGACCTGGGCCTATAAGGCCACAATCTGCACCTGTGTTATGACCAACTATCCCTATAAACATGCTACCTGCACCTGTAACATGGCCACCTGTCCCCCATCTCCATCTCCACCCTATGTGGGTGCTGGTCCCTGTGTAACCTGGGCCTAAAGGGCTACTACCTATGCCTATAATGTGGCAACATGTGCCTTAGATCTTGTCAGTTGCCCATGCACTAATCCCAGCTATGTCAGAAGGGTAGCCACCTACCCCTGTAATGTGTCCCTCTGAACAATAACCATGGCTAGATTAGGCTACCCTGGCCTCGGTGGTGCTGTACATAGCTATGTTTCCCACCACTGCAAGTATTTTTCTATGAATTTGGCATCATCAATATGTTGGTCCACTACCTACTCCTCCTACCCTGTCGGCACCATCAACTCTGGTAGAGGCATAGTCCTCTCCATTACGTCTTTCCTGTACTGAGGGAATGGTGGAGGCACATCCTGAGGCAGCCCAAACTTTCGTCTGACCCTATCCACAGGTATCATCATGTGCTCTCTAGCACAACATCCCTCTATCCATCAAATTGCCACACATACATATCTACCATGTTATTGCATTATAAAAACATCCAATCAATCAAGACACATTTCCATAATATCAAAGATTTTGGAAACTTACACCATAACATACATATAACTCATCATTCATTTCCCATCTTACCAATAACTTGGAAATTAAATCAAAAATTAAAAACACGACTCCATTGTTGCTTAACAAACCTGACTCCATCATGCCTAAACTAACCTGACTCCATCATGCTTCAACCGACCTGACTCCATCATGCCTAAACCAACCTGACTCCATCATGCCTAAACTGACCTGACTCCATCATGCCTAAACCAACATGATTCCACCATGCCTAAACCAACCTAACTTCATCATGTCTAAACCACCTGGTTTCAACCCATATACATATAACGATGAAAATTTTACAATACAAGTACATCATCCATCCAATATAAATCATCAACTATATAAATGGGAGAGTATGTGTATTAATACATATATACACAAATACAAATAAATACCAGTATCTCAAAAACTCTCATATACAGCCTCATTATCTTCGGCACACAAGCCAGTATATGATAAAAACTCTCATGCATAACCTCACTATCATCGGCACGCAGGCTAGTATATATCAAAAATAAATACTCAAAATGACAACATCAATTATCAACCCATCTGATGTCCATGTCAGTCTCATATGTCTCCTATCCTCCATGTCAGTGCCATGTCGTCATCTCTCTTCCCTCTATGGTTCTATCCCTCACCTCCGCCTAGCCTGTAACTAGGTCAGGCCTCCATGAACTAGTGGCCTCCCCCTGACCCTGTCTCTAGGCTCACCAACCCCCTATACTCTCTGCACTATGTTTGTGAGATCTCATCCTCTCACTTAAGGCCTTTTGCACCCTGTACTCTACATAGGACGAGACGTCTATCTCGGAAGAAGTCAAATGAACCTGATAGTATTTGGCCTCATTTAGGGCATCCCTAAATCTAGCCATTAGCACTTTCTATAGGGGTGTCATAGGTCTCATAGCAACATTAGAGCTTTTCCTACTACTGGTGGCCTCATCTATTGTACATGTGACCTCTTCCCTCATCCTTGTGCCATAGAACCATGTCCCACTGCTTCATGTACAATAGGACCCTATCCCTGGGTCTATGAGAGTGTTTGTGCTATGACCTGGGCCTATAAGGCCACAATCTGCGCCTGTGTTATGACCAACTATCCCTATAAACATGCTACCTACACCTGTAACATGGCCACCTGTCCCCCATCTCCATCTCCACCCTATGTGGGTGCAGGTCCCTGTGTAACCTGGGCCTAAAGGGCTACTACCTATGCCTATAATGTGGCAACATGTGCCTTAGATCTTGTCAATTGCCCATGCACTAATCCCAGCTGTGTCAGAAGGGTAGCCACCTACCCCTGTAATGTGTCCCTCTGAACGATAACCATGGCTAGATTAGGCTACCCTGGCCTCGGTGGTGCTGTACATAGCTATGTTTCCCACCACTGCAAGTATTTTTCTATGAATTTGGCATCATCAATATGTTGGTCCACTACCTACTCCTCCTACCCTGTCGGCACCATCAACTCTGGTAGAGGCATAGTCCTCTCCATTACGTCTTTCCTGTACTGAGGGAATGGTGGAGGCACATCCTGAGGCAGCCCAAACTTTCGTCTGACCCTATCCACAGGTATCATCATGTGCTCTCTAGCACAACATCCCTCTATCCATCAAATTACCACACATACATATCTACCATGTTATTGCATTATAAAAACCTCCAATCAATCGAGACACATTTGCATAATATCAAATATTTTGGAAACTTACACCATAACATACATATAACTCATCATTCATTTCCCATGTTACCAATAACTTGGAAATTAAATTAAAAATTAAAAACACAACTCCATCGTTGCTTAACAAACCTGACTCCATCATGCCTAAACTAACCTGACTCCATCATGCCTCAACCGACCTGACTCCATCATGCCTACATCAACCTGAATCCATCATGCCTAAACTGACCTGACTCCATCATGCCTAAACCAACATGATTCCACCATGCCTAAACCAACCTAACTTCATCATGTCTAAACCACCTGGTTTCAACCATATACATATAACGATGAAAATTTTACAATACAAGTACATCATCCATCCAATATAAATCATCAACTATATAAATGGGAGAGTATGTGTATCAACTACATATATACACAAATACAAATAAATACCAGTATCTCAAAAACTCTCATATACAGCCTCATTATCTTCGGCACACAAGCCATTATATGATAAAAACTCTCATGTATAACCTCACTATCATCAGCACGCAGGCTAGTATATATCAAAAATAAATACTCAAAATGACGACATCAATTATCAGCCCATCTGATGTCCATGTCAGTCTCATATGTCTCCTCTCCTCCATGTCAGCGCCATGTCATCATCTCTCTGCCCTTTATGGGTCTATCCCTCACTCCCACCTATCCTGCAACTAGGTCAGGCCTCCGTGAACTAATGGCCTCCCCTGACCCTGTCTCTAGGCTCGCCAACCCCCTATACTCTTTGCACTATGCATGTGAGATCTCATCCTCTCACTTAAGGCCTGTTGCACCCTGTACTCTACATAGGACGAGACGTCTATCTTGGAAGAAGTCAAATGAACCTGATAGTATTTGGCCTCATTTAAGGCATCCCTAAATCTAGCCATTAGCACTTTCTATAGGGGTGTCATAGGTCTCATAGCAACATTAGAGATTTTCCTACCACTGGTGGCCTCATCTGTTGTACATGTGACCTCTTCCCTCATCCTTGTGCCATAGAACCATGTCCCACTACTTCATGTACAATAGGACCCTATCCCTGGGCCTATGAGAGTGTTTGTGCTATGACCTGGGCCTATAAGGCCACAATCTGCACCTGTGTTATGACCAACTATCCCTATAAACATACTACCTGCACCTGTAACATGGCCACCTGTCCCCCATCTCCATCTCCACCCTATGTGGGTGCTGGTCACTGTGTAACCTGGGCCTAAAGGGCTACTACCTATGACTATAATGTGGCAACATGTTCCTTAGATCTTGTCAGCTGCCCATGCACTAATCCCAGCTGTGTCAGAAGGGTAGCCACCTACCCTTGTAATGTGTCCCTCTGAACAATAACCATGGCTAGATTAGGATACCCTGGCCTCGGTGGTGCTGTACATAGCTATGCTTCCCACCACTACAAGTATTTGTCTATGACTTTTGCATCATCAATATGTTGGTCCACTACCTACTCCTCCTACCCTGTCGGCACCATCAACTCTGGTAGAGGCATAGTCCTCTCCATTACGTCTTTCCTGTACTGAGGGAATGGTGGAGGCACATCCTGAGGCAGCCCAAACTTTCGTCTGACCCTATCCACAGGTATCATCATGTGCTCTCTAGCACAACATCCCTCTATCCATCAAATAAAATGTAGCTCGTCTAGCTCTACTGCCATCTTCATGTATGAAGGGAAGCCAACTTACGGCCTCCAAATGATGTCCACTCCAAACAACCCCTCTAGTATGTTCTTGTAGTATGTTACATCATGTGTAGCCCTAGCAGCCCTGTGTTCTCCAACAACACACATCCAACGCCTATCGCCAACTCAAACCAAGCCCACCTCAAATGTGTCTAGCCAAGGCATCCCAACTAGATGCACACATATGATTAGTTTGTATGCCTTGCAGTGAAGCAAAAATGAACAACAAAAACTGAACCTTTGTAGCCTCCCATAGGCCCATAAATCCCTGTATAACTACACCAAGAATGTTGGTGCCGAAGAAAAATGGGTCCTCTCCTCCATCATGTCCTATAGAACCCCTGTCAGCACCCATGGGAATCTCCCACCCTTCGCATTTGGTAGTGCAAACCAACACACTGCCTCTATAATCAAGACAACCAACCTCATCTCCTGAGGATGGGCCGTGTACATATCTCTATAACATAGGCTTGCACTATGGAACCTCATCTTTTCCATCCACTCTCAAAACACTGCCAGCATCATCTCCTTTAATGCCTCTAAGGAAATAGAATACACCTACTCTCCCACTATAGGTAGTTACAGAATCCTGTATATGTCCTCCAGGGTGATTTTGATCACACCCGTCAGCAAATGAAATGTGTTGGTCACTAAATCCCCTTTGTCGATGAGTTTAACCATCAAGCTTGGATCACGAACAATGTGCCTGTAGCATCGGACCCCAATCAAGCTAAAGTTCATCACATGCTTCCACTCCTCAATGGTCACTCTCGATCATACCGATAGCAATAGAGGTGGTACTTTGTCTCTCATCTGCATCTGGTCCCTAGCCTATATCCAAAAAACCACAACATTGTTAAACCTTGACTTCACCTAACATCACTCTTAACATACCAACCTATTCCCAAGACCCTTACTACTTATTGCCCTGTCAACACACCCCACCCTAAAGCCCACCCATTTTCCCCTCATCCTCATTTCCCATCCCTCAAAAAGTACCTATGTGAACATATTACCCTACCCATTCTCACTAAACATGTCTTTATATCCCATTTCCTCCCTTTCCCTCCCACCCTGTCTTTTTTATTGACCTATTTTCCTCTAGATCCAACTGGCATCAATCACTATTGACCGACATCGTTTAATCATAACTGGCATTGGTCACCTAATAATTGACCAATGTCAACCAAAGCAAACCAACGTCAGCTAACACTTGACCATCGTCGGTCACTTTCGTGGCGTCAAAATCCACAAACCCCTACCCTATTTCTCACAAAATTCTCAAATCTAACCTAGATACCAATTCTAACCTACCGAAACCTATCCTAGCTTCATTCCCAATCCTATTTAACCTACATTGGACCTTCCCACCCCTTATTTCCTTCATTTCTACCCATAAATTTCACAAATTAAAATTACACCCAAATTGTAAACAAAACCAATTTTAACAACCTATTTCAACAACAAATGAAGGAACGGTATAGAATCCTAACTCATCTCAGTGTCATCACCATGGTGGTACATCTGACCATTACACCAATGGCCCACCCAATCCCTCTCCCACTTCTACCATGCCCAAGCCAACACCTCCCCCTCACAACCAATAAAATAACTCAACCCAATCTCGTGGACCTGCCTACCAAATGCCAATCACCCACTACGAGCCTTGCCAACTCAGCACTACATCTCTTTCTATTGTGTTCCACATGTCCACCTCTCCTCTGTCATTTTCTACAATTGGAAAATAACAAATGACTCCATAAAACGTGGAATTTTCCTTTTTTAACCCCAATTCGACATGACTGACGTCGGTCATATTTGTGTCATAGCCCACCGAAGTCGGTCGACACATAACTGTCATCGGTCACCCCTTATAGTTGTTTGTTAAGGCTAGGCTTCTTTTTCTTAAAACCATTAGTTCTTCAACACCTTCTATCACTGCGGATACCTATTCAACCATACCTACACACCCAAACTACCCCTATATTTCCTTAGTTGCATCTTGGGATTTATTATTTTACCTATTCCTTGGCCTTACCCATGTCATGACCTATTTTCCTGAACTTGACCTACTTGGTGTGATTATTGACCTTATGTACTCGATATACCTTGTGATGTTGTTACCTATGTTGTTTTAGCCTAATAACCATACCTTTTCTATGTTCATGTCATTTAACTTGACCAAACCTTTGGTGTTGTGGAACATAGCTAAATGTTCCTATATCTAACCTAAGTTGTGTTTTTTGGACCATATCCTATACCTTGGATACCTGAATCACTTCACCCTTGTTTGGATAAACCTATCAACCTTAGATGATGTAGATTTTACAAGATCTTCAACCTGGTACTGTGTTGATATCTAAACATGTGGGTGCATTTGATTGTCATTTCCCATTACCCAATTTTGACCCTAGCCTATAACCTATTACCCAAGTGGACCATCCCCCATTCACATGGTTCTCTTACACTTCCCCACCTACCTTCACTTCCACCAACTACACATTTTTCAACCCACTCACCGATTCTATGTTACACCTCCTCAGTGCTTGGTTTGAGGGGGATCGCCTTCACCCACACATGGGGCAACCACTTCCTATTTTTCTCAGCATCGCTTACCAATACAAGCTACATGAAAAAAAGGGGGGAAAATGTAGAATAGTAATCCCTCAACTCATCAGACTACCCAGATACTAACACCTATTCCTCACAACCTCCCACTAATCAACACAACAATCAACACTACCCTTTTACTCCCCTCTTCAATCGTTATTCCCACTAGTGCCCCTATTCAATTCACCCAAACATCAGATCCCCTATCTAGACAATATGATCTTCTCACATCCAACATGCCTATCAATACTTCCCAACCCCCTTTCACAAGTGTTTTACATTATTCAGTATCTAACCCCTTTTAACAAAAGTTTTAACCTTCATACCCACATTCCTACTCAATATTTTCTGTAGCATCCTACCCAATCAAAATAGTCTTATCATGTTCCCATAACCCAACAACAATTCTTTCAGCAACCACTCTTCCAATCACATCCCATGGCTTACCCTCAACAAATTCCCCAAACACCAACACATTCGCAAGTTCAAAAAATTTATCTGACAACTTCTTACATGTAGCTGCCACTTCTTACCCCCAACAAACTCTTTCAAATGATCCCATGCATTCCCTTATAAATAGGTTATCCAACCTCTAAGCTTCTACTTTAGGAACCAAAGGCTCATTATCCTATGAGAAAATCTATAATGATCCTATTCATCCATCCATACGAATTAAACCATATCCTCTGTACTGGGAATTACCAAAACTTGCTAAATTCAATAGCAAAGAAGATCAAAAACAACATCTTCATGCATTTAAACATATATGTTATCTTATTGCACATGATCAGGACTTGATGCTCTAAAATTTCCCCGTGTCTTTGGTTGGTTCTACATTGGAATGGTATAATGATATCCCTCAATATTCAATATTCTCTTTCTCCCAACTCGCATAGTTATTTATAGAACATTTTTTTATTAACATTTCTCAAAAAATAACCATCAATGATCTATACGCCATCTGACAATTTGAGGATGAATCCATTAAATACTATGTCGCACGATAGCACCTCACTCTAAGCCAATTATACTTTCCTCTTCCGCAAGTTGACCTCATCGACATCTTCTCACATTCATGTACGAAGCATATATCTTATACTTTACAAATCCAATTGTTCCAAACCTTTGATGAGGCATTCACCATGGCCGAAAAACTTGAAGAATGTGCCCTTGAGCATGGTCATTTACAATTGAAAGAAAATAAACCCAAACATAAATTTAGTAAACCAAAATAAATGACAAATCAATGGTAACGGCCAATGTTGTAGTTCTTAAATCATTGCCTGCATCTACATCTAGCACATGGACTCAAAAATGAATCACTTGACCAATGCCTAACTACACTCCCCTTAGGGATTCATATAATACAATATTTGACAAATTAATGACAACAAACCTTTTCACACTTCCTCCTATCCTACCATTTGATGATTCAAGACTGAATCTTGTATGGTATTATGAAGACTACTACTACAAGTATCACCAATTCTAAGGCCATGACATAAAATGATGTCGTACTTTAAAGGATCTATTCCAAAGGCTCATTTATCAAGGTGATCTTCAATTCAACAATCCAAATGATTCACCCAATCAACCCCTTGACATTTTCAAAAACATTTCCCAAATCATACATCAACAAGCCAAGCTACCACTTCTACCACAACCCAAGAACCTAATGCTCATACTATAAACACCTTGAACAATGATGATCAAGAACCTATCCTCATCCACAACTTCATCATTGACCACATCTATTCCCTTTGATATCCTTCCTACATCTATTAATCCTACATCCGTCTTAGAGTCTACTCCTACATCTACAACTACCACAACCCCATTAGCAAATATATCATTCATGCCCTTAGATAAATTCATGAAGCAAACATTTTAACCTATTTACACATCTAGAATTAGTCCTTTGTCAAATTCCTTATCCACCTCATCATCTACTTCATCCATTCTAGTAGGCTTGACCACCTTGCCTATATCTATTCCACCCTTTCCTGTCATACTGTCTATGGAACCTATACCAGTTCTTCATCCCACTCCCTTACCCACATCAACTATTGGGGTTACATACGCACCACCTTCTTCTTTTACCCCAAATTTTTCATTCGAATAATTCTTAAAAGTACATCACCTTGTCATGACCTCAAACGTCTCTTCCATGTCATCAGCACAATCCTCTCAATCTCCATCTTCTGTGGATCGTCTCAGATAGATGTTGTTTCTTGTGCCTGAACCAATCATAACATTACCATTTGACTCATTGGTTAATATTTTTGACACTCCTTTAGATAGTGTGTCCCCATATACAAAACCTATGATCCCTTCTAGAGGTAAACCATCTAATCCAAAATCATCTACTCCATAACCAAAAATTTTTTAACTCCCCAATCCAAGATCATCCTACACTAAAACATTAATCAACATGAAAACTAGATAATCAAAGCATCAATATACTTGAGCTTTACCTCAAACATCCAAAGTATTCCAAAAGGCATCTTCTGGTGCTCTAGCTGGAAAATATATGGAAATTTTCCAACACTTACTACAAACTTTAGCAATTACACTTCTTCCTATCAAGGCTTTTGACCCAAAATGAAAGAAGCCTTTATGGTTTAATTCCAACCTTATTTGTGTCTTTCACCACACCTATGGACACAATACTGAGCATTGTAGAGCACTCCAGACCATTATTCACAATCCCACTGAAGAGGGGAGACTTTCCCCTAGACCGAGCCAGTCCCTTCTGTAACATTCCCATTTTAAGACTTTAGAAACAAGGGAATTTTTTTTTTTACATAATGTTCACTGTTCTAAATAAAACATTATTTAGAACACACATTTCATACCAATCAATCTCATAACAGATAACCATATGTAGTTGTAAATGACTCGATGTTACACCGATCTATTCATTCCATGACTCGGTTACCTACTGATCTATTCATGTTTAACTTTAAGTATTGAATACTTATTGTATACTTTATATACTTGGTTTTCCTACCCTAACCAGGTACTAAGTGATATTGTTTAAATAACATATCTAAATATTTGTTATCAATATTCATTCAATTCCTCATTAAAAAATTATTCATTTACAAGACTATGTATTTCAGGCATGTTGTATAACAAACAACCTTCATTCCAAAAGAATACAAATTTTCTTTTTTCAATATAATTCAAGAATGAATCAAAACTCTTTACATAAGGTTCAAAATTAAATAACCCAATACAACATGAAAGTTCTTGTCTTCTTTAATCACTTATGATGTCCATCTGTAAAATTGCTAGCATGGGTCAGTTCAATGAACTAAGCATGATAAGCACTAAGCATTAAAGTAAAATGCATTCCACTAATTTCTTCATTAATTTTTTTTTTCTTTTATGAAACAATTGAAAAACATCATGCAATAATCATAAGTAATAACATCTAGAAATAAGTACAATTAAGAAATCTTAATTTACTTTTAAGAAAGGAATATATTGTAATTTATAACATTAGAATTATCCCACAAGACTTAATTGATCCTATCAATAACCATTAGATAGTCAACAAGTCTTTCCATTAAATCACTTCATAAATTCATAAGGATAGAAGGGCACATTTAAATTTTTCCCAATCTGTAAGGAGTTAGTTACATCATATCTGATATTAGTATGTTTCATCCCTCCATATAGACAAAGAAGATAATCAAATAACGAGAAGTTCAATCAATAAACTTATCATTCAACAAAAAAAGGATCTCATACTAACAAGGACCCAAACCATATTTCATTTCATTTATACTATGAAATGAAATCCACCATCCAATACAAACTTATAAATTCGTGGACTAGTTCCCAAAACAAAACTCAAAACCGAATGCACAGTCAAAGCATGCATACTTCCAATTTCCACTGAAGATTTACAAACTAATTACCTCTTTTCATTCACCAAGCTCAAGTTCATATTCCATTCTGAAAATGAAATTCTCAGTACTATTTCTAAATAGCATACTGTCCCCAAGAGATCCTAATCTCTTCTCTGACT
The DNA here is from genome assembly GCA_019776745.2 of Taxus chinensis. Classification (NCBI taxonomy): domain Eukaryota; kingdom Viridiplantae; phylum Streptophyta; class Pinopsida; order Cupressales; family Taxaceae; genus Taxus; species Taxus chinensis. The sequence continues at coordinate 82,585,287 of CM034150.1, read as the reverse complement.
AAAAACTCAGAGATTCATCCAAAGAGTCCAATAAGGAAGAGAAATACCCAACAGTGCAAGATAGACAAGAGTCAATAAAACTCATAGACCCAAGGATAGAATTTCCAAGCATTCCAAATAGGGATATTGTATCCCTTCATACTAGACTACAATACAGGGTTTAGATTTAACATACCGAGGAAATCCACAAATTGAATGAAAGGTCTGAAAAGTGTAAGGAACCAAACAGTCCATCAAAGACAAATATTGTCCCAATCTCTTTCAACATGACTAAACAGAATCGCCACAAGATTCTTGAGTTCCATAAAAAAACTTATGACATGTAATAATTTTCTCAACAAAAATACAAAAAGGAATAAGTAATGCATTCAATAACCTCTACAATTGATATGAATGTCCCATAAAAATCACAATTCGAGTCCATCAATTCCTAATAATTTAACAGCCAAGCTTCCCACACAGTACGGGATTCACTTAGGGCAGAGAGGGAGAATTTTTTCTTTGATATCTCCCACTCTGTCGAGTTCAAGGAAAACTATACAGTCCAAAGGCATAAGCCATAATATCATTCGCACTCAAGGAGTGACATGAAGGAATTTTATGAGGAGGTTAACTAGTTCAACATCCAACCGAAGAAAACTCTCAAGCCACCCTCGAGTAGATAGATCAAAAAGGAGATGAAGTCTCCAAAACCAGATAGACCAATAGAACCCAGATCATAAAATTAGGTAGAGAATAAATATTTACAAATATAGAATTACTTTCTCGGAGACTAATATGCAAGCATCAAGCATAAATTCCAGTTTCCCACAAGATTCCATTACCGGTTCAGATAAACAAAAGAAAATCCAAAGCGAGTTAAGAGTTAATAATTCCATAAAAGAATAAAACCCTAGCTCAGAGTAAAAGTATAGAACAACTCACAACTTGAACTACAAGTTCATCCTTAAGTATAGATCTTACCAAGTTCCATTTAGTCCAAAACATTCACAAGGCCCCAAAAAAATCTCAACCAGGCACAAAGCTTCACACAAGCTTAGAACATTCATGGAGTTCTATTACAACTACCCAAACACAAACTTAGACAGAGATACAAAGCCAACCAAACAACACTATCAATTTGAAATGGCCAAGGAGCTTCTACTTCAAACTCAACAAGCTTAAGTACAAGTCACAACGTAGCAACTCAATAATGAATTTAGTATTCAAAAGAATTGTATACAAATTCAAATTTTGAATACTAAGATTCAACCAAGGTTCAAAACTTCAAAAAGTTCAAACATAGTCCAAACAACACACGGTCCCAATAAAGCTAAAACAAATCTCGAGCTTCAATACAAGTTTTAGAACCCCTACGAAGCTCCACTTCTAGCTCAAGAAATGCAATTCTAAAAGAGATTTAGAACCCAAGAAGCAATAAACCCATTCGATCAACATTAGTCTTAGATGATAGAAACAAAGTTTCAAAATACAAGCTACAGAGTTCAATAGAGCTTCAAGTACAGGTTATAGAGTTCCAACACAAATCACATGCAAACCTCTAACAACCAGTACCAATAAAGTTCCCAAAAATGGTCAACAACATCAAAGGATTCATATCCCAAAACCCACATAATTTCCAAGAATACATGCAAGTGAATAACCACATACATCATGCAAATATAAAATTTCTAGTGAACAGGGATTGTTTTAATGAATCATTTAGAAGAAAGCAAGAAATCTTAATGGGTATAGCCTATCATGCATGATAGTCCCTCTACCGATTCAAAGAATACTTCCAACCGAGTTTCCAACACCCTTTCTTATCTAGGCAAAATCAAATAATAGTAATTATTTTCCACAGTGCCTCTTATACGTTCCTCGAACTCAAAATAGATCAATGAATTCAAAAATAGCCACTAAGTGTAGATCAGACTGTTGGTTCAAAAAACCAGATAGCTCCATGCAGAGTAAAAATCGTAAAGCATGCAAAGCAAAACAACCCCCAAAAAATCCTCCAGCATGCCTTCTAAGATGGCTTGCTCGCCAAACCGAGGCAAATTAATGACATTAATTCCAAATTTCCTGCTTATCTTTCCTTACCACTACCATTCATAGTTGGCGAGACCTAATTGCACTTCAAAATGCATTTCCAAACTTAGCGATTCCTCCACGTAGGTACCTCTAAACTTTCACTAGCCCTTGCCAAACTAGCAGTACTTACTTGCATTTAAAACCAAATAAAAATCAAATCCCAATAAAAGCTTAGGAACCACCACTTAGTTCCCCCACTTTTCAATGGCCCATAGGTCCCCTTTCATATCCTATTAGTTTAGGATATATAGAATTTTCTTAGGTTAGATCATAGGTTAGTTTAAATAAATAACCTTAGGATATAACCCCCAACAATAAATTGCCACCTTAGGATAGGATATAGATTTAACCAAAAACAATAGGTTTAGAAATAACTTAGCATCCCCTAGGTTATTTCCTTTCAAGATAACAACTTAGGTTAGAATGTCATCCCACGTAAATTGGTGTAGTAGTAGCTAGGTAAATTACCTGAGTCCCATATTTATTAGCGTAGACCACATAGGTAAAGGGTACATAATAATTTCTATTTCTCAAGAATCCGGAAGCAAGGTTTCTATTTCCATTAACACCATTAAGCACCCTACAAGGGTCGATCAAGAAGAGCCAAGCACAACACAAAACAAAATGCAAGCACTGTTTCCAAGATGATAAAGAATTTGTGAAAAACAAAAGTTCAGTCTGTTAAATCTCGTAATCGATGAATGTCATTTTTTCATTCAATTTTTATAAGAAGATTTAAAACATACCTTGGATCAATGGAATTGATCCAAAGATGAGTCCAATTGCAAGGATAAGTTACAACCATTCAAACCATATTACAACTTTACTCATAAGAAGTTAAATAGACTATTGCAAACAACAACAAACCAACCCTTCAATCAAAAGATCATAAATGATTCATCCATTTCAAGCATGATCTTCAGCAGTAAAAAAACACATCTTTATCCAGAAAATCACATGTCAACACTTGAAATGCAAAAGAGAAATATAACCATTATCGAGGGTGATATATGCTTCCATCCTAAAAAGAATCATCATCCTGATGATTACCTCATTTTAGTCATTGCACTTCGGATAATCAATTTTTATTCACTTTCTTAACATATGTTTGCAACAGTATCCAAATTTTAAGTTTTAGAAATCAACATTAAATAGATATTTATTCAAAACAAATAAATATCTGCCCAAAACTGGCATACTTATTGTATTATAAAGATAAAATCACAATTTTTTTTATCAGTCAATAGAATCTATTCTATTCAAATAGATATGGAAAAGTAGTTTTCATATCGTCCGTATTTTCCCAGGTTACACTTTCTTTGTTAAACCGGTCCCATTAAACCTTGCATTGACTTATCTCATGATTTCTCAAATGCAACTGGTGAGTTTCCAGTACTCGTATTGGATTAACCACAATTATTCTTAGGTCTTGGACCTGTAAGGAATTCCAATTTAACACATGTGATAAATCTGAAACGTATTTCTTAAGCAAAGAAATATGGAAAACACCATGCATTCATGATAAAGTAGGAGGTAATGCTAAGAGGTAAGCTATAGGGTTGATTACTACAACTATCTCAAAAGGTCCCACATAATGAGGTGATAACTTGGCAACCTTGCTAAAATTTATAGAGCTCTTTTTCGGTTTGACCCAAAGAAAGAATTTCTCACCAAGTTCAAATTTGTTGTCTACCCGCTTCAAATCAACATAACTTTTTTGTCTATCTGCTACTTCTTTCAAGCGTTCACAAATCAATTTAACTTTTTGTACCATTTCAGTAAGGATTTCAGGTCCAATTACCTCTCTATCCTCCATGTTGTCCCAACTAACAAGGGTTCTACATTTTCTTCCGTATAATGCTCCAAATAGTGCCATCTTAAGAGAGGCATTATATGTGTTATTGTATGCAAACTCAACTAGTGGAAGGTACTCTTCCCACTTGTACTACTGATCCATATAATACATTTGTAACATATCCTCTAAAACTTGATTAACTCTTTCAGTTTGTCCATCCGTTTCCAGATGATATGCAGAACTAAAATTCAGCTTAGTTCCTAAAGATGCATTAAGTGTTTGCCAAAATTTTGACGTCATTCTAGGATCTCTATCCAAAATGATTAATCTAGGTACTCCATGTAATCTAAAAATTTCGTGTACAAATATTTTAGCTAGCATAGGAGAATCATCCTTCAAATTTCTAGAAATAAAATGTGTTACCTTCGTTAGTTTATCCACAACTACTAAAATAACATCATATTTATTTCTTGACATAGGCAACCATTGTACAAAGTCTATGCTTATCACTTGCCATTTGCACTACGGTATACTATGAGGATACAATAAAACGGATGGGTGCATATGTTCCACTTTAACACGTTGACATTCAAGGCAATGTGTCACAAAATCTATTACATCATTTTTCATTCCCTTTCAGAAATATTGATGTTTTATATTAGCAAGCATTTTTGTAATACCAAGGTGTCTAGAAAAAGGTGAATTGTGGAATTCTACTAACAATTTCTTTCTCAAATCATTTAGTGAAGGTACAAATAACCTATTTTAAAATTGTAAGATTCCTTCATTATCAAAGTGAAAACCTTTATATTTCAAATCACTAGAATCTACAAGCAGCGTTGTCTTTACTTGCTGAAAATAAGAATCAGATTCCATAACACTTTTTACTTCATCCTTAAATTGAGTTCTCAATGTTATAAGAGCATAAATGTGCTCCATACGACTTAGAACATCAACCACTCTATTTTCTTTACCCTTGATATAATTGATGTCAAAATCATATTGAGACAAAAACTCTAACCACCTTCATTGTCTTGCATTAAGATTTGGCTGAGTGAAGATATACTTCAGTCCAAGATGATTAGTTTTCAGTTCAAAAGGTTTACCAAGCAGGTAATGCCTCCAAACTTGCAATGCATGAACAATGGTAGCAAGATCTAAATCATGTGGAGCATAATTCAACTCATGTAACTTAATTTTTCTACTTTCATAAGCTATGACATGACCATTTTGTAACAAAATACGTCCTAGACCTTCACCAGATGCATCAGTTACCTTCATAAAATCTCCATTAGGATTTGGTACTGCAAGAATAGGTGCTGAAGTTAACTGTTCTTTCAAATTTTTGAATGTAATTTAACATTTCTCATTCTAAACAAACTTTTTATCCTTCTTCCGTAAAGAAGTTATTGGTGCAACCACCTTAGAGAAGTCTTTTACAAATTTCCTATAGTATCCAGTAAGTCCCATGAAGCTTCTAATTTCATGTACATTCTTTGGTGTAGGCCACTCAGTTATAGCTAAAAACTTTTAAGGATCTAAAACAATTTCATTCTTACTTATTACATGTCCCAAATAGTGTACTTTTGTGTCATAGAAAGAACATTTAGACAACTTACCAAATAACCGTCTCTTTCTTAATATTTCCAAAACTATATTCAAATGCTCATGGTGTTCCTCAATACTTTTGAAATATATGAGAATTTCATCCAAGAATACGAGCTCAAATTTTTCCAAGTATTCTTGAAAAATATTATTCATTAAATTCATAAATGTTGCAGGTGCATTTGTTAATCCAAAAGGTAAAACCGTGAACTCATATTGTCCATACCTTGTCTTGAAAGTTGTTTTATGAATATCCTCATCCTTAATCTGTAATTGATGATATCTAGATCGAAGATCTATCTTAGAATATACCGATGCTCCATGCATCTGATCAAACAAATCATCAATCCTAGGGAGTGAGTATTTATTCTTGATTGTTTCCTTGTTTAACATTTTGTAATCAATGCACAATATAAGTGTTTCATCCTTCTTTTTCACAAAAATTACAGGTGCTCCCCAAGGTGAAACACTTGGTCTGATCAAACCTTTAGAAAAAATTTCTTATAACTGAGCCTTAAGCTCTACTAATTTTATAGTAGTCGTTCGATGTGGTTCTTTAGAAATAGATTCAATTCCAGGCTTGATCTCAATCGTGAAATCAAACTCCCTTTTAGGTGGAAGACCTGGAAATTCTTTCGGAAATATGTCATTGAAGTCTCATAACAACAGATATCATTCCATAACATTGCTATTCTCTTCAGTTGTTTCAGCAATTTTTACTGCATATAAGGTATAACCCTTATTTTTGGCCTTTGCATAGCTAACAATTTTCTAATAGAAATCTCACGTTTCACACCCTGAATCTTTGTTGTTTTCTACAGGTCATCTAAACAACTAATGTGTTTTTCAAAACAATCCACTTTAGCTTTATGTTCTGCTAACCAATTAACACCTATGATTACATCATAAGACCCCAAAGGTGCAACATAAAGATAAACTTCAGTGGAAAAGTTAGGTAAATCAAGGACTGCTCCAAAAAGACACATACTAACTATATGAACAACATTGTTTCTGTATTGTACAGTCCATGTTTTATCCATGTTTCCATCTTTTCTTTTTACTTTTGATGCTAATTTATTAGAAATAAAAAATTCAGTAGCTCTGCTATCAAAAAGAATAGTTACAGGTAAACCAAATAACTTACTTGGAACTTCTATAGGCGTGGCCTATTTCTCATCCTGCTTGTCAGCTATTGCAACATGTATCTTATGTTGTTGATTACGATCTCCTTTTTTAAAGGGCATTGATTTTCATAATGATCTTTTCCATAGTTAAAACAGCCTCCTATAGGTCCCTTCCTAGGCTCAGGTTTATTTCTAGCCTTAGAGTTATCATTCTGACCCCCATAAGACTTATGTCCGTTATTATGGTTCCTAGCAAAAAAAAATTGTGCATTATCAATAGACTTGTTTATTGTTGATTTCTTATTAGTATTAGATGAAAACTTACTTTTCATTCTGAATGCCTTCCATGGTCCTTTCTTAGGTGCAAAATATGATGAAGAGGAGTTAGGAACTTTCTTCCTTACTTCCTCTTTATGAGCAAAAATTTCATTTAATTTATGTTCTTGCCTTATTGCTTTTTCAACAACCCCTTCCATCGTGGCTGGGCTGTGAACATCCACCTCTCCTCCTATAACGGGATTCAATCCCATGATGAATTTATGTATCCTAAACTTCTCATCAGTTTGGTACTGAGGTACATACTTAAGGAGTTTTGTAAATCGTTCCTAGTACTCAGTTACAGTTAGCTTCCCTTGAGCTAATTTCTAAAATTCAGTCATTTTCTGATTATAGTAAAGTTATGGCAACCAACGTTGCCTAAAGTGACCTTTAAATTATCAATGTTTAACTCATCCTTATGATTGTCCCACCATGAAGATGCTTCGTGAGAAAGCTGATATGCTCCCCATATCACCTTTGTTTCTTCTGAGAAATTCCTTATTGCAAAGTATTTCTCCATTTCGCTGAGCCAGTTCTCAGCTCTATCTCCTAATTTGGTGCCATCAAAATTAGGTGGACTTATCCTTTTTATATCATTAGTGATTTCAAATTCCAGCCTAGCCTTTTTGTTTTTAGGCTGAACAAGTATGTTCACATTGTTATTATCAACACCTACATTGGCGTTGTCCCTAGGAGGTGGTTGATTGTTGTTGTCAACATCTTATTCCTCCTCAGCCAAAACAATCTCTTCAAGTACAATCAAACGATCTCTTGTGTCCAACAAAGCAACGAGAATCTCATCAATTTTCTGGGTAGTTGTTGCTCCTTCCTCAGATGAAGGGTTATTTGCAACATTTCCTCTTGTTCTAACCATTTTTTTGTTACAAGAAAATGTAAGTTTCATCAAATTATGGACACAATAGGTCCAAGAGCTGTAACCTTCAACTCTGATACCAAGATGTAACATTCCCATTTTAAGACTTTAGAAACAAGGGATTTTTTTTTAACATAATGTTCACTATTCTAAATAAAAAATTATTTAGAACACACATTCCATACCAATCAATCTCAGAACAGATAACCATATGCAGCTTTAAATGACTCATTTTTACACCGATCTATTCATTCCATGACTCAGTTACCTACCGATCTATTCATGTTTAACTTTAAGTATTGAATACTTATTGTATACTTTGTATACCTAGATTTCCTACCCTAACCGGGTACTGAGTGATCTTGTTTAAAGAACATACCTAAATATTTGTTACCAATATTAATTTGATATCACGTGGCTTTAAACTAGGTGACATAGGACAACACAATCAGTAGCTTGCGATACTTTGGCTAAAGATTTACAACATACTATGTATGTCACTATTCCTAGATGGCATACTCATCATTTTGGAATGCGTCCTTCACCTCACTTCTCTGTTATCATGAATGGTCTTTACTGACTACCGTCAGTCCACTTGCCCAAATTTTAACCCTAGCCCTAGTTAGAAACATAAATAATTATAGGAAGACACTCACAGTGACTTAGGTTATATGGGCATACTCAGTTGACCTAAGTAAACCGGGTGTGCCAAGGTACCCTCAACCATTAAGAGCTACTACCTATCCTAAACATGCCACTAACTTGACCTAGAGAGAAACTAAGTTCAAGTCCTTATTGTGTGTAGATCTAGATGATCAATGCAGAAGGTTGTTGCCACATGTCAACTGTAATGTTGTATCCTCGAGAAAACCCTGGTCTTCTCGAAGGTACAGCCCTGCAGTTGGCGTGTGCCAGTATCCTACAGAAATAGATGTTAGTGCAAAATCACAGCACCCCTGGACGCACATCAGGCTTCTAGGTTGATGTTCAGGCATCCAGTGTGATTGCACAACATGGAAACCTCTCTCCAAGCGCGGGACTTGTGAAACCGAGAGAGGAATCTCCAGAGAAGGTTGGTTCCTGCTCCTAAACTACCTGCCACAAGCTATTCCAGTGCAGGCAAGCTAATCTAATCCTAATCTAACCATGCCAAGGAGACAGAGAGAGAGAGAGAAGGGAAAAAATAGCAAAATCCTACACTAAAATGGTGATACACCAGAGAAGGAGGATGTTGAACATCTATCAAAACTGCCATGGGACAAAGAGAGGTGAGCAATGGGAAGGATGGACAGATGCATCATAGGCCCAAGGATAGATTTCACACAGAAAATGTCCCAAAACTCCATGAACATAGCTCCAAACCTGCAATGAACATTTAGACATGCACAGATACCTGCAAATGAAGAGAGGCAAGGAGAGAACAAGCAAAAACGAGAGAGGATGGACAGACGCATCACAGAACACGTTTTGTTGCTCCAGAAGTTTGCACAGAACATCATTCCATTAGTAAAAGGCAAAAAATGCCATTACAGAGCAGGGAGGAGGCTCAAACTCCATTTTCAACCCTAGAGAAGAAAAGAAGGGAGGGCCGAGTAGAAAGAATGAACAACACCTTATATTTTGCCACTCCTTACAATATATAGGAAGAATGAGAGAAGGAAGAAAGAGGAAAGTCAGATCTACTCCAACCACCCCCAGGTCGTATTTTAAATCGTCTCATTATGGTATAAGCGGCGGATCCTGGAAAAACGGCGGGCTATCTGCTGCATTAAAGTTGGTTGTTGAAGTGTCACTTCTGCTGTATCACGCGTCAGAGCCGTTTCTTGATTTTATCTCTCCAAAATGCACCAAAACTCAAGATTAACCCCAGAATCATGTAGACAATTTCATGAGCTTTCCGTTGATATAAAGAACGTGGAAATCCGAGCTCTGGATCAAAAGATATGGCGATCTGAAGATTTAGGGCACAGAGCAGACCAAGACAGATTTTAAAATGTTTTCCCACTCTTCACCGTCTGGACGACACGTGGCACGTGCTGATTGGACGAGCAATTCTCTGTCCTCCATCTTTCACGGGCTTTCCTTTTGAAATTGCTTATAGGCCCCTTAAACTTGGACACGTGGCGCTATTTCATTGGTTCGGTTCAACGCTCGATAACTCGCCCCTTTGACCTTTTGACTTTTTCTCCTGTGAGGACACGTGGCAGTTTCTGATTGGTCCTCGGCTCCTTCGCGTACTTCGCCTCCATTTGTCCTGGATGTCCCATTTGATTTTGGGCCCTTTATGTTCATTTCGGCCGGTTCGGGCATTTCGCGTCCATTTGTCCCAGATGTCCCATTTGATTTTGGCCCCTTTGGACTCATTTCGGCCGATTCGGGCATTTCACATCCATTTGTCCCAGATGTCCCATTTGATTTTGGCCCCTTTGGACTCATTTCGGCCGATTCGGGAATTTCACATCCATTTGTCCCAGATGTCCCATTTGATTTTGGACCCTCTGGACTCATTTCGGCTGATTCGGCCGGTTCGGGCATTTTTGGCCCGCTTGTCTCACTTTGCTTCGGACTGACTTGACTCTTTTCGGCTGGATCGGCCGGTTAGCTCCTTTTTGTCCCAAACGTCCTACCTTGTGCTGGACTAGGACTTGGCCGATTTTCACAATTTTATCTGGCCCAAACTACTTGCTTTCTGCAACCTTTTCCGCACTTTCTCAGAGCTTTCTCCTTCCAACTTCGACCAGGGGAGTTAGAAAAAATTTGAGGGGACCCTGGAAACATGAATTTTGGCCCCGAATCAATCAATTTACCTGGGACCTGAGAATCTGATGCATGTTATCAAAGTTTACCTAGGGGGTGAAATTTTGATAACAATTTTGGCGACTCAGCGGGGTCATCTGCCTGCTAGATGAATGATCAGTAGCCTAAAGCAATCCATTGGGCATGGAGTCATGAGTTGTAACCTGCAACTGATCTGAAATTTGAAAATCTCCCTTCTGAGCCACTAAGAAACCCATTGAACCTGGAGTGTTCTCACCAAGATGCCACTGAAATGAACTGTGCAAGAGCAGAACCAGCAACACCAAAACTATGTACAAAACTGAAAATCATACATGCCCCAAATGGAACATGCAGAGTGTGCATAAGCACTTCTTCTACTGAAAGAAAACCTAGCTACTCTACTCTAACTGGAAGCAAAGGCAAGCTAAACAAACCTTGCAATTGGTTGCTAGAAATAGCTTCCTTTCTTCAAAATTGGCAGCCATGCAATTGATTTGGCACTGATCATGGCTGTTTGGATGGATGGAAAATCAGCAAGAAGCTGGTCTTCTATCCAAATCATCAAGGTATCAACTGAAAAATCCAATACCTCTTTTAGTTGCTCTGCATTTGGATTGGAGAGGTATGACACCTGATCCTTGGTACTTTGTAGCTCATCCTCATGCTCAGAAGCAAGCATGACTGGTTGTGGCTTCTCCTTTGGCTCCAATGAAGCCAAATATCTGATTGGGCAAGGTCTGATCAGTTTGATATGCCCATAGCTCTGATTTTCAACTCCAAGAATGGAGTCTTCTTGTAGACCCACTTGAATGGATGATGTGGAAGAAATGGTGGAATTCTTCTGTCCTTTCTCTTCCTCCAATGAAGAACAGGGAAGATTAGAATCTTCTAATTTTGATTCCAAAGGGCTGCTATAAGATGCAAGCTGTTGTAAATGAAAGTTCTCCTTCATGGCAGCAGGCTGTTGTGTTTTGAATGTGGATGATGAAAAAGAGAATGGTGAAAACTCAACCAGCTCTTCTCCATCAAAACAGTCCTCCAAATTTGACAGGTAAACTGCCTCATCGCTGTCCTGCTGCTCGTGTTCAACTTCCTCCATGGTGTCCTCTTGATCTGCAACTTGACCACCATGGTTTCCTTTACTCTCCAATATCGAGTTTGAGAGATCAAACTCCTTTTCAGTACTAGAACTTGAGAGAGATGAAGTGGAAAGAAGAACTGAAGGTTCTCCTGTAGCCTGCTTTGTGCTCAGAGCTCTTGGATCTACAACTTTCTCCTCCACAGCTAGATTGTGCTCCTCTTCTTTTGGATTTGGAGCATCTTCTCCTTCCTCCAATGTTTGAAGAGAATCTTGCTCTTGATTGAACTCCTCCTCCAGCATGAAGTTTGTCAAGTCAAACTCTTCAATTTGTTGCTCTAGAGGACAAGTTGGGATTCTGGAATAAAATATTCGCTTTGGATTTTGGAATATTTTGGGAAACTGGAATAAAATATTCCATTACCGGTTCAAATAAACAAAAGAAAATCCAAAGCGATTCTAGAGTTAATAATTCCATAAAATAATAAAACCCTAGCTCGGAGTAAAAGTACAGAACAACTCACAACTTGACTACAAGTTCATCCTTAAGTATAGATCTTACCAAGTTCCATTCAGTTCAGAACATTCACAAGGCCTGAACAAAATCTCGACCAGGCATAGAGCTTCACACAAGCTTAGAAAATTCATGGAGTTCTATTAAAACTACCCAAACACAAACTTAGATAAAGATATAAATCCAACCAAACAACACTGTCAGTTTAAAATACCAAGGAGCTTCTACTTCAAACTAAACAAGCTTAAGTACAGGTCACAACTCAACAACGAATTCAGTATTCACAAGAACTGTATACAAGTTCAAATGTTGAATACTAAGATTCAACCAAGGTTCAAAACTTCAAAAATTTCAAACATAGTCCAAACAACACATGGTCCTAATAAACCTAAAACAAATCTTGAGCTTCAATATAAGTTTTAGAAAACCTACGAAGCTCCACTTCCAGCTCAAGAAATGCAAGTCTAAATAGAGATTTAGAATACAAGAATCAATAAACTCGTTTGATCAACATTAGTCTCAGATGATAGAAACAAAGTGTCAAAATACAAGCTACAAAGTTCAATAGAGCTTCAAGTACAAGTTACAGAGTTCCAACAAAAATCATATGCAAACCTCTAACAACCAGTATCGAGAAAGTTCCCAAAAATGGTCAATAACAGTGAAGGATTCATATTTCAAAGCCCACATAATTTCCAAGAATACATGTAAGTGAATAACCAGATACATCATGCAAATATAAAATTTCCAGTGAGTAGAATTTTTTTAATGAATCATTTAGAAGAAAGCAAGAAATATTAATGGGTAGAGCCTAGCATGCCTAATAGTGTCTCTATCGATTCAAAGAAGACTTCCATCTGATTTTCCAACACCCTTTCTTCTCTAAGAAAGATCAAACAACAGTAATCTTTTTCCATAGTGCCTCTTATATAATCCTCAAACTGAAAATAGATCAATGAATTCAAAAATAGCCACTAAGTGCAAATCAAATTGCTGGTTCCAAAAACCAGATAGCTCCATGCAGAACAAACATTGTGAAGCATGCAAAGCAAAACAACCCCCAATAAATCCACCAGCATGCCTTCCAAGATGGCTTGCTCACAAAACCCGAGGCATATTAATGACATTAATTCCAAATTTCCCACGTATATTTCCTTGCCACCGCCATTCATAGTTGGTGAGACCTAATTGCACTTCAAAATGCATTTCCAAACTTAGCGATGCCTCTACGTAAGTTCCTCTAAACTTTCACTAGCCCTTTCCAAAATAGAAGTACTTACTTGCATTTAAAACCAAATAAAAATCAAATCCCAATAAAAGCTCAGGAACTACTGCTTAGTTCCCCCACTTTTCAATGGCCCATAGGTCCCCTTTCATATCCTATTAGTTTAGGATATATAGAATTTTCTTAGGTTAGATCGTAGGTTAGTTTAAATAAATAACCTTAGGATATAACCCCCAACAATAAATTGCCACCTTAGGTTAGGATGTAGATTTAACTAAAAACAATAGGTTTAGAAATAACTTAGCATCCCCTAGGTTATTTCCTTTCAAGCTAACAACTTAGGTTAGAATGCCATCCCACGTAAAGTGGTGTATTAGTAGTTAGGTAAATTACCTAAGTCCCATATTTATTAGGGTATACCACATAGGTAAAGGGTACATAATAATTTCTTTTTCTCAAGAATCCGGAAGCAAGGTTTCTATTTCCCTTAACACCATTAAGCACCCTACAAGGGTTGATCAAGAAGAGCCAAGCACAACACAAAACAAAATGCAAGCACTATTTCCAAGATGATAAAGAATTTGCAAAAAACAAAAGTTTAGTCTGTTAAATCTCGTAATCGATGAATGTCAGTTTTTCATTCAATTTTTATAAGAAGATTTAAAACATACCTTGGATCAATGGAATTGATCCAAAGATGAGTCCAATTGCAAGGATAAGTTACAACCATTCAAACCATATTACAACTTTACTCATAAGAAGTTAAATAGACTATTGCAAACAACAACAAACCAACCATTCAATCAAAATAGCATAAATGATTCATCCGTTTCAAGCATGATCTTCAGTAGTCAAAAGAACACATATTTATCCAGAAAATCACATGTCAACACTTGAAATGCAAAAGAGGAATATAACCATTGTCGAGGGTGTTACACCTTCCTTCCACATCTAGATTAGCACTGACTATTTCACCTTCAAGAGATGACTCATCTAGAAATGACCCTCCTTTGTTCATCAATGTGGTTCATGTAACCACTCAATCTCGTCAGCGCAAGCCTAAATCAATCTCAGAGCCAGAATCCAAGACCTTCATTGCCATCCCTCCTCCTAAGGAGTTGGTTACATCGTCAAAACCAAATGTTTGTGTTTTAGTGGCTCCTAATCCTATTGAACAGAGCATTATTAGACAGCTTCATCAATTCCCTGTAAAAATATTACTCTACTAGCTAATCCAAAGATTTTCATATCATAGACAGGCTATTATTGAAGCCTTGAAACACATTCTGACATTTGATGATGAAGATTAGCCCTTTGCATCTCTTATAGGGTCACTTACTGCTTCTACTATTATATCATTTAATGAAAATGAAATTTCAGATATCCCACAGGAAGAGCATGACCTTCCCCTCTTTATTATGGTTAGGATCAATGATACATTCATTCGATGGTCCATGATTGATAGTGGCGCGAGCATTAATATCATCCCTTTACATACTTTTGTTCAACTTAAAATTCCAAAGAAATCTGTCACTAAGACACTTTTAGTCCTTCATGCCTTTAATGATGGCATTTCCCCTTCCTTGGGAACCGTCATTCTTCCCATCCGTGTTTGTGAGAAGCTCATCCATTAGACCTTTTATATCATTGAAGGATAATTTCAATACAATGTTCTCCTCGGGCGACCGTGGATATGCGCCATGCATTGTGTCCCATCAACACTTCATTTCTCCCTTAAATATGAGCGTGAGGGAAAAATATTGATGCTTCCTAGAGACGCGCCTCCCTTCCAAGGATGCAACATGACTTATAGACAAAATGATGTTCTCATCCCTAAGGACAATCCATCTACATTGTTCACAATTTCAGCCATTCTCTCATCCAAACTCCTTGACAAATACTTCCTAGTTAACGCGGTGATCAAACTTACGATGGGGGAGTATTACCTTCTCATGCTTAACACCCTTTCCACTCCCAACCGTATCGATAGACCCAATTAAGTGCCTATGTACCAACCGGATGTTAGAGACATTGTTCCTTTTGGTCCCCCGCATCATTGCACTAATATTATTTATGGTGGTTTTGATACCCCCTCTGTAAACACCAAATTTGGGTCACACTCCCCCTTTACCCCACATGTATAATAATTTAATTATCTACAATAAAATTAATGCACATTCTCACAATATTCATTATTTAATTACCTTGATTAAATTAATTTCCACTTCACCTAGACACCTCACCCCACCACATCACCTAGACACATCATCACAAACCTATTCTTAGCATGTTTCCTTTAAACTAAGACTTAGTCTTACCTACCTTATGATTACCAACTAAGACTTAGTTCAACCCTAAAATCACAAGCCTATTCATCATCTAACTACATGCCCACTTATCATAAGTGCAACATTCCATTTTGATCTTGAGACAATGGACAAAGACTAGCTAAAAAGATTGCCAAGATCTGTTAATTTTAGAAAACCTAGTATTTCCCACCTTAACTGACACCGGTCAACCCTAAACTGACACTGGTCACCCTAAACCATCATCGGTTACCATATCTTCACTTTGGGTAACCTTATTTGAGAGGTTGGAAGAATTTTTTGAGTTTTGGCGAAGAGAGATCTGCATGCAAGCATGGACACCAGAGCAGCTCTTGCACATCTAGACATCCTAAACTAAGACCGAGCACTGATTTTAAAGGCATGCATTCATGATAATGTTCTAGGAAATCACAGCCACAACAATGACCACTAGTTCCAAAGATCAACTATCACCTCCATCCAACCACCAGGTCTACAAGTACAAGTAAGTATATTTGGATCTGTACCTTCCCATATATTTATTTAGATCAGTTTCTTCATATCTGTTTTAGGATTCCTATAGTCTCCTTTGCATCCCATCATCTCTCACCCTCCTATCAATCCCTCCAGCTAATCACCTATAACCTCTCAACCCTCCATACCCACCTCCATACATCTTTGAGTATTCCCAGCATTGTCATCACCCTCACCATTATCTGTCTATTCTCTGTGTAATCACTGAGAATCACCAAAACCAAACTTTATTAAGTTTCTATCAGCCCAACCCTATCGATGTTGGTTAACCTAAACCGTCGTCAGTCTATCCTCAACCGGCATTGATCATACCAGACCAACATTAGTCTCTATGTCTAGTAAATTTTTCTATAACATCAACTTCATACCATTCACCCAAATAACCCAAATCACCCAAAACTTGACCCTAACCTAGCCCAACCACCTTATTTACCTGTCTGAATTCCAGATCTGATCATAACCTAGCCTATTAGATTAGATTTGTTTATTGTACTTGAATGAGACACATAAATCATATCAATTGTAATAGGACATTATTGGTTCACATCATTTATTGCATTAAGTTATTTTAAATAGTGGATTGATATCCATCTAGGTAAGTATTCACACTTCCCGGATCTAGCATACGTTATGTAGTCCACTAACATATATCGTTTAATATTCCTCTTGTGGTCTTGTTTTGTATTTGTAGGTAGTTCATCCTATCAAAAAGGAAGTTGTCGCAATCAGCATTGGATCGAGGAAATTGAGAACACGCATGCACTCTACCTTCCACCTTCATTCACAGGTATTCCCCCTCACCCTTACCTTATCTTTTTTCCTCTTATGTACGCACACTATTCAGCGAAAAACATTTTGGCATGCCCAGTTGGTACCCTCTCTAGGGTTTCATTGACATTTTCTTCATATATGGAAACCTTTTGTGTGTTTCTTTCCTTTTGAAAAATACACATTTAATCTTCTCCCTGGTAATATTCTTTTCTTCTAATTTTCTAAATGAAATTTGTCATTCAGGTGCTTAAAATTAACCAATTATTCCATCTTGTACATTTGCATAGTAGTGAAAGAGATCACGTTCTTGACCTATTCATCATTTTCTTAATTGAATATAATTGTCGATTTGGGTTATAAAGTTTGTTACATTTCATCCTTGTATGATGCATTATTAGTTCACATTTAAAATTGAGGGAAACTTATATGCTAGAAGTCATGCCCAGCTGATGGCTGACATAATTAAACCATAGAAAGTAACATTTATCTCTTCTCTTTCTTTTCCAAACTACACAAATTTGAATTTATATGTCTTCTTAAACAACATCCTACCCAGAAGAAGTTGTCAACGATCACATGATCAAAGGATTGACAGTGGGCGCCCAACTAGTTATCTTTGTCCAGTCATAACCTCAGAGAAAGGACCACCCCCGCCATAACATAACCTGAAACCTCACTTTTAGAATTCCTTCTTTTTAGGATGCCTTCCCAACCAAAAAATATATTCTAAATTCACAAGTCAGTCTAAATATCATAATGCTAAAACAAACCTAGACTCACTTTTAGGATTACGTGTTTTTCATAGCTTTGTTCTTGACTTGCATTTTGAGGTGTGAGTTACAATTCTTCATTTTTTCTTCTTCCTTTCACCCTCCCCATCATATTTGGAGTATTCTAGATATGTTTCTGAGTGTTTCAGGACCTCATCTTATCCTTCTTAGATTTTCTGGGTCTGGTCCTTCATCTAGTTTAATTCACAAACATCCATTTTTTCTTCATATCTTCTAATTTCATAATAATTGGCGTCGGTCCAGTGACCATCTGTCGGTTTACGTCTGACCATTGTTGGTTTACCTAACTGGTGTTAGGCTTCTGGCTCTTTTCATTATTTTACCTAAAACAACCTTCATCACCTATTATTTTCTATTTTGGGTCCTCAAGATACCATCATATCTCCCCAGCTTTTTGATATGTCTATCAGGTCCAGTTTCCCCAGTTCCATATTCATCAATTCAATTTCATTTGCTGAAAGCTAGTACTTTCCCACAGTGACCGGTATTGGTTAGCATAACCATCATCAGTTCCCCTGTAACCATCATCCAGTCACACTAACCGTCATTGGTTGTTGTGTTTGATTTTTAATCAAAACACTGCCTAAGAGTTTCCCCTCGGACTTTCATCCTTCTCTTCTTCTGCTATTTTCTGTGTCATTTATATAATACAGTTTTACCAGAGTCAACACTAATTCACATGGTGTTAACTCATAGCCAAAATAGATTCCTTTATATTTCACATGCCAGCCATCAGTCACTCCCACATATTCCATCATCGTCGTTCATCCTATCACCTATGGATCCAATGTCAGTCTTATCACTGATTTCTACCAGTGATGAACGAGGATTTTTCAAGACTCATTGATCGGAATCCCATGACCTTATAATACTATCTCACCCACTCATCTACCTGAGCACTCCTCAGGACAATTTAGTGTACGACATTCCTATATCTATCCCTCCTACCCTCGCACCCACTTCCGCATCAGCTACCACTAGCTTAGCGCATTTCCCTCATCATACATTAACCCCTATGTGGTCTCTTAGTTAGGTTCCACCTCTGCCATAACCGTACTCACACCTAATGACTTCCATTGCACCCATGGTGTCAACCATTCCTTCACCGACTACCTTGAGCATAGCCCCATCTTCCCCCCTTTGCCTCATATATACCAGTTACATCACAACCACCTCTGGTGTTCGGAAACTCACAGCTCCGTTCCAAAATCTAGTTCTTTCCATCCCTCAATCTCTACCACCCATTACCACGAGATTCATTGTCGACCACCCCACCTATTTACACCCATCAACAGTAAACCACCAATCTCATCTGTCACTTCATTCATGGGATACATTCCACCAGTATATATTCCCTTCTTCCTAGTTTTCATATTTGGCACCCTCATGTACTAGGATGCCATCCACATCATACACCCATCATCAACCTCCCTTTACCGCAGGAGGCACCCATTCCTCACAACCCACCAATGACCTCATTAGAATGATAATGGAAAAGATGTAAATATTAGAAGCATCATTTTCTAGCTCTCGTAACTCCTTGACCTATGAAGAAGATCTGTAATGATACATATTCATCCATCCATTCCTATTTGCCTATACCATGTACATTGGGAAATGTCCCAAGTTCAACCATTTCAATAGTAAAGAGGACACACAACAAAACTTGTGGTCATTCAAACATGGGTGTTACCTAATTTCCCATGATGATGCTTTGCTCTTACGAACATTTTCCATGTCCCTAATAGGACCCACCTTATATTGGTACAAGCAGTTTACCTAGACATTCCATCTACTCCTTCAACCAAGTGGCTCAGGAATTCCTGGACACACTTCTCGATCAATGTAGTAAAAAAGGTTACTATGACCATGACCTATACTCGATAGGACAGTATGAATAATGAATCTATCACAGATTTTTTTTGATCGCTAGTGAAGTCTTATCAACTAGTTAACGTTCCAGTTACCTCAAACTGAAATTATTGAGTTGTTCACTAGAGATTGTGCCAAACACATCTCACCAACTCTGCAGGTACAAACCTTCTGAACCCTCGATGGATTTTTCACCATGGCATGAAAGTTGGAAATTTATGCCATTGAAGAAAATAAAATCCAATTACGAAAACAAGAACGCCCCATGTTCAAACCAAACGATTCTTCTTCCATCTTCAAAACCCCAAAATAATTATTCAAAAGCTAAAGGATCTGCCAATGCGTGATAGTTCTCAAGTCAGGGTCCATCTTATCCCTCTGATCAAGCCCAACCTTCTTCCAATCTTTCCCCTGTCCAAACCTTTCAGTTCCAGTGGGAGCAGTAGAAGTACACTTCAATTGGAGAGTGTTATTATTCAATCTTGGAAAAGCTTCTTAAATCTAGAGCCATTACACTTCCTCCCATAAAACCTCATATTGGTTTCGATCTCTGCTCGTCCTATGTCCTGCATGGTATAAGGAAGCACGACTACTATAATTATCATTGTGTCAAAGGCCATAGTGACACTAACTGCATAACTTTTAAGAACATTTTCCAAGAGATGATAGATAATGCAGACCTCGTTGTGGACAAGCCAAGTGCACTGGAAAAATCAAAATTTGCACATCTTTAAGAAGTCATTCCCTAACCATAAACCATTGTCTAATAAAAATAGTGAACATTCATCTAGTGATAGCAATGTCTATGAAGTCCACGTATTTTTTGATATCATGTTGGTCGTTCCTCAAATTCCACCTATTTCATCTATTGAAGAAATTATTGACATGAGCTCCTCTACCCATAGAGGAGCATACCTGTTCTACTCCTTCACACATAGAGGAGTCCCCTTCTTCTCTTCCTTCACCCACAAAGAGAACCCACATGCTTTTTACCTATGCCATTTCACCTATCTACCTCACAACCTGAGCAAACATTCAAAACTTTTAATTCTCCCATCCATAGGAGAATCATCATCACCTTCTCCTCCACCAAGGGAGAAGTCTCCCTCACCCCACCTACCATATCTCCTAAATGTGGTAGATTCTTTAGACATGCCACTACCTATTCAAGGTAGTTCTCACTCAGCATCCTAGGACCCCATTTATATGATCTTGGCTCTTTTACCCACATAGTCTGAGGCTAGCCAATTACCTATCTCACAGACATATTTCAAAGGGATTGCCACCAAACCAACTCCATATTCTCCTATAGCAGTCTCGTTTCCATGGCTGGCCGATTGATTCGATTATGGGTATAATTCTATGCTCTAGGGACATCTTCGTCTCCCCTTATTGACTCAAATGCAATTTTTTCCTGAAGATACTTCCACGATCTACCCAAAGGTATTTCTAACAACTATATTAACACTAACCATGCCTATCAAAATGGTTTCTTCTTCTTCATCTCTACCTACATCCAAACCTCTACCCACGACTTAAACCATTCCAATACCTAAAAACCTACCCAAACCTATATCTTTGCCCATATCTAGGCCCGTCGTTACCTTGGGTGTCATGCCAAAATCAAGCCTTACTCACCCACCTGTCAAATTGGACTTAGCCACATCTTCCCAAACCCGCACCAACATTATTCCTCCACGTAAAAAGGAAGACCCAACATTTTAGGCCGCATACACCGGTATTTCCTACCACACCTTTGTCAGCTTCACCCCTTCCATCCATCCTAGGGCCTCACCCATCAACCTTGGCCAAATAGTCTCCTACCCAAGTCCAGTCAAAAGATAAGCAACCTACTACTTCATCACGATCCTTCGTTACACCTAATTTACCCATACAACAAATACCCTCACCCTCACCTATGCACTTATAACCACCTATACCTCCACCAGTTACTATAACCCCAACTTTACCTATACAACTTCAACCCATACCATCCACCACAAGTCTACCAACCACTTCCACCGCAACTCAATTGTCCCCATCGGTAACCCATCCTCTTCCCCCATCCGCTTTCCCTTCTACACCATGTACTCCTATGTCACCTTTCATCGCTAGCTCTTCTACCATACATTTACCCAAGTATATGCCATCCAAACCTAAGACAATGTAACTTACCAAACCAATGGGCCAACCCACTCCCCCTCCTATAAAGCCTCTTCCCTCATGATCATCCACACCTTTACCCAAACCCACACTCACATCCCATTGTGATATGTTAGCAAGGTCCTACGCCAATATTTTAACCAATATCTTGTAGACTTTTGTCATCACATTACCACCACTTCAACCTTATGATCCTTTCAAACCCAACCCAAAATGTTTTGATGAAACCAAGATTTGTTTATATCATCGTATAACACGACATGATGTAGAAAATTGTAAAGCTCTAAAAAACGTTCTTCTCCAACTTTATCCTCCTAAAAAAATTTTCAAAGATGATGACCTTCTTGATGAGGACAATGTTCCACCTTCACATGTCACCACACATCATCATCCCTTGCTTCTTCAATGACCTGCATCTTGACCCCCACAAAGCTTTTTTCCACCTCCAAAATTTGAGATGAACATGGTCCATATCATAGAGTTTACCAAATCACCACCCAAATGCCAGTGTGTCATACACAATTCATAAGAATTTCCCCTCGTTAATTTTTTGCCCATCATGTTGTTACACTACTCATCCTACACCTTCTCCATTTACCACTTCCCCTCATATTAAGATGGTTCAAGTTGCCACCCGTGCCCAGAAAGACAAAGGAAAAGAAAAAGAAACTAGCCCATCAACCAACCTCATGCCCAAAATACCATCTACACCCGTGCCCAAAATCACCATTCAAGGAGCTACATACCCTATCTTTGACGAGGTCACCCATCGTACAATGATAAAATAATTACATCAATCTCCTCTAAAGATGTCTTTATACAATCTCGTCCAAACTTCTGAATCTCATAGACAATCCCTTATGGAAGTTTTACAATCCATTGAAGTTTTACCCAATGACCCCACACCAATGGCCTCCATTATCACCCCTCACCACATGGCCTCGCTTACCAAATTATCTACTTCTACCCCCATGCCCACTCCTAAAGCTACCACTCTCAACTTCTCTAATGAGGAGATTGTACCTCTCCAATCAAATGGCCCTAATCCCACCCTCTTCATTTCCATCTATATCAATAACATATGCATACGACGTGTCATGATCGATCGTAGTGTTAGAATTAACATAATATCCTCACATGTGTATAATCAAATGTGCATCCCTTCCAATTGTATGCATAATAACCTAGTTATGTTGCACTCCTTCAATGACGCCATCACCTCCACCCTTGGCACCATTATTCTCCACATTCACGTAGGCCCTCACACTGTCATGGAATTATTCTACGTCTTAGAGGGAGAGTTCCGGTAGAACCTATTACTCAGTAGACCTTGGATTCACGTCATGGTTTGTGTCCCTTCAACTTTACACCACTGTGTAAAATTTGAACATGAAGGGCATGAAGGGAATAACTATACCATCCCCACCAACCCAACACCATTCAAAACTTGTAACATGTTTTAAAGACCTAACGATGTACTTGCACCAGTCAAGGCATCTGCCACTACCCTCACTTCTCCTTCACCTACAACCCTATCCACCAATGCTGCCACCCCCTCTCCCACACCTAACTATTCTATTCCTACTATAGCCACAGCCTCTGTAACTATCCCATCTTCTTCCCAACCAATGGATACCCCTCCTGTCCAATCATCTAGTGAATCATATATCCCTGTTACCCACATATCAACTACTGATCCCTTAGAAGGTGATTTTTAATGCCTCACTCTGGGGGAGTACCGCCTATATAATATCAACACATTCCTCACTCCACAAGAGTATGGAAACCTGTGCCATCACCCCTGTTATGACTATCACATAGGCAAGCTTTTCCCTTATGGTCCTCCTAACCTTCACACTAACCCAACATATGGGAAACTTGATACAGCCACTTATTCACCTGAACCTCCTTCTGAAACACTACCATTTTCATTTGACCTCCAATCTCTTACTAACCACCACTTCACCGACACTTTCCTTCATCATTGAACATGGAAAGGCTTTAGCTTCATTTTTTATGAAAAAATCCACCATACCATCATTTTATGTACCACTGGTAAACAAAACAATCGCAATGGCATTGGCTTTGTTGTACCATCTTCCAAGAAGGCCTAAATCAACCTCATTTAGGAAGACAAACCATCTCCACCCCATTCACCAATGTCACCACCTTCACCCACGGAATCCGTAGATCCTGAATCTATTCCTCCTAAAAAAAATTTCGCAAACACAACTTCCCTGATACCTCTAACTTATCAACACGAGGCGACGCTCCAACTTCTCTTCCCTTCATGTATCTTGACATGAGCAATGATGACACACCTTATATTAAGCTCGTTTAATGTCAATACCATGAGTCTATACTCAAATACCTTGGTGCGGAATATTATTATATCCATTGGTCATTACCTTCTGAGATGCAAACCATGTTGAATGAATCAACTATAGAAATCAACACTAACACTCAGAATGAACCACACATTTTAAATATGGTCCAATCTTTAGGTGCTACTAAACAATAAGCTTTTACCTCTTTCCTCTAGGACCATAGCAATTATTTTCTTGGTCCTACATTGATATGCTCGGTATTGACCCAAACATTGTGGTCCACAATATCGTAACCATTCCTAATGCCAAACCCATAAAAAAAAAGCTACAGAAAATGCATCCTCACATTTATCTTCTGGTCAAAGAAGAAATTTAGTGCCTTCTCTCACTTTCCTTCATCCTACCCATTGACTATCCCCAATGGATTTCTAACATCATTCATGTCACAAAAGCGCTAGGTGGTCTCCGCATTTGCATAAATTTTCATGACCTCAACCTCACTTTCCCCAAAGATGATTTTCCTCTACCAGGAATTGACCAACTAGTTGACCTCACCATTGGCCATGATATGTTATCACTCATGGATGATTTCTCAGGTTATAATCAAATATTACTTGCTCCAGAAGATCAACACAAAAATTCATCACTCCTTGGGGGACCTTTTTCTATTGAGTCATGCTTTTTGGACTTAAAAACGTTGGTGCCACATATCAGTGAGCCATGACTTATATCTTCCATGACATAATGCATCACATATTAGAAGATTATGTAGATGACCTTCTTTCCAAATCCAAACATCGGGCCGAACACCTAATAGTCCTTAAGGTCATCTTTGACCGCCTTATCAAGTATTGTGTTCACCTTCAACCTAAGAAATATGTCTTCATAGTATTTCTAGGAAAAATCCTTGGTTTCATCGTTTCTTTGTGTGGCATAGAAGTCGATCCTGCTAAAGTAAAGGCTCGTCTAGAAATACCTCTGCCTACTAATCTCTATTAACATCGAATTTTACAAGGTAAGTTACAATCTATTCATCGGTTTATTTCTCAATTTTCTGACTGCTGATAACCATTTCATCATCTCCTCAAAAAGGACATCTCATTAAAATGGGATGATGAATGCCACAAATCCTTCGATGCCTTAAAACAATACCTTCTTCAACCATCGATGCTCATTCCTCCTAAGGATGACCAACTCTTTTACCTATACATTTCTGCTACTGACCATTCCTTAGGTTTCATGCTCACTCATCACGAAGAGCAGTAGAGGGAGAAATTGGTTTAATACATAATTTGTATACTTCTAGACTACAAAAATAGGTATACCCATGCTAAAAAACTTTTCTTAGCTTTAGTTTTTGTTGCTACTAAATTACGTCATTAGCTACTCAACCACAAAACCTTTATCGTCACTAACACTGATCCCCTACATTACATGTACGCCAAACCCTACCAACATCAACTTGTTGCATGTTGGATCATGCTTCTTGTAGACCTTGACCTCGAATTCATCCATCATAAGTATGTTAAAGGCTAAGCCATCACTAACCAACTAACAAACGCACCTCTTTCTGGAGATCAACCCTCTAACTTTGATTTCCTAGATGAATCCATTACTACCCTCTCTTTAGACGATACCACTTACCAGATGACATTATTTTTTTATGGTTCCAAATGTCAACGTGGAGGTAGTGTAGGTGTTATCCTCATTCCTCTTGATGGTGAACCTATGCCTTTATCTTTCAAACTATATTTTTATTACACTAACAACATCACCAAATATGAAGCACTCGTATTAGGCCTTAAAACCACCATCTCCCTAGATGTTAAATCAATTAATATTTTTGGTGACTCCTAACTAGTTCTAAACCAATTCAATGATATATAACAGTTTCGAAATAAAATGCTCCAAATGTACAAATGTCACGTTGACATACTTTTGACTACCTTTGACCATTACGAACTTCAAACCACCCCATATTCTACTAATAAATTTGTGGATACCATGGCCAGCATGGCTTCTCAGACACCTACTTCACCTGCCGACTCCAAAATATTTGTCACAATACAAAAGTTTTAATCACCCTCTTATTTATCTCATGAAGTAAACTCCATCAGAACCATTGCACCTGACCCACATGACCTTTGGTATAAGTAATATGCAAACTACCTTTCCCTTTGCATTTTTCCTTCCAATCTCACTCGTAATGGAAAATGTGCCTTTCTTAAAGGTTTCTCTCAGTATGTCATCATGGGTGGTCTCCTTTATAAATGCAGCTTCAACGGTATCCTCTTACGATGCCTTACAAGTTTTGAAATTCCTTACATCATCAAGGAAGTTCACGATGAAATTTGTGGAAGATAATTTAGTGGCTTAGTTGTCTCTAAACGGATTCTTCGACTAGGCTATTATTGGCCAACCCTAAACCGTGACTGTTGTGACTATGTCAAACATTGTGTGAAATTTTAGCAACATGTTAATCTTCATCACACACCCAATCATGCCTTACAGGTCACACGAGACCTTTGGCCTTTCTCTCAATGGGGTTTAGATCTAGTTGGAGAGATCAATCCTCATTATTCATAATGCCATCAATGGAATATAACCACCACTGAATACTAAACTAAATGGGTAGAATTCATTCCCCTCATTTCTACAAAAGCCAAGAAAACTTTTGAATTCATCAACCATTACATCATTTGTCACTTTGGTGTCCCTCACCACCTCATCACTGATAATGGAAAGCAATTCAAAAACCAAACCCTACGAAAAATTTGTGATGCTTTTGATATTCAATTCAGTTTCTCGTCACCTTATTACCCACAAAAAATTGGAAGCAAAATCAACCAATAAAACCTTGAACAAAATTCTTATGAAAGTAGTTGACGATAATGGGAAGGATTGGCATACGCACATTCCTTTCACCTTGTGGGCTTACCACACTACTATTCACACTTCAACTGCTGCCACACCTTTCTCTCTAGTCTAAAAAACTGAGGTTTTCTTACCTCTCAAAGTCCAGATTCCATCTCTCCACATCTCACTCTAAGACATGCTCAACAATGATGACTTTCACCAAGACTGTTTAGCACAACTTGAGTTGTTAGATGAATGTCATCTCAATGCTCTTGATCATCTCCAAATCTCCTATGAAAAACATGTCCACGAATGAACCTTCTATGTCGATGACCTCATCCTGAAGGAAAATCAACATGTAACCAAAGAAGAGAAAAGTAAACAGAGAAAATTTACTCCTAATTGGCTTGGAACCTATATCGTTACTCATGCCTATGGATCAGGTGTTTATCATTTGTCTTCACTTGAAGGTAAACCCAAATTATCCCCTCAATGCCTTACTTCTTAGAAAATTTTATTGTTAAAATCAAGTATTATATCACCTTATGTCTATGGACTGCTAGTCCCTTGAGTGTCATTCACCTTCCTTGTCACCTATTTTGAGGATCTACGACTAAACAAGAAGCATGTGGTTACCCTTCACCTTTCAGCCTTATCTTCAATATGAGTACCATGGTTCTACTCATGGCATGATTCTCATGGATACTTTTCCTCTTTTTTAAAGATGGAATCCCATGGTCATTCATTACTTTAGACCATATCTTTCATAAGTTAACCTCTGTGTGTTATGGTTTTGTCTTCTAAAAAAACCTAATTTTCTTCCATAGTCTTGTCCATGACTAAAAGGTCCAAAAGCAAAATGGGATTCAACTCCTTGCGTCAAAATTCTAGCAAAATTATGACTCCCTCTAAAGGGATATCTTTTCTCTCTATCCCACCACTATGAATAGACTACTCCCTCGAAGGACAGCTATATAAAGTCATTGCAAAAAATATATAGATTTAGAAGCTTCCCACATCGATCAGCTTCACGAAGACCTCAAGGAGATAATATAATCATCCCATATAGACTTCTCGCATCAATCAGTCTATCAAAAACAAAAACAAATGAAAAAAATGATAACTTTTTTTCATGGACTTGCCTATTTTTTATCGTGGGTTTCTTTCTAGATAAAAAAATGTTGTCATACACTAAGTTAGGCTAAACCACCCATTTTTAGCTCATTTTCTTTTCACCCTAATTTCCTACCCGCTCAAGGAGTTAAATGTAACTATGACATTTTGTGACCATGTGACTTTATTCACCCTTAGAATATTCCATTATTCAATGCCTTTAGGGTATTACATTCATAAGCCCATATTTGGTATGATTAAGTCATTAGGGTTCTTATCAATTAAGCAGCTCTTTTACCATCTCTTACCATTTACCTTCTTCATTACTTATTGACTCCCTATACAAGACCATAATATCGACACATACATTTTAAAATATTTTCACTATCACCTAAGACTCAACCATGCTTATAACCTAAACTCCACCATGCCTATGACCTAAACTCAACCATGCTTATAACCTAGACTCAACCATGCCTATGACCTAGACTCAACCATGCTTATGACCTAGACTTGATCATGCCTAAAACCTACCAACCCATTCCTCTAATTCATCATATTATTCCCTATCTTATGAGAGAACTACATCGGCCTAAGGCCCCTTTTCTCTGAGGCTATGTAGGAAACACTCCTAGGACATGGGGCCCTTGGAGGTTAGCTAGGCCACTCTTTACCCTAATCTATTTCCCCCCATTTTCCTATTCGTATTCTATCTTAATTTCCATTTTTATAACACTTGGAAAATTACCACACATACATATCTACCATGTTATCGCATTATAAAAACCTTCAATCAATCAATTCACATTTCCATAATATCAAATATTTTGGAAAATTACACCATAACATACATATAACTCATCATTCATTTCACATGTTACCAATAACTTGGAAATTAAATCAAAAATTAAAAACATGACTCCATCATGCCTAAACTGACCTGACTCCATCATGCCTAAATTGACATAACTCCATCATGCCTAAACTGACCTGACTCCATCATGCCTAAACTGACCTAACTCCATCATGCCTAAACCGACATGAATCCATCATGCCTAAACCGACCTGACTCCATCATGCCTAATCCACCTGGTTTCCACCCATACACATATAACGATGAAAATTTTACAATACAAGTACATCATCCATCCAATAAACATCATCAACTATATAAATGGGAGATTCTGTGTATCAATACATATATACATAGATACAAATAAATACAAGTATCTCAAAAAATCTCATATACAGCCTCACCATCTTAAGCATGCAAGCTAGTATATGATCAAAACTCTCAAAAAATATCATGTATAACCTCACTATCATCAGCATGCAAGCCGGTATATATCAAAAATAAATACTCAAAATGACAACATCAATCGTCGGCCCATCTAATGTCCATGTCAATCTCATATGTCTCCTCTCCTCTATCTTGGCACCCTACCATCATCTCTCTATCCTCTATGGGTCTAGCCCTTGCCTTCGCCTAGCCTGCAGCTGGCTCAAGCCTTCGTGAACTAGTGGCCTCCCCTTGACCCTATCTCTATGCTCGTTGGCCCCCTATACTCTCTGCATTATGCATGTGATATCTTGTCCTATCACTTGAGGCCTTCTACACCATGTACTATGCATAAGATGGCACATCTATCCCAGCAGTAGTCAAATGATCCTAATATTATATGGCCTCATTCATAGTATCCCTTAATCTAGCCATCGACACTATCTGTGGGGGTGTCATAGGTCTCGTAGCAACCTTCGAGCTCTATCCTTCTACTAGTGGCCTCAACCCCTATACATGTGACCTCTTCCCTCCTCCATGTACAATGGGACCCTATCTCATTACTACCTGTACAATGGGACCTAGTCGCTTGGCCTATGAGGGTGCATGTGTTGTGACCTGGGCTAGTAAGGCCACAATCTGTTCCTGTGCAGTCACCAAATGGCCCTGTAAACTTGTTACCTACACTTGTAGGGTGTCCACCTATCCCCCATATCCATCTCCACCCTGTGTGGGTGTCTGTCCCTGTGCAACCTAGGCCTGAAGGGTTACTACTTGTGCCTGTAATGTGGCAACATGTTCCTCAGAGTCTGTCAGTTGCCCCTGCACTACTCCCAGATGTGTTAGAAGGGTAGCCACCTGCCCCTGTAATGTGTCCCTCTAAACTGTAACCATGGCTAGATTAGGGTGCCCTGGCCTTGGTGGTGTTGCACATAGCTACACTACCCACCACTACCTATATCTATTTATGACTTCAACATCATCAATTTTTTGGTCCACTTCCTACTCCTCCTGCTCTGTCGGCACCATTGGTTATGGTAGAGGTATAGGCCTCTCCATGTCATCTCTCCTGTACTGAGGGAATGGTGGAGGCACATCCTGAGGTAGCCCAAAATGTCGTCTGACCCTATCCATGGGTATCATCACATGCTCTCTAGCATGAATTCCCTCTATCCATCTTAGAAACTGTATCTTTTCTATCTCTACTGCCATTTGCCTTCATGAAGAGAAGCCAACATACGACCTCCAAATGATGTCTACTCTGGAAAACCCCTCTAGTATGTGCCTGTAGTATGTTACATCTTTGGTAGCTCTGGAAGCCCTGTGTTCTTGAACAACATGCATCTAATGGCTATAGCCAACTTGAACAAATCCTGCCTCAAATGTGTCTGGCCAGGGCATCCCAACTAGATGCACACATATGATGTGCTCATATGCTCAGCAGTGAAGAAGAAAGGTACAACATAAACTAAACCTTTGTAGCCTCACATAGGCCCATAACTCCCTGTATAACTGCACCAAAAATGTTGGTTCCTAAGAAAAATAGGTCCTCTCCTCCATCATGTCATAGAGAATCCCCATCATTTCCCATGGGAATCTCCCAGCCTCCACATCTGGCAATGCAAAACAACACACTGCCTCCATAATTAGGACAACCAACCTCATCTCTTGATGATGGTCCGTATACATATCTCTATAACTCAGGCTTGCACTATGGAACCCCATCTCTGCAATTCCCTCTCCAAACACTACCAACATTATCTCCTCTAATGTGTCTAAGAAAATAGAATACACCTGTTATCCCACTATAGGTAGTCACAGGATCCTATATACGTCCTCCAAGGTGACTGTGATCTCACCTGTTGGCAAATGAAATGTGTTGGTTGTTGAATCCCATTATTTGATGAGTATAACCATCAAACTCGGCTCCTGGACAACGTTTCTATAGTGTCAAAACTTAATCAAGCCAACGTCCATCTCATGCCTCCACTCCTTGATGGTCATGCTCGACCGTACCACTAGCAATAGAGGTGGTACTCTATCTCTCATCCATAGTTGGTCCCTATCCTACATCCAACAAACCACAACATTGTTAAACCTTGACTTCACCCAACATCACTCTTAACCAACCAACCTATTCCCAAGACCCTTACTACTTATTGCCCCGTCAATGCACCCCAACCCTAAAACCCACCCCTTTTCACCTCATCCTCATTTTCCATCCCTCAACAAGTACCTATGTGAACATATTACCCTAACCATTCTCACTAAACCTGTCATGATATCTTATTCCCTCCCTTTCCCTCCCACCATGTCTCATTTATTGACCTATTTTCCTCTAGAGCTAGCTGGCATCGGTCACTATTGACCAACATCAGTCCATCATAATTGGCATCAGTCACCTAATACTTGACTGATTTTGGCCAAGGCCAACTGACGTCAGCCAACCCTTGACCGTCATCAGTCACTGTCGCAGCATCAAAATTTGCAAACCCCCACCCTTTTTCTCACAAAATTCTCAAATCTGACCTAAATACCTATTCTAACCTACCCAAACCTATCCTATCTTCATTCTCAATCCTATTTAACCTACATCGGACCTTCTCACCCCTCATTTCCTTCATTTATACCCATAAATTTCACAAATTAAAATTACACCCAACTTTTAAAGAAAACCAATTTTAACAACCTATTTCAACAACAAATGAAGGATCGAGATAGAGTCCTATCTCATCTCGGTGTCATTAGCGTAGTGGTACGTCTAGAAGCTATACCAGTGGCCCACCCAATCCCTCTCCTACTTCTTCCTTGCCCAAACCAACACCTCCCCCTCATAACCAATCGAATCACTCAACCCGATCTCCTATGTAACATCCACTTTTAGTCAATTCATATCTAGAATTTTTTGTTTTACTTTATGCAGCTGATTTAAATAACCCATATATTTAAATCCAACATAAACCTTAATGTAATCCATTTCCAATAACTATCATGAACCATGTGCAGTTGCATAAGAGAGAGTACTGAACCTATTCATCCTCCCTCAACACTCTGTACGAGCCCATACATCAAATGTATCATTTGGTTATCCTTTATCAAGATATGATATATAAGTGAATACTCCTAAGTTTCTACTTGGGTTCCACCTATAAAATCCACAGACATCTCACAAATTAGATCATAGTGAAATCTTGACAGTGTAATCATCATCTTACCCTACTTTGTGAAAAGTTTCAAAGTCATGTATGTCAGGCTCAATTCCCTGATAGCACACTCATCATTTGGAATTTTTCATCTCACCTTAATCAGTTATTAATTTATATGGATTTACAAATGTGGATAATTTAAACAACTACAAGAATTGTATAAGATACAAATCTAGTTTAATCTACAAGAATACGTACCTCTATATCACCCTATGATGCCTATGGGAAAGTAAGTATCTTTATAACAATTCAGCTTGATACTAGACCACTTCCCTCCTTATAGCCATCATAAGTTGATATCGGGGTACGTGTCCAAGAGGTTTAATTTGTGCTTATAACTCTAACAATTTTTGTACTTAAGTAACACCATGCCACAATCCATTATCTTGATGAGGCAACTCAGTACAGCTACTAAGTAGCAGTATCCTAATGGTGACAACTGTCATCATAGGGATATGACTGTGTAGTGGATGTAGTGAGTTAACCCGCCAAGAATCCTGTATTGGAACATGGAATCTTATTATTTTCTAGATTATTATTAAATCATGACTGAAAGGTCTAGGCCTCATGACACCTTCTCGTTGAATGATTTGTACCTAAGGTCATGTCTTAAGTTGATCCAAGGACATATAGTTAATTTTCTAATATTGATTTAGTACCTTAATAAATCTTATGTCAATTATATACTTAAGTGGAGATCAAAAAGCTCTTATATTTAAGTTCAACATTACAAATTTATAATTGTCTTAAGCTTATCCAGTTAAGCCTATGCTTCTTATTATTACAACTATGTACCATGCCACTAGTTTAGTTACATATCTTCATGGCAACATTAATATTGTGCCTCAATATTTCATATTGATAGAGAGTGTGTAATTCACATTGATATAAATGTGGGTATGAATCATACTTTTATCAAGTTTCCTAAAATATTAATGTCGGTCAACATCTCATCTTAAGCACACAATCGTTCTTTATTTTAAGCTTAACTAAAAAAAATTCAAATGTGCATGCTTTTATTAGATCATTCTTGACATCTACCATAAGCATTTATTTTGTAAATATTTCATTAAGTTTCACCACTTAATTACTTATTCAACCTTAAAGGTGTGCTTCCTTTCTTTCCTTTTAAGGACATAAAATTTTATTCATAATTTCACAAGGATTCATTATGGTATAGCCCTTGTAAGGGAATCACTATCATTTCATATGTATATAGTTTCACATTTCAACAACTTATATAAAGGACTACTAGCATATCAATTTAAGATCTTTGATAACCTATATGTTTTCACCTGTCATATCTTCATTACAATTCATAAGTTACTTAGATATCAACTGATATTAACTTATTCATAAAGGCTTTATATAGCATTACATTAGCTAACTCTTGAATTCATTATTATTTCCACCCATTTAGACATAATTTCATTATATAATGGATTCCAATCATATAAGTCATTTAGCACTTAATAATTCCTATGCTTATGTATGATACAAGAATAGTTTACCCACTAAACTACCCTTCATTATCATTTGTTAAAACACTAAATTCTTCTTTTTTTTTAAAAAAATAATTTCCATATAAGATAATGAACAAGATTCAGCTTTATTAGTTTCTGAAAAAGGTATCATCTCATGTTTGTTAGATTGATCTAAGTCTTTCCATACAAAAAAATTACGTTAAATGGCAAAGGGCCTTTCTCGTTTCCAAACATAAGATATTAAAATAGGAACTTCATAATCAAATATCTCATCTAACTTCCTTCATCACAAGAGTAAATGAAACTTTATACACCTTCCTTCTTTAGTAACTCCATCTACAAAAAATTTAGCATGATTCAGTTCACATGAACTGAGCATGATAAATGCTAACTATTCAGAACAATATGCTCTACTTAATAATTTCATAAAAGGAACATAACTCTTCAGTGAAATTATTCTAAGGTCCAAGGATGAATATAACTCTTTTTATCATGCCACAAGAACTTAATAAATGAAACCATCAAAGGAGGAAAAGTTAACATATACCATCCTTTCAAGTAATAGAAATCAAATAATAATTTAAATCCCTCAAAGGTGATCCGAACAATGAATGTGATTACAATCAATCATAAAATTAAAAGAGCAAGAATAATATGATTGTAGTCATATAAGCCCATACTTATATGACTTTAATCATACATCTTATTTAATTTTGTCTTACAACTCAATCAAATAACTGCTACATCATTATCAAGCAATAATAATGAAGTTAGTAACTTAATAATAGTAATAAGTACAAGTTTTCTAAGATGGCAGTCATATAATCATATACTTATATGACTGAAATATTTGATTTCTTTCATTAAGTTTATACAAATTTTCTTTCAACCCTTTTCTATGGTACTCAATATATAACAAGCCACGTATACAACATTATAATACAATATATCAGACCAGTAATTTCACCTACTTTCTCTACACACAAAGTTCCTAATACCTAAGCTCTTGTAGAATAGCCATCAAGTAAGGGTCAGTTTAACTGAATTATAATCGTAAGGAGTTGAAATATCATATTCCAATTAACAATTAGAAACTAGGTACATATAGATGAAATGAGACTACATTTCATACCATATCTTCCATCCAAGATTTTATCAGAAATGAACATTCATTTCTCACTCAACTTATTAAGTCGTTGCTTGAACACAACATAAATTTTTAAATCACTCTCACACTAACAGTAATCACATTAATTACTCCATCCCTTGCTAATATATTTTCTCGACTAAAAAGAGATTAATGTTAGCATTACACCCCTAAGAAGGAACTAGATAATCATAGTGGTTGCAGACCATTCTACCAGTTGACCGAAAAATCATAGATCAAGACATTTCATTATATTATTAAAAGAATCCCATAGGGATAGATTAACAAACTAGTTCCTGCTAAATATCCAAATTAAGTATCCTTACAGAATTAGCAATGTATGCTACAGTCATTAGTAACTGCCTACAAAATCTCTCATCTGAGAACGATTTTACCAATTAAAAGACCATTAGCTCTTCAACCGAGCTCTGCTTATGGACTTGATTAGTTCATCACATTTATCTCTAGAGTAAGGATATATCCTACTAGATACAAGTCTTACCAACCAAATGTTGGACACAACAAAAATCAATCACTTTAGTATCAGCGTGGGTGGGTTGAGTAAAAAAAATTGACTTTTAATACCCCTACCATGCAATCATCTAAGAAATGATTTTTAAACCAATATGGGTTTGATAACGAATGAAGGATGGGGAAAGATAATACAAACGTTTGAACAGAGTGAGCTTAAAGCTCCTAAAATTTTAGATAACCTATCAACATCCCAATTCCCTATTCTAGAATCCCAAAAATGGGTGTGCTACTTAAATTTAGCCCTTCGAAACTTTAAATAGAATCGACAATCAGAGGGTCAAAAATAAATCATCTAGTGAAATAACAACCCAATACTTGAGTGTTTAAACCCAAGCCTCTGAATATACATTCACATTTTAAAATGGGGTAAACCTTTATAAGGTTGAGAAATTATAAGGAAAACATAATACCCTTTATCGTAATAGACCAGTGGTGAATATAATAGAAACCCAGATGATTTGTATCCAATCAACAATTATTTAAGGACAAAATCCAAGTTATTTACAAATGAGAAAGGTTAACCGTATATAAGGTTATTCACCTACCATTAACCCTACAAATGATTACTCAGAAAGAGAATCTAACCGGGACTTAAATATTTAATCACCCAACTTCAAGTATAATTATTTATCACTATTTAATAAACCAAACTTGCATTATTTGTAGAGAAGGAATATCCTCACCCAAGGTCCTCTACTTAGGAAAAAACACACAAATCCAACGTGTTTAAGATAATAATGTTTTCTAAAAACAATATTACCCTATCATTCCACAAACTTACATTCAAGAATGAGAAACTGCAGATACGTTATAGAACCGTCTATAGAGCAATACTCAATATACAAACCAGATAGTCAAACAACGATTCAAAACAAAAATGGGAACCAGAGAATAAACTTCATTGCAGAGTAAGTTCTTTATTTGAAATAAGTAAATAGAGAAATATATTCTACAGATTTAGGCCCTAGGGGATATCATGCCTGAGAGTGAAATGAATCTAATTTCTTCTTCCCCAGCTACCAAGGTTCGCTTTGTAATTTCATTCTTGAAAATTTGGTCTCACCCTTAAGAAAAACCTCCATAAATTATACCTGTGTTGAGTGGAATAAGTATTTATGCAAAAACTAAATTTGGCATCACATTGTTCATAGATTTTCATGCACAATTTCCTCATGGGTGGAGTCGATGAAGGAGATATTTTAGAATGAAAAATCAAACAAAATGTCTTAATGCAAACCATCCGGTAACTTCTCCATGAAACTTTGGGATTCCCCAAAATTTGGTCAATTCATTAAATCCTATTAATGTTCCTTAATGGTTTTTGGAGTCTATGCACCACCGCCACCTCAAATCCTGCCATAATTAGAGGCTGAATAATTTAACAATGCACTTTAATGAGAACATGTCCTTAAATTAGCTATGTGAACTCGTGTTAACATTGCATTCCATTTTCCTCATTAACTAGGCTTAGTTGGAGTTCCATATAGTTTTCAAAAATAGTCTTGAAGCCATAGACTTTGCATGTCCGCAATTTTTAGGATGTGATAATGATAACAATAGTTTGACCATTCCTATTGTGTGCATGAGATTGACCTTTGCAATACTATTTTCAAACTTCAATAATAAAATATTCATTATGTGTTTGGATTAATAGCCATATTCCATACAATTATAACCATCATAGAATTAGTTAAGTTTAATATTATGTAGTTGGTCAAAGACCATCATTAAATTCATAATGGATCCACATTCATCTTCTCATATTTGGTTGATAAATTAATTAAAAATAAAACATATCAAGGCTTGAATATACCATAAGGTTGAAAGTAATAATTGAGATGAGCAATCAACAATACTAACCACTTACAAGAACTCAATTATGCCCAAAAATCTATTACACATCACAACATAACGAATCAATTTCACCCTTAGCAACTTGGCTTTACATTAGGGTAGGTCTAGGATCTTAATTAGGTCTTAGATATTATAATATAAGATGTCAACCTTATCTTAGGTTACATTACTTAAATACAAATAGTACATAACTAGGTCCATCAACATAACTTCACCTTTGAATAGGATTTATCATGTCTTAATTCTTAATCGTATAGCCAAAACATCATCCTTTGAAATTATCAAATCAAATTAAGATTAACTGGTAGTATGGTTGTATTCATAATATATTATGAAACATTTCCTGCAACCTTATATTCATTTAAGCCATAACATGGTGGCATATAAGACGCATAATGTAGCCAATTTTTGACTTATTAAATAAAAATAATCATAACAATATATTGATCATAGATATGCCTTGGATCACTGTAAATGATCCAAGATAATGCCCTTTTTCTGATATAAATGTCATTGTCTAAGGAACGAAATCCATATCAAAACTTAGACAGTTTAACAAGTTACCTATTATTCTACTATCCCAAGAATCTGATATCACTTTCTGCAAGAAGAAATCATTGGGTTAATTTCAACAACCACTCAAGTGAGTACTTGATGATAAATCAACATAATTACCACATTTCCTTAAGAATGATTAGAGTTAGATCCTAAAATCAATTAATATCATACAAGAAATCATGATCTACTAGTTTGTAAGATCACAACAACTCAGGATATAAATCACATATCAATGATTGCATACCTCGTTTAAAGAAACAAGTATAGATATCCTCATAGTAGGGGCACTACATCATGGACCCATCTACCGAATTCCAATCACCCACTATGAGCCTCACCAACTCAACTCTCTATCTCTTTCTATCGCTTTCCACCTTTCCACCTCTCCTCTGTCATTTTATATAATTGGCAAATGACAAATGATTCTGTAAAACACATAATTTTCCTTTTTAACCCCAATTCAAAATGAGTGACATCGGTCATATTTTTACCCTAGACCACTGACGTCGGTCACCGCATAACCGGCATTAATCACCCCTTATATTCATTTGTTAAGGCTAGGCTTATTTTTCCTACAACCATTAGTGCTCAAACACTTTTTATCACTTTGGACAACTATTGAACCATACCTACACACCTAAACTACCCCTACATTTCCCTAGTTGCATCTTGGGATTTGTTATTTTACCTATTCCTTGGCCTTACCTATTTCATGACCTATTTTCCTAAACCTTACCTACTTGGTGTGACTATTTACCTTATATACTCATTATACCTTGTGATGTTGTTACCTATGTTGTTTTATCCTAAGAACAATACCTTTCCTATTGTCGTGTCGTTTATCCTGACCAAACCTTTGGTGTACCGGAAAATACCTAAAAATTCCTATATCTAACCTAAGTTGTGTTTTCTGGACCATATCCTATACCTTGGATACCTGAATCATTTCACCCTTGTTTGGATAAACCTATCGACCTTGGACGATGTAGAGTTTACAAGCTCTTCAACCTCATACTATGTTGATATCTATACGTGTGGGTGCATTTGATTTTCATTATAAATTACTTGATTTTGACCCTGGCATATTACCTATTACCCAAGTGGACCATCCCCCATTCCCATGGTGCTCTTACACTTCCCCACCTAACTTCACTTCCACTAACTACACATTTTTCAACCCACACACTAATTTCGTGTTACACCTCCTTAGTGTCTGGTTTGAGGGGGGTCGCCTTCACCCACACATGGGGCAACCACTTCCTATTTTTGTCAGCATCACTTACCAATACAAGCTGTTGATGCAAAATCACAGCACCCCTGGACGCACATCAGGCTTCTAGGTTGATGTTCAGGCATCCAGTGTGATTGCACAACATGGAAACCTCTCTCCAAGCGTGGGACTTGTTTAAAACTGAGAGAGGAATCTCCAGTAGAAGGCTGGTTCCTGCTCCTAAACTACCTGCCACAAGCTATTCCAGTGCAGGGCAAGCTAATCTAATCCTAATCTAACCATGCCAAGGAGACAGAGAGAGAGAGAGAGGGGAAAAAACAGCAAAAGCCTACACTAAAACGGTGATACACCAGAGAAAGAGAATGTTGGACATCTATCAAAAACTGCCATGGACAAAGAGAGGTGAGCCATTGGAAGGATGGACAGAAGCATCACAACCCCAAGGATAGATTTCACACAGAAAATGTCCCAAAACTCCATGAACACAGCTCCAAACCTGCAATGAAACATTAGACATGCACAGATACCTGCAAATGAAGAGAGGCAAAGGAGAGAACAAGCAAAATGAAGAGAGAGGATGGAGAGATTGCATCACAAAACACGTTTTGTTGCTCCAGAAGTTTGCACAGAACATCATTCCATTAGTTAAAAGGCAAAAACGCCATTACAGAGCAAGGGAGGAGGCTCGAACTCCATTTTCGACCCTAGAGAAGAAAAGAAGGGGAGGGCGAGCCGAAAAAAATGAACAACTTTTTTTAAAAAATGAGCCAAATCTGGCTTTTACATTACATGGGTCGAGCCCAGGGGACAGAAAACATGGGAAAACGTGCAAGCCCATTCCTCATTGACTGCAGATGCATTAAATCAGCATGGAGGATCTTACAAACCCATACCCTATCACTTTGACTAATTTGGAGGAGAATGCGACCCATTTTTTTTAATCTGGCCGCTAAAATGTCACTTCTGGCCGTGCAGAAGAAGAAGAATGCAACCCATTAGCATTAAAACAGGTTGTTGAAAGGTCGCTTCTGGCCATTACCACATGTCAGAGCCGTTTCTCGATTTTCTCTCTCTAGACTGCACCAAAACTCGAGATTGATCCTAGAATCATGTAGAGCATCTCAACAGCTTTCCGTTGATATAAAGAACGTGGAAATCCGAGCTCTGGATCAAAAGATATGGCGATCTGAAGATTTAGGGCACGAAATAGATCAAAACGAATTTTAAAATGTTTTCCCGCTCTTCGCCATCTGGACGACACGTGGCACGTGCTGATTGGACGAGCAATTCTCTCTCCTCCATCTTTCGCGGGCTTTCCTTTTGAAATTGCTTGTGGGCCCCTTAAACTTGGACACGTGGCACCATTTCATTGGTTTGGTTCAGCGCTCGATAACTCGCCCCTTTGACCTTTTGACTTTTTCTCCTGTGAGGACACGTGGCAGTTTCTAATTGGTCTTCGGCTCCTTCGGCTCCTTCGCGTACTTCGCTTCCATTTGTCCCGGATGTCCCATTTGATTTTGGGCCCTTTGTGCTCATTTCGGCCGGTTCGGGCAGTTCGGGCATTTTTGGCCCGCTTGTCCCACTTTACTTCGGACTGACTTGACCCTTTTCGTCCGGTTCGGCCGGTTCGCGCCCTTTTATCCCGCGCGTCCCAATTGCTTTTGGGCTCCTTGTGCTGATTTTGTGTGAATCGGCCGGTTCGGGCATTTCGCGTCCATTTGTCCCATTCGTCCCGAAGGCGACCCTCTCAGCAGTTAGCTAATTTTTCCTCTCGGTTGAACCGGCATTTCGCGCCCGCCGCGTACTTTTGTCCCACTTGTCCCAAATGCTTAGTGGGCTGCCTGGAGGCTTTTCGGCCGGTCCGGCCGGTTCACGCCTTTTTGGCCCGATTGTCCCACAGGCGTCTCTCAGCAGTTAGCCAATTTTTTCCTCTCGGTCGAACCGGCATTTCGCGTCCACCGCGTACTTTTGTCCCAGATGTCCCTGTTGCTTTGCGGGCTGTTTGTGCTTACTTCGGCCGAGCCGGCCGGTTCGGGCCTTTTTGTCCCAAATGTTCCGACTGCCCCTAGGGCTAGGACTTAGTCATTTTTATGATTTTTTCCTAGATCAACCTACTTGCCTTCTGCAACCTTTTTTCGCATTTTCTCAGAGCTTGCTCTTTTCCTCTCAGACAGGGGACTTAGAAAATATTTGAGGGGACTCTAGCAACATGATTTTTGGCCCCGAATCAATCAATCTGCCTGGGACTTGAATACTCTGATGCATGTTATCAAAATTTACCCTGGGGGGGTGAAATTTTGACAACACAAGCTACATGACAAAAAGGGGGAAAATGTATACTAGCGATCCCTCGACTCATCAAACTACCCAGATAGTCATGCCTATTCCTCACAACCTCCTGCTAATCAACACAAAAATAAACACTACCCTTCTGCTCCCCTCTTCATTCATTATTCCCACTAGTGCCCCTATTCAATTCACCCAAACATCATATCCCCTATATAGAAAATATGATCTTCTCACGTCCAACATGCCTATCAATACTTCCCAACCCCCTTTCATAGGTGATTTACATTATGCAGTATCTAAGCCCTTTCAATAATAGTTTTAACCTATTCATACCCACATTCCTACTCAATATTTTCCACGGAATCCTACCCAATCCCAAAAAATTTATCATGTTCCGATCACCCAACAAAAATTTTATTAGCAACCACTCTTCCAATCACATCCCATGGCTTACCCTCAACAAATTCCCCAAACACCAACACATCCGCAAGTTCATCAACAAATTTATCCGACCACTTCTTACATACAACCGCCACCTCTTATCCCCCAACAGACTCTTTCAAATGATCCCATGCATGCCCTTATAAATGGGTTATCCAACCTCTAAGCTTCTAATTTGGGAACCAAAGTCTCATTATCCTATGAGAAAATCTACAATGAGCCTATTCATCCATCCATACAAATTAAACCATATCCTTTGCACTGGGAATTACCAAAATTCACTAAGTTCAATAGCAAACAAGATCAACAACAACATCTTTGTGCATTTAAACATGCATTTTATCTTATTGTGCACGATCAAGACTTGATGCTCTGCACTTTCCCCATGTCTTTGTTTGGTCTTGCATTGGACCGGTATACTGTTATCCCTCAATATTCAATATTCTCTTTCTCCCAACTCGCATAATTATTTATAGAACATTTTTCGATTAACATTGCTTGAAAAATAACCATCAATGATCTATGCACCATCTAAAAAATTTAGGATGAATCCATTATAGACTTTGTTGCATGATGACACCTCACTATAATCCAATTATCCTTCCCTCTTCTAAAA
Organism: Taxus chinensis; assembly: GCA_019776745.2. Lineage (NCBI taxonomy): Eukaryota > Viridiplantae > Streptophyta > Pinopsida > Cupressales > Taxaceae > Taxus > Taxus chinensis. Next base: position 82,542,531 of record CM034150.1, on the reverse strand, counting down.
GTTTACCTCATCGACCTCTTCTCACGTTTATGTGCAAAGCATATATCTTCAACTTTACAAATCCAATCGTTTCAAGCCTTTGATGAGGCCTTCACCATGGCCCATAAACTTGAAGCATGTTCCCTCGAGCAGGGTCATTTAAAATTAATATCAAATAAACCCAAACATGAATTTACTAAACCACAATAAATGACAAATCAAAGGAAGCGGCTAATGTTGTAGTTGTTAAATCATTGCCTGCATCTACATCTAGAACATGGACTCAACAACGAATCACTTGACTAGCGCCTAACTAAAAATCCCCTTGGGGAGTAATAAAATACAATATTTGACAAATTAATGACATAAAACCTTATCACACTTCATTCTATCTGACCATTTGATGAGGCAAGACCGAATCTTGTAGGGTATCGTGAAGACCACTACTGCAAGTATCATCAAGTCTGAGGCCATGACATAAAAATATGCTGTATTTTCAAGGATCTATTACAAAGGATAATTGATCAAGGTGATCTTCAAGTTGACAATCCAAATGCTTCACCTAATCAACCCCTTGACATTTTCAAACAACCTTTCCCAAATGATACATCGACAAGCCTAGCTACCACTTCTACCACAACCCAAGCACCTAATGTTCATACTATAAACACCTTGAACAATGATGATCAAAAACCTATCCTCATCCACAACTTCATCATTGACCACATTTGTTCCCTTTAATATCCTTCCTACATATGTTAATCCTACATTCATCTCAGAGTCTACTCCTACATCTATAGCTACCACAACCCCATTAGCAAATATATCAGTCATGCCCTTAGAGACATTCGTGAAGAAAAAATTTCAGCCTGTTTACACATCTTGCACTAGTCCTTCGTTAACTTCCTTATCCACCTCATCATCTACTTCATCCATTCCATTAGGCTTGACCACCTTGCCTATATCTATTCCACCCTCTCCTATCATACCATCTGTGGAACCTATACCGGTTCTTCATCCCACTCCCTTACCCACAACAACTATTGTGGTTACATACGCACCACCTTCTTATTTTACACGAAATTTTTCATTCTAATAATTATTAAAAGTACATCACCTTTCCATGACCTCAAACATCTCTTCCATGTCATCAACACAATCTTCTCTATCTCCATCTTCTATGGATCATCTCAGATAGATGTTGTTTCTTGTGCCTAAACCAATCATAACATTACCATCTAACTCAATGGTTAATATTTTTGACACTCCTCCAGATAGCGTGTCCCCACATACAAATCCTATGATCCCTTCTAGAGGTAAACCATCTAATCCAAAATCATCTGCTTCAAAACCACAAATCTTTCAACTCCCCAATCCAAGATCATCCTACACTAAAACACTAATCAACATCAAACTAGATCATCAAAGCATTAATACACTCGAGCTTTACCTCAAACATCCAAAGTATCCCAAAAGGCATCTTCTAGTGCTCAAGCTAGAAAATATATGAAAACTTTACAACACTTACTACAAACTTTAGCAATTACTCTTCCTCTTATCAAGGATTTTGACTCGAAAGGAAAGAATCCTTTATGGTTTAATTCCAACCTTATGTGTTCCTTTCACCATACCTTTGGACATGATACTGAGTATTATAGAGTGCTCCAGACCATTATTCACAATCTCATTGAAGAGGGTAGACTTTCCCTTGGACCGAGCCAGTGCTTTCCTTCCACATCTAGTCTAGCATCGACTATTTCACCTTCAAGAGATGACTCACCTCACAATTACCCTCCTTTTTGATCAATTTGGTTCATGTAAACACTTGATCTAACCAGTGTGAGCCCAAATCAATCTCAGAACCAAAAACCAAGACCTTCATTACAGTCCCTCCTCCTAAGGATTTGGTTACATCGTCAAAACCAAAGGTTTATGTTTTAGTAGCTCCCAAGCCTATTGAACAGAGCATCATTAGACAACTTCACCAAGCCCTTGTAAAAATATCACTCTACAAGCTAATCCAAAGCTTGTCATATTATAGATAGGCTCTTATTGAAGCCTTGAAACACATTCTGACATCTGATGATGAAGCTTAGCCCTTTGCATCTCTTATAAGGTCACTTACTACTTATACTGCTATATCATTCAATGAAAATGAAATTTTGGATATCCCACTAGAAGAACATGACCTTCCCCTCTTTATTACATTTAGGATCAATGGTATATTCATTCGATGGTCAATGATTAATAGTGGGGCAAGCATTAATATCATCCCTTTCCATACTTTTGATCAACTTAAAATTCTAAAGGAATCTGTCACTCAGACACCTGCAGTCCTTCATGCCTTTAATGATGTCATCACCCCTGCCTTGGGAACATTCATTATTCCCATCCGTGTTGGTGAGAAGCTCATCCGTCAGACATTTTATATCATTAAATGATAATTTCAATACAATGTTCTCCTCGGGTGACCATGGATCTGTTCCATGCATTGTGTCCCATCAACACTTCATCGCTCCCTTAAATATGAGCATGAGGTAAAAATATTGACACTTCCTAGGGATGCTCCTCATTTCCAAGGATGTAACATGACTTATAGAGAAAATTATGTTCTAATCCCTAAGGATAATCCATCTACACCGTTCACCAGTTCAGCCATTCCCTCATCCAAACTCCCTGACAAAGACTCCATAGATGAAGTGGTGAGAAAACTTATGATGGGGGAGTATCACCTTCTCATGCTTAACACCTTTCCCATTCCCAACCATATCATTAGACCCAATTAAGCACTTATATACCAACCGGACATCAAAGACATTGTTCCTTTTGGTCCCCCTCATCTTCGCACTAATCTTATTTATGGTGGTTTTGATACCCCTCTGTAGACACCAAATTTAGGTCACGCTCCCCCTTTACCCCATATGTATATTAATTTAATCACCTACAATTAAATTAATGCACATTCTCATAATATCAATTATTTAATTACCTTAATTGAAATAATTTCCACCTCACCCCACCACATCACCTAGACACCTCATCATAAACCTATACTTAGAATGTTTCCTTTTTACTAGGACTCAATATCCACTTACCATAACTAATTTAGACTTAGTTCAACCCTAAGATCACATGCATATTCTTCCTCTAACCACATTCCTAATTATCTAAGCATAAAATTCCATTTTGATCCAAACAATGGAAAGATTTAGCTAAAAAGATTGCCAAGATCTATCATTTTAGCAAACCTATGATTTACTGCCTTAACCAACATCGGTCAACCCTAAATCGACACCGGTCACCCTAAACCATCGTCGGTTACCATATATTCACTTTGGTAACCTTGTTTGAGAGGTTGGAAGAACTATTTGATTTTTGGAGAAGAGAGATCTGCATGCAAGCACGCAATAGAACACTCCTACACATCCATACATCCTGAACCAGCACCAAGCACTGATCTGAAAGTCAAGCATTCACGATAATGTTCTAGGAAGCATAGTCATGGCACTGACCACCAGTTCCACGAATCAACCATCACCTCCATCCAACCACCAGGTCTACAAGTATAAGTAAGCACATTTGGATCTACACCTTCCCATATATTTATTTAGATTAGTTTCTTCATCCATGTTTGGGAGTTCTATTCTCCCTTGTATCCCATCATCTCTCACCCTCCTGCCAATCCCTCCACCTAATCACCTAAAAATACTCAACCCTCCATACCCACCTCCAGACATCTCTGAGTATACCCAGCACTGTCATCAATCTCACCATTCTTTGTCCATTATTTGTGTAACCATAGAGAATCACCAAAACAAAACTTCATTAAGTTTCTATAATCCCGACCCTACAAACACCAATTAACCTAAACCATCATTGGTCTATCCTCAACTGGCATTGGTCATACCAGACTGACATCGATCTCTGCATCTAATAAATCTGTCTATAACAGCAACTTCATACCATTCACCCAAATAACCTAAATCACCCAAAACTTGACCTTGACATGGCCCAACCACCTTATTTACCTGCCTGACTTCAAGATCTGATCATACCTAGCCTGTTAGATTATATTTGCTTATTATACGTGAATGAGACACCTAAATCATATCAACTACAGTAGGATATTATTGATTTACATTATTTCTTGCATTAATTTGTTTTAAATAGTGGATTGACAACCCATCTAGGAAGTATCACACTTCCCGGATCTAGCATAAATTATGCAATCCACTTGCATATATTGTTTAATATTCCTCTTGTGATCTTGTTTTGTATTCACAGGTAGTTCCTCCTAGCAAAAAGGAAGCTCTCACAATCAGCGTTGGATCAAGAAATCAGAACGTGCGCACTCTACCTTCCAGCTTCGCTCATAGGTATTCCTCCTCACCCTTACCTTATCTTTTTTCTCTTAAGTACACACACTACTCGGCAAACAATTTTGGCATGCCTGGTGGGACCCTCTCTTGGGTTCATTGTATTTTATTCATATAGGGAAACTTTTTGTGTGTTTCTTTCCTTTTGAAAAATACACATTTAATCTTCTCCCTGGTAATATTATTTTCTTCAAATTGTCTAAACGACATTTGTCATTTGGTGTTTAAAACGAACCAATTCTTACTTCTTGCAATTACATAGTAGTGAAAGAGCACGTTATTGACCTATTCATCATTTTCTTTATCGAATATAATTATCAATTTGGGTTATTAAAGTTTTTGTATTTCATCCTTATATGATGCATTATTAGCTCACATTTAAAAATGAGGGAAACATATATGCTGGAAGTCATGCCCAGCTGATGGTTGACACAATTGAACCATAGAAAGAACATTCCTCTCTTCTCTCTCTTTGCCAAACTACACAAATTTGAATTCACACATCTTCTTAAACAACATCCCACCCAGAATAATTTTTCAATGATCACATGATCAGAGGATTGACATTGAGCACCCAACTGATTATCTTTGTCTAGTCATCACCTTAAAGAAAGGACAGCCCTTGCCATAACATAACCTAAAACCTCACCTTTATATTTCCTTCTTCTTAGGATGCCTAACTAACTAAAAACACTGTTGTAAATTCACAAGTCAGTCTTAATAACATAAGCTAAAACAAACATAAATTAACTTTTAGGATTACGTGTTTTTCTTAGCTTTGTTCTTGACTTGTGTTTTGAGGTGTGAGTTATGATTCTCCATTTTCTTCTTTCTTTCACACTCCCCATCATAGCTGGGATATTCTGGCTATTTCTGAGTGTGTTAGGACCGCATCTTATCATTCTCATATTTCTAGGTTGATAATTTATCTAGTTTAATTAACAAACATTCATTTTTCTTCATTTCTTCTACTTTCACAGTAACCAGCGTCGGGCGAGTGACCATCATTAGTTTACATATGACCATCTTCGGTTTACCTAACTAGCATCAGCTTTTGGATCTTTTGGTTCTTTTACATGAAACAACCTTCATCACCTATTATTTTTTGTTTTTGGTCCTCAGGACACCATCATATCCCCCCAACATTTTAATATCTTTTTCAAATGCAGTTTCCCCATTCCACGTTCATCAATTTTGTTTCATTTGTTGAAACTTGTATTTCCCACAGTGACCAATATCATTTATCAGAACCGTCATTGGTTACCATTTAACCATCATCGGTCATATTGACTATCATCAGTTGTTGTGTTAGATTTTTAATCAAAACACTGGTCAGATTTTCCCCCAGACTTTATCCTTTTCTACTTCTGTATTTTTCTATGTCATTTATAGAATACAGTCTTACCAGGTCAACACTAATTCACATGGTGTTGACTCACAGCCAAACTAACACCCTTGTATTTCACACCAGCTATCAACCACTCGCACCTAGTCCATTGTCGTCATCCATCCTGTCACTTATGGATCTAACTCATCTTATCCCCATTGCTACTAAAGACGAGGAGTTCACAAGACTCCTTGATCAGAATCTCATGGCCCTATAATACTATCTCACCCACTCATCTACCTGGGAATCCTCAGGATATTTGATATATGACATGTCTGTATCTATCCCTCCTGCCCTCAAACCCACTTCCGCGTTAGCTACCATTAGGTCGGAGCTTCCCTCATTAGCCTTACCCCATGTTCTCTCTCAGTTATGTTCCACCTCTCCCATAACTGCTACCCCAACGACATCTACTACACCCATGGTGTCAATCGTTCCTTCACCAACTTCCTTAATCATAGCCTGTCTGCCCCCTTTTCCTCGTATGTATTGATTGGATCACAACCACCTCCAGTGTCCTTAACCCATATCCCTTTCCAAAATCTGGTTCTTTCTATTCCTTAGTCTCTACCACCCATTACCACAAGAGTCGTTTTGACCACCCCACCTATTTACATGCATCACTAGTAGCCACCAATTTCATTTGTCACTTATTCGGGGTACATTCCTCATGTATTTATCCCCCCTTCATAGTTTTCATATTCGGAACCCCCATATACTGGGATGCCATCCACATCATACACCCATAATCAACCTCCCTTTACTAAAGGAGGCACCCATTCCTTATTCCTCATGTGTTTATCCCTCCTTCGCAATTTTCATATTCGGCACCCCCATATACTGGGATGCCATCCACATCATACCCCCATCATCAGCCTCCCTTTACTAAAGGAGGCACCCATTCCTCATAACCCACCAATGACCTCATTAGGATGATGATGGAAAAGATGTAGACATTAGAAGCATCAATTTTTGGCTCTTGTAACTCTTTTACCTATGAAGAAATCTGTAATGAGCCTGTTGATCCATCCATTCCTATTCATTCATACCCTATACATTAGGAAATTCCCAAGTTCAACCATTTCAATAGTAAAGAGGACCCGCAACACCACTTGCGGTCATTCAAACAAGGGTTTTACCTAATTTTCCATGATGTTGCTTTTCTCTTACGAACATTTTCCATGTCCCTAACAGGACCCGCCTTAGATTGGTATAGTATTTTAGCTAGACATTCCATCTAATCCTTCAACCAAGTGGCTCAGGCATTCCTAGATCACTTCTCGATCAATGTAGTCAAAAACGTTACCATGACCAACCTATATTCATGATTCATCCTAGAATTTACCAGTAAAAGCCCAGGCGTGTTGGCACATCACTCAGCCAAGACTGAGTGCTCACACGAAGTGCGCAAAGGTATCAGGCCCCTCTTTAGGTTTTTTGTTGCATTATGTTAGCACGATGAAGACTTAATGCATTCAAATCCATAATTAATACACCATTCTACAGTGCATGTTTAGATCTATATCTAAAGAATAACAGACTTAAATGATAACCATGATGAAATCAAACATGCAATAACCAATTATACTCATGATTAATACTCTGATTCAACCAATACACTCCATGATATTAAACATGATAAATACACAGAAGCTTATTACAATAGATAATACCATAGCTTATGTGTGCATCAGATTTGGTAGCATAACTTCACAGTACTTCAGTTCTCACACACCTCTATTATACTACACAGATCATTACATATTTATAAGGGTGGGGAATTTCCCTTCACCTCTTGCATAACTCTAAATATAGGTCACATGCTGGAAATAGCCGGGTGTCTTTAAAATTACAGCCACACATGCAAGTGGGCTAACAATAGATCTGTTGGCTAGATTTTCTGCATAGCATCACACCTAGGCAGTCATTAGATAAATCTCCCTCATTTAACCGGTGAGGCTCCCGTGTCAGATTTGTCAATAAAAATGTGTTATTATCTATCAGGGGTTTTACTTTAACCACTTAGTTCATGAACCATAACTAAGAAGTTCTGCAGCAAGTAAGCAGCTGTTCAAGAAAGGAAGTATTTTATATAAGAAGGAAGTAAAGGAAATACAGAGAAGAAATGGGGAAGATGTGTATCCCAACTAGTAGATAGCAGAGCTAATTGCATGCACATAGAAGAAACTTAATAGATATGAACACACAGAATTATAAAACAAAGGTAGCTCTAGATTCAGATCTAAAATAACACAAAGTTTATTAAGAGATCTAAGATTAAAAGCAAGAAACAAAGTACATCGTGACACAAAGTTCTCTGGAAACCTACTCCTTTGTATTCCTTTTCTCCAAGTTACTCTCAGGGGTCCAACACAAAGTCTAGAACACAAGATTGTTGCTTACAAATTCTAATTTTTTTAACTCGAAGGTTCTTCCTCTACTTATATAATGTAGAGGGGAAATTACAAGTTGGAAGCTTTTAGTTGAACTGGCACATGTGGAAGTCAGAAAGAAACAACTGGCAATCTTCCTCTTGGAATTCCTCTTTGCGTGACATGTATGATTTGCAACTGAAAATAGAACCTTCTATTTTACACGTGCCACCTATCTCCAAGTAGTTGACTTCTTCAAGTAATGGCTTTTAAACCAATCACTTAAGTTGTATAATTTAATTGATCGCTCAATTACTTTTTCGGAGGAAAGAAGAAAGAAGATGAAAGCTGCAGTCTAGTCCTTTTTCATGTCTGCATGCAGCTGATTCTTTTGCCTTTGATTCTCACCAAACTGGATCTGGGAGTAGCTGGAGCTGGAATTGGAAACAACTAGCAAGATGGATATGGAAATAAGCAAGCTAGATCTGGAAGCGGCTGGAATTTTTCCTTCACCTTGTCTTCTCTTTTATCCTTAAAGCTTTTGCAGTTCTTCTTTTTTGCATGCATCAATGCAATTTTTGTCATAGATAACTCATCATCCTTATTTTTAATTACATATGAGCAATTAAAAATTATGGAAAGCACTCCGGATGAATGAAAATTCAATGAAGGCTTCAACTAGAATATGGGAGCATTTGCACAAGATCTTGGAAGGAATTTTCCATGCACTGACTTCTTCACGGGCTGCATTCAAAACAAGAGGATGAAGCCTTTGTGCCGGAAGATTTTACAACTATGAGATCTGGCTCTGGATCTGCATATGGATATGCATTTGCATCTGTATCTCGATATGGATCTGCACCTGCATAACAAACTTTGGCAACTAGGCTATGGATGGAAAAGCTACAACTTGAATAATTCCACTACTTTTAATTTGCATGCATGAGTGAAGTTTCTCCTACTCTGGATTTGTCTATCAATTTGGCAAGAGGTTTCGAGCCTAGATCTATGTCTCCAGTATCTACAAATTTAGAAGTGATGCATAACTCTGTTGTGCTTTCTTTTTCATATTTCTTTTCCATAGCTTTATTTATCTTTGTCTAAACAATTCTTTTGCTTCTTATTTGACTGGAATTCTTCAAAACTGGTGCAGATCTGGACAATTCTTCAGATTCAGAGGATATATGCAATGTATTGGACATTGATAAAAGCTCCTTTTCCTTTGTAAAGCACCTATAATGAATTCCTGAGCACCTGTAACACTTATGCAAACAATTATGCAGACAAAGATCAACCTCCTTCAAAGCATGCACCAAATTTGGAAGCTTTTAGCCTTGTTGCCACCTTGCCTGAGAAAAATCCTTCTTCAAATGGGGGCGCACTTTTCCTCTTGGCTACAATTATTTACCTGTGAATTAAATAATTCACCCATATGGCTCCCCATGCTTATATAACCTTCACAATTCTATAATTAATAATTGCCCTAACAATTAAAGGCAATTAATTAATTAAAAATCATGCTCTTCTCTTTTAAATATAACATGTTTAAGGACAGCCATCCAATCAATTAAATTAATTCAATTTAATCATCCACACTTCACTTCACTTAAGCTTCACAGTGTGCTTTGACCATAGCCACTAAAAATAAGAATTAATATAATCATTTAATACTTTAAAAAGTATTAATTCCTTCTCAAAAGGGGCTGCATTAAATAAATTAAATTTATTTAATTTTAGAATTCTATTTTTAAATTCCTTATGTCCACTTCCCTTTGTTGACTTTTCCACAAGCCTGGGTGCCAAAATTGGGTGAATAAATATTAACAAATATTTATTTAATGCATTATTATTCACCCAAGGTGGGTCGCACTTTTTTGCATAATAGAATTCTATTTTTAAGAATTTCTCACAATGGGATTCTTTACCCTGCAAGGCAGCCCAAGAAATCCCATGATCCACTTAAGTGATTTGACTTTAACAATGAGATTATTTACCCTGCAAGGCAGGCAATAAAATCCCGTGATTTCACTTAAGTCACTTTTCTTTTATTTCACCATGGGAATTTTTACCCTGCAAGGCAGGCAATAAATTCCCGCCTACCTGCTGCCTCTAATTTTTCCACTGCAGATTAAGTGAATTTTATATCACAGGAAAAAGTACCCTGCTAGGCAAGTATAAAATTCTCACCTTGCTTGTTGCTTCTATTTTTCCCATTGCAGCTTAAATCCTTTGTTTTCCAAAAATGTGCCCATCCCTGCAGGGGCTTTTCCGTGCATGACTTTACTTTTTCCGAGTGATCCAGACCTCCGATGGCGAATTCCTCTAGGCATAATGTGCGTATATGTTTTCCAGGTTCTCCAGACCAAAAATCGGGCTTACCCGATAAAGGAATTGTTCTAGAGAAATTTCATAGAAAACAAAATGGGACAACACAAAAACACGAAAAATTGCCAAAAGTTACAAATAAAGCCCAAAACTTATTCCTAGTTAAAATCCTTCTGGTACAAGGTAATAATGATATGTTTGATCATATCAGAGTTAAAATGGAGTGCAAATAGCCTCAAATGGGGCTCAAAATAATTAAATACAAATTTTTCGCAGACAAATCCTGACGACAGAATATAACAATTTTGGGTATCTGGGTATTTGGTGAAAAAAGGCTAATATGGCTCTTTGGGAATATCTTGACGCAATACAAGAACTTTCAGGAAATAAAAACACAAAACAACCCATTATTTTAAAAGTACAAAAAAAAATTCAGATAGGGTAGTCACATATTTCAGGATAAAATCTGGGTACACCAGTTGGCTCCGTCTGTGGACATCTTTTTCTCTGTCAGAATGACAAGGGAGAAGATGAGATCCCAGCATCTCTAGTTTCGTATCTTGTCCTTTGGGCATGGGGTCAGGTAAACAAACACAACACAAAAACAAAAACAAAACAAGGAAAAACAAACAAAGTTTTATTTATGTACATACAGGTTTTACCCTGCTTCTTTAGTTCATGAACAGCTTCAGATGCTGCCTGTTGAAAGGCAATGGTAACTCAATTCCATCCCGGTAGGAAAAGAAGAAGGTATCCATTCCTGCAACTCTTTTGATCATGAAGGGCCCTTTCCGGAGTGGATCAAATTTGTTGTGTATGCCCTTCAGTTCATGTCTCTTATCCCACCAGAGTACCCAGTCTCCGATCTTGAACTTCCTTTCTTTGGCCTTCTTGTCAAATACTCTGGGAAAGTCCTTATCAACTTCATTTGGCGGTGGTGCATCCTTTCTTCTTTCTGTGGTGGGTAAGTCTACATCAACTTCTCTCATTCCTAGATTTATTTTCTACATTTTTGAGGAAAAACTATCACCATATTCTTTGTTCTTCTTCAGATACTGATCATGCTTGTTGAAAGTTTCCAAACCCTTGGGTATTTTGTTACCTTTTGGTTGGAATACTCCACTACTGTCATCATAACCTGGATCAGTTTTTCCTATGACTATTTGTCGTGGTGGTGATTTACTCCCTTCAACATGCAGACATGTAGATGTTTGTCTAGGGACTCTGGGGTGGTAAACCATCTCCACTTTATAGTTTCCTTGTCTGAATATAGACGGTGGTCTATTTGGATTCAATAGTACAGCTGTGATTGCCAAAGAATCTTCCTTGGAGTTTTGATTTATTGGAATGAATTCAATCGAGAAGGCTGCAAAATTGAATGTGGTGGAAAGCACTTTATCTCTGTAATGCTCCAGCTTATCTCTTTTGATTTGACTTTGCCCTCGAACCTGCTTTACTAGAAGTTCAGCATCTCCTTGGGATTTGAGGAGTCTTACTCCTTTATTTTTAGCTTGCTCCATTCCTAGAAGCAATGCTTCATACTCCGTCGTATGATTGGTGTTCTCGAACATCAGCTTGTGAGAGTATGGGAATATCTCATGATCTGGAGATATTAACATAGCACCAGCTCCTGATCTAAAAGAACAGCAAGTTCCTTTAAACTCCAGAGTCCAAACTTTTTCTTCTTCTTTTGCTGGCTCTGGTTGAAGTTCTTGCTTTGGAATTTTTTTATCCATTTCCAAGAAATAGACCCCACGGTCAGATTCCTGAAAAAGAATCTGAGATCTGGGATCCTCATATTTTGTCACCGTGTACTTGGACTTCTTTTCCGGCTCCAGCTTATGGTTAAGCCCATTGATAGGAATATGAGTGCAGGACCAATCCATCTTTACTTCTCCTCCTAGCTCTTTGCAAAAGTTTCTACTCAGCAACATCCCGTAGGAGACAGGAATATTTGCAACTAAAATTGTCATCTTTAATCTTTTGTCAGGAAAAGCTGCCAGAACAGCTTGTGCATCTTTGATTTGTCCGATTAAAGGGACTTGTCTTTCCATGGAGTAGCACCTTTTTATGGTCTTTGTCAAGGTAAGCCCAAGAGCATCTGTAACTTTAGCTGGCATGATATTATCAGAAGCACCTGAATCTAAAACGTAATTGCTTAACTTGAAACCATTAAGCAATAGAGAAACATAGAATGGTTCCACTCTTTCAGAAGATGGTGAGGATTTAACAACTGCAGTGCTGTTTTGGGGAGGAGTATCCTTGGGCTTAGGAAAAAGGCCTTTTGATGTACTAGATTGTCCTGGTGCTTGCACATATTTGACTAGCATATTTAACTGCTCAAGAAAAGCTCTCAGGTATTTAGCTGCTGACATTTGAACTTTAGTTTTCTTGGCATGATCAACAATGTCGAGGGAAGGAATAGATTCAGATACCTGAGCCGCTTTCTGTGGTTGAGATGAAGAACTTGCATTCTTATCTCTAGAAGCCAAGGAAGAAGGTAAAGGGTTGCCCTTTTTTGTTCGTCAATTAATGCCTCAGCTTGGTGAGTTTGTGATCTTGTAAGTACTACATATGCATGACCATGATCATCTTTATGAAGTTTTTCATCCTTGTGTTCAAATTTATAGTTCATGTAATTAATGTTGGATTCGCCAATAGGTCCTATAAAATCATCATCCTCGAGCTGATCAGCGTCATATTTCTGGTCTTCTTCATTCATCTCCATGTTGTTTCTGGGACCAGCTTCAATTGCTAATCTTTGGGAACCAGCAATGCGGTTCCGGTTGTTGAAATTTCGAGCAAGGGCAGTATTGTTTCCCTGAGCCATTTGAGCCATTTGTTTCTTCATCTGCATCATCTCATTTGTTAACTTTTGCAGTAGTGAATCGGTAGTAGTATTAGAAGATGAGCTTTCAGCTCTAGAATTGCTGCTCTTTATCTTTCCAGCCATGATCAGGTCGTCTTCAATTTCAACCGCCATGTTTTGAGCTGCTAAAAAATCAACAAGACGTGCTCTTTGCAGTTGATAGCTTACTTCAGGAAGCAAAGCATTGATGAAGAACACCTTTTAATTCTCATCATTCAGAGAAGAAGAAGCTGGAATTTTGTATAGTAATCTTTGGAATTTTACAATAAAATCCCGCATGTTCTCATGTGGTTCCTTCTTCAGCTGAATCAGTTTGGTTATCAAAGTGCTGGAATCTTCAACTGCCTTGAATCTTTTCAGGAATGCATCCCACATAGTAGACCAGTTGGTTATGGTACCAAGAGCTATCTAGTAGAACCATTCTCCAGCCAAGTCATGCAGAGTCTCTATGAAGAGTTTGACAGATACATCTTCATGTTTGACTGCAAGTACTCCACGTGATATAAAGAAAGCTGCCAAATGATCATCCGGGTTTTACTTTCCATCTCTAAAGAATTTTGGAAAATTATTTCTCGTCCCTTTAGGTAGATCATGCATAGGAGGAGTCAGATTCAAAGGTCCAAAGGCTGCACCCCATGGAACAGGTGCTGCAAGGGCAAGTGGGTTTTGGTTCAGCATGATGAACAGGGCACGTCCTCTCCAAGAGTAGACTTGATAAATAATTCCAGCTACTAGATTATGCTAAAGATGATCCGGATCTAGATGTGTTTGCACTCGTCTTCCTGGTAAAAGACTAGATATGCGGCTTCTAACTTGAGGAGGATGATTGAAATTGAATTTCTCCTGCAATCTGAAGAAATGATTGAAAGTGAATGGACGTTCAGCCAGGTTGAGATTTGTAGGGAAAACACTCTAATCTTCAATAGATAAGCTTTGATCTGCAAAGATAAGTGTTCCCCAGCGGAGTCGCCAAAAACTATTGGCTAGTTTTTCTGCATAGCATCAAACCTAGGCAGTCATGAGATAAATCTCCCTCACTTAACCGGTGAGGCTCCCGTGTCAGATTTGTCAATAAAAATGTTTTATTATCTATCAGTGGTTTTACTTTAACCACTTAGTTCATGAACCATAACTAAGAAGTTCTGCAACAAGTAAGCAATTGTTCAAGAAAAGAAGTATTTTATAGAAGAAGGAAGTAAAGGAAATACAGAGAAGAAATGGGGAAGATGTGCATCCCAATTAGTAGATAACAAAGCTAATTGCATGCACATAGAAAAAACTTAATAGATATGAACACACAGAATTATAAAACAAAGGCAGCTCTAGATTCAGATCTAAAATAACACAAAGTTTATTAAGAGATCTAAGATTAAAAGAAAGAAACAAAGTACACCGTGACACAAAGTTCTCCGGAAACCTGGTCCTTTGTATTCCTTTGCTCCAAGTTACTCTTAGGGGTCCAGCACAAAGTCTAGAACACAAGATTGTTGCTTACAAATTTTGATTTTTTAACTTGAAGGTTATTCCTCTACTTATAGAATGTAGAGGGGCAATTACAAGTTGGAAGCTTTTAGTTGAACTGGCACATGTGGAAGTCGGAAAGAAACAACTGGCAATCTTGTTCCTGGAATTCCTCTTTGCGTGACATGTATGATTTGCAACTGAAAATAGAACCTTCTATTTTGCACGTGCCACCTATCTCCAAGTAGTTGAATTCTTCAAGTAATGGCTTTTAAACCAATCACTTAAGTTGTATAATTTAATTGATCACTCAATTACTTTGTCAGAGGAAAGAAGAAAGAAAAGGAAAGCTGCAGTCTTGTCCTTTTTCATGTCCGCATGCAATTGATTCTTTTTCCTTTGATTCTCACCAAACTGGATCTGGGAGTAGCTGGAGCTGTAATTGGAAACGGCTAGAATTGGAAACAACCAGCAAGATGGATCTGGAAATAAGCAAGCTAGATCTGGAAGCGGCAGGAATTTTGCCTTCACCTTGTCTTCTCTTTTATCCTTGAAGCTTTTGCAGTTCTTCTTCTGTACATGCATCAATGCAGTGTTTGTCGTAGATAACTCATCATCCTTATTTTTAATTACATATGAGCAATTAAAAATTCTGGAAAGCACTCCGAATGAATGAAAATTCAATGAAGGCTTCAACTGGAAGATGGGAGCATTTACACAAGATATTGGAAGGAATTTTCCACGCACTGACTTCTTCATGGGCTGCATTCAAAACAAGAGGATGAAGCCTTTGTGCCAGAAGCTTTTGCAACTATGAGATATGGATCTAGATCTACATATGGATTTGCATCTGCATCTGTATCTGGATATGGATCTGCACCTACATAACAAACTTTGGCAACTAGGCTATGGATGGAAAAGCTGCAACTTGAATAATTCCACTGCTTTTAATCTACACGCATGAGTGAAGTTTCTCCTGCTCTGGATTTGTCTATCAATTCAGCAAGAGGTTTCGACCCTAGATCTGTGTCTCTAGTATCTGTAAATTTAGAAGTGATGCATAACTCTGTTGTGCTTTATTTTTCATCTTTCTTCACCATAGCTTTATTTATCTTTGTCTGAACAATTCTTTTTCTTCTTATTTGACTGGAATTCTTCAAAACTGGTGCAAATCTGAACAATTCTTCAGATTCAGAGGATATATGCAATGTATTGGACATTGATAAAAGCTCCTTTGTAAAGCACCTATAATGAATTTCTGAGCACCTATAACACTTATGCAAACAATTATGCAGACAAAGATCAACCTCCTTCAAAGCATGCACCAAATTTGGAAGCTTTTAGCCTTGTTGCCACCTTGCCTGAGCAAAATCCTTCTTCAAATGGGGGCGCACTTTTCCTCTTGGCTGCAATTATTTATCTGTGAATTAAATAATTCACCCATATGGTTGCCCATGCTTATATAACCTTCACAATTCTATAATTAATAATTGCCCTAACAATTAAAGGCAATTAATTAATTAAAAATCATGCTCTTCTCTTTTAAATATAACATGTTTAAGGACAGCCATCCAATCAATTAAATTAATTCAATTTAATCATCCACACTTCACTTCACTTAAGCTTCACAGTGTGCTTTGACCATAGCCACTAAAAATAAGAATTAATATAATCATTTAATACTTTAAAAAGTATTAATTCCTTCTCAAAAGGGGCTGCATTAAATAAATTAAATTTATTTAATTTTAGAATTCTATTTTTAAATTCCTTATGTCCACTTCCCTTTGTTGACTTTTCCACAAGCCTGGGTGCCAAAATTGGGTGAATAAATATTAACAAATATTTATTTAATGCATTATTATTCACCCAAGGTGGGTCACACTTTTTTGCATAATAGAATTCTATTTTTAAGAATTTCTCACAATGGGATTTTTTACCCTGCAAGGCAGCCCAGGAAATCCCATGATCCACTTAAATGATTTGACTTTGACAATGAGATTATTTACCCTGCAAGGTAGGTAATAAAATCTCGTGATTTCACTTAAGTCACTTTTCTTTTATTTCACCATGGGAATTTTTACCCTACAAGGTAGGCAATAAATTCCCACCTACCTACTGCCTCTAATTTTTCCACTGCAGATTAAGTGAATTTTCTATCACGGGAAAAAGTACCCTGCTTGGCAGGTATAAAATTTCCACCTTGCTTGTTGCTTGTATTTTTCCCATTGCAGCTTAAATCCTTTATTTTCCAAAAATACGCCCATCCCCGCAGGGGCTTTTCCATGCACGACTTCACTTTTTCCCAGTGATCCAGACCTCCGATGGCAACTTCCTCCAGGAATAATGTGCGTATATGTTTTTCAGGTGCTCCAGGACAAAAATCGGGCTTACCCGGTAAAGGAATTGTTCTAGAGAAATTTCACAGAAAATGAAACGACACAATACAAAAACACGAAAAATTGCCAAAAGTTACAAATAAATCCCAAAACTTGTTCCTAGTTAAAATCCTTCTGGTACAAAGTAATAATGATATGCTCGATCATAACAGAGTTAAAATGGAGCGCAAATTGCCTCAAACAGGGATCAAAATAATTAAATACAAATTTCTCGCAGACAAATCCCAATGACAGAATATAACAATTTTGGGCATCTGTGTATTTGGTGAAAAAGGATAATATGGCTCTTTGAGAATATCTTGACGCAATACAAGAACTTTCAGGCAATAACAACACAAAACGACCCATTATTTTAAAAGTATGAAATTTTTTCGAATAGGGTAGTCACAGATTTCAGGCTGAAATCTAGGTACACCAAGATCTCTCCTAGTTAACTGTCAGAAGCAATTCTATCTTTAGCCCGCATCCATTTAACGTGCTCCATAACTTCTCTTCCAAAAATAGCCAATACATGTCACACAAGTCTTTTTGCATTTTATGTTCTCTACACGTTGTCTCCAAAATAGCCCGTACATGTGAAAACATCTAAGTCCCAATTCTACCCTTATATTCTGCATGTGTGTTCTCCACTATCCTTTCACACCCTGTTCTCTCACGCGAACCTCTTGTGTGCCTTCTACTAAATATTCCACTTTGTCTACTCAAAATTACCCCACACTTAACTACATTTCTTCCCTAGAAATGGCTACTCCTTGAAAAATAAAGAATAAAGTAATGGAAAGAATGTGAAATAATTTCTATACAAAGAATAGTTATTTACTCTACATCACCCTCTGCTTCAACTGGAAGAATGAGTTCTTGATATTCTTCCTTTATTTTGGCCTCTAATGTCTTTCATTCACTCAACACGGCCTCTTCCTTTTCTGGTGTATTCACTGCAATAGAATTCAGCTCATCTTGTGTAATTTCTCCCTTCTCAGTTTTTAATACTAACATTATGTTAGGCATTGCAGACATTATCCCTTCCAGCATATCCATTTTTTGCGCTATAAGTTTTCCTAGTTCATCCAACCTATTCTTGTGTGGCTCCTAAGCCGCTGCAAGGGCCTCATGTTTTTGCTTCACCACTACCAGTCTCTTCACACGTCCCAATGTTTCATCCTTCATAGCTTCTAGGACTTCATTGTCCTCTACCATCGTCATTATTCTGATGATTGCTTCTGGAGCTATAAAGATATTCAATGCTTGATCCGCTTTCTTCAGCTCCTCCCTCAAATTTTGAAGCAACCCCTCATATGATGAAATTTTTCTAATCACTACAGCCTTTGCCCTCTCTACCTCTTGTTCAGGGTCTTTTGGAACTGGCATCCTAACTGGTCCCTCTTCAATCACCATATCAACCAAAGTACACACATAGTTCATAACCGAAGGGAAATTTTTGGGCACCTTGGTCTCTAAGTGTGGTCTTTCTTGGAGGACATGATCCCCAATCTCCTCTGTCATGCCAATAAGAACCCCATTCTTTTTCTACTCCAAGTCCTCCACATATGTTTTTCCCTCCAACTTGGGCTTGAGCTAAAGGTATATAAGCACAGCACCAATATCTCCAATTTCCAAACTAACGGGCTTCATACTTATCATATCTGAAATCAACCTCTCTATGTAGGTGGTCTGCCCTAGATAGACATAGGTCTTGCGTAGTGTGTGGTAGTTGCAGTCTACCTTGTCTGCCACAAAGTTTAGGCATCACACATTGTTGAATCGATGGACCACTTCCTGGAAGTAATGTGTTATGAAGGCATATGGAAAGCTTACACCAAGGGCTCCAAGTACCATCCTTCATCGCAAACTTCACGATGAAAAAGTATTGATACATTGCGAACTGGACTGCCTTTCCCACCATGGAAGATAAATCCTTGGGGATGTGCCACTCTTCTTAAAAAGCCACATGGAGTATGTCATACCACATCTCCACCCTTTTCTTGAATGGCCCACTCATTGATCCTTCACACGAGTACTTTTCAAACCTTTCTACTAGAGACTTGTTTTGTATGGGGTATTCCCATATTTTGTTCTTCGTCCCATTAGGCACCCCAATCTCCAAAAATACTAAGGACAACATGACAACACTGAAACTGATTCTCTCACCTATGCACGCCTCCTCAACGATTGTGTCTGAAATGTAGCCTGTTGTGTTGTAGATTGTTCCCTATGACATTTTCCTTGCAATGTGTAGCCACATTGTGTTCACCTAGGACCACCTCTCTTGATTTTTTTAACTTAGTGACCAGATGTACAGTTGCCTGTATAATGGGATACTTCTTCAATTTATCTATATCCATTCCGTGTGGACCTTTGGTGTATCCTAACTCCTTTTATGTCTCCAAGATGGATACTTTATATGTCAGGTCACCATTTAGGTCTACTCTTGTGCCCCTTAATCCTGTTTTAGTGGAAATCAAAGCGGTTGTAATCCTTACCCTATGCCCAGAAAAGTAGAAGAAATCCTCATGCACCCTACTCATCAACCACTGGTACAAAGGTGTTAGGAATTAGAGAACAAATATGCAGAAACAATTCCTCAAACCACGGTAGTAGGAAACTATATAGCAGAATTATATTTGCAGAAATATAACAGCATAAATAAATAATGCACAAAAGAAGACAAGATTTAACATGGTTCACCCAATGTGGGCTACATCCACCAATAACTTGCTCGGATTTTATTATCAACAAGAGTAAAACAACTCTCACAATCTTCTCTCAGTTATGAACTCGTAACAGAATTCCAAAGATGTTAAACCACAATTGACATCCAATTGCTTAACCTTGATCACTCTTGATCACCTCTTGATCATTAAGACTCGAGACCTCTTGAACACTCAAGATATCTTCAAGATACCCTAACACCTCTATTTATAGGATTACAATCCTTTTAAGAAGTCCTAAAGCCAACCCTAGAAGTTTGAAAGTTGTGACCTTTCAACTTCCCATGGCTGGAAAAACTACCACGATGTTAACAGCCAATTAACAACATATTAACAGCAACAGCACAACAACGACACAACAATGTCACAACAAACAACTATAGAATGCTCCTAAAGTCTCCAAACTTAATCGTTCAAACTCCAACACTTTAATACTGATTCGAGAATACCAAAAATAGGCTCCACACCCCAAAGATCTCCCACTTGGAGACTATTTCCACTGAGAAAAGTTCTTAACCCTTCATTATCAACTATGAAGGCCAATAAAAGTTGAACACAACTTCAATTTCTCCCTTGTGACCACCTTGGTCATCATATCCGTAGGATTCTGACTGGTATGAATCTTTTCCAGCTTCAACTCATATTTTTCTAAAGTTGCCCTGATGAAATGATATCCCAACTGAATGTGCTTCGTCCTAGAGTGGAAAGCAGAGTTCTTCACCAAATGAATAGCATTCTGACTATCATTGTGTAGTCTCCCAACTTCCTTCTTATGACCAAACTCCTCAAGCAACTATTGTATCCAAATCATCTCCTTGCTTTCCTCTATGGCAGCAACATACTCAGTCCCTGTGGTTAACAAAGCCATAACCTTTTGTAACTGTGAAATCCAACTCATCGTTGTATCACCAACCATAAATACATAACCTTTCATGCTCCTCCTGCTGTCCAAATCTCTTGCCATGTCTGAATCTACATAGCCATGTAATGTAATGTTCGATTCACCGAAACATAATGTTGCTCCCATGGTCCCTCTCAAATACCAAAGGATCCACTTTACTGCCTACTAGTTCTCTCTACCTAGATCACTCATAATCCTCCTCACTACTCCCACTACATGGGAAATGTCAGGCCTAGTGCATACCATAGCATACATCAAGCTACCAATTTCTGATGAGTCTGGTACCCTGGACATCTAGATTCTATCCTCCTCATTCTTGAGACTCTGCTCCTTTGATAATTTAAAGTGACTTGCCAAAGGAGTACTAACCGGTTTAGCATCCTGCACACTAAACCTCTCCAAGACCTTCTTTATGTACTCTTCTTAAGTTAATACCAGCTTCCTCTCCTTCCTGTTCTGAGTTATTCTCATACCAAGGATTTGTTTTTCTGCCCCCAAATCGTTCATAGCAAAGGAGTCACCTAGCTTCTTCTTGAGTATCTTTATATCCTGCATGTTCTTCCCCGCAACAATCATATCATCTAAATATAGGCATAGAATAATATAACTACCATCAAGAAAATTCTTCATGTACACAAAATGGTCTGAGTGACACCTAGAGTAACCCTATTCCTGCATAAAAATGCCAAACTTCATGTACCACTGCCATGGAGCTTGTTTCAAGCCATACAAGCTCTTCTTAAATTTGTACACTAACCTCTCCTTCCCTTTAACCTCATAACCCTGTGGCTGCTGCATGTATAATTCCTCCTCCAACTCATTATGAAGGAATGCAATCTTCACATCCAACTGTTCTAAGTGCAGGTCTTCTACTACAACTAAACCAATAATAGTCCTAATAGAAATCATTTTAACAACCAGAGAGAAAATTTCATCAAATTCTATACCTCTCTTTTGTGCAAATCCCTTGGCCACCAACTGGGCCTTGTATCATTTCCTACCTCCATCTTCCTCTTTGATTATATACACCCACTTGTTCTGCAATGCTCACTTGCCCTCGAGTAGCTACACCAGATCCCAAGTATGGTTTTCCATAAGAGACCTATGTTCTTCATCCATGGCCTACTCTCACTTCTTCCTGGCATCCACCTGCATTGCTTCCTCAAAGCACTTTGGCTCTCCACTGTCAATCAGCAATAAATAATTCAAAGATGGAGCAAATTGTTCAGGTTCCCTTCTTACCCTAGAAGACCTTCTCACCTCAAGATTTTGAGGTTCTTGATGAGTAGGTACCTGAACTGGCTGTGCCAGAACATGTTGTACCTAAACCGGCCCCTTGGACACCTTGTTTTCTGCAATGTCTTCTAACACTATGTATTATTTCTTTGATTCTTCTTTCTATTCCTATAACTGATCTTTATACATGAGTTTTTCATTAAAGATAATATCTCTAGACTAAAATATTATCTTGTCTTTAAGACTCCAAACAAAGAAACCAAAATCATCTTCACCATATCCAACAAAGGTGCATTTCCTAGACTTAGCCTCTAACTCGTTCCTATCATCTTTATCAATGTGAACAAATACCTCACATCTAAATACTTTAAGAAATGAGTAATCAATTTTATTACTAGACCAAGCCTCCTCAGGTATACCTCCATCTAAAGCCATAGAGGGTCCTTTGTTAATCAGATAAATAGTTAGGCTTACCGCTTCCGCCCAAAATATGAGTGGAAGCCCCGCATGTAACCTTATGCACCTAACACACTCCATGATTGTCCTGTTCATTCTCTCTAACAATCAATTTTCCTATGAAGTATTTGGAACCGTTCTTTACCTGCAGATCCCATTTACCAAACATTAATCAAGAAATTCATTGCTGCAATATTCCCCTCCATTATCTGACCTAAGATATTTCAACTTGAGACATGTTTCATTCTCAACCAAGGCTTTCCATCTTTTGGAAGTTTCAAACACATTAAATTCCTTTCTAATGCAATATACCCAAACCTTTCTAGTTGCATCATCAATGAAAGTGATGTAATAACATGAACCACCAATAGATTTTACCTTATCTGGCCCCCATACATCTATATGCACTAACTCCAACTTACCCTCCTTCCTGGTAGGTCTAACCTTGAGGAATCTCAACCACTTTTGTTTCCCATAAAAACAGTCATCATAGAAGTCCAAATCTAACTCCTTTAATCCGGGAAACCTATCCTTTATAATATGCATTCCCTTATGACTCATATGACTGAGTCTCTAGTGCCACAAAGTTGCATCTCCATCTGCAGCAACTAAATTACAATAATCAGAACCACTAGTTAAATACAAAGTACCGGTTTTCTTACCTCTTGCAACCACAAGAGCTCCCTTGGTAACCTTCCAAGAATCCATTGTAAAACTAATTGTACAACCATCACTACCTAGCTGACCCGTTGATATCAAGTTCTGCCTCAACTTAGTCACATGTCTGACGTCCTTAAGTAGCCATGTGTTCCCATTTTTCACTTTTACCTGAACACAACCTTTCCCTACTATGCTGCATGGTTCATCATCACCAAGGTATACATGTCCAAAATCACCTTGAAGAAAATCAGTAAATTAATGTCTATGTGGGGTGGCATGGAAAGAAGCCCTTGAATCTAACACCCAAGATTCAATAATATTATCTAAACAAAGAATTAAGACATCCTGACAAACATCACCTACTTCCAAATTTACCTCTTTAGTTTCCTTCTTGTTCTTCTTATCCCAAAGAGCCCAGCAATCTTTCTTAGCATGACCAACCTTCCCAAAGTGCCAACATTCTAACTTACTCTTGGATTTTGACCTTCCGCAATCATTCGAATTCCCACGGTTACCTTTCCCTCTGTTCTTTTGTCTCCCTCTACTCTCCACTGTCAAAGCATTTCTAGAAGTAGAAGAATCTCTAGTGCTCTTCCTTCACATTTCCTCACTTAGGATCACACCTATTACATCCTCAAAATTCATCTTTGAATTATTAGAGACTGAATTACTTACAACCATAACCAAGTTATCCCAACTATCTAGCAAGGATCAAAAAATCAACAAAGCCCTGACTTAATCATCAAAGTCAATTTTTACCAAGTTTAACATACAACCATATTAAATTCATTCAAATGATCAGCAATAGAACCATTCTCAGACATCTTCATATTAAATAAATTTTTCATCAAAAAATTTTTATTAGAGGCAGAGGGTTTTTCATATAACTTCCCCAACACACTCATGAGACCTTCCGTGGTCTTCTCCTGTGATATGTTGAAAGCAACCGAAGATGCAAGGCATAAACGAATTGCCCCAAGCATCTTTCTATCCAGCAACTCCCAATCCTCATTCGAAATGGTTGTAGGTTTCTTTGCTTTTCCAGACAAAG
Organism: Taxus chinensis; assembly: GCA_019776745.2. Lineage (NCBI taxonomy): Eukaryota > Viridiplantae > Streptophyta > Pinopsida > Cupressales > Taxaceae > Taxus > Taxus chinensis. Next base: position 82,518,354 of record CM034150.1, on the reverse strand, counting down.
GAACATAGAGGTCCTTCTGATATAAGTAATCCTCCATTTTCATCTTCCACAAACCAAAGTTCTGCCCATTAAACTTTTCAACCCTCGATCTACCCTCATCTGTCATAGCTCCCACTCGAGCTAAACTTTCCCTGTGATTTACAACTTCAGCAAAAAACCACCAAAGCTCTAATACCAATTGTTAGGAATTAGAGAACAAATATGTGGAAACCATTCCTCAAACCACAGCAGTAGGAAACTATATAGCAGAATTATACTTGCAGAAATATAACAGCGTAAATAAATAATGCACAAAAGAAGACAAGACAATATTTAACGTGGTTCACCCAATGTGGGCTATGTCCACCAAGAACTTGCTCAGATTTTATCATCAAAAAGAGTAAAAAAACTCTCACAGTCTTCTCTCAGTTATGAACTCACAACAGAATTTCAAAGATGCTAAACCACATCTAAACCACAATTGACACCCAATTGCTTAACCTTAATCACTCTTGATCACCTCTTGATCATTAAGACTCAAGACCTCTTGAACACTCAAGATACCCTAACACCTCTATTTATAGAATTACAATCATTTTAAGAAGTCTTAAAGCCAACCCTAGAAGTTTGAAAGTCGCAACCTTTCAACTTCCCATGGCTGGAAAAACTATCACGATGTTAACAACCAATTAACAACATATTAACAGCAACAGCATAGTGACGGCACAACAACGTCACAACAGACAACTGCAGAATGCTCCTGAATTATCCAAACTTAACCATTCAAACTCCAACACTTTAATACCGATTCGAGAAAACCAAAAATAGGCTCCACACCCCAAAAAATAGGTTCATACTTGCCAAAATAGGGAAGCTCATACAACTTGTAAACTCCAATCTACTTTAGTAGCTTCTCTCCCGCATCATTATACACTAAAATATCTTCAGTTGTGCACTTATTTTCTTTGTATTCAATAGTGCATCTAATTCCTTTTTTTCCTCTGATGTGTAGTATTTTTAGTCACTGATCTTGCATTTACAGATGTGAGAGTCCCATTCTTGTCCCACTATTACACTTTTTGGGTATTGCACTTCTGAAAATTTTCTCTTAGGAGCAATTTTAACCTTTACTTCCACCTTCTTCTTCCCTTTTACTCCCACAGCATGTGCTTTCTTTGGTGCCATCTATAAATCGCAATGTTCTTTCCTCAAATGCTCATTTTCTAGCTTCTGCAATGTGCAACCTCAAACCCTAGCTCGAATCTACATGCCCTAGTTGAAAAAAATGCGTTCCCCAGTTCTTTCGAATGCTCTTCTTCACTCAAACCCTTCACCAACAGGGACATAAGCTTCTCCTACACACAAATCTACTTCTCATGTTTGGTTTCATACTCTTCACACCTCAACACTCTTTTCTCAGCTCGTTCACACTTATCTCTTTCAAATTTTTGTGATTTACAATAGTAAGAATGAAATTGTATCCCTCCCTTACATATATTTTCAAAATTTTGGTGCATTTATTTCTCCTTCACCTACCAACATTCCTCATTAATTGACCCTTTTGAAAATTTTCCACGTGCTACATCTTCATGCCTCAGTCATAACCTTTTAGCGTGCCTTCCTACCTTCTTGTTATAAGCTTCTCTTTAGCGTGCTTCTATGCACCTAAGTACTTCATCACTGTGCCTTCTCCTGGTAGTCTTCATGGCCACCTCTTACCTCACCTTATATTGTTCCTTCATTTATCTCCATCCCTAGTTCTCATTTGGAAGCAATTTTCTTTTCACCAACTCTTAAAACTTTGAATAGCACCTTTAGCAGTTTTGTTCCTTTATGTGTACCAATTTCTCAACAACCACCCCACACAAATAGTATGTGCAGTCCTCTACGCATAAAAATACTATGAATGGTAATTACCTTTGGGCACGCAAACGCTCTTATTTCACAAAAAACAACTAAATTGACAAAAAATAGCGACTAAGAAGGAAATACATTAAGGGAATACATAATTAAAAACCTACTCTAAATGAAAATATTGCCTTATTAAAAACACCAAGAAGACTTATTTATAGTAGGGCTTTAACCGAATCCCATTGAACTAACTAGGTAACCATATTCCATCAAGCATTTCTAACGGACAAGCTCTTGTTTAAGGTATATGAGTGTGTTTCACATTTTTCTTAGATTGTTTCTTTTGAATCGTTGATGAAACAGACAGGGTAACGGGCATAGGAGGAATACATGTTCAAATTTTGGTTGATGGATTATTGCGTGCGTATGACTTCTAAATCCACATCTGACCATGAGAGCTTCCTTTTGGCTAGGAGGAACTACCTGTAATGAAAGCAAGACCACTAGAAAGAATTAAATCATATAGGCAGTGAACTGCCTAGCGTGAGCTAGACCTGAGAAGTGTGGTACTTCCTAGATGGTTGTTAGTCTACTATTTTTAAAAAAATTAATGCTGAAAACAAGGTAAATCCTATTATTACTTTAAAATGATTTAGGTATCTCACTTAAAACACAATAAGAAAACAGATATAATCTAACAGGCTAAGCTAGAATAGAATCCGCAAGTCAAATGGTTGGTTCTGGGTTTTGCAGGTCTGATAAAAGGTGTTGGGTAGGTCAAAAGTGAGTGAGGGTGCGATGAAATTAGGTGGGTAGGTCTTTGTTCTAGGATGTGTAGGTAAATACATATACCGGTGTCGATCAGTGGTGACCGACTGCGGTAAGGTATAACCGGCGCCGGTTACTGTGAGATTTGGAAACGTCACAGAACAAGGTTTTGGCCTCCTTTGTGATTGCACAAAGGACTTTGGTTGGTCAAGACAAGGTATTGGGTGGCTGGAGTGGGCTTTTACGAGGTTTTGGTGGGTATATGGAGGTGAAAATTTCAAAGAAGGTCAATAAGGAGCAAGATAAACAATAGGTGATAAAACAATGATGAAATGAAATAACCAGGAAAGTATGATATTGTACTTACTTGGATTTCATTCCTGAAGGCTTTTGTGTGATGGATGGAGATGCCGGTGATGGATTTGAAGGCTCCAAGTGATTACCAACTGAAGAAAATCTTCTGCATGGGCTGTATGCACACTCCTCTTTTGCTTGTATAATTCAGAAGGTGGTTGGGATGGTTGTGCAGGAGAAGATGCTCAATCTCCTTCCTTGGATGTGAGTTCTTACTAGAATTGGCTCTCTAAATATGCGTTATCTTTTGAACTCTCATTCTTTCTCATCAAATTTCTCCCAATGTTTTCCAACCTTGAGAATCAGGTAGCTCAGGAGTTAAAAAGGTGTAACCGACGGCGTTCCGGCTTAACTAGCGGCGGTTAGGGGAAACGACGTTGGTCAAGGTGGGATTTTCTAGGTTTACCAAAATTAGGGGAGATCCTCCTAATTTCCTTGGATCTCATGTCATTATCCCGTGGATTAGACTGGGAGCTTCTGTGAGCATGCGGGAATGTGGTTAGAGGGAGTGTAGGCATTGATTTTTAGGGTTTGGGTAAGTCTTAGTTAGTTATGATAACTTGCTAAGAATAGGTCTTAAGGTGAGTTAGCTTGGTGAGGTGTCTAAGTGAACTATATGTGTAGATATTATTTAAATAAGATATTTAAATAATAAATATAGTGAGGGAAAAGCATTAATTTAATTAAATTAATACTAGTGTTGTGAAGGGGGCCATGGCTAGGTGAAAGTGGTGAAGGGTACTTATATATCAAAGGACGAAGGGGGAGTGTGACCTAATTTTAGTGTCTACAGAGTGATAACATATGGCCCTAACCAATGTACTTTGAGTTTTCTTGGATGGCGCAGAAACTTGGAATCATAGAGAATCACCATATGTCTGGTCTCAAGCTTTTTATCCTTGATGTGCCTATCATGCCATGCTTTCTGCCTTGTTTTATCTTACTTCTGACTCCAGCATGTGATTTATCATCACTCATATAACTTAATCAACTTGTTAATTCATTCTTCTAATGCTTTCTCATCAGCTAGACCTCTATCATGCACAATACGCAAAGAAGGTAACATGAATTCCATAGGAAGAACTACTTCTGCAACAAACACCAATTAAAAATGTGTGGCCTTGTTTAGCTACTTGTACACTGTTCTATATGCCCAAAGTACTGTAAACACTTTATCATCCCAATCCTTCCTTCTAACATCACAATTCTTTTTCAATGTCTAGCTCAAAATCTTGTTGAAAGCCTCAGCAATCCCATTTTCCTAAGGATGATATGGTTTAGTCTTCTTGAGTGCAATCATGAATTCATCTAATAAAATTCTGATCATCTCATTCAGAAAATATTTTCCCCTATCACCAGTCAAACTCAAAGGACATCCATGCCTTGAAATAATATTTTCCCACAGAAACTTGGTTGTTGTAGCCATTGTACAATCCTTTGTAGGCGCTAATTATGCCCACCTTTTCAAATAATCTATGCAAGTGATGATATAGTGCGATCTAGTCCTACGCGCAGATGGTGAAATAGGACCCACAAAATCAATATCCCATTTCTCAAATGGTTCTGCACTAGTAATAGATCTTAAAGGCATTTCATCTCATTGACCTAGTTTCCTAAAGCACTAACAATGATCACAAGCCTTACAATATGCCTTATAATCTTTATACAAGGTCTCCCACCATAATCTAGTGAGTAGAATCTTGTGTGTCGTGGCGTCACCTACATAATGGCCACCTGTAATACCACAATGAGCTTCCTCTATGATATTTGTACGCTCATGTTCTAGTAAACAATGGTGCAATACTTCATCCTGATCTAACTTGTACAGGTCACCGTTAATCAACATATAGGGTGCCACATGTATAGCAAGTTGTTTCTTCTCTAAGGATTTCATTCCTTATAGTGTCATACCTATTCGTAGAAAGACAACAATGTCCTCTAATTATGATGGCACTCATTGTAACCTATATAAATATGCATTATACATGGTATCTTCAATTACATGTGCTTCTTCTCCTGACAGTATTCTAGATAAATGGTCTGGTCCAGAATTACTTTTCCCTGGTTTTACCACAACTATGAAATTAAATTCTTGAAATAAGAGTACCCATCTTCATATGCACCCCTATAAAATGGGCTTGTTTACTAAATACTTCAATGCCATGTGATCTGTATAAAATACAAATGGTGTAGCTAGCAGGTACTGTTTTAATTTATGTAGTGCATAGATCATATATAAATCTTCACACTCTGTAGTTGTGTACTTCTACTCTACAGGAGTCAACTTTCTACTATCAAAGTAGATAGGATGATCAATATTACCTTCTCTAGGATGAGACAACACCGCGCCAATGGTCATGTCAGAGGTGCCCACATATACATGAAATGGTTGGTCCCATGAAGGAAAACGTAGAATAGGCACAGTAGTAAGTTTCTCCTTCAATGTCTTGAATGTGCGTTACTACTATTCTCCCTAGTAGAACATACCTTTTCCTTTCAGTAACTCCTCTAAAGGTTCCAAAACTTTGGCATACCCCTTTTTTAATTTCCTATAATACCCCATGTGACCCAACAATTTGTGCACCTCACTTTGACTAGTAGGATCTTTCAGGCTAATAATGACTGCAACCTTAGCTAGATCAACCAACAAACCTTCCTTGAAGATTATGTGTCTTAACAGTATTCCAACCAGTGTAGCAAATATGCACTTCTTGATGTTCAAATAAATACTCAATTGTCTACATCTTTCAAACACTAATCGTAGATTGTCACAATGATCCTTAATAAGTCCATACACTATCCAATCATCTAAATAAACATGGAAGAAGTTGTGAATAAAATATTTAAACTCCTGAACAACTATACGCAAAAAAGACAACAGGCACATTTTTCAGTCCAAAAGGAATCACAATATAGGAAAAGCTTCCCCATTCAGTAGTAAAATAGTCTTTTCCTGATCCTCCTAGGAAATCCTAACCTGATGATACCCAGATAACCCATCTATAAATGAATAGATTTCATGCCCTGCAACGCCTTCTATTATTTCCTCAGTGAATGGCATAGGAAACGGAATAATCACACATGCAACATTCATCTCCCTCTAGTTCACATAGATCCTAATCTGACCATCCTTCTTGATACTAATCACCATTGGACTAACCCATTATGACTCATCCAGGGGTCTAATGATTCTAGCCTTCAACATTTTTTCAATATCTTCTTTGACCTTTTCGTGTAAGTTGGGGTTTATCCTGTAGTGTCTCTTTCTAACTAGGAGTGCACCCTCTTTAAGCTTTATCTTCAGCTTCCCTAATGATACATGCACGCCTTTAAGTTCATGGTACCCCTGAGGGAATACGTCCTAATAATCCCGTAGTAACTCAATGATTTTTGTCACTTCATAGTTTGACCAATTGTCTCCAATTATGGCCTCCTTAAGCTCAACATCTGATCCAATATTCACTTTATTTGTCTTCATTGGTTCATGATAGGCGTGCGTGGTCTTATCTGCATTTTCCAACACCTCACACCTACTTCTTGAATGTTCTACATCCTTATTTTCTACTTCTTCATCATTCACTAAGTAGACCATTTTTCCTTTTTCTTTCTCAAGATAAGCACGCTGAATTATTGTGGCATCATCCTCTATTTCTTTAGCAAAACATGCTCCTGAGTCTCCTTCATCAAATAACTCTTGAATGAGTTCTTCCACCTTGGCACTATCCCCCATAGTTAAGTGCTTTATAACCTTTAATGCTTCTTTTACCCGAAGTTTAGTAGAGAAGAATTCAAATGTATGGGTCATTCCTGCAATTAAATCCTGTCAATTTTCAGTCTCTTTATGGAGTTTTGCATATACATACCAAGCACGCACGTAGCCATGTAGAGTGGAATAAAACTTTTACACCTAGAGAAAAGGTGGTAAAGCTTCCTACCCCTCTATCCAGAGTCTCTCACACTGTTGAACGTGGTGTTGAATGGGTTGATTACCATGATAAGTGCAAATTTGAGTAGGTGCATTGCTCCTGAAGAACCTAGTGGCAAGAGCAATCCTAATTTCATTCCATCCTACAAGATTATCCTTGTAGACCACCCACCAACACATTGTTGTCCCACGTAGGGTATATGCTAGCATATTCCTTCTCACAAACTTTTCTATCCATTGTTCCTCCATGGCGCGTAGGAACATCATATGGTCTCCTTCTTTTGTGTAATGAGGTACTAATTTGTCACCTATTCACCTGATATAATGTGGTCTGTTATCCCTAGTAAATATACTCTTTGCTTCGTGCCCTACCAACTCATAAGTTCTATGAGCCCAATTATCACAAGAACCACTTGTTGTATCACTAATAGACTATGCATCCTCCCACTAAAGGATTCCTTCTTTACATGGCTCATGCACCTTTAGGTCCCAGACGATGCATACATAAATCCAATTTAGGTTTTCCTCACTCAAGGGCTCCACATAGGGAGAATATTTGCCATCTGTTAATGGGATAATAACCCTTTCCTCCTTGTTTTCAAAGCTGATATAACCCTTATTGAACCAAAGATCAAAATTATTTACATAGCACCAAGGATGCCCCAGTAGAGCTGGGAAATTATCTACCTCTTCTAGTGCTAAAACCTCAAAATCCCTAGTGAACTTGGCTCCATGTATGGTAATGGATGCATCTTTTAAAACTCCGATGGGAGTGTCCTTAGTCTGGTTAGCCATGAACAATAAATTTGAGGATGGCTGTAATGGAGGTCTCCCCATTTGTACCCATGCATCTAGAGTAAGAACATTGACTTTTGCATCTATATCAATAATATATTACTCAAAATCCACGCATTCAAAGTGATTTCCTTGTCCTAATCTAGGCTATGAGGGGGAAGATTTGCATGTAGGATCTTCCATCTAGTCTCAATACTTGCACATGGAGTGTTTCCCTTTAACCAATTCCCTAATATTGGAATGATGTTCTCCTAGCGCAACATTTTGCACACTTCTTTCAAGTCATCCATCTCATATTGGACCATCTCTAATGTTTTCTCTTGCTCCATCTTCTGCGAATGCTCCTTTAAATATTGTATTTCACCCTGAATATTTTTGAGTACCTCCATGGTTTACTGGTAAACCTCCTTCTGATGGGCAAGATCTGGGTACCATGCATGTAGAACCTCCTCCTTAGTGATGGTAGGCTTCTGCTACAATTCTTCTTTGGTGCACGTCGCTTTAGTGCGGGTAGTGATATTTACTTGCAATGCCTCAGATTTTGGTTCCAACTTGGGCATCCACTAATTTTCCATAGCGTGTTGTCTCCTAACCATCCCTGTGCCTTTATTTTCTTGTTTATGTTGGTTGCTTAGATGCTAATTCAAGTCTAGGCATTCCTCATATCTATGATTCTTTACATAGAAATAACATGTAATATTATGAGGGAATTCACACCTGTAGTGGTTAGGGGATCCACATGAATAACACGTTCCATGAGGGAGCTCACCTCATCCACCACCATAGTCTTGGCCTATGAATCCACCATGGTATCCTCGACCTCTGCCACTTCCTCCTTCAAAACACCCTTCATTCTAATCATAGTGCACTTGATTGTGATCTCGATCCTTCTGCTCATTCTTTCCTTTAGAGTTATCTGAAAATCATGTTTGTTGTACACCAATATCTATAGTGTCATGGATCTGACCAATCATCTGGTAGTCTTCCGTATCATGAGTCATGGACCTAAATAGTTTATAGTAGCATGAGACGTTCTTCCTTATTGTACGTTGTAATAATGGGCAACGGCTAGCATCATGGTTTAAATGGCATATTTCATAGTCTAACAGTAATGAGTGCATTGATCTGTGGGGACAACTATCCTTTGTGTGACCTTCCACTTCACAATCCATGCACTAAATCCCTATGTGTGTCTCATGTGTTGAATTTTTTGATAGCTTCTCCAACTGCTTCACCATAGCTGCGATCTGTGCTTCTAAGAATGGGCTCACCCTAATATATATACTTCAAACTACCTTAGCACATAAGGCTTCTTCAAGTGCTTCATGTGGATCAGTGTATGTCTTATGTGATAGCACCCTTATAAAAGGTGTAATCATACCTCCAAAAAACCATTGAAATCTTAGATAAAAGTGTTTTGAAATGAGTATCATACTCTTTGACACTCTCAGTAGTGCCTTTCTTAATATCCTTGAGCGTGCTTATACTCTTCTACTTGAACTTAGGGATGTGAAACTCTTTAAGGAAAGCATATTTTAAAGCTACATAGTGTACACAAGTCTGATCAGGGTCAAACTTTCTATACCAACTATGTGTGTTCCCTTGTAACACAGTATCAAATTGATTTTCCCTACACTCAAAAGTCATGATTTCTTTTGTGTGCCACAATATTTCACACATGTACACGTGTTTAGTAGAATATTCATGCCCCAATACTCTTGAAGACAAAAAGACATCTCCATGTAAATATTTTTGGGTTGGTGCAGGCCCTGCCCACTTGATCTAGAATCTCTTGTGTTTCCTCTATCTCCAGAACCACCAGATCCACCAAAACTAGAACCACCTATACCTCCTGATCCTGAACCTATAGCCAGATTCAGACCAGAATATGTACTCCCCTGTGTCCCAATAGTAGTACTGAACTTCACCCCTACGGTCTGCGAAGTGTTACTACTCCCTGAAGAGAGTCTAAAATTTTACACACCTGAATTTTGTGTGGAAGATACACCTGAAAGGTACCCCCAAATAATAACAAAGACATTTGCGCTATCATCGATTTGATTTTTATATGACTCAATCCTACTTTTCCACTACTTAAATTATCTTGTTGACTGTTTGTTTTACTAAATATTGGAAGACCAAGCACAAGGGCAAGGTTTTCAGGTAGACTCAGATGCGCGCTCATGGCCCAGGTTGTCTTTGATTTCATGCTTCTACATGAGGCCAAGGGAAGTTTCCTATCATGCTTTCCCAAATGGGGGAGTTACTAATGCTCAGGGTCCATGTCTTCTGTGTGAAATTCAAAATCTTTGCAAGCCATCTCTCTCCTCAACGCCATCCACTCTACAATGTCACATTACTTCTCTATCTCCCTCTCGTGTGCCTCATTTTATTTAAGCCACCTTTCTTCTCTCTACCTCTCTACCACTAGGTCTTCCATCTTTCACCAAACCTGCTTCCGCCCCTGCGCGTGGTGGGGTTTATTTTTCAATTAGTTTTCTCTCCAATTTCAGGGTTACCATCAATATTTTGATTTCCACTGGAATGCCTTGCAGGTAAGTTCCCCAAGGATATTAGAAAAATTAGAATTCTGCTACCTTTAGGCAAGAATAAGTGGAAATTGAGTACTCTTGGGTGAACCACGTTAAATATTGAATAAGAGCAAGTGTTCTTGGTGGATGTAGCCCACATTGGGTGAACCACGTTAAATATTGTCTTCATGTTGTGCATTTTTCATTTCTATAATTCTATTCATACTTCTTATTATTGCGATTCTGAGGAATTATTCCGCATTAGATATTATTAATTACTAACAATTGGTATCAGAGCCTGGCTTGGTTTGTTGAAGTGTCGAATCACATGGAATTTTTTTTAGCTTGAGTGGGAGCTATGACAGATGATGGAAGATCTAGGGTTGATAAATTCAACGGGAAGAATTTCAGTCTTTGGAAGATGCAGATGGAAGATTAATTTTATCAGAAGGATCTTTATACTCCATTGTCTGAGAAGGTGAACAAACCCTCTAGCATGACAGATGCAAAATGGGATTTGTTGGATAGGAAGGCACTTGGGACAATCTGGTTGTGTCTTGCATCTTCGGTATTATTTAATGTTTCAAAGGAAAAGACTATAAAAGATCTAATGGATGCATTAGGGAAGTTGTATGAAAACCCCTCTGCCTCTAACAAGATATTTTTAATGAAAAAATTGTTTAATATGAAGATGTCTAAGAATAGTTCACTAGTAGATCATTTAAATGATTTCAATACAGTTGTGAATATGCTAGCTTTGGTTACAATAGAATTTGATGAAGAAGTTAGGGCTTTATTAATTTTGTGCTCTTTACCTGAAAGTTGGAATAGCCCGGTAATGGTGGTAAGCAACTCGGTTCTAGCTAACTCGAAGTCAAAGTTTGAGGATGTTTTAGGGGTGATTCTAAGTGAGGAAATATGAATAAAAAGCTCTAGGGAATCTTCTACTTCATGTAATGCTTTGACAGTGGAAACTAGAGCGAGACAAAAGAATAGAGGAAACCATGAAAAATCGAAAGATCAAACAAGGTCAAAATCCAAGAGCAAGATTGTATGTTGGAATTGTGGAAAGTCTGAGCACACAAAGAAGGATTGTTGGGAGCTTCAGGATAAGAAGAAACAACAGGAAGAAAACAAGGAGGCAAATGTGGCATCGGGTAATGTATGTCAGGATGCTTTGATTCTTTCTTTGCATAATATCACCGAATCTTGGGTTTTAGATTCAGGGGCTTCTTTTCATATTATTCCACATAGGCATTATTTTGTTGATTATGTTCAAGGGGATTTTGGGCATGTTTTTCTTGGTGATGATGAGCCTTGTAGTATAGTTGGAAAAGGTTCTGTTCAGGTTTAGATGTAGAATGGGAATACATGGCTATTGAAGAATGTCAGACATGTGCCTACATTAAGGAGAAATTTGATATCGGCAGGGTAATTGGGAAGTGATGGTTGTATTGTGATATTTACAACTAACTCTTGAAAGGTTACCAAGGGTGCTCTTGTGGTGGCAAGAGGTAAGAAGGTTGGAACCTTGTATTTATCCACTGATAGTACTAATGATTGTAATCTTGTGGCTTCAGATGCAGATACAACATTATGGCACTATAGGCTCGGTCATATGAGCCATAAGGGCATGGACATCATAAAGAAGAATTTTCCTAGATATACATAAACAAGTTTGGATTTCTGTGAGAACTACATATATGGGAAACAGAAGCGAGTAAGGTTTCTCAAGGTTAGACCTACAAATAAAGAGAGTAAGTTAGAGCTAGTACATTCTGATGTGTGGGGGCCAGCTCAGGTATCATCTCTTTGGGGTTCAACTTATTATGTTACTTTTATTGATGATGCAACAAGGAAAGTTTGGGTTTATTGTATTTGAAATGAATCTGATGTATTTGATACTTTTGTTAAATGGAAAGCCTAAGTAGAGAATGAAACAGGCCTTAAGTTAAAATGTCTCAGGTCAGATAATGGAGGGGATTATTGCAGCAATGAATTTGATGATTATTGTTCTAAGAATGGAATCTTCAGGAAAAAGATAGCTCCAGGAACCCCGCAGCAGAATGGGGTGTCAGAAAGGATGAACAGAACAATAATGGAACATGCTAGGAGCATGAGGATACATGCAAGACTGCCTCTTTATTTTTTGGAAAAAGTGGTGAGCACAGTTGTGTACTTGATAAACAGAGGACCCTCAAGTGCCTTGGATGGAGGCATACCTGAGGAGGCTTGGTACGGTAAGAAAGTCGATTACTCATTTCTTAGAGTCTTTGGATGTGATGTGTTTTTTCATATTGACAAGGATGATACGACCAAGCTAGAGGCTAAATCAGAAAAATACACTTTTATTGGTTATGGTGGTGATGACTTTGGATTTAAATGTTGGAGTATTAAGGACAAGAAAATCATTCGGTCTAGGGATGTGGTCTTTCATGAGAAAGTCATGTATAAGCAACAGTTACAAGAAAATAGGGAAAAATCTAACAAAGAATATGCAGTGGTAGAGGATCTTTCGGATGGGAAAGTGACACATGAATTAGTTCAAGAACCTACTCAATAGGAACCCCAAACTCCTATAGTGAGGAGGTCTTCTAGGGTAAGAAAATAACCTGAACATTTTTCTCCTTCTCTTTATTATTTATTACTCACTGATAGTGGAGAGCCAGATATCTTTGATGAAGCAATGCAGGTAGATGCTAGTAAGAAGTGGGAGCAAGCCATGGATGAGGAGCATAATTATCTCATGGATAACTAGACTTGGGATTTGGTGAAGCTACCAGAAGGCAAAAGAGAATTACAGAACAAGTGGGTGTATAGATTTAAAGACGAAGAAGAAGGAAAGAAAAGATATAAGGCCCAGTTGGTGGTCAAGGGGTTTGCACAGAAACAAGGTATAGATTTTGATGAGATTTTTTCTCCTGTAGTAAAAATAACTTCTATCAGAATTTTTCTTGGAATAGTGGCAGCAGAAGACTTGCACTTAGAACAGTTAGATGTAAAGACTACATTTCTCCATGGTGATTTGGAGGAGGAGCTATATATGCAGCAACCAAAAGGATATGAAGTCAAAGGTAAAGAGGAGATGGTGTGCAAACTAAAGAAGAGCTTGTATGGCCTGAAACAAGCTCCACATCAATGGTATAAGAAGTTTGATAGCTTCATGATGGAGCAAGGTTATATTAGATGTCATTCTGATCATTGCATGTATACAAAGAAATTTGAGGATGGAAGTTATATTATCATGTGTTTGTATGTTGATGACATGTTGGTTGCATGTAAAAACATGCAGGAAATAAAATTACTCAAGAAATAGCTAAGTGAATCCTTTGATATGAAGGATTTGGGGGCAACCAAAAAAATCCTTGGTATGAGGATAACTTAGGATAGGAAGGAATGGAAGCTAACTTTATCTCAGGAAGAGTACATTAAGAAGGTATTGGATAGGTTTAACATGCAGGGTGCTAAACTGGTTGGGACTCCTTTGGCAGGCCATTTTAAGTTATCAAAGAAGCAGTGTCCCAAGATAGAGCAGGAAAGAAACCAGATGTCCAAGGTACCTTACTCATCAGCAGTTGGCAGTTTTATGTATGCTATGGTGTGCAGTAGGCCTGATATTTCCCATGCAGTGGGAGCTATGAGTAGATTTATGAATGATCCTAGTAAAGAGCATTGGCAAGCAGTAAAGTGGATCCTTCGGTATTTGAAAGGGACCATGGGGACAGTTTTGTGCTATAGTGGATCAGACACCACTTTACATGGTTATGTAGATTCAGACATGGCTAGAGATGTAAATATCAGGAGGAGCATGATAGGTTATATTTACACTGTAGGTGGGACAGCAGTGAGCTAGATTTCATGACTATAGAAGCTGGTGGCTTTTTCAACCACGGAGGATGAGTATGTTGCTGCCACAGAGGCAAGAAAAGAGATGATTTGGTTACAACAATTACTTGAGGAGTTGGGGCATAAGCAGGAGGAATGTAAGCTACATAGTGATAGTCAGAGTGCTATACACCTAGCTAAGAACTCTACTTTCCACTCCAGGACAAAGCATATACATTTGAGATATCACTTCATCAGGACAGCTTTGGAGGAAGATAAGTTGAAGTTGGAGAAGATTCATACCAGTCATAATCCTATAGACATGATGACCAAGGTGGTCACAAGGGATAAACTAAAGCTATGTTTAGCTTTGGTTGGCCTTCGCAGATGACAGTGAAGGGTTGAGAAGCTTGCTCAGTGGAAATCCGTCTCCAAGTGGGAGATTGTTATGTTTGTGGAGCCTGTTTTCATGTTAGAGTTTGGTACACCTTCCATGTGTTACACTCAGATATTTTTACGGTGGTCCCACTCACTGGTGAGCAGTTCAAGGGGGTTCGGGGGGGTGAATCCCCCCTAGAAGGGGGCTCAGGGGCGAAGCCCCCAAAGCAAATTTTCATGGGTGGTTTATTAACCCATGGGTAATGGGAAACCGTTATGGGATGTTTTTGGGCCCATGGATTTTTGGTACCCATTGTTTTGTAAAACCACCTCTTCAGCTACCTATTGATGTACTTATAAATAGATGGACATATAATAGGATTTATATGAGTGTGTTTTGTGAAGGTGAATAGTGTGTGTGAATTCAAGTGCGAATTCGAGAGGGTTTGTTGAGCACAGCTCCAAACAAGATCTGATTATTGTAATTGTGAAGACTGTTGGCTTGTAATAAAATTTGAGCAAGTGTTCTTGGTGGATGTAGCCCACATTGGGTGAACCACGTTAAATATTGTCTTCGTGTTGTGCATTTTTATTTCTGTAATTCTGTTCATACTTCTTATTATTATGATTCTGAGGAATTATTCCGCATTAGATATTATTAATTTCTAACAAAACCTCCATGTGAATTCTTCTTCTAGGTCATGTATCCACTCCTTAACACTTATTAGGGGCAACCGGTATGTCTTTATCGCGAACCATCTTGAAAATAACTAAAAAAGAGGTCTCGACAAAGGAACCAATGATGTAGCCTAGAATTTACCAGTAAAATCCCATGTGCACTGGCACATCACTCATCTGAGATTAAGGGCTCACCCGAAGCATTCAAAGGTACCAGGCCCCTCTTTAGGGTTGTTGTTGCAGGATGTTAGCATGATGAAGACTTAATGCATTCAGATCCATAATTAATACATCATTCTATAGTGCATGTTCAGATCTATATCTAAAGAATAACATACTTAAATGATAACCATGATGAAATCAAACATGCAAGAACCAATTATACTTAGGATTAATACTCTTATTCAGACAATACACTCCATTATATTAAACATGATAAATACATAGAAGATCATTATAATAGATAATACCATAGCTTATGTGTGCATCATATTTGGAAGCATAACTTCACAGTACTTCAGTTCTCACACACCTCTACTATACTACGCAAATCATTACATATTTATAAGGGTGGGGAATTCCCCTTCACCACTTGCATAACCCCAAAAATAGGTTGTGTGTTGGAAATAGCCATGTAACTTTACAATTACAGCCACACATGTAAGTGTGCTAACAATAGATCTCTCATAGTTAACTGTCAGTAGTAATTCTATCTTTAGCCTGCATCCATGCAAAGCGCTCCATAGCCACTATTCCAAAAATAGCCGATGTTTGTCATGCAAGTCTTTTCCTAGTTTATGTGCTTTGCACACTATCTCCAAAAATAGCCCGTACATGTCAAAATGGATAAGTCCCAAATCTGCCCTTATATTCCACGTGCGTGTTCTCCCCTATCCTTTCGCACCTTTGACTACACCCTATTCTCTCACACGAACCTCTTGTGTGCCTTCTTCTAAGTATTTCACTTTTTCTACTCAAAAATTAGACATGATAGTATGAAGACAAATCTATCGTAGATTTTGTTGCTCGCTGGCGAAGTCTTATTAACCAATTAACGTTCTAGTTACCACAAACGAAACTTATTGAGTTGTTCACTAGATCTTGTGCCAGACACATTTCACCAAATCTGTAGGTAGAAACCTTCTGAACCTTAGATAAAGCATTCACCATGGCATGAAAACTATAAATTCGTGCCATTAAAGAAAATAAAATTTAATTATGTAACAATAACGCCCCATTCAAACCAAATGATTCTTCTTCATCTTCAAAACCCCAAAATAATTATTCAAATGCCAAAGAATCTTCCAACACGGTAGTCCTCAAGGCGGGTCCATCTCATCCCTCTAATAAAGCCCAACCTTCTTCCAATCTTTCCCCTGTCCATACCTTTCAGTTCTAGCGGGAGCAGTGGAAGTACACTTCAATTGGAGAGCCCTATTCTTTAGTCTTGGAAAAGCTTCTTAAAGTTGGAGCCATTACACTTCCTCCCATAAAACCTCATACTGGTTTCAATCCCACGTCAATTTTACTCCCATTATAAGAGGAAGGAATCCCATGTGCTGTCAGCCTATCACCCAGTAGAAGCTGAGCGCTCACCCGAGGCACACACGGGTGCCGAGTCTCTCTTTTATGTGAGTTTTTAGTGGGAATCATTCATCAATGATTAGTATAAGAGTATTCAGGAAAGAAGTTTAGACAGACAAGGATTACAGGGCTCAGGAAGGCCTCCAGATCCTTGTATCTTCTTCAGACTGTGTGTTTTAAAAGACTCCATAACATATAATATAATAGAAAGAAAGCTACAACCATTCATTCATAGCATGAAAGGAAAGAGAACTTCTATGAATGAAATATACATGAAACCCACTGATATTCATATCTAATTGCAATAGGTAACCTCATTGTATTCATCATTTCATTATAAAGAGCCATAGAGGGTAGACTGTAGTCATGCACATCACTAGGCTTGTATAACTATGCCAAAAAGAAAATAAATTACAATGCTAAGCTTAGTACATCCTTTCTGTAGCAAAGCCCACTCGTAGTAATCCTGCAGAGCTTCACCCATGTTATCTCTCTCTGTGTGTATATCTCCTATCTTCTCCTCTTATGTCTATATTGCTCCCCTTTTTTTCTTTTGGTCCGCAGGCACTTGTATTTATCACCTTCCCACGCTGTCAACTCGCCTTGCCGCGCCCTCAGATCCGTCGCCAAGTGTCGAATGTGGTCCTTCAGTGAGCATGTTTCCTCAGGCCTGAGCTCTCCACTCCATCTCATGATGGTCTTCTAGAAGATTCCTTTGTTGGCATGCTCTTTCCTGGGCCACCTGTTGCTAGGCTGGCATGTTATCCATGTGCAACTGATCACGCTTTTCACGTGTTCTACCTTTGTTGCTTAAATCGGCTAAGTCTCAAATCTCCTTTCACGTGTCGTACGCGCTATTTTCTTCCTTAAGCCTTTTCTCTTGTGCACTTTTTCCTTGCACACCATCCTGTAACTGGGGTCCCACATGCCCACGCACCTTCATACTTAGTCAATATTTCAGGGGCCCAACATCACCCCACACTACACCTGTTCTCCACCCTCGGAAACATTCTACTTGACCAAGGTGCAAGTTGGTTCAATGGAACCAAGATGTAGATAAATATTACAAAGATGAATAAGGAATGAA
This sequence comes from Taxus chinensis, assembly GCA_019776745.2. Classification (NCBI taxonomy): domain Eukaryota; kingdom Viridiplantae; phylum Streptophyta; class Pinopsida; order Cupressales; family Taxaceae; genus Taxus; species Taxus chinensis. The sequence continues at coordinate 82,500,599 of CM034150.1, read as the reverse complement.
AGAATAGGGGAAAGAATGAAGAATGGGGGGGAACATTAAACCAAAAGGCTGGGGAAGTCCTTCCGCAAGACTACCTCCAACTTATTCCATGTATCGACCTCATTCTGCACCTTCTGACAGAGGTCGCCAACCAGGAGGTTTACCTCATCAAAACTTAGGCCAGCTCCCTGGGTGCCCAAAGTGTCCACAATTTGTTCCATATCTTTACCCAGGTCTGTGAGCTTGTCCATTCTCCTAGTAATTTGAGGATATAGTTCCTTCAGTCGTGTCTTGGTTGAGCCCCTTAGTGCCTCAATCTCCTCAGATCTTCTTTCTACTTCCGCCAGGACTCTATCCCGCTCCGCCCTGTTTCCTTTATTCTTCTCCTAGAACTCTTTCAGCTCTACTTCGAGTGTGGACCAAGGAGCTCACCACCTTATCTCTATCTGCGCATGTGTCATATGTGGCCTCAACAGATTGGGAAGCAACCTTTACATCTGTGAGCACCTTGCTATACTCGGCAACAAGTGCTATCACCTTAATCGGTCCTCCTCCTTCAGGCGTGCAGCTACTTCCTCCACAGATTCCAATGCCAAGGGTTGCCTCTCCATGGTGAGGATGCGTGTTAAGTCTTCTAGGCATTCCAGCATCGATGCATACCTCTGGGGGATAGGCATTAGATCTGGGTGTTTCAAAATGATGGAAATTTTTATTGAGTCTACTTTCTTACAAACCTCCTGCACCTTTGCCTTTTCCTCCTTGAGCTCGTGCTTTAGCTGCACACTAATTAATTCCTCTTGTTTTAAGCTTCTGGCCACCTTAGCCAACTCTTCCTCCTTCTTGGCCAGCTTTCCCTCTAAAGCCCTTATGTTGTTGTTCCACGCGAATAGCCTTGCCTCTGTTTCCACTGCGACCTTGTTTAGAGCATTACACACTTGCTCGTCTGAGAGCTCCTGGGCATTTACTAAGGGGTTGTCTCCCTTAGACTCTGGTAGCATGATAAGTGCCTTTTGGCAGACTTCAAAGTTTGGCTCATCGACATGGGATTCAAATGCCCAAGAAAGCATCTTCTTGGTCCTGGGGTACGCGCCCTCCTTCTCGAACGATCCCATGGCTATAATTCTTTCGGTGGGTACCGTGCTCTGGAATCGTGCACGTAACACCTTCCTTGAATCATCCACGTAGCCCATTATCTACCTCTGTTCTACATCCAGAGGTCTTCTACCCGAGCGCGCACCTTTGGGGAAGCTGACTGTCAAAGCGGGGCCTCCTAGGCTGTCATGTCCCTTTTCACTACTCTCTTCCCTCCCTTCCTTTAGCACTATGTTTGCACTCCACTCTAACTCCTGGTCTACAAGGATCTCAATCATCTTCTTCGCTTCTCACTATGCCACTTCGTTTATCTTCTCCTTTGTAAAATCTATGGTTATTTTTCCCTCAACATCCCTCTCATCTGCCTTTGTATCTTCAGTGCCCTCATCTCCTTGTGCACCTTTCTGCCATGCGAATATGAACTCTTTTTTTTCTTCTCCACTCTCCTCCTCTGAGTCATAGAAACTCACTATGTGAGGTTCCAAAGGTTCCTTGCCTTTTTCTGGCTCTTTCTCCTCGTTGCCACCTCCTTCACTCTCATCCTCTCCTTCTTCCAGATATCTCTCCAAGCTGTCAGTTGCCTCCGAGTCAGCTTCTTCATCTACCTTCTGCTTCTTCCCGAGAGGTTGCTTTTGGTCAGGAGATTCTACCTTCTCTTCTTCCTCTTGTGACTCCTCCAAGGTGGTGGGTTGTTCGGGTGCTCTACTTCTGGTTTCTTCTCCTTTACTGGGGACTTCTTCCTCCGAACATAGGTGCTTGGCTTGGATGTTGTAGAAGGCATGCTCACTGTCTGAGCAGTTGGTACACTTGGTGCTCCTTCCTCTCCTCTACCCCTCTTCTTAGACACTGGCTTCTTCATTCCCAGGGGTCTTCAGGTATGGAGATCTCATCCACCAAGTACACACCATTTTCAAAATTTTGGCCTTATGCACACGTATACTACATGCGCCGCAGATCCTCCAACAATAGGAAGTGTTATTGGCCTAGTCATGTGGATCTCGTGTTGACACGTACTTCTCCACGTACATGTGCTTACCTCTAGGATAGTTCAGTTTCTTCCTCATATCCCTATGTTCCTGGTCCAATTTTCCTAGCTCCAGCCTTAGCTTTTTCGATTCTTTAAATTTGTTCACTCCCACTTGGAAGTACTGGGCAGTGAATGCAAAAGGGAGCTTGCACCAAGGGCTCCATGATTCATCAACAAGGAACCTACCCAAGCAATAGTGTTGGTACACCAGGAACTCAGATTCTCCTTGTGTGGCTGCTAGGAGTTGTTCAGGGATCCTCCACTCTGCCCCGAATGCATTTCTCAAGTGCATAGTATACCATTTTTCGAGCCGTGCTTTGTGGGGAGTCATTGTATCACATGCATACTTTTCAAACCTCTTCATGGGTGAAGGGTAACAATTTCATGGCTGGGTACTTACACAAATATTATCTGGTGCATCATGGGCACTCCAACTTCTCAAATACTATGGTGAGCAAGGACATTACCAAAGAGGATCATGTCCCCTTCCTTTGCACACTTTATACATTTCCTCGGCAATGTATGTGGACAAGTTGTAAATAGTCCCCTCTAAATCCACCAAAATAAAGAATCTTCCTGCAGACATGTAGCCATGGCTTGTTGACTTACATCCACCTTTCTTGGCCATTCAGTTTCATTACCAGGTGCATGACCATCTTCATAACTGGGTCCTTGATGTCTAAGATGTCATAATACCATGACCCTTTCTTGCAGGCATACTCTGTGATGGTCTCCTGAATAGCTTCCTTATCACCAAGGTCATCTTCCAGGCTATCTCCTTCGCATATGAGGCCTGTAAACTATTCAATCAACTGGGGAGTTACGCACATTTATTCACCCAAGACAAAGTGGAAGTAGTCCTCATGCACCCGAGACATCAACCACTAGTACAAGTGATCTAGTTCCCAAAATAAGGAAACTTGTAGAGTGTAAAAACCCTACCTTCGCCAGCTTAACCTTCATGTCATCATTGTAGATAGGCAACCCTTTAGGTGTTTGCTTGATGGTTGGGTGTACCAAATCTAATGTCATTTCTTTCTCTATAGTGTTGGTGTGGTGATTATAGTCACTGACTGGTATGTTTCTCAAATGGGATTCCCATTCCTTTCCCTGATCATCAGTTTTGGAATTTTCTTCCGTCAGGGTACTGCATTTTTGCATACCATTCTTCGTTTGTTTCCACCTCAGGTTCTGGTTGTTTAGCCTTCACGTTGCCCTTCCCTTTCTTCGGTGCCATGGTCGAGGTAATTGTATTACTCCAATCCTCTCCTTGTTACTCTGCTTTCCTTCTCCCAACCTTCGATCTTAGATCTGTGATACAAATCTCCTAAACTCATGCCCTAGTTTTCTGAACCCTAACTTTGATACATTCTTCACAAGACAACATCTTTCCACTTCGTTCCATGCCCATGTAATTCCTTCCTTCTGGTTCACAATCTCAAACAAGCTCTTTACTTGTTTGATCACACAGATATTCTCTCTGATCGAATTTGAAAAAGTCCTAGCTTATATCTTTCACTTATATCTCCAACTCTTCATTTTTGCAAAGTAGAATGAGAGTGCCCCAACCCTCTATTTATAGTTTTTCCTTTTTCTGGTCATTAAATGCTACTTTACCTACCCCGTACTTTGTTTTCATTTAATGCATATTTTTAAAACAAATACCCATCTTCAAAGCCTTTACTCACCCACTTCCTTCCTGTGCGAAAACTCCTCCAACCTTCTGGCAATGTATGCGTAAACCAACCTGATAAGAGACTCTTACGTGTGCTCAACCCATCCGAAGGCACTTCTTCTATCCATGATTCTTGACTTTCGCCTACCTTTGTTGCTTTAAATCAGCTTCATTTTCCTTTGTACGGCCATCTACAAGTAGCTTTACCCTGGCATGTCTAACCATTCTATCTTCTAACCTCATACTCTTGGCTACTCAAAAAGGCTCTTCAACACAACTTCCTTGGTACATTTAATAGAATGCTTCCACTGTTCTCAAGGGGGTCACTTAAATGAGTGTCGTCATATAGTCCTCTGCAGCACTCATAAATTCTCACAAACAATAGCAATAAGGTTATGCACCCATGGCACAAAACAACAACAACGTGAAAGGTCCTGCATGTCAAAGAAAATGCGTATGGAAAATTCTACCTAAGTGGTAAAACTGATTTCTTACCCAAAAGACTTATTTATAGTAGCTTCCAGCCTATGGCCATAGAAGTGTATAACAACTGCCTTCCATCCAGCTTGTAACTTCATGCACGCTTAGATAGAACCAAGGATGTTCATTGTTGTAGGGCATACCAATGGACATCTAACTTCCCATGGCGCAACATTCTAGAATGCTAGTGCAGTGAACACCATCTGACCCAATGACAGTGGCCATGTCTTTTTCTAAAATGGGATCATGCCAAGCCTTTTGGACTTTTCCTTCATCACTGTTTTGGCTCCAACTAGCAAGTTGATCATCTCTTAATTGGGTTTCATTAGATTAATTCTTTGTTTCTAGTGCTCAAGTTTCATCAACTTATCCTCTTCACTTTACCCACCCTTTAGTAACATGAATTAAATACAACCTTCAAGCTTGTATTACTAATTCTGGACTTTCTTTTGGTCTTTCTTATACTTATTCTAACCTTTGATTGATAAGGCGTGGGGCTTCTTTCCTAAACAAATTTTGCCCTAGTCTTGTATTTTGTTGAACTTCCCTAACCATTTGCTTTGATAAATTCTTCACAAACCTCCCATCAAACTGTCTTTTCACTTCATTCCATGCCTCAGATGTAATTCCTTCCTTCTGGTTCACAAATAAACTGGCTCTTGCTTTTTTGGGAATCACACAGATCTCTCTTGATCTAATATGTTGATCCTAGGAACTAGCTTTATCTTTCACTTTATCTCTCTATTTGGGGATCTTCATTGATTAATTGTGCAAGTAACAATGAGAGTCCTACCACCCCTCTATTTATAGGTTTGTCCTTTTTTTCTCCAAAAATGTCTGTGCTGGTACTTTAAGGCTACCTCTCCTTTTTCATTTAATGCAGATTTTTAGGAACAAATGCCGTCATCCGGAAAACTTCTACACCCTAACTGGAAAAACTGCCTTTTTACATAAACACCAGAAAACTTACCCTACCTTGCGAAAAACTCCTCCAACCTTCTGGCGCACTGAAAACTTCATTCCAACCAAACCAACCTGACAGGAGACTCTTACGTATGCTCCCTTTTTCGCCAAAGGCACTTATTCTATCCAGATTCTTGCTTTCACCTACCTCATGTTGCTTTAAATGCACTTCATTTTCCTTTGTATGTGGGATCTATGAGTAGCTTTACCCTGGCACCAACCATTCTATCTTTTCTCTTCATCTCTCTTTTAACCGGGCTACTCAACAAGGCTCTTCAACACAACTTCCTTGGTACTTTTAATCACGCGCTTCTTCAATTTTCTCCACCCCACACTTAAATGATGTGCGGTCCTCTGCGCACTCATAAATTCTCCAAAAATAGCAATAAGGTTACCGGCACCCAAGGCACAAAACAAAACAACAACACGAAAGGGAAACACAAGGAAAAGAAAATGCATATAGGAAAATTAAAGGGTGTTTCTAGACTAATTAGAAAAACTACCTTATTTACAAACACCAAGAAGACTTATTTATAGTAGGGCTTCAACCTACTGCCATTGAAGTGTCCAGGAAACTTCGTTCCATCCAGCACTTGTAACTGGCACGCACCCAAATCAAGGATGTACGAGATTGTGTAGGGACCTAACCAATGGACTTTCAACTTCCCAGGATGGTGCAGAAATTTAGAATCATACAGTAACACCATCTGCCCAACCTCAAACTTCTTGTTTCTAATATGGTGATCATGCCAAGCCTTTTGCTTTTCCTTTTCCACTATTTGGCTCCAATGGGCAAGTGATCATCTCTCATCTAGTTTCATTAGTTCATCAATTCTTTCTTCCAGCACTTATTCATCAGCTAATCCTCCTACGCACGCTATTCGCAGAGAAGGTAACATAAATTCAACAGGAAAAATTACTTCCACACCAAATTCCAATTGAAAAGGTGTGGCTTTATTTAGTCTTTTATACGTAGTCCTGTAAGCCCATAAAACTGTTAATACCTTGTCATCCCAATCCTGTCTTCCAACATCACAGATTTTGGTCAAGGTATGACTTAGTATTTTGTTGAATGCTTCCAAAACGGTTCCATTTTCTTGTGGGTGATAGGGCGTAGTCTTATGATGAGCCACCATGAACTCAGATAGTAGGATCCTCATAGTCTCATTTAGAAAATGTTTACCCCTATCACTGGTCAAACTTAAAGGGCATCCATACCTTGTGATAATGTTCTCCCATAGGAACCTTGCCATTGTTGCTATCGTGTAATCTTTAGTTGGGGCTGCTTCCGCCCACCTTGTGAGATAATCTATGCAAGTGATGACATAACGTGACCCATTCCTACGCACTGCCGGTGCAATAGGTCCTACAAATTCTATCGCCCACTTTTCAAAAGGCTTCACGCTAGGAATAGGATGCAAAGGCATTTCATCTCTCCTTCCTGGTTTGCCAATGCGCTGACAGTGGTCACATGCTTTACAATAATCTCTACAATCCCTATACAAGGTTTCCCACCATAAACCTGCCATTAAAATCTTGCACGTAGTGGCATCACCTGCGTAATGCCCACCCGCACTTCCTCCATGTGCTTCTTCCATGATGGACAAACGTTCATGTTCTAACACACATCTGTAAAAAACTTCATCATGTCCCAATTTGTATAAGTCTCCACTAATAAACATGTAGGGTGTGGTGCGTATGGCCAACTACTTTTTCTACAATGCCTTCATTCCATCCAGTGCCACACCTTCTTTTAAAAATACAACAATCTCTTCCAAATCTGAGGGCGCGTGCACCACAATCTAAAAATTTATGCGTCTGGCATTTTTTCCTCAATACTTTGCGCATCCTCTCCTGAATCAATTCTTGACAGATGATCAGGTCCACAATTGCTTTTTCTGGGCTTCACTACAATGGTGAACTCAAACTCTTGAAACAACAACACCCATCGACATATGCGCCCTTGAAGAACAAGCTTGTTTACTAAATACTTTAATGCCATGTGGTCGGTGTAGAATACAAAGGGTGTTGCCAGCAGATACTGTCGAAATTTGAAAAGTGCATAGATCTTTGACAATTCCTCGCGCTCATTTGTGGTATAATTCTACTCTGCTAGTGTTAACTTCCTACTCGCGAAACAGAGAGGATGATCAACAATCCCCTCACCTAGTTGTGCAAGTACTGCTCCAATGGAAGTTCCTGAGGCATCTACATGGACATGGAAAGGCTTGTCCCAAGAGGGAAATCACAAAATAGGCATGGTAATAAGCCTATCTTTTAATGTATCAAATGCCCTCTGCTACGCCTTTCCCCAATGGAAGGTACTTTTGTGTCTAAGCAGCTCCTCTAAAGGCATGGCGATCTTGGCATACCCCTTAATGAATTTTCTGTAATATCCCGTATGCCCAAGGAATCCACGCACTGCGCTCTGGCTAGTAGGTTCCCTTAACCCCACAATAACTGCAACCTTAGCGGGATCTACCAGCAAGCCCTCCTTACATATGATATGCCCCAATAAAGTTCCCAAAGGGTGTAGCAAACACACACTTCTTAATGTTGAGGGATATCCTCAACTACCTACACCTTTCAAACATTAATCTCAAGTTGTCACAATGGTCCTTAACCAGACCATATACTGTCCAATCATCCAAGTAAACCTGAAGAAACTTATGAATGAAGTCCTGGAATGCTTGCACCACTATGCGCGAAAAGATAGCAGGCACATTTTTCAACCCAAAGGGCATGACCGTATATGCAAAACTTCCCCACTCGGTGGTGAAAGTTGTCTTCTCCTGGTCTTCCTTTGTAATCTAGACTTGGTGGTATCCTAAAAATCCATCTGTAAAGGAATAGATTTCGCGCCCAGCGACTCCTTCCAAAATCTCTTCAGTGAAGGGGGTCAGAAATGGATCAATGACACAAACTGCATTCAATTCCCTATAATCCACACAAATTCTAATCCGCCCATCCTTCTTGATGCTAATTACCATCAGACTTATCCATTCTGATTCTTCTACTACCTCAATGATCCCAGAAGCTATCATCTTATCTATCTCCTCCTTAACCTTCACATGTAAGTTGGGATTCATCCGGTAGGGCCTTTTTCTAACCAGGTGCACACCTTCCTTCAGTTTTATCCTCATCTCCCCCAAGGAATGGTGGACGCCTTTTAGCTCATGGTACCCGCGTGGGAATAAATCCTTGAATTCACACAACAGATCAATGATCTTTGATACTTCCTTCTCCATCCAATAATCCCCAATAATAGCTTCCTTAGGTTCTTCTCCTGAACCGATGTTAACCTTCTTTGTCTTTAAAGGCTCATGGTAGGCACGCACACGAGCATCTGCACTGCCCACTACTTCGCGCATCCCCACAGAATGGCTAACATTTAAACTCTCTGGTTCCTCTCCATCAATCACATATACTAACTTTCCTTTTTCCTTTTCCAAACACACACACTCAAACTAGGATTCTTTTATTTCTTCAATCTCTTCAAAGTGCGCCCCCAATCCTGGTTCACCTAGTAGTTCCAACAGCCTATCTTCCATTCTGGCACTATCCCCCATTGTAAGGTGCTTGATACCTTGCAAGGCCTTATCAACCAATGGTTTGGTACTCTGATACTCAAAGGCTTGAATAAGATCAGCCACAAGCTCTTGCCAATTCCTTGTTTGGCAGTGTGTCTCTGAATGAATGTACCATGCACGTGCACAACCCTATAGTGTAGAATACAACTTTTACACCAAGAGGGATGGTGGCAAGGCTTCTGTGCCTTCTCTCTAGACCCATTCACACTCCTGGATATGGAAAGAGGTGGGCTCCTTCCCATGGTACTCCTTGATGATGGTGGGTATATTACTTCTAGAAAATCTGACAAAGAGCAATTCTTACCTCATGCCATTCTAAAAGGATCTCCTGATGCGTGGCCCACCAATGAGCTATTGTGCTGAGCAAGACGTAACTCAGCATCCCCCTTCGTTCCTTTTCATTTTTCCACTGAGCTTCTATCTCCTACAGAAAGATCTCAGGGAAGGCTCCTCTGGAGTACTTGGGCAGTTCTTTTCCCCCAAGGCGCCGAACCATGCGTGCCTTAGTTACCTTGGTCACCGATCCTCTCAACTACCATCCCATTAATTCGTAAGTCCCATGCACCCAATTATCACATGCCAGGCTGGTGGTATCACTCACTGACTGAGCATCCTCAAACTGGATAACCCCGTTAATAGGGTGTACCATCTCAGGGTCTCTGATTGAGCACACATAAATCTTGTCCAAAACCTCTTCTCCCAATGGTTCAATGTAGGGTGCTGACTTCCCATCAACCAGGGGTATAATGACCCACTCCTCTTTGTTCTCAAAACTGATGTACCCTTTTTTGAACCGGAGGTCCGCATTGTTCTTGTAACACCAAGGGCACCCAAGTAGTGCTGGGAAATTGTCCGCCTCGGCGAGTGCCAAGACTTCAAAGTCCCCAGTAAACTTGGCTCCCTGGATAGTAATAGCTTGCATCCTTCAAGACACCGATGGGCATTTCCTTAGTCTTGTTTTCCATATACAACACATTTGAAGATGGCTGTAATGCAGGTCTCCCCATCTGATGCCATGCATCCAAAGTCAAAACATTAACCTCCATGCCAGTGTCAATGAGTATATTGTTGAGGAGCCATCCATCCACAACTGCATTCAATGTAATCTCCTTGTCATAGTCGAGGCTGTGAGGGGGAAGGTTTGTGTGCAAGACCTACCTCTCATGCTCTTCTCCTGCATGGTACCTTCTCTCTCAACAAGGATCCTAGCAAAGGAATGATGTTCTCCTACCTTAGCATTTTGCACACCTCCTTGACCTCATCTAGGTCATCTTTCTACGCCTCGATCCTCCTTCCTTGTTCCTCCCTCCTGGATTGCTCCTTTAGACACTAGATCTCCCCTTGCAAGCTTCAAATAACATCCATGGTGTCCTGATATATCTCCTTCTGATGCGCAGGGTTTGGGTACTTTCCATGAATGACCTCTTCTCTTGAAACGAGGCTCTTCTGTCTTGGTATCTCTCTTGCGCATGTGCGGCTTCTGCCCTTGTTGTTACCAAAACAGGCTCCAAAATTTCATCCCATGTTACCTGAGGCATCCATTGTATGTCTGCCTTCTTGATGCTGACCATCACAACGCCTTTTTCCTTCCGGTGCTACTGATTCATATGCTCATATAACTCCAGGAACTCCTCATACTTATGCTTCTTTCCACACCATGAGCACTGCAACAAGTCTGGGCACTCACACTTGTAATGTTCTGTAGATCCATAGTTGAAACATGTCCCTTGCAGAAACTCACTCCTTCCTCCACAGTTACCTCGTCCACAGAATCCTCCTCGAAAAACTTTTCCTCGCACGCCTCCATCTGCGCACTCCTCATAACAGTGATCATCATTTTTAGAACTACTGGCAATGCTGGTTTGGTGCACCCCATGATCAATGGCCTCATGTATCTGATCAATGAGCCTACAGTCTTTAGTATCATGGGTCATGGAGGTGTAAATATTGCAATAATAGGATACATTCTTTCTGATCACACACTGTAGCAAGGGACATCTACTGGCATCATGGTCCCCATGACAGATTTCACAATCTAATGTTACAGTGCATACCATCCTCTAGGGGAAATTATCCTTAACGTGCCCCTCTATCTCACAATCTATGCACCACAAACCACTGTGAGTCTCATGGACCAAGTTCACAGATAGCTTTTCCAACTACTTAGCCATAGCAAAAATCTGAGCCTCCAAGAATGGGCTAACGCCAGTATCGATACTACCAATGGCTTTGGTGTGCAAGGCAACCTCCAATGCTTCGCGTGGATCTGTGAAAGTCTTATGAGATAGGGCCCTTCTAAAAGGGGTGATCAATCCTCCAACAAACCACTGTGCATGCTGAGAAGGATGTATATCATATGATAATTTAGACAAGAGAGTCTTAAAGCATGCATCATACTCCCGCACACTCTCTGTCATTCCTTGTTGTATCTCCTTCAAAGCACTAATGCTTTTTTGCTCAAACTCAGGAATGTGGAACTCTGCCAGGAATGCATTCTTTAAGGGAGTGTAATCCACCACTATTTGATGAGGATCATACTTTCTATACCAGCTATGCATGCCCTTTGCAACGTGGTTGTAAATTGACTAGCCTTTCATTCTGGGGTTGTGATACCTTTCGCGCACCATAGCAGTTCACACTTGTGAACATGTTCCACAGCATCCTCAATGCCCCTGTAATCTGGTAAGTGCAGAGACATTTCAAAGAAAACTTGAGGTGGTGGCTGGGGTCCTTGTCCTGAACCAGAGCCTTGGTTCCCTCTGGTGTTTCCTCCACCGCCTGATCCACCAGGTCCACCAGGTCCTATACCTCCAGAGCCACCAGATCCACCAGGACCACTGGGTCTAATAGGGCCTGTAGGAGCTGTGCCAAGTGCCCCCATGGTCCCACTGAACTGTGCACTGACGGTCTGTGATGGTGCCCCACCACCACTACTTTTTCCCATGCCACTCCCTGATGTGAGACCAAAATTTTGTACACTTGCCCCTTGTCCAAAAAATCCTCCAAATACTGGAATATGTGTAGCCATAGAAGAAGGGAATGTAAAATTGTATCTCCTAGGTGTGGATCTGTTTCTTCCACTAGTTTCAACTGGATCAATACTTCTTCCTAGTTTGGGAAAACCAAGTGCCAGGGCTCAGTCACTGGGTGGGTTCAGATATGCACCAACGACTCTCCTTTCTCCATGCGACGAACTCTCACCAGAAGCTGAAGGGGTCTCCCTCACACACTTGCCAAGATGGGGTAGCATAGACTGCTCAGGCTCCATGTCCTCCACGTGAACCTCAATTCCTTCCCGCAACATCTGCTTCCATAGATCCATCACACTAGCAGCTTCACATCATCTAGTAATCTCCCTTTCACGTGCTTCGCCATACTTGAGCCATCTTTCTTCCCTCTCCTTTTCTGTCATGTCATCTGCCATCTTCCTCCACCTGAGCTTCCTTACCCAACATTCAAAATGGTTTAGCCAGCCATTGGGAGCACTTCTAGACTCATGGTAACCATCAATATCTTCATAGCTAGAGGGATAGCATGTAGAAACGATCCCCTAGGTTCTCGTAGAAACTCGAACTCAGCAACCTCTGGACAAGAATACATGGAAATGGCATATTCCAGAGTGTAGCTAGCTAGTACTCCTCCCCACCAGTGATCTACAGCACGGGTCCATGTCAGATCTACATCCTGCAACCTTTGGTAGTCTTCTTTGGTCCATATCCATGATCCATAATGCCAACTTGATCTAGATGCATAGGCTGAAAGCCACCCAAATAACTCTACTAGGAAGCAACAGAAAAAAGTCTCATACAGATCATGGTAGAGATTCTCCTCTACCCATCTACGTGTATCAAACTCAGGTCTAGTGCTGAATCTCTGGGAAAATTCATCCTCTGTGCTCTTGAACCATGATTCAACATTTTCCAATGTTAACTCGATCCATCATTACTCTTTACACAGATCATGATGCATGTTATATCCCACTACAACTTCGAAAAGAGGTCCCGGTAATGAAACCATGATGTAGTCAATTTTACTCCCATTATAAGAGGAAGGAATCCCATGCGCACCATCCTATCACCCAACAGAAGCTGAGCGCTCACCCGAGGCACGCGTGGGTGCCGAGTCTCTCTTTTATGTGAGTTTTTAGTGGGAAGCATTCATCAATGATTAGTATAGGAGTATTCAGGAAAGAAGTTTAGACATACAAGGATTACAGGGCTCAGGATGGCCTCCAGATCCTTGTAGCTTTCTTCAGACTGTGTGTTCTAAAAGACTCCATAACATATAATATAACAGAAAGAAAGCTACAACCATTCATTCATAGCATGAAAGGAAAGAGAACTTCTATGAATGAAATATACATGAAACCCACTGATATTCATATCTAATTACAATAGGTAACTTCATTGTATTCATCGTTTCATTACAAAGAGCCATAGAGGGTAGACTGCAGTCATGCACATCACTAGGCTTGTATAACTATGAAAAAATAGAAAATAAATTACAATGCTAAGATCAGTACATCAGAGCCCCACTCGCAGTAATCCTACAGAGATTTACCCATGTTATCTCTCTCTGTGTGTATCTCTCCTATCTTCTCCTCTTAGGTCTATATCTCCTTCTTGGTCCACAGGCACTTGTATTTATCACCTTCCTGCACTGCCAACTCACCTTGCCGCGCCCTCAGATCCGTCGCCAAGTGTCGAATGTGGTCCTTCAGCGAGCATGTTTCCTCAGGCCTGAGCTCTCCACTCCATCTCATGATGGTCTTCTAGAAGATTCCTTTGCTGGCATGCTCTTTCCTGGGCCACCTGTTGCGAGGCTGACATGTTATCCATGTGCAACCGATCATGCTTTTCACATGTTCTGCCTTTGTTGCTTGAATCGGCTAAGTCTTGAATCTCCTTTTGCGTGCCACGCACTATATGCTTCCTTGAGAATTTTCTCTTATGCACTTTTGCCTTACGTGTCATCCTGTAACTGGGGTCCTATGCGCCCATGTGCCTTCATACTTATTCAATATCTCAGGGGCCCAACATGAACCTTCATCCAATAATAGCAATGTCTGAGAAGTCCATGTGGTTTTTTATATTGGACTAGTCGTTCCTCAAATTCCACCTATTTCATCTATTGAAGAATTTTTTTCACGAGCTCCTCTACCCATAGAGGAACATACCTCTTCTACTCCTTTAACCACAGAGGAGTCCCCTTCATCTCTCCCCACTCTCATGGAGGAACCCATTCTTTCTATTGATGCCATTTCACCATCTACCTCACAATCTACCATACAGTCAACAATTCTAATTCTCCCATCCATAAGAGAATCGTCATCATCTTCTCCTCCACCAAGGTTAAGTGTACCTCGCCCACCTACCATCTCTCCTACCCATGGGATATTCTTCAAACATGCCACTACCTATTGGGGGTAGTTCTCCCTCAGCATCCCAAGACCCCATTGATATGATCTCGGCTCTTTTACCCATAGAGTCTGAGGCTAGCCAATTACCTATCTCAAAGACATATTTCACATGGATTGCCACTAAACCAACTCCATATTCTCCTACATCAGTCTCATTTTCACGGCTGGATGATCACTTGGATTACGTTGATAATTCCATGTTTTGGGGACGTCTTCATCTCCCCTTTTCGAATCATATGAAAAATTTTCCTGAAGATACTTCCACAATCTACCCAAAGGTATTTCCAGTAACTAGATCGACACTGACCATGCCTATCAAAATGGTTTCTTCTTCATCATCTCTCCCTACATCCAAACCTCTACCCATGACTAAAACCATTCCAATACCTAAAAACCTACCCACACCTATATCTTCGCCTGTATCTAGGCCCATCACTACCTTGGGTGTCATGCCGACATCAAGCCTTACTCACCCACCTTTCAAATTGGACTTAGCCACATCTTCCCAAGCCCGCACCAACATTATTCCTCCTAAAAAGAAGACCCAACCTTCTAGGCCGCATATATCAGTCTCACCTACGACACCTTTGTCACCTTCACCCCTTCCGTCCATCCTAGGGCCTCACCCATCAACCTTGGCCAAACAACCTCTTACCCAAGGCCAAGTAAAAGCTAAGCAACCTACCATCGCATCATGATCCTTTGTTACACCTCATTTACCCACACAAAAAATACCCTCACCCTCACCCATGCACTTCTTACCACCTATAACTACACCAATTACTATAACCCCAACTTTACCTATACGACTTCAACCCATACCATCCACCCAACCTCTACCAACCACTTCCACCACAACTTGGTTTCCCCCATGGGTAACCCATCCTCTTCCCCCATTTGATTTCCCTTCTGCACCATGTACTCCTATGTCACTTTTACCCATGAAGGTGCAACCCAAAGATAAGAACCCACTACTCTCCAATAAGGTAGTTAAACCAAAAAAACATTCCTTCACTAGCTCTTCTACCACACCTTTACCCAAGTATATTCCATCCAAACCTAAGATAATGCAACTTACCAAACCAATGGGCTAACCCACTCCCCATCCTATAAGGCCTCTACCCTCACAATCATCCGCACCTTTACCCAAACCCACACTCACTTCCCATTGTGATCCGTTAGCAGGGTCCTACACCAATATTTTAACCAATATCTTAGAAACTTCTGCCATCACATTACCACCACTTCAACCTTACGATCCTCTCAAAACAAAACCAAAAGGGGTTGATGAAACCAATATTTGTGCATATAATCGTATTACAGGACATGATGTAGAAAATTGTAAGGATGTAAAAACCATTCTTCTCCAACTTTTTCCTTCTAAATAAAATTTCGACGCTGACAACCTTCTTGATGAGGACCATGTTCAACCTTCAAATTTCACCACACATCATTTTCCCTTACTTCTTCAATGACCCGCATCTCCATCCCCAAAACTATTTTTTCTACCTCCAAAATTTGAGATCAACATGGTCTATATCAGAGACTTGGCCAAATCACCACCCAAATTTCAGTGTATCATATGCACTTCACAAGGATTCCCCCCCCCATTAGGTTTCTACCCATCATGTCGTTACACTACTCATCCTACACCTTCTTCATTTACCACTTCCCCTCTGATTAACATGGTTCAAGTTGTCACCCGCGCCCAGAAAGACAAAGGAAAAGAAAAAGCAACTAGCCCATCAACCAACCATGTGCCCAAAATACCATATAAACCCACACCCAAAATCACCATTCGAGGACCTACATACTCTATCTCTGACAAGGTCATCCATTGCACAATGATAAAATAGTTACATCAATCTCCTCTAAATATGTCTTTGTACGATCTCGTTCAAACTTCTGAATCTCATAGACAAGACCTTATGGAGGTTTTGTAATCAATTGAATTTTTACCCAATGACCTCACACCTATGGCCTCCATTATCACCCCTCACCATGTGGCCTTGCTTACCAAATCATCTACTTCTTCTACCCCCATGCCCACTCCTCGAGTCATCACCCTAATCTTCTCTGATGAGGAGATTATACCTCTCTAGTTAGATGACCCTGATCCTGCCCTCTTCATTTCTATCTATATCAATAACATATGTGTACAATGATTGATGTTGGTTATAGCATTAACATCATCTCCTCCCACACGAATAATCAAATGTGCATCCCTTCCAGTTGTATGCATAATAACCCAGTTATGTTGTGCTCCTTCAATGACACCATCACCTCCACCCTTGGCACCATTATTATCCATGTTTACATAGGCCCTTGCACTGTCCCGGAATTATTCTATGTCTTAGAGGGAGATTTCCAGTATAACTTATTGCTTGGCAGACCTTAGATTCATGTCATGGGTTGTGTACCTTCAACTTTATGCCACTGTGTAAAATTCAAACATGAAGGGCATAACTATACCATCCCCGTTGACCTGTCATGATTAAAAACTTGTAACATGTTTTACCGACCTAATGATGTACTTGTAGACACCCCAAATTTACATTCATGTTTCCACTTGTTCCCAGTATTACGCTAATACACCCTGTTATTAACCCATTTACAATTAATTAATTTAATTAATTAATTAATACACATTGTACCACTTTGGATTAATTAAATTAATCCCATGTACCCTTTGTACCCCTTTGGCTAAATTAATTATTATTTATTAAATAAATAACTAATTAATTAAGTGTGTGCACAGCGTAGTCATCTGCCACTTGATCAAACTCCACTTTGACTACCCTAGTTAACTACACTTCTAGAATCCTAGAAAGGCGGGGACAATTAAAATGCACGTACAACCACATTTCTGGATGTAGATTTTTGTAATCTATTTCATTATTGCCCCCGTCACTATTGCAACTGCCCATAATGATATTTTTAGCATGTTAATTTATCCGTGTAACCAATTCTAACTACCTTATGTTTCTATAAATTATAAGCTTACCTTCCTTCCAATCCCTCCTGAATTTGAAGCACAAAAACTCTGTTGAACTATGTAAGTAGAATTTTCCTTCAAAGCTTGGAGAGCACTCAAGAGCACCCACAAAACACTTCTAACATTATTTCTACAAGGTTTCATAGGAGACCCTTATTTGAGGTTTGCACAGAAAGTTGTTGGAAAGGTTTAAATGTTTGTTTCTTTCTTTCATTTAAGGTAATTTTCTCTGCTTAAATTTTAGCACACCCAATGGGACTCGCACCCCTCCTCTCTCATTTTTGTTTCATTTTGTTTATTTAAGTTTGTTTTTGTAGTGTTCCTATTATTTTTTGTGTTGTTGTGCATATTTGGAAGCAAGCACTTGTGCAAGTTTGGAAGTAAAAATACTACTACAAATAAATCTTTGTTGTTGTTTTAGTGTTTTACTTTTTGTAAAATAATGTTGTTAATATTGTGTTGCAATTTTAGATTTGTCAACAATATTGTGTTTGTAGATTTTGATCAATTTCTGCTAATTTCTCTAGCACACAAAAAACAATATACCCTTACACACAACACACAAGAGCTTATATTATATTTTTATTAAAAATCTAATTGAAGATATATTTATAGTTTCTATTTCTATATAGAAGTTTGTTTTGTTTTTGATAAACTGATTTAAAAATTAAAAAACAATAATTTTGAACATAATTTAAATCTTAACAAATAAAAATCAGCCTAACTACCGTACCCCTCCCCTCCATACCCGGCTCGGTCAAGCCCCCTCCCTTTCCACCTCACCACTCTACTCATCCCCGTTCCTCACCTCCCAGCTCGCCCCTACCATTTCCCATAGCCTACCCCCTTACACCCCACATCCCTGTCAACTACTCCCTTTCTCCCTGCTTGGTGAGCTCACCTCGCTGAGCCATCTCCCACTCTTCCTACCTAACTACCCCATAACCTGTGCTCACCTATCCCTTCCCACCTTACCACTCAACTCCCCCAGCCTAGCCCAAACCTATCCTGCTCACCTCATTTCCTAACCCCCGTCCCATTCCCACTAGCCAGCTTGCACCTCCCTACCGTGTTCCCCATTCCCCCTGTCAACCCACCCCATCCCAAGCTCGTGAAGCCCATCCCATTTCCTCACCTTTCATCGACCCCTATTCCCCAACTCCCTCAAAGCTTCCCTTACCCTTCCTGAGCCCTCGGCTCACCTAGGCAGACCCCGATCCCGACCAAACCCTCAACCCACTTTTCCCATTCCCTGCAGCTCCCAACTGAGCCATCTCCATACACCCCACTCCCCTCTACGCTACCCCTACCTTGAGCCCTTGAATCTTCCATAGACCCCTACCTGCGACCTTCTCCCCCAGATCCCGATCCCTTCCCAGAGCACCTAGCTCACTATCGAGCTGTCCCAACCCGACTTCACCCTCTGCCTTTCCTAAGCCCTCCACAACTTTTCTCGAGCCCTTCCCACATTGATGGAGCCCTCCTTGGCTCACCCTTCCACACACCGAGCTCATCCACCTTTTTCACCCTCAACCTACACACACACACACAGAATACAATAACATTAGCTTTTTTTCCCTTTATGTTGCACATGTGTATAGTTTTGCTTTTAGGGTTAGGTTTTCTTGTTTATTTAATTTCTTTTCTTTTATTTTTAACTTCTTATTTATAGTTTAAGTTACAACTAAATTAGTTATTTATTTATTTTTATTGGCCTAACTATGTCATTTCCTTTTGCAGGGTTCACAGACACGTTTACATACTCTCTTGCGCTAATTTTAAATGTTGCAATTTTACTGTTATTAGACGTTTCAGTCAAATTTTTCCTACTTTTTATCCATTTTGTACACATTTTATTGTTTTCTAACCCAGACTAACACTTTATCACGTGTTTTTACATACTTTTCCTTTATCATTTTCTTTTGTTTTTGTGAGACTAACACGAATCACCCACGTGTATGCTCTTCCCTCGTGCTTTTTAAAGTGATCTTGGGAATTAGAAACATGGTCATTTCTTTCTTTTATCTTTTTTTGGGAATTAACATTTCACTTAACCAAAGCCAATCCAAATGTATGCTCTTTCCTCGCGCTTTTTTAAGCGATCTTGGAAATCAGAAACGTGGGTTCACTTTTGTCATCTTGTTTGTTTGTTTTGTTATTTTTACCTCATTCTGGAAAAAAATCTAATCATTGTTTGCAAGACCCACTCTCATACAATGTGGTTAAAACATTGAAAACTATAAACTATAGGTTTCCAAAGGAGTTCAACCAAACCACACCTAAATCAAAGATTAAAAACACCACATTCAAAACATTTGATTTACAGGTTTGGTTAAGAGCTACAGCTCGACCGCTTAACTAGAACATAACCCCCTTGGCATAAGCCTTAAGCTATAAAAAAGGTGTTGGTTCTAGGAACCCCAAAATAGTCCACACCTTGAGGGAACTGGTGGAAAAAATGGGAACCTTTTCTCCTACCTGACTAGTAAAGCCTTTGTGAGTTAGAGTCACGGGATATCCTTAGTGGCGACCCTAGTGTGATTCATTTTTAGCTAGGTCTTTTCTCAAGGTTTCAAAGGGGGTACAGTAAAGTTTTCATCTAGTAATAACATCGCACTCACTCAAATATTTTTTTGACACCTAGTTAAGAGAGCCACCCAGGAAGCCAAACACTTTCTAAGCCAATTTAAGGTAGAGGCCATAAACAAAATTTCAAACAAAAACTTCTTTTTCGATTTTCTTCTTTTTTTTCTTTCTTTTTGTAGTAGTGTTCCACACTCACTTTTCCCCAAATACTCCTTGTTTTAGATCCATCTTTCACTTTTCTTATCTTTTCATCACTTTTCCAAACTATCCTTGCTTGGATTCTACTTTCATCCTCATTTCATGTGTTCTCGTTTCCTTTTCTTCTCATCATCATTCATTCACTAACCTTCATTTTACTCTCAATTTTCCCTTTTTTGTAACTTTCATCTCATTTTCATTATTTCAATTTTCTCTTCTTTTCATCCTCATTGTCTTCTCCATTTGAGTTTCTTTCACTCATTTGGATTTTTTATTCACTTATTTGATTCTTCCCCTTTCACAATTATAAAATCCTTCTATCTATTATATTCACCTCCTCAATTTAATCTCCCATTTCATTCAACACTTTAACATTTGGATTACATTTCCTAAAGTTTAAGTTTTTATCCTCTTTTCGACATCAAGTCTTGAGTTACAAATATCCACATCCTCGCTCAAGCACTTGCATCTTGCAACTCACATCTTATCGGTGTTGTGTTTCACTTTACCACATCTTATTTCATCACATTTCATCTTCATTCTCCTCTTACGACATTTTAGTTTGAAAAAATCATTGTTAAACTGAATATGTTTTCTTTCTTCATGTCTCTAACTTGACAACATATTTTTTCACCACTTACATTGTCAGTGTTTTAGTCTTATATTTTCATTAGCCTCTTCCTTCTTAACTAATTCTTGTTAATGGTTGAGCACATCGCATACGATTCGAATCCTTTTTTCATACTCTCTTCCCATTTAGCATTCATTTTTGCTATGTGGTAGAGTGCATTTTTCAAGCAATCTATCCTCACTTCTTCACTCTAGCATTCACATTGCTTTTTTTATAAGGGTAAAGTGAGGGATTTGAAAGGGCCCACAACCTTGTATAAAGAATAAGGGGGGAGAGAAAAGGAGGAAGATGATTCACATACAACACCAAGGAGAAAACAAAAGAAATCGCATCCAGAAGAGAGGAAGCTGCCCAAAATACAGAGTCAGCAACGAACAGGTCAGAGAAGAAAAGAAGGAAGAATAACTCCAGCAACCTCTAAAGGTAGCAAGAAGGTTCCACAAAGATGAGAAGAGGAGATACAACAAAAACAAAGCTACCAGATGAAGAAGTGGAGACCACCAAATGGTAACCATAAGAAGAGCAGAAGAAGGGGAAGAGGGAAAAAAGGATAAAGAATCATAGCCTACCCTTCTTTCCCTTCTTCGAGCGCACCAACTGCCAATTTTTTGTTAAGTGTTCCTCCGATTCAGTTGCTCTGGAAATGGCCAAAATTAGAGGGTTATCTATCTTTTTTTCCTGATTCAGGGAGAAGGGGCCTTCTTTATCCAAATCAGAATGACAAGATTCATGGGGTCTTTTGATTCTCAAGTTGGATTTGTCCCCCGATTGGTTAAACTCTACTTGTTGGCCCAGCGTAACATCCTTATATGCTAATGTATGTTGGGCCTCGACCAGTGTGTCAACACTCTTAGTTTCTTGAATCTCCACATCTGAATCTGAGTCCTCATCAAGGTTAGGGGTGGTCCAGTACTTAGAAGGATTTTTTGTGGTAGGGTGAACTTTCTTATGAGGATAGGAAGACTGAAGATGACCCGAAGTCCTGCAGTTTCTACATCTGAAAGCCATATTTTCATACTCAAGAGGCTGACCATGAGATATATCACTCATCTTGAGGGTCATATTTTTTGGAAGTCCTTTGTTAAGATCAACCTCAACACAAATTCTGAAAAAAGTGAGTAGCCCACTATGAAACCTCGTAACATCCTGTTTTATAAATTTTCCTAAACAATTTTTGATCTCCTTCGCAGCAAGGTAGAAATGCAGAGGGAGGTTGGGTAGCCTCACCCAAACAGGAACTCGTGAGATGGAATAGGAGCATGGGTAAAAGTGAGGGAACCAAGGGATGGAAAACAAACTAGCCAAACCCCAAAACCATGGTCCATCATTCAAGTCCCTCTTATAATCCTCCTGAGAAAAGAACAAAATGATGAAGAAGCCTCTTGCATAGAAAAAATGGTCACAATTTTTAGTCCAATTAGAGTGAACCCATTGGATAAGAGCATTAGTCGAAGGCCAAACACCATTAAATCTGTAGATGAGGGATTTTTTTCCAGATTATTTTTTAGTGTTAGGGAATTAGAACTTATGATTTCCAGCAAACGGGAGTCAGCAGCTTGCTCCACAAGATAGGATAGGGGGGAGGACTGGGGGCCACAAAGGTGGAAGCATCATTCTTAAACAGAGATTCCTTGAAGGTAGTAGTGTTACGAGATCTAGAACCCCCTTTAAGAATCTCATCATAGAGATCATGGAATCCTAGAAAATCCCATAGGAGACGAGGGAATTCATCCAAAATTATTTTTCCCACAAAAGAGAGACCAAAGGAACCCAAATGAAAACCTATTTTATGAGAGATACTATGTTTCAGGTCTAACCCAGAAGAAAATCAGTGGGTTTGGAGGTAGAGGGTAGTACCAGTGATAGTTTTGACCAGAACTTGAAATATCTTTGAGTAGTCATCGAGTGGCTGAGCACCCACATGGTTAGGGATGGTACTGGGTGGGAAGGGGAAATGGTCAACGGTGAGCTCCACATGTACAGTATAAACATTAGCCACAAAAGGGGAGCCACATAACCTTGCAACATCCTCAATTCTAGACAGGAAACCTACATCCAAAGTCACATGAACATCTAGGTTCAAGAAAGTAACAATCAGAACAGACCAGTCAGCCGTGCCAGCACTGTTAGGGTTAGGGCAGAGGGAACACACCATCTAATTCATTTCTTTCGACTGATAAGTTCAAAAGTGGTTTGGGATAACTCTCATGCCGCAATGCCAAACATGCCTTGTCACTTAGCATTCACATTGTTAGAGGTTGAACACATTTGGACTTTTGGCACTATAACCCTCCTCTAGTATAGCATTCACTTTGTTAGAGGATGAGAACCTTCATCACATCACTCCACTCTTCTATCTTGGCATTCACTTTGTCAAGGGTTGAGTTTATCAAACACTTTTACACGCTTCCATCTTGACATTCACTTTGTTAAGGGTTACTTCACTCATATCTTCCAAACCTCTTTCCCATCTTAGCCCTCACTTTATTAAGGGACAAGTTAGTATCAAACTTAATCTCACACCTCTCTTCCATCGTCACATTCACTTTGATGCAGGTTGAGTTATCTTTCACATATCTCTTTTGCTCCCTCCCTCTTTTAAAATGGTGGGACACAACACGGAGATTATAGTCCTTTTGGAAGGGGTGAACAAAATCCTTTTGGAAATTTTGATAATGATAATGACTAAAACTTTGAGGATGATCAGAATGACATCTCACTTGAAGAACCATCCTGCATTGAAAATATTTTACGTATGAATAAAGACCAATTTTTTCTTTGTCTCCTTTAGATGGGAGAAAAATTACCCTCTGACTTCGATGAAGCCATTTTACAAACATTACTTGGTAAACCACCACCTAACAAGGGTGAAGCTTTCGTTTCGACAAACAATGATGATGAGGCAATACCTAGTCATATGAATAATGATGATCGAAACAATTCCACCTTCAACAACGCCAAAGGCAATAAATCAAACAAATAAAAATATGACAAAAGGAACAAAGCAAAATCCACTGATTCAGCTATTGATCCTACTCAAGCCCTCATGGATCAAATTAATGACATGGCTAAACAACTTGGTATTTTACATTCCAAAGCCACTAATGAATCCCATGATAAGGAGGCACCAAATAAATCTAGTGATGCTTCATTTCAGAGTCATACCGCACACACCAAAGATAACAATAACTCTATAAGTGATGGCCCCTTATATTTCTTATAGAACAACTCACAATTTTCTCAAGAATGAAAAATGATGAAGGATACCACATCGAGTATGAAGCATCAAGGAAAAAATTCAGATTTGAAGAAATGTGTCCTTATCCATTCGATAAGGACATTTTACGTGTTCCTTTTCCAAAATATTTTAAGACACCCAAATTTTAAAAATACAGGGGAAAGAGTAACCCTAGAGATCATATCAGGGAGTTTTATATGGCTTGCTAAGAGGTGGCCAATAGTGATGTCTTCTTAATGCATATTTTTCCATGAAGTCTAGGAATACAAGCCTTGGACTGGTTCTTACTTCTCTCCAAGGGCTCTATGACAACTTTTGCAGACCTCTCAGAGAAATTCGTCAAAAATTTATCATTCAACATAGAGTCTTAAATTACAATGATGGACTTGTGTAATGCCAAACAATGAACAAATGAAACCTTCACCCAATTCTTACAAATATGGTGTGGGATTGCTATCTATTTCCCATGCTCCATGCCTGAGAAGTAGCTCATGAACATCTTTGTAACCAATCTCAACAGTGAAATATCCTTTCACATGCAAATGTATTGCCTTAATACTTGTGAAGAAGTTATTGAGAAAGGATCACAGATTGAAAAATCCCTTATTGCAAAACATTTGATTAAATCTCATTCAAAAGACAATGCACAACATAGTAACCATTCTAGTAGCTCTCACTAAGATAAATCTAAACATGTTAACCACAATCGTAATATGGTCAATGGTGGTATTACAGATAACTGCAATGTCCAAAACATCTAAAACACTAAGACTAGACCAAACAAAGTTAAACAACCTCTTGTTATTTCTAGCAAAGAGGTTTCATCCTCTCCTAATTCTAAATGATGTCATTTCACTCCTTTGGGAGAACCTCTATCATATGTCCTTCAACAACTCATTAATGCAAACATGGTTACTTATCCCATCACTAGACCTTGGTTTGAGGGAGAACCCAAGCCTACTTGGTATAAGGTTGATACTTATTGTGATTTTAATCACATTGATGATCACCTAATTGATTGATGCTTTCACTTACATCACTTTGTCCAAGATCTCATTGATAATGGTGATATCACGGTTGAAGAATCATCACCAAATAGGATACCTAATGATAATCTTTAGGTGTTCTCAAACCCATTTCCCAAACATGGTGATGATAATAAAAATGCTGACAAATATCCTTATGCCAATAAAACTGATTTTAGTTCAATTATCTCATTTATTGAGGAAGTACCATCTATAATGGCAACCATTAAATTCACACCTTCGAGTAATGTCGTGACCACACACTAATGGAAGATATAGGTTCCTGTAAAAAACCAACCTTCTATGTCATTTGTAGAACCTCAAACATCCAAACCAACAACTCCTTCAAATCCAAAGTCAAATTCTAATGCCAAATCTTCCACTCTAGGTTAGTATGACTTCATCAAATAATTAACCATGCTAGCACATATCTCTCTCATGGAACAACTGAAAGAGTCACCTAGATTTCAAGATATTCTCACTCGTGCTCTAAATGAATCATGTGTTCCTCATACTCTCAATGTTTAACAGTTTCAGGCTATGATCGCAAACCTTACATCTGAAACTCCTATCCTATCTTTTGGCCTTAAGATATGTTGAACCCAAATTTTATTAACAACCCCTCCTTATACATTGAATCCTATGTTACCAATCATAAATTCAAGAGATTTCTTATCGATAATGGAGTGGCCCTTAACATTTGTTATATAAAAATACTTCGTTTCCTTGGTCATATAATAGATGAATTAGATGCTAACATCATTACCATTCATGGTTATGATAATACTGAGCATTAATCTTGTGGTACCATCACTCTTCCCATACAAGTAGGCCCACATCTCCTTGACACTATGTGTCATGCAGTTGATGTAAACACATCATATAACCTTCTTCTGGGTAGACCTTGGATACATGTGATGCACATCGTACCCTCCACTTTCTATCAATGCATAAAGTTTCCACATAACAGAAGAGAGTTCACCTTGTATGGCGATATTGACCCCTTTGAATACTATAAGTTTTATGAAGCAAGGTACAAAAAGGAAAACTATTGTCCATCTACTAATAGCACAACCAAATCTATCCCAACTCTTATTGTTACCAACTGTATTGACCCAAATATACTATTGAGCACTCATGCTTCTGTGCCTTCCTCTAAAGCATCTACATCTAAGGTGTCACCTAATGTTACATTCTCTCATAAAGGTTCATCTGAGTACGCGCTCGAAAATACATTCCTTTTTGGAAAACTCCCATTATTGCCTCACACATATATATATATATATATATATATATATATATATATATATATATTATATATATATATATGTGTCCTACCACCCCTCATCTACAAGAACCTCTAGCTTACTATCTTGGAAACACTCTTTGGAGATGATATGGATATCTAGAAGATGAAAATATTCCAATATCTGATGAATATTGGCTATAAGATGATAGGGTGGTAGATTTATACGAATCCACTGATTACACCAAGGGTCGTAAAATGATGGAAAACCTTAACTGGAAAGGAAGAGGCCTTGGTCCACAAGGGCATGGTGTTCTTGAACCTATGAATACAAAGTATAACCTTTACATAGATGGTATAGGTATGAGACATATGAGAAGAGGCCTATAGTCTTTGAGGTATTATCTAGAAATGCGGACTTGGATTCTAAAATTGAGACCAGTTCCACACATAACCTCTTCGAAGACCTAACTGAAACTATGATTTTCCTAGACTACTTATCCGTTCAAACCCTTGACATTTTTTATCCTTCCCTCATTGATTAGGACCAACAATGTCATATTTCCATGGATCTCTTTCAAAATGATGAGGCCATCCAGGAGTTCCTCGGGGCATGGGACCCTTTTCCCTTGTCAAATCACAAGGGTTTCAATTTTAACCTTGATGATACCACTTAATTTGGTGAATAAATTACAATATCTAGTCCTAAATAAAAATAAATTAAACATAGAAAAAATACAAATTATATCTCGCATAGTGAAAAACTTTCTGAGGCATTATACGAGAAGCAAAAAATGAAAAAGAAAAAGAAATAAAAGGATGTATCTCCTAGTGAAAACCTTTCAAAGGAACTAACTAGAGGAGATTTGGATCCATAAATATCTGAAAATCTACACAAGCCTCCAACATCATTTTAAGATAATGAAACTTCTAAGTTGTTGGTAGAAGAGACGAAAACCATTAACATTGGAACTAAAGACCAACCAAAATTGTTAAAACTAGGTGTTAGTTTATCTGAAACTAAAATCAAAGACTTCACAGCACTTCTAACAGAGTTTCAGGATGTAGTCACTTGGTATTATAAAGATATGCCTAGTCTTGATCCTTCTCTTATGGTTCATCACCTTGTGGTGCACCCAGATGTTAAACCTGTCAAGAAGAAACTACGTAAAATGCATCCCAAGGTTACATTGCTTGTTAAGGCCAAACTACAAAAATTATTGGATGTAGGATTCATACGATGCATTGATTACTTAGAGTGGATATCTAATATGGAACCAGTTGTGAAGAAGACCTCTGAAATTTGTATTTGTAAATATTTTCATGACATTAACAAGGCATGTCCTAAGGATGATTTCCCGTTGCCTAATATTGACATGATTGTCGATTCTACTGTGGACCATGAGATGTTAGCCCTTATGGATGGATTTTCTAGGTATAACCAAATTCAAATTTATGATGAATACCAACATAAAACAAATTTTACAACCCCATGGGGGAAATTTTGTTACAATGGTCATGTAATTTGGCCTTAAAAATGTTGGTGCAACTTATCAACATGTCATGACTCTTATTTTCCATGACCGTATTCATGACATAATGGAAGATTATGTTGATGATATTCTTGCTAAATCAAAGACTAGGGTGAATCATCCAGCAGTTCTTAGGTGTATATTTGAGTAAGGGAGTACAAGGTTCACCTTAATCCAAAAAAATGTGTCTTTGGTGTTAGTTCAGGGAAACTTCTGGGATTCATTGTCTCACGAAGAGGAATTGAAGTGGACCCTACCAAGGTCGAAGCTATAATGGATATGCCACCTCCTCATAACCTTTGACAATCAAGGGGCCTACAAGGAAAAATATAGTCTATTCATCACTTCATCTCCCAATTGGTAGATAAGTGCCATCATTTATACCAGTTTCTTAAAAAGGATGTCCAATTTAAATGGACAGAAGAATGTTAAGACACCTTTACAAAATTGAAACAATACCTGACATATTTGTTGGTACTCATGCCGCCTATGTAGGATAAGCCTATGTTTTTGTATACATCTATAATAGAACATGCCATTGGGGCATTATTGTCATAAAAAAATGATAAGGGTTAGGAAAAAGCTATGTAGTAATTGAGAAAAACTCTCCTTGAACATGAAACCAAGTAATCGCAGGTTGAAAAGGCTTATTTAGTAGTTGCTTATACTTTCGGCAAGATGCGACATTATCTCCTGAATCATACCACCAAGATAATTTCATGGGTTGATCCTCTTAAGTACCTACTTTTGATACCAGTCATAACATGATGCATGTCTAGCTGGATTGTGTTACTTAGTGAATTTGATAGTGAAATTTTTAATCAAAAGGCTATCAAAGGTCAAACCCTGGAAGATCAATTGGCCGCAAAACCATTTCCAGGTTCACAACCACTAAATTTTGAATTTCCAGATGAAGACTTATTGTTCATGGAAGCAACACCCTTATGGACATTATTATTTGATGGATCTTGCAATATCAATGGTTCTGGAGAAGGAATTGTCTTACATACACCGGATGGAGACCTCATACCTAAATCTTATTATATCAAATTCCCTTGCATAAATAACATAGTAGAGTATGAAGCACTGATAGCAGGCTTAGGATTTTCTATCTCATGGCACCTGTAAGAATTGACAATTCTTGGTGATTTTCTTCTAGTCATTAATCAAGTTAATGGAGAATACCAGGTAAAAGATGAAAAGGTCTTACCTTATAAAAGAATGGTTGATAGCCTTACAGGGTATTTCTAGATTATCCATTTTAAACAAATTCATCATGTAAAAAATAAAGTAGCGGATGCCATGGAAACTATCACTTCCCTTATTTCATTCGACACTAATCAAAATCACAACGAGCTCCTTGTTGAACATATTTTGGTGCCCACATATGAATTTTTAGAGTTCACCATGGTTTGTGAGATTTTTGGTCCTAATCAAAATAGACTGTGTCGTAATTATAATTGCAAGATAAAATATCGACAGTTTGAAATCGGTGATTTGGACCTAAAGATGTCTCAATCAAAAAGCTAATCAGATGCTAGGTGAAGTACAAAACGGTGCCTATACCAGCGGATGAGAAAAAAAGGAAATTGGATTTGAGCCTAATTGGTTGGGTTCTTATGTTATAACTGTCAGGCTAAATTTGGATCTTCATGTGCATACAAACTATTTAGTGAGGATGATTTAATTGGAAAAATATTTTCTGAGGACCCTATGAATTTCACCATTTTATGCCTAAATACTGTTCTAAATCCTGAGTCATTTTTGCATCCCCAGAGTAACCCTTGTACTGGATCTCAAGGCATGCTAAGAAATGCATCCGCCTTTTTTGTCATTTCACTTTGTTTCTTGCTTGTAACTTTTCTCCTCATCATGTGTCACATGTTCTCCTTGGCAGGTTGTCATTCCCATTGTCTACCACCATTGTTCACCTTCCATTTAGCATGTCAGTTTTGACTTGGGAATTTCCTTTACCTCTTCTTTGGAGTGTGGTTCAAAATGGTCAAAAAAAAAAACAAAAACATTCAAAAAAATGTCTCAAAAAACTAAAAAAACAATATAAAATTGTTCAAAATCCCAAAAACAATATAAAAGTGTTTAGATGATAAAAAAATGAAACATGCAATCACCATTTTCTTCACCTGATTGTTTGTAAACATATTTTCCTATCAATCAAGCCACTCTTTGCAATGTAACTTTGAATAGGGACATCACTTGGCTTTGGCTTTCTCTTGGGGGTAACTTGACATCTGTATATATTCACTTCTTTATTAGAATTTTTACATTGGTGTGTTTTTGTTCACTAGCTTGTTTTCTTGTTTCACATTTGTACATATGGAATTTTGTATTGTTTATTCTTAGCTTAGTTTCTTATGTGTGATAGTTCAAATAACCAGTACTATGTGTATCTGGAATGCACTTATGGACCAATTGCAAGAAATTTATTCACATCCTAGTTCACATATAACTTTGGTGTGGTTCTTTCCTGTTCATATTGGGTTTATTTCTGTTACTTCTTTTATATCTTTTTATCATTTGCACGTGTTGTGTTTTCCTCCTATTTTATTTAAGCCATGAAATTTCTTCAGTTTTTGTTTGCATTTGTATTTCCAAACTTGCAAAAATCCAAAAAAAACTCAAATATTTCAAAAAATCCAAAAAATAAAATATTTCAAAAAAAAAAAGTCACAATTTTTTTGAACAAACATTCACTTCTCACAGAAATCATATAATTGGAAAACCCTTGAAGTAAATCATTGAACATCTCAATACAATATTTATAAATGTCATACTTTTATCTATTACTCTAGTGCTTGTGCCAATCTTACAACTATCACTTTCTTCCCTTTGCATGATATTCTAACTCTACCTAGGGAAAGTCACACAAATTGTTTTTCTTTTGTGATATAACTTCACCTGGGGAAATTTCAAATTTGATCATTTACACAATGGATTCAGTAAGATTTTCATAAGGAGTCACTTTAACTCCACTCTTCTAGTTTGATCCTATTCCCATTTGGGAGCATTTGTATCTACTTAATCATCATTGGGGCATGCATTAGGGGCATATTTGATTGTCTTCTTTTTTGAATTTGTGTTGCATTGTTGATGTTTACTCTTTTTGGACCACTTACAAGTAGTGTGATCACATCTTGGTTCCTTTCTAACCCCGATGTCAGAACCTACTTTGTATATTGGGTTTGTTTTCTTTTTTATCTTTTATTTGTTGTGTGTGTGTTTGTTTACGTGCATCTAGGTTAACCATCTTGATTATTTTATAATCATGGTGACAACTCTATTGTGCAACAACAAAAATTAGGTTTCTCTAAAAAATTACTCTCCAAATAATGGTCATGATATGAACACAATCCTTTCCCATCCTTGTTTTAATCCCTTGCTTTCTTCATATCAAGTGGTTATCTTCCTCCTTGATGTGTCATCCACCCACTTGAGGGGGCATTCCTCTACCATTCTAATTCTTGGGGCATCCTAATGCTTCACAATTTTCCACTCGCCGATCTACATATGTCTACTATCTTTAAAGCACTATTACTTTGCAATAGCACTTTAAAGAGGGGCAAAATGTAGATACCCCAAATTTACATTCATGTTTCCACTTGTTCCCAGTATTATGCTAATACACCATGTTATTCATCCATTTACAATTAATTAATTAATACACATTATACCCCTTTAGAATAATTAAATTAATCCCATGTATCCTTTGTACCCCTTGGCTAAATTAATTATTATTTATTAATTAAGTGTGTACACATCCTAGTCATCTTCCACTTGATCAAACTCCACTTAGACTCCACTTTGACTACCCTAGTTAATTGCACTTCTAGAATCCTAGAAAGGTGGGGGCAGTTAAAATATATGTACAACCACCTTTTCATATGCATATTTTTGTAATTAATTTCATTATTTCCCCTGACATTATTACAGCTACCCATAATGCTATTTTTAGCATGTTTATTTATCTGTGTAGCCACTTCCAACTACAATCTGTTGCTATAAATTACAATTTTACCTTCCTTCCAATCCCTCTTGATTTTGAAGCACAAAAACTCTGTTAAAATTGTTGTGTCTATAGAATTTTCCTTCAAATCTTGGAGAGCACTCAAGAGTACCCACAAAACACTTCTGACGTTCTTTCTGCAAGGTTTCACAAGAGACCCTTATATGAGGTTTGCATAGAAATTTGTTGGAAAGGTTTGCATGTTTTTTTGTTTCTTTCATTTATGGTAATTTTTTCTGCTTACATTTTAGCACGTTCGGTGGGATTCACACCCCTTCTCTCTCATTTTTGTTTCATTTTGTTTGTTTAATTTTGTTCTTGTAGTGTTCTTGTTGTTTTTTGTGTTGTTGTGCATATTTGGAAGCAAGCGCTTGTGCATGTTTGGAAGCAACAATACTACTAAAAAGTAATATTCGTTGTTGTTTTAGTGTTTTTCTCTTTTTTTGCAAAATATTGTTGCTAATATTGTGTTTGCAGATTTTAGATTTGTCAACAATATTGTGTTTGCAAATTTTGATCAATTTCTACTATTTTCTCTAGCACACAAAAAATAATATACCCCTACACATAACACACAAGAGCTTAGATTGAATTTTTATTAAAAATCTAATTGAAGATATACCTATATTTTCTATTTTTATATAGAATTTTGTTTTGTTTTTTATAAACTGTTTTAAAAATTAAAAAACAATAATTTTGAACATAATTTAAAACTTAAAAAAAAACAATCATCCTAACAACCCTACGCTACCCATCTCGGCCAGCTCATTTGAGCCCCCTCCCTTCCCACCTCACCGCTCTACCCATCCCCATTCCTAATCTTCCAGCTCACCCCTATCATTTCCCATAGCCCACCCCCTCATACCCCACGTCCCTATCGACTGCTCCCTTTCTCCTTGCTTGATGAGCTCACCTCACTAAGCCATCTCTCACTCTACTCCCCTAACTACCCCATAACCCACACTCACCTCTCCCTTCCCACCTTACCACTCAACTCCCCCAGCCCAGCCAAGCCCTATCCTATTCACCCCTTTTCCTAACCCCCCATCTTGTTCACACTACCTAGCTCGCACCTCCCTACCTCCTTCCTCAATCCCCCTGTCAACACACCCCATCCCAAGCTCGCCAAACCCATCCAGTTCCCTCACCTCTTAGCAAACCCTATTCCCCAACTCCCTCGCAGCTTACCTCATCCTTCCTGAGCCCTTGTCTCACCCATACAGACCCCGATCCCGACTGGGCCCTCAACCCAATTTTCCTGTTCCCTGCATCTCTCGACCGAGCCATATCCATACACCCCACTCCCCTCTATTCTACCCCTAACCCCAAGCCCTCGGCTCTCCCATAGACCCCTACTTATAACCTTCTCCCCCAGATCACGTTCCCTTTCTCGAGCCCTAGGCTCACTCTCAAGTCGTCCCAACCCCACTTCACCCTCTACCTCACCTGAGCCCTCCAAAACATCACCCTCTTTTAGATCTTGACCTCGAATTCATCCATCACAAGTCTTTCAAAGGCCAAGCCATCGTTGACCAACTAGCAGACACACCTCTTTCTAGAGATCAACCCTCTAACTTCAATTTCCCATACAAATCCATTGTTACCCTCTCTTTGGACGATACCACTTACCAGATGACCTTAATTTTTTATGCTTCCAAATTTCAACGTGGAGGTAGTGCAGGTGTTATCCTCATTCCTCTTGATGGTGAACCTATGCCTTTATATTTCAAACTATATTTTGATTACACTAACAACATCACCTAATAAGAAACACTCATATTAGGCCTTCAAACTTTCATCTCCCTAGATGTTAAATCCATTAATATCTTTGGTGATTCCCAACTGTTTGTAAACCAAGTCAATGGTATATACCAGTGTCGTAACAAAATACTCCAAGAGTACAAATGTCAAATCGACATAGTTTTGACTACCTTTGACCGTTACAAAGTTCAAACCACCCCACATTCTACTAATAAATTTATGGATACCATGGCCTGCCTAGCTTCTCATATACCTGCTTCACCTACCAAATCCAAAATCTTTGTCACAATACAAAGGTTGCAATCACCCTCTTATTTATTTCATGAAGTCAACTCCGTTAGAACCATTGTACCTAACCCACGTGACCTTTGGTATAAGAAATTTGCAGACTACCTTTCCCTTTGCATTCTACCTTCCAATCTCACTCATAATAGACAACGTGCCTTTCTTAAAGGTATCTCTTGGTATGCCATCATGGTTGGTCTCCTTTATAAACATGGCTTCAATGGTATCCTCTTACGATGCCTTACAAGTTCTAAAATTCCTTACACCATCAATGAAGTTCACAATGGAATTTGTGGAGGATACTTTAGTGGCTTAGTTTTCATTAAATGCATTCTTCTCCTAGGCTATTATTCGCCAACCCTAAATTGTGACTGTTGTGACTATTTCAAATGTTGTGTGAAATTTCAGCAACATGCTAATCTTCATCACACACCCAGTCATGCCTTACAGGTCACACGAGACCTTTGGCATTTCTCTCAATGGGGTTTTGATCTGGTTGGAGAGATCAATCCTCATTATTCACAACACCATCAATGAATAATAACCACCATTGAATACTACACTAAATGGGTAGAATCCATTCCCCTTATTTCTACAAAAGCTAAGAATTTTTTTGAATTCATCAACCATCACATCATTTTTTTCTTTGATGTCCCTCACCGCCTCATCACTAATAACAAAAAGCAATTCAAAAAAAAAAACCCTACGAAAATTTTGGGATGCTTTTGGCATTCAAATCAGTTTCTCGTCACCTTATTAACCAAAAACAAATGGCCAACAAGAATCAACCAATAAAACCTTGAACAAAATTCTTATGAAATTAGTTGACAATACTGGGAAGGATTGGCATACGCACATTCCTTTCACCTTGTGGGCTTATCGCACTAGTATTTGCACTTTGAATGTCTCCACACCTTTATCTCTAGTCTACGGTACTGAGGTTGTCTTGCCTCTCAAATTCTAGATTCCATCTCTCCGCATCTCACTCCAAGACATGCTCAATGATGATGACTTTTGCCAAGACCGTTTAGCACAACTTGGGTTGTTAGATGAACGTCGTCTCAATGCTCTTGATCATCTCCAAATCTACCAAAAATGTATCAAACATTCTTATGAAAAATGTGTCCACGAACGAACCTTCTAGGTCAGCAATCTCGTCCTGAAGGAAAATCAACATTTAACCAAATAAGAGAAAAGTAAACGGGGAAAATTTGCTCCTAATTAGCTTGGACCCTGTATCATTACTCATGCCTATGGATCAGGTGCTTATTTTTTGTCTTCACTTGAAGGTAAACCCAAACCTGAGCCCCTCAATTCCTTGTATATTAGACCATTTTATTGTTGAAATCAAGTCCTATATCACCCTTGTCTATGGATCGCTCATCCCTTGAGCATCATTCACCTTCCATGTCACCTATTTTGAGGATCTGTGACTAAATAAGAATCATGTGGTTACTCGTCACCTTTCAGCCTTATCTTCAATATGAGTACCTCGGCTCTACTCATGGCATGATTCTCGTGGATGCTTTTCCTCTTTTTTAAAGATGGAATCCCATGGTCGTTCATCACTTGAGACCATCTCTTTCATAAGTTAACTTTTGTGTGCTATGGTTTTATCTTCTAAAAAAACCTAATTTTCTTCCATAGTCTTGTCCATGAATAAAAGGTCCAAAAGTAAAATGGGATTAAACTCCTTGAGTCAAACTTCTAGAAAAAAGATGACTCCCTCAAAAGGGATATCTCTTCTCTCTATCTCACAGCTATGAATAGACTGCTCCCTCGAAGGATAGCTATATAAATTCATTACAAAAACAAAATAAAATATTCAGAAGCTTCCCGCATCGATCAACTTCATGAAGACCTCAAGGAGATAATATACTCATCCCATATATACTTCCCGCATCGATCAGGCTATCAAAAACAAAAAAAATAAAGAAAATGATAATTGTTTGTCATGGACTTGCCTATTTTATATCATGGGTTTCTTTCCAGATAAACATGTTGTCATACACTAAGTTACACTAAACCACCCATTTTTACTTCATTGCCTTTAAACCTCATTTCCTCATCCCTTGCACCTGTGACCTCTGCCGTCATCATTATACCATGGGACCCTGTCTTGCTGATGCCTATACAATGGGACCTTGTCCCTAGGCCTATGAGGGTGCCTGTGTTGTGACCTGGGCCTGTAAGGCCACAATCTACACCTGTGTAGTCACCAACTGGCCTTGCAAACCTTCTACATGCACCTGTAGGGAAGACACCTTTCCCCTATCTCCATCTCCACCCTGTGCGGGTGCCAGTACTTGTGTAACCTTGGCCTAAAGGGCTACTACCTATGCCTGTAATGTGGAAACTTGTACCTCACATCCTATCAGCTGCCCCTACACTACTCCCAGCTGTGTCAGAAGGGTAGCCACCTTCCCCCGTAATGTGTCCCTCTGAACTGTAACCATGGCTAGATCAGTTTGTCATGGCCTCAGTGGTGTTGCACAGAGCTGCACTACCCACCACTACCTATATCTATCTGTGACTCTGGCATCATCAATCTATCGGTCCACTACATGCTCCTCCTTCCCTGTTAGCACCGTCGGTTGTGGTAGAGGCATAGGCCTCTCCATGTTGTCTTTCCTATACTGAGGGAATGGTAGAGGCACATCCTGAGGCAGCCCAAACTATCGTCTGACCCTATCCATGGGTATCATCGTGTGCTCTTTGGAATGTTTTCCCTTTATCCATCTGAGCAATTCAAGCTTGTCTAGCTCTATTGTCATCTACCTGTATGAAAGGAAGCAAACAGATGGCCTCCAAATGATGTCCACTCTGAAAAACCCCTCTAGTATGCACCTATAGTATGCTACATCATGTATATCCCTGGCAGCCCTGCGTTCTCCAACAACAGGTTCCCAACACCTATAGCCAACTCGAACCAAGTCTGCCTCAAATGTGTTCGGTCGAGGCATCCCAACTGGACACACAGATACGATGTGCTCATCTACCCAGTAGTGAAGAAGAAAGGTACATCACAAACTGAACATGAGTAGCCTCTCATAGGCCCATAACTCCCTGTATAACTGCACCAAGAATGTTATTTCACAAGAAAAATGGGTCATCTCCTCCATCATGTCATAAAAACCCCCATCAACGCCTATGGGAATCTCCCACCCTCCACATCTGGTAGCGCAAAATAACACATTGCCTTTATAATCAAGACAACCAACCTCATCTCATGAGGATGGGCCGCATACATATCTCCATAACTCAAGCTCGTGCTATGGAAGCTCATCTCCACCATCCCCTCTCAAAACATCACTAGCATCAACTCCTTTGATGCCTCTTAGGAAATAGAATACACCTATTTTCCCATTATAAGTAGTCCCAGGATCCTGTATACGTCCTCTAAGGTTACTGTGATCTCACCCGTCAGTAAATGAAATGTGTTGGTCATTGAATCCCATCTGTCGATGAGTACGACCATCAATCTCATCTCCCAAACAATGTGCCTGTAGTGTCAGACCCCAATCAATTTGACCTCTGTCACATACCTCCACTCCTTGATGGTTACTCTTGACTGTACCACTCGTAACAGAGGCGGTACTCTATCCTTCATCTACAGCTGGTCCCTAGCCTATATCCAACAAACCACAACATTTTTAAACCTTGACTACACCCAACATCACTCTTAATCAAACAACCTATTCCCAAGACCCCTACTACTTATTTCCCCGTCAACGCACCCCAACCCTAAATCCCACCCCTTTTCCCCTCATCCTCATTTCCCATCCCTCAACAAGTACCTATGTGAACATATTACCCTACCCATTCTCTCTAAACTTGTCGTTATATCCCATTCCCTCCCTTTCCCTCCCACCCTGTCTCATTTATTGAACTATTTTCCTCTAGAGCCAACCGGCATCGGTCACTATTGACTGGCATCGATCAATCATAACCAACATCAGTCACATAATATTTGACTGATGTCAGCCAAGGCCAACTGATGTCAGTTAACCCTTGACCATCATCGGTCACTGTCACAGCGTCAAAATCCGCAAACCCCTACCCTGTTTCTCACAAAATTCTCAAAGCTGACCTTAATACCTATTCTAACCTACCCAAACCTATCCTATCTTCATTCCCAATCCTATTTAACCTACATTGGACCTTCCCACCCTTAATTTCCTTCATTTCTACCCATAAATTTCACAAATTAAAATTACACCCAAATTTTAAATAAAACCAATTTTAACAACCTATTTCAATAAAAAATGAAGGATCGGGATAGAATCCTACCTCATCTCAGTGCCATCGGCATGGTGATATGTCTGGTCACTACACTGGTGGCCCACCTGATCCCTCTCCCACTTCTTCCATGCCCAAACCAACACCTCCCCCTCACAACCAATCGAATCACTCAACCTGATCTCATGGACCCGCCTACCGAATGCCAATCACCCACTATGAGCCTCACTAACTCAGCTCTCTGTCTCTTTCTATCGCTTTCCACCTTTCCACCTCTCCTCTATCATCTTCTACAATTTAAAAATGATAAATTATTCCGTAAAACCTAGAATTTTCATGTTTTAAACCTAATTCAACATGCTTGACGTCAGTCATATTTTTCCCTAGCACAGTGACGTTGGTCACCACATAGCTGGCATCTGTCGACCCTTATAATCTTTTGTTAAGGCTAGGATTCTTTTTCTTGTAACCATTAGTGCTCCAACACCTTTTATCACTCCGGAAACCTATTGAACCATACCTACACACCGAAACTACACCTACATTTCCCTAGGGTGTCATTATTCCCTTCATTTAATCAACTCTTTGTTGATGTAATATTCAAACCAAGGGTGGTGTCTGAAGCTATATGCAACAAGAAATCTTAGTGATCTAGTAATTGAATGTATGTATTTGTTCTCTTTTTTTATATATTTTCTAGGGGATTTTCTCAATGTCTTGAGGATTTCTTGGCCAAAACCTTATTGAAATAAAACTATGAAAACTTGTTGGAAGTAAACACTCTCTATAGAAATAAATTGTTGGAAATAAACACACATTTACAAAATGGAATAGATTGTTGTAAGTAAACACATGTTACAAAAATAAACACACTTGCTTTGTAAATAAACACATAATTGAGAATGTTGAAAGTTGATTGCAAAGAAATAAGAATCTAATCTAGAACACCTGCAGGAACAAGTATACGATAGATTTCAACTTGAGTAATCAAAAGCATTTACAGAATTAATAGATCTATACTATTTTCTCTAGAAATATAAATACCAATAAAATGAAGATCCTGGTTCTTGGAAGAGTGGGCCCTTGCTCCACCTTGAAACATGATTTGACAACTTAATATACTCTCAAAATAGAAATGGCTATTTTATTGATAAAATGTTCTGCATTACAAAAACGTATTGTCTCTTTCTATCTCTCTGTGCCTTTATCTATGTATACATATATATCTCTCTATTACTATCTATCTACAGGTCTGCATATATATACTTCTTCCATGGGTGTATTTACAGCCATAGTTGTCCTACCGATTCAGATAGAACCAAATCGTGCCCAAAATAGATGTTGAATTGGATCATGGCTGGACGTACTATTGTATGATAGTTATCCCTGGATCTACGAGTATGAAGAATCAGAAATCTTCTAATCTTCTCCTGATTGAAAGGATCATTGATTTCTAAATCACCAGATGTTGTTGGAATAAATAAATTCTCACACATTCCAGAACTTTAGAGAAGTTCCAGAACTAAAGGAAATCATTCTCAGATCTAACTGTGAGGGTTCTGGAGCTACATGCAGGAGTTCCGGAACTAAGTCTGAAAGTTCCGGAACTAAGTGATGGAGTTCTGGAACTAAGTCAAAAGTTCTAGAACTAAGTGATAGAGCTCGTAACTACGTAATGGAGTTCCGGAACTAAGTCTGGAAGTTCCAGAACTGAGCCGTATTGAAACCAATGCTTCCAAAAACATGCTGACCACTTCATACTTTGTTCTTCCGACTGATTGTGACCTATTTTATTACAAAACTGAATTTCCAAAGCACTTTTTTAGGAATTACAAAGTTTTTAAATGTTAGAACTACAATCAACAAAATATGGACAATTACATCCTAACTTATATTAGATCAAACAAAAGTCACAAAATGCAATCAAACTTGATAAAAAGGAGAGTAAAATAAGATCATTTATTGTACATTAACGAGACATATTCTGGCCTCATCATCTCCCCCATACTTACTTGTTTGTAAGTCCTCTTACAAACTTTACTCTTCAAACCTTGGGTTGTGTATTCTGCATTCCAATTGACTGCTCAGGTCAAATGGCTGAAACTGAATATCCCAGTGTTTTAGTTCAGAAACACTATACCCTGATCCTATTTCTACTTTCCTCTTCCATTCCTCAAATTGAGTGGGATCTTGAGGTTCTCTATTTTTCCATGGAGACATGGAGTGAGAAGAAGGGGAGGCCTTGTTTTCATTCCCATCCATATGCCCTTATGCTTTTCATTGATCTGAGGGATTAGTGTGCATAAATATTTTTCTCTTTCCAGACTCCAGATCAAATTTGTGGGAGATATTACTTCCCTTCTCCTCAAGGAAACTGTAAGAAGCTCCCATCTTTTCAAACATCCATCATAAATCTCCTCAAAATTTTCCACCTCATAAAAGGTGAAGGCATCAATACTTTTCTGTAAACTGGCAAGATAATGTGTCTTGAACCATCTATCAAAGGCATGGGTTCTAAAATGTTTAATGAAAGTAGATGGTTTACCATAATGAGCCCTCATGCAAAGACCAGATGAGCTAGCTTTCAATAGATGCTCAGAATCCCTTTCCTTCCATGCAATCTGATTTTGAAGAACAAAAATAAATGCATTAATATGGCTTTCTCCCACATACAAATTTATCATGAATCTTGTGTTCTTTTCTAGCATAAGATTGCAAAGATAGAATTCGCAGAGAATATTTTTCTACTCTGCACTGGCTGAATAATAGGTTTTCATGAACTCAAATTCATATTTTATTTTATGTGGAAGGCCACATGCAATTCTTGATAGCTACAAGTGAATGAATTGTTCTTCTAGAAACATGCTATATGTAGGAGAAGGTCTCCTGCATGTAAGCAATTTTTCACTCATTATGCAAACCATTTGTATTTTTACAAGACATTTAAATTTGTCTCCCTCTTCTTTGTAAAAATTTTCTTCCCATTCCTTTCTTGATTTCTTTTCATCTTCCATCTTGCTTCTCAAATCCTCATTGGATGTTTTGATTTCACTGAGTTCCCTGCAAGTATCATCCCATAACTACTTGAGTGGCCAATAAGTTAATTCAGTATGTGCAGAGACTATTGACATAGTACTTTGTCTTCTAGAAATTTTACATTCTTCCTCTTTCTCCATCATCTGTCATTTAACTCTTGTTAATTCCTCAGTCCTATCTGTGAGCTGAGTTGTTAGTTCCCCAATGAGCATTTCTCTCTGTTCCAATTTGAGTTTGAGGAAGTTCAACTCCTCATCCTTTTCTTTGATAATGAGTTCTTCTCTGGACAAGAACAGAGCATGTCTAACCTATTATTTCTCTTCTTTCTCTGAAATTTCTTTGGGGGTTAAGCATTCCTCTTCTACCAAAGGAAATTTCCCTTTCCATCTCCAAGATGCCAACTCTTCTTCTTCATGTGATAGTGTTGCTGGTTCACCCAACTCTTGAAAAACATGTTCCTCAAATCTCTCATCTTATTTTTCCATCTCAGTTTGGCTTGGTCCAGGAGGAGTCATGGCCATGCTACCCAAAATATCAGCAACTTCTTTTTCCAACTTGTCTTGTTCTTTCATCTCCTCTAGAATTTCTCTAGACCTCTTATGAATTCTTCTTCTTTGAGGAGCTTCAGTATGTTCAGAAATAGGTTTCCTCCTAGAGCTTCTTCTAATTTTCACTTCTTATTCTTGCCTAGGTGAACTATCACTGTCAGAGACAGATATTAGCTCTCATGTAGCTGTTGCAGAGGAAGGAGTTTCTTTTAAAGGTACAGTAGGTTCTGCAGTTTTAATTCTTCTTCCAGATCTTCTCCTTTTTGGTATAGTCTCCCCACCTATTTCCTTCTTTTCCTCTGTAGGGGCATCAATTTCCAAATTAGTTGTAGGAGAAAAAGGAGTTGATATTACCCTCCTGATAATATCAAGGTTTTGCTTAAACTTGTTAAGAAATTTCTCCCATATTTCTTCTCCATTTTTCTTTGCAAGAAAATGGTGTTGGCACACCAAATGAACTAACCCATGATGTCTGATTATTCCAACACCCCAGGAATACCTCTGGGCCATTGTATGAATGGATTCAAAAAGAAACCCTGGAAGGTTTACTATATATTCTGGTTTTGTAGCTCCATATCTAAGATGTATGAGCATCTTCAGGACTTCTCTTCCTACCGACCCAAATTGACCATCACAAGTTAAATACTTGACTATCCAAAATGCCACTCTATCAAAGGGTTTGGGAAAGCTGGCCCTTCTGACCCCTTTTATGATTTTCTTAGTGTTGTAAATATATTGGGGTTCTGTTTCCCCCTCTTGTAGTAGGGTTTCAACTAATTCTTTTAAGGTCCCTTTGACAGGATTTGGGACATGCACAATTGGCACACTAGATACATTGCTTATTGTTTTCACAGAAAAAGGAATTACAATATTTCTAACCTTTTTTTATTGTTATAAATTTATAATGAATTATCTTACCAATTTTTGTTATACTTCGAGAACTTTTTAGGAATTCCAACCACCCTGCCTGTTCAAAGACATATGCCACTTCTTCATCTGTAAGAAGCTGGGTATCATCCTCAGGTTCCAACTTCTTTTTAATCCCCATGGTAAAGAGGGAAATTCATATTCATTCTCCTTCAAATTATTTCTCTGCCCGGATTGGCTACAGAACTCTTTGCTTAGCTACGGAATGGATGGGTTTAGCTACGGAACTGTTGTGCT
Source organism: Taxus chinensis (assembly GCA_019776745.2). Taxonomy (NCBI): domain Eukaryota; kingdom Viridiplantae; phylum Streptophyta; class Pinopsida; order Cupressales; family Taxaceae; genus Taxus; species Taxus chinensis. The sequence goes on along the minus strand of CM034150.1, from coordinate 82,457,869 downwards.
TAGCTGCGGAACCTGTTGTGTTTAGCTGTGGAATGCAAATTTAATTCTTCTGCTTCTTCCTTGAAGTTTTTTTCTAACTGCTTCTTCACTTTGTTTATTCCACACAAATGATAGATCATTATAAACATGCCACCACTTTTGTTCCACTGACATCACCCTCATGATTACTCTCTTTTAATCATAATGTACAATAGATGACTCATCATACCACTTTTAAATCAAATCCAATCACACATGTGAACTTTTAATCTAACCTTTAATAAGTTAAAGACATAATTACCATCCTTGATGATGTGATCCCTTCATCATGATGACTCATCATTCCTAAAAGTGAAACAAAAAAAGGAAAACAGGTAGAAAAGATAGCTGGAATTTCAAGGAAGCTCCTTTTATTTTGGATTAGCCATTTATTTGAGGAGATCAACTGCCATTGCTGGTTTTCAATTGATCTCTGAGAGAAATTTTTTTTTGGGAAGAGAATGCCATTTACTGGTTTTCATTCTCTTCCCTTTTTTTTTTTTTCTTTTTTTAATTTTTTTTTTTGGGGAAGAGAATGCCATTTACTAGTTTTCATTCTCTTCCCTTTATACTTTTGATTTATCCATCTGATTATTTGATCATTTGGAAGAACTGGGTTCTTCCATATGATCAAATTCTTTGTCTTCTTCAATCTTCCTCAAGAATTCATCCTTAGTAGAAGGATTCCTATAAAGTTTTAGCCTATGTCCATTGACCAAAAGTGTCCTTATGCTGCCATCAATGGGAAGTAACTGAATAGAACCATTTTCAAATATCTTCTCAATCTGATAGGGTCCCAACCATCTGGTTCTCAACTTTCCCTTGAATTATTGGTACTTAGAATCAAACAGTAATGCCCAATCTCCTACCTTGAATTTCCTCTTCTTGATATGTGTGTCATGTCATTGCTTTCTTTGATCTTGGATTATCTTTGTCTGCTGAAGTGCTTCCATCCTTAACTCATCCAACTCATTGAGTTGAAGAATTCTCTCCTTTTGTGTTGCATCCAACTCAATACCTATTCTATTTGTTGTCCTCAATGTTTGTAGTTCAAATTCAATAGGTAACAAGGGATTTTTCCCATAGACTAACTCATATGGTGAAAATCTTGTTGTAGTCTTCCAAGTTGTATTATAGGCCCAGACAACTTTAGGTAGTCTCTTTTCCCAATCTCTTCTGCCTGATTCAATTTTTTTTGGTAAGGATATTTTCCAATTCTCTATTTGTTACTTCAGCTTGTCCATTTACTTGTGGGTGATAGGGAGATAACTTCCTATGATTGATCTGATAATACATTGTTAAGGCTTGGATCATATTAGACATGAATTGTGGCCCCTGATCTAAAACTATGCTTCTTGGTGTGCCAAACTTTACCATAATTTTGTGCCACAGGAAATCAGCAACTGCTTCTTTAGTGGCATTTGTTAAATCCTGCACTTTTTTCCACTTTGTCACATAATTAGTACACACAAGAATGTACTCCTTTCCTTGTGAAGGAGGACTAAAGGGACCAACAAAATCCAACCCCCATCTTTCAAATGGTTCAATCACCACTTGAGGTTGTAGAGGCATTTCATTGGTAAAAGTTGGTTGTCCCATCCTTTGACAGGGATCACACTGCTTGATATATCTCTTCACATCCTTGTACAGAGATGGTCAATAATAGCCAGTGCCAAGTATCTTGTGAGTTGTTCTTTTCACTGAAAAGTTTCCTCCACTTGGTTCATCATGACATGACCTCAGTATGTCAAAGATTTCATCTTCTCTCACACACCTGCATAAAACCAAATAAGGGCCACATTTAAACAACATTCCATTTAACCATTTAAATTGTGCACTGGTTTTGATCAAATTCTTCATTTGTTTCTTAGTGAAAGAAGGAGGAAACTTCCCTGTTGCAAGATAATTTTCCATATCAGCAAACCATGGTGTATCAGCTGAAATAACAAACAATTGTTCATCTAGAAATTTGTCCTTAACTGGATCTTTCTCCCCTGTAGTGGTTTGTCTTGACAAGAAATCAGCTACCACATTAGATTTCCCTGGATTATCTACTATGGTAATATCAAATTCTTGTAAAAGTAATAACCATCTAATTATCCTACCTCCAACCACTGGTTTGTTCATTAAGTACCTAATTGCTGAGTGATCTATATGTACAAATATTTTGTACCCTGTGATATAATGTCTGAATTTATTAATTGCATAGATCACAACAAGAAATTCTTTTTCAGTGGTAGTGTAATTTCTTTTAGTGGGAGTAAGATTTTTACTGAGGTAATAAATAGCATACATCTTCCCTTCTTCATCTTTTTGTCCCAAAACTACACCAATGGAGTTATTTGAGGCATTTGTTTGAATGTGAAAAGGTTTTTCCCAATTAGGTCCTCTCAATATTGGGGCAGTGATTAATTTTTCTTTGATTTCATCAAAAGCATGCTGACATCTTTCATCCCAAAGAAATTCACAGTCCTTGGTAAGAAAATTAAACATGGGGGTAGTAATTTTACTAAAATCCTTGATAAATCACCTATAGTATCCAGCATGCCCTAAAAATGACTTGATATCTGTGGGGGTTTGAGGAATAGGTAAGTCTGAAATAATTTTGATTTTGTTTTGGTCAACCTGAATTCCTCTTTTTGAAATGTGGTGTCCTAATACAATCCCCTCATCAACCATCATCAAACACTTCTCATGACTAAGAGATAGATGGTGTTGCTCACATCTTGTTAATACTCTATCTAAATTCCTTTAAACATCATCAAATGTGTCTCCATGTACAGTGAAATCATCCATGTATACCTCTACATAGTCATTTTGTTAGGTATGTAAAAATTGATAATACAACTCTTTGGAAAGTTACTGGAGCATTACATAATCCAAATGGTAATACCCTGTAGGAAAAGGTACCCCATGGACATGTAAAGGTAGTTTTTTCCTGATCCTCAGTAGAAACTCTGATTTGATTATATCCACTAAATCCATCTAGGAAGGAAAAGTATTGCTTACCTGCAAGGTTTTCTAGGACTTGATCTATGAATGGTAAGTGAAAATAATCTCTCAGTGTGGATTTGTTTAGTTCCCTATAGTCAACAAAAATTCTCCATTTTCCTGTTCTTTTTAGGAACAATTACAAGAGGATACACCCACTGACTATCTAATATACGGTAGATAAAACCTACTTGTAATAGTTTTTCAATTTCTTGCTTGACTATATCTCTTAAGGCTGGATTAATCCTTCTCTGAGGTTGCCTAATTGGTATAATGTATTTCAGTATAGATGTGATGAGTGAAAAAAATTGGATGGATTCCTTTCATATCTTTTTAGTCCCAAGAAAAATCTCTAGTATGATTTTTCAAAACATCAAACAATTTAGCTTCTTCATCATTCTTCAACCAGGTGTTTATGTTCAAAATCTTACCCGACTCAATCTCAACATGTTTGGTTCCAACGTGTGATGAACTAATTTGTTGAAAGGGTTCCATTAAGGTATTTATTGGACATGCATGTGGAAAAAACATATGATATGTAGCAACATTTCCAAAAGTTCCTTGAGACAGAATATTGGAAAAATGACAGTAGGTAGAGTTATGATACTTATCTTGTTGTAGGTCGAACTCCTTGTCACTGTTGCTTTCTAGAAATTCTTCACCATTTCTTGATATCTTAGAAACTGAAGCTACCAATTCTTCCTCCCCCTAAGAGAAATCTCATTCCTTCGGAGTGAAATTATGTATAGTCACAGGGAATTGCTGTTGGTGTGGTTCTGGAACTAAATTTGATGATTCCAGAACTAAATTTGATGATTCTGGGACAAAGTTTGTAGGTTCTGGAACTAAGTTCATAGGTTTCGGAACTATTCCTGATTGCTCCAAGGATAATTGGTGTTCATTCAATGGTTGATTAATCATATCTTCTACCTTGTGTATGTGATCCTGTAATGTGATCATGGCCAAAGAAGACATGTTTTTCTTATTAATATCAGGATTATCAACCCACAATTATTCTTGATTATCAATAGAAGGTCGTGCATAATGATATAAGGATATTTTCTTATAATTCTTACCATTTGAGATAGTCATATCACCTGATCTGCAATCAATTAAAGTAGCAACTGTAGCTAACCATGGTCTACCCAAAATAATGGGATAACCAAGTGTTTTACCTTTTGGCTGCAATATAAGGAAATCAACTGGATATTCCCATGACTCCACCATAACTACTACATCTTCAATAACTCCTTCTAGTTTTTCTATAGATTGATCTTCCATCTGCAATATGGTGTTAGTAGGTTGTATACCTGTTAATGGTAATGTTTTCAAAGTGTCCACTGTCATCACATTTATAGTCACTCCCAAATCAACCAAAACATTATGTATATCTTTATTCCCTATAGAGAAAGAAATAACAGGACTTCCAGGATCTCCATATTTGGGAAGCAAAAGTTTTCCTTCTAATAAATCACCAAGTTTCCCATCTACCTTAATAGTCTCGGGGTACTTCTTCTTCCTTCCAGGTCTTTTTAAACATAACATTTTAATTAATTTGGTTCAATTCTAGAATGTCCTTAATTGCTTGTAACAATGGTATTTCAATATTTAATTTCCTTAATTCCTGTACCAACTCAGATTCCTTAGTCTTTATGGCTTCTTTAAATCTCTCTGGAAATGGAGTCTTAGTAGTGTTGCTATCCGAGCTCCTTATATTTTTCTTTTTCATCCTTCTTGGGAACAACCGTACTAGGGGTTTCAGTTTCTTTTGTCATCTTAGTGATTATAACAGGTGGACTGTTAATTATTTTTATAGATCTAGTTTGAATATCCTTACAATCCATGGCATTCAGATCAACTAATTTTTCTCATTCTATTCCGTAGACAGGATTTTTTTGTTTGTTTCTTGGGTTTGCTACTGGTTGTGCTAGTATTTGGGTTTGGACCATATTTTCATTTTGTGAATTTTATGTTGGGAACCCATTATGGCTTGTTGATTCTAAGTGGGATATTTCCTTCCTTAAACATAATTATTAGGGCTCCACCTAGGTTGTGACCAAGCATTTAGGTTTCCTTGACCAGACCATGGTTTTTGGTGTCCTTGGGCATACCAAGATTGACCTACCCAATCATGAGGATTCCATGTTGGTTGAGGTGCCCAAGGTGGCTGTCCCCAATTTTGTGGCACTGTTTGAGCTGCCCATGGCATCATCCAGGGGTTAGAAACTGACCTGGGCATGAACTGCCCTTGGCTAGGTTGTCTCTTGAAAAAATTTACTTCTTCTGATGTGGATGGAATGCTGCTTTGTTTAAGCTGATTTTTAATAAATGGAAGAAGAGAACATGCATTACTCTCATGGTCCCTAGATTCACAGATAAGACACATTTCTGTCTTATCTAGGGGAAAATCTCTTATTGCATGCTTCTTCCTGCATCTAGGACAATACATAGCTAATGGTTCAGTTTTAGCATTTAATTTAGCTTGCAATCCATCCATGGTGGAGGTTAACTGAACTAAAATATCTGTTTTGAAATTTGCCAATTCATCCATTAGCTTGGTTCATATCTGGGTTTAAATTTTTAATTGTTTTTCCTTTTCTAGGTCCACCCCTTGTTCATGAATAAATTCTACAAATGTCTTTAATATCATTCATTCTTATTTGATCAATATTTCCACCTCCCATCAGATCAAGTGCCTCCCTTGATTCATCATCCATACCTTTAAGAAAAATGGTTTTCCTTAACTCTTCTTGTAGTACAAATCCACATCTTTTCCTCACAAAGAGGAATATGTCTAAATAATCTTCCATATTCTCATCCTCCTAATTTGATTTTGAAACATTATTCCTTTCTATTCCTCCCTCTATAGTAATCTTGATACTTGTTTAGGAAGGCAACTTCCATTTGTGCCCAAGTGGTAATAGAATTAGATGTTAATCCCATAAACCACCTCATTGCTGCATCCTTTAGGGTAGATGGAAATAACTTGAATTTTTGATTGTCTGTTTTATAATCATAAGTTTGATACAGTACTTTAAATTCAAACAAAAAATTGGTCAGGGTCTTCAAATGAAATCCCTCTAAATGTGGGTAAATGTGCAGGTGAAATATTTTTCATAGGTGTATCATCATCATCCAATTGAATTGGATAAGTGAATGTCCTATCAGGTTCTCTTTCAACTTCTCATGCCATTTCTATAGTACCTTCTAGGATTTTCTCCCAATCAATATGGTATGTGATTTGTTTTGGGGAAGGTGAAAAGTTAGGAGTAGGAGGTTGACTACTCAATTGTGAATCAAAAATTTCTCTAAACGGGTCTTGGGATATGATAGTTTTTCTAGAGGTTCTACTTCCTTCTGGTGATTGATCTAAGAATTCAAAAGGTGTAAATTCTTCTTCATGCCTAACAGGGGAAAATGGTGCTAATTTTTGATCAACTTCCTTATTTGATCGAGAAGATGATGATTCTTGTTCAGATATTTTTTTGGGAGGAATCGACCCTTGGAGTCTCTTGGTCTACTCATAAATTTTATGATGATGTAGGGAATATCCTGCAATTAATAGATGTATGATTGCTGATCTTGTTGAAACCTAATTAGATAATTCTAACTATTGTGTTCCCTAGTAAATGGTGCTAAAAAATAAGGGGTGTCGTTATTGTCTTCATTTAATCAGCTCTTTGTTGATGTCATATTCAAACCAGGGGTGGTGTCCGAAGCTATATGAAACAAGAAATCTTAGTGATCTAGTAATTGACTATAGGCATTTGTTTTACTTTTTAAATATATTTTCTGGGGGATTTTCTCAATGTTTTGAGGATTTCTTAGCCAAAACCTTATTGAAATAAAATTATGAAAAATTTCTGGAAGTAAACACTCTCTGCAAAAATAAATTGTTGGAAATAAACACACATTTGCAGAATGGAATAGATTGCTATAAGTAAACACACGTTATAAAAATAAACACACTTACTTTATAAATAAACACAAAATTTGAGAATGCTAAAAGTTGATTGTAAAAAAAGAAAAATCTAATATAGATCACTTGGAGGAAAAAGTATACGATAGATTTCAACTTGAGTAATCAAAAGCATTTATAGAATTAATAGATATATATTATTTTCTCTGGAAATATAAATACCAATAAAATGAAGATCCCTGGTTCTTGGAAGAGTGGGCCCTTGATCTTCCTTAAAACAGGATTTGACAACTTAATATACTCTCAAAATAGAAATGGCTATTTTATTGATAAAATGTTCTGCATTAGAAAACGTATTGTCTCTTTCTATCTCTCCATGTCTTTTCCTCTATGTATACATATATCTATATATATCCTAAATCTATCTACAGGTCTGTGTATATATACTTCTTCCACAGGTGCACTTACAGCCACAGCTGTCCTACCGATTCAGGTAGAACCGAATTGTGCCCAAAATAAATGTTGAATTAGATCATGGCTGGATGTATTGCTGTATGATAGTTATCCCTAGATCTACGAGTATGAAGAATTGGAAATATTCGATTCTACTCTTGATTGAAAGGATCATAGATTGCTAAATCATCGGACGTTGTTGGAATAAATAAACTCTCAATGGTTCCAGAACTTTAGAGAAGTTCCGGAACTAAAGGAAATCATTCCAGATCTAACTATGAGGGTTCAGAAGCTACATGCAGGAGTTTCGAAACTAAGTTCTGGAATTAAGTCTGAAATTTCTAGAACTAAGTGATAGATCTCGTAACTACGTAATGGAGTTCCGGAACTAAGTTTGGAAGTTTCGAAACTGGGCCGTATTGAAACCAATGCTTCAAAAAACATGCTGACCGCTTCATACTTTATTCTTTCGACTGATTGTGACATGTTTTATTACAAAACTGAATTTCCAAAGAACTTTGTTAGGAATTACAGAGTTTTTAAACATTAGAACTACAATCAAAAAAAGATGGACAAATACATCATAACTTATATTAGATCAAACAAAAGTCATAAAATGCAGTAAAACTTGATAAAAAAGGAGGGTAAAATAATATCATTTATTGTACATTATCAAGACATATTCTAGCCTCATCAATGTACTTGATATACCTTGTGATGTTGTTACCTATGTTGTTTTAGCCTAACAACCATACCTTGCCTAGTGTCATGTCGTTTATCCCAACCAAACCTTTGGTGTACCGGAACATACCTAAACATTCCTACATCTTACCTAAGTTATGTTTTCCAGACCATATCCTATACCTTGGATACCTGAATAACTTCAACCTTGTTTGGATAAACCTATCAACCTTGGATGATGTAGAGTTTACAAGCTCTTCAACCTGGTACAGTGTTGTAATCTATACATGTGCGTGCATTTTATTGTCATTTCCCATTACCTAATTTTGACCCTGGCCTATTACCTATTACCTGAGTGGACTATCCCCCTTTCCCATGGTGCTCATACACTTCCCAATGTACCTTCACTTACACCAACTACACATTTGTCAACCCACTCATCGATTCCGTGTTACACCTCCTCAGCGCTTGGTTTGAGGGGGATCACCTTCACCCACACATGGGGCAAACACTTCCTATTTTTGTCAGCGTCACTTACCAATACAAGCTACGCAAAAAAAGGGGGAAAATGTAGACTACCAATCCCTTGACTCATCAAACTACCTAGATAGCCACGGCTATCCCTTGTAACCTCCCGCTAATAAACACAACAATCAACACTACCCTTCCCCTCCCCTCTTCATTCATCATTCCCACTATTGTCCCTAGTCAATTCACCCAATCATCATATCCCTTATCTAAAAAATATGATCTTATCACATCCAACATACCTATCAATACTTCCCAACCCCCTTTCACAGGTGCTTTACATTATGTGGTATCTAACCCCTTTTAACAATAGTTTTAACCTATTCATACCCACATTCCTACTCAATATTTTCCACAGCATCCTACACAATCCCAAAAATCTTATCATGTTCCCATCACCCAATAAAAATTATTTCAGCAACCACTCTTCCAATCACATCCCATGGCTTACACTTAACAAATTCCCCAAACACCAACACATCTACAAGTTCATCAACAAATTTATCTGACCACTTCTTACATGCAATGACCACCTCTTATCCCCCAGAAGACTCTTTCAAATGATCCCATGCATGCCCTTATAAATAGGTTATCCAACCTCTAAGTTGTTACTTTAGGAGCCAAAGTCTCATTATCCTATGAGAAAATCTATAATGAGTCTATTCATCCATCCATATGAATTAAACCATATCCTTTACACTAGGAATTACAAAAATTTGCTAAGTTCAATAGTAAAGAAGATCAACAAAAATATCTTCATGCATTTAATATTTGACAAATTAATGACAAAAAACCTTGTCACACTTCCTCCTATCCGACCATTTGATGATTCGAGACCAAATCTTGTATGGTATCGTGAAGACCACTACTGCAAGTTTCACCAACTCTAGGGGCATGACATAAAAGGATGTTGTACTTTTAAGGATCTGTTCCAAACACTCATTGATCAAGGTGATCTTCAAGTATAAAATCAAAATGCTTCACCCAATCAACCCCTTGACATTTTCAAATAACCTTTCCCAAATCATACATCAACAAGCCAAGCTACCACTTCTACCATAACCCAAGCACCTGATGCTCATACTATAAACACCTTGAACACTGATGATCAAGAACCTATCCTCATCCACATCTTCATCATTGACAACATATATTCCCTTTAGTATCCTTCCTACATATGTTAATCCTATATCCATCTCAGAGTCTACTCCTACATCTAAAGCTACCAAAACTTCATTAGAAAATATATTAGTCATGCCCTTGGAGACATTCATGAAGCAACAATTTCAGCCTATTTACACATCTAGCATTAGTCCTTCGTCAACTTCCTTATCCACATCATCATCTACTTCATCCATTCTAGTAGGCTTGACCACCTCACATATATCTATTCCACCCTTTGCCGTCATACCATCTGTGGAACCTATATTGGTTCTTCATCCCACTCCCTTACCCACATCGACTGTTGTGGTTACATACCCGCCACCTTCTTATTTTACCCCAAATTTATCATTTGAATAATTATTAAAAGAACATTACCTTTCCATGACCTCAAATGTCTCTTCCATGTCATCAGCACAATCCTCTTAATCTCCATCTTTTGTGGATCATCTCAGAAATATATTGTTTCTTGTGCCTGAACCAATCATAGCATTACCATCTGACTCACTGGTTAAGATTTTTTATGCTCCTCTGGATAGTGTGTCCCCACATATAAAACCTATGATCCCTTCTAGAGGTAAACCATCTAATCTAAAATCATCTTCTCCAGAACCACAAACATTTCAACTCACCAATCCAAGAGCATCCTACACTAAAACACTAATCAACATCAAAACTAGATCATCAAAGCATCAATACACATTATCTTTACCTCAAACATCCAAAGTATCCCAAAAGGCATCTTCTAGTTCTCTAGCTATAAAATATATGTAAGTTTTCCAACACTTAATACAAACTTTAGCAATTACACTTCCTCCTATCAAAGCTTTTGACCCAAAAGGAAATAAGCCTTTATGATTTAATTCCAACCTTATGTGTGTCTTTCACCTCACATATGGACATGATACTAAGCATTGTAGAGTACTCCATACCATTATTCACAATCTCATTGAAGAGGAGAGACTTTCCCTTAGAACGAGCTAGTCCCTTACTTCCACATCTAGTCTAACATAGACTATTTCACCTTTGGGAGATGACTCATCTAGCAATGACCCTCCTTTGTTCATCAATGTGGTTCTTGTAACCACCCAATCCAGCTAGCGCGAGCCCAAATCAATCTTAGAGACAAAAGCCAAGACCTTCATTGCCATCCCTCCTCCTAAGGAGTTGGTTACATCGTCAAAACCAAAGGTTTATGTTTTAGTGGCTCCTAAGCCTATTGAACAGAGCATCGTTAGATAGCTTCATCAAACCCTAGTAAAGATATCACTCTACAAGCTAATCCAAAGCTTGTCAGATCATAGATAGGCTCTTATTGAAGCCTTGAAACACATTCTAACATCTAATGATGAAGCTCGGTCCTTCGCATCTCTTTTAGGGTCACTTACTACTTTTACTGCTATATCATTTAATGAAAATGAAATTTCAGATATCCCACCAAAAGAGCACGACCTTCCCCTCTTTATTATGGTTAGATTCAATGATACATTCATTCAATGGTCCATGATTGACAATGTGGTGAGCATTAATATCATCCATTTGCATACTTTCGATCAACTTAAAATTCCAAAGGAATCTGTTGCTCATACACCTGCATTCCTTCATGCCTTTAATGATGTCATCACCCCTACCTTGGTAATGGTCATTCTTCCCATACGTGTTGGTGAGAATCTCATCCATCATACCTTTTATATCATTGAAGGATAATTTCAATATAGTGTTCTCCTCGTGCGACCATGGATCTGTGCCATGCATTGTGTTTCATCAACACTTCATCGCTCCCTTAAATATGAGAAAGAGGGAAAAGTATTCATGCTTCCTAGGGATGCTCCTCCCTTCCAAGGATGCATTATGACTTATATACCAAATGATGTTCTTGTCTCTAAGGACAATCCATCTACACCATTCACCAATTCAGCCATTCCCTCATCCAAACTCCCTAACAAAGACTCCGTAGATGACGTGGTGAGAAAACTTACGATAAGGGAGTATCGCCTTCTCATGTTTAACACCCTTCCCACTCCCAACCATATCAGTAGACCCAATTAAATGCCTATGTACCAACCGTACATCAGAGACATTATTCCTTTTGGTCCCCCGTATCATTGCACTAATATTATTTATGGTGGTTTTGATACCCCCTCTGTAGACACCAAACTTGGGTCACACTCCCCATTTTCCCCACATGTATATTAATTTAATTACCTTAATTGAACTAATTTCCACTTCATCCCACCACATCACCTAGACACCTCATCAAAAACCTATTCTTAGCATGTTTCCTTTTTACTAGGACTCAATATCCACTTACCATAACCAACTTAGACTTAGTTCAACCCTAAAATCACATGCCTACTCTTTCTCTAACTGCATGCCCACTTATCTAAGAACAAATTTCCATTTTGATCCGAACAACGGATAGAGCTGGCCAAAAATATTGCCAAGATCTGTCATTTTAGCAAACTTAGGATTTTCCACCTTAACCGATGCCGATCAACCCTAAACCAACACCAATCACCCTAAACTGTAGTTGGTTACCATATATTCACTTTGGTAACCTTGTTTGATAGGTTGGAAGAATTATTCAAGTTTTGGAGAAGAGATATCTACATGCAAGCATGCAAAAGAGTACTCCTACACATCCAGACATCCTAATATAGCACCAATCACTTATCTGAAAGGTAAGAATTCACGGTAATGTTCTGGGAAGCATAGGCGTGGAACTAACCACCAGTTCCATGGATCAACCATCACCTCCATCCAACCACTAGGTCTTCAAGTACAAGTAAGTACATTTGGATCTACACCTTCCCATATATTTATTTATATTAGATTCTTCATCCTTATTTGGGAGTTCTAGTCTCCCTTGCATCCCATCATCTCTCACCCTCCTACCAATCCCTCCACCTAATCACCTACAACCTCTCAAACCTCCATACCCACCTTCAAAAATCTCTGAGTATACCTAGCACTATCATCAATCTCACCATTCTCTATCCATTCTCTGTAAAACCACAGAGAATCACCAAAATCAAATTTCATTAAGTTTCTATCAACCTGAACCTATGAACGCAGGTTAACCTAAACTGTCATTAGTATATCCTCAACTGGCATTGGTCATACCAGACCGAGGTCGGTCTCTGTTTCTAGTAAATTTATCTATAACATCAACTTCATAACATTCACCCAAATAATCTAAATCACCCAAAACTTGACCTTGACCTGGCCCAACCACCTTATTTACCTGTCTGACTTCCAGATCTGATCATAACCTAGCCTGTTAGATTAGATTTGATTATTGTACTTAAATGAGACACCTAAATCACATCAACTACAGTAGGATATTATCGGTTTTCATTATTTCTTTCATTAAGTTATTTTAAATAGTGAATTATCAGCCATCTAGGAAGTATCACACTTCCTGGATCTAGCATATGCTAGGCAGTTTGTGTTCATGGATAAATTAGATATGCTATGGAAATGAAGTTAAAACCTATAACCTCAAAGCATGAACCTAATCTACACTAAAATATCATGATAATAAATAAAAAATACTAACATCTATCATTGTATGAACTAGATTAAATCTAAACTAACATGATAAAGCTACTCTCTACTCTTTAGATCACTTAATTAAACATTGAACCTAAGAAGATAAACTTAGAAATCAAAGGTGTGATTAGTTTTTTTATGGTTCTCAAGCTTTCAAGAATGGATTCTCACCATTAACGGCTTCAAGGCCAATGGTTCTCTCTATTTACTCAAAACTTGGATTATGGATGCAAATGGAGGTTATTAGCTCAAGATCAATGAAGGGAGTAAGTTTAAGTTAAAAATGTCTTATAGCTTAAAGCTAATACAACTGGAATCCCAAAACTAGGTGTTATTAGTGTTAATAAGATATCCTAGGTGTGAAGGTGTAAGTTGAATGGGTAGGCTTAGCCTTGTATTTATAGTTTTCCAAATAGAAGAGTTTGGAATTTAGGTGCATGTGGGACTAAATCTCAAAAGAAATTTTAGATTAGATTAGGATAAACATGCTTTAGGTTTAGTTAAGTTGGGTTTAGGCTAGTTAACTAGGGTTTATGCTAGTTAAACTTGATTAGTAAGTGATCAGAGACTCATTGAGAGTTAGGAGGGGTCTGGTTAATCATTTGTGACTGATAGATAGCCTATGAAGCCTGCATAAATGGTTCAGAGAGAACTAGGGAGATTCTGAATGGTCGAAAGGAGGAATCTTTAGCTAATAAGAGATATATTAGCCAAAAAAGTTAAATATGGGAAGAATACGACTAAAAGAGTGTCGTGAATGGGCATTCGAGAATGGAGTGAAGAATAGGGAATTAACAAAGTGTCATCAATCAGTTGGATGGGAGGAAATGCTAAGTGTAAGCATATTTTAGGTGTCTACATTTGCCCCTCTTTGAGGTAGCGTAAGTGACATCACTTCAAAGAAAGTAGACGAGCATAGACAAGGAGAAAATTTTGAAGGGATAGAATAAAAATGAGTATAATGGAGGATGCCCCCTCGATTGTCGATGGGGTGATAAAAGAACTCAATTGATGATCGAAAAGATGATATAAAGAGAATAGAAGAAATAATAGTGTGAAGAAGAAAGGATCATATTGCTAAGGATCTTCATCATTGGTCCTTATTAAAAAGAATGAACAAAAGTGTAGTATGGCATGAAAAGCCATATACAAACAAATGTCTATTGATGAAAACACCAACTCCATGCAACATACAGGATGTAATGCAATATGAGAAATTAAAAGATTCCTAAATTCATGCAACATACAAAATGCAATGTAATAAGAGAAAGTAAACAAGCTAAACTAACAAAGAAACAAGATGCAATGTTTTTGTTATAGAGATTCAGTTCCAACCTGTACGAGTTGACGACAAGGGTTGACAATGGTGCCCCAAGCAAGGATACATGTAAGGGGAATAATGGAGGACACTTGGGTCCGATGAAAAAGTAATGTGCACTACAAAACAGTACCAGGTAACTTGTTGAGCCCCAGAGTTCAGATGAAGTAAACAACCTATATTTTGTTGATGGAGGTAGATCAATATGATCCACGAGTCACGCACATGAACAGGTGAGAACCAAAGAGTGACATTTTTTAGGATGATTTTCAATTTTTAGAATTTTTCTAACATATTTGAATGTTTTTTATTTTGAAAGTTTTCTGAAACTATGTACAAGAAGATGAAGAAGCATGGATTCTCCTAGCGATAGATGGGATGTACAAGGGCATAATGCCACACGCATGAGAAAGGTGAAGATGCAAAAATTCCCCAGCGATTAGGTGGGAGTATTCAAAGGCAAACTCTTCACATGTAGAAGTAGGACCCAAGGCTATTATGGATAGGTTCAACATGATGGTGAACATAAACCAATGAAGTGATGGGAAGAAGCAAGGATGCCCCTAGAGTAAGTTGGCCTAAAAGCACATGATAAAAAGAAAGGAGAAGATTGTTTTTTTGAAAGGGGACACAAGTGTCTGAAAACATGGTTTAAAGGTAATATTATACACATGGATGTTGTGAACAAAGTAGAATAACGATGTGAATGATATGAATGTAGCTTAGAAGCCTCCCAATGAAGAAGTGATTAGCCAAAGGCACAAATCATGAGACGAGATAAGGAATAAATCAAGAGTTTGAACAAGGTCCAAAAAAGACACTTGGTAACATACTAATCTTGTTTTGCTCACAGATATCCAGTGTGTGGAAGTGGTATTTAATTACCCCTTGCAGGGAAGGTTTAATAGACAACAAGTGAAGACACACCCTAGCCAATGTGTAGGAATGATTTATGTTGATAGGTGATTTTTTGAATGGATGGTGAAAGTATAGCCATACATTTCTCTGCTGCTAGCCAAGCATCCATAGCCTCGAAAGAGATGCCTTTGATTCTAATCGCAACATTTCTCTACTACCAGTTAGGCGTCCATAGCCCTGATAGAGATTATTGTAAATACCCTAAGAGAGAGTAATATATCAATTTACTTTTGCTTTGTAGCTTTTAGCTTTTGATTTTTGATTGATTTTGATTCTTTTGCTTTCTGAAAACATATTTCAGCTCTCTTGTTTAACAAGGGGTTAAGAACCACTGACGGCTTAATGGAAGGATATGAAAGTGATTGTGATGATGACATTAGCTAGTGTCAACAAATATGTCCAAAATTTCTTCGCAACAAGTTTATTAGATGTTGAATGTGATAGGATCTCTAAGAGGTCAATCATTCTTTAATTTACCAAGGTGATAAAAGACCAAGGTCAAATGGATACCATAGAGATAACTATCACAAAATGCGTGCAAAAGGGTTAACCAGAATATCACCGAAGAGATGAAAATGGCATGAAGAGTTGCAGAATTAAGAGAAAGAAAGGGAAGAAATAACATCCATTTGTATGCAATACCTGATTGCAATGTTTGATCTTTGTATCTTTGATTTTTGTTGTGTTTTCTCATGTTTCTTGTATTTTTGCATTTGTTTTTTTATTTTTATATTTTTAATAGTTTTTGGAAAGGTGGGAACAATAGAGTCACTCTGAGTGGTAAGATCCAACAACAATGTCTACGACTTCCTTGATAAGGGATACTAGGCATGTTTGTTTATCAAGCATAATACTTTCTCCGACCTCGATGATCGAGGTGAGCTCATACTCAGCAAATGACTGTGATTTTTCTTGAAACATGGATTTCATATGCTAGAGATTGAGTTCCCTATCCATAGGTTTATGAAATTTGTGCCATACTTGATGATTGTGTTGGTGTGCATTCTTGAATTGCATTTGATTTATAATTTTGAGATTGTTCGATTTGTTAGGAGCTTTGGGGCTCTTGGAAGTTTTGAACTAAGCTTGATAATGAACTTGTTTAGGTTTCTTATAAGCTAACATGCGAATTTTTTGACCCTGAGAAGTAGGAGAAGAGCATGAACATTTATGATTGATGATAGGAATGAGAGAAATTATTATGGGCTTTCCCTAGTCATTCGTAGAAGGATGATGTGATAGATGAATAGGATATGGTCCAAGAATTGAAGAGGATGGAATACCATGAGGTGAGCCACTAATAGAAGATGATGAAGGGCTACCAGGATATGGCCCTAAGATGGAAGAAATTGGTCTATGAGGACATGGCCCAAGAATAGAAGAAGATAACGAAGGGATGCTAGGGTTTGGCCCAAGTATAGATGAGGAGGGACTACTCAGAGGTATCCCATAGATAGAAGAGGATGAAGGGCTACTAGGATGTGGCCCAAGAATAGAAGGTAATGGGATACCAAGAGGTGACCAACAAGTAGAAAATGGACTACCTGGGGGTGGCCCAAGGATAGAAAAAGACGATGGGCTACTCAGCGGTGACCCACAAGTAGAAAATGGAGGACTACCCGGGGGTGGCTCCATAATAGAAGAAGACAATGGGGTACTTAGCGGTGACTCAAGGTGAGATTTTGATTGAGGAATGATGATAGATAATGAATGATTTGGTAATGAGAAGGTAGGCCATCGTTCAATGGTAGACCCTGGTATCTCATCATGCTCAAAGGAAGGTGAAGATGGAATAAAAGAAGAATCAAGTTCGATGACCTTAGGCTCCTCATCTATATTATGACAAAAGGGATAAAATTATTTTCCCAAATACATGAGTGTATCAAGTTCTAGAAATAATACTTGTTTGGAATCCTCTAAAGGGATATCATCGTGTAGTTTTATTGTTCCTTCATTCTGAGAGAAATCAATTAGTAGAGGTTGTTGTTCTTTGACTATGGGAGGTTGAATAGAAGAAACAGGTTTGACAAGAGGGGAAGATTGATTGACAGAAGAAGATGAAGATGGTCAATGATGTAGACGAGGGGAAGGCTTGACCTTATCACTCCCACAAAGATTTTTGATAGTTCTTTGAAAAGATATCTTAGCACATGGATTTTTTGTAATGGTTTGACATGGTCGCAGAAATTGATCATTAGAAGATGGATGAGGAAATGGCACAATATGGTTGAAAGGAATCAAGGGCCGAAGAGGCATGGGAGTTGGACTGATAGTAGAAGAAGACTCAAAAGACAACACAGGCTTGGTGGCGGGTATCTCATGAATGGATGATTTGGATTTTGACCTATGTCATTTTTCTAGAAGATGACATAATGTAGGTTGGAAAGTAGGATCACATAGCCATTCATTAAGTTGTGACGTAGGAGTTGAATTATATGATTGACTAGAGATAACCTGAGTCATGGAACTCTTCGATGAAAGAAGAGGTCATTGAGATGATTGATGAAGGAGGTCCTGGGAAGAAAGGGAGGACCGTGACTCAAGACTCGAGTTAGATGTTCGATTGATGGAACTTGGAGTCGCATGAGTCTTCAAAGAAGGAAGACATTGTTGAGGTGATTTGGAATAAAGGTCCTGTAAAGGAAGGGAGGACCATGATTCAAGATTTGATCTATGGGTATCTGAACAATTGTTGGGATACGAGTCTTTAAGAGAAGATTTGGATTCTAAATAGTAGTTTGTATCTAAATCAAAAGAAGAAGAGTGGGGGGAACCCAAATATTAATTTGGATCAAAAGCATCCAAACCATACCACCGAATATGAGATGAAGGTGGGCAACAAGGTACCTGAATGGACTCTCTAGCATGAAGAACCAAACAATGTTTAGTTATAATGGGAATCTTTTGATTTGAATGCCTAAACCTATGTTCCGTATTGGTGTAAATGTGAGAAACCGCACGATACTCAATCATTTTTGGCTTCTTTTTAAGCACAAATGTCTAGATCTAGATAGTGTGATGGAACTCCTTCAAAGGGAAGGAAGTGACATGTCGATTCAGGGAAGCATAATGACATCTAACTAGACATTTCGTAAGCATAGAGATGCGTGCGTGATTTTCTAAAGAAGGTATAAGGAGAATAGACATTGTGATGATGCAATCTTGTTGAGATCAAAAAGGATTTATCTTAGAAAACAAGTTTTTCCAGATGAATGATCACAAGGAACAATCATGCAAGTGTGAAACACAAATACAATCAACAAGGAAATATACCCTATGCAAATGCACGTTCAAAGTGATAGTTCGATGCAAAGATCATCAAATGATAAATCAATCTGAACTATGATGATGATCTTGAAATCAAGATCAAGTGGCCATCAAAGATATAAGGATGCATCCATGCAGTTTATACGTTTAACAACTCATCCGCAAACATGGATGAGCATAAATGGACAAAAAAAGTGGTGAACACTATCTATGAAAACACTCTTGAAAGATGCCTTCTCTTTTCCCAAATGGGCAGCAACAATGCAAAGGTGTAGATCAAAATATGAAAAATAAACTAAGCACCACTTAGGTAGAGCTTCTCCTCATCTGAAGGTAAGAAAGAAGCTAAGCTAAGTGAAACGTCATCTAATTTCTGTGATGAAAGGCACTTAGATCCAACTTAAGTGGATTATTTTCCTTGGTCGAAAAATAAGGTTCTGAATCCAAACAAGTTATCACTTCATGATGGCCAAGATGTAACAAAGGACTAGTAAAGTGGGCCTCAAGATAAAATGGCCTCCTTAATAAGATCTCTCAACTAGGTGTTACAAAGTCGTCTAAGTGTGGACACAATTTACCTAAAAATTCACACTGACTTACTTGGGATTATCTTGGCTTTTCCACCTTCAAGTACAGTGGGCACTAATTGCATCCATCATGTACTATTGCCAGGTTTGTGATATGGACAACTATGTAATGCTAACTCACAAGGAAAACTAGTCAAGTGGGTAAGCGAGGCACTTCCTGTTTCATCCATGAGGTTACACAATGGTGGATTACTTTAGGGTTCCTATAACCACCCCCATTTTTATAGCTTAAGGCATTATGCCAAAGGGCTTACGTTCTAGTTAAGTGGAGAGGGATGTACCCTTTTCCGAAACCTGCAATACAGTGTTTTGAATATGGTGTGGTTTTAAGTGGTACACCATTTGGTAGCCTGTATTAAAACACGTGTATTAGAAGGTTTGTATTGTTTGGTTTTGATGTCTTTCTTTGACAAGTGTTTTTGGTCCTACATACCAAGGTTAGTAATTTTCCAAAATGTCATACAAAGGAGATAAGATGTTTTTTATTTCCTAGATCATCCTAAGACGCAAGGAAAGAGCATACGCAACAAGGTATCTCACTCAAATTTGTAAATAAATGGAAAATTCCTAAGTACAATGCAAAAATGAGGTCTTTTTAACCAACTTTGAAAGCTAATAAAATCATTTTGCAAGTATGAAGAAAGTGGTGAAACATTTCTACTTCCCAAGATCACCTAGAAAGGCATGAGGGAAGAGCATATGCGTTCACAAATAAAGATGCAAATTTTTTTTATTAATTTAGTATAAAAACTTAATGCAAAGGAAACCTGTAAACCACTGTTAGAACCCTTCAAGAGTTAGAAAACCAAGAAAATCAAAAAATTCTAGAAATCTAATTTTTGCACTTTTTTAACAGTTTTAGTATTTTGCATTTTTGGAGGTCTCCAGGGCACTTTGGGAGTTTTTATGATAGAAGTAGTATACTTAAGGTATATTACTTTTGGAATTTCCCTCGTAAATTACGTTTTGGTATCTTTCTGATTCCTATTCAAAATCTGAAAATGGGTTAACAAGTTAAAAGATATGATCAAAACAAGGAGCACTAAAAATAAAACAAATGAATTCGGACTACACAGAGACACCTGCGCGTCCAGAATGACGTATGTGCACCACAGCCAATGACGACGCTCCCTAGCCAACGTAGATGCATGCAAGGTAAAAATGCAAAGGGGGGATAACACCTACGCGGGATTTTCTGACATGTACGCTAGGGTTCCGACACGAACGCGCCTAACTCAATGGATATGCTTGCAAAACAAAATTAGTAAAAATCCATAGTATACCAAAAAACACAAACGCGTCCAGACAAATAGAGACACTTGCAAATCTACATGGATTCTTAGGTTTCAATAGAGATGCGTCTAAGAATAAAGCAGAAAGTTTTAAATTTTTACACAGTGAGGTGATTTACATAGATGCATCCAGAGAGACAGAGACGATGACCCACCGACGGAGACGCATGGGCATCCCTGTAGAGAAAAATTTTTATTGATGAGGATAGCCAGATAGGTGCGTGCTTGTTCTGACGATGATGTTGGGGTTTTGACATGGATGCACCCCTTTACGACACCAACGCGTGCCCTGTGAAAAACCTGTAAAACTCACAGATTTTCAAATTTTCAAAAGCAAACAGGTTAGTTGTTAGTCAAAGTTCCCTATTTCTATATCAAACCCACAAAATACATGCAAATAAAGGTCATTTATCTAGTTTTTAGAAACAAAAATGAGGAAATAACAAGTTATTTGATCCAAAAAACTTGAAAATGAACTTTGAAGAACTCAAAAGACGTCCATTAATGGAGGATGGACATAAGTGTCCCACCAGGTATGCCAAATGTGCTCATGGATAAATTATATATGCTATGGAAATGAAGTTAAAACCTATAACCTCAACGCATGAACCTAATCTACACTAAACCATCATGATAAGAGATAAACAAGACTAACATCTATCATTGTATGAACTAGATTAAATCTAAACTAACATGATAAAGCTACTCTCTACTCTTTAGATCACTTAATTAAACATTGAACCTAAGAATATCAAATTAGTAATCAAAGGTGTGATTAGTTGTTTTATGGTTCTCAAGCTTTCAAGAATGGAGTCTCACCATTAATGGCTTCAAGGCCAATGGTTCTCTCTATTTACTCAAAACTTGAATTATAGATGCAAATGGAGGTTATTAGCTCAAGATCAATGAAGGGAGTAAGTTTAAGATCAAATTTCTTATAGCTTAAAGCTAATACAAATGGAATCCCAAAACTAGGTGTTCTTAGTGTTAATAAGATATCCTAGGTGTGAAGGTGTAAGTTGAATGGGTGTGCTTAGCCTTGTATTTATAGTTTTCCAAATGGAAGAGTTTAGAATTTAGGTGCATGTGGGACAAAATCTCAAAAAGAACTTTTAGATTAGATTAGGATAAACATGCTTTAGGTTTAGTTAAGTTAGGTTTAGGCTAGTTAAACGTGATTAGCAAGTAATTAGAGACTCATTGAGAGTTGGGAGGGGTTTTTTTAATCATTTGTGACTGATAGATAGCCTACGAAGCCCATAGAAGTGGTTCAGCGAGAACTAGGGAGATTCTGAATGGTCGAAAGGAGGAATGTTTAGCTAATAAGAGATATATTAGCCAAATAAGTTGAATATGGGAAGAATACAACCAAAAGAGTGTTGTGAATGGGCATCCGAGAATGAAGTGAAGAATAGGGAATTAACGAAGTGTCGTCAATCAGTTGAATGGGAGGAAATTCTAAGTGTAAGCATATTTTAGGTGTCTACATTTTCCCCTCTTTGAGGTGGCGTAAGTGACGTCACTTCAAAGAAAGTAGATGAGCATAGACAAGTAGAAAATTTTGAAGGGATAGAAGAAAAATGAATATAATGGAGGATGCCCTTATACTATTATATCATATCAACTATAGTAGGATATTATTGGTTTTTATTATTTCTTACATTAAGTTGTTTTAAATAGTGGATTATCAGCCATCTAGGAAGTATCACACTTCCTGGATCTAGCATACGCTAGGAAGTCCACTAGCATATATTGTTTAATATTCCTCTTTTGGTATTGTTTTGTATTCACATGTAGTTCATCCTAGAAATAAGGAAGTTCTCGCAATCAGCATTGGATCAGGAAATCAAAATGCTCGCACTCTACCTTCCACCTTCATTCACAGGTATTCTTCCTCACCCTTACCTTATCTATTTTTTTCTTACATATGCACACTACTCAGTGAAACACCCTCTTCCCACACTAATGATATTCCACATGCCAGGATTTATACTATTGGCTTTAGATTTCTTGACAACCCATCTTTTTCCTATAATTATTTCCACTATTGAGCATGGAATGGATTTGGCTTGGGTTGTTATGAACATGGCCCACATGGTCTTCTTCCTGATCAATGTCATAAACTATACGAAAATCTTGCGTTAGGCTATAAGGAGTGGTCCCCTGATCCATTTCCATCATCTGAGATATTCATGGACATGCCTCCTCCAGCTCCTTTTTATTTTTTGACTTTTGACAATGAGGGCATATATTCTCTACCTTCTCCATATTTTCCAACCCTCAAGGATCTTGTCATGCTCAAAGCTATGGACATACCTTCTTTACTTTCTCAATATCTCTCTTGAAAACATGAACATACCATCCTTGTATTTCTTGACTCTTGAGGACATGGAATTCGATGACACCATTTCCATTGCTTCAAAATTTTGTTTTAGTCTCCACCATAACTTTGTGACTGGTCACCTATCAGTGTGACAATCATACTAGGTCCCTTCCTCTTTTCCATCTAGAGATGATAGAAGGAGATTATTCTACCATTGATGTCCTTTAGTGTGCCAATGAATCCACTAATAAGACTTTGCACAGTATCCTAACGAAGACTATTGATTAAGTAGGTCAGAACTGGAATCTCCAACTCCCTTTTTCCCTTTAGGCCTATCATACTAGCATCCATACCTCCACCGAGACTACACATTTTTCTCTTGTTTATGGATTCAAATTTGTTATTTCCCTTGAAGTCCAAATTTCACCTTTATATGTATCCCTTCATAACTTCATATCTGATGAAGACTACCACCAAAATCATCTAGCACAACTCGAGATACTAGATGAGCAGAACCTTCTCGCTCTTGATCACCATCATGTTTATCAGGAATGCATTAAACGTGCTTATGATAAGCACCCTAAGGAATGTGACTTTAATTTCATTGACCTCATTCTCAAAGAAAATTATAATTTCGTTACTCTAGAAAGGATCCATCGTGGAAAGTTTTCCTCTAACTAGATTGGACCATACATTGTTACACATAAGTATGGGTTAGGAGCCTATCATTTGGCCTCCTTTGATGGTAAACCAGAAGTGGAACTTCTTAACACATTGCACTTGTGACCACTCTAATGTTATCAAATTTACCAATGTGCCCTTAGTCGTGTCTTCATATCATTCCTCCATCTTATCCCCTTCTATATATTATCGTGATGATTTGGAACTATGTGGTCTTTTGTCACTTCCTAGATGTGACCTTAAATACAGGCACCATGGCTCTGCCCATAGCATATTCCTTATGGATAGGTTCTCCCCATTTTTGAAGACTCTGTGATCATTACATCCATCACATCTTATTCACCTATTGGAACCATGCAAAGGGTTTAGAGGTGTCTCTTGTACAATCTTTGTCCCCTCCTAAGTGGCCTACTTAGCTAGTCCCAGCTCTCCCCCATGCAAAATGTAAGTTATCAAAAATATATTGATCCCTCAAAGGACAGTTATTCTTGCAAAAAAAGAGAGAGAAACAAAAAAATTATCATAAGCATGAAATCAAAATCAAAAGTAAATAGATTTATCCCTTGAAGGAGGGCTATCATTTATTTTTTCCATCTATATATTATAAAAAGTAGACCATACCCTCAAAGGATGGCTACTCCTTATGGAATTTGAATGCTTCCCACATTGATCAACCTTCCATTTTATTAGGATCCTAAGAAATCTTCCCACATTGATCAGCTTTCTTCTAGCAGACTTCCCGCATTGATCAATTTGCTCTTTCCCCTTCCAAGAGTTTCCACATAATTTTAGGGAACATCACTTTTGGAGAACCCTCTTTCCTCTATACAAGTGCATCTCAAACCCCTTTTGTCATGTTAACATTAGGTTTATGAGATCATATCATCCATTTCTTTTTTATAATCCTTGAAAGACTAATTATTGTTGATTATTTTCTAGCATTTCCTTTGGTTGCATGTGCCTTGCATTACCCAAGATCCTTTCTTGTTTACCTCTAATGCAGTTGGAGGCATTTTTTCCCTTGCACGCTCCTTGAAACAATGTAGTCTCATTTGTACCTTTAGGTTGTTATGCTTACAGTTGCACCTTATCTTCTTTTAGTCTATCTATATCGCCAAATGTCCCATTGGGCCATACGTGTATCCCTTTTTCATCCTTCCTTCAAATTCCACCTTTGTGGCCATTTTTTTTTGGGGAATTGTCTTTTCAATCTTGAATTCCACTTCTATGGCCATATTTACTCTTCCTTCAGGAATTTTACCTTAGACTATCCTAATCTAATTTGTGTACAAAATCTACTTGGTGTCTATACCTTTTTCCCCAATTGGGGCATATTCTAATTTTTCCTTTTTGCCTTCATGGCCATACTTTCCCCTCTTTGGATATATTATCTCATCATCCATATTTTTTGTACTCTACCTTCTTGGCCTTTTCCTGTCCCATTGGGCACCATACATTTTATCCTTGTTCATGGTGAACGCATAATATTTTCATTTGATTCCTCGTGTACACAAGATTTTTCATACTTTTCACATATAGTTGTGCATACTTTGATGACTTGCCTATGACCCGTTGGTCATCCCAACCTGCATCCATACTAAAGTGATTTTCACCCACTCAATAGTACGTAAAACATTGTTTTCCATCTTCGTTCAAACTGCAACTTTCCCCTACCAATGTGATATTGGAATCGCCTCCATAGTTTTCATTCTTACTGCAATCCTTTTTTTTGCATGCGGCATCTTTCCTTAGTTGTGATTTTACCCATCTATTTTTCACCCACCCACCCTTTTTCATCTACCTTTTTTCAAACATGTCATCAATTTCCTTTGACATCATCAATCCCCCATTTGAGGGGGAGCTTACCATCAATCCTTTATCCTCATCCAATCCTTTTTGTTTTTGTCTCGAGGCTTGCTAAGGAAAACCACTCAACAAAAACGGGCAAAATGTAGAAACCTAAATTCGGAATCTATCCCTTCATCACCTGTGTGTGCATATTTAATTATTCACCCTTCTTATTTAATCAAATTCCCTCTTTGAATCTAATTAAAGAATCCCTATTAATTAATTAAAATCCCATCACCTTTAAATCCTATTTAATCAACATTAATTAATTAATTAATTAATTATTCCCTAACTAACTTCCCATTTTGGAATTCTTTCATTACAAATATACACCCTTGTTTTTACCTATGATTTTTCTAACCTATCTCCACTGCCAATTCACCTACATCCCATCCCCAAACAACCCCTTCCTGCCTAAAGCTTTAAAGCATTCATCCAGCTCCAAAAAGACATGGAATCATGCCAAGATTAGGAAAATCTTCCCATTGGGGAAACTTTCTCTGTGATCAACGGCGACCCAGCCCAGTCATAGTCAACCCTATAAATCTAAGTGATTTATTACTATTCTTCACCAATTGCATGTGGGTCCAAATCTCTCTTGATAGCCTACAGACAATCTTTCGTGCCTGAATAGTCTTAAAGTCATTGCATACCTCACAGACCTCCTTGTAATGTGCATGCGTCAATTGAGATTGGTGTTTTTGTGAGATTATCACTTTTTTACATGCCTTTAATCAACTTTATCATATTATCTTGTATTTTTTGTATCTAACCTTTTGAAGGTGTAGATAATTAGCGTCACAACTCACATTTTTTTCCTTAACTTTTTTTGTGAATCAATTCTTGCATGTTGATCATCTAACTTTCCTTCCCTCATCTTTATCAATCCCTGTGATAGTCGTCGTTGACCCTGTCAGGTAAACATTGACTCAACCTCAGAAGCCCTTACCTTTTGTTCTAGAGCTATCCTCATCCCTTATATGTTCTTAGCCTCTGTTTTAGTCTACTAATCCCTCATCCAGCTCCTCTATTAGGGAAAAATCAACCTATGTGCACCCTAGTCGCCATTGACCAAGGTCCTAGTTTCAAATCTCTCCCCATAGAACATGTTTTTTGATATTTTTCCTAGTTTTTGTTTCTTCAAATCTTCTCTACAGAAAGATCCCAGCATCTTTAGACTTCTGCAGCTACCTGATTTCAATCAAATCCTACATAGTCTGCATATTTTCCTCATGTTCTTGATCCAGTCTCCCAGGCACCACCAACCTACCTTTGCATAATCTGGGTCATTGTCGACCCAGACCAGGTACATTTATCTTTTAGTTATTTAATCAAATCAATATCTAAATCAACCAATATTTCTTTTATATTTTGTCTTCTTTCAGTCTCTTCATATTATCATTATATCATTTTTATTACATCTCTTTTGTTTAACAACGGGGGTTGACATCCACCAAGGAAGTTAATGCTTCTCGGGTCCACTTTGTTGGGCAATCCCCACCCCCAATCATCTAATCAAAATCATTTTTAGTCTTATTTGCAAGTTCCGTCTAGTTTACAGCATCAAGGATCCAATATCATCTAGTTCCCATATCAAGTATCATGTGTTGAGGTACCTTAAACCCTCCATCATTTGAGGTTTTCTAGTTTCTTTAGTAACTAGCTATTTTTATTGGTAACAAAAGAGAAATTTGGATGACAACAAGATCCCACTTAAGGTGTAGGATTAGGGATCCTACTGTGGATCTAATGACTAGAGTGAATCACTATGATGTGCGAACCTCCATGTGTCGATCAATGAGTGTGGTTGTGAGAGTACTCATGTGATGGGGTAGGTGATATACCATTGGTAGTAGTGGCTCCACTATATGAATGGTATCACTTCCGTATCCTCTCATTCAGCTCGTATCTAGTAAATTCAGCTCTCATATGGGTCAGGGCCTCTTCAGCATGCCATTTCAGCATAAACACGTCAGTGTGAAAACTAGACATTGTTGGTTTCCCAGCGTTTGCAAGCAACTACTCTCGTGTCTTCCCCGTAGGGAGTGCAAAGGCATCTCGGAGAATTTGCTGAATAAGATCTCACCAGCCATCAGTAGTAGCTATAAATTACAAATTAAAACAATGCGTAGTTAGAAAACCTCTAAAAATTAAAAAGAGATAGTGTGTAACTTTCTAACAATCTAGTCTAGAGAGTAAATTTGAGAGAATATTATTTCACTTACTTGGATCTCTATGCATTTAGGATGGATCAGTTGGTGTTGGTGGTGGTGCAGGAGCTATAGTAGGCATCTCCTCCACTCTAACCTCCTCTTCTATTATCTCCTTTTTTCCCCTCCATCATCCATAAAATAATTCCTCATCCCCTCCTCCTCTGGCGGTCAAAGGGTCCTCTGAGTGTAGTGTCTCTGCCTCAGCCTATGCCTCAACCCTAGTTACTGTGGAAGCCTCTCCAGTGGTCACCGACATTATGTCACTCTCTATCTCCACCTATGGTTCATTCTCCACCTATACCTCTACCTCAGCCTCCTCCTCCTCCTCCCCCCCATTGTGTGCGAGTACTTCCTCAATATGTATAATCTGCATCGGCCAAGCTGGGTCCCGTGCAATATGAGGCATGTCAATCAAAACTACAGGAGTGATGATGGCCCACCCAAGATTTCCCTTTGAGCAAGCTCTATCCTCTCAGATCCCTTTGTATACTATCGGAACTAATGGGGGTCATCAATATAAGGAAATCCAAAATTTTGTGGCACCCTGTGAACTAGGTGGACCTCCACTCTATCAGTATGATCCACTAACTATGTAGTAGAACTGCATGTAGCCAATGTAATAGTCTCCTCACCCCATAGGTCAGTCATGTCCTAATATGGTTATATGACCATGTCATGTGTGGTGATTGTAGAAACTAGTCAATTTGGCCCCTTAAGTGGAGCCATGTCAACCCATTTGGCTTCTCTAATCACTCCAGGATCTACTATCCCAATGCGCCTCTGATAGGGGATCATGTGCTCATACACCTAACTTATGACTACTGTGTGATGACTAAGGGCCTTTCCTTTCAATCGGATAACTCTTTACAAATCATGATAAGTGGCATTAAGGATATCAATTCCCCATGCATATATGTGGTCATTTTGCTTAGTGCTCTAAATGATGGGTGCCTAACAGTATAGTATCTTATCTCAACCTTTGTCCCTAACTAAGCGCAAATCCAAGATACCAATAATGACCTTATGCAAGGTAGAGATAGGTGCAGAGACAACTAATAACAACCACATTCCATGTTTGGTTGTTGTGTCAGGTGCCTATGCATCCCCCGTATATGTTTCCCAGCTGCAGCCTGTATAGTTGTGCTCAAGCTAGCCAACACCAACTTCCTATCAGTGATAGCAACCCCCATAATCTGGTAGACATCCTATAAGGTGATCATCCACTCCCCGCTAACTCTAGGAATCTAGAAATTTTTGTGTTCTACATCCTAGTAACTCAATAGATTGCATAACAAGTGGATAACAAGTGCAACTAACTGCATCTATGATATCCTCCATATCTCATCCCTATGTAATAATTCCCTCTTATCCTAAGTCAATGAGTCCAATATCGGAGGTAACCAATCACACTCACAAGCTCTACTACATCTAACATACCTCCCTTGCATCCATAAACATCAAAAAGAGAAATTTAGAATCATTTCAATTCATATAAGCTCGCCAAAAACATTATAAAAAAATAATCAAAATTACAAAAATTGTGATACTTGGTCAAAATCTAGACATGCCTCGATAGTTACACAACCTCCACTCTGTGAAGAGCGGTGGTATTGGTGAGAAACTTTGTCATGTGGAAAAACTTGTGGATTTCTTGCCAACAATCTAGGAATCTAAGACCCTCTACTTAACCAGTGCAGCTACGGTATGTGCATGCACGTGAAAAGGTGGACTTCTGTGGTGGCCTTTCGACCGGGGATCCAACAGGGGCACTCCACTGACCCTGCGGCAAAGCTAGCAATCTCTTGCTAGAGAAGACTTTGTCTAAAAGTGGGGAAGCGAGTGAGAAAAGAGGTAGGAGAAGTAATGATATAGGTAGATAATCATATTCCTACACACACACTAGTTAGAAACTTCAACACATGCATTCATGAGAAGAAACAACTCTGTAAATAAAAAAAAGACCAAATAGAATTTATCAATCACAAAGTATCAAGAAACCCCTTAGTCAAAGAAAGCTAGAAACTCCTTCTTCTTATATTGATTTCTCAAACCAAAGTTGTACATAGTGGAGAAATAGAGGAAATTTGAGAATGAGGGGAATGGAAGAATTTGGCTATCTCCTTTTTTCTCTCAAGGTACAATATACTCTTGAGTTTACAAGATCAATCACCAACCCTTTGAAATGGGAATGGCGTTACAATTTATAGAGTGAGAGGTGACTTATCATCTACCCCCCAATGGCTTTTCAAATACCTTAATATGATTTAAGTTTTTTCGTATTCCACTTTAAATATTTAAATCCCTTTTATAATAGCAAGGTGACTTAAAGTTACATTATATTTCTAAAGTCACTTAAGTCATATTAAAAAGTGCAAACCCCAACGTGAAATTAGAATATTGGAAAGTGAGAGAAAGTTGGGGGGAAGAGGAGAGAGAAAGAGAGGGAGAAGAAGAGGAGATGCCATCCCAGATGAAGTTCGATGATCCTTGCTGATGCAAAGCTCTGATGCAACAAAGTTCTGAATGTCCCATTGTGCCAAAACTACCCTTTGAGTGTGACTTACTATTTTTAGTAAGTGTGAATTGCGAGCCAAGATGACATTTTTGGTGACCTTTCCTACGATGCTCCCTTTATGTTCACTGCCTTACTTATGGCATCTTCAAATGATGGCTTACCTGAAGTAACATACCCCTATGCAAAGAGACATGCTATTTTTTGCAAGTGTGCCACGAATGTCAAAATGCAACAAAACGGGTCTTGAAATTTTGGGTTTTATTCCAGGGTTCCACGCTCTGAATTTGAGTAATACCTTCATATGAACAAGTGATAAAATGATTTTTTCATCCATGGGGGTAGAATATTGACAAAAAAATCAGTCCTCCATATCCCTAAAAAATAGGGACTTCATGGCACAAAAACTAGTTTATGTGAAACTAGATTTTCCAACAATCATTCCCTCCAATTTTTGGATGATTTCACCCGTCGGGTCTTCGGGAATTTGAAAATTTCTTCGAGGAGGGTAGAATGCTGATAAAAAACACATCCCTCCATATCCCTAAAAAATAGGGACTTCATGGTGTGAAAACTAGTTCGCGCGAAACTAGATTTTTTGACGATCGTTTCCTCCAATTTTTGGGCGATTTTGCCCACTGGAACCTTGAGAAGCAGAGAGGTAGCTCGCTGATTTTTTCCATTACTGTGTCATGGTGGCCATTAATGGAGCTTGAAAATTATAGGTCTAGTTTTTGTCTCCATTTGTGAAGAAAATTATATTTTTGATGTGGGTTTTTTCTTCTGGTGCTTCACGTGCGATCTTACTTCAATCCGGCAACCGGTTTGACGGGAAATCCCACTTCTTTCTTCGTTGAGCCAGAAATGAGATTTCTTCATTGTGGATGCTCTATCGCACAAGGGGGGAGTTTGAAGGTGTATTTTTGATGGTCTTGGTCAGAGGAATGAACATCACCAAATGGTTCTTTGTTTCATGCTCCGGCTTGCAATATTTATTCAGATCTTTGTTTATAGGTTATGGAGATTTTCACCATTTTCTTCCTCTTGTTCTTCGTTTCTCCTTCTCGTTTTGATGAAAAATCCTTCTGAGACCTGCACATCACTGTGGGGAATGTTTTTCAGTTCTTGGGTTGAGCTGCTCTGAGCATTTGCAATGGCGGAGTGATGGTATAATGTTGCAGAGGAAGTATGGAGGAATGAAGTGCACATATAACTGTTAGAAGTTAGAAGCGGTAAAAAGCAGCACTTTGAGAAAATTAAAAAGATATGCACAAGTAGAGTTTGGGTGAATTTTTCCACACTTGAATTCCCTAACCTCAGGGATGTGAGGGACATCAATTTCCACAATGGTCAAGACGGCGACACGTGGCACTAGATCCAATGGCAGGGAATGAAGGAGGAAAAAGCTGCTTTAAAGCACTGGGAGTTGAAAGTTGGTCACGTGGGTGTCCAAATGACTCCCTATGGGGGATGGGAACATTTTTCAAGGTCTGATGTCCCCCACCTTAGGTGCATAAGGGAAATCAAATTCCACAGTGGTCCTGGAGCTGACACGTGGCGCCCAATCCAACGGTAGGGAATGGATGCTCCAAAAATGCACCTGGGGGCTGAACTGTCAAGTCTGGAGGTCACATGAGGGTCTAAGAGGTCATATGAGGGCTGAGATAATTTTCCAAGGGGGTTGGGTGCACTTTTCTGACCTCAGGGGATATGAGGGACACAAAATCCCACCAGGCTCCTGGTGCTGACACGTGTCCTCCCGAAAAAATTGGCTAAGTCCTAAACTTGTGACAGTGATAACTTGAGCTCCCGATGGACCTTTTTGGCAAAATTTTATATGATCCTGACTGGAAATGGCCTTTTGAATCCAATGGTGGGGTATCATGTCTTATTATTCCATTTGATCTCTTAAAAATTGGAGTTTTTGAATTTTTACTCCACTTGTGCCTGAGAAAAACTACCTTCCAATCATATGTGCCAAGGTATTGTGAAAAATATTATTCCACCATCATGTATGTATTTGAATACTCTTTAAAAATATGTTTATTTTTACTTACAACTCCATTCAGAGCTCTCATAATCTTCTTCTGAAGCCCAGTGGCTGTTTTAGGCCTGTGTACTTGTCTATGCTTGTGAACCCTGTTTTTACTCAGACTGCTACAAGTCTTGAAAAACTTCTCTAAACATTCAAAAATCATTTCTTTTATGTCATAAGGTATTCCATTCACCTCCATGTTTAATTTTTCCCTTCCGTTATGCTCCAGGGGGTCAATCTAGTCCTGGGAAGGCCAGCGACAGCCCTTCCTGTGACTCCCCAAAATTTGCATTTTCAATGAATTCCTAAAATCACCTAGGGGAATGGATGGAATTTCCTAAATCACCTAGGGGGAGGATATAACATTGGTTTGAAGGTAATTTGGAATGACTGGATAGAGCTGGGGTTTCCTAGGAATGATAAAGCATGAAAATTTTGGCATAGGGGTATAGTTGTCGTGCTTAGAAATTTCCAATTTCCCTGTTGCACATTTGCACGAAAATAGGTAGTATCAAATATGTGTCATGTATATTGAAATTTATGAATTTCTGAGCTTAATATCATGTGGTTGAGCAAAGTGATTCATGTTAATGAGTTATTTAATTTGAATTGTGTCTTAAGGTCTATGTTTTGAAGGTCTAAGTCTGAGTGTGTTATCAATGGTGTGAGTTCATGTTTGGATCTAAGATATTTAGGGTATGTGCTATTAATAAGAGATTCCTAAAACTATGTTCATGGTCTAAGTCATCCATTATGATGCCAAAGTATAAGAGTATTTCTTAGTCTAATGTCATCTTTGTGTTATACATTGTTAATTTTTAAGGGTTTTGACTAATTTCTCACTCTTAAGGGGAGTCAAGAGATAAAAGGAAAAAGGGACTCAAGGTAAGAGGTTTTAAAGCTGAGTTAGATGGTCTACCATAGTCTCAAGATCCTCTAGGTAATTTCAACTGCATTCTCATGAAGGTCTATAAAAGGTAATCCAGAGTCAAATTTCACTGAGTGGGTAAGTGGAAATGATTTCTAAAATATGAGAAATGTAAAGCTACCTATGTGAGATATGTTGTCATGATCAGTTAAGTATTTGGATATATGGAAGTGTAGTTTCTTCATGGGATGAGTTATTTTATTCATGTGTAAGGGCACCCTCATGAGTTGATTGATAAAATATTTTTGATGGTCCATATGCTCCAATTGATCTAATATTTTGGTAACAAATACTACAATCTCATAAAAGATGTCAAAGAGGTTTCATGATTAAAAAGGTGGTGTATCAGTGCATAGAAGTCAAAATTACATGCTACAGGGTAGAACAAGTTCTACTTTGATCTTCAAGAAGGTTAAGATAAATTCGATATGGTTTCAAGTGTTTCCCTTAGGATCTTTAGGATTCTCTAGAGGCTAAGAGAAAGTCATGAATTTATGAAGTCTACAACCAGATGATGGATCAAGTCAGAAGATCTCTATTAGCCACACAAAATATATGAAGTGTCATAGTTAGGTATGTGATTCTTTAGCATGTTCTTGTAGCTTATTTCAAGTGGTGTCAAAGAATTGAACACAAGACAAGAAAACAAATAATGAGATGTTAAATCCATGAAGGCTCTTGATCTAATGGATGGTGAGTTTGAATACCATAAGAAGATACTATTGTTCAGTGTTTTTTTTAGTCTGTAGAATCAAGGTATGTACTCTTTCACTATGAAAAAGGGGCTTTTGAATACATAAAAAGGTTGAAATAATGCCAAAGAAGAAAATGTTACTCCCCAAATGTCATGACTAGAATGTGAAGAGTAATTTGAGCTCATGAAGGCAAAATTTATGCTTCTATGTGACACATTGAGTGGTGCAACCTTGGTATAGTCCGAGTTTTCTCTTGATAGTGGTATTCATAGTTAGTGTTGTCTTGATGACTGAGGATATTGTATTGAGCTTGATAAAATGAGTTCAAATGATCTCAAACGTTCTTTATTCTGTATAAAGGTAGTTTTTCATTCCTTGAATTTGCAGTTGATGGAGCTTGGTCTTCATGATAAGAGTTGGGTCTCTTAGAATATGATCCAAGTTACAAGTATTTATTTTGGGATTTTTAGTCTTCTTGTACATTGTAGAAGTCTTTGATTCCTTATGATGGTCTAGTAACAAGGAGTTTCAGTTGAAGTGCATAAATATCAAGAAGAGTTAAATAGTGTTTCAAGTTTATTCTAAGATAAATATCAAATGAAGGGTCTTGAAGTATATTCTAAGCCATTAAGGAGTAAAATTTCATTCTACAAGTCAGGGGAGGAATTTTTTGTGCATCTACAAGTATAAATTCTTCATGAAATAATTTAAAGAATGGTAAGCTCAAGTTTTTGTGCTTGGTATTGTGTGAAAAGAGCGTCTCAAATTCATGTTTCAAGTGAACACAAAAGTGTGAAGATACAAGATTGTTTTGGTAGGTTCTTGAGTTCATTACCTTCAAGTATTTCAAAAGTATTATCCAATGTTTCACTTTACATCATCACAGTTAGGTACTTTGAAGGATTTATCTATGTAAATTCAAGTGAAATAGTGTACTCTAGGTACAAGGTTTGTGAATGAAGGTGTAAAGGACCTCACCATAGCCAAATTCATGAAATTAGAATATTGTATTTATTTCAAAGGAGATTCTACATATGGAAAGTAAGATTATTTCTCTTTTTATTAGGTCCAAGACTAAAATGATTCTCATAACATGAAATTAATGAATTCACGTGGTTTTAAGTTGTGGACACATGCATTGTAATTGATTCAAGAACTCTACTAGTGGTTATATGACATTGTGTTGATGGATTGAAGCCTTCAAGTTCTTTCTGATATAAGAGGGATCTGAAGGTGGAGATAGAGGTATTTTATCATGAAATGAGGATGTATATAATAGAAAAAGAGTTTGACACAAGTCTGTATACAAGTTCAAGAGCATGAAAAGACAATGTGACTATTTTCTTCATGTGGTTTATTC
Source organism: Taxus chinensis (assembly GCA_019776745.2). NCBI lineage: Eukaryota > Viridiplantae > Streptophyta > Pinopsida > Cupressales > Taxaceae > Taxus > Taxus chinensis. Next base: position 82,422,589 of record CM034150.1, on the reverse strand, counting down.
TCAGAGCTCTTTTAGCATCTAGTTTGCATTTAAGGACAATGATGAATATATGGACTAGTAGTAGTAAGTGATCTTTAGGTATGTTGATGAATCCTTTAGTTGAAGTGTGTATCATAACTTGTTTTAGTTGTCTTTTCAAGAAAATTTGGAGATATGTCCCAAATAGAAACAACATCTAGGGTATGAAAAAGTACGTATATATTCATCTCATCAAGAAACCAAATGATTCTTCAAGAGCGCATGAAAATATATGAAAAAATGAATAAAGGTGTCTTAGCATGTCTAAGGTCTTAAGTGAGTGAAAATGATCAATTACTCTTTCCTTTACTATGTGTGTGCTTGAAATTCAAAGTATAAAGATTGGTATGTGAGTTGAAAATTGATGTTTTACAAGACTAAAGGGGATATAAATGAATGAATGTGTTAATCAATTGGGTATTTATTGAGATTTATATTCAGAGACTTGATGTAATCCTGTGTAGAGGTCTACAAAAGAGATTGACTGAGAAAGTGTGGATAATAGTATCTAGAGACCAAAGGAGAAGTAAAAAAGGACTACACATGTATAAATACGCTTAGAAGACTAGATAAACTTGAGTATGGTTCTGAGTGTGTAATGTTGTTTAAAAATGACCAAAAATAGTGTTGTGTATTCAAAAAACCTCTAAGCATCAAGTGAAGGTTAAAGGCCTATGGTGAGCTTCAGAAGTCTATGATGTATCATTAAAAGAGATAGTATGTTTGGTTTAAGGATTGTTCAACCATCTACGGTGTTCATGTGAGTTTAGAACAGATATGATAAGTGTGCTCATAGCTTGAAATAAGATTTTACAGTTCTGAAAGTGTGTTCGAGACAATGAGAGTCATTTTTCTCTCTCACACATTTTTTGAAGGTAAATAAGATTTGAAATCACTAAGAAATTGCTTTGGGGAAGAATCAAATTGTTTGTGTTATCTCCAATGCAAGAAACAAGGTAAGAGGTCATTTTTTTGTGATTTCAGCTAAAATTGAATGCAATGATTCTAGGGGGAGTCATAAGGGATGAATTCATGAGGTATATTGGTCTATACGGCCTATAAAACTTTGTCAAAAATGTACTAAAGTTGGTGTTTAGATATTGTGGTTTCAAAGTATGGTTTAATAGAAATGAAGAAAAATGATGTTTTTGAGTGTGTCTAAGACCTTGAAAGTGGTAAATGACATGAATGAAGTCTAAAATAAGGATTACATGCTCAGGGGGATCCTTGTTTAGGTTCATTACATGTCAAATTGATCATCATTTGCTACTGAAGGAGCCAAAGAGGAGAGAATTTTATCTCAGGGGGAGCTACTTGGGTAAGTAAGTCAATTTTGAGCATTGTTATCATGGTCATTGTCTTGTGCTGTCATTTTTCATGTCTTAGAGTAATTATATCCTTTTTCATAGATGGAAAAGGTGGATAGAGGCATCAGAAACATGGGAAAGTGTCTTGTAAGTGTGTTTATCATATGGTCACCATCAATGTTTCTCAATATGGTTGTCATAAATGACAAAGGGGGGAAATTGTTGACTATTGTGTAGTTATGTTATCATTGATGTCAACCAAAATTGATGGAAAAAGGTTTCATGGCATGGTATGAGTCTCTATTAGGTGTCAATCAGATGTCAAGCATGAAGGTTGATTGATAGTTTCAAGTTTAGTGAAGGTCTATAGTGTCCTAGCGCATGGTTGAGCTAGTATACTCACTGTATGATCTCTCTTGAGTTAGTTTTAGGTTTTCATGAGGTCAAAAATGGATGTTGTGATGTGTCTTGAGTGTATATGTGTTTTTATAAGGTCAAAAAGGTCAAGTCATTGGTTGTTAACATTGATTCAGGTCTTTCCATGGTTATTTCTTGCCCTGGAGTGTGCAGAATGAGTTACATGTATGATACTTAGACCAAATCATTCTTTTTGGAGAATTTTTTCAGCATTTTAGTGGTTTACCTGAGGTGTATGGTGAGTTTTAGGTGACTATTCAGTAGTTTGATGCTTTGAATGAGGTCCTTGGGAAGTAAATAGTGAGAAATATACAGATAAGAAAATGAGATTACCTGGAAATATTGAGAAGTGATTATGACATTATGATGATTATAGATGTTAGTAGGGTGTGTGCTTGTATTTTTTAAAAACTTTTAGGTTTCCATGATGAGTATTTTGTATGTTATGTCAGTTTTGATGGATTAGGGTCAAGAACAAGGTTGATTCCAACTTGAATTGGATCTTCTGATCCTCACCCTAATTTGTGTGATTTTCATGGGACCATGTGGCCTTATGGGATGATTCTAAATTGAGTTTAGAATGTTGCAAAAAAATAATGAGGTAATTTAATTATCATGTTTTAATTAACGAATGTTAAGAACATAAACAGACATGATCGCTTGTGCAAAAGGGTTTGTAAGGGATCAAAAGCACCTAAAAGTAGATGTGATAAGAACAAAAAAAATCACCCCTGGGAAATGGTGTCTGTGTACAAAAATTCATATGGTTTTCTAGGATTTTGTTTCTTTGGAATGAAATCAAATTTTAATATGGATGCTTTTAATTAGATGTGCTCGATCAGAAGGCCTACATGATATCATGTCAGGTTCACCCAAAATGTATGGTGAGCTAAGAATGTTTCTCAATAACTAGCAACAAGTAGGAGACACACATGAACTAGCAAATAGTGGATAGATTACATTCTACTGTATTCTAAGATAGATCTTCGATCTGGATATCATTAATTACAGATTAAGGATGAGGACATTCATAAAATAGCTTTTAGAACAAGGTATGGACATTATGAGTTCACAATTTTACCCTTTGTGTTGATCAAGAATTTCGCGCTTGTTACCTGTCCAAGTTAATGCACCAAACTAAACACAAAAACCCTGAAAAACTCCAATGAAATCGATACCTGATGGACAAGATCTGAAGATGTAGATGGATAAGGAAGCCGATGTAGATAAGACGGGTGCACACGAGCAATTCTGCACAGTAGATCCAAGTAACCTGCGAGACATCGATGCTTGACAGAAAAATACCACGTTAAAAGATATTTAGGTGGACTACCCGAGAAGCGGATCCGGGAAGCGATAGGCTCCCTCAGTGGATGTCAATCCATGTTTTCAATTAAGTAAAGAAATATACATGATAAAAGATGTACGTACAAGACTAGATTTTCTGATCAAAGTGATAAACGAAATCTAAACAGCAGGTAGAAAGCAACAGAAAACAGGGAACTGTGAAAAATGAAGCTGGATTTGTGTTACCTGCATCTTTTTACCTGTCTACAGGGAGATCAGCGTCGATTAGGTAGAATCAGCATCGACTGTTGGAAATCAGCATCGACTGATGTAGATCGGCGTCGATCCGAGATAAAGTGCGAGAAGATTTGGAAATCAGAAAGCAAAGGCCAGATCGTCAATGTCTGTTGGATTTGCGGAAGCCGGATAGATACTAGCGAGACTCCACCCGTGCTGGGTGTAGGAAAAGAGTCACCAGAAAATCAATGGAGACGTGAGATGTTGATGTGATAAGAGCAGAGTAACGGTGCTCCTCTCAAGGATTGATTTGGACAAGATCCGCTCTCATTCGATAGATAATGTTCACACTTGATGCTAAAAGATCTCTCATTCTCTCTCTTACTATCTGTGTCTCTGTGTCACGATCTGTCTCTCTCTCTCTCTCTTTTTTCATCCTCGTGTCCTCCCAGAACTGAGTTTTGGGCCTCCATTTATAATCGGCACCGCTCCGAAAAATCAGCGTCGACCGAGTACCGGTCGGTGCCGATCACAGAACAGACTCCCGAGACGGCCAAAATGAACGATTTCTGGAAAGATAAGAGTTATCCCTCCACCTCAAATACAGGAAATATCCCACTTTGGGAGGAGGAGAAGTAGGGGTGATACATGGATAGGATAAATATGGGGTAGATAAGTGGTTAGGATATATGTGAAGAGGTGTAATTAAATAGTTAATATTTAATTACTCACGGGTAAAATATAATGGGGTGAATTAAACTTAGGATAGGTGTTTAAATCACAAATTGAATAATATCCCAAGGGGATAGTGGCGACATAAACGTGCCCCAGGTCACCTGAGAGAGAAAACGCGCACAAGGGACACCAAATTGGATAATCAATTTTAGGTGTCTACATTTTGCCCCTTTTTGTCAAGTAACTTGCGATAAGCAAGGTTATGAGACAAAAACAAGGAGATGGAAGAAGGGAAGAAAAAGTGATGATGTGATCCCCCTCAAACTAGGGATGGGATGGGTGATAGAACAAACGATCCCAAGTTTGAAAAAGGTAGATGAAAATGCGGGATGCCCCAGCTGGATGTTTGGAGTAGACTGGATCATTAATGACGCACAAAAATAAATAAAGAGGCAGCAACCTAAGGAACTCACATTGGTAGGGTAGACTAGACGGTCTCCTCATGAGACGACGTTAGTACCTACAGACCCATGAGTGTAAGGAGGGCTGCAAAATAGTCAGCATTTAAAGAGAGACACATTGGTAGGGACAACTAGACAGTCTGCAAAGCAGATGACGTTAGAGCCTACAGACCCGTTAACTCAAAGCTGCCAAAAAAGTGTGAGTGCCCCATGCAAAGGGAACAAACTCGAAATGGATGATAATATCGAAAAAGTATGCACCAAAAGGCAACATTCAGCGTATAATGATGACCAGATAAATAAGTCAAGCATCAACACCATGGCAAAGAGATATGGAAAATCGGCGGCGATTCCACTAATCAGCGACGACCTAAATAAACGGTGCCGACCAAACAAATCGGCGCCGACCGTTCACAACACATATAAATATGAGAACGGAAAACGTGAACGATTGATTCAGAGAGAGTCAAAAGTTGGATTTGAGCACCATGGAAGCCTCTGGAAGTGGTCAAAAGCGCAGGAGGACACGACCTGGGGTAAGTGGTTCTTCTTGAACCCGTCGTATTTATTTTATTATATTTTATTATTATTATTTTTGGTTTTTTTTGTGGGAGGCCAAAGTGTGTTATACACCCAGCCTGACAATTGGCGTCGATTGTTATAATCGACGCCGATTTTATGTAAGCGGTGCCGATTAGTATTAATCAGCGTCGACCACTGATTAACGACACCGATTGGATAGATCATGTTGATGAGAATGATACAATTTGTTTCGGATGTTCAGATTTGGGTAAATATGAAGCTAATATTGCTATTGATGTCGTGGATGCAGGCACGAGAGGTACTACACATGAGGGATGCTATTTCTGAGCTACTGGAGACCATTCTCCCTGACGTCACTGACGTAAATTGGCGCCACTTAGAGTTAACGGGGCTCGGGGGCTTTCGATACTACAGACGAGTGCCACGAGATGTAGAGTTTATGCAAGCACTAGTGCGACGATGGGATAGCCAGACTTGCACTTTTTGGTTTAGGATGGGTGAGATGACCATCACTCATGAGGATATATACAGGATTTTAAGGCTGCCGATCACTGGGGATTGGATAGAGATTACGCCACGAGAGCAGCAGCAGAGAGCCCTAGTTCGATTGTATGGAGACAGGGCAGACGATTCAGAGATAGTGTCTGGGGCAGTGAGGATAGCCTCACAGTACATGTAGGATGTTCCCAGGAGCAGACGTATAGTTTTGATTCAAATGGCGATCTCCTATTTTGCTCTACCAGATTCAGGAGGTGGGATATTCTCACTGTTATTAATAGATTGCGTTTGTGACATCCTGCAGTTCAGACAAGTGTTTTCCTTTGCTAATGCCTTGATAGCTCAGATATATCATGAGTTATGGATGTATACTACTGGCCGGAGGATAGGTATTGATGTCAGTTTTGTGCTCCATTGCTGGGCATATGAGCATATAGCAGTGATCAGGCCATCTGGGCTTCCTTGGATGCCAGTAGCAGTGGGAGCTATTGATTACGGATTCCGGCAATGGCGGGCTGATATGGCTTCGGGAGATACAGGGAGATCCGCATATTGGTATGCTGAGCATTTCAAGACGCTGACACCAGAGCAGGTCATCTGGAGACCATATCGGGTATTTCCGACATGGGCCGGTCAGGATGCTCACTTGGTGGCATTGAGACGGAGCAGGGTGGTTAGGGGTTATAGGCCTGATATGTGGGAGCACGTCCTGTTTATACGGGTATTGAGACAGTTCGGCCTAGTACAGACAGTGCCGACTACTTACAGGCCTTACAGGTGAGACAGTAGAGAGACTGATTTGCCGATTTTGATCCCAGCAGATCCATTGGGAGAGGCCCCACCCTCCACAAACAGTGATGACAATGCTGGAGGATATGGCTATGGTGTTGGAGAGACTAGAGGGAGAGCACGCCACCCTGACGCATACACACCAAGTGGCTCTCGAGGAGATCAGAGCTCTGACAGTGGAGAGGGATGCCCTGATTTTGGAGAGAGACACCACTCGCCAGGAGCGAGATACAGCGATCCAGCAGAGGGATCACTACCATCAACATAGGGAGGCCCTCAGGGCCAAGTATGGTGATACAGGTACCATGTCAGAGTCTGGTACACAGGGCACAACCCTAGGAGGATCACCACAAGTAGCACCAGCGGCCCCAGCAGCACCATCAGCACCATTACGAGCACCGCGTACCGTGAGCTTGAGCACATATCAGTCTCTCCTTGCTGAGGTGAGATACTATGAGGATGCCCTAGCGCAGCATGCCCCAGATGTGCCTCGGTATGGGGCGAGGAGGAGATCCACGATGGCCATAGCGAGCGGGGCATCAGAGGGAGGGAGCACCGGGAGAGACCGAGGTGGGCAGAGGCCTCCAGTAGCAGGTGCATCTAGCTCGATAGGCAGCGGCCAGGAGAGACAGCCTGGTCCAGAGGAGGGTGGAGGAGATAGTGTCCTCCATGCATCAGATTTTACGATATAGGGATTGATATATTTTGTATCAGTGTAGTGATGTAGCCTCGATTGGAAGGCATTGTATAGATGGCTTGATTGAGAGCCACCCATTTTTTGTTGTACAGACACTTATGTATATATATAGATTTATCATTGTTTTTGTCATATGATTGTTCCCCTATTTTTTAATTTTGATATGCATGGATAGATGTAGCGTAATTGTGATGGATGTAGACATAGATCGATAGATGATAAATAGATGTGATTGGATGAACATAGACATAGAGGATAGATAGATGTGATGTAATTTGATGTGATTGATATGTGGATATAATTTTGATGAAAAATAGATATAGATAGATGTAATGTAACTTGGATGTACATATTTTTAGATATTTTGATGGATAGATGGATAGATGTGATTGATGTATGGATTTAATTTTGATGAAAAATGGATATAGATAGATGTAGTGTAACTTGGATGTACAAGTTTTTAGATGGTTTGACGGATAGATGGATAGATGGGACTGATAGATTCGGTATGTTTGAGATTTTAATTTAATTTTGATGAAAATAGATAGACAGATCCACATGTGTTGACAATACATGCTTTGATAGATAAGATGAAATTAGATAGATGATAAATTTTGATTAAATTAACATGTGAAATGTCAATTTGACTTGATGAATAACAAAGAATAATGGGGAATATTCTTTGTGAGAGCCAAGGGTGTAATGAAAATGACCTTGACTAGAAATAAAGGAAATATACCCAGATAAGAAAGAAAATGATAAGCTGGACTCTCAACCGACCATAGATAGAATCTGGATAGGAAATCAAAAGATAATGCATGCAAGGCCCTATATGAGGTTAAAATAAACCTGACACTAACTAGCCGCAAACCAGATTTAGGAGGGAAACGAAAGGAGCAGTAAGTAGGTATCTTGTCAGAATTTACAAGGGACAGAATACATGTCCATACTGGGAAAATAGGATTCTCCATATGATAGAAAAAAGGTCTTATATCTCAGCTTCATGATTTCTGGCAGAAAAGCAAACTGATCAATGTGGGAAGTTTGCTAGATATGGAAAGACTGATCAATACAGGAAGTCTTTCAGTGATGCTAAAAAGTGTATAAACTGACTGAAAGGCTGATCAATTGCAAGAAGCCTTGAATATTTCTTTGAGAAACAGTCATCCTTCCAGGGAGCGGTCTGTATTTTGAATTTTAATGATAGCCATCCTTCGAGGGCATGGTCTATATTTTTTTTGATTCATTTGATTGTATGGGTAGCTGTCCTTCAAGGGATCAGTATATCCCCTTTTTTTTTTCTTTTTTTCTTTTTTTTTGAAAATATTTTTGGAAGAAGCTAAGTTTAGACCTAGATAGATCAGATAGAGGGGAAGAAAACATATAAAGAACATACACTCATGCCCCGAGTAGATCCGATTAAGATAAGCACTTGGGACAAATGAAACAGTGATTAAGGTGTTACTACCATGAGGAGAAACATATCCAGAAGAAAAATGCTATGAGTAGAGCCGCGATACTCATATTTAAGGTAAAAAAGACAATAGGCGGAGAACCACATAATTTCAAATCACCATGAAAGTATATGACTGGTTGTTAGACGGATGAAAGATCTGTCTTGCGACTAGATTTGTGTAAGATAGATTTTAACAGTAGAAGGGCCGTAGATGCAAGGCATTAAGAGGTTCCACTTCGGGTACCATGGAAGATAGACGATAAGCTCCAAACCCATATTTATGAGTAATAACGTACGGACCCATCCAGTTGGGAGAAAACTTACCACGCTGACTCCTTTCGAGTGTAGTGAAATTTTTATTTTCTTTAAGAACAAGATCACCAATTTTGAAGTCACGGTGCTGCAAGTGCTTGTTATAAGCATGTTTGACACGCTCAAGATAGACTTGATGATGTTCAAGAGCGTTGAGATTCCGCTCATCTAATAATTCAAGTTGTGCTAGACGATTTTGACGATAGTCCTCATCGGAGACAAATTCTCTAAGAGAAACACGGAGAGATGGGATTTGGACTTCCAAAGGAAGAACAGCCTCAGAACCATAGATGAGAGAGAAGGGAGTAGCACCAGTAGGAGTACGAATGCTAGTTCGATAAGCCCAGAGAGCAAAAGGGATATGTAAATGCCAATCTCTACCAGCTCGACTAGTTACCTTTGCAAGGATATTACGCAAAGTTTTATTGGAAGCTTCGGCCTGACCATTAGCTTGAGGATAGTATGGAGAGGAAAAGCTGAGCTTGATATTGAAAGCGTCGCAGAGGTTCTGCAAATCAACATTCTTGAAAGACTTACCATTATCTGTAATGAGTTTTTGTGGAACACCAAAGTGACAAATGATGTGCTGATAGACAAAATCAACTATGGGTTTAGCTTTTGTTGAAGAAAGAGGGATAGCTTCCACCCACTTAGTAAAGTATTCAGTGGCAGTAATGATAGAATGATGACGATGTGAAGAACGAGGATTGATGAGACCAATGAGATCAAGACCCCATTGCGAAAAAGGCCACAAATCCGCTGTAGGTTGTAAAGCTTGACTAGGGATATGTGTGAGATTGGAATGTTGTTGACACTTGATGCATTTCTTAGTGTATTCACAACAATCTCGATTAAGAGAAGGCCAATAATATCCCAAACGTAAGATGCGTTTAGCTACGACCAAGCCACTAAAATGTCCACCACAGATACCGTCATGGACCTCCTGGATAGCTTTAGATGATTCAAGGGATTTGAGGCACTGAAGCAAAATACCATCAAAGTTGCGTTTGTAGAGGATCCCGCCTAGAATAGTATAGCGATTAGCGCGTAGGATAAAAGATCTTCTACCATTGGAAGTCAGATCTGGAGGAAGCACCAAATGAGATAGATAATCAACGATCTATTGATACCACTCATCCTGAGTATGGGTTGTGACAGCATGGATTGAAGTTGATTGCCTAAGATGAGATGGTTGATCTAATCATTGTACAACCACATAAAGTCTTGAGTCCTCGGTAAAAGGTGGGATAAGTGAGGCTAACGAAGCCATTGTATCTGCGAATCGATTCGCAGTGCGAGGAATAGCTTGGATAGTGAATTTATCGAAAGATTGGACTTGAACGAGAATGATATCATGATATTTTTGAAGGATATCATTCCTGCATTGATAGACACCCGTGACTTGATTAACGATGAGTTCAGAATCACCAAAGATGTCAATATGATGAGCACCGAGATTAATGGCATTTTGAAGACCCAAGACAAGAGCTTCATATTCAGCCATATTATTGGTGCATTCAAAGTTCAATTTGTGTGTGACTGGGATAGGCGTACCCCAAGGAGGAATCATCACGAAACCCGCACCTCCCCCTTGCTGGCATTTGGATCCATCAAAGAAGAGATTTACTTTAAATGGAGTTAGACCAAATTCAATTTGTTGGATATATTCATCGGGGAATCGAGCAAGGCGGACTTGAGTGTCTGGAAGAGGAGCATCAGCTAGTTGATCTGCAATGACCTGACCCTTGATAGACTTTTGTGGGATAAACTTGAGATCAAATTCAGTCATAAGCATGAGCCAACAAGTGATACAATCATTGTGATAAGACTTCGCATGAATTGTCTTGAGTGGATTGACACTTGTGACAATGTAAGTTTTGTGATTAAGGAGGTAATGACAAAGCTTAGAAGTTGCGAAGAAGAGAGCACAACACAGCCTTTCAGCTTCGGAATAACGTGTTTCATACTCATGGAGGGTGTGACTGATGTAATAGACAACTTGTTCTTTACCGCAAGCGTCCCGATGCGAGAACATGGCTCCCAGAGCGTGGTCAGTCATAGAGATATAAAGATAGAAAGGCTCCCCCTCGCGTGGAGGTGTAAGCACAAGTGGGGAAAGTAGATAAGCTTTGAGATCATTGAAGGCCTTTTGGCAATGTTCATCCCATTCAAAATGAACATTCTTACGGAGGAGATGATGAAAAGGTTGACAACGGTCCGATAATTGTGAGATAAAATGACGCACTGATTGAAGACGTCCTTGGAGACTGCGGAGTTGCTTTAAGTTAGAAGGGGGAGGCATCTCAAGGATAGCTTTTATTTTTGCGGGGTCTACTTCAATACCCCTAATGGAAATGATAAAACCTAAAAGTTTACCAATGAGAATGCCAAACACGCACTTAGATGGATTTAGATGAAGACAAAAGCAGATAAGCCTCTCAAAGAGAGGTGCAAGAATGAAAAGATGATCTTGACGACATTTGGATTTACCGAGGAGATCGTCAACATAATCTTCCACAGTTTTGTGTAAGAGATCATGGAAGATGTAGGTCATTGCTCGCTGATAGGTTGCTCCTGCGTTCTTAAGACCGAAAGGCATGACACGATAACAAAAGGTCCCCCAAGGAGTTATGAAAGAAGTCTTATGTTGGTCTTCTGGTGCGATGAGAATTTGATTATATCCAGATAAACCATCCATAAGAGAAATCATCTCATGACCCGCAGTTAAATCCACGAGTTGGTCGATATTAGGTAAAGGAAAATCATCTTTTGGACAAGCAAGATTAAGATCCCAGAAGTCGGTACAAATTCAAATTTTCCCAGTAGCTTTAGTTACTGGTACTACATTAGAAACCCATTGTGGATAATCGATGGGTTGGATGAAGTTAGCCGAGAGCAAGCGCTGCAATTCTTCTTTAACAAGAAGGGCTACTCTAGGGTGCATTTTACGTAATTTTTGTTTAACTGGTTTGATGTTGGGAAGAGTAACAATATTGTGGACCACAATATCAGGATCGAGTCCTGGCATATCCTCATATGCCCAAGCAAAATCTTGATGATGGTTGGAAAGAAAAGTGGTAAAGTCTCCTAATTCCTGTGGATTAAGAGACTGGCTGACCTTAATGATGCGAGGGTCTTTAGAAGTCCCTATATTAAGGTCGACAGTGGCTTTGTTGAGTAGCGTAGACGTGTCAGAAGGAATGGTTTTAGGAAGATAGGAATCCTCTGCCCCCAGATAGGTGAGGATAGAATCATCATCCGCACAGTGGATAGTGTTGATAGTAGGAGAGTCATCTCCAACTATTTCAGGGAAGATTAACGGTATGGAAGTGGACTTGTCGTTAGTCTTATAGGCTAGCGGCCCTAAGGAAATGGTATTGATCAAAAAAAAAAGTTAGACGGGATGGAAATGGCGTCGTCCACGTTGAGTGATGCTTCTGACTTAGCGGGAGAAGATGGTTCCTCAATAGGAAGAGGCTCATTGAGAATAGTGACGGTGGCTTTTGAAAGAGGTTTAAATCCTAAACCAAATTTTTGATGTGGCTTGAGAGTTGGAATGGACGCGAGGTCATGCACACCTTGTTCATATTTACCGAAGCCAAAGCCCTTCCATGCGCATCGATATAAATAAGTTTTTACAAACGTGGGATTCTGTAGATAATCAAACCCTGTTAAATAAGGTTTGGTCCTAGGAGGAGAATCCGGGAAATAGTGAGGCATATCAAGACCACCATAAATGAAATTAGTCTGTTGATTGGGCAGACCAATGGTGACGATGCGACCAAGACCTGGCTGATATTCAGGTTGTTTGTCTGGTCTACCATACTCACTAGGTTTGAGATGGGCGTAAAAAGAAAGGAGAAGAAGCTCTCCTAGTGAGAAACGCTGCAATGTCTCTTCTAAATTTTGTACATCTGGTAGTTTTGTTGTAGGTATGGAAGAAGATGAGGCCCCGTCAGGAGAATAGGCATTTTCCTTTAAAGGGGCAGACCCTGTGGTCATGTCGCATTGCACGGAAGGAAAAGGATCTCCTGGATGAGTATATATTTTGCCCTCATATTGATATTTTAAGCATCGATGGAGCGTGGACGGGACACAATGCATTGCACGAATCTAGGAGCGTCCGAGGATCATATTATAGTGGAATTTCCCTTCAAAAATGTAGAAGAGTTCGTGAAGCAGCTTCTTACCTACTCGAATGGGTAAGACCACAGTTCCTAAAGTAACTGCTAGCTGATCGTTAAATGATCGAAGGGCGAAAGGCGGGGGTGACACTACGTTCTTTGGTAACTTAAGTTGCTTTGATGTGTGTGAGGAGATGACGTTGAGTGCAGCTCCACTGTCGATCATAATGTGTTTTAATGTAGTGTTGTCGATTTGGACTGTGATAAAGAGGGGAGCCTCCAAATCCTCTGAAGAAAGGGGAGGAATTTCTGAATCTTCAAAAGAAATGGAGGTTGATGGTCTATTCAATCCAACAACAAACTCAAAGGGTTGGGGCTCATCTGAATTCATTGCGATGCGACACAGAATATCAATCAGAGCCTGGCGATGTTGCGGAGAGGATTGAATGAGGTCAAACAGAGACATTTTGACCGGAGCCTGGGTGAGTTGTTTCATAACACTCTCCTCAACTGACACGGGAATTTGAGCCCGAGGTGCAGCACGAATAGAGACCCGAGATCGTGGGGCTAATGAGGAAGGAGGAACTCCTTTGGGGGCTGTAGAAATGACAACCTGTGGTCGAGATGCTGTAGATGAGGATGGATTATCATATTGTTGGGTTCTCGTGGCGATATGGATTGTGTCAATTTGAGAAGGTGGAAGATCAATTGGAGTGTAATCACTAGGAGTAGAGGCCTGAGTAGATCGTTGGGGTTCAGATGGAGCTAAGATGACAGGAGGTGCTTGTTTCTCCTCCTCTAGCAAAAGATCACTTTCTTCCAAAAGGTTGTTGACGACAGATTGAAGAGCTTTACATCCCTCAGTATCATGACCCGGGGTATGGTGGTAAGCACAAATCAGATCAGAGTTAAACTAGGTAGGTTTAACTCCTTTAGGGTTATAGAGTTTAATCGAAGGAAGAGATATGGATGAAGATTGGATAAGTTGGTGAAGGATTTTGGTGTAGAACTCGGTAGACGAAGATGAGGACAGAGATGATGAAGGTGCCTCTTTTACTTTAACAAACTGCCGAGGTAAAAGAACCTGCATGTTAGGTTTGACAGTCTTTTTAGGGACCATCTTATTTTTTTGGACATTGGGAGGAGTAGCCTTGGGCACTTGAGATGGAAGTAAGTGAGACGTGATTGATTTTGGTGGAGGGGGAGCCCCTAAAATAGATTTTGAAGATGATGGAGATGTGATAAGTGTTGTGGTCTTCAGAGATAAGGGAGGCTGCTTGGTCGAAACTAATGATGATTTAGATGATGTCGATTTAGATGAGGGAGAAGCTTCCAAAGTAGGTTTAATCGGAGGAACATAGGGTGCCCTGGCTTTTGGTAATGAAGATGATGATTCTGATAAAAGAGGTGACGTCCTTTTAGTAGGTAAGTCCACTTTTCGGGGTGTTGGTGAAGAATGTGTTGTAGAAGAAGATGATGGTTTTGATAAGTGTGTAGAAGAAGACGCCTTCTCAGCGGACAAATCCAATCTTTTATGAGGCGTAGAGAGAGATTTTTGTGGGAAAGCACCAAGAGTCTTGATGGTTCGAAATATGGGCTTTCCTTTTTCAGGGATGGTGACAACTTCAACTGCATAAGGTGATTGTAACCTTTTCGGGGGAAGCAAATGGGGAGGTATTGATGACGCAATGTTAGATTTTGGTTGTCTCGGTCTAAGTTCAGGAACCAAGCGTGTAGGTGTTGGTGCTACTTCTTTAGATTTTCCCTTAATAGGCAAAGTAGCATTTGTGATGGAAGAAGTGAGTGATGAAGAAGCAGTTCCTTGCGAGGGAACTACTTCTGGTACAGTAATTGTGGGTGAAACTACTGTAGGAAAGGAAACAGGAAGAGTCAAAATCGAAGACGCTTCCGTCGAAGTTGGCACAACTATAGGTACATTCACCAAGGGCATAGTCATAGCAAAAATGGGAGAAACAGAAGTAGATGTATCCGCGGTGGAAACTTGAAGGGATGTAGTTGCCTCGAGCATTGAAAGGATGTCTAATGATGAGACAGATGAGGATGACACTGTCTCGGGTATGGATGGAAGATCAGACAAAGAAGTAGAGAGAGGTGAATCCGTATCTAACAATGTTGGAATATTCAAAGACGGGCTATCTGAAGATGGTGGAATCCCAGTGATTAACGAAGCGGAAGGAGGTTCTGATTCGGTCGATGTGTTCGCAGATGGCTTAGTTTTAGAAGAAGATTCTTCCGTAGTGATGAAGCTGATAGTATGAGTGTTTGGTTTTTGAGACTCTGAAGCATCATGGTGCGGGGAATGATTGGGAAAAGGTTGTTTAAAGACATCCAGTGCTTGATTTGGGGGAGCATTTGGGTTATCCAGAATGAGCTCGCCTTTATCAATGAATTTCTGGACAAGATTTTTGAAGGTCTGACATCGTTCGATGTCATGACCTTTGGTTCTATGATAATGACAAAATTCATTTTCCCTATACCAGAATGGATGTTCTTGGCTTTCATCAATATTCCTAATGGGGGGAAGTTTGATCATGTGGACTTCCAACATTTTTTCCAAGATAGAAGCATATGATTCCCCCAACGAAGTGAAAGATCGAGATGACGAGGACCCTTTTCGAGAAGATGAGGAGTCTCTTCGTGGTGTTTGATTAGAAATGTTATCAGCTTGTGATGTTTTTAATATGATAGCGTTGGTGGATCCTTGATTCTTGTCTTTAGAAGTGGAAGGATTTGATTTGATAAACCGAGAAAAATCTGGTTTATATTTAGAGCGAAGTTTTAACTTCCCTTGTTCAATGGCGCGAGACTCAAGTTTGCGTGCCATCGTAAAGGCTTCTTCAAATGTATGAAAGGTCTGGATCCTTAAAGTGGAAGAAATATGATTAGCACAAGATCGAGTAAACAACTTGATCTGTTGGGATTGAGGAAGGGAGAAAGATAATTGGTTGATTATCCCTCTCCAACGAGCGACAAAGTCTGCAATAGACTCATCATCGAATTGACGAATGTTATAAAGATCTGTAATCGAGATCTTATGCGCGATATTTATTGAAAATTTTTCAACAAACATCTGGGCCAATTGAGAGAAACAAAACAAGGAATGTTGAGGAATGTTATTGTACTAGTCTAAAGCAGGACCTACTAGAGACATAGGAAAAGTACGAAGCATAAGCTCCTGATCCTAGACTATAAGGTAACAAGTATGTTTGAATGCTCACAGATGCTATTGAGGGTCCTCTCGACTATGAAATTTTTAAAATTTAGGAAGCTCCCATTGGGGGTGATAAGGCTTAAAAGCCACTGAGGGGTGAATGGGTTCATTACACACTTCTTCAAAGGAGTATGAAGGACGAGCCCCTTTGGTGGAGGCTTCCAAGTCTGCGATTTTCTTGAAAAGAATTTGAACCACGTCAGATCGAGGAGGAGGCAAACTGGCATGTCCTACATAAGAAGCAAATGGTGGATGTTGTTGAGGGTGTCAACGGGGGATTCATCTGTTGATTGATAGGATGATAAGAGGAGTAACCAGGCGTTCGTGGGTGACGCCTAGTGGGGTATTTGTTGTGAAGGATCCTGTGTATAGGCAGGCTGTGAGATAATAAGTGGTTGAGAAAATGAAGGTTGGATGACGGACGGAGCCTGTGATTGGTGGACTCCTATGCTTGTTGACTGAATTGGAACAGATTGAGGAACATGGGTGCCGATTTGATTGGACATGGTGGGGAACAAGACCTGAAAGAGGCTTTTTACTGTCGGATTATTTATTAAGGGCGCCGATGCTAGAGGATGGGCGAAGGTCACTGTTTTTGGAACATTGGAAGAAAGACCCACTGGAGGATGAGAAGCAGGAACCAACTGACTAGTCAAAGGGGGTTGACTCATAAAGGGGTACTGACCCTGGGACATAATGGACGGCATAGATGAGTTAACAGCAATATGCGGGTGTGCAGATGCACTCATTATAGCCAGAGAAGAGGACCTCTCAGAAGTAGGTTGTGGAATATTCAAGGTAACTGCAGTGTTAGGAATAGGTAGGACTATTTGAGAACTAGTCGATATGGTTGGTGGAAGAGAAAAAGGAGGCACAGGTGCGCCACCCTTCTCCGTGGCTCGAGGCGAGAAAGATGATGCTAACTGTTCTACAAAAGCTTAGGATGGTTCACGAGAATAATCGTACACTTGCTGGATTGGTGGTCCCTGATCAAATATTTGAATAGACTTGTGTACTAGGTAGTCTATGAGGGCTACCGGATTGCGATCGAGGAGTTCTTGAAATTCAGGATCCCCGCGAGGAACATACTCTAAGTTAGAAGCAGATGATATTTCTGAAGGACTAGGGAAGCTGGACGTGATGGCGTTGCTTTGGCCTAATAGAAAGGATTATATGACCAGGATGGGGAACCAACTAATAGTGGTCCCGAGGAAGACCCGGGGGGTGCCGAAACCTCCACACTAGTGGTGATCTCGGAGGAAGAAGGGGCTAATTAATCCATTCTTCTAGATTTTAACCGAGTGATGACCATCATAAACAAGCAGAAAAGAAGATTGACCTAACTAATGCACAGATAATTCAAGCAGTGTAGGTGATTATCTCTTTTAAGTTTTTATGCTTTTAAGAAAGAAAATATTAGGGAAGGCCTTTTAGAACAGGAACTACTCAGATAGCCAAACTAAGGATGGTTTGGGGGATGTTTTGGTGAGGAGTCCCGAAGGCACTTCAGTAAAAGACCGGTACGTGGCTTGATATAGGGGCCCTACCCCCCGCACTTCACACACCGCTGCGATAAGGGAGTCGGGGTGCTTTGCCAATATATACCAGAACTTCCGTGAATTTATAGCGCGGCCCGAGTACCATGTAGGCCTCTTCCTCTTGGATGTCCACTTCCAAGTAGGTGAGGGCCAGGGGAAAGAATTTTTGTTTAAATGCTTTTATACCTAGTGATTTTGGCTTTGTGTGCAAGGGTGAAAAATAAAAACCAAATAGTGTCACTACCGATTTTGAACAATTTTCCAGCCTAATTAAAACTAGATGAAAAACATACAGCAGAAATGACAAAGAAAGAGTTCCTTTTAAGCACTTTAAAAACGAGGTGTTTGATTTCAATGAAGACAAGTCAAACAGATTCTTTCCCAAATGCGATTAAATTCTTTTTAAGTACCAACAATTGAAATGTTCGAATGTGATAGACAACAAACAAAGAATTTTATTTTTTATTTTTTATTTTTTTTTGTATTTTTTTTTTAGTTCCTAAAAAGGAGAAAACACTGTAAAAGAGAAATACATGTAGATTTATCTCTCCAAGGTGTGTGAACTTCAAAAAGTGCGTTGTTGAGCTCTTCCCCTCGAACAATCCCACGAACAAGCAAAACGCTCCGCAAGAAAAGGTTAAACAAACACCAAACAAAATCCAAAAAGATATATCCAGATAATGGTGAAACGAAAATTTCTACTTTAAGGAACTAGAAAAACTTCAAGGAAATAACAATTTTGCATAAAGAGCCAGATTGAAACGATGAAAGGAAACACTCAAGCAGAACTGATAAAAATCGGTGAAGAAAAAGAACAAAGCTCAAAACTAAAAAGAGATGAACTTACCAATAAGGGACTTTGGTTAGGTCCCACTGGGCGTGCCAGAATGTTGATCAAGAATTTCACGCTTGTTACCTGTCCAAGTTAATGCACCAAACTAAACACAAAAACCCTGAAAAACTCCAATGAAATCGATACCTGATGGACAAGATCCGAAGATGTAGACGGATAAGGAAGCTGATGTAGATAAGACGGGCGCACATGAGCAATTCTGCATAGTAGATCCAAGTAACCTGCGAGACACCGATGCTTGACAGAAAAAGACCACGTTAAAAGATATTTAGGTGGACTGCCCGAGAAGCGGATCCGGGAAATGATAGGCTCCCTCGGCGGATGTCAATCCATGTTTTCAATTAAGTAAAGAAATATACATGATAAAAGATGTACGTACAAGACTAGATTTTCTGATCAAAGTGATAAACGAAATCTAAACAGCAGGCAGAAAGCAACAAAAAATAGGGAACTGTGAAAAATGAAGCTGGATTTGTGTTACCTACATCTTTTTACCTGTCTGCAGGGAGATCGGCGTCGATTAGGTAGAATCGGTGTCGACTGTTGGAAATCGGCGTCGACTGATGCAGATCGGCGTCGATCCGAGAAAAAGTGTGAGAAGATTTGGAAATCGGAAAGCGAAGGCCAGATCATCAACGTCTGCTGGATTTACGGAAGCCAGAGAGATACTAGCGAGACTCCACCTATGCTGGGTGCAGGAAAAGAGTCACTAGAAAATCAATGGAGACGTGAGATGTTGATGTGATAAGAGCAGAGTAACGGTACTCCTCTTAGGGATTGATTCAGACAAGATCCACTCTCATTTGATAGATAATGTTCACACTTGATGCTAAAAGATCTCTCATTCTCTCTCTTACAATCTGTGTCTCTGTGTCATGATCTGTCTCTCTCTCTATTTTTTCATCCTCGTGTCCTCCCAGAACTGATTTTTGGGCCTCCATTTATAATCGGCGCCGCTCCGAAAAATCGACGTCGACCGAGTACCGGTCGGCACCGATCACGGAACAGACTCCTGAGACGGCCAAAATGAACGATTTCTAGAAAGATAAGAGTTATCCCTCCACCTCAAATACGGGAAATATCCCACTTTGGGAGGAGGAGAAGTATGGGTGATACATGGATAGGATAAATATGGGGTAGATAAGTGGTTAGGATATATGTGAAGAGGTGTAATTAAATAGTTAATATTTAATTACTCACGGGTAAAATATAATGGGGTGAATTAAACTTAGGATAGGTGTTTAAATCACAAATCGAATAATATCCCAAGGGGATAGTGGCGACATAAACGTGCCCCAGGTTACCTGAGAGAGAAAACGCGCATGAGGGACACCAAATTGGATAATCAATTTTAGGTGTCTACACTTTGGATTAACAAATGCACCGGTAGCTTTTATGAATTTGATGAACAATATTTTTCAAGAATACTTGGACAAATTTTTGCTTGTATTCTTGGACGACATTCTCATATATTCTAAAAGTATTGAGGAACACCATGAGCATTCGAAGATAGTTTTGGAAATTTTGAGAAAGAGACAGTTATATGGTAAGATATCTAAATGTTCTTTCTATGACATAGAAGTGCACTATTTGGGTCATGTTATAAGTAAGAATGGAATTGTTGTAGATCCTTCTAAAATTGTAGCTATAACTGAGTGTCCTACACCAAATAATGTACATGAAGTTAGAAGCTTCATGGGTCTTGTTGGTTACTATAGAAAATTTGTAAAAGATTTTTCCAAAGTTGTTGCACCAATAACTTCATTGCAGAAAAAGGATAAGAAGTTTGTTTGGAATGAGAAATGTGAATCTGCATTTAGAACTTTGAAGGATCAGTTAACATCAGCACCTATTTTAGTTGTACCAGACCCTAATGGAGACTTTACTATTGTAATGGATGCATCTGGGGAAGGTCTTGGAGGTATTTTGTTACAAAATGATCATGTCATAGCTTACGAAAGTAGAAAACTAAAGTTACATGAGTTGAATTATGCTCCACATGATTTAGAGCTTGCTATTATTGTTCATGTAATTCAAGTTTGGAGGCATTATCTGCTTGGTAAACCTTTTGAATTAAAAACTGATCATCTTGGGCTGAAGTATATTTTCACTCAGCCAAATCTAAATGCAAGACATCGAAGATGGTTAGAGTTTTTGTCTCAATATGATTTTGACATAAATTACATTAAAGGAAAGGAAAATAGAGTAGCTGATGCTCTAAGTCGTAGGAAGCACATTTCTGTTCTTATAACATTAAGAACTTAGTTTAAGGATGAAGTAAAAAGTGTTATGGAATCTGATTCTTATTTTCAGCAAGTAAAAACAACACTTGTTGAAGATTCAAATGATGTGATATATAAAGGTTTTCACTTTGACAATGAAGGAATCTTACAATTTGAAAACAGAGTATAAATACCTTCGCTAAATGATTTAAGAAAAAAATTGTTAGCAAAATTTCACAATTCACCTTTCTCTGAACACCCTGGTATTACAAAGATGCTTGCTGATATAAAACAGCAATATTTCTAGAAAGGGATGAAAATTGATGTTATTGATTTTGTGACACATTGTTTGGAATGTCAACGTGTTAAAGATGAACATATGCATCCATTGGGTTTATTGTATCCTCACAACATACCGCAGTACAAATGGAAAGTAATAAGCATGGATTTTGTACAAGGGTTGCCTATGTCAAAAAATAAACATGATGTTATTTTGGTTGTTGTGGATAAACTAACAAAAGTAGCTCATTTTATTGTTGGTAATCTTAAGGATGATTCTCCTGTTTTGGAAAAGAGGTTTGTACATGATATTTTTAGATTACATGGAGTACCTAAATTAATCATATCTGATAGAGATCCTAGAATGAATTCAAGGTTTTGGCAAACCCTTAATGCAGCTCTAGGAACTAAGCTGAATTTCAGTTCTGCGTATCATCTAGAAATGGATGGACAGACTAGAAAGAGTTACTCAAGTTTTAGAGGATATGTTATGAATGTCTGGTATGGTTCAGCAATATAAGTGGGAAGAGTACCTTCCATTAGTTGAATTTTCATACAATAACACATATCATGTATCTCTTAAGATGGCACCTTTCGAAGCATTATACGGAAGAAAATGCAGAACCCCCATTAGTTGGGACAACATTGAGGATAGAGAGGTAATTGGACTTGAAATCCTTACTGAAATGGAACAACAAGTTAAAATGATTTGTGAACACTTGAAAGAGGTAGCAGATAGGCAAAACAGTTATGCTGACTTGAAGTGGGTTGATAGGAAATTTGAACTCGGTGAGAAGGTCTTTCTTCGGGTTAAACTGAAAAAGATTTCTATAACTTTTGGAAAGGATACCAAGTTATCACCTCGTTTTGTGGGACCTTTTGAAATAGTTGAAGTAATCAACCTTGTAGCTTATCATTTAGCATTACCTCCTACTTTGTCATGAATGCATGATGTTTTCCATATTTCTTTTCTTAAGAAATACGTTTCAGATTTATCACATGTGTTAAATTGGAATTCCTTACAGGTCCAAGACCCAGGAATAATCATGGTTAAACCCTTGTGAGTGCTAAAAACTCATGTAACACCTTTGACAAATTGTTATCTTTCCTCTTTTGCATTGCAAGCATTGACATGTGATTTTCTTGATAAGATGTGTTCCCTTGATTGTCAGAAATCATGCTTGCCATGGATAAGTCATTTCTGCTCTTGATTTCATTAAGCTGAAATGTAGTAGCTTGCAAAGAATCCCTTTTCACTTCTGATAGATGAGTTGTAATCTAGTAATGATGTTGCAAACTTATCTCGATTTAATTATCACATCCTTGGATCAAATCCATTGATCCAAGGTATGTTTTAAATCTTCTTACCTGATCTGAATGGTAAACTGACATTCAGAGGTTAAGGACATAATGGACTGAACTTTTGTATGTTTACAAATTCTTTTATTTTTCTTGTAAGATCGTGCCTGCATTCCGTTGTATGTTAAGTGCTCAGATCTTCTTGATTGATCTCTTTGGGATGCTAACGTCGTCAAGTGGTATGAGACCTACTTCAGGACTATGGAGGAAAAATAGAAACTAAGTCCTAGGCCTGTGAGATCTATCCTAACGGGATTCTAAACTAAGGTAAATGTACCTATTTTTTATCTATGCCTATTTCATTCGGGATAGCATCCTAACCTAGGTTGCATGTTCTAAATTGGGGTATGGGAAATAACCTAAGGTGATGCTAGGTCTTATTTCTAACCTATACCTAATACTAAATAGCTATGAGCTATGACCTAACCTAAGGTGGAAATTTACCTATTGAAATGTTTTTAAACCTAAGGTAAATACTTCTAAACTATCCTATGGTCATATCCTAAACTAAGGGAATCTACCTAAACTAATGAAATGTGGAAAGGGACCTAAGGGTCATATGGAAAGTGGTAAGTTGGCGATGGTTCCTAAGTTATTAATGTGATTTGATTTTTGAATAAATGGGACAACGTACTGCCAGTTTAGGCAGAAGGCATGTAAATTTGAGGAAGTCTACATGGAGTCATCACTAAAGTTTAGTAATGCATGCAGAAGTTGAATTAGGATTCGCCAATTTTGGATGGTGGTGGCAAGAGAGATAGGTGGGAATTTGAGAATTAATGGCATTAATGAGTCTCATTTTTGGTGAGCAAACCACCTAGGAAACTATGCGGGTGGATTTTTTGGAGGTTGTTTGGTCATTCATGCTCTCTGATTTTTTCTCTGCATGGAGCTATCTGGTTCTTCGAACCAACAGTTCTATTTTTTACTTTATGGCTATTTTTGATTTCCTTGGTCTATTTTTGATTCAAGGAAAGTATATGAGACATTGGGGAAAGAGATTTTTGGTTGTTGATCTTGCTTGGAGAAGAAGAAGAGTTAGAAGCTCCACTGGAAGTCTTCTTCGAATCGACAGAAGCACTAT
This sequence comes from Taxus chinensis, assembly GCA_019776745.2. Lineage (NCBI taxonomy): Eukaryota > Viridiplantae > Streptophyta > Pinopsida > Cupressales > Taxaceae > Taxus > Taxus chinensis. The sequence goes on along the minus strand of CM034150.1, from coordinate 82,399,201 downwards.
CAGGCATGATAGGCTCTATCCATTAAGATTTCTTGCTTTTCTCTAAATGTTTCATTAAAACAATTCTACTCTCATGAGATAAATGTTTTCTATTTTTGGTTCTGGTTATTTTCTTTCTTGTTGAAAGAATCTCTGCATTTTTGGTTTTGGAACCCTTGCATGATAATGCAGTTTTTGGGTGTTTTCTCTGAGTGAGTTAAAATGGTGAAATGCATTTATATCTGTCGAGACTTTTGTGTTTTGATTGGATTAATTACTCTGGACTGTCTTCTCGAAAAAGAGTTTGAGTAGCTAGTTTTTGACTTAAGCTTCGAGCTGGAAGTTTCTTTTGGAAGTAGTATGTAAATGGGTACTTTTCTCTGATGCATCTCTGAGTTTAAAGTTGTATTACTCCTTCTGCGATTTGTATGGATATATGTTTATTTCATTGTGTGAACACGAACTTGCGTGAAAGTGAGGAATGGACATCTTGTTTGTATTTATACTGTTAAAACTTGCATTCTTATACTGAATGCCTTTTCTTGTTTTGAAAGGTAGAAGAATATCCTTTTTAAACTGTATCTTGTTTTGTTAAGTTTTATACTCCTTGTTCGGGACTGTATTTGTATACCTTGTTCTTTAGTATGAACTCGAACTTGCTTAAAAAAAAAGGGTAATGGGTGTTTGAGGTTTATGGAATTGTTGGTGCTCTGTACTTCAACTTGTGTAAGATCTTAGAAGAAATATCATGTTCTTATTTTATTCTGTCTAAATCTCCTCTTCTTTGAATCGTAATTCGATGGGAGTTGGGTAAGTTTTGTTATTTGGAATTACTGTTCAGTTGAACTTGTAGGGAGATAAGAATGAGAATTGTCTTACTTGGGTGTTTGTTACTGGAATTCTCTTCTCTGAAACTCTGTAAGGTGATTACTGGTTTATTGAAATCTGGAAGATGAGATGGTTGTCTTGGTTGAAGTTCCTTTTGATATTGTGATACTCTGGTAGTCAACCTTCTCCAAGCCATTATGGTGATTATCTCTTAGGTCTGTTTGACATTCTTAAGTTCATTTTTTTGTCCTTTTTGGGCTTGGGTGAGGTGATGAAAACTTACTCGCTAGAGTTAGAAACTTCCTTGTAGTTTGTTAACTCACATGATATGAGTTGATTGTGGTACGTTCATGGGAATCGTTGAATGTATAATCAACATTTGGATTGTTTCTTTTGTATTTGGAACCATCCAAACTGTTTCAGTTTATGAGCTTTATTGATTTCTGTTATTTCAGTGGAATCGAATGTCTTGCCTATTCATGGCAGTGTGCTGTTGAGCCTGACTTGTAGAAAGGAAAAACTTATCCATTTCTTGTACTGATTGTTTTCAATGGCTGAGTCATGTTAATCTTTTGAGGTACCATTATGAAATTGTTTACATATGATTTTGGATCTGACTGAAATCTTCAAGGATGAAGAATAAAATAGTTAGGTTGAAGTGAATTGATAATTGTTAACTTATACTTGTTTAATGTATCCTTATTGAATGGATTAAGAATTTTGTTAACAAGTGTTCTTGAAAGATGAAACTCTTTGTTAGGTTTATTGATTGATTCAGTTATTTAAGTATTCAGTTTTGTATCTTCTAAGCATGTTTTCTATTCCTTAAAAGATTAGTGGGTTTGTGAAGGGTCTGTACTGATTCTTCCTCTTACCTTATTTCTTTTGAATGAGTAATAGAAATCCTTTCCAATGCATAACTCCTTCCTCTTCCATTTTCAGAGGTAAGTTTCTCCTTTGTCATTTCTGGAAATTGTAGGGTAGGAAGTTGACTCTCATTTTCTAAAGATGCATATGAGAATTGAAGATGCATAAAAGAAATGAAACCATTTATTTTTCAGCTCGTATACAAAACCTAATAGTTATAATTGAATCAAATGTATTACTTTATTAAGTAATTGATTAGTAGTTGTTACTAATTACTTCTCTACTTAAATTATATTTAAGGAAATAATAATTGTTTCAGTTAATTGAAATGAAACATTATTGTTGGGAAATACTTTTCTATTGTTAATAAGAGGCCTAATCTAAGAACTTAGGTTATATTTATTTGACCGAGAATTAGGTTGTCACACCTGAATTGTGAATCTCTTATTTGTTTAAGTTGATAGTTGATTCATCTTAAAAACGTAACGATGCTGAAATGAACTTGTCTTCACATGTTTTCTGGAAACTTGGTAAAGATGACAAGAAGGTCTTTGATTCTGAAAGTAGCTCTTTTTGTTTATCTATTGAAGTTAAAAATTTATATTTCAAATTCAGAAAGAATTATGAAATAACTCAATGTTAGGAGTTGTTATTTGATATAAATGAGTAATTGTTTAGGACAATACTTATCTGTTATAAGGCAATAGTTTGCTGATTATATTATGATCTTTTCATTAAATAAATTCATATTTTTATCTGTGCTTCTTTTATGGTCATTATTACTTATGATTTATTTGGATGATTACATTAATTGTTTCATTAAAGTAGAGTTGTTTTAATGGAACAATTAGTGGAATGCACTTTGTTTTAATGCTTAGTGCTTATCATGCTCAGTTCAATGAACTGACCCGTGCTAGCAATTTTGCAGATGGACTTTGTAAGTGATAAAAGAAGGCAATAAATTTTATGATGTATTGGCTGATTTAAAGTCTGGCTCTTTTAAAGAGAACTCCGATTCATTCTTGAGATGTATTGAAAAGGAAAAGTTGTATTCTTTAATGATCTTAGTACTGTTTGACATGTAGTTTGTTTGAGATGCATAGTCTTGTAAATTGTGTATTTTATCATGATGAATTGAAAATATTGGAGGTTCACTTCAAATTGTTGTGTAATTTCTCTTGTACATTTATGAAGGTAGTTGGAATACTATCTTGTTGATATTTGGCATATCTGTTTGTATTCTTATTTCTGTTGTCATTTGATAAGTTGGATGAAGAGAAATAGTTCAATCTCTCTCTTAATTGAAAGCAACTTGTTAAGTTGCATAAGATTACGTTCTTTATCTAAATAATATATAATGATAATGGGATGTGTATTGAATATACAATTAAACTATAGAAAGTGAAAGATATAAAAGGTATGATAAACCCTAACACATAACCATGTAGAGAGGAAGACTCTTCCTCTCTCAAAAGAATGTAAAGTGAAATAACGGTGTTTATGATCGTTAATCACTCAGACTTCATTTCTATGAAGTCTACTCTAGTTGAACCTGAGTGGTTGTTACACCTTATTTGAACAGTTGAGTTACATTAATTTAACCTTGCGATGTATGTTGTTCTATTTTTGGATAATTGCTCGACATGTCATAGTTACCAAACATAAAAGCAATCATGAGTTAATGAAGTTCTTTAATATTAATTAAATCAAATATGGATGAAGAACTTAAGGGGTGTTGGATTTAGGGTTGAGAAAGGTTTTCGTAATTTGAATCTTAATCCAAAATTAATTAAGTGTTAATGACCTCCTAGGGGTATGTACATCGTGATGAAGTAGTTCTGTCAGATGTTGGCACACATGCCAACTGCAGAACTGTACCTGCTTGAAGACTAAGGTCTTCACGAGGATACAGTGTTGCAGTTGACATGTTGCAACACCCTTCCACATTAGTTCATCTAGATCTACACACATCTAGACTTGAACTTAGTTTCTCTCTAGGCCAAGCTAGCAACATGAATTGGAATAGGAAGTAGCTTTCTATGACTCAGGGTATCTTGGCACATTCGGTCGACTTAGGTCGGATGAGTATGCCCATATACCCTAAGTCATCATGAGCATCTCCCTATAACAAATTATGTCACTAACTTGGGTTAGGGTCAAACCTTGGGCAAGTGGACTGACAGAAGTCAGTGAAGACCATTCTAGATAACAGAAGAGTGAGGTGAAGGATGTATTCTGATTTGACGAGTATGTCATCTAGGAATAGTAACATGAACAGTATGTTGGAAATCTTTGGCCAAAGTATCACAAACTACTGGTTGCGTTGTCTGATGTCACCTAGTTTAAGGAACATGATTTCAGATGAATATTGGTAACAAATATTCAGATAGGTTCTTTAAACAGGTCACTCAGTACCCAGATTAGGGTAAGAAAACCAAGTATACATAGTATACGTAAAAGTATTCAATACTTAGAGACAAGCATGAGAGATCGGTTAGAGACCGAGTCATGCAATGAGAGATCAGTAATTCACCGAGTCATTTACAACTGCATATGGTTATCTGTTATGAGATTGATTGGCATGGAATGTGTGTTCTAAATTATGTTTTATTTAGAACAGAGAACATTGTGTAAAAAAAAATTCCCTTGTTTCTAAAGTCTTAAAATGGGAATGTTACATCTTGGTATCAGAGCTGAAGGTTGCAGCTCTTGGACCTATTGTGTCCATAATCTGATAAAACTTAAATTTTCTTGTTAACAGAAAATGGTTAGAACAAGAGGAAATGTTGCAAATAATCCTCCACCTGAGGAAGGAGCAGTAACTTCCCAAAAACTCGATGAGATCCTTACTTCCCTGTTGGACACAAGAGATCATTTGGCTGTACTTGAACAACAAGTAATGGGAAATGAGGAGGAAGAAGATGCTGGTAATAATAATCAGCCACCTCCTGAGGACAACACCAATTTGGGTGTTGATAATAACAATGTGAACATACCTGATCAGCCAGAAAACAAAAAGGCTAGGCTGGTAGTTGAACTCACTAATGATATAAAAAGGATAAGTCCACCTAAATTTGATGGCACCACATTAGGAGATGGAGCTGAGAATTGGCTCAGTGAAATGGAGAAGTACTTTGCAATAAGGAATTTCTCAGAAGAAACAAAGGCAATTTGGGGAGCATATCAACTTTCCCATGAGGCATCTTCATGGTGGGACAACCGTAAGGCTGAGTTGAATATTGATGAAACTAATATCACTTGGGATCAATTTAAAGGTTACTTTAGGCAACGTTGGCTGCCACAACTTTATTATGATCAGAAAATGACTGAATTTCAGAACTTAGCGCAAGGAAAGCTAACTGTAACTGAGTATTGGGAGTGGTTTACTAAACTCCTTAAGTATGTACCTCAGTATCAAACTGACAAGAAGTTCAGGATATGGAAATTCATCATGGGATTGAATCCCATTATAGGAGGAGAGGTGGATGTTCACAGCCCAACCACTATGGAAGGGGTTGTTGAAAAATCCATAAGGCAGGAACAAAAATTAAAGGCAATTTCTGCTCATAAGGAGGAAGTGAGGAAGAAAGTTCCCAACTCCTCTTCATCATCTCTTGCACCTAAGAAAGGACCATGGAAGAATTTTGGTATGAAAAGTAAGTTTTCAGCTGATAATAATAAGAAAACAACAACAAATAAGTCTGCTAGAAATCCACGAAACAACTTTGTCAAGAATAATAATAACAGACAGAAGTCCTATGGAGGTCAGAATGATAACTTTAAGGCTGGAAATAAATCTGAGCCTAAAAAGGGACCTGTAGGAGGCTGTTATAACTGTGGCAAGGATCATTATGCAAACCAATGTCCTTTGAAAAAGGATGATCGTAATCAACAGCACAAGATACACACTGCAGTAGCTGAGAAACAGGCTGAAAAACAAGTCACGCCCATAAAAGTTTCGGGTAAGTTATTTGGCATACCTGTAACTATTATTTTTGATACAGGAGCTACAAAATGTTTTATTTCTAGTAAATTAGCATCGAAACTAAAAAGAAAATCTGGAAAAATGGATAAAACATGGACTGTACATTATGGAAACAATGTTGTTCATACAGTTAGTATGTGTCTTTTTGGGGCAGTCCTTGACTTACCTAGTTTTTCCACTGAAGTTGATCTTTATGTTGCTCCTTTGGGGTCTTATGATGTAATCATAGGTGTTAATTGGTTAGCTGAGCATAAAGCAAAAGTGGACTGTTTTGAAAAACATATTAGTTGTTTAGATGATCTATAAAAAATAGCAGAGATTCAGGGTGTGAAACATGAGATTTCAGTTAGGAAACTGTCAGCTATGCAACTTAAAAAGGCCAAAAATAAAGGTTGTACCTTATATGTAGTAAAAATTTCTGAATCCACTAAGGAAAATAAATAATTCATGGAATGATATCCACTGTTACAAAACTACAGTGATGTGTTTCTGGAAGAGTTACCAGGTCTTCCACCCAAAAGAGAATTTGATTTCACAATTGAAATCAAGCCTGGAACCGAGCCTATTTCTAAGGCACCTTACCGAATGACTACTATTGAATTAGTAGAGCTTAAGGCACAGTTGCAAGAACTTTTTTCTAAGGGTTTGATTAGACCGAGTGTTTCACCTTGGGGAGCACCGGTAATCTTTGTGAAAAAGAAGGATGGAACACTTAGATTGTGCATTGATTACAGAATGTTAAACAAAGCAACAATCAAGAATAGATATCCACTCCCTAGAATTGATGATCTATTTGATCAGATGCGTGGAGCATCAATATATTCTAAGATAGATCTTTGATCTGGATATCATCAATTACGGATTAAGGATGAGGACATTCATAAAACAACTTTTAGAACAAGGTATGGACATTATGAGTTCACAGTTTTACCCTTTGGATTAACAAATGCACCGGCAACTTTTATGAATTTGATGAACAATATTTTTCAAGAATACTTGGACAAATTTTTGCTTGTATTCTTGGATGACATTCTCATATATTCTAAAATTATTGAGGAACACCATGAGCATTTGAAGATAGTTTTGGAAATTTTGAGAAAGAGACAGTTATATGGTAAGCTATCTAAATGTTCTTTCTATGACACAGAAGTGCACTATTTGGGTCATGTTATAAGTAAGAATGGAATTGTTGTAGATCCTTCTAAAATTGTAGCTATAACTGAGTGGCCTGCACCAAAGAATGTACATGAAGTTAGAAGCTTCATGGGTCTTGTTGGTTACTATAGAAAATTTGTAAATGATTTTTCCAAAGTTGTTGCACCAATAACTTCATTGCAGAAAAAGGATAAGAAGTTTGTTTGGAATGAGAAATGTGAATCTGCATTCAGAACTTTGAAGGATCAGTTAACATCAACACCTATTTTAGCTGTACCAGACCCTAATGGAGACTTTACTGTTGTAACGGATGCATCTGGGGAAGGTCTTGGAGGTATTTTGTTACAAAATGATCATGTCATAGCTTACGAAAGTAGAAAACTAAAGTTACATGAGTTGAATTATGCTCCACATGATTTAGAGCTTGCTGCCATTGTTCATGCACTACAAGTTTGGAGGCATTATCTGCTTGGTAAACCTTTTGAATTAAAAACTGATCATCTTGGGCTGAAGTATATTTTCACTCAGCCAAATCTAAATGCAAGACAACGAAGATGGTTAGAGTTTTTGTCTCAATATGATTTTGACATAAATTACATTAAAGGAAAGGAAAATAGAGTAGTTGATGCTCTAAGTCGTAGGAAGCACATTTATGCTCTTATAACATTAAGAACTCAGTTTAAGGATGAAGTAAAAAGTGTTACGGAATCTGATTCTTATTTTCAGCAAGTAAAAATAGCGCTTGCTGCAGATCCAAATGATGTGAGATATAAAGGTTTTCACTTTGACAATGAAGGAATATTAAGATTTGAAAATAGAGTATACATACCTTCGCTAAATGATTTAAGAAAGAAATTGTTAGCAGAATTTCACAATTCACCTTTCTCTGGACACCCTGGTATTACAAAGATGCTTGCTGATATAAAACAACAATATTTCTGGAAAGGGATGAAAAAGGACGTTATTGATTTTGTGACACATTGTTTGGAATGTCAACGTGTTAAAGATGAACATATGCATCCAGCCGGTTTATTGTATCCTCACAGCATACCACAGTACAAATGGCAAGTAATAAGCATGGATTTTGTACAAGGGTTACCTATGTCAAAAAATAAACATGATGTTATTTTGGTTGTTGTGGATAAACTAACAAAAGTAGCTCATTTTATTGCTAGTAATCTTAAGGATGATTTTCCTATTTTGGAAAAGAGGTTTGTACATGAGATTTTCATATTACATGGAGTACCTAAATTAATCATATCTGATAGAGATCCTAGAATGACTTCAAGGTTTTGGAAAACCCTTAATGCAGCTCTAGGAACTAAGCTGAATTTCAGTTCTGCGTATCATCTAGAAATGGATGGACAGACTGAAAGAGTTAATCAAGTTTTAGAGGATATGTTACGAATGTATTGTATGGATCAATAGTATAAGTGGGAAGAGTACCTTCCATTAGTTGAATTTGCATACAATAATACATATCATGCTTCTCTAAAGATGGCACCTTTCGAAGCATTATATGGAAGAAAATGCAGAACCCCCGTTAGTTGGGACAACATTGAGGATAGAGAGGTAATTGGACCTGAAATCCTTACTGAAATGGAACAACAAGTTAAAATGATTCATGAACGCTTGAAAGAGGCAGCAGATAGGAAAAAGAGTTATGCTGACTTGAAGCGGGTTGATAGGAAATTTGAACTCGGTGAGAAGGTCTTTCTTCGGGTTAAACTGAAAAAGAGTTCTATAACTTTTGGCAAGGCTGCCAAGTTATCACCTCATTTTGTGGGACCTTTTGAAATAGTTGAAGTAATCAACCCTGTAGCTTATCATTTAGCATTACCTCCTGCTTTGTCATGAATGCATGATGTTTTCCATATTTCTTTGCTTAAGAAATACGTTTCAGATTTATCACATGTGTTAAATTGGAATTCCTTGCAGGTCCAAGACCCAAGAATAATCATGGTTAAACCCTTGCAAGTGCTAGAAACTCACCAGTTGCACTTAAGAAATCATGAAATAAGTCAATGTAAGGTCCAGTGGGACCAGTTTAATGAAGAAAGTGCAACCTGGGAAAATTTGGAAGATATGAAAACTGTTTTTCCATACTTATTTGAATAGAATTGATTATGTTGGCTGATATAAATTGTGATTTAATTCTTTTATGACAATAAATTTTCTAGTTTTGGGGTAGATATTTATTTATTTTAAATAAAAATCTATGTAAATGTTGATTTCTGGAACTTTAAAATTCTGATGTGTTATGAACACATGAAAAGAAAGTGGATAAACTGATTGTCCTTGATGTAAATTGTTAAAATAAGATAATCATCGGGACGATGATTCTTTTAGGAGGGAAGTATGTAACACCTTTGACAAATTGTTATCTTTCCTCTTTTGCATTGCAAGCATTGACATGTGATTTTCTTGATAAGATGTGTTCCCTTGATTGTCTAAAATCATGCTTGCCATGGATAAGTCATTTCTGCTCTTGATTTCATTAAGCTGAAATGCAATAGCTTGCAAAGAATCCCTTTTCACTTCTGATAGATGAGTTGTAATCTGGTAATGATGTTGCAAACTTATCTCGATTTAATTAACACATCCTTGGATCAATTCCATTGATCCAAGGTATGTTTTAAATCTTCTTACCTGATCTGAATGGTAAACTGACATTCAGAGGTTGAAGGACATAATGGACTGAACTTTTGTATGTTTACAAATTCTTTTATTTTTCTTGTAAGATCGTGCCTGCATTCTGTTGTATGTTAAGTGCTCAGATCTTCTTGATTGATCTCTTCAGGATGCTAACATCATCAAGTGGTATGAGACCTGCTTCAGGACTATGGAGGAAAAATAGAAACTAAGTCCTAGGCCTGTGACATCTATCCTAACGGGATTCTAAACTAAGGTAGATGTACCTATTTTTCTATCTATGTCTATTTTATTCAAGATAGCATCCTATCCTACGTTGCATGTTCTAAGTTGAGGGAACAACCTAAGGTGATGTTAGGTCTATTTCTAATCTAATACCTAATACTAAATAGCTATGAGCTATGACCTAACCTAAGGTGGCAATTTACCTATAGAAATGTTTTTAAACCTAAGGTAAATACTTCTAAACTATCCTATGGTCATATCCTAAACTAAGGGAATCTATCCTAAACTAATGAAATGTGGAAATGGGACCTAAGGGTCATATGGAAAGTGATAAGTTGATGACGGTTCCTAAGCTATTAATTTGATTTGATTTTTGAATTAATGGGACAACATACTACCAGTTTAGGTAGAGGCATGTAAATTGGAGGAAGTCTACATGGAGTCATCACTAAAGTTTAGTAATGCATGCAGAAGTTGAATTAGGATTCACCAATTTTGGATGGTGGTGGCATGGAGAGATAGGTGGGAATTTGAGAATTAATGGCATTAATGAGTCTCATTTTTGGTGAGCAAACCACCTAGGAAACTATGCGGGTGGATTTGTTGGAGGTTGTTTGGTCATTCATGCTCTCCGATTTTTTCTCTGCATGGAGCTATCTGGTTCTTCGAACCAGCAGTTCTATTTTCAATTTATGGCTATTTTTGATTTCCTTGGTCTATTTTCGATTCAAGGAAAGTATATGAGACATTGGGGAAAGATATTTTTGGTTGTTGATCTTGCTTGGAGAAGAAGAAGAGTTGGAAGCTCGACTGGAAGTATTCTTTGAATCGAAAGAAGCACTATCAGGCATGATAGGCTCTATCCATTAAGATTTCTTGATTTTCTCTAAATGTTTCATTAAAACAATTCTACTCTCTTGAGATAAATGTTTTCTATTTTTGGTTCTAGTTATTTTCTTTCTGGTTGAAAGAATCTCTACGCTTTTGGTTTTGGAACCCTTGCATGATAATGTGGTTTTTGGGTGTTTTCTCTGAGTGAGTTAAAATGGTGAAATGCATTTATATCTGTCGAGACTTTTGTGTTTTGATTGGATTAATTACTCTGGACTGTCTTCTCGAAAAAGAGTTTGAGTAGCTAGTGTTTGACTTAAGCTTCGAGCTGGAAGTTTCTTTTGAAATTAGTATGTAAATGGGTACTTTTCTCTGATGCATCTCTGAGTTTAAAGTTGTATTACTCCTTCTGTGATCTGTATGGATATATGTTTGTTTCATTGTGTGAACACGAACTTGCGTGAAAGTGAGGAATGGACATCTTGTTTGTATTTATACTGTTAAAACTTGCATTCTTATACTGAATGCTTTTGCTTATTTTGAAAGGTAGAAGAATATCCTTTTTAAATTGTATCATGTTCTGTTAAGTTTTATACTCCCTGTTTGGGACTATATTTGTATAATTGGTTTTTCTATATGAACTCGAACTTGCTTAAAAACAAAGGGTAATGGGTGTTTGAGGTTTATGGAATTTGTGGTGCTTTGTACTTCAACTTGTGTAAGATCTTAGAAGAAATATCATGTTCTTATTTATTTCTTTCTAGATCTCCTCTTCTTCGAATCGTAATTCGATGGGAGCCGGGTGAGTTTTGTTATTTGGAATTACTATTTAGTTGAACTTGTAGGGAGATAAGAATGAGAATTGTCTTACTTGGGTGTTTGTTACTGGAATTCTCTTCTCTGAAACTCTGTAAGGTGATTACTGGTTTATTGAAATCTAGAAGATGAGATGGTTGTCTTGGTTGAAGTTCCTTTTGATATTGTGATACTCTGGTAGTCGGCCTTCTCCAAGCTGTTATGGTGATTATCTCTTAGGTTTGTTAACATTCTTAAGTTTATTTATTTTTCTGTCCTTTTTGGGCTTGGGTGAGAGTGATGAGAACTTACTCACAGAGTTGGAAACTTCCTTGTAGTTTTTTAACTCACATGACATGAGTTGATTGTGGTACGTTCATGGGAATTGTGAATGTATAATCAACACATGGGTTGTTTCTTTTTTACTTGGAACCATCCAAATTGTTTCAGTTTATGAGATTTAATGATTTCTGTTACTTCAGTGGAATCGAATGTCTTGCCTATTCATGGCAGTGTGTCGTTGAGCCTGACTTGTAGAAAGGAACACTTATCCATTTCCTAGACTGTTTGTTTGGAATGGTTGAGTCATGTTAATCTTTCGATGTACCATTATGAAATTGTTTACGTATGGTTTTGGATCTGTCTGAAATCTTCAAGGATGAAGAATAAAATAGTTAGGTTGAAGTGAATTGATAACTGTTAACTTATACTTGTTTAATGTATCCTTATTGAATGGATTAAAAAATTTGTCAATGGTTGTTGTGCTTGAAAGATGAAACTCATTGTTCGGTTTATTGATTGAATCATTTATTTAAGTATTCAGTTTTATTATCTTCTAATCTTGTTTTCTATTCCTTAAAAGATTAGTGGGTTTGTGAAGGGTCTGTAATGATTCTTCTTCTTACCTTATTTATTTTGAATGAGTAATAGAAATCCTTTCCTATGCATAACTCCTTCCTCTTCCAATTTTCAGAGGTAATTTTCTCCTTTGTCATTTCTTGGAAACTGTAGGGTAGGAAGTTGACTCTCCTTTTCTGAAGATGCATATGAGATTTTGGTATAACTGAATGTTATAATTGAAATCAAATGTATTACTTTATTAAGTAATTGATTAGTAGTTGTTACTAATTACTTCTCTACTTAAATTATATTTAAGGAAATAATAATTGTTTCAGTTAATTGAAATGAAACATTGTTGCTGGGAAATACTTTTCTATTGTTAATAAGAGGCCTAATCTAAGAACTTAGGTTATATTTATTTGACTGAGAATTAGGCTGTCACACCTGAATTGTGAATCTCTTATTTGTTTAAGTTGATAGTTGATTCATCTTAAAAACGTAATGATGCTGAAATGAACTTGTCTTCACATGTTTTCTGGAAACTTGGTAAAGATGACAAGAAGGTCTTTGATTATGAAAGTAGCTCTTTTTCGTTTATCTATTGAAGTTAAAAAATTTATATTTCAAATTTAGAAAGAATTATGAAATAAATCAATGTTAGGAGCTATTAATTGATATAAATGAGTAATTGTTTAGGACAATACTTATCTGTTGTAAGGCAGTAGTTTGTTGATTATACTATGATCTTTTCTTAAAATAAATTCAAATTGTTATTTGTGCTTCTTTTATGGTCGTTATTATTTATGATTTATTTGGATGATTGCATTAATTGTTTCATTAAAGAAGAGTTGTTTTAATGGAACAATTAGTGGAATGCACTTTGTTTTAATGCTTAGTGCTTATCATGCTTAGTTCAATGAACTGACCCGTGCTAGCAATTTTACAGATGGACTTTGTAAGTGATAAAAGAAGGAAATAACTTTTATGATGTATTGGCTGATTTAAAGTCTGGCTCTTTTAAAGAGAACTTTGATTCATTCTTGAGATGTATTGAAAAGGAAAAGTTGTATTCTTTAATGATCTTACTATTGTTTGACATGCAGATTGTCTGAGATGCATAGTCTTGTAAATTGTTTATTTTAGCATGATGAATTGAAAATATTATAGGTTCACTTCAAATTGTTGTGTAATTTCTCTTGTACATTTTTTAAGGTAGTTGGACTACTATCTTGTTAATATTTGGCATATCTATTTGTATTCTTATTTCTGTTGTCATTTGATAAGTTGGACAAAGAGAAATAGTTCAAACTCTCTCTTAATTGAAATCAACTTGTTAAGTTGCATAAGATTACGTTCTTTATCTAAATAATATATAATGATAATGGGATATGTATTGAATATACAATTAAACTATAGAAAGTGTGAAATATATAAAAGGTATGACAAACCCTAACACATAACCGTGTAGAGAGGAAGACTCTTCCTCTCTCAAAAAAATGTAAAGTGAAATAATGGTGTTTATGATCATTAATCACTCAGACTTCATTTTCTATGAAGTCTGCTCTAGTGGAGCCTAAGTGGTTGTTGCACCTTATTTGAACAATTGAGTTACATTGATTTAACCTTGTGATGTATGTTGTTCTATTTTTGGATAATTGCTCGACATGTCATAGTTACCAAACATAAAAGCAATCATGAGTTAATGAAGTTCTTTAATATTAATTAAATCAAATATGGATGAAGAACTTAAGGGGTGTTAGATTTAGGGTTGAGAAAGGTTACTGTAATTTGAATCTTAATCTAAAATTAATTAAGTGTTAATGACATCCTAGGGTTATGTACATCTTGATGAAGTAATTCTGTCGGATGTTGGCACACGCCAACTGCAGAATTGTACCTGTGTGAAGACTAAGGTCTTCATGAGGATACAGTGTTGTAGTTTACATGTTACAACACCCTCCCACATTAGTTCATCTAGATCTACACACATCTGGACTTGAACTTAGAATCTCTTTAGGCTAAGTTAGCAGCATGAGTTGGAATAGGAAGTAGCTTTCTATGACTCAGGGTACCTTGGCACATTCAGTCGACTTAGGTCGGACGAGTATGCCCATATACCCTAAATCATCGTGAGCATCTCCCTAGAACAAATTATGTCACTAACCTGGGTTAGGGTCAAACCTTGGGTAAGTGGACTGACAAAAGTCAGTGAAGACCATTCTAGATAACAGAAGAGTGAGGTGAAGGATGTATTCCGATTTGACGAGTATGTCATTTAGGAATAGTAACATGAACGGTATGTTGGAAATCTTTGGCCAAAGTATCACAAGCTATTGGTTGCGCCAAAGTATCACAAACTATACACCCCTACCCTAACCACACCCCCCCCAACACACATTGGTTGCGTTGTCTGATGTCACCTAGTTTAAGGAACATGATTTCATATGAATATTGGTAACAAATATTTAGATAGTCAGATCTTCATATAGGTCATTCATTGGTAACAAATATTTAGATAGGTTCTTTAAATAGGTCATTCAGAACCTAGATTAGGGTGAGAAAACCAAGTATACGTAGTATACATAAAATTATTCAATACTTAGAGACAAGCATGAGAGATTGGTTAGAGACCGAGTCATGAAATGAGAGATCGGTAATTCACCGAGTCATTCACAGCTACATATGGTTATCTATTATGAGATTGATTAGCATGGAACATTTTCCTATAGGTTATTTAAACAAGTCACTCAGAACCCAGATTAGGGTAAGAAAACCAAGTATATGTAGTATACGTAAAATTATTCAATACTTAGAGACAAGCATGAGAGATTGGTTAGAGATCGAGTCATGAAATGAGAGATCGGTAATTCACTGAGTCATTCAGAGCTGCATATGGTTATCTGTTATGTGTTCTAAATTATGTTTTATTTAGAATAAAGAACATTGTGTAAAAAAAATTCCCTTGTTTCTAAAGTCTTAAAATGGGAATGTTACAGAAACAAACTAATCTATGCAAAATGACAAAGATAATTAGAGCACTCACCTATACCTGTAGGGTGGTCACTAATGCATCTATCTCTCCAGATAATTAGCACACTAAGAGAGAATATTTATTAGGTAAAGAAGGGCAACACTGTTCCTATCCTAGACTCATTATAGATGACCCAATAGTTCAAGAACTCTAACCAAGAAGAAGTGTGCCCTATATAATCCAATCCAAGTGCAAGATGAACCAAGAACAAAGAGATCAGATGTGAATTTTTCACAAAAGAGTAGATCATATTATAGTTCCTAATAATTAGGCTTCCTTCCTTCATGAATGTTGAGATATGCTGAGTATAGATACAACACCATCACCTGTTGGTGATGGCATCAACCAAGAACAACCTTGCACTGACACCATCACTCATGGATGATGGTATCAACCAAAGATGATAAATGAGGTGATGTGTCATGAAAAGTGAAAATAGGTATCGTGAATCAAACATATGGATGAAAAAGGTGCCAAATTGTGAGATCTAAGCAAGATATCAGGAGTGTAATGTGTGTGATACCTAAATGGACAAGGATAACTAATGTAAGGACAGCTAATTTTGGGACCACATAGTGATACTCTCTCTGTATATTGTCTATAACCTATAATGATTACGTGAAAAATCATTCCTCATTCCCAGTAGGGCCCTTAAGCACCCACTCAAGAAATAGATGCATCAGTGACCCTTATCTACACAAGGAAATTGTTAGTAACATGTATGAAATATGAAAAGTGAAATATTAGGTGTATACACCACATTACAACTAAATTACACTATCTTGCATTGCATAGATATCACATTGTAAATAATAAACTTTAAAACTTAACCACATTACCTTGCATTGTATTGGCACTTACATCACGCTACTAAGATATGTTCAAACCCGAGCTACTTATCATTACATTGGGATTAAAAAACTCACATCATAAATTTTCGTTTCATTCAAACTAACTCCTCTCTCATTGCAAGATAACATATGTAACTAATTCATGCTAGGCACTGAGTTACATTGTGTACCAACTAGGTCATGTTAAAATTATCTCACTCACGTGCTCTTTAAGCTATCCACTCACACTTGATGCAGTAAAAGCCAAAATTTGGGGTAACATAAACAATAATGTATTTACATATAAACCCATGTAGCATATAACCCACCAAGAATATGGAACATAGGAAATAGTCGATTGCAAAACAAGAGAAGATTGTTGATCTCAGGAGCCCCAAACCACTATCATGAACCCAATTTTCCATTGTTTTAAACCACCCATCAACCCTACTCACTACATGGTGTTTTATGGGGATTTGGAATTAAATTTCAAAGGATAATTTTAGCCGTTCAAAATTCCCTTAAATTGATTTGAAGTTTCATAATGTAGGGGTGAAAAAGATAAAAATGAGTTTCATGAAGAAAAAAACATGAGTTCAAAGTAAATTTAGAAAAGTAAAAACAATAAGCCCAAAATAGAGAATACACGAGTTAGGAATAGAGAAGTTGTGAGAAATTTTAGATAAGAAGAAAATTATAAAACAAGAAGCCAGGGTACATAGACATGCAAAAAAATCAGCGCCTCTAGAGATGTATATGCGTAGGAATGATTCAAAGGGATAAGTGGGAACAAATCATAGAAAGAGATCAAGAAGCCATGGGAATTGAAATTCCCAAACTCAATTTTTTCTCCATTTATGAGTTCTGAATTATAAATTAAATTTAATTTAATTAGAATTTATGGACAGAGGTAAGGGGTTCAATTGTTGGATAATTAACTATTATTTGGAATTAATATGAAAATCCTCACCAAAGATATGACATAGAAAAAACCTACTAAGGTTTACCCTAATCCAAATCCATGGACTTGGTTAAGTATCAATCAGTAAATCCCTGGGGGAGATGGATGGCGTGGTTGACTCCCTCTCTCACTACATACCTTTTTTATTAAAAAGTATTAAATCCCTAATGTTGATTTGTAAACAAAATTGTGAGAGTGAATGTAATGATGCAAATTTTTAGGGGATTATTAACCCCTCTTAGGATATAAATCATAAATTAATAAATATGATTAACTTATAACTTTCATTAAAGACTTGCAATATGTATGAATAAGTTATATGATGAGTATGAGGTAATACAAAGGAAATTAGATCTTATAAATTAAAGAACCATAGAAAACTATAAGGGAGTAATTTAAATATCTTAGATCATATGAACTTAGCAGGTGTACACGTAGGGAATTATAAAGGAAGATAACTTGCAAACATAGTTATACAATTTTATGAGGGGTTATCATACAAGATCATAATAATAGCCATAGAACTGTTTACACCCTTTTTAAGAATTATAGATTTGTTATGGAATGCAAAACACCTAAAAAGGAATGTAAGGTTCGATACTAGGGGTTATTTTAATTAATTACCTTCCAACACTAATCATTCAATATCATAATAATGTATTGGTACTTGTAATTTTTGTTTATAATATGTTATAAGTTCAAATATACAAGAGAATAGATGTACTTAGCTCTAGAAATTGATGTCAGACAAATCTAGGTGCATAGATTGTTGAATCTAGGGGTAATGATCATGTAGATGCTTCATTCTAGAAACTATGATTGAAAAATTACCTTGTAAAAAACTGTAAAAAATAGTCAAGATTAGTTGAACAGTCCTTGACCTATTGTATGGTCTTAGAACTGCTTGGAATGATGTTCTATAACTTTTTGTGCCCTTAAGTGATATGGAAATATGTCTCATTTTCAAACCCTGAGTTTCACACAATCCCAAAACCATCTAAAATTAATTGAATGGAACTAAAACCCTAACCATGGGTGGAATACCATGCAAGAAGGTTATTGTTTGGGTTGAAGTGCAATCTATGCACCACCTTTGTCAACACTACTCCAAAGAGACCTCAAACCACATGTAATTCTCCACCTAGAATGTGATATCTAGATGAATGTAACTAGTTGAAAACTTTAATCACTTTGAGAATTCTTGATATGGTTGTGCTCTTATAAGAAAATGATTAGGGATCTTGAAGTGCTTGGAAATAAGGGAATTTGAAATCCTTGACTTGTTTGAGTCTTTAAAACTGTAGTAGTATCTGTCATAATGGATGTGCATTAGCTTTGGGAATATTTAGGGAGACTTGGGTGCCTCTTTTATGTATTTATAATGAGCCTGCTAAGTGATTTGCTATATTATTTCCATGTGAGTAAATGAGGTGATGTTTTCTTTTTTATGTAGGGCTCTAAAGGTAATTTACCATGTAAAGACCAACCCAGGAAGATGAAAAGGCTCAACAAAGATAGTTCAATTGAAATCAAAGTACTGACCATATTGTATGGTTTTAGAAAAAGAGATGGTGGAGGCCATCTGTAAGAATTATTAAGTATTGATTTTATGAATTTACATTTAGAATGTGACGACACATCAGTGTGTGAGAATTATTAAGTTAGGATAGAGAGATAATAAGATGTATTGAGTGGGGATAGGATGAGAGTGTTTTTCTTAGATAAGAAGCACAATCATAACCAGCATTGTCAAAATGATACATTTCTAAATTTGAGTGTCTACAAGAACATATAAATATAAATTTATAGCCATATTATGATGTTATACATGAAGTATGGAATCACGACCATGATAGAAGTCAACGGGTGAAAACAACTTATAACACTTACACTAGAAAATATTGAGTGTATTGGTGAACCTTGATTGACTATAAATGTTGTAAAACCATTTATAAATTCTTTATGATCTTTATACGAGTTAAACAAGGATAGAGAAAAATTGGTAACATGTATAGGGAAATGGTAAATTTTTAACTTAGATTATATGTGGAATGGAAATGATTGAAAGTAGGTTTGTTCGTAAATTTTAACCTTATATGAAACATTACCAAAATTTGAAAAATGTAATACTTGAAACCATGTATTGAAACTATTTTTAGGAAATTGTAGCTATTTTATTGTGTTGGAAAACTAGGTTTAAGATTCCCACAATAACAACACCTATGGATGGTATTGGATATCTAATAGGGTTGATATTTCTCGATTCTTATGCATGAAGTTTCTTGTACTATTTTTGGGGTTACAAACTAGGATTAGGGTCCCTGTAGTAATAATGTGAATGGGTGGTATGGGAAATTTGGGAAGGTTATTATTTTTCTATTCCTAGTTCTAGTTTTCCCGAGTTACTAGATTTTAGATATAGAGATGTTTTGTTGTGTTGCACAGTGAAAATGATAGCATGTGCAAGGCAGGTGCAAAGGGGTATGTGCATGGCAGAATGGATAGCATGTGAAGGCTCGCGCCTAAGTAGGAAACTCCCAGGAATTAGCCAATTTTTTGGAGGATGGGCTAAAAGTAAAAAAAGACGTGTTGGAGTGTTGATAAAGCAATGTTCTAGATCTAAAGAAAAGCATGGAGTTTTGGTGGCCAAGCAAGAGATATTTTGGGATAAGGCACATGCATAGTGGAGATCAAAGGTCATGTAAGGATTGATCTAATAATAGGATTAAATTAGAGTTTATTTATAGATTAATCTATAATTAAGAATGATAGAAAAGTAAGCATTGCTTTGTTAATGTACGCATGGCTATTTTTGAGCATGCAGGTAGTTAATTTTGATGAATGCATAGGAAGTGAAGGGAAAGTGCCCACCCCTATATATATTCTAAGTAGTTCATTTTCTAGGTACCCCTTCGTAGTATGCTACAGTTATGCAGTTTTGATATACTTGTGCACATGACTTTGTATTTGTTAGTATTGTTTATTATGTGATAAGCTTCTGTTATGTAAGACTCTGTTATTAATGGAGAATTTTGGTTGGATTATGGTTATTGATGTGTCTAAATATGGTGATTATATAGTGTAATTGATATTAATTAGTATCTGATCAGTATGTTTCCTTATTACATGTGTTTCCAATTTAATGTATGTAATGAGTTTTTATGAATGAATGAACATTTGGTTATCTATCATCATGTATCTACATACTAACATCTTGATAAGAAATACAAAAGAGGGACCTAGTAGCTTTGCGCACTTCATGTGAGCGTTAAAATCTATCTAAATGAGGTGTTAGTGCACATAGCAGTTAGGTGAAATAAAGAGACTACATTTTTTTTATGTTTCTTGGACATCTTTTCAAACCGTCTGCCAGGATGTTGCTTGTAGATGGCGTATCGATTGACTCGAAAGAGCATTAAAATCTAAGTAGAGAACGGTTAGGATCAATTTGTGTAGAGATATAGTACTGGACCTGATTTCAATGCACATAGTTGGGTGGAAGATAATCGTTATCTTGATCTCTATGAGACATTATTCAACTTATTTCTCACATAATTGTATGAGTGGATGGTAGCATATGCATTAGGAACGTGTTGGGGATATAGACCAAGACTTTAAAGAAAAAAGGATTACCAGACTATTTCTAATGCTGATGTGTAGTGGAACTAGAGTTGTATATCATTATTGGGTTGGATTATTTCATAGTTACACATTGGAGTACATTATTTATACCTCTTTGTGTCTAGAGGAAGCTGAGTTCATATTCTTACGTGAGCCCAGATGATCATACTCGTGAAATATATTGTTATTGATCAAGATTTTTATAATAGAATCGGATTTAGAGTGCCTACCCATGACTAGCTAAACTCCCACCATGCACAAGGGTAGGATCACGTGTGGAGAAATATGGCAGACCTGGAAGTATAAAGGTAGAGAGAGGAAAGACGGTTCAAGTTTAATAAATTGTAAGAGAGGGACATGGTACGTAAATGGGAGATTCAGGAGGTGCTAGATTTGAGTAGGATGATAGATCAGGAAGGTTTTAAAGCTCTCATGGAAGATGAGGAGTCATATAATCAAGCTCTCCTAACTTTAGGAAATCACAATAGAGAATCCCCTTCAGCTTCGGATGAGAGCACGTTAGAGAAGATAATGAGGACCATAAGTGCGCATCTGAACCCACCCTTCCACCTAGCCCTTGTGCATGAGTCCATAGGTAGTCATTGAGAAATACGCTAATGCAGGTAAATAAACAAATACAAGTAGATATCACTTTAAGTTGAATTCAAGAGATAAAGTTAGTAGCAAACCCATGGCATCACAGTCAACACCGTTGTTTGGGATTTTGATGGTAGGATTATTTTCAGCACGTCATCGGGACTTAATGTTGGCACATAGACTATTGGAAGTACTAAAGTAGCAGTTGTGACCATGTAAACCATTGGTGTCCATTCTATTACCACCACTAGACACAAAGGAGTATGTCAACTGGTCTGCAGCCCATAGTAGAAGGATCAGGCAGACCAAGAGGAGCAAATATTGGTGGAGGTTCTAGTTCTAGAACTAGAGGACAAATCCCACATCCCTTGTAACCTCGACATCAACCCCAGCAACCATTATAGATGACACCTTAGGTTTACATTGATATGTCTCTCTGCTTACCATATTCTATAGGGATTGAAGATATAGTAGAGCATGCACATAAGTTTGAACTTATATGGTGCGTTAAAGGGATCACCGCCTCAGATAGGAAGGCTAGTCAGTTCGCTACTATGATACAAGGGCACATACATAGCTAGTATAGGAAGTATGATCCACATCAGACTGTGTTTTATTATGATGCTTTATGTTCTATATTTCTAGCAGAGTTTCACATTCCATAGTTTTAGTAGTAGAGCATCAACACACTTAACGATATCAAGCAGGGTTTGGTTGAAAGCGTGAGGGAGTATGACACGCATTTTAAGACTTTGTTATCTAAGTTGTCTTATGACATTCATCCCAGTCAGCATGCACAATGGTTCGTTAGAGGATTGTTGACTCCATTTCGTAGAGCACTCTCTCATAAGACATATATGGATCCGTGTAATGCTTTGGAATTAGCTCTATGTGCTAAGGTTGTTGGAAGTACTGATACTGGAGTGAGCCCTTTCTCAAAGGTGTAGATTGTAGTCATAGAAAAGTAATTGGATAAGCTTTCTACCAACTCATCATATGAGACGTGTAGTAAAATATGGTACATAGATTGTGAAGAAGAGGGACATACTAAAGACAATTTCCCACACAAGTCAGTGCATGCGTTATTACTAGATTGTGAAGTTTGTCACCTAAACCATGATGTGCAAGATCGCCCTCTTTTGAAGTGTACGATCCAGAAGGTTTATTTGTATTGTAATATGTTTAAGTCTCACACTCATGATGCCACATACTACAGATTGATCGATCACATCCATTAAGCCATTGAGATAGGAGTGTGTTATACTGGTGTGGCGAGCGGATCTAAGGAGCTAAAGGGAAAACATAATGAAGGGCACAATCATGGAGATGATAGGAATGGAGGCTTCTGAGGAGGATATCATGGCTGAGGTTGTGGTGGTGGTAGAGGAAGGTTTTCTCAAGGAACTTGTTACACTTTTGGGTCACCTAATCATTACCAGTGGGATTGCCCTCATAATGCAGCATGTTCATGGTGTGGGAAGCCACATAAGTTGGAGGATTTCCTAGATTTATATGAATGCATGAGTAAAAACAAGAATAAAGACAACAGCACTAGGATGATCAAGGTGAAACATGTGAACGATGATCAATGGATGCCTAAGAAAACTAATCTAGAGTTACAACCCATGCTAGTTACGATGTGCGTTGAGGCTGCACATGTGCATGAGTCTTTAAAGGCCAAGTTGTTTATAATGAGGGAGGAAGTGATACATGCTAAGTATATAGACACAACGTACCAAAAGGAATTTTATCAATAAACTATGGGATTCATTAGAGATCTAAAGGGTGAAATGTAGTGCTTAAAGGAACAAGCACGTGCAAGAGAGCATGTAAAAAGTGTTGAGCTTCCACAGAAGGACATGGATGACTTGAAGGAGGTGCATAAAATGTTGCACCAGGATCATATCATATCATTTTTAGGAGAATGGATTCAAGATAAGATACCATGCGCTAGAGTAGAGTGTGAGAGATAGATACTTCATATAAATCTACCACCTCATGACCATGATATTAAAAAAGAAATAAAATTTGATGTAGTTATTGATGGTTTGTTACTGAGCAATATTTTGATCGATACAGGTGCTAAAGTAAATGTGTTGACACTTGAATTGAATGTAATCAAATGGGAATACCTACATTGCAGACATCTTCGAATGTGTTGTATATGGAAAACAAAAATAAGGAAATGCTTATTGAGGTACTAAAGGATGCATCTATTATCATTCAAGGAGCTAAGTTTACTGGGGACTTTGAGGTGTTGGATCTTGCAGAAGTAGAAAAATTTCCAGCATTACTTGGGTTACCCTCATGTTATGTAAATAATGTTGATTTAATCTTTAACAAGAGATACATCAGTTTTGAGAACAAGGATGAGTGTATGATTATACCTCTATTTAAAAAGAAGGTAGAACCTTATGTTGATCCCTTGAGTGAAGAATAGCTTAATAGAATCTATGCTCAGATGGTACATGATCTAGAAAATCTAGAACCATCAAAAGAATTCATTCTTTAATGAGAGGACATGCAGTATGTGAGTGACACTACTAGTGTTGTTTGTGATAACTAGTCACATGACACGTATGATATTATCAGGCACGAGTTAAAGGGTGAGTCACTAGGATGATCAGGCCACACATGGTGAGGTGGTTGGGATTAACTCATGTATATTGGTGAAGGTAATCTTGATACTTTCTTACACACTATGGAGACTCAGTGGTAGAATGAAGGGGATAAAAGAAACATGTTGGTATATACCTTACGCAGGATAGCAGCGCGCTGGTGGGAAACACATAGAGATAGACTTTTGGAATGGTGATAAGTGAGAATCACTTTTCTACTAGGTTTACTCTAAGTAATGTACCTACACAAACATGTGAATTTAATGGTAAGTCTCATTCCTCTCATCACGTCCATGAGTGTGAGAAATCATGGGCATAATGAAAGGATTCCTTACCACCATCACTTTGGGTACACAAGTTCTATTCCACATTGTGTGGTTAAGTGTGCATGGTATGTCCATGCTGAGTTAAAAAGAGAAACTACAAATTGGCAAGAGATGACTGCATGTATGATCCAAACTTTTGATTATTTTTCTATTAAGCCTCCAGTCCATAAAGCATTACAACTTATGAGATGCATCACTTTTGGGGATAGCGCAATGGTTGGAGAGATCATGATGGAACTATTTAGAGAACCTGGTCTCAAGGTGCACCTTGATCTTGAGGAAACAGAAGAAGTACATATGGGTCATGCTTGGAAGGAAAAAAAGATAAATTGGTCTATATGATTAATGACGAGGAAGTTGACAATTTGGATGTTATCCACACTGAAGGTGCACACGAGGTAATGGATTTGTGGATTAAAATACGTGTGCGTACCATGCTCCTATGAAGACAAAGAAGGTTAACATTAGTAAATAGGTTGATCCTAAGGAGGCCATTATTGGTGATTACTAGTCAGAACAGGAAGTAGCAAATATTATCGAGCTCTTGCATGACTTTTAGGATCTCTTCCCATGAGTTTATCATCAGTTAAAATTTGTGCACCCTTCTTTAGGCAAGTTGAAGATCAAGTTGAAAGAAGATGCACGCCCGGTTAGGAAGAATCCTTATAGGATGAATCCTAACCTACGTGTGAACGTGAAAGAGGAAATTTATTAAATTCTCAAGTCTGGCATAATTGAGCCTATTAAAGAATCTGAATGGGTCAGTCCCGTGGTCATAAGCATTAAGAAGGATGGGAGGATTAGGATCTGTGTGTACTATAGAGATTTAAATGCTTCATGTGTAATAAATCCTTTTCCCACCCCATTCACAAAGGAAATCCTTGAAGGATTTATAGGGCATGAGATATACTCCTTTACAGATGGATTTTTAGGTTATCACCTAGTGTGCATCACAAAAAAAGACCAGGAGAAGACAACTTTCACCACTGAGTGGGGAATTTTTACATACACAGTTATTCCCTTTGGACTAAAAAATGCACCAGTTGTGTTCTCATGCATTGATGTGTAAGCCTTTCAAGACTTTATTCATAAATTTTTACAGGTGTATTTGGATGATTAGATAGTATAGTTTAGTCAAGGATCACTTTGATAATCTAAGACTCGTGTTTGAGAGGTGCAGACAATTGAGCATCTCTCTTAACATAAAGAAGTGCGTCTTTGCTACACCATTTAGCACTTTACTTGGGCATATAATTTGAAAGGAAGGATTATTCGTAAACCTAGCCAAGATAGTTGTAATCAAGGTCTTGGAAGAACCTACCAATTAGAGCAAGATGCATGGATTTCTGGGCCATACTAGTTATTATAGGAAATTTATAAAGGGCTATAAAAAGAATGTCGTGCCCTTGGAAGAATTGTTAAAATCTAAAGGGAAATTTTATTAGGGTGATGTACAACATTGGGAATTTGAGACATTGAAGGAAAGGTTGACTACTGTACTTATTTTGCACATTCTTTCATGAGATAAGCCTTTTCATGTCCACGTTGATGCCTCTGGCATGGCGATTGGAACATTTTTGGCACAACCAAGAGAAGGGATTATAGATCATCCTATTTTATTTTCAAGCAAGAAGTTGACACCCACATAATAGAATTAGACAACTATTGAGCACGAGGAATTTTCTATTATCTACGCACTGCACAAATATAGACAGTACTTGTTAGCAACCCCGTTTATTTTCTATACAGATCATATGGAGCTCAAGTACTTGGTCAACAACCTTGTTTTTCAAGGGAGAATTTTTAGATGGATACTTCTATTTCAGGAGTTGTATTTTACCATTTTTGTGAAACCAGGGAAAAGCAATTCAGGACTTGACCATTTATCAAGGATTAATTTTGGTGAGGATACACAGAGTATGAAAGATATTATGCCCAATGTGTAGTTGTTTAGATCGAACCGTGCACCCACAGAATTGGAGGATATTATAATATTCTAGCGCACTGACATAGCACCTGAAGGAATGAAGACATTAGAAAAGAAGCAAATTTTTATGCATGCCCCCTTATCAGTTAATTTATGGAGATTTATAAAATTTGGGTCGTAATGAAGCCTTGTGCCGTTATGACCTAGAACATGAGCACAATGCTATTATTGAGGAGGATCATGGTGGAATAGTAGGATGACACTATGCTGGTGATGATACCGCGTACAATATTCTTATGGAATGAATTTTTTGGGATACCTTGTATAAGGATATGAAGGAGTATGTGAAAGCATGTGATTTATTTCAGTGCTTTAGAAATCCTGGACAAATAGATGAAATGTTGTTGCGACCTATTGCAAGTGTGGAGCCTTTTGAAAAGTGGGATATTGAATTTGTAGGTCCTATTTCACCACCCACACATAGGAATGGCATGTGATACATTATTACTTGTACAGACTATCTTACAAAGTAGGTAGAGGCAGCACTTACAAAGGATTGTATTACAGCTACAGCACCAAGGTTTCTTTGGGAAAATATCATTGGCAGGTATGGCTGCCCATTAAGCTTGAAAGGTGATAGAGGAAATCATTTCTTAAATGAGACAATCAGAATTCTATTTGCAGATTTTATGGATGACCCTAAGAGGGTCTTGAGGGAATAGTTCCAGAGAATTTTGACCAATGAAAAGCTATATTCCTAGGAACTAATGGAAAAGCATGGAGGGGTGTCACAAAATAGGAATATGTTGAGCTAGAACTTGCACACGCATGCAGAAGAGCCTGATTTTGAGCTAAGAAATAATTCCATCAGTGTAATTGAGTTGAAGAGATATCTAAGAAAAAAGTAAGGTAGTAAATCCTATATACTTAACAAATAAGCAAGTGTGCAACACCTTGAATAAAATGGTGGTGGATATCTGATGGAGGAATTTGGATGTTGGCACCACAATAAAGGTATTGGTGGCCGATAAGAAATAAAAGGAGTGTGAGGTTGATAAGTTAAAGAAATACCTCCAAGGGGAATAGAACCAGACCAAGGAGGCATATGACATGGCAGGCACGATGGTAAAATAGATCTTAGGTCAGTTCCTAACCTTGGTGAGCCAAGCAAAGAATGATTATAATGATGAGATGGAGTAATTGGAAGATCTGGTCAGCATGCTCCTGGTGAACATTAAGAGTGGTGTGGGGCCAACAGTAGAAGAGATAGAAAAATAAAATGAATCAAATAGAGTTGTTGTTGAGGCCAGAATTACAGAACTTGAGGATGTGTTCACGTAGCTTAAGGAGGCAAGTAGTAGGGGAGACCTGGCCTTTAACAAATGCCAAAAAAGTGATCCCATTCTTGATGTGCATGTGGTTGATGAAGAGGTAGTACTTAGGGCTATTCAAGAAAAGATGCCCATAAATAATATTGAGCACACTAAAGTTATGACCAAAACAACAACGCAGAAAAAAGTAATCAAGGCCAAAAAGGAAAATTTGAAGCTCAGAATAAAGCAATTCCAAAATATGGTGCTAGATCAAATGGATGTGATTCAGGGCATGTGCGCAGAACTAACTGTGTTCATTCAGGAGCTCAAGAGTAGAATTGAAGGGTTGTCACCTGACTAGATACTGAGAATTGTGGAGGTAGCGCCTCGGAAGGCATTAGCAGAACTAGATGAATGGAAGAAATTGGTAAGTGAGATCAATGTTCGAAGTTCCCAAAACTCTTCCAGCAGCATGAAGCATGAGTTACTTTTGATATGTGAATGATTATTTTGTGTATTGAAATCTTTATTCTTTTATTGTTTATTTAGACATTATTTGGGGAAACATTTTGGACAAGATCATTTCCGAGGATGGAAATCCAAATTAGTGTGGGGTGATGTTGCACAGTGAAAATGACTAATAACAGGCCGTGCACGGGGATCTTGGGCATGTACAAGGTGGGTGTGAAGGGGCATGTGCAAGGAAAAATGGATAGCATGCAAAGGCTTGCATCTAAACAAGAAACTCCTGGGACTTAGCCAATTTTGTGGACCACAAGATGAAAATAGACAAAGACGTGTTTGAGTGTAGATAAAGCAATGTTCCAGATCTAGAGAAAAGCATGGAGGCTTGGCAGCCAAGCAAGAGTTATTTTGGGATAAAGCACATGCACGGTGGAGATCAAAGGTCATGCAAGGATTGATCTAATAATAGGATTAAAGTAGAGTTTATTTATATATTAATCTATTATTAGGAATGATAGAAAAGAAAGCACTGCTTTGTTGATGTATGCATGGCTATTTTTGAGCATGTAGGTAGTCTATTTTGATGAATGAATAGGTGGTGAAGGGAAAGTCCTCACCCCTATATATATATGTAGTAGTTCATTATTTGGGTACCACTTCGTAGTATGCTACGGTTATTCAGTTCTGATATACTTGTGTGCATGAATTTGTATTTGTTGGTTTTGTTTATTATGTGATAAGCTTCAGTTATGTAAGACTTTTTTATTAATGGAGAATTATGGTTGGATTATGGTAATTGATGTGTCTGAATATGGTGATTAGACGGTTTAATTGATCTTAATTATTATTTGATCTATATGTTTCCTTATTACATGTGTTTCCAATTGAATGTATGCAATGATTACTTATGAATGAATGAATACTTGGTTATCTATCATCATGTATCTACATGATAACATCCTGACAATAAATACAAATGAGGGACTTAGTACCTTCATGCACTTCGGGTGATCATTCAGATCTGTATGAATGAAGTGCCAGCATGCATAATAGTTAGGTGAAATAAAGAGGCTACATGTTGTGAATTCTAGGGAAAATGGAATGTTTTGAGAGATGTGTATATAGACTAGGGAGTGATGTGTATGGATGGGTTAGATTACGTAATGCATTATTTCACATATGGAAAGTGTTATCAGTTACGGGTTAACTTTAGATAGAATCAAGGTCTTCCCTCATGATTGGTCAAGTAGGATTACTTCATGCCTTGGTACATTGTCAAAGTTCATTAGGGAAGTGTATTGATTATTATCCTAAGTCTTTTGGATAAAAGCATATTCATTACTACTATATTTCTAGGATGTTATAATCCTATCCTATTTATAGTTATATCACTTTTGGGTGACTACACTACACATGGTATTTTCTCCTACCTTATTAATTTCTCTCATCTTCCTTCTCGAGAAGGGTAAGGCCACTCTCACTTCTTTGGAGTGTGCAGGGATCCGTAAGGCTCTTAGTTGGAGGTAAAGTGTGTAGACACCTAAATTTAATATATATCCCCGTAATCGCCCGTGTGCGTATATTTATTTAATTCATCCCCCTTATTTAATTAAATGTCTGCTTAGATCCCATCACATTTAATTTGTTATCTATTTAACATTAATTAATTAATTAATTAATTAATCGACATCCTTTGCTTACCTTGCCCTAATGGATTTTCTATTTAGCATCCTTATGCTTTTTCTAACCTACCATTATCTCCAACTCACTCATATCTCATCCTTAAATCACCCCATCCCACCTACATGCTTTAAAGCATTCTTCCAATTTTTAAAAATGTAAAATCACGCCAAAAACACAAAAAGCTATCTCATTGGGGAAACTTTCCCCACAGTCAGTGGTGACCCAGCCTAGTCGTCATCGACCTTATAAAACTGAATACTTTCTTTCCATTCTTGAATCAAATGCATGCAATTTTGAGATTTCTTGCCAGCTTAGCATCCTTCCTCACACCTAAGCATTCTTGATATATTCACAGACCTTCTAGACATCATTTTAGCGTGCTTAAGTCACTCATGATCATCCAGTCATGAGATTTATCATTGTATTTGTGTTGTTTTGCTTCTTATTTATCATATTATCACGTATTGTTTACATCTAACATTTTACAGGTTTAGATCAATTTCAGCGACACTCAAAGCTTCTTCAACAACCTTATTGTCCAGCTCATTTTCTTGCAAGTTGCCTTTTCCATCCACTCATCCTCGGCCTTATCCAAACTCTGCTACAGTCATCGTCGACCATGTTGGATCATGATCGACCTGCCCTGCCATCACTGAGTTCTATACCTCAAATCCTCCTTCATTTCTTACCTTCACTCTGCCATCCTTCTCAGTCTACCAAGACCATTGTTATATTCCTCTGTGCATCCAACTTATCCCACCTGAACCCTAGTCACCATTGACCCGAGCCCAGTCTACCAATCCAACCTTCCTTATTGTCATTTTCTATTGCTTTCTAGATTTCTTAGCCTCTGGTCTTCTTCTGCATATGACTTACAGCATTCACAGGATCTCATTTTACATCTAGAACCTTGCATGTCTACATATTTAACTCATATTCCTTATCTATCTTCCCAGGTCACCATCGACCTATCTCTGCACGGTCTAGGTCACCATCGACCCATATTAGGTAACAATCATTTTACAATTATTTCAATCTAATCAGCTTTTAGATCAATCTCAGTCATTTTTCAAATTCAGTAGCACTTCTGTTTCTGCATGATATTTGTTGTCTTGTCTTTTACATCTTTTTTTCTAAACAAATTGAGGTTGACATCCGTGAAAGGAAGCTAAGAATTTTTGGAGTCACTTTGTTGGGAAACCCCTGCATATCCTATCTAATTGTTTTTCTTTCATTGGTTCTTATTTACATGTTATCAACTTGTAGCAACAGAGGTCCATCATCTAATTTTATCCCGTATGCATCATATCACATCTGAGGTAACTTAAACCCTCTAGGATTTCTTAGTTGCTAGTTTCTTTCATTGCTAGTTCGTCCATTTGATCAGAGAGGAAGTTTCTTGTCCAAAAAAGTGCTCAAACGAAACTCTTTCTCTCGTGGAACAATTTGGAATCAAGATGTATCTCTGGTGAAAGGTGACACTTGTGTCACAATGTGATTTTGATGTATTATATTTCATGATATCTATTTATTATACATTGAGACAAATAAATTATAAACATATGTATACTATAACACTTGGAATTCAAGAATGAATGGAATCATACACTTTTATAACACTTATCATAGACTTTTGAATATTTTGTAATCTATAAATTAACTATAAGGATGCTTTATGATTAAGGTAATCAATGAACCTAATCATATGAAATTATACTTATGATGTTCTTGTTCACATTGATGGACTGAATGGAAATGTAATCGCGTATTTAAAGGATTTAATGTAATGCCTTAGTTTAATTGGATGAATAATTATATGAAATAATGTAAGTACTTTTACTTAATGTTATACATAAAGTTAATGTTGATGCAAAATCACAGCACCCATGGATGCAGATCAAGTTTCTAGGTTGATCTCTTAGGCATCCAGTGTGATTGCATAACATTGAATCCTTTCTCCAAGTGTGGGACTTGAAAAATGAGAAGGATTCTCCAGAGAAAGGCTGGTTCCTATTCCTCTGTTCAGATGCACCAATGAAACGTAGAGGTTTACCCAAAAAACTAATCTAACTACCAAGGAGACAGGGAGAGAGAAATGCATAAAAATAAACCTAAGCTAGGGAGGTGATGCACCAAGGAATGAAGAACATAAGCTTTGCAAAAATAAACACAGACCATATAGATGCAATACCACACCACGCACAGGTAACCGAAATGCAATGAGAGATCAAAATGACAACAATGAATACATGAGAGGATTTAAATATAATCACAGACATATATATTGCTCAGAGAATCGATTCAATACATTGCAGTGGCCAAGAGACAACAGTGGCATTACAGTCCATGTGGGAGGCTTGAAAACTCCACGAATTCTCTTGCAAGCAGGAGAGAAGGGAGGGATTGCAAAACAAGAATGTCCAACGTTAGAAAGAAGCCCCTCCTTACAATTTATAAGAAGAGTGGGAGAGAAAAGAGAGAGGAATTCGAAATTTGCCCCAACCACCTCCAGAATGCACTTAACTCATCTCATCATGGTAGAAGCGGTGGATCATCTCAAAACGGCGGGCTGCCTAACAGAAGCGGTGAACTGTCTGCTGCATTAAAGTTGTTCGTTGAAGCATTACTTCTACTTATTATTTCGTGCCAGAGGCGTCTTCTTGATTTTCATCCTCCACACTAAACCAAAATGCAAGATTGACCTTGGAAACGTGTAGAGAATTTTACCAGCTTTCCATTGATATAAAGAACGCGCAAATCCGAGCTCTGGATCAAAAGTTATGGCGATCTGAAGATTTAGAACACGGAACAGGCGAAAATGGATTTTTGAAATTCTTCCCACGCTCTGCCGCCTGGATGACACGTGGCAGGCTCTGATTCGCTGAATGATTCTCTCTCCTTTGCTTTTCAGTGAGCTTTCCTTTGAAATTTCCTCGTGGGCCCTTAAATGGGACACGTGGCACAATCCTATTGGTTCGGCTCGGTGCTCGAAAACTCCCCCTCTGACTTTTTGACTTTTCTCTTGTGAGGACACGTGGCAGCTTCTGGTTGGTCGATGGGTCTGTCGGCGATCCACGTCCCGCACGTCCCTTTGTCCCATTTTGCTTTGTGCTCTTTGTGCTGATTTCGGGCGAACCGGCCGGTTTGCGTCCATTTGTCCCGCTTGTCCCAGTTTGCTTTGGACTATCTGGACCTTTTTCGCCCGGTTCGGCCGGTTCGCGCCTTTTTGGCCCGCTTGTCCCAGTTTGCGTCCCTCTCAGCAGTTGGCCAATTTTTCCTCTCTTTCGGCCGGATCGGCTTTTCGCGCCCTCCGCGTACCTTTGTTCCAAATGTCCCGACTACCCCTAGGACTAGGACTTAGCCGATTTTCGCGATTTTTCCTGGATTGACCTATTTGCCTTTCTGCAACTTTTGATGCATGTTATCGAAATTTTACCCTGGGGGGTGAAATTTTGACAACAGTTTTGACGACTCAGCGGGGTTACCTGCCTGCTAGGTAGAAGATCAGTGGCCTTTTAGCGATCCATTGGGCATGGAGTTATAAGCAATAACCTGAAACCAACCTGATACTGCGACTTCTTCTCCAGCAACACTCTGAACTGTAGAAAATGACCCGAGAGCAGCGAAACCTGTGCCAAAGCACTTAGGGAAATAGAAACCTAACTACAACAGGACAATGTGCATACGCACTTAGAGGAATTAAGGGAAATCTAAACTAATATTTACAAGGGCAAACCTTTCTTAGTAGCAATGTTTAAGATAGATTCCGTTAACCGGAATCTGAAGTTCCTCTCCATCCAATGCAGACAATTGGAAGGCATTACTATTTTTGCATCCCGTGACCATGTAGGAACCACTCCAGATGGCATCAAACTTGGAATGCCTTCCTGGTTTTGCCCGATCTGCATCCCATTTCAGAACTAGGTCCCCTTCCTGGAAGGTCCTTGCTCTAGCTCTCTTATCAAACCATCTTTTTACTACGGCCTGATCCTTCTCAATCATCTGAACTGCATGTTCTCTGATTTCTTCTATTTCTATCAATTCTGCGTACCTGACCTCCATTGGTTCGAACTCAGATAACTCAAACTGCTTCATGAGCTCCAAGGCTGGCAATTCTAATGATATAGGCAATACTGCCTCCTTCCCATAGACCAACTTGTAGGGAGAATTACCTGTAGACCTCTTTGGTGTTATTCTGTCAACCCATAACGCTGATTTTAGCCTTGTATGCCATGTTCTTTGATTCTCATCCAGAGTCCTGATGATTTTTAGCAAATTCTTGTTTGTGGACTCTGCCTGTCCATTACCCTGCAGGTAATAATTTGAAGAGGTGCTCAAATAGATTCCATTCTTGACAGCCCATTCTGTAATTTTTGAACCTATGAATGCTAATGCATTATCTGATATGATGGTGGCCGGTACACCGAACCTGGTTACTATACCTTCATAAAAGTCTAGTATGTTAGATTCACTTGCCTCTTTGAGCGCTACTGCTTTGGTCCACTTGGTGAAATAGTCTGTCGCTGTAAGAATCCACTTATGGCCTTGACTCGAATTGGGATTGATGACTCCAATGAAGTCCAATCCCCACTGCATGAATGGATGATCTACTGAAATTGGACGAAGGGGCAGTGCTGCTAACCTTCCCTTCCCTGTGAAGAATGCACATTTCTTACATTTTTTAACCCATAAGTAGCAATCATTGAATACAGTAGGCCAATAGTAACCAGCTTTCATGATTTTGAGAGCTGTTACTCGTGGGGTGAAATGGCCTCCTACCTCCCCGTCATGGAACTCTTGTAAGATCCTCTCGATCTGACCTGTCCCGATGCATCTCAATAGAACACCGTTGAAGTCTTTTTTAAACAAAATACCATCAACAAGCACATAAGGAACTGCTTGTAGTCTAAAGTACCTTCTTTTTTATTTGCTCATTTCTAGAGGGCACATGCCTGTCTGTAGGAAATGTATCATATTCTGAGTCCAACAGGGAGTAGACACATCATCATTTTCCTGTTTTTGATCATCTTATAACAGCAGGACAGCTTCTTTTTCATTACCTATTTCAACTTGTTGACTTAAGGCTAGCTGCTCACATAGTCCCTTCCCACGTACTAGTTTGGTAACCTTGATCTCGATGTCATATTCCATGACACGGGTTATCCATCCTGCACGTTTCTCATTCAGATCCTTGTTCAGAAGGAAGTCCTTAACCCCAGCATGTGAGACTAAAAATTGGATCTTGTTGTTTGAGACTAGGTGCTTGAATTTCTTTAAGCTTCTTATTACCGCAAGGACATGCTTTTCAATGAAAGAGTACCTAGTTTCGTATTCCTCCAAGCCTTGACTGAAGAAAGCAACTGGTTGTTCTAATCCTCCTTTGTTTTGTTGTACCAGGATTACAGAAATCATTTCCCCACCACCAAAGGCATATAGCATGAAGTCTTTGGAGAAGTCTGGATTGACGAGAGTCGGAGCTTGAGATATAGCCTCTTTTATTACCTCAAAACTTGCTTTGCCTTCAGATGTCCACTTAAATGCCATGCTCTTCTTTAACATCAGCGTTATTGGCTTCACAAGAGCAGCAAAATTTGGGACAAATCTACGGACAAAATTGATCCTTCCCAAGAAGCTTTGAAGAGCCTTCTTGTGACTTGGCAATGGCAATGCTCGAATTGCTTCAACTCTTTCTGGGTCAATCGTCAACCCCTCCTTTGAAACAATATGGCCTAGAAGTTTTCCCTCATGAGCCAAGAATATGCATTTTTTGGGATTCAATGATACCCCAAATCTTCTACATCTCTAAAATACTTGCCTCAAATGACAGAGGTGATCCACTGCATTTTTTGAGAATACAGTGATATCGTCAAGATATATCAAAACTATTTTATTGATCAACCCCTTGAATGCCATATCCATTGCCCTTTGGAAGGTGGCTCCAGCATTTGATAGCCCAAATGGAATTTTCTTGTAGGCATAGGTCCCCCATTTGGTGGTGAAAGCCGTCTTGAACTGGTCATCTTCTTTCACCATCACCTGATTATACCCTGAGTAGCCATCTAGGAGAGAGAATCTCTCTAAACCGGATACTACTTGTAATATTTGTTCCATTGAAGGAAGTGGGTAATGGTCTTTGAGGGATGACCTGTTTAGGTCTCGGAAATCCACGCACAACCTGATTTCTCCACTCTTTTTTCTGACCGGAACCAAGTTTGCAACCCAGCTTGAGTGCTTGATCGGGAATATAATACTCGCCTCTATTAGCTTGTTAAGCTCTTTCTTCATTAGAGGCTCAATGTGAGGGTTAACTGGTCTCTGCTTCTGCCTGACGGGCTTAGCATCTGGATCCAATTCTATGGTATGTTGTGCCAAATTTGGATCGAATCCTCTTAAGTCTTCGTAGCTTCAAGCTAAGACGTCTGGAAATTCTTGGCAAAGTTGTATGAAATCTGATTTCTCTCGCTTAGTGGCCACTTTACCAATTTGAAGTGTCTTGCTTTCCCCAACCAGAATTGACTCTGAATCTTCTCTCTTGACCTGTATATTGGCCTTTTCTTTATAGAATTGGTCATTAGGGTTAAAGATAGACTCCAATGTTACCAACCCCTTAGGAAGCTTGTTCGTCCGCAGCTGCACTACTTGATCCCCATACTGCTGCTCTAATCTGTCCTGATTCCTAGCTGAAAATTCAGCTTCTTCTTGTAAGAAATTGATGATCTATTGATCATTCTCAAACACCTGCCAGCTTGTGTTATTATCTGGAACTGCTGGCCTTACAACCACATGGATGTGTCTGCGTTTTTTCTCTTCTGATGTTGTCAACCACATCAAACGTTTCTCCAACTGCTGCGAGCCTATCTGCGGCTTCATTTTTCTTCCTGGGTATGGACACAATGTTGAAAGCTTCGAAATCCTCAATGAGGTCCCATACCCTATTCTTGTAGCTCCTCAACAAGTCGTTCTTTGTAGCATGTTGTCCCCTAACTTGGTTGACGATTAGCTCACTATCTCCAAACACCTACAAGTTCTTTATGCCCTTTTTCCTGGCCCAATGAAGTCCATGAATCAATGCTTCGTATTCAGCCGTGTTGTTCGAACAGGAAAATTAGAAACGGAAAGCTGAAAAATATTTGATGTCTTGTGGTGAAAACAACACCGCACCGCCTCCAGCACCTTGTCTGCTTCTTGAACCATCGAATAATAATCTCCAGACTTTGTTTTCATCTTTTTGTTCAGGCTGAATGATGTCGGGGATGGGTGAATTTTCCTCGTGTATACAATACACGCCTAATTCAGATTCTTCAATTTCCTTGTATGGGTCAAATTCATGACTTTTGTTTGCCCATTCATCCAAAGTTAAATCAGGAATTCCCTCGACCTTAGTACCTGTTTCTAGATCACTTGAACACTCCTCCTGATCAAAAGCTGAGCAATTTGCATTGATAGGAGCTGGTACATAAGGCTCAATATGGAAATTGGCAATTGGTTCTGACCTAATTGTTGCTTTGGCTCCATACCTCGTCCTAAAAATCATGTGTGACCAATCTGCAGATAAATATCCACCGATTTTCACAGTGAAGTCTCTTGATAGACACAACGCAAAGAGTGGCGGAAGGTCAATCACAGACACATCTTGCAAAACTGTAACATTAGGACTGGAATGTAGTGTTAGGCTTAACCCCTTGATGACTCCAACAGTTCCTACTGCCGTTCCATCTAGCTGTACTACTCCTTTTAGCACTGGCTCATATTTCAAACCCATCTGATCCGCTATTTGCTTCGGCATCACTGAACTACTGGCCCCTGAATCTAACATGCAGTTGTGCACCAAGTGGTTTCCAACAATCAATGAAACACAGAAAGGTAGAGGCTTCAAAATTTTCCTTGTCTGGTCCCCCTCATGTTGCACTGCATTAGTGAGAATTTTCTCATGTCCCTGGTTTGATACATTTGTGGCAGACCAGTTAGCCACTGCAGCTTGCAGTAGGTCTCGTTGTCCTGGGATCGCCAGTGATTCCCACATGGAAATTTTCACATGTGTCTTCTTCATTTGATCGATGATGTTGAAAGGGGATGAACTATCCCTTTGCTGCCCCTTACTTGGTACAACCTTTTCTGGAACTTGAACGGGTGCATGTGTTGCTACAACAGGGATCTTGGGCTGATTTTACAGGTTTGGATCTGCGTTTGGTCTACTGACCCCTTGTTGTGTAAGAGTGGGTTGAGAAACAACTGGATTACACGGTTGTCCCTCTCCTATATTTCTCTTCTTTGACCGTGTATTGGTAGCCACGCCTTGAAAAGGCTGTTGGTTAACTCCACAGAAGTCTTCCGTTTGCCAATTTGCCAATGTGGTTTCTGTTGGGGGTCCTTCTTGTTGCGTTTGTTGCTGTTGATTATCCTCCTGGCTTGGATCTTGAGCAACACCAATGGTTTGCACCATCAACCCCTGATTTAGTGCACCATTGAAACATGCTAACTGATTGTGAGGTAGATTGCAAGGGTAACACCAGTCGTACTCTTGTGCCATGTTATTTTGTGCTGGTACTAATGCCTTAGAGGCAGATATGGCATTTGGATTATAGGGCTGGAATGGTCTATTGACAGGAGGCCTTGTTTGATTCATATTTGCAGCTGGGTTAGGTGGTCTTTGAGGCTGATACGGCTGCCTATTAGGTTGAGCTTGAGGCTGATACGAAGGTCTAAAACCTTGAGCTTGCTGTCTTTTGAGTGTGACCAGCTCATTACCTAAATTTTGCAGTTGCTTCATGACTTCTTGAAGTTCATTTGGGGCACTTGGAGATGAAGTGGAAGTTTCATTTGAACTCTGATTCCTAGGAGTGGGAATAGGGGCTAAGACAGGTGCTTGACTAGTACTTGGGCTCTCTATACTTGGATATAATGGCATTGGAGGCCTAGGAGCTAGCTTGCCAGCTTGAATCAGACAATTTTCAGCTCTAATGGAAATACTATATGTAGTAGGGATAGTTGTGCCTCCCATAGATTGAACCAACATAGAAATATCAGAATTTAAAGCTTTAAGGTAGTATAGAAAAGCACCTTCTGCTGTTGGCCTGACTGCTACTGGAATTCTATCCCAAGATCTTTGAAATCTGAAGTTGAAGTCAGTTAGCTGCTCATTGGAAGCTCTCTTGATGGTTGTCAGCTGCTCCAAAAGAGACAAGTTGTCTCCCTTCTCTCCAAATTGATCATGAAGTGCAATACATAGCTGATTCCAGTTTGTGATAGAGCCAGCTCCAAGGCTCCTAAACCATTGCAATGCTTTCCCCTTGAATGAAGACGCCAGTAATTTGACAGCCACTTGCATCTCATTAATCTCATGGATTGCACAAATATTAGCAATGTCCTTGACATGATCACCAGGAGTGGTCTAATTTTCTCCAGTGAAGTATGGAATGTTCTTCAGTGCTACAACTGGGATTGGATTTTGTGCATTGAGAGCAAGTGGGCTGCTGCCTGTGAAGTTGACATAGGGGTTCACTGGTTGCGCCATTCTGATTGGTCTTAAAACCCTTGTATACTGAAAGAAAGGCCGCTCAGGTGGAGGAGTTGAAAGAGTTCTGTTTGGTGGAGATGGAGACCTTTGAATCCTTCTTCCTCTTTGCCTTCTTCTTGGAGATAATTGCAGGTATTCAAACAGCACTTCTTCTTCCCCAACTCTTGACCTTGTGATTCTTCTCATAAGCTTTTAGGCCTGTACTGCTGAAATTCTATTGATTCTTCCCCTTGGAGTCGCCAGATATGCAAATAATAGCTCTTTTAAGCAAGAAAATTGCAGCAGATGCATATCAACCTTGCTGCAATAAAAATGAGACCTCTAGGTCCCACCGGGCGTGCCAAAACTGTTGATGCAAAATCACAGCACCCCTGGATGCAGATCAAGTTTCTAGGTTGATCTCTTAGGCATCCAGTGTGATTGCATAACATTGAATCCTTTCTCCAAGTGTGGGACTTGAAAAAATGAGAAGGATTCTCCAGAGAAAGGCTGGTTCCTATTCCTCTGTTCAGATGCACCAATGAAACACAGAGGTTTACCCAAAAAACTAATCTAACTACCAAGGAGACAGGGAGAGAGAAATGCATAAAAATAAACCTAAGCTAGGGAGGTGATGCACCGAGGAATGAAGAACATAAGCTTTGCAAAAATAAACATAGACCATATAAACACAATACCACACCACGCACAGGTAACCGAAATGCAATGAGAGATCAAAATGACGACAATGAATACATGAGAGGATTTAAATTTAATCACAGACATATATATTGCTCAGAGAATCGATTCAATACATTGCAGTGGCCAAGAGGCAACAGTGGCATTACAGTCCATGTGGGAGGCTTGAAAACTCCACGAATTCTCTTACAAGCAGGAGAGAAGGGTGGGATTGCAAAACAAGAATGTCCAACATTAGAAAGAAGCCCCTCCTTACAATTTATAGGAAGAATGAGAGAGAAAAGAGAGAGGAATTCGAAATTTTCCCCAACCACTTCCAGAATGCACTTAACTCATCTCATTATGGCAGAAGCGGTGGATCATGTCAAAACGGCGGGCTGCCTAGCAGAAGCGGCGAACTGTCTGCTGCATTAAAGTTGTTCATTGAAGCATTACTTCTGCTTATTATTTTGTGCCAGAGGCGTCTTCTTGATTTTCATCCTCCACATTAAACCAAAATGCAAGATTGACCTTGGAAACGTGTAGAGAATTTTACCAGCTTTCCATTGATATAAAGAACGTGCAAATCCGAGCTCTGGATCAAAAGTTATGGCGATCTGAAGATTTAGGACACGGAACAGGCGAAAACGGATTTTTGAAATTCTTCCCGCGCTCTGCCACCTGGATGACACGTGGCAAGCTCTGATTTGCTGAATAATTCTCTCTCCTTTGCTTTTTGGCGGGCTTTCCTTTGAAATTTCCTCGTGGGCCCTCAAATGGGACACGTGGCACGATCCTATTGGTTCGGCTCGGTGCTCGAAAACTCCCCCTCTGACTTTTTGACTTTTCTCTTGTGAGGACACGTGACAGCTTCTGGTTGGTCCGACGGGCCTGCCAGCTCTTTCACGCCCTTCGCATCTTTTCATCCCGGATGTCCCAAATGCTTCATGCTCCTTGTGCTGATTTCACCCGGTTTGGCCGGTTCGCGCCTTTTTGGCCCGCTTGTCCCAGTTTGCTTTGGACTGTCTGGACCTTTTTTCGCCCGGTTCGGCCGGTTCGCTTCCTTTTTGGCCCGCTTGTCCCAATTTGCTTTGGACTGTCTGGACCTTTTTCGCCCGATTCTGCCGGTTCGCGCCTTTTTGGCCTGCTTGTCCCAATTTGCTTCCCTCTTAGCAGTTGGCCAATTTTTCCTCTCTTTCGGCCAGATCGACTTTTCGCGCCCTTTGCGTACCTTTGTTCCAAATGTCCCGACTACCCCTAGGACTAGGACTTAGCCGATTTTCGCGATTTTTCCTGGATTGACCTATTTGCCTTTCTGCAACTTTTGATGCATGTTATCGAAATTTACCCTGGGGGGGTGAAATTTTGACAACATTTAATTCACGTATGATTATAATAAAAGAAAACTATACAAGTTAAAATGAATGACACAACTTAATATACTATGTTATATAATTCTAAACTACTTTTGTTGTCTTTATATTACTTCTTGCATGTGTTTTATTGCTATGAATAGAACTAATGAATTGAGAGGTGTCCATTTTCATCCCCGGTTGTGCGAGGGTGATTTAATTTCTAGCTTTAAAAAAATCTAGTGTGTTTTCTTGGTCACCCATCAAGGGTTCACTACACCTTGGTATCATAACCTAGCTTCATTGGCCTTTTTATGTTCACTACATTTATATAATTGTATTTTTGTGTCATGAATAAGAGAAAGATGGAAAGAACAAGAAATTCATCTAGAAGAGGCATTGATAATGAAAATAATAATGCAAATAATCAAAATGAAAATTTGCATTGTATTCTAGCACTTATAACATATACTTGTAATTGGCTGACTGGACTTGAGCATAGAGTTCCCTTTGAGGAAATAGTTGAGGAATAAGATGAGGAAATAGAGGAAGCTGATCAAGAAAATGAGAATGATCATGATGATGGAAAAAAGGAGCAGGCTCAAAAAAATGCTCAGGATCAAGAATTTGGATACATGCCTAAGAGGGCAATATTTTAGACATAGTAAAGGACATAAAGAGAATAATCCAACTAAAGTAAACTTGAGAAGTACTAGGTGATGGGTATGAATCATGGTTGATCATGATGAAAAAAGACTTAGAGATTCATAAATACTCCAAGGAAAGAAAGGTTGATTGGGAAACTTATTAACTTTCAAGTGAAGCACATAAAAAGGAAGAAAATAATCTAAGTGCTCATAATACTACATGGGAACTATATGTGAACTTATTCAAGTAGAGATAATTAATTCAGTTGTATTTTGATGGAAACATGATAGAGTTTCAAAACTTTACTTAGGAGAACCTCACACTAACATAATCTTGGAAAACGTTCACTAGACTTCTCAAGTATGTACCTCAATATCAGGGACATGAGTGGTTTCGTATCTTTAAATTTATTA
Organism: Taxus chinensis; assembly: GCA_019776745.2. Lineage (NCBI taxonomy): Eukaryota > Viridiplantae > Streptophyta > Pinopsida > Cupressales > Taxaceae > Taxus > Taxus chinensis. The sequence continues at coordinate 82,357,085 of CM034150.1, read as the reverse complement.
TGGGATTGAATCCTCATATTGGATCTAATGTGGATGTTCATGGACCAACTTTTATGGATGAATATTTTGAAAAATATATGAAGCAATAAATAAATTTACATGTACTCTTTTCAGTCATAAAATATTTCAAGGCCCAATGGAGTAGATAAAATTAGTAGTCTTATGCACCATTCAAGAAAAACTTTAGTAAATTCAAAACATTAGCCTAACCAAAGAGGGGAATTTTCAAAAGTCTAAAAATACTAAGACCTCTTCTAAGTAGAATAATAATCATATGAATCGTTAGAATGGTAATGGTGGCAACATAAGAAATAAAAACATAGGTGGCCAGTAGCAGGCATTTCAAATTTGGAGGTGATCATTACACTAGAAATTTTACCTAGAACACGTGGGATAAATATTAGAGGACCTCCATTACAACCACATAATTTGGCATTTCAACAACACATTCATATAGTGGTTGATATCCATCAAGAATAATTTCAGTCTACTATAGATGAGATGGTAGGTAAACTTTTTAGGTTTCTGATTCTTTTTTTATTGACATAGGAGCAAGGAAAATCCTTTGTAGCGCTATATATATATAGAGAGAGAGAGAGAGAGTAGAGAGAGAGAGAGAGAGAGTAAAATTGCTAGGAAATCTAGTCATATGGATAAATTATGGTTATTATAGTGTGGAAATCAGATGGAAAGAAAGGTAGAGAAAAATTCTTTTGAAGTTGAGCTAGAGCTACCAGGATTTACCAAAAAGGTTAACATATATGTTACACCATTAGAATCATATAACATGATTTTAGGTGTAAATTTGTGATGCAAACATCGTGCTAAAGTGGATTGTTTTGTTAGAATAGTGACATGGCAAGATGATAGTGGAAAGTACTTGATTTTCAAAGGGATTAAGAAATCCACTAAGTTAAGGCATATTTCAGCTATGTAGTTGAAGAATGAACAAAATAAGGGCTTGTTATATTTGCAATACACATTGATGATATAGGTGAAGAGAAAAAATCTACATTTGAGGATTACCATTTCCTTCATGATTTATGTGACGTATTTCTTGAGAAATTACCAAGACTTACATTGTATAAAGAGTTTGAATTATTTATAGACATTTTTCTAGGATCATAACTTAAGACTAAGGTACCAAATTGAAAGAATACCACTACATTATTTGAGTTGAAAGTGTGGTTGTAATATTTTTTAGCAAAAGGATTGATTCATCCAAGTGTTTATTCTTAAGGAGAACCCGTTGTTTTAGTGAAAATGAAGAATGGAATACTTAAGACTCTACATTAACTAAAGGTTGTTGAATAAAGCATAAGTAAAGAACATGTATATGATGTCATGCATCGATGATCTTTTTTATCGTATGTTTTTAGAAGAAATATTTTTTAAAAATCATTTGAGATCAGGTACCACCAATTGAGGATTAAGTAAAGTGACATTGCAAAAATGCCTTTTCATACAAGGTATGGGCATTATGAATTCATATTACTTCCTTTTGCACTCATAAACACACCAAAAAAATTCATAAAGTTCATGAATAATGTGTTTAGAGACTACTTTGATGGATTTTTGTTTGTCTTCTTGGATGATATATTGATCTATTTGTAGATACAAAAAATCACGTTCACCACTTATAGCCAATATTACAAAGATTGTGAAAAGCATAAATATTTAGAAAGTTGTCAAAATGCTCTTTCTTTCATAAAAGAGTGCACTATCTAGGATATATCATTTTAGAGAATTAAATTTTAGTTGATTAGATAAATATACATGCTATTAAGGAGTGACATACACCTAGGAATGTGCACAAAGTTTGCAGTTTTATAGTACTAACAAGATACTACATGAAGTTTGTAGAGAGTTTTTCTAAGTTTGGCAGTCCTATCACTTCATTGTAAAATAAGGGAAATAAATTTTTTTTGACAAAGATTTGTGAATGATATTTCTAACTTATTAAGGAAAATTTGACATCTAGACCAGTATTCAAAGTTGTAAATCCCAATGGAGATTTCATTATTGCAATAGATGTATCAAGAGAAGGTTTTGGAGGTGTTTTGGTTCTGAACAATTACTTGGTGGTGTACAAGTCATAGAAAATTAGGCAAGGGGAGTTGAATTATGGTCCATGTGACCTTGAGCTCACATGTATAGTCCATGTCTGACATAAATGGGGGCATTTCTTTTTGAGAAATATTTTTTGTACTTCAAAAAGATCATTCGGGTTTCAATATGTCTTTATTCAATCTAACTTGAATGCATGGCAATGAAAATAGTTATAATTTCTAAGTGAGTTTGATTTTTATATATGTTTTATAAAGGGAAAAGAGAGATGATTTTTGGATTCCATTAGCCAAAGATGACATATAGTGTCCATTGCCTCAATGAGGACCACTTTTCAAAAATAAGTTTTGAGTAAGCTATCTTCAGATACTTTTTATGGGATGGCCAAATCTACATTATAGACTGATTTATGAGATTGTATATATGAGGGTTACTAGTTTAATAGATATGGAATTATTAGATTCCATGATAGAGTAAACGTACCTAACTTTGATGGATTAAGGACCCTAGTATTGGAAGAGGCACACAATGCTCCTTATTTAGGTTTCAAGGGTGTGACGAAGATGTTGGTTGACCTCAAATAGTTATTTTTTATTAGGTATCAATAATGATGTTCCAAGTTTTGTTTCAAAATGTTTGGAATATTAGTGAGTTAAAGCTTAACATTTTCATCTAGTAGGGGTTTTATACCCACATGAATCTCCTGGTTATCAGTATGGATTTTTTCAAGTGACTCTAATGTCTAAGAACAAACATGATGTATATTGGTGGTTTTGGAGAAACTCATCAAAGTAGCACACTTCACTCCAAGGAATTTGAAGGATGATTCACGGGTTTTGGAAAATAGGTTTTTTCTAGATCTTTCATTTACATGAAATTCCCTATAATGTTATCTCTGATCAAGTCACTCAAATGATGTCAATATTTTGGCAAACCTTACACACTTCTTAGGGCATGAAATTGAATTTTATTACTACTTATCACTTAGAAAAAGATGGTCGAATAGAAAGGTTAAACCAAGTTCTTGAAGACATGTTTAGGATGTATTATATGAATCAATAGTAAAAATGGGAGGAGTGGTAGCCATTAGTTGAATTTTCTTACAACTCACATTATTCTGCATTAGGCATGACTCTCTTTAAGTCATTATATAGGAGAAAATTTCGTACACCTATTAGTTGGGATTCTTGACATGCTTAAGGACATGGAAGAGCAGGTGAAATTGATTAGGTGGTGCTTATTTGAGGCTATAGATAGGAAGAAGAGATACATAGATAGGAAGCATATTCCTAGAGGGTTTGCAGTTAGTCATAAAAAATCTAAGTTTGAAACAGAATATCTCCATCAAGTTTAGAAAGTCTTCCAAACTAGCCTTGTTACATAAGACCCTTTGATGTACTCAAAGTGGCCAATCCAGTGGCATATAAAATTTTATCACCATCAAATCTATCTTGGTTGCACAGTGTGTTTCATGTGTCTTTATTGAAATGTTATCACTTTAATATATCTCATGTTATTGATTGGAAATATCTATAGGTGGATGATTTGGGAGTGATCCTAGTCAATTCCTTGTGGGTGCTTGAGGTTCGTAAGCTTCACATGTGAAATTAGGAAGTCTCTCAGTGTAAGGTCCAGTGGGACATATATTCAAATGAGAGTGTTACCTGAGAGGAATTCAATGAATTCCATAGAGCATACCCACATTTATTTCATTTTTTTTTTATTTTGTATTAGTAATAGTCATCAAGATGATTTTTTCTCTTAACATAGAAGGATTTCACATCCCATAATCATACTTTAATTATTTTTTAGACTTTATATGAATAGGTGGTTAGTGCAAAGGTTGTCTTTGTGTGATCTTCCTCTGTTATTTTGACCTCATAATAGCCAGAAAATCCACCTATAAAAGTGTAGATCTCTCTTCCCATTACTCCCTCGAGTATTTCCTTTTTGAACGATGTTCGGAAGGGGCCTACTACACACACTTAATTTAGTGTGCGATAGTCAACACAAATCCTTAGGTGCCCATATTTCTTTATAGTGATATCCATTGGGCTTACCCTATCAAATTATTCTGTTGGTATAATAACCCCAATGAGAAACATCCCATCAATTTTATGTTTGACCTAGGCGTGTAAATTAGGATTAATCCTATAAGGTCATTTGCGAATAGGTTTAGTACCTTCAACTAATTTAATATGTATTTTCCCCAAACATGGGTGCAAACCTTTCATCTCTTAATAACTTTTTGGGAAAATATCTTCGTAGTCACACAAAAGTTCAAATATCTTTGAAACCTTAAATTCAAACCAATAATCCCTAATGGTTACAATATTTGGCACATCTTCAATTCCAATATTGACTTTTCTTGACTTCATTAGTTCATTATATGGCGTGTTACTTTTATCTTTCTTATCTATTACTTCCTACAACCCATAAATAGTTTAAAAATTAAGATGATTTCCATCCACTTCCTCATCTATTTGGAAGACCGTCTTCTATTTTCCCTTGTGATTCTAGTTTTGATTTAACCACACATCCTCATCTTCTTCATTGGAATCATCATTTGTGAGATTCTTAAATATCTTTGGTAGCACCATACTTTTCTCGTTATACAGATTCAACATCTTGTCTTGCATTATGGCCTCATTCCCAAATATCACATTCTTAATTCTCTGTAATAAAGGATTCAACCCAAGAAATTTGGAGGAAAAAGAGAATATGTTTACAAATATCTCTCTTAATCCCTCCCAAAAGAGTTTTCCTTAGTATGTTTCACAATTTACATACCATTCGCGAGCCCAAATTCATAGTGTAATGTAGAATGTATGAAACTATAATTTTGGTTTTAGACTTCTAGTGCCTGAACCCCATGCCTCGTCACATTTTTTTCTATGTTTATCATCCTTGGTTAAGCCATTATAACCTAGTAATTTTCTCGTATAGTTACCCTACTCAAACCTAGTGTGCATTACTTCACATATTTCATCCTATGTTTTTAGTCACATTTTATGTGTAGCCCACCATTTAGTTGTTGCATTGTATACTATATATACCATACATTTTATCTGTGCCTATGCTAAGGGCATATATATCTCCATTTGGTGAAAATATTCTTATACACTGTCGTTGCCTTGGTAGCTTGGTTCTACCACTTTGTTTTCCTTGATAAGTCTTCTGACATATCTTAGTGTGGGAATAATATTCCTCTTAGTCGATTTAGTGGCTTTTGATCTTATGACACCACATTCATGCCCGATTAACTCATATGACTTATGCACCTAGTTCTTGTACACTGCATTTGTAGTATTCACAACCAATTATGCATCACTCCATTGTAGAACTCCATCTTGATTTGATTTAAAATTCTCCTTCAACCCTAATATCGTACTGGGGTTCTAGATATTTATGTTCCTCTACATTCTCAACATTAGGGGTACTTTTTTTTGGATCCATAGGTAGTATCATGCATTGTGATCCATTCTCGAAGCTTGTATACCTATTTTTAAAATGAAAATCGGCATTATTTGTGTAGCATTATGATCTTCCAAGGAGCATGGGAAAATTATCTGCCTCAGCAAGATTTATCACCTCAAATTCACCAAAGAATTTTACACCCATGATACTAATGACAACATGTTTCTATGCTCCTATTAGTACCACACGCATATTATTTTCCATGAAGAGGATATGTGGTGAGGGTGGAGATTTTGTCACCCTATCTTGTTCCAAGCATCTACTATGAGAATGTTTACTTTTGAACCTGTATCTAGTAATACATTATTAATATTACATACATCTATGTAGGCATCAACTCGGATTTCCTTGTTGTAGTCTTCCTTCCCAGATAGTTTGACTTCTTTCTTTTCAACATGCTTGAGCTACTTTCTAAGCACCATGCCCATATTTCTTGAGATAACCATTTCCTGAGAAAGGAATTACTCCTTCAGTGTGTAGCATCTTGTAAACTTTACGAAATTCATTCCTTTCCACATTGTCCAAGTCAGACATCCTTTTTTCTTCAATCCTAACATGGATTTCCTCCCTTAGGAACTCAATTTCACCTTGTAATTTTTGTATCGACTCTTTAGTTTCTTGAAGGATTTATTTTTATTATTATGTATTTAGATACTCATTTCCAATCTTAGGGATTTCACATCAAACATTCTCTTTTGGTATTTTTGTTGGGAGTGTGCATGGAGTATACACTTTTTCATATGTTTCCATTATATTGTGTGTGATATTTATCATTCCTAGTCCTTTTTCACTTTTATCCTTCATGGCCACATAGAAGTCCAAAAAATCTTCTAACTTATGCTCCTTTCCACAATAGTTACATATAAATAATGCAAGACAATCTCATTGGTAATTATTTGATGAACCACACTTATAGCAAGTCCTCAGCAGGAACCATCCTCTACCTCTACCACCTTGGTCACAACCTCACCCTCGTATGTTATCACTATGCTCTATAATATGTGTCCCACAGTTTCTTGCCTCAACCCTAAAGCTCACACTTCATGTATTTTATCAATTATCCAATGATCTTAAATTTTTTGAGTGTGTGTGTCACATATTTTTCAATAACATGAGACCTTCATTTATAATGCACGTTGTAATAACAAACACCTCTTGACATTATATCCTTTGATATTGATTTTGCATCCTATAAACATAGATTTTACACTGCACTTGGGGCAGCTATTCTTCATATGGCCTCCTATTTCACAATCTACACACCATATACCACTTCTCGTTTCCATGAAACTTTTCACCATTAGCTTCTCCAATTGTGTCATCATTGATGTGATTTGGGCCTCTATAAATAAGTTGATTCATGTGTCAATTCTTCCCATGGATTTTGCACACAAGGTTTCTTCTACAGCTTCACATGGGTCTGTAAAGATCTTATGTGAGAGATAACATCAAAATGGGATTTATAATCCACCAAAAAACCACTTTTCATGTTGATTTAGATGTATCTCATAAGAAATTTTATAGATCAAAGTTTTAAATCATGCATCATATGCTCATATTCTCTCAGTAAGCTCTTACTTGATTTTCTTGAGTGTTAAGATGCTTTATTGCTCAAATTTAGGAATTTCAAACTCTTTTAAGAACGTAGCCTTCAGTAGGTCATATTCAATAAGTATTTGTTATGGGTCATATTTCTTGTACCATGTATGTGTTTGATCCAATGAAGTAGCGGTGAAATGACTTGCCTTGTTCTTGGGGGAATTTATCCCCTTTGCATGACATATTAATTCACATTGATAGATATTTTATGTCATATTTTTAATGCCACAATACTCTGGTAGATGTAGTGAAATCTCATAGAAAATTTGGGGTGTTTATTCTTGTTGTGTACCTATAACCTCTATGTTTTGTTTCCCGGTGCTAGCCTGAATTGTCAATGAAGATCCACTTCCTAAACTACCAGAAGTTTCTGTGCTAACCATCATTACTTGCTAGACATGTGAAATATTTCCTGGGGATATGTTTCCTAGTGCTATGTTTCCTAGTGTACTATTTATTTGTGCACATATCTAGACACCTCCCGGTGTTTGAGTTATTTGAGTAGTTGTCATCATCCCCAATATTTGTGCCTTTGGAGTGTTTGGGTCAAATTATATCCTTCTTGGTATCATGTTAATTTGTTATGATACAAATGGTAATTTACTATCTAGTGTTTCCTTTCCCTTTGCTTTTTTTACTTCTTTATTGTTGTTAGTTTCGATGAGTACTTGGTATTATATATTTTGAGATCTAGTAACATGAGCAAGTGTAACGAGTCAGGAAAGGGTTCTCAGAATGAGAATTCCATTTACATCATACCACTCCTCTTCATCCTCTTAAGTTATTGATTTGGTTCACATATCATCATGCTTTTAGAATGCTTCATCGCTCCTTTCACCCTCCTACCTGAGCCAATGTCCTCATTCCCCCTCAATAGTTCCTAAGGTTGATTGTTATCTTTTAAGCATTTCTCATTTTGTTATGACCTTATGTCATGTTTTATCATACCACTATCTTCTCGAAAATCACTCATTTGAGGGATCCATGTTGCAATCCAGATTGTACCCCCATTTTCCCTTTCCTTCATAGTGCTCACATGGGAAGAAAACTTAGTCTTCCATAGGAAAGTTATTAATGCATAGATCTATCATGAGATTCTTAATCTCCAATGGGAAATTCCACAAGTATGATCCTCTTTGATCATGGATAAGTTAAACTAGGCCTCATTATCATGTGAAAAATTTAATAACACGTACTCAAGGATGTAACTATAAAGTGTACCTTTTCACCAATAATCCACAGTGTTGTTCTAAGTCACATCATGTTTCACGAGTCTTTGGGTGTGCTAAATATTCTAATGATACTTCCTTCCCAAATTTAAAATTTTTCTCAAGAAATACATTGCTAATAAATCATAGAGGTTCCTAATGAGTTTCACTAAATAATTATCTCACATAGTTCATCATGATAGGTTTTTCTTGAACCAATTCCTTAGAGGGCAAGTTGGGAGACTAATTCTTACAACTTAGGTGCTTCTTCCCAAAATATTCTTCTATCTTATCTTGTCAAAGCTCAATAGTCTCCTACCTAAGATAAACCATATTATCTTGTAATTCACCATCATATACTTAATACCGATGGGTCCCAGTAAACAAAACCAAAATGTTGTCCGCATCTTGTTTAACCATTCATGCGTGTGGAACTCATGCCACCTTGGAGGTGCATGTAAGTCTCTTTCTCCTCATGCCGACCCTATACACTACTAGGTAAATGAATCCTTAACATGCTCACCCGAAGGCACAAGAGATATTATGAGATCTCATCTCGTTTATCATATCTGATAGAAAAATGCATTGAATTAAGCATAATATAATAATGAACATGCATAGTAAGAATAGCTAAATTATTGGTACAAAAACTTGAAAACAATTGAATCCATAAAATTTACTTCATATTCACTAAATAAGTCTCCATACATTGAACCAATGCTCCAAAATACAATAGTATTTATTCACTCTCAAATCTTAGCCATCATATTTGCATTGTCATATTACTCTCCTCTCCCTTTATATAATGTCCCTCAAGGGGTATTTATACTAGTGATTACTTTCCCTTCACCAGTTATAACAAGTCTATAACTAGCCTTAAGTCACAAGAATAGAGCTTAATTATTACATAGGGTGACATTTCTATCACCTATCTTCATCTCCTCACTTATTATTTTACATGGAAGCTACACCAATTGTTTTTCTGCTTTGATGCCTTATTTTCCTCTTCGAGTTGCTATTTTTATCCAATCCACTTTTTTGTCGCATGTTTTGTTTATATATTTATCTTGTTTATGTCTAGTGCAATGTTTTTCTCTCCCATGCATGTTTGTTTCCTTTATATGCCTAGATATAGCCTTCTGCTTTTTCCAGACTTTGCGTAGATCCTTTTCGATATTCTCACACATTTATTTCCTCTCATTCCCAAACTTTTGTGCACCCTTTCTCTAATATTTTCATGCACTTCCTTTCTCTTTTTCTTGCATAAATATTGCACGCAACTCTCCCAAATTTTGGCGTGCATCCAAAATAATACAAAGAGTGGAGAATAAGTCCCAATATGGAACTTAACAAATTATAGAATGAAAGAATCTTGGAGCCCAACAGTCAGATTTCATGCACTCAACACTCTAGTTTCTCCTTCATCACAATAGGAGACTAGTCACCCTCAATCCGTTGGCATCTTAATAACAACTCCAAATCTCTATAGTAAAACAAGCACAAGATATCCTCCCTCTATAGAATGAATATGATTATTCCTTCCATGTTTTAAATGTCCCCTTTACTTTAATTTATGGAATTTCAAAGTTACAAAAGTTGGAAGTGTTATCTATTTTTTTGAGTTACAATTCAGTTTCTATCATATGAATTAACTACACTTTGTGTTGTGGGTTTCATCATAGAGTTTTCCAACATCAACACATCATAGAATAACTATCAAGCAAAGACAAGGTATGTGTGTGTATACTCAAGTATGTTTTTCCTTTAATCACACAATTTTCAGTTACACACTTAAAGGGGGAAATGTAGACACTAAAATTTAGTAACTTATTATTTTACAATGTTAAGTCTGGATATGTTCCCTTGCTAATACAAATGCTCACAGTTGGAATCCAATCAATATATCACCCTAGGTATTTCATGAGTTGCTCATCTTTACACTTCTCTTTCAAAATTCAATAAATATTAATTAATTAAAGTAGTGAACTATCCATGAGAGAAAATTTTAGTGGAAAATTTTTGTAAAATCGTGAATATTAGGGATTTTGGAAATTAGAAGGTGAATATTCACCAATCAGATGCCTTCTAGTTTGCCAAAAAAATTGGCCGACATGTCACTTGTATGGGTCAGTTCACCTATTATTTAACTTAAAAATAAACTTATGCATATATTTCGCTAACCTTTCAAAACAAACTACACTCATATTTTTCGAGGTATAATACTATACATATCACCAAGGTATAATAAATTATACAACTGTCCATACCTATCGTGTACATAGATGACTATTGTCAAAATTCGATACTTCTGTAATCTACAACCTAAGTCATCTAACATCTACTATCTGATACCTTTGTACTATCTAACCTCCGTTCATCCAACCTCAATTCGTCATGCATTTTTCGTCTAACTTCTATCCATCCTAACCTATGACGTCCTACTTGTCCTGTCCAACCTCTACCATCCAACCCCTATCGTCAAACCCCTTCCATCCAACCTGTGTTATCTAGCCTATGTCATCTAACCTTTATAACCCTTGTCCATCGAAGCCTCGATCCAGCCCAACCTCTAATCCATCCCATTCTTATGCATTCCAAGGCCATCCAACTCCTATACAACTCCAACCCATACCATTATTGTTCATATTTCCCCTAGTCCATCCTACCTCTTTACCGTCCTACCCCTACCATGCAACTATCACCCAACCCTCTACCATGAATGCATGTAGAATTCAACCTTGTAGTCGTATGTCCACAGTCGATATTTCTGATATATCTGTGGATTTTGGAAAACATGGTAAAAAAAAAATTGCCAACTTAAAAAAGAGTAACAAGACATTATTTGGCTATTGATCTACAAAAAATATAGGTATGTCCTATCTACTAATTTACATAATTTATTAATGTATTTTCCATATTGTATGTTTATTTGAGTCTTTACTCTTTGTATTCCTATTTATATAATTGTATTAATGATATAAATAATTAATACTATATTTCTATAACACTTTTAAATTTAGACATTTCTCAAACACATTCAGAAACTAATATTTTTTGAGATGATTGTACTGATTAAAACATGTGTTCCCTTGATGACATTGAACTAGGAGAAGACTCATCAAATTCTCATTCAACACCAACCTCAAAGGAAGCTTCTACTCTAATGCATGTTTCTAGAAAAAGGAGACATGACGATCAAGATATTGTTGATGAGAAGATACTTACAGAAAAACAAGAGGCTCAAGTTGAAGAAAGTAATAAAAAATCGGTGAGAAGAAAGAGGACTAACTAGACAATAGGAAGGAATTTCAAGTTTGATTGTGTAGCTAAATATCCTTTTATTTAACATGTGGAGCCAAAAAATGGTACAACAATATTCCAACTCAATGTTGATGTAAAATATGTAGTTGGAAATAAGGGAAAGATCATACAATGCAACTCAAATTATGCACCATTGAAAAACACTACAGAAAAATATATATTTCATAAAAGCAAAAGGATGGGCGCATAGTAAGATCACATAAATAGAAAAATGAAAAAATTGATTTCATGCAAATTATGCAAAAGAGTATGAAAAAGAACAAAAACATTTTAAAAATCTAAATGAAAAAGGTGGCACAATTGCAGTAAAATTAGGCAAAGCTATGTAGACTAAAATGTTTGCCAAAAGTATTCAATTTTCTACGGTATTCCATTTATTGAAAAAGGGAAGACCCATTTTAGATTTCTCAGACAATAAAATTTTTTACCAGGTTATTGGCTTACAAAAGGTTCCACAATCACATTGGTTAGATAGCAGTGGCTAGGAAATTGTAAAATGTCTTGCACTTATGGAAAAGGAGGATTTTAAAGAGGCTATTAAAAATAAAAAGTTTATTTTGGTTTCAATTGATGAGGTTACAACGTTGGACAATACGTCATGGGTTTGTATTCATGTCTATACTTTTGTTCTTAGCTATTCATAAAATAAGTGAAAATTTTAATTTTGAAAACCTTTACAAATTGGCGGTGTCAAGTTTGAAGGATATACCAAGTATGGATGATTTTTCCATTGCCACAAAGTTAGTTTGTGTTGGAACTGACAGTGCATTAGTAATGCAGGGGATTAGAAATGGTCTATGTGTCAGACTACAAACAACAGTTGCACTATATATGACTGTAATTCATTGCATGGCTCGCAACATGAATCTGGTGTATAAAATTGTGAGCACATTTGAAAGTGTTGCTAGAGTGGAGGAGCTCATATGTGACTTGCATGCATATTATTCAAGTAGTCAAAAAATATTTTAATAATTTTAGAAATTTGTAATTGGATTGACAGATGAGAAAAATCTTCTTAAAGATGTAGATACCAGATGGATTTCCATGTATGAGCCTACTTGTAGAATATTTTAAGAGTATCCTTCATTGATAGGTTTTATGTATAAATACCACAGGGAAGTAGATAAAGTGAAAGATTTGTTGTATCATCTTACAGATATTGAAATTTTACTTACATTATGTGGTATTTTGTGAATGTTGAATGAGCTCAATGTTATTACGAAGCATGCACAAGAGTGTTCCATCTACATTATTAACTTCATACGACTGAGAAAACATGTATGCATGAGTCTAGATAATTTATATTTGTCAGATGGAAGTTTTCAAGGACCTGTTTTAAAAATATGGAATACATTAACTAACCTTAAGAATCCAAGTTGCTTCTTAAAATTTAATATAAATGATCAGTTGTATGTAACATTTCATGGGAATGAGATACCACTTCAAACTTCTCAAATAAGAGCAAATTTGGTTGGATCAAAGTTAGAGGAAGTAAGAGTAACACACAATTTATATGAAATAGTATTCAGAGACACATGAAATAAATTGAAAAATATTTATCAATATTTTTCTATGGAGATCCATGAACGGTTTAAAAATATATAAATTACTTGAAGCAATGCCAGTTGTCAATCCACTATTTTGGAATCCAGCTGGAGGTGTTACTAAAATGTCCATCTGTAATATATTTATAAAATTCATGAATAGTCTAATGGAACATTTTTGTAAGCGTGAAGAGATAAACAGAATTGTAGTTGAAGGTATTTTACAATAGAAGTTACCGAGTTCTCAGTCACAACATTTTACCATGACTATGCTAGAGAAATTTCATTTTCTAGATGAGCTAACAGAAAATGGTTCCATTAGAAGGCTTTAGAAGAAGCTTTATTCAAGCAGTATTTTGCGAGATGATTTGATCGAGTATTTTCAGCTATATGAACTATGTCAAATTATGATCCTATGATATGTTGAAGATGGGAGAATATTTAATGCATTATCCTTCGTAAAATGAAATTTTCATAACATATTGGATAGAAATTTAGAAAGTTGTCTAAGATTGTCTGTGTCCAGGTATCCTATGGAAACTTTTCCTTATGAGAGAGCACTTGCATTATGGAATTCACTCGTAGAAAGAAGAGTAGGTGACATTGTGACTGATGCATGGGATCTGAACACACTTTCAATTCAGTAGAATTCAAGGATACTTATGAAGAACGGGTTGCTTCAGCGTTGTTTCAATTTCCAGAGTCATAATTTCTTGTCTACATTATTGACACTATTGACAAAATGATCTTATTACTTATATCTTTCATATCAATTAAGTATCAACTTGTCTTACTAGACTATATGTTGTTTTACTTGTAATAAATTCATTTTTTTATATTTTGTTTTATTATTTTAATAAGGATGGTGATTTATTTAGATCCATCTATGTGCGATTAATATTTTATCTCTACATGAAACATAATTCCTTTCTATACTTGAACAAACACACACCAAAAGTATAAGACCATTTTTTACAACTCCAAATAGCAACATAAAAAACATTCACAAAAAAGTAATAATCTGAATACAAGAGTACATATTAAATTATTCAAAACTTTCAAAAAATGTGTCATAAATGTAAATAGAGTTTCAATTCATAATTAAATGTGTATACATATTAACAAGAGGCGGATTACTTTATGAAGACATGTTTTTATAAAGCATTGTAGGCCAGTATAATTACAAAATTCTACATTCTAAATTTATTCTCAAAGATTTCAGGAAATTTTTGTCATATAAGAACACATTATGAGGGAATCCTCTTCACTGCCTATGATTCTAAGTCATAGTTTTCCTTACATCTGCCACACGGAATAAAAAAATTAAAAATTGGTTGGTCACTATCTTTTAATTCCTGCGTCAGTTTCAGAATTGTGTCAACACACATATCACATGGTGAAACTTATTTTCTTTTCAATTTTGTGTTGTATGGGTTTCTTGAACTTCTTCTTGCATTGGAGGTGGAGTTTACTCAGTTTGTATATTGCTTTCGGCTAAAACTTCTAATACCTGCAAATCCTTCATAATGCTATTGATATTTTCAATAATATTTTACTCCTCCCCCACAACATCTCCTGATGACAATATTGATGGATCTGCATCTATCTTTCCTTTCAATAAGATTTCTGGATCCATCTTATGCTCCTTGATTATCTTTCTCAATGTATTATTTTGTTTATTTAATAATAAAAGTTTTTCTTTCAACTGTATAAATGCATTCAAGATTTTGCGGGAATTCTTCAAATGTGCATCAAATACAACTGCTTCTTTCTTTAAATTTTCATATTTTTCCTACAAAACATAAATGTATTCAATAAGTTATAAATAATTTATTGCAATACTCATAATTTCACAATTTTTCACGTGTGAAAAATGACATACCACAACTTTTTATTTTTCTACATATGTAATTAAAACATTATTTTTTATCTCTAGCCCATTTTTTGTAGTATGTTTGGGCTTCAGTATTAATATTCTTCCAACCTTTTAACATTATATCTAAAAATTCATCATCATAATCATTACTATACAAAAAATTGTCCAGACTGAGCTTTATTTAGCAAAATGTCAAGCCTTGTTGGTTGGCTCTCTATGGTGGTGAACAATGTATGCCTTTGAGCATGATTATGGTAGCGGGTATTTATTTCTTTGATCAAAACTTTGGCCCTGTACTCCCAAGTGCGCACTAAATCCACATCTGACATAACCACTTCCTAAATTGTGCCCCCATACTGTCTGATACCATATTTTCAATGGAAAAATTATCTTTTGATCATCCGTGAGTGGAATTTGACTTGGTGGAGGAGGGAAACCTCTGATTTCATGGATATTTTATTGTGCTTGTGGTTGAGCAAGTGGAATAATTTGTATCATATCATGGGTATCAAAATAATTACCCATCTCGGTGTCACCACTACCAAACCCCAAAAACTCATCATCAAGCTCGATCCAATTCAAAATCTGGGTACCAATTGCACTCATGATACCACCTAGTGAAAAACCTAGAAATTCTGAAGGTTGCAGGGTGAACTATTCTTGTGGAGTCAACAGGAAATGTAATATTCTTCCCTGTAAATTTTCTTTTTGTTTTTACCGCCCATGGTGGTGGTACCAAAGGCCTGTTTGCAATCTGTTATAGTCGTCTGTTAACTGCAAGAAGAAAAGTATTACAAAATTAAACATTATACCCTTGTAAATACTATATAAAATATTTACAAGTAAACAAAAAAATCTAAACATTATAAATTACCTTGCATGGTCGAAGATGTGACCATACAAATTTGTGACTAAGACTGAGTTTGATCTACACCATCAAACTCAGAAGTTTATACAAATAAAAAAGTATACAAACATTAAAACACTTCAACACTTACATAATAGATTAGATAGCTTGTTAGTGATTTTTGTTAGTAGATTAGTTATAAATAGTAATATGAAAAACCTGTAGAAAATTGTGGATGGAAAGGTGGTGATACCAGTGGAGGTATTGACCCCCTATTTCTTTTTTGTCAAGGAAATCAAACCAAGGTTGATTCCGTTGAATCTATATCATAATCACCAGAGCCCTCTAGAGAGGCTTTACCCCAAGTAATAGCCTCCTTATGAGATATTGCAGCTATAATTCTTCTCTGCATAATATAAATTACTGTTATTATTGCATTCAAAATTACATTAATTATTATAATGTTAAAATTAATTGTTACCTATTGTTCTTCAACTGAAAGACCTATTAATAGCAATTTTTCATTTATTAAGGTCAGAATTTATTCGTTCTACAATTTGGTGGAAAGCTTCTTGATAGAAAAGCAAGTAGATAATTGGTACAAGAAAATACACTCTTTGATTTATCAGATGCATTGATACTGGCAACGGTATTGCTAACATCTATTTTAATTCAATTGGATAAATACATGCACCAATCGTATTATTTCCCTGCCGGTGTCCATAATAAATATTGAACTACCCAAAGAGGAATTTTTGGCAGATCTTCCCTGTAACACAATCTGGGATTGAAAAGAGTGATATCATTACAAGAAATAAATTATGTGTAACACCTTATATAACAAGGCCTCTTTTGGAGTAATTAACACAGCTGTTATAACAACATACAAGAAAAGTTAGATACTTGGGTAGTCAACTGATATTAAGAAAGCAAATAATTGAAAAATAAAATTGAACTTATCATCAACCTGCACATTGTAATGAGATTCCAAATATTTTTTCTACATCAATTAAGATAGTCTTTATAGTCACGATCATCTGACCTTGAAATGGTAAACCAGTTAATCGATGGACATTTGCAGGCTCCATGCCGAATGAGAATGTACGATCCATGAGGGGGACAGAAAACTTTTTTGTCTGCCGCATTGTAAGAATTGATCAAGTAATCGAGGTTGGGTGTATCTATTTCGAATTGGGGCATGTTAACAAGCCTAGTGAATTATGTTTTGTGCATCCAATCTTTAGGTGTATCCTTCAAGTTTCATCAGTTACATAATTTGAGGGCACATGAGATTTCTATACTAGAATTTGGAAGTAGGTGTAACTGTGGAATTATCCATTGTTAAAATATTTGGAAATTGGTGTAAATATGCATGGGAGGGAGGGGTAAGATTGAATCTACACATTATTTATGTAGAAAATTGGAGTCAAAACGTTGTAGATTTATAAAATTTTATGGAAAAAAGTAAAGAAATGAACCTCATAGGGCTATATATAGGGCTCAATTTCATGGTGAGGTCACTTGGTGGAAAATGACATACGGAGAGTTTTGAGGCAACACATGTCTGGATACGAGTGATCAATTATGAGAGATGCCCATATATTGTTGAAGAGATGACCAGCTAAGAGACATTTGTCAAGAGACGGACTGGATTTGACAATCATCTCTTCTCTATGATATAGACGTCTAAGTTATAGAAACGACCATCTATTAGAGAAGAGACGATCGTCCAACCCAGACCATCTGATAAAGAAGAGGTGGATGCCATACTTAGTCTGTTAAATCATGAAGAGATGGCCATCTAACCTAGTCCATCTGATAGAGAAGAGACAAATGTCTAACCAAGTTGTCTGATAGAGAAAAGACGGTCATCCAACACAGTCTGTCTAATAAAGAAGAGGCATCCATCCAACATAGTTCATCTAATAATGAATAGATGGTCATCCAACTTAGACCATCTGACTTATTCCATCTAATGATAGATAGAAGATCATCTAACCTAAGTTTTCCAACCTCGCACTTCTACTTCTCATGTAAACAAAAAATTTTAGTTAATACACAACGATGTGCATTGACTATTTAAGGTGACCTCACATGAAAAGTAAGTATTTTGTCTTTCATAAATAATTATCCTAGGAAGACCTGGTTATATTTTCCCAAGTAAAAGACTAAGGCATTCAAAAAATTTAAGAAGTTTAAGGCACTAGTAGGGAATTAGATTGAGAAAAGGATAACGGTTTTGCACATGGACAATGGAGGAGAGTATTGTTTTGAGAAATTTGACGAATTCTGTGAAAATTGTAGAATAATTACGTAAAAGACAATTCCTTATACTCCACAATAGAATGGAGTGATAAAGCACATGAATATATCATTGATGGATAAGGCCCTGATTATGCTAAGTGATGCCGACCTAGATCTAACGTTTTGGGCTAAAGAAGTAGAGACTGTGTTTTATTTGGTGAACAAGTCACCCACATTGGCACTAGTGGATAAAACCCCATAGGAAGCTTGGATGGGAAAGAAGTTGTTGGTTAAACACTTGATAATTTTTGGGTGTGAATCATATACTCATATCACAAAGGAGAAAATAACTAGACTACAAGTATGAAAAGTGAATCTTTGTTGGGTATGTAAGTAATGCCAAAGGTTATAAGTTGTGGAATCCATGACTCCAAAAGGTTTCGTATAGCCAGAATGTTGTTTTCAAATAATGAAATGATAGGAAATTTGTGTTAGAACACGATTTGAAGAAGACAACTCAAGAGGTAAAGAAACCAACGGTAGAATCTCCTAAGGTGATATCGCCGCAGGAACAAGGGGAGGCTAGGAGAGATGAGAATCAAGTTGGTCAAGATATGTTTGTAACGTCCCCTTTTCCAAGCCAATTTGATTTGAAGACCTTGGGCCCATTGCTAGTTCTCATGGGCTTTAAGGGAGAAAATAAGAGAATTACGTTCATGTTATAATTGTAATTTTCTATTTTCAGCTTTGTAATATTTTTGTAAAAAGGCAAATTGCCATTTATAGAACTAGAAATAATAGGTTGGTGACTAAAGTGCAAAGCGCCAACTTCAAAATAGAAAAAGAATGTAATAAAGGGGGGGTTCGTCCCACCTTAAGTGGGAAAAGTGAATGAAAAAATAGAAATAAAGTATTTTTATTATCCTACATGGAGCGCTCCACAAGGGAAATAAATACAAAAGGCTATAAAAGTAAATGTGGGGGCTCATTGTAAGGGTCTTATGATAAATATTGATTTTTCTCTTTTGAAAATTGGAGCATTGAGCTTTCATTTTCAGCCTTTGAGGACAAAACCTCTCATTGGATCCTATTGATTTGTTGCTTTGGTGGCTTCATTCGAGATTCAAAGTGAGCTTCATATTCAGAATTTATGAACAAGTGTTTTAATTACAACTGACCCTTAGGAACATTTGAAACTAAAATAAATGCAGCAATGATGCCCAAGGGTGTAAAGAAGAGTTGAAGAAACACTAACAATGAAGAAACCCTAAAATTGAGCAGCAAAAGACCCCTAAGTGGGTCGCCCAATCTCACAAGTGGGTCGCCCAAGTTGAAATTTCCAAAAACTAAACAACAAACCCTTTCAACTCACAAAAACTAGAATGTGTGGTTGATCCACACTCAAAACCCTTCAAATCTTATCCTTCCTTGAAGCCCTAGCTGAAAATGGCACCCTAGCACTGAAATGTTTGATTGCAACCCTGAAATTCTGAAGTGAAGCCTGATTGTGACCTCTGGATAAAGCCACCAATACATAAATTGAGGGTTTTTATCCTCAATTGTTGTATTCTATTGAGAGTTTTCGTCCTCAATAGGAAACCAAGGAGGGTTTTCATCTTCAATGCTGAGATTTGCATGCACACACTCTAATATCCAAATAGAAATGAATTCAAAAATGATAAGTGGTGCTCAAAATGAACCCCACACCTTCTTTTATACATTTTTATCTTTATTTTTCAAGTGGGATGCTCCATGTAGGATTGATAAAGTAACTTTATTTTCTATTTTGATGTTATATAACTTTTTCCACCCACTTTCTATTTTAATGTTATAATTTTAAAAGTTGTTTGTAAAAATAGTATAAGACCTCTTTTAGCAACTTAAAAATATAACATTAGAGTACTTCCCTTGTATTTCCCTTTTAGCTCACGAAAAATCATATCGGGCCAAAGGTCTCCTTAACAAGCTAGCGTTGAGAAGGGGACATTGCAGAAAAATACTTAAATTTGTAAAAACAATTAGTTGGACTTTAAGTCTTCGTATTTCCTTGGAACATATTTTGTATAAAGAAATTATGCTTTTGGTTATCCACAAACCTGAGCTATCAACTAGAAATTAAAACTTTGTTGGTCTAGAACATGGCTGCATTTTTATGTACTACAAGATTATGTCTCTAAGGACTCATGCTCTGTAATGTCCCCTCTTAGGACAATTTAGAAAATGGAGAAGTACTTATCAAGATCAAACAAAGAATGGATAAACTCTTTTGCTTCAACCTAAAATATCCCAATGTCAACTATTTTGAACCCAAATAGGGTTTGAACTAGCCAAGGTGGTGGGATAGATTGGAAAAAAACAATTGGAATTTAAACACATTCAAATCATATTTTTAACAGCTAAAAAATAATTAATAATCACACCTCAACTGCTGCAATCTTCCAAAATTATTTCCCGCTTAACCATCCAAGCATAAACCTTCAAACTTTGGATTTTGGGCCACAAAATATGAAGAATAATATGCAAAAATCAAATTTCACACAGCCAACACAAAACCCTAATTTTGCCCTAAAATGTAGGTCACCCAACACATTTAGGGCATCGAATCAACTCTAAAAATTATGAAGTTAATTTCTCCTTATTCCTCCTAACTTATACAATCAAAGCTGATGTTAAACTGGTCCCATTCGAACCTTTTTCAGATCTAATTTTTATATTAGTAAATAATAAATAAAATTGCACCTAGAACAACTGAAACTTCAAAAATTAATAACTCACTCAATACTTGGTATTTTTGCATGAAACAAAAAACACAATAAAATAGAAATGAGGATATTTCCAATGAACTATCAAACTGAAATTTCTGATTACCAAAACCCACCCAAAACTACCCCAGAAATCTGCCTCCAAGTTGCTAGGGTATGAATAAATTCTATAAATTAATTCCAGCTCATACAACCCTTGTAAAACACTCATATAATCAACCCTTGCTCTATAATAATTAATTAGACACAACAAATTATAGATATAGCATAAATAGCCTCAAAACATGATAGATCAAAGCCCAAACCAAGTTGATTTTCCTTTAATAAATTGCAGCAGTGATAATGAACACAAAAGTACCTCAAACCATTCACCAACATGTAGATTTATCCATCCAATAAATGCGCCAACACTCTAGAGCCAGTCATCAATGCTAGAATGTATAAACCATGCATTAAAACACTCAACACAAGATGAACACAATGAAGAGAACAATGGAGTCTTCAATTTCTTCAACAAAGGATCCAAACGAAGCTTACAATGAGAGAGCACAATGCAAAAACTAGGGCATACATCCCATGGGCATTCATCCCATTACTCCAAACATGGAGTGAAATCAAAATGATCAATCAACATAACCCTCTAAAGGAAATGTGACATCCCTTTATAGAATTAATGGGTGTAATATCTAATGACCGACCTTTCCCTTTTGGAGGGAAAACATAAACTCTCATTATAATAAAGTCTCTAATAAACTAAGACTGTGCATTTTATTATTTTTTAATTAAATAATAAAAGCAACTATCCTATGTGCACATTTAAACTAACCTATAGAGCCCTCCTTGTAGCGTAAGGCATACAAAGGGGTTACAAAATAGACAAAGGATCATCTTCAAGCTCAATCCTCAAGCCCATGAGAAGAGAGAATGGGTTGAGGGTCTTCAAGTCTTAAATTTCAAAAATGTCCCAAGAAGGGGACATTACATGCTCAACACATAATAGATCCAAAATAATAAACAACATGACACATTTGTCAACTTGGCTACTTATATCTGTTGTGACAAGGCAAAACATGAAAACAAAATGCATAATAAAAACCTCATTCAATGCCGATTTGTTGGGTGGTCCGTATAATTATATATAGATGGTCATCCAACCTAGGTCATCTAATGATAGGTGGACGGTCATTTAACACCTATCTAACTTACGAAAATCGCATAAAATTATGGCCTGCCAAATTTCCTTTGATGCGAATCAGGTTTTTGGATTTTTACCATTTTTTCAAAAGTCCATTTCAGAGATTTTCTGCCCATTCTATAATAATTTTTTTAAGGGGGGATCTTAAAATGAACCTTGTTATCCATGTGCAATATATTATAATTTTTTGTTTTGCATCAAAATCCTCTTATATTGGACCATACAGTTTGGTCGAGATGTGAATTTTGGTCTTGACCGACTTGTATGGTCCTAGCCTTTCACATTATTTGACTCTGATTTTAATTTAAATATCATTATTATTTCATTTCATCTTCTTAGGGTCCACCCTATTATTATATTTCACCAATAGAAGGCCATCGAGCACTCTTACAAGCTATTATTGTAAATATCATTCCAAAAACACTTAAGTCTCTCTTAAATCTACCTGAATTAGTTGAACATCAAATAGAAAAACCCTTTTCATGGGTCTAAATCACTCAACCAAGTAAAATATTCTAGATTCCTCCATTTCCAAGCATGCAAAGTTTATAGAACCATGTCTTGGCAACACCAAATTCACTCCAAGCATTTTCAAAGGGTTTCAAATAATAAAGGGTTAAGTCACATGGTTGAAGCACACTACATCAAACTTATGTAAGAACATCACTCCAAGGGCTAACTTAGGAATTTTATAACCAATTTTGTCTTGATAAGGTCTTTAGAGGTCCTAGGAGTCCTTTCATATTGGTTTGATGAGCTTAAGAAGGTCAAAATTCAAACTATGGAGTTTCCCTCCATTTTTGCTTATTTGAATTTTTGAATCTTGTTTGAACCAATTTTGGCTTTCTAGGTAGGTGTAGGTAGTTTTAAGGGTCCTAATAGGTTCTCTAGGAGTTTTTGAATCTTGATCTAGTCTTAGAGACTCATTATGATGTATTATGGGGTCATGCAACTACTAAATCTTGTTCTTAGCCCCTTTCCTTGAAATGAACCTCCACATGTGATCTTGGTCTTGTAACCATGAGATCAATTACAAGAAAGAACTTGAAAATGAGGTATAAAAATGCAATTGTAACTATTTTTTAGACATTGATCAATTGAATGAATGAATATTGGGAGCTCCAAGAACGTGTTTTAGTGTGAAGTTGTTTGCAAACAGTTAAAGAAGGATCATAAATCTATGTATGAGCCTTGAATGGCTATTTGATTTCATCTATTCGGTTAGAGGAGGAACTTCTTGGTTGGTAAGATTTGAATTTTATTGTGGTTTATGCATTTAAATTTGTATTCACTTGTTTGATTATATTAGTGTTGTGGTAAACAAGGTATACTGTAGAAAATTGTATCTCAGAACAGTTAATCCAAATTTCATCATAGATAAAAGGGATTTTAAGCAGAGAAAAATGTAATAAGCTTAAACAGAAGGCAAGAGGTGTGCTCACAAACCATTCAAGATCTAGGAATAAGAAGGAACTAATTAACTCTCCATTGAAACCTTGATTGTAGGTATATACCTTGTTTTGGAGGGCAAGATAGCGGGTTTTTGAGTCTTTATCTCCATAAACTAACTTGAAACATCTTATTGTAGAATGTAACATCTTTGATAAATTTTTATAGTCATTTTGGAAGAATCTTAGGTCTTAAAGTCAAAATATAATCATTTATTTACAAATTTAAACCCTCCCAGACTACGAGAAACCCTACCTAGGGTTTTTGAAGAAAGAGTCATTTGAAGGCCTTGGCCTCCTTTTCAAGGTCTGAAAATTTCAAGGAATTATCCTCATATAGTCCTAAACAAGATTTGAGGAGAATTTTTCCTTGATAAGTCACCAATTGTCAGAAAAATCTACCAATCAAGCTACAACTCTGTGTATGTATTTTGGAGACCTAATTTAAGGTCTGAGACAGTGATTTCTAGGCATTTTTCACAAAGAAATCTATTGAGAATTTTTGCACAAAATAAGAACTTCCAAATGGGTGGTCAAAAATTTTAAGTTCATGTTATTTGAGTCAACCTAGCAAAATATAAGTCAATCTTTCATATGAGGCAGGGCTAGAAGAAGAGGTCTAGGTCTAAAGGGGAGCTAAGGAAGGAAAAGGCATTTGTATTAAGAGTTGAATCAAAGTTTTTAGCCCACACTTAGAGGGGCATAAAGGGTAACCAAAAGTGGGTTTATATTATTCTGAGGCTTTGTAGATTGTCCTATCCACCACCTCACCGGGAGCAAAATAGGCAATTTTTGCAAAAGGAGATCAAATCAACTAATTATAGTGATTTCAATCAATTTTATGATTATTTTGGCATGACTAGAGATTAAATAACATGTTACAAGATTTAAACAATACATTTTAAATTTTGGGAGTCAAATTTACATTGTTTAGAGGAATACTAGCCTTGAGAAAGTGTGAAATTGCAAGCTTTAAAGGATTGATTGGAGTTGTTTGAACTAATTAACTTTTTGGAGTTTGTGATTGTGTGATATGCTTTGCATCAACACTACAACCATGTTGTGTACATTCTATACTATACACTTAGCTTTATAGCTTTTTGTTAAGAGACATGAGTTCATCCATAGGGATTTGGCTTAGATCACATTAACACTTCCACATGCATTAAGGCTAACTACATGAGGCTTTATCCAACATGAGGGCATGTAGTACATCACTTGGACTTATTCACTCGGGTTGACCAACAAGGGTAGTCTAACCTCACCACATACATGATTTCTCCTTTTTTTATTAATACTTTGATGAAGGGTATTCCAAGTTTCTAGGGTTTTTTACTTTATTGTAAATGATTAGAAGTCATCTCGAAGTTGTGCAGGAAAGAGTGACATACGGTGAAGGGAATTTTAGGGAAAATAAAGCATGTAGGAATTTTTAAATCCAAACTATCCAAGGTTCTAATACCATACACTTCCATTTAGGATCATCCAACTCTAGATTTGGACTTTACAAATTTCATATGGTCCTGTCCTAGCTCACTTTCTAGTTCCATAATTAATAATGGACAATTTCTAGTTTATGATATATATTTTCCACATATATTCAGATATAGATCTTCTTTATCCTGACCTGTACAACTAATTATTGCTATCCTCTTATGTATTTCATCTATTATTTATCATTTATCAATTGTTGCGAGTATCAATTTAATATTCTTATTATGTATGCTTAATGGTAAATTAATTTGATCAGAATAGTCTATTGTTACAAACCCTTACATCATATTTATTGTTTTGTGCTTTCCATAACATAAGTTCGGTTAGGATGTAAGCATAATGTGTTGGATCAGGGAATATAATAAGTGTTGTGTAGGTGTATTTTTATGTACTATAAGTAAGATAAAATATTATGATAATATTTTTGTAGGTTTCCTAATACGTGTTAGGGAGTTGGTGAACTTTGGTAGATAAGAATTAAAGAGAGAAGCTAGTCAAATATTAAAAATTTAGATTATACTTGTATAATAAATATAAATATAATGAACAACATTACCTGGTTAGTTAAAATTTAATTTTAACAAATAATAAGCATGTTTGTAAACACTCAAGAAATTAAAACCTAAATCATATGGTTATTAAACATGAAGTTATATAATAATGTTTAGTCCCTCATGTTTAAGGTCTTACATGTAATGTTTTACACCCTAAATTAATTAAATATGTTAATTTAAGTAATTAAATTAGGATTGAAGATGTTAAAGGAAATAAACAAGTAATTCAGATCATATATATTCAATTTACAGAAATAGAACTAGGGTTATGGAAGTATAATCATCTGATAAGAAAGTATGAGTCCAATTAGGACTAGAATGATCACTTAGATTATTTAAAAGATGATATGGGTGTGTCATGGGTAGATATGGGCATGAAATGTCATGTAGATGTTTTGTTCATAAATATAGGGTGCAAAATTAAGTAGGTATGGAACCATACATCTCAAACCAAATTGTACTCTTTTTTCGTACCTATTGCACTTTTTCTATATCGGGAGGTGTTGGAGCTCTGAAAATTTTGGTGTGGATGAAAACATCTGAAATATGTTTTTTAAAACCCTGGGTGTTGCACATACGCAAAACCCCTTATACTGACCTATAATAAACCAAACCCTAGGATGCATGCATTAGCACTTCATGAACAATATTAGATAAAAAACCCATAAAACCATGTGTGTGTGGAGTTGGATTGATCCTGGTAGTAAACCCCTATTGAACCAATCTAAGTGTTGCACTACATCCCCTTGTAAGTAGGAGAAAAATCCATTCAGCTCTCTTAGTTTGAGCCAATCCTCTGTCATGCCATTGTCTATATTGACATAATGAGGAGGAACTATAGATAGAATAGAGATGTATCTCGTGTAGTAGTGATATACTGTGATGTGCTTCACACTCTAAATTGATTCCCTTTGTCCCTTAAGACCATTAGACATGCTTAACATTACTTTCTCTAACTAATACATGGCTCTGAGACCTTTGGAGGTTTGGTAATGGAGGAATCTAGACTCTTGAACTTGGTTTGAGTGTTTCATACATGTGTGGTGGCTAATGTAAGAAATGATCAACTAATTTTGGAAGATTTAGGAGATCTTTGAGTGCTTTTGGAGAGAAATTTTCAATGTATGCTCTTAATAATGTCAAGTGAGTTCTGAAGAGAATTATACTTTCTTAAATAGGATTTCATAAGTTAGATATCATAGTGAATACAATCTATAAGATAAGAAACTATGCATAAAAGATATTTAAATTTAAAAGAGAGTTATTGTAAAATGGGGACAGTATCATATGGATTGGACCATAACATAGTACAATATGGTCCTGTTGGTGAGAACAATTTTCGGGTGGACAAACTTGTGGATTTCTTGCCAACACTCTGGGAATCTAAGTCCCTCTACTTAACCAATACAGCTGTCATATATGCATGTGCGTGAAAAGGTGGATTTATGTGGTGGCCTTTTGACCGGGAATCCAACAAGGACACTCCACTGACCTTGCGGAAAACCTTGTAGATACCTGCAAGAGAGGACCTTGTATGAAAGTGGTAAAGGGAGTGAGAAAAGAGGTAGGGGAAATAATGTTGTAGGTAGGAAATCAGATTCCTGCACACACTAGTCAGAAGTATCATCACATGCATTTAAGGGAAGAAACAACTTTGTAAGCATCATTAAGACCGAATGAAATTTGATGAACACAAAGTATAGAGAAATCTCTTAGTCAAAGAAATCTAGAAACTCCTTCTTCTTGTATTAATTTCTCAAACAAAAGTTGTACGTAGTGGAGAAATGGAGGAAATTGAGAAGGTGGGGAAAGTAGAAGAAAATGGCTATCTCCTTTGCTTTCTCTAGGTACAATGCACTCTTGAGTTTACAAGATCAATTGCCAACCCTTTAAAATGGGAATGGCTTTACAATTTATAGAATAGAATTGACTCCTCATCTTCCTCATGACCTTTCAAATACCTTAATATGACTTAAGACTGTTCATATTCCACTTTAAATATTTAAGTCCCTTTTATAATAGCAAGGTGACTTAAAGTTACATTATATTTCTAAAGTCACTTAAGTCATATTAAAAAGTGCAACCCTCAACGCAAAAATATAACATTAAAGAGAGGGAGTGTTGTATGAGAAGAGAAGAGAGAGAGAAAGAAGAGGAAGAAGAAGAGGAGATGTTGTCCCAGATGAAGTCCAATGATCCTCGTTGATGGAAAGCTCTGATGTGATGAAGTTCTAAATGTCCCATTGTGCCAAAGTTGCTCTTTGAGTGTGGCTTACTATTTTTAGTAAATGCCCAGATGGGGGACTTACTATTTGTAGTAAGTGGTCATTTTCACTGTTTTCTACTCTAGATAATCATTCTGACCTTTTGGAGATCTTCAGTGCACACTGCTCTTTCCATAGCCACTTTTGATGAAGACTTACCAAATATAGCAAGCATGTGTAGGAAAACTTACTATTTTTTGAAAGGGTGTTTCTAATACTCAATTTGTGATGGAACATACTTTTTTGGACTCTTCTTGTCATTACAATCACACCCTTCGAATTTCACATAGTTTTGCCCACTAGAATGCCTGGAAATAAATTTTGAAATTTTGACCTGGCAGTGGCTTCGGGCACGGAGCTACCATGGCGGCCATTAATGGAGCTCAAAATTTGTAGGTCTGGTTTTTGTCTCTGTTTGTAATAAAAACATATCCATTTTGATAGGTTTTTTATTTGGAGCTCGTGTGTAATTTTTTAGCTCGTTTCCATTGCCGAAATGACGAGAAATATGACGAATGTGAGTCGGTGCACGAAGAGAGGATTTTGTTAGAAAATTATTCTAGGCATCATTTGACCTCTTTTTTATTACATCTTGATCACCTTGAAAAATGAGGAATTCTGCAAAAGACGGCATCTCCATCTGACTTCTATCTTGTGAGATATGAAGATTTTTCAATTGGGTGACTTCATGATTATCTAGCAAAAAACCTTCATTTTCTTCCCATTCTTCATCATTTCACTCCATTTTTATTTGAGGCCTAAACATTTCTATGTATTCATGGTTGGATACTTTATGTGGTCGTGGCGGAGCTGGTTTGGAGCAACAATGGTGGACCGGGTGTCTAGAAAAACATGCACAGAGCCATGGCAAGGTGTGAAGCTGTGAAGGAGAAATGAGGGGAAAGAAATGGCTAAGTGCCGGATTTGAATACTCAAAAATTGCATATGGAGGGGCTGGGAACATTTTTATGTCCCTGATTTCCCTAACCTCAGGGATGTGAGGGACATCAATTTCCACAGTGATCAAGGTGATGTCATGTGTCCTCGATCCGACAACAGGGGATTTGCTTGAAAAATGCACCTGGGGGCTGAAAGTCAGTAACGTGGGTATCCAAATGACTCCCCATATGGTCTGGGCACATTTTTCCATGTCTTATGTCCCACACCTTAGGTAAATAAGGGACATCAGTTTCCACGGTGGTCCTAGAGGTGACATGTGGCGCCCCATCTAACGGCAGGGAATGAATGCTCCAAAAATGCACCTGGGAGATAAAAGTCGGTCACATGGGTGTCCAAATGACTCCCCATTGGGGCTGGGTGCATTTTTTCATGTCTGATGTCCCCCACCTCAAGAACATAAGGGACATCAATTTCCACGGTGGTCCTGGAGCTGACACATGGCGCCCGATCCAACAGCAGGGAATGGATGCTCCAAAAATGCACCTGTGGGCTGAACTGTCAAGTCTGGAGGTCATATGAGGGTCTCGGAGGTCACATGGGGGCTGGGCGCATTTTTCAAGGACTGATGTACCTGACCTCAGGGACGCCGAGGACATGAAATCCCGCCAGGCTCCTAGTGCTGACACGTGTCCTCTCGAAAAATGACTAAGTCCTGAACTGCCTTTAAGAGGGTAACTTGGAACGAAGATAACTTGAGCTCCTGATGGAATTTCTTGGTGAAATTTTATATGATCCTGACTGGAAATGGAATTTTGAATCCAATGGTGAGGGTCTCATGTCTTGATTCATTCATCTGATCCCTGAAAAATCGGGTTTGTGATTTGAGACTCCACTTGTACCTTATAAAAACTGCCTGTCAATCCTATGTGCCAAGGTGTTGTGAAAAATATTATTTCACCATCATATAGGTCTTGGAATCCTCTTTCCAACAATGTTTTGTTTTACTTCTAACTCCATCCAGAGCTCCCAGAATCTTCTTCTGAAGCCCAGCAGTTGTTTTAGGCCTGTGAATTGCCTAGGCTTGTGAACCCTGCTTTTACTCAAATTGCTCCAAGTATTTAAAAACTTCCCCAAACCTTCCAAAACCATTTCCATGATGTTTTAGGATCTTCAATTCACCTCCATGTTGAATTTTAGCCTTGTGTTCCGCTCCAGGGTGGTTGGTCCAATCCTGGGAAGGTCAGTGATAGCCCTTCCCAATACTACCAAACGATAGCATCTTTTCATAATTCCTAAAATCACCTAGGGGGAATGGATAGACTTTCCTAAATCACCTAGGGGATAAATTTTACATAAAATAGGGGGTGACCAGACTGACGGATTTGACTTGGGTGCCTGGGAATGATAAAACATGAAAAATTTGACACAGGGGTATAGTTTTCGTGCTCATAAATTGTTAATTTCTTTGTTGCACATTTGCACAACAACATGTCCTAATCTGTAATGTTTTGTTCAAGTATTTCAAAATGGATGAAAAATGTTTTGGGTGAGATGCATGGAAAAAATAAACCAATTTGGATAAATACAAATGAGTGATGTAATGAAAATAATTTATAGAGTTAAGAAAGTCATGCAAGAGAGAGAAGGTGATGCAGGGGCATCGTTACCAGGGACAATCTAGGCATGTTGAGTTCAAATTTTGACTTCCTAGGTTCATTAGGGTGTTTATAGAATTCTTATGTGGTCTTCTTGGGCTCTAAAGGTTAAAATTTTAAATTAGGAGGTTTCCCTCCATTTTTGGCAATTTTAATTTCTCTTGAGCCAATTTTGGCTTCTTAGGTAGGTATAGAATAAGTGTATTTCAAACATGTGTTAGTTGGTTTGAGTCTTAATATAGTCTAGAAGTCTTTTCAAGTTACTTAGTTGGTCATTTAGCTCTTAAACATATTGTAGCTCCTTATTCACAAGGTCAACCTCCACATGATCTCTTCATGAGGTAACCATGTTTGTAATAAAATTTAAATTGTAATTTGGAGGCTCAACCTCGAGCAAGAGGTATAGAAACTGGTATTGTAATTGTTTTGAAACCATTAATCAATCGAGGAAAACCAAGTTTGGAGGTCATAATAGAAATTTTTGTGTTCTTGTTGTATGCATACAGTGTACATATGAATTTTTATATGAATTATCATCTTACAATGGTTATTAAACTATTGAGGGCTTAGTTACCGGTAAGTAGTCTTTAGAATGCATCTTGTGTGGACTATTATGTGTGCAATTTACTAGTTTTTTGCATCAAGAAGAGTAATTAAGTTGATGAAGTCTGAACCTGAGGGTTATCAATGCCTTGTTGAACCAAAACTGAGATTGAAGAAGAAGGATATGATTGGGAAGGTAGTATTTTATTATAGAAGTGAAAGGATATATGCTTAGGACTATTAAGAAGACTCAGACCCTCCTTGAAGATTTCAAAGAAGGTCTAGTGGCCTGATAATGGAACTGTGACAAAACCCTGATAGAGTACAAAGGAAAACAGTCTCAGAATTCACTTCCATGAACAAATGATGGTTTCTTGTAAGATAGAAATGTCCTAGTAGCCTGTCCAGTGCTATTCAAAGTTGTTAGAGGGATTGATAAGCATTTCTAAGTAAAGGGTAAAGGATTTTTTGTTCTCAGACTCACAATGTAGGGTTTACTAGGGTTTTTGAAAGATCTATTATATCTAACAAAGCACAAGCCATATTATCTTAAAATTTGAAATTAAACATTATTATTGAACAAGATAAGAGAATATATTGGTTTCAAACCCCTTAGAGGATCTATAAACTTGTAGTCCATGAAATTTGGTAGGTAGGCATTGTAGCAGGGCAGAGAAGCCTACTTAGAGGCTTAAAGTTGAGATTTTCAAGCATCTTTTTCTAAGAAGGTGAATGTAGAATTTTTTACACAAGATATTGGCCTAAATGGGTGTCTATAAAGGTGGATGGTTTGTCAAGTAACTCATAAAAACAAAAGATACACTGAAATTTTCCTAGAGATAGGGATAGTAGTAGAGTTGTGAGCCTAAGAAGATAATAAGGAGAGAATGGTATTTTCATGAAGAGTTGGGACAAACCCTTTGGCCCACACCTAGACCTCAATAAAGGGTGCATAAAACAAGTAAGATCTTCCTCTAAGTCTTTATAGATTGTTGTGAACTATAAACCCTAACCTCCATGATCTCAAGAGACATATTAGGCAGTCATAGCATAGGGAAGTATTATTAATTAAACCTTTTGATTCCAGTCCATTTGTTAGTGGGGATAGAATTATTATACGTTGATAAACATGGTTCAATCTTTAAATAAATCCCTTTAAACCTGATAGGGCAGATTTGCAAGATTTTGATGTTTCCTAGTATTAAGAACAAGATACAATTGCAAGACTTAGACTAAGTTGGAGTTGAGTATCTAATTTATCTTGTTGAGAGTGTGTGAAGATAATAGATGCTCTACATTAGAAGGATGTGTAAATTAGGCTAAGGATGTGAGCGTAAGTCTTAGTATAAGAACAAAGTAAAACTTTTCATTATCAAAGGATAAGTTGCCAAATTTGTGTCTACATTTGTGCCCCCTTTAAATGTGGAATTAAAAATTACATACTTAAAGGGAAATCATACTTGAGTGTGCACACATACTTTATCTTTACTTGATTGGTGTTCTTGTGTTTTTTTTGCACATTCCATGGTAAAACCTACAACACATATTGTAGTTAGTGTTCATAGGATAAATTGAAATGTGAATAGAATATGTAACTTTGAGTAATTAATTTTGCATAATAAAGTAAAAAGCACAAATATTGGAAGGATAATACTTATTCACTTCAAATTCAAGGGAGGATCTACCATTCCTATTGTTCTTGTATATTTTTATTTGCATTGATTTGTAAAAGGATTGGGAGTGATTCGTAGGAAGAATAGAATATTAAGTATATATCCACTCTTATATCTTCAAACCCCATGGGCCACACCATTATAGCTAGGCCCAATTATGTAATAAAATAAAGTAGAAATGGAATGAATCATGTCTTATGACCCCACCGTAGGTTTTAGTATGGTGTTTTTATGAATGTAAATGTTGAATAATGTAAAAGGAGAAAAAGGCCCATGCCCCCATACCCTATATCTATAATTGTATCTAAGTAGTGTAGTCAATAAGAAATGAAATATTCACACCCCATGTATTATATTCTAAATTTAGTCATTTATATTTGAATATATACCCAAAGTTTGTAATCATCTATAATAATTTGAAATTGTTGCAATTTTCTATAATTTTTCCCTTAGGACAAAAATTTCTAGATTAGACATAGCATAATACAGTTTTGTCCTTGGTGGACGATTTTGTACCAATGTGCATATTGTTCATATTTTATACGTGTATCTATTTCTAAGGATATGTGCTCTATATAAACCTATATCTAAGTGCTAAATTTTAATTGTGTCATCAAAATGTCTATGATGTACCCCATTAAATGTCCCTCTTTTGAGTTGTGTAAGATGTGTACATAGAGTATGTAGCTCAAAAGAAATGATATGTACCCATGTCAGATAACTATTATAGTCTATCTTGGATCACATGAAGGGATTTATTAGGTGAAACTATTGGATCATGTTCTTATTTAAGATATTACACATGATGGAGACCATGGTGCACAAATATATCAACATGTAACAAACAAAAAACAAAAATAATAATAGTAATCATGTAGAAGAGAAAATAAGTGCAGAGGAAAAAAATAGAGGAATAAACTAGCATACAAGTATATAAGCGATTTCAAGTAAAAGATTCATATCAATACATATAGACACAAACACAGGACACTAAAGTGTTATAAGACAATCATAGTGAAGGTGCATAGGTCGCATCCAAAGAAGCAAGTATATAAGTAATCATGTATACAAGTAAACAAACAATGTCACATATAAGAGAGGTATAGTACCATAAACATGGCACGCAAAATTTTCCCAATACAACCATAGACAAGGTCATACCCTATATACATAGAAGCAATCAAGCATGTAAAAATAATGGAAAATAGTAGCTAAAACCCAAATTTAGAAAGATAATCTACTGATTTATATGACACATGTGTTGTTCCCATTAGTCTAAATGGTTCAATACACAATATAAGTAACCGAGAAAAATGAGGAAGTGAAAGTAACAATACTTAAACCAAAACACCTAAATAGTGTAGGAGATGCCCCTGACAGATTAAGGTGTACTAGGAATGGATCAGGATGGCACTTTTCATCATTTATCAATTTGTATATGTCCTACATCAAGCTCAACATACCTTGTGAATGAATGTGTGTAAAAAGTATATAGAAAAATATGTTATCCATGGGACCCAAAGAGGTGAACCAAGAATGAAACCCTAAGGGGAATTTTAAAAACTATATTTAAGGCATGAAATAGATAGAAATCATAAGTAAATTTGATTGTAATCCCTATAAGGTTTAGAAATCTGAAACCCTAGGTTAGGGGAAAGTTTTGCAAGATAAAAAGTTAGGTTCTCCAAATGTTTACACCCTAAATTAATTAAACATGTTTATTTAAATAAATAAATTAGGACTAAATATTTTATAATAAATAAATAAGGAATTCATATCAAATATATTTTATTTATACAATTATAGCTAGTTTTTGCAAGTATAATCATCTAATAAGAAAGTAAGACTGAAATTAGGGTTACAATGATCAATTATCTAACTTAGAAGATGACCTAGGAGAGTTATGGGTAGATCTAGGCATGGAATGTCCTATAGATGCTACATTCATGAATTTGGGGTATAAAACTAAGTAGGTATGGAACTATATATCTTAGACCAAACCATAATCATGTTCTATACCTATTGTACATTTTCATATAAAGAGGTGTTGGAGCTCTAAAACTTTGAGTGTGTACACAAACATCATATATTTGTGAAACCCTAAGTTTCACACATACATGAAACCCCCTGTAGTGACCTGAAATGAACTAAACTATAGGATTCTTGCACTCGGCCCTATAATCTATGAATAGATTATATTGTTCTATGATTTCATGACCTTTTATTCTTTAAGATTGAAAAAACATAAACCCTAAAACTAGTTCTCTGGGGTGTTTAACTATTTTTTTCAAAACATTCGGAAGCGTTAGAACAAACTTTGTGAAAATACAAAAAGTGTGAGATATGAAAAATGTATATAAATCTAAGAGCAACCCCCTATTAAGAGTATATTGAAATGTCTCAAATTCTCACTAAGTGCAACGGGAATAACTACAGATTCGAATTTTTAGATTTACCTTGTCATGGTAGCGATAAAAGGAGAAGGATATTGAAAAAATAAACATGATTCCCTTGAAAACTTGAGGACTCTTTTTAATGATTGGCTATGAGCTTAAAATAGTTAAAACATGGATCTAAGACATCTAGATATTATAATAAAATAGAAGAAATAAGATTGTATAAAGCTAGTATAGGCACATTTAAACCTCTTATGTTTACTACTCTAATAGATGTGTTACCTAATTTTGGACAGATGTTAGGATGTAGCCTTGAGTGCTAATGAAGATATAATTCTCCAATGTGTGACTCTGTGCCACATTCCATAAGTTTGAGTCCTGATAGTTAGAAAACATTATAATTGACACATTTATTAAGAAATTTAAATATAAAGAAATGATTATCACATTAATATTTTGAAACTATATGATAATCGTGATACTTTAATATAATATATTTGAACTAAGAAAAGAGACGTTGGACACTTGGCATGAAAATATGGATTGGACAATTTCATAATATGTTATGGTCTTACATCTAAACAATGAAAAACAGTAACACTTCATAATGATTGTAGAAGATAGTGTTTGGCAATGATACCTAAGGTGTATTGGTATGAGCTACTAGTAGCCGCTAAACTATATCATGATTTAAGTTATTGATATAACATTGTATTTCCAAAGTTAAGTAACTCATGTGAGCTCAGGGAGAACGATATGTCATTTCATTCAGGATAAATAAAGCAGCTTAGCGGTCGCTAAGTCATTTTCTTTGATAAGAACCAACAGTGAAACTTATCATTGTCAAAGGATAAGTTTCCAAATTCATGTGTCTATGACATGTGAAATTATTTTTCACGTATAGGGGGATGTTCGTGTTGGATTGGTATATATAAATAAAACCCTAATTATCATAATTATAGGATGTCAAATCGGTCAATGGGCGGATTTTAGAGAGATTAAAGTGGTAAATCAATAATCTAGGCCTAACACACAAAGTATCAAGTTAAGTAATAAATTAAATATATTGTGATTATACTGATGAATATGTGATAGCATTTACTTCTAGTTAGAAAAGTGTTGGAAAAACTAATGGTAGGGTAGTTGATTTACCTTGACTTATTTGATGTCATAGTGCATTGTTAGGATAAGTCAAATCTCTTTCTTATATTATTCCAAATGGGAAAACCTAGCATGACCCTTGAGGTATTTTTTCTCCTTCAAGCCACAATGGTCACAACTCACCAAAATAATATAAACTAATCATGTTATCCTCACACTCATTTGATCTAACTATTACAATATTATATTATCATCTAGATAATATAATTCCACTCGTAAATAATTAATCTTCACACTAACACATTAATTCCTAATAGTAAGAAAAAAAATGATGTTATGCGTGTATCTCACTTATATCTAGGGAAGTTGTGAGACTGTGTGGAATTTTATGGATTATTGTATATGGTAGAGATACTAAGTTTTCATACCACTTTTAACACACCTTATGGAATAAATTGAAGAAAAAAATTTAGTATAGTTATGTGTCTCACTAACAAGTATATGGCCAAATGGAATTTGTCAACATGAGTCTTTGAAATTTTTTGTAGTGTTTGGTAGGAAATAAGGGAGGTACATGGGATTTAGTCCATGTGTAGGTGAAGTTTTCTTATAAAAACTTTGTAGATAGGAGCAATAGGAAATCACTTTTCCATATTATGTATGAAGTAAGTCCAAGAAGAGTTATAGAGCTCCATAATTTCCATGGTAATAAGGAATAAGTGCAAAAGATAAAGAATTTTCATATTATGCGAAGGAGATGTGTTGTCAATGAAATTATATTGACAACTAATCTACCATTTTCTTATTATAAAGGTTAAATTGGAAATAGACCAATTTAATATAAGAGAAATTAATATTGAACTTAAGTGTGATTAGTAGTTTAAATTTAGGATGGTTTGTTAAATATCTCAAACTAAGAAAGAAACCTATGTTTTTGGGAAATATCGGAATCATCATGGAAGAGTGAGGGAAAAAACTAAACAAAGAATATAAAATAAAACAATACAAAATAATCTATGTTTTTATTTATTTAATACAATAAATAAATAAGAAATTGTGAGTGTGGAAAGTGGTTCTTTCTACTTTTTTAAATTCCAAATTAAGGTTAGATAGGATGTATTATCCAGATGTATTAATTAAAATAAATATTTAAGTCTAAACATACATATAGAGAAATTGCATGATAGATCAATTAGAACATGTGCTAAATAGAGTGAGATATGAGAAGTTGAGTGAACTTATCTCTTTAACTAGTATAGAAGCTAATCTAGATGAGTCTCTAGGACCAAAATCTTTGGCAATTCCACCCTACTAGACGGTTTGGTCTAGATAGAAAATGGCACTTTGCAACTTTTGAACTTCTATGAGTGGCTAGAATATGCTTCACTATGAATTATTATGTCTCAATAATGTGAAACCCTCGGTAATCAACCAAATTTACCCAAAACCACAACCTTGGTAAAACCCCTACAAAAGGTTATAGGTTGGGTTAATTTGCAATTCGTATGCTACCTACATTGGCATTGTACCAAAGAGGCCTCAAAATACTATGACATAATAATGCATGGATGAAATTATATTTGATAACGTGATCACTTGATAATGGTTTGCAATGGATTGGTTTACTTGTACTAGAATTGGATTTGAGGGCTTATAATTTGGGAAGCTTAACTCTTGAACTTAATTTGGAGTGCATTGGGTTATTTATAGTGATTGTAAATCTCAACACACTACATCATCCACATAATCACCAGTCTAGCTTGTTATAGGAATTTCCACATTGTTCAATAGGGTTTTTTTACACACCCAAATTTTGTACATTGTTGTATTTTAAAATCCCAATGATGATTATTTGACATCAAAACATTGCAACAATGATCAAACCCAATTTATTCCCTTGCACTTACTTATTCTTACTCAAAATACTCTTTGAAGCTTACATTTTAGTTTGGTGCATATAGACCACTACAGTGGTTACGTAATAGTTTCAGTAATTTTACAAACTATCATGGAACCTTCTCTAACCACCATGGAGATCATACAATGTCATTGACAAAATCAATGGCTACCACACAGGTTTCATAATCGTAACATGTATTTATTGGAAGGTTCATTACCATTGCATGTACATTCTAATTTTTTTACTCATCTTACATGTTTATCTTTTCACCTTATATTCTAATTAATTTTGTTCACTTCCATATCACTCCTACCAACTCCACTACTCCCTTGCATCTAATCATAACCATTGACAAAAATTTACATCTCACACTTGGATTTCATCAACTCCAAATTGGAAATTGCTTCTCTTTTGAAAAAGAGATTGTGCAGTCATTTCAGGGGTTGGAAATTTTTTTAGAGATTATAATTTGGAGATTGTTCTAAGATTAGTGTTTCCTTCCATTTTTTATCATTAAAGAATTTTTAAAATTTATTTTTGGTAAATATTATAGGAGCATCTTCCATATTTAGCATTTATTATCATTTGGGTCTCAACTAGAACTCAACTTTTATATGTTGTCACACAAGGGGGGCCTAAAAGAGAGAAAGCTAATAATCTTTTCCACTTTAGAACCCAGTCCAGGGTTCATTTTAAGACACCTCTATAAAATTGTAGGTGGAAAATACCTGGCGAATATCCCCGGAACCAGTTTCAGCGAAAGGTGAATTTGACAGTATTCCAAAACAAAAATTTCACCTGGTTTTTTCATGGCTCCATCATTGACGTGCGACAACAAGACGTCAATAATCACTCCTAACGCTCCAATTCACGCGTCACTGGCTCCAATTGACGCGCATCACTGGCTCCAATTGACGCACGTCACTGGCTCCAATTGACGCGCGTCACTGGCTCCAATTGACGTGCGTCAATGGCTTCTATTGACGCGCGTCAGCAGGAGCCAGCGACGTGCGTCACTAGCTCCAATTGATGCGTGTCACTGCATATAATTAACGCACGTCACTGGCTCCAGTTGATGCGCGTCACTGGCTCCAGTTGACACGCGTCACTGGCTCCATTTGACGCGCGTCACTGGCTCAATTTGACGCGCATCACTGACAAGTATTGATGCACGTCACTGGCTCGTATTGATGCGCATCACTGGCCCATATTGACGTGCGTCACTAGGTCCTCTTGACGCACGTCACTGGGTCCTCTTGACGCACGTCACTGGCTCATTTTGACACATGTCACTGGCCCTCTTGACGCACGTCACTGGCTCCTCTTGACGCATGTCGCTGGCTCCTATTGACGTGCATCGTTGGATCCTGCTGACGTGCGTCAATTGAAGCCATTGACGCCTGATTTAGCCTATAAATACCCTTCAACCGGTCATTTTCTCGTTTTCACCCTCCCGCTCTTGAATTTTTGCAGGTCTCAATCGTTGTCAAAGACGCAAGTACAACTATAATGTCGACTTCACATGCTTCCCAACTGCAAGTTCAGCAAAAAAATCAAGAGAATCCAATTCAATCGATTTCCAAGATCAACTACAGGAATCCCTTATGCCCTCACATCCATACTGTTTTAAATATGTCTTCAGAATATAAAGATTTGATGGATGCGTGTGAATTTACAGGGCTCGTTAATATGCCCCATTTCGAAACAGATCCAGATATTTTGAATTACCTTCTGTCATCCTACAATTCAGAGGACGGCATTTTTTATGTGACTCTGAACGATGGCCAAATGTTCCAATTCAGTATCGAAGCAAATGACATCCATCGGTTTACGGGCCTTCCGTTCAAAAATTTACCAATTGTTACAACCAAGGCAACACTCGTGGAAGAAGACAAGAAATTACTCGAATCAAAGTTCAGTTTCCATGTTGATTGTAAGTATAATTCGTTTTAATTCATATTTTTTATTCTATTTTTTATTCTGATACAATTTGTTGTTATAAATTTATAGTAATTTTCACTCTTTCGCATTTGCAGCCCATGTCAATAAATCCAGGCGTGGTGTGGATACACAATCAATTGCACACCACTTTCTTGCTGCACTTATTTCATTTTTTCAATCCAGAATTGTTTTGCAGGGTCGCCAAACTGATATACCAAATTGGGCCATTGCATACATTGTTGCCACTATCTCAAAACAAAAATTCGATTGGTGCACATATCTATCCAAAAAAATAAGAACTGAACTAACAAATTCAAAACTTTCTGAAAAACCTGTCATTTATTCAACAAACTATCTCCTTGGCCTTTATTATGAGGCACTTTTAAATTTAAGAGATAAAAAAATTCCTACTTGCACTGATGAGGAGTTGATGAAGTTGTCAATTCCATTTGAAGAACAACAGGTATAAAGTATTTAGTTTGTATTTCAATTTTCGACATTACACTGCGCAGTTATTAACACTTAAATGTTAATTTTTTGCAGAGAAGATATCTTGAAGCCCTTCCCCGAAAAAAGGCGTTATCGAGAGGAAGAGGCCAACAACACGCTGAGGCTTCGGGGGACTCCCAATCTGAAATGGAAGCTCACTCCTCTCCAAACCCTCAACAGTTTGAACTCGTTAAACGCCAGAGAAGTAATACCTTCTCATATATTATTTACAAATTCCAAAGTTGCATATTTATTTTTCAATTTAAATTTTAACCAAATGAATTGACAACATTTAATATTGATGAATTGCAGGGACTTTGGAACATACACCTGTTTCACAAACTCAACCTTCTTCCCCAACTCACTCCATACAGTCGCATGCATTCATATCTTCTGAACAGACACCGAGTACAACTCCTACAAGGCCACCCGTAGCACCGAGAAAAACAACCCCTCGACAACAAGGTACAACTCTTCGATAGTACGTTTAATTTCGAAATTTTTGACTTTATGAATTGTTTTCCTATTTTTTCATTTTTTTCTTGTACTTTTCAGCACATGTCAGTCCTGATCAAACCGCGGCACCGACACCCACTCAACCAATAATTTTTAAAATGCCAACCAGAGGAACAGTGAAAAAGAACATTGGTAAACGCATGCCTTTTGCTCCGGCCCCTAGTGGGACACTAAACATTGCCTCCTCCTTTCGAATTCCAACTCTCTCACTTGGTGGCTTGCCCAGTGCAATGGGCATATCTGTTTTGAACAATATAAATTTAGATGAAGATTATTTGGGCATTGATAGCAATGACCCAACTGGTTTTTTCGATACCCGCGAGATGATTCAAGGCCAGCAGGTATACTTCAAATTTCAATTTAAATATGCTTTACAATTTTGAATTACATTTCGATTTAAATTTATTTATCTAAATCTTGATTAATTTTTTCACAAACAGGATCAGCCCACCCAAAGGCAGAAACACGTAGCAGTTGATCTTGGTGAAAGCCCCCATACTTCTCCAGCAAGATCGTCTTCATCAGATTCAGATAGTGAACAGTTGCCACCTTTTCCTTTGGAGAACTTAATTGGTTATGATTGTCAATCCCATGTCAGTGAGTTTATTCTTCCTCATATCAAACAGCTTATAGAATGGGAGAGAAGGGCTAAAGTTCTTATCAATGAGATTATTAGTCGTTATGAAAATTATTGGCAACGGGATAGTTTATACGCTGCAGTCCAGAATCAACCTGCGAAGATGGATTCCTTACTTACCCAAGTAAGAAGTGGGACTGTCACGTATAACAACAACTATAAAGACGACATTTTAGATAAGGCATTAAACAAATTGGAAAATATTAGTGCCGAGGCCCAGGCATATTTTAACAAATGGTCCAAGGACAAGGATTTGGTAGCAATCGCAAATGCCGAAAGAGATAGAGCGGTTGTAAGTACTATTACATTCAAACAATCATTCTTGTTAATTTGAAATTTTCATTTTTTAGTAATATTTTGAATTGACATTACTCTTTTTGTGCAGTTGAAATATGAAAATTTGAAGAGTCAGGCGAAGGTTTTGCAAGTTCACTTGGAAACAGCAAAGAACAGCTTATCCGCAGCAAAAAATTTGAAGCAAAATATTGTTTTGGTTAACAAACAAAACAATACACTAAAGCGGATAATTAAAGAGCATGGTTTCGACCCTGACATATTATTCAAAGCTAAAGCAGCAGCTGATCCAAATTTGCTGTCGCAGGGAGATGCGACAAATCAAGAAGAAAGAATTTTAAAAAATCTGGACAGTGCTGCAGAAGATCTTATAAGTTCAGGGGTTATTTCTGGTGTTGGGGAAAGAGGTACAGCCACAGTGGAAGAAGCCGTTGGGGAAGAGAGCAGAGGAGTAGAATTGGATAAAGAAAAAGAGGGTTTTGAAAACTAGAAACTTTTATTATTGAGGAAACTTTAAATATTGAATTTGAAAACTTCTACTATTGAGTATGTACTATGGTATTTGAATTTAATTATATGGATTTATATACAGTCTTTAATTTTAATTGCATTAGATGGTGATTATCATGAATTATATGTATGTTTCTTGTTTACTTGCATTGTCATGAATTGTATGTGGACGTAGATGATGAATGATGATAATTGATAATTAATGATAGATGATGCTGAAAGACGATGAATGACGATAATGATATGATATATATGGACGATGATCAATTTAATGTGGACGTAGATTTATCATCAAGCACAGTAATTCTTCTTCTCTAGACTTTTGTAATTCTTCTTCTCTAGAATGGATATAGATGATAAATAAATGGAATGTGTTATAATGGATATAGATGACATTAATGATTAGAATGGATATAGATGACATTAGAACGAATAGAATTGTAATGATATGATTATGAATTATTTTTAAAAAACTGAATTGTTTTAATAAATTTAAATTAGATAAATAATTGTGTTAATAATAATTGTAGTGTCAGGAGTCAGGATATGATAATGATATGGTGATGATATGATATATATGGATGATGAGGAATTTTATGTGGACTTATATTTAAAATTGTATAATGTATTGTTTATCCCACAGTTAAAAAAATATATCAAAGGATTTTGCACATATAAAAAATAAATTAAATATAATTCTAAGAAATCAAGAAAGAATCATCACTGGCAAGAAATTAAACATAATTGCAAATATGATAGGGTTTAGCTTACCTCTTGCGTATTAGATTGCTGTGAAATCATCAAGGGTAACGTGCTATGAAATCATCAAGGGTAAGCGTATTAGATTGCTGTGAAATCTTGCGTATATGATAGGGTTTGTTTTACCTTGACATTGTAGATAGAGGGGTGAGTTGCCTGACATTGTCAGTCCTGAGAAGTGCCAGCAACATCTTTAAATATATAGACCAACAATATCTTTAAATAAATGTAAATATATAGAATTAGACCTGTAACATCTTTAATGATAACAAGAGCTGAAAAAATGTAAAGTAACAAACAATAAGATTATGTTGAAGAAGATACCTATTTAAAATTGAAATCATCACCGGTAATGTGCTAGATCTTTGTCTTAAAAAAATTCAACACAAAAAATGGATTAGTAGATAGATGGGTGAGTTGCCTGACATTGTCAGTCCCGAGAAGTAACAGCTTCCTCGGACGGATGTCAACCCACGTTTTCAAAAAATAAAAAGATTGTATTTAACTAAATGTAAATACATAGACCTGTAACATCTTTAATGATAACCAGAGCTGAAAAAAATGAATAGTAACAAACAATGAGATGAATAGTAATTTCAACGTTCCTATCTTTTTGTAATGTCAACATTAAGAGGTAATTCAATTATGATATTGCAATGTGTATATAAGATTATTGAAAACATCAAATATAGAAACAAAAGTCCTAAATTGTGTAAGGATATAATATTCTATCAACACTAATTCCAGAAAGTATATAGCTTAAATTAGGATTAGGGTTAAAAATAATTCACTGTTCTACCAGATGTAGGGGTATAAGTATAACGGTGATTTGAAACTAGATAAGGATGTTGTGCAGAGTGTCATAAATTTTCCTTTGAGATTTGGGATCCTAAAATCAGAGGAAATGTTCATCTATTTTAGAACAAGTTTTCTTGATGAATGTGTCGTAGGGCTAGTGAATGTGTCCTTTGATACTAAGATATCTAATCTATATCTAACACATACTTCACACGTGTTTATTGATCTAGGATATGTGTATGAATATTTTTAACAACTCTTCTACAACTATAAATATCATCTCTTTGTATTTTAGACCTATTAGCCTAAAAAAGTGTTTCTAATTATATACATTAGATTTACCTCATCATTCCCCCTTCGATACCTATGAGTGCTAGAAATTATGCACCAAATACACCAAAATAGGATTAAACTACTTGTAGTTCTCCAAGTGTCATGGAAGAGTAGAGGTTAGAAAAGTGTAAATGAAGATGGAGCCCTAATTTTATCCTCAAAACTTGGTAACATTGTTTGGCTTGTATTTAATTAAGGGATAGAGATATGTGATAAGGGTAAGAAGATAGATAGATATAATCAAAATCGGATAACTCATGTATAT
This sequence comes from Taxus chinensis, assembly GCA_019776745.2. NCBI lineage: Eukaryota > Viridiplantae > Streptophyta > Pinopsida > Cupressales > Taxaceae > Taxus > Taxus chinensis. Next base: position 82,312,475 of record CM034150.1, on the reverse strand, counting down.
GGTGACTTATGAAAATTAATTCTTGATCAATCAAATATAAGTTGACTAAGGTAATGTGTGAATTTGAAAAGATGACTATTGTAAGTATAAAAGGCTAGTTTATTGGAAATGTGAAAAATAATTAGAGGGTCATCCACATATATTACAATATGATGGAGCACCAACACATTAAAAAACATTGATATAAAAATGCATCATCTTTGGTAGTTAATCTATCACAAGACTCTCAACCTTAATGGGCGTTTTTTGAACAAAAAATTTGGTTTTATGACAACTTCATAAATCCCTTGCAGGTGAGGATCAATTGCCTTCATCTTAGGAAACTTTTGGGAGTGAAGGCAATTTTCATTAAGGTGGGATAGTTCAGGCTGTTCCTCCTTCATTCCCTTTGCATTAAAGTACATATTGAAGGGGAAATGTGACAGTGTATTTGAAATAACCATACACTATTGTATATAATTAAGGTCCACTTGTCAATATTAGTTGTATTTTAGTATTTGGATAATTCACCCATTAGTGTACATTTATCCACATTGGGTGATATTAATAGGGAAGAGTTTGAACCAATTTATTGACTTGATTATCTGGCATTATTAATAGAAAAGTAAATTTTCCTTACAAGTTAACTACTCTCGAGTCTCCAAGGCTAATAATAGCCTCTACTTGTTTTTATAAAAGTATGGAGAGCTAGTGTTAGTGATCAATCTTGTGGAAGAGATTTTTTATTACTATGAAGAATTCAAGCCATAACATCTTAATAAAATTGTGGTACTCATGATACTCTCGGTAGATTTGTATTATGTCTTTACTTTAAGCTTTCATTAATTAATCATGAATACATGCTTGTGGGTGTTTGTTTTATGGTTGTTAACTACGATTTTGGAGAGTAAATTGTACATTAATAATCATCCCAAATATTTCAATTCAAATTTTCAATGATGACATCTTCAAAATGTGACACTTTCTTTTCTCTTGTCAATAGCTTCATCAAACTCGATGTTGTCTTCTGTAGAATGTGACGTACGACAACAAGACGTCAATAATCACTCCTGATGCGCGTCAATGGAACGTCAATGGTCTTGACTGACGCGCATCACTGGCTTCTATTGGCGTGCATCACTGGCTTCTATTGAGGCACGTCACTGGCTCCTATTGACGCGTGTCACTGGCTCCTATTGACGCGCGTCACTGGCTCCTAATGATGCGCGTCACTGGCTCCAATTGACGCGCGTCACTGGCTCTTATTGACGCGCGTCATGGGCTCCTATTGACGCGCGTCACTGGCTCCTATTGACGCGCGTCACTGGATCCTATTGACGTGCGGATCCTAACTCAGGACCTATTGACGCGCGTCACTGCTCCTATTGACGTGTTAGCTTAATGACGTGCATCAATTGAAGCCATTGACACCTGATTTAGCCTATAAATACCCTTCAATCGGTCATTTTCTCAAAGTTTTCACCTTCCCGCTCTTGAATTTTTGTAGGTCTCAATCATTGTCAAAGATGCAAGTACAACTATAATGTTAGACTTCACATGCTTCCCAACTGCAAGTTCAGCAAAAAAATCAAGAGAATCCAATTCAATCAATTTCCAAAATCAACTACAGGAATCCCTTATGCCCTCACCTTCATACTGTTAATATGCCCCATTTCGAAACAGATCCGGATATTTTGAATTACCTTCTGTCATCCTACAATTCAGAGGATGGCATTTTTTATGTGACTCTGAACGATGGCTGAATGTTCCAATTCAGTATCGAAGCAAATGAAATCCATCGGTTTACGGGCCTTCCGTTCAAAAATTTACCAATTGTTACAACCAAGGCAACACTCATGGAAGAAGACAAGAAATTTCTCAAATGCAACGTTCGGTATCCATGTTGGTAAATTTTTTTGAAAGGGACTATAAGACCTTGTGTACAAAAGGAGGCCTAAAAGCCTGAATCCAGAGAAGCTGTTGAAAGCACAAAAGTTACGGCATTTAACAGCAAAACAACGGCAACAAATATTTTTTATTCTGTTTTTTATTCTGATACAATTTGCTGTTATAAATTTATAGTAATTTTCACTGTTTCACATTTGCAGCCCATGTCAATAAATCCAGGCATGGTGTCTAAGATGATAGCAATTTTGAGTACATGTAATTTTTGCTTGCTTCTGGGTCTAAGATGACTTTGTAATTTTTTGAACCTGATGAGTGCAGTGCTCGCCAAAGTGATGTATTGAAAATACTGGCTTGGGCAGAGTTTGTTGCCACTAAACAAAATGAAAATTCGATCTTAAGCAAAAACTAATGGAACCAAGAAGGGGAAATTAATTGATGTTCCCAAACAATGATGCAAATCAAGCAGGGGGGAAGAATTCTGATCATATGTAATTTAAACTATTAACGGAGGGTGACTCAGCCATTATGAGGCTCTTGCTGTAAGTGTTAAAAGTGCCTTGAAAATTCCTCAGGGAAATGTGAACTATGAATTTGATGTAGTTTCAATTTCTCTTTATATGGTTTTAACTTCTATTTTGTTCACTTGCTGATTAGGTAATTTTGCTTGGACCATACAGGGTTTGGGCACAAGTATTTATAAAGAGGGCAACTTTCATAGATCTTTTTGTATGGGTTGATGAGAAATATCTTGAGATGCAATTCCATAGCCTTCAGCAGGAATCTGAAGATAGAGGCCATAAAAAACTAAGCTACGACAATTTGAGGTAGTTAGGCCAGGGGAGCAAGGTGAAATGAAATCTGAATTAACAATGATATTCATTTCAACACTAACAAGTTATGACAGTTGCCACCTTGTCCTTTTACAAATATCAGCATATTTTCAGTGAGTTTATTCTTCCTCATATCAATCAACTTATAGAATGGGAGAGAAGGGCTAAGGTTCTTATCAATGAGATTATTAGTCGTTATGAAAATTATTGGCAACATTCCATAGTTTATACGCTGTAGCTGATCCAAATTTGCTGTCGCATAGAGATGTGACAAATCAAGAAGAAAGAATTTTCTAAAAAATATGGACAGTGCTGCAGAAGATCTTATAAGTTCAGGGGTTATTTCTAGTGTTGGGGAAAGAGGTACAACCACAGTGGAAGAAGCCGTTGGGGAAGAGAGCAGAGGAGTAGAATTGGATAAAGAAAAAGAGGGTTTTGAAAACTAGAAACTTTTATTATTGAGGAAACTTTAAATATTGAATTTGAAAACTTCTACTATTGAGTATGTACTATGGTATTTGAATTTAATTATATGGATTTATATACAATCTTTAATTTTAATTGCATTAGATGGTGATTATCATGAATTATATGTATGTTTCTTGTTTACTTGCATTGTCTTGAATTGTATGTGGACGTAGATAATGAATGATGATAATTGATAATTAATGATAGATGATGATGAAAGACGATGAATGACGATAATGATATGATATATATGGACGATGATCAATTTAATGTGGACGTAGATTTATCATCAAGCACAGTAATTCTTCTTCTCTAGACTTTTGAACTTGTTTTAAGATAATTATTCTCTATACTTGTAACGATATGATCATAATGTCATTAGAATGGATAAAGATGATAAATAAATGGAATGTGTTATAATGGATATAGATGACATTAATGATTAGAATGGATATAGATAACATTAGAATGAATAGAATTGTGTTAATAATAATTGTAGTGTCAGGACTCAGGATATGATAACGATATGGTGATGATATGATATATATGGATGATGAAGAATTTTATGATATGATATATATAATTCTAAGAAATCAAGAAAGAATCATCACTGGTAAGAAATTAAACATAAGTGTAAATATGATAGGGTTTAGCTTACCTCTTGCGTATTAGATTGCTGTGAAATCATCCCCAGGGTCTTCTCGTATTAGATTGCTGTGAAATCTTGCGTATATGACAGGGTTTGTTTTACCTGACATTGTAGATAGAGGGGTGAGTTGCCTGACATTGTCAGTCCTGAGAAGTGCAAGCAACATCTTTAAATATATAGACCAACAATATCTTTAAATAAATGTAAATATATAGAATTAGACCTGTAACATCTTTAATGATAACAAGAGCTGAAAAAATGTAAAGTAACAAACAATAAGATTATGTTGAAGAAGATACCTATTTAAAATTGAAATCATCGCCGGTAATGTGCTAGATCTTTGTCTTAAAAAAATTCAACACAAAAAATGGATTAGTAGATAGATGGGTGAGTTGCCTGACATTGTCAGTCCCGAGAAGTAACAGCTTCCTCGGACGGATGTCAACCCATGTTTTCAAAAAATAAAAAGATTTATTTAACTAAATGTAAATACATAGACCTGTAACATCTTTAATGATAACCAGAGCTGAAAAAAATGAATAGTAACAAACAATAAGATTAAGGGGAAAAAGATACCTCCTTAAAGTTGAAATCATCACTTCCACTGGTAATGAGCTAGATCTGTGTTTTAAAAAAACCCAACACGAGAAATGGATTAGTAGATAGATGGGTGAATTGCCTGACATTTTTAGTATATAGACCTGTAACATTGTAGTCTTTAATGATAAAGATAAAAGATAGATAAAGAAGATACCTATTTAAAGTTGAAACAATCCATTATCAATAGCTTCATCAAACTCGATGTTATCTTCTGTAGAATGTGACGATGAGCCAATTACACTCTCAAGGTTGGGAATATTTGTACTTGTAGCTGTATTATTCACACCTCTTCTTTCGCAAAGGGAATTCCTTATGCGCAATTGCTCTGTCGAACGGAAAGGTTTCGATGGAGTATCGAGAAACATAACACCTCATGCAACTTTCCAGATTTTTATCCAACCTGTTTCTCAGTTTTGATTTTATAAATGACAATGCACTGAAAACCCTTTCATCCTCCACAGACCCCAAAATCATTGTTTGGCATAACTCATATAATCTGAAATATTCACTGATATCTTCTTGTAAGATAGAACTTTGATAGATTCCTCGCCACAGCCTTGTAATAGCACCACTTTCAGAAGGTTGATCTAAATTCTTATATTGGTTCCTCATTGTTGTTGCAAAATTTGTTGACTGAAACTTTAATAAATCGGCATTCAGTATACCTTTGATTTCCATACCCTTGAGCTCTGACGTCTTTGTAAATTGTTCCATTATTGTACCCATTGATTTATGGAAATGCTTTCTGACAAAGTCTGCACGGCCACCTTCAGTATTCCAAAAATTAGGATTCATCACACCCATGGCTTCCAGAATTTTATCTTTACAGAAACGTTCCCTAATTTCTGATGACAAGGTTTCTGAAATTTTTTTAAGCTTTATTCTTGTTTCAACTATAACAGACTCAAACAAATTACGTGTCACGGAACATCTTCTCGTTCTGATCCTGTAATATCTTGACATTTTTGCAAAATGTGCATTGGTATTTCCCTCCCATTAACAGTGATGTAGAGGTGATCGTGGATATTAAATCTCAAAAAGGTGTTAGGATTTTTAAGATCTAATAAATCTTTCCAATTTTCAAAAACAGGTGCATCAAAACTATCCTGGGAACAGTACAATATATCAAGACTTTGACATACCATTTTTCTCATCCGTATAAAATCCACAATATAGATTAATCTGCCCTGTGCATGCTTCATCAGTGTATTGATCTCCTTTAACATTGGAAGAATACCAACCAATGTAAGCAATGTCTCCAAATCAGTTAAACGGAACAACAAGTCCCTTGCCCTATCAACTTCATGACGGTATTTGTGCATGAAACCAACCAATGAAGGATACTCCTCACGAACTCTGCATGCAGGTTCATACAAAGAGATCCATCTAGTCTCCACATCCTTCAGAAGTTTTTTGCCATCTGTAATTCCAATTGCAAATTTTTGGAACTCGAGAAAATGCTTTGGGCTGCTTGACATATAGGCATGAAGTTCTCTTATAAGGTCTTCTAATTTAGCAACATTTTCGTGGTTGCTTACCATTTTATACGCTAAATTCATTCTGTGAGCCATACAGTGAATTGGTAGCATATATGGGGCCACTGTTGTTTGTAATCTAACACAGAGCCCTGTTCGGTGACCCTACATGACAGATGCACCATCTGCTCCAACGCATACCAACTTCGTAGCAATTTCATAATCAGTCATTCCAGCAACATCTTTCAAATGAGAAACAACTATTTTATATAGGTTTTCGGCATTGCAGTTTTCAACCATTTTCATAACACCCAACAGATGAGGTGTCCTTATATGATTTTCTAAAGTATAGATGTGGATACATACCCATGCGGTGTTGTCGACTGCTGTCACTTCATCAATTGAAAGAGAGATAAAGTTTGTTTTTTTTACATTCTCTTTCAAATCTTCCTTCTCTATCATCGAGAGGCATTTTGCCATTTCCCATCCACTACTTTCAGACCAATGAGACTGAGGTACATTCAGCATTCCGTTAAATTGATACAAAACTTTGAAATCGAGGAAATCTGAAATCGCTCTTCCTTTTTTTAGTATTTGAAAAAGAGTAGAGAATTGTATGAATTTTGCATGTAGATTTGTTTCTTTCATCTTACCAATATGCGATGTGATCGTTCCTCCCTTTTCCAACAGATGTCTGTGTTTTTTCTGCTCTGCCTCATATTCCGCTGCGTATCTAACATGCATGCATTCTTTTTCATTTTTCCACCTATGTGTTTTGATTTTCTGGCCATCCGCCCCCGTTACAGTTAAATATTGTTTTCCACAATGTTTTTCTATAGTGTCCAGCTTCAGTTGCATTTTTTGTTGCTTTCCCAATTTCCACGTACATATTGTACATGTACATTCAGATGGGATTTCTTCAGAATTAGATGATTGTACAGGTTCAATAAACAGAAATTTAGCTGCCCAATCAAACTTGTATGTCCTGCCAATGGTCCACATATTCTTGTTCGTTTTCAATGCTTTACTTTTTTGAGTAGAATTTTGAGCAATATCACAATCACCTGGTTTCCTCTTTCTTGGACCGGAGTTTGATTTTGATTTCTGTCTTCCATTTTGCTGAGTGTTTGTATCTGTGATATCTAGCTGCACTTCTGGTTGCACCCCAACAGGAACAATATCTTCAAGATCTGGCATATTATCGTAGGTTTCATTTGTTTGACTTTGATACTGTGCAGAATGCATGTCCACCTCAATAATACCTTCCACACAGTCAGTATTCTGATTCTTTGTGGTGGCATCTATATGATTGGTATTTACAATATCTGTATCCGCAGAGTTTCCAAAATACTTGAAGAGTGATTTCTGATATTTCTTACTTACTTTTAGGTTATTCGTATTCTTTGATCTGACACCTTCCATTATTCTGAAAAGAGTCCTGCGTCAGCAAAAGAACCAAGTAGCGACTATGTCCAGTGTCTGAGGTCTTGTCGCGCGTCCCCTGTCTGAGGTCTTTGTCACGTGTCAACTCTGCACTTGTCGCGCGTCAACAACCCATTTCCTGTCGCGCGTCCACTGTCTGAATATACTGTCACGCGTCAACACTGCCCAAGTCGCGCGTCAACACTTCCTCTGTCGCGCGTCAACACTTCCTCTATCGCGTCAACTTCTTTGCCCTTTGTCGCGTCAACACTTCCTCTGTCACACGTCAACATAGCTTGTCGCACGTCAACAATGCCCTTGTCACGTCAACACTCATTTTTCGCGCGTCAACAATCACAGGCTAACAGTAATCTGAATCTCTGGTGCTTAAGGGTATGCGAGTTCAAATTTCACAGTATTGGTAATTTGTTAAGCTACTTGAGGTATACTACCCGGCGAATCAGCTAGGTTTTTATAGGAGATGTTTTCAAATGAAGGCGAAGACGACCCCCCAAAAAAAATATACTATATATTTTAGGCGAACAGGACACCGACCCACTCCGAATAATTCACCTTTTCAAATTTTCCTAAAATGAAATTTTCGCCATATTACGAATATTCGCCGCTAAAATTATCCCTGACCCAGTCATAGCTTGTTTTATATTTCCTTTTACTTCATCCATTTATTTTTACATTACCTTTACTATTGCACTTCCTTTAGGTCAATTGAGAAAACAACAAAGAGGTATAATACTCAGGGTCACATTTAGATCATTTCTAGCTTCTTTCATCATAAGAAAGGTTAGGAGTTTCTATTTTTTGAACTAGTTTCACCCGGGGTTTAGGATTCTACATTCAAATCAGTTCTCTTCTTGTGTTAGCATATTCAAATAAGCTTATGTGTGAAATTTTCACCTGAAGTATAGTCAAGCTTCCCTAAAGGACCTCATTATTGAGATAATCGTAAGGTTTAGATGTTAGCTATAACCTTACTTATGTGAACAATTAACATAATGCACACAGTAACATTTCAATACACACGAGAAATCTTCATTATATTAATATGCTTCATAATATTATAAGTATTATATGGATACATGTGCACCAAATCATTATATAAACATTAATTCCGGCCTAAAATATTACACATTTCCACCACGTCTATAAACTAATAACCACCCAAAATTTACCCCAATGTATACTGTCAAGTACCTTTGAGTAAAATGTGACCTCTTATTTATAGTTTTAGGTTCACTCGTATATTCCAACAAATATAATTTCCTAGGTGGGGTACAACTGGAATCCAACTAGTATACAAATGGAAATCACTAATTGAATATGTGTAATCTAAAATCATCCAAAAATCCATGACTCTTGTATTGCCACATGCTCCACCAATGTGTTTTGTAGATCTAGCTGATTTATGCACGTCTCCCTCACAGTCTATGATTGCATTGTTATTTATGTTTATTTTCTCAAAAACTCCTAATCAACATCTCCCCACACTAAATTACTTGTTCATCCTTGAACAAGGTTTTCTAATTCCTTCTCTATAAAATAATAAATATTAAATTTGCCATAAATATTCTAAAGAATAAAAGGAATAAAAACTTTACTTCAAGGCCTTTGGGACCTTATCTTTTAACAAATCAATTATTTTGGCCAATAGGTGATCAACTTATCACCTTCACCCTTACTTGTGCGATCTTTAGATAGTGACTTATGTAACTCATCTGCATGTGCTCATGGTTTTGTGAGAAAATCCTCTAGGTTCATCTATTAATCATGTTTAGTATTTAGGGCAGCTTTCATGTTTTTGTGGGTAATCAAGGTTTGGCCATTGTATTTTATGATCTCATCAACCATATAATCTTTATCATCCCTTTTTTTATCCTCTCTCTTAGGACTCTTCACTAAGTCATGTAGGAGAAGTTATATCCATTTTTGCGTCAATCTTTATGTGGAAGGATCTATTTGATTAATTATTTCCTTTTTCCTTCCTTCCCCAATAATTGATCATTCAAACTTCCCCATCACTTCATCAACCTATGTTGCTACCTTCTACAAAACACATTATAATTGAACCAATCCAAAAATCAGGTCCGATATCCCCTTAACTCCTATAGTGGTATCCTCTACCATTTTTCACTGAATTTGTAGCCTACATCAAGAGTAGTGACAACTTATTGCAATTTATCCAAGGAGGTCATCCTCTCCACCAAAAATCCATTCTCAAAATAAGGGTGGTGTTTGGTAATCTATTAGACCATTGGAAGAACACAATGACACATTTATGATAATTTAATGTCCTTTTTATTTACCTTCACCTGGAATGTAATTATTTGTTGGGCTGAAAAGCCTTTTTCCCATTCTATTTACAAAACTCATTGAACTTGATCAGCCTTTAATCTTATGAGGTAGTTTCCCTCCTAGGCAGTGGATAAAGTATGTAAAGTTACACATTTTTATGCTTTCCAAGACTTATGGGATGTCATGCACCAATGTATAACCCACTGAAACCTTGGGGAACTTGAATACTAATATAGGAGATATCATCTTCATCAACCTCCATAGATTCACATTTATAAAATGACTCCCAATTATTAACTCTTTCACTTATATTTCCACATTTCCACAAGAAAATTTTCCTTATTCCATTATTACCACCTCAACTTGTGTCTCTTGCATTACTTATGATTTTCCCTCTTTCATAAGGCCCTATCCTTCCTCTTCATGGAATCTATTGGTACCACTAGAGGTCCCACCACCTTCTGTGTTATCTTCTTCCTCTTCCTCGTGGGATAAAAACTCCTCAGACCCATCCAAAAATTTCTCTAGCTTAGAGATATCCATATTTTTCAATGTTAGGAAACATTTTCTTTTCTTTACACAATGAGTACTAATATGCTTCCCCTTCATCATTAGGGGATGTGGTGGAGGTGACACCTCAAGTTATTTAGGCAACTTCTTGTGTTTTAAAGCCAAACATTTTCTCAAAAATCTATTTTGCATCCCTAACCACAATGTTTGGCTTGCATCCTTGAAACTTTGGCTTAAGATAATGGATGATATCCACCCATTCTTCATGGATTTTGGCCCAGAATTTATCTACCTCATGAAATTCCAAGGATTCATCCTCTCAATCCTCATCATCAAACACTTGTGTCCACTTATGGATGAAATAATTTTTCCACAACAACTTCCTTTCATATCCCAAATATTGGGCATCTATATTTGCATGTTTGACCCACTCAATCCTATCTAGTAAATGATTTAAGTATATTGTAGTAATAACTAATGACATGACCTTACAATCCATGCATCCATATTCTATGGTGTGAAATCTCACAAGAATATGATGTGGAGTCACTTGGAACTCCACACATTCCTTATATGCATCATTTAGCTCCTCTGTTATCTACTTCTCTCCTCTAAAAACATTCTAGATATTTTCAAACCAATGTCACATATAGAACTTTTACTTCTTCCCCATGGATCTGGGGCACTCATATGTCACATATTTATACTCTACAGTCCCTTTAGGTACCATTGTAAAAGGTATCTACTTTGGATCCTGACAATCTCCGTGATGATTAAAATAAGTATCAAGAAGAATTAGAATTGCTTCCTTGATTCATGGGCTTTGTGGGCATTTGTGGATAGCTCCTTTACTACAAAATCCGTGAAATTCACCTAGATGGCTTCCTTTGCAAGTATCCTCATAAGGTGAACCACCTCCTTTGATGCTTGAGTAATGTGATTTGTGTGGATTTACTTGGTGGTGATCAATTGCATAAAAACTAGGTTGATGCATCTTCGACATCATCTAACACATAGGATTAGATTCCCATCATAATTCCCTAGTTCATAATAGTTTGTTCCTATTTCTCGTTCATCTCTGATGTCACCACCAAATATTCACTAATGAGAGGGAGGATAGTTTCCTGATTGATCCTTGTGTTGATGATCTTCAAAATTATCCCTATAAAGTACATTTAGTTCTCATATACCCTTGAACAATCACATGTAAACAACTCCTTAGGCTTCCCAAAGTATTCAAAATTCCTTAATGTCACTATACCAATATCCTTCAGCCTCATCAATATGATATCTTCCTTCTTGTCCCCACTCTTCATGTATAAATCCACCTTCAATATAGATATAATGGTATCCTTCCTATGATTTAACTCATCTAAGAAACAATTTCCCACCTGTTACTCCATCTACGACATCATCGATATCATCTTTAGATACCCCATCTCTATAACTGGGGTGTTTATCTTCTACTTCTTTGTGTACCTCAACATTACAATTGAAACTTTACTCAATTTATTTTTTGGTTCCATTTCTTTCACACTCATTTCTTGTTTGACTCATTTAATATATTCTCTAACTTCTCAACCAATCGTTCACCACAACTTCCTATTCATCTAGTTTATCATCTTTATCTCTCACTACATGTTTTATCATTTCAATCTTGAATTTATTCTTGATTCATAAATTAATATTACTCAAATAATCCCACTTTATCACTTAACTACCTTTAATAGAGTTGTTGGCATTCAACCTAGAACTGACTTCCATGGGCAACTGGTAACTTCTTCCACCATCAACATGTGTGAAAGAGTTATCCACTCACCCTTTCACATCATTTTCTTTAAATATTTTTCTTCCATGAAAAGTTGACTAACCTAGTCACTCTACAAAAAATGTCCTCATTCTTGGTCTCCGTAATTTTTCTCTTTCCATGCCTCATCAACAAAAAGGTTTCATGTCCTTATCCAAGAATTACAACATCTGATTCTTACAGATTTTATAAAAATATTGTTCCTTACATATAATTTTTATATACATGTTGTATTCCTATATTTGGATCACCTATAAGATGTATTAGTTGATATAACAATTACCAAATAAATACTACTAAAAATAATGGGCTTATGTTGCCATTGAAAAAGTGAGTGATAATCGTGGCTTCTTTAATAAATAAAGTGGGTAAAATCTTCTTGATCTAAATCTAAACATGCACACAAACACACTTAGAGAAATGTTAGTTATTTTTGGTGGTTAGGGGAACTTCCTCGATAATATCCCTAACCATTTAAGGATATAAAAGACATTTTATTGAAGTAGAAATGACAAAACAATGTATGCAAATGAAATGATATACCTGACTCATATTGCAGGACAATCGCAATTGTGATTCTCTAAAAATCACATGAAGATAGCAATCCAATTGCAGTTGTGACTGACACCTATGTTAAAATTCCACTAAAATAGTGATGTAGTAAGTTGCACCTATCCTTTGTGATCCACATTCACTTCTCCAAGACCTGCAATACCAAAATATGCGAGAAAAGAAGCAAAAACTCAAGTATGGGCTCAAGTGCACAAAGATTTGAGGGGTTGGAATGATGGGGGCGAGTGTTGTTTAATAGTTTTTAAATGTATATGGGAATGTGACGTATATGGGTGCAGTGTGCATAGGTGGGTGAGATGATAAGGGTCCATAGTGCATTGGGCATGCAAATTGGTAGGTGGGATGGACAAAATTAATTGTGAGTGGGTGAGGGTTAGTAAATGAGTGTTGAGGTATATTTTATCCCCATTCTGTGGGGTTTTACATTTTTTAGTTATTTTTGTGGGATTATTTTATTTTTTGGTGATTATTATGTTTTGTGATGTTTTTGGTTTGTTTGAATAGGAGACCTTATGCACAAGGTGTGTTTTCTAGTGTCTACATTTTGCCCCTTTTTGGGATGCATGTTGCAGGATGTAGGATGCAGCACAAAAATTGAAGATGGGATGGGGGTCATCTAACCTTATGAAAATGGTTGCCATAGTTGCAGGCTTATATGGTTGACTAGATATATAGGAGCCTAAAAATGTGATCGATGGGCCACTTCACTCGGAGTCTATGAAGAGATTAATAGGTTGATTTCACAAGGCAAATAATATTCATTCAATTGACTAAAATGATTGATTATTGGGTGTCATAAGATTAATGAGAATGGTTTGATGTGATGCCCCCCCTCAAGTGATAGTTTTTGGAGCTATAGGTTGTCCCAATATAGCGAGGGATGGAAAGTGGCAATTGAAAATGATAGAAACTAAACCTTGATGAAGGTACGAGAAGAGAACATGGACAATGCTTCCCTAGCCATGTGTAGGTGCAAATCTGATGATAGATATGTATAAAATGGATGTGAGTTAGAGAGCATGAGAGCAGTGTTGCCCCATCCTAAAGTGATGACAAATGATTGCAAGGTAAATGACATGAAAAATGGTGACTATGCAAAAGGGTGCAGAAGGAAACAAATGCGCATAGATGTTCATTCCAAATGAGGTGGAATGTAAGTATGAAAGTGACATGGTTCCAGTGATGGAGTGCAAGCGCTATGTTTGTTAGGTGAAAAATTCCCCATAAGGTAAAATTCGAACATTATTTATTTAATAAAAAGAAAATAATTATTATGAGTGTTCTAAAGTTATTTTCCCGTAGGATTGAATTCTAAAGTAAAATAAATAAATTTAAAACATAATAATATTGAGACCCATGGGTTAATATGTACTAAATAAAATGAGCACCCCCAATTTATGTGTGTATGAGTGTAAAAGTAAAGTATCATGGGTAAATAAAGAGTTGATAAAAGAAAAAAAGTGATTATCCAATATCCGATAAATGGGGAGAACATGAAATATTTTATATATTTGAAGACCCCTTTAATATAGGGTGGATAAAATAAAAAAGAACTTCTCGAACACGGATGTGTTGAGAAGGGTAATTAATGGGTACCATTTGGAAAATATATTAATATTGGTAAAGTAATTAATAAAATTTGTTATTAAAGGGTGTGTTAGTTGAAAAACCTACCCAGTGAAAGCTATTTAAACCAGTGGTGAATGGGGATTTAATATACCCATATGAATAGGAAAACGTGTGCTCATGTCAATTTTTACATGATACTGAGTGAAGGAAAGTGGTGGGAATTGGAGAGGGGAACTCTAGAGGGGTGTCCTAACTGGGGTACGTGAAATAAAACCCAAGATGGTTCCTGGCCAGGGAAAGAAGGTTATTTATCAAATATTTCCTCCTGATAATGCGGCCATAGCTTGAGGTGTTGAATCTTTTCTATCACCTAGGAGTTACCTAAGTCACGCATAGTCCTCACCTAGATATGCTAAAGTACTTCTTTAACTTTAAGAATTTTAATTGGGAAAAAGTTTTATCACATTTTGGTATCATAGCTTTGAGACCTTGGAACACGCATTGAATACTTATGTTTATTTATAATTATTTCTAATGAATTAGACTCGCATTTGTATTTATTTAATTATTTTTGGTTTAGCGTGAAAAGAACTAGTGAAAAGATCAAGTAAAATAAAGTTCCCTAAGGTCTCCTACAAGGAAACAATACCCCATGAGAATAGGAAATCAATTTTCCTATTGGTTCAAGATTTACCCTTATCCCCCGGGTTTTTGATATATCCCCAATAAAAAAATTCTAATTTGTTATTTTACCTTTGTTATTTGAAAAAAATTCCCCTTATTAATAAGGTTTGCATTCAAATTTCTAAAGCTATAGTTTAAATGTTAGGAAATGCATTTGTTAGTGCATACATTAATAATATATTGTTATACCCATGAATAGTATTCTAGGTTATTTGTTAGAGCACCTCCTTATTTATCAAGAGGTGGTTTGGCTATGTAATTGGCTATAAAATAGCCATGAATGGTGCGATGTAATATAGTAGAGTTGCATCATAATACATAATATTATTTTTCTGTGAAAGGTTAGTACCTAGCATTTGGTATTAGAGCGACAATGGTATTGTGCTTTGTTCCGATAATGAGATAATTAAGTGAAAAAATTATGTAGATTAGTTTTATAGAAGCAAATTATTATAGATTGTAGGATATTTTTATACGCAATAGTTTCCTTATAGCATGGATCTATGGGAATACCTCTATAAAATGCACACCTGATGGTATCGACATGGATCTCTCAGGCCTATCAAATCTAGGAGGATTTTTCTAGACTATCAATGATGGTTTGAAGTTTGAGCGTCCATGAATGATTCCATGGAATGTTTTCTAATGTCCATGTCATTATTGTAGTCTGACTTTTTTCTTTCATAGGTCACTCAATCCTTCAATGCATTTGTGATATGAAACAAGAGATCATTAGGAATGTATATTGCTTAGATTAGTTTCAATGGATCGACCTCTAAATGCAACATCAAATGTTGATGAATAGACTTGGTTCAACAAAAATTTAAAATGCAACATGCAGTATCAATCGGCTTGTTTGGTTTGACCACTTTCCAAGTTAATCAGTCAACTCCCACAGTGCATTCATCCTGATGGTTTCTATTCTAAATTCTCTCTAGTACACAGATTTCGTGGAGCGCCTCTAAAACTGCACTCCCGACACTGAAATCATTGGATAAATCTTCTTCAATGTGCCCTCCAAACTCATCGTTTGTTCCCTCTAAGTTCGTAGATCCTCTACTTTTTCTAGCGTCTGTTATCACACATCTGGTTTGTGGATCTTGACCGCATCCATTACACAAGATCAAAGTCTTTTCTTGCACCTTATGGTCTAATCTGTTGAGTTGTCGCATTCATATCTTCACATATGCAGTCTTTTCATGCATTGATTATCATCTTTGTGAGTGATGTTGATATTCTATATATTGTTTTAAATTGTGCATCTATTGCATTAGTCTTAAAGTGTATTGGGTCGATATTCAAAGTTTGTAACCTATAGTGTTTCATTAGTTTTGTATTTCTAAAGGTTTGATATAAAGTTTAGTTGTGTCTCAAAACTAAAATGTTATGTTGAGTCGGCCTACATTTATCATAAAAAGAGTTTGTGTATTATTCTTATCAATAGTGCCACTTCATACAATCCAATATTTTATTGGATTTTTTTAGGTATGTCATTATTTGTATTGTCTCGTAAGTGTCTAGTAAATTATTGTGAGGTTCTTTATTTGTGTCAAATATTCATTTAGTGTCATTTTGTATTATTTTTATCATTATTGTCAAAGTAAAGATTAATTATGGTCAAGTCAAGTCAAGTCCAGAGTTATTTTGTGTGTCATATACAGTTAAAATAATTTTCCTTACGAATGTATTATCAGTGGAATCTGACATTCATTTAAGGAATGTAATACATATTGTTTCACATTGTGGGAGGGAAACTATACCAATAAATCCAATGTGGAAATCATTGAGCATCGTGTCTTTATCAGCTAAGTAAGCAGCTTGTGTATTAGAGGATGGAGGCAACAGAGGAAGGAGGACAATTAGCGTCCTTGAGTTTGTCACTACCTCAGAGGCCACAAACTGCTTTAGTGACACCTTTTGTTGCGTGTGATTAATAAGAACATATGAGCATCCATGTTCTTGTGTGATGTGCAATGTTTATATTTCCCTTGTTATGATGATGATGTAGAGATTTGTACCATTGATACTATTGCAGGAAGTGTTCTTGATCAAATTGACTTGATGGTTGATGTGAATTGGTTAAACGGTCTCAATTCATGTGTTCATCTAATAGGTTAATCACTCCCTAGATGATGTAGTTCCCACAGTCATTGTTAAGGATCGAGACCATATGCAGGCTATGGAGTGGAATGTTGCTTGATTGAAGATGGTGTTTTCCCCCGTGTTCGCGCTAAGGGAGAGAATGTTAAGAAATACATTTGTTAGTGCGTACATTAATAATATATTGTTATATCTATGAATAGTATTCTTGGTTATTTGTTAGAACACCTCCCTATTTATTAAGAGGTGGTTTGGCTATGTAATTAGCTATAAAATAGCCATGAATCGTGCAGTGTAATATAATAGATTTGCATCATAATACATAATATTATTTTTCTGTAAAAGATTAGTACCTCACATTAAATTCTATATACTTTAGCAAAGTATATAGTTTAAGTTCACATTTAAATTAAATGTCTTTGCTTAAATAGTATAAGCTAATCCCTATGGTAGAGGACCTCCGGACGTTTCTGCGACTGTCCTAAATTTGACAGCCTTTTAGACGTTTTTCAAACGGGATTAAATTTGACAGCTGTTTGCATGTCGTTTTTACTTTACATGTAATTTTTGAGTTTCTATTTTTAAAATCCTATTTTTAACTGCTGTTTTTTAGATTCTAAGCTCCAGTTCACGCCGTCTTTCTCGCCACCGCGCCTATTTTTAACTGTTGTTTTTTAGATTGCATATGCGCCCTTTTGCAGATCGCCCCGTACGCGCTATCATCTTATAAAGGAAATAAGCTGGAATAGAACTCTGTTATAAGTTCGCAGAAGAGGACGAGGGTTTAATTCTGTAGATGTGCCGGAAGGATTTTTGCCTCTGTATGTGGAAAAAGATCTCACCAGATTCGTCATCAACGCGCGGTTTCTCGACCATCCGATTTTCGCCGAGCTTCTGCAGAAATCTGCGCAGGAATATAAGGTATGATATATTTTTTTGGTTGTTTTTGCGAGGCTATTTTTAATAGTGCTTTTTCATAGGCTTTAAATTCCAACACCAACATATAGGCTCCACGATTGGATTTCGAAAAATCCATGGCGGTAGCTGCTTCTGCTACAGCAAAGAAAAAAAGGGCGATAAAATCTATGAAATCCAACAAGATTGATAATGATCTGTCGAAACCGCCCAGGATCCCCAACAAGAAACTCTGGCACCTGATCGGAGACAAATACTGCAAGCTTCTCTTACCAAATAATTGGCCAGAACAATTTTTCGATTCATAATAGCAAGTGGTTAGAAACAAGGATAAAGGACCAAGTATACACCAATTGCACATAAGAGAACAAATTATAGCAGCAACAATAGCGAAAACCCAAAGATCTGTAATAAAGAGACACCGGCAAAAGATTATTATTATGTTGTTACATCACTAGGCTGAAGAATATTGAATTTACCTCAACAACTTTGTCTCTTGACTTGCCAGAAAAGAGAGAAAGAACGTAAAAAATTGCCTAATTCTACTACCTAGCTTTGTTTGACAATATTCAATGTTAAGTGGGATTATTGACGGATCACACTGTTTTAAAAAATCTTTTAAATATTGGCAGTGAGTTATTTAGCCAGTGGTATATAATTTATTTTTCTTTCCACCGAAAATTTCCATGATTTAATTATTACTTAAGAAATATTCAAATCTTCTATGATTTGATTATTTGTTTTAGAATAAATAAGCAATTGTGTTAAATTGATGTTAAATTATTTCAATATGTTTGTGATAGTGAATATACATATTGGGATGTTTTAAATGTTCTATCTCTACATTTCTAACTTGTTACAAATTCATGCATATACATTTACCAATTTTATATCATGAGTGGTAGCGTTATGTAGTGAATATGACATTTGCAGTGTAGATATATTTAGTTTTATTAACTTCTTTTTCACTTTTTTATAGGTTATTTGTGATTCTCATTCTCCCGCGGTAAAGAAGAGCGTCGTCTCTAAACAAAATTGAGGTGGGTTTTAATATTGATTCAAGTGCTTATTCATTTGTTTCGTTTATTGCATGCTATGTTTTAAAAAATTATTTTAAAGAGCTTTCATGTTATATTCTTTTGATTGTTACATTTATATTTAGACTCCAATCCTTTTTCCGAAGTGACATGTGGGGGCACGTGCCTTCGTCAATGACAGGATTCGTTATGTGCTGAGGGGTTCGTTCCCCAATGAGGCCATTTCGAAGCGTCCCAAGTTGGACGTTAGACTGATCAGCGACAAGGCTTTTAAAGCTGCCCGTCATACCTAAGAACATCTTGGTGGACTAACATACTTATTTTCCCTCTCCAGTTTAATATGATGCAGACTAGAAACACAATTCCCCTCCCCACAACGGGATTGACATTAACTACGCCTCACTTGCAGAGGGAGGAGAATTTTAAGCGTATTCAATGTGTTGTTAATGTTTTGCATTGTAGGCAACCGAAACCACCTAAAACAGTGATAGCTGAAATGATCAGAGATCGCCTCCACCTGATGCCAACATCCCCAATTTTTCTCTCCAAAATCCGAACGATTGCAGATCATTCACGAGGCTTTTGCTTGATTTATGATTCGAACGAAGATGCACTGAAATATGAACCACCCCACAAATTGAGGAGAATGGGAATTCCAATCGAGGCATCTGCAACTGGACAAAACTACAAGAAACGTGCAAAGAAAATTGCACAAGCAAAAAGCAAGAAATTTGATTTTAAAAAATAACTTGTAGTGGTTAGTTTATAAGTGTTTGTTTATAAGTATTTTTGAAATAAACTGTAACTCGTTCCAAATATTCCATGTATGTATTGTCGCAGTATATATCCGACGGAGAATCAAACTTATCAAACACATGTTCAGTTTTTGTTATCCAACAACTATGCTTTCCTAATTTCTTTATCTTTGTGTTTCCATACAAATACCTATTGTCTTCTCACTTCAAGTGTACATATTGTTCTTATTGTATTCCATTCTGTTTGCTTAACATAATAATATGTAATTCATTTCAAATAAATGCATGTATATATTGCGGCGGAACATATGGGGCACTAAATCTAACTTTTCAACAAACAACAACAACAACAACACATTTTTAATGAGTTATTCATTATATCTTTCCTTTATACAATTGCTCGCTTCTTTATGTAAACCAACGACGCATTTTTAATGTGTACTTCATAATATTTGCACACAAATACATATAGTTTTAAAATGCCGACAAACAACCATACAAATTTTACTTGTTTTCAACCAAAGCTTTGTACATTATATCGCTTTTTTGCATATTGAATTGTTAAAGGGTTAGACTTCATGTTTGCACTTTTTAGAAAATATGAAATAATAAGGAAGTCAACTTTAAAGGTTCTCATTCTTTACAAATGCATGATTTCCTGAACAAATCCTTCATTTCATGATTGACTGCCCTACAAGTTTACATTTTCCACCATATATTTGCAGAATTCTCACAATCTCGAGCATCTTTTAGTTGCCATGGAAATAACTTTGACACACGAAGGCATTTCTCAATTGATTGAGGGTGGTTCCAATGTTGACCCCACATTTCAGATACTGCACTTGAGCTCTCTAAGGTCCATTCTCAACACGGGAGCCCAACATCGTGTTGACCTTTCAGATGGGATACATTTTCAGACAGCACTTCTACCCTCCAAATTTGCAAGTCGTGTAACCGACAATTCAATACAAGAAGGCTCCATCGTGTGCTTACACAAATCCCTCGTTAGAATGATCAAAAGTGAACTGTAAGCTTCATCTCTTGCTCAATTACCAATGTACATAAACTCGCTATATCAATTAAAATTTAATTCTATTTATTTTTTCCATCCCTTGCTCAGTTCTAATTATATCCTGTTTTTCTTTTCCATTGCAGCACCGTTCTTATCATTGAAATGGATGTTGTTGTTGAAACACATTTGGTAATCGGTGCTCCAATCCGACTACCAACAAATGCTCTCAAACACAGTCAGTTGCCACAAACAGATGCAAGTGCAAATCGGGGTAACAAATATTTTACGAGAACACCAACTAAAATAAGTGCTTTGAATACATCTATGCACATGTGGTCCGTAGAGGGCCGTGCCCTAGCAAAAACAACCCTTCGCCAATATCACAATGCAAGGGGAAATGGATCCGTGTTTGGGTTTGATTTTGTTGATCAGGAAGGAGGAGAAATCCACATCACTTGTTTCAACGAGGCCGCGGAAGCATTCTATGAGCAGATTGAGAATGGGAAGCTATATACAATTTCCAATGGGAGGATTGCGAGGATTGCTGATGCAAAGCTATGTTATAACCATTTGAACAATGCTTTGGAGATTTTCCTGCAACCTTCCTCAACCATAGCTCCACTCATAGCAAATGAAGATACAATACCTTCCCATAACTTTCACTTCACCAAAATCAAGGAATTACCTGCAAGCGCTGAAGGTTCTACAGTTGATTTGATTGGAATTGTTGTTACGATGTCACCATGCTCAACAATTCGTCGGTATGACAAGTCTGAAACAAAGAGAAGAACACTGCAGTTAAAGGACATGTCGGGTTTCAGTGTAAGTGTCACATTGTGGGGACATCACTTAGATGATATAAGCAACGAACTTGAAGACATGCTTTGTATACCGCCTCTTCCGGTCCTTGCCTTGAAAGCTGCCCGCGTCTCCAGTTTCAATGGAAGCTCAGTGGACACTGTTTCAAGAACCAAATGTTACGTCAACCCTAAAATTTCAGAAACAAATACACTTCATGACTGGGTTGATTCCGATGACTACTTCCTTCCGACGCCCTCTATCACAACCCAATTTCTAGGCCCTCCAAAAAGCATGACCTCTGTAATGACGATTTCGGAGGTACTAAATATGGGGAACACTGAGAGAAATGAATGGGCCATGGTTACTGCAGAAATCACGAATATTAGCATGGACAACTTTTTTTACAAGGCATGTCCTCTTCAAAAAGGTGACAAACGATGCAGGAAAAAGGTGAAAGAGAATGGTAATGGTTCATGGTTATGTTCAAGTTGCAACAAACAAGTGCAAAACTATGATTATAGATATGCACTCAGGATCGATCTAAAGGACCCAACAGGAGAACTTCAATCAGTTACCGCTTTTGATGAGATAGCTGAGTTAATCATGGGTGTTGCAGCTAGCGACCTCCATATATTGACTATAGACGAAGATGCGACTAGTGAAATTATAAGTAATGTCATCGGAAACGAATATTGCTTCACACTTTCGCTGAAAAAAGAGACATATTGCGGAAACAACAGATTGAAATGTGTCATCCTCAGTTCAAAGAAAGCAGAAAATAGTGCAACTGCTCCATAACCTTTACGTAAGGATTTCCAACCCACCCATCCCTTCAAACATTACACCCTCACTCATCCCATTCTATACTTTGCACTATGACTGCTATGTTTCTTATTTCATATCTATGTTTCACTTTTTTCCCTGCTTCAAAAGAAAACTGTTGAATTCCCTTATACACTGATATACTATTGTCTCCTTCTATTATGCGGATTGTTAGTACTTTTAAGAAAATAAATACAAAAAATATTCAATTTTGTTATGTACGTATTTACATCCTTCTGTAGTATGTGAACACATTTTATGTTTCTATATATCTAATACTCTTTTCCTTAATAAAAAAGTAGTTTCTCAAAACTCAAATTGTTACCTCTTATACGTATTTCCCATTGGTACTCCACATGCATTACAATTGAATTTAGTTTTACATTTTCAATTATTTCTGTATTTGTTTGTCATCAAACTATGTATCGTTCCTTGCTAACCCAAAATGATCTTTATCCAACAGGTGGTACTCCATAATCCTGTGACTTCGCAATCATGTCGACTCCTGCAAAACGAGCCCAACGAAGAGAAAACTACGCAAAAAATAAAGTACACATAACTGCTGAGCAACGGCGTCGTAAATTAGAGCATAGAACAACGAAAATCTCTAACATCTTTCAACTTACAACGACCAACAACCTACGATCCCCCAACATTCCAATCTTTCCATCAAATACAACTACTGAAGAATTGCCAACCAACATTCCGCATGTAACTTCCATGGGAAAAACCTTTCAAGAGCATGCCACTTCCTTCCGTACGAACCCATCTTTGCTAGCAACTGTCACTTTGCCCCAAATGTCTGGGATGCCACATGAAACTGTCTCAAGTACTGACCTCTCTTCAGTTCATCCCACATATACAACCGGTTTCTCCTCTCCTTCAGACTGCTTTCCACCTTGTAATCCACAAATGACTGAAACAGAACACCCCACCCCTTCTAATACACATAGATTTCCCATATCCCCGCTCTCTTCACTGAATTTAGAAGCCCAACGTCGGTTTTGCAAAAGAATAGATTTGTTGGCGAACATCCAAACTTGCTCAATCTGTTTGGAAAATTACCCTGGAATTAAAACAATTTTTTCCGAAGGCTTTCCCTCGTGTAACAGATGCAAAAGTGAAAAACAAGGCCACCGCTTCTCTTCATGGAACAACATGGACCCTGAAAAACAACCTATCGTTCTTGCGTCTTTAACCCAAATCGAGGAGATGCTTATCGCACGAGTTAATCCATTCATGCAAGTCGCCCAAGTACGTGGTGGGCAATACAAATACTCAGGACACACCATAAGCTTCCCGCAAAACATTACTTCAATAGCAAAGACCCTCCCCCGCCGCCTTGGAGATTTGGACATAGTTCTCATACAAAGGGAAGGATCTAATTTAAAAAATTATGATTTCTACGTCAGTAGATCTCGTGTTTGTGCAGCCTTGCAATATAAAATCCAACACGACCCCTATTACAAAGATGTCTTAATCGACGATGACGCCCTTTCCTCACTACCATCTGAATCATCAAATGTTTCCTCCTCTCTCAACACAGCCACAATGGAACTTCCCCAAATGCAAACTTGCTCTACAACTCATGGTAGTGGTGTTCCCACCCACTTTGATGAAACATATGAACACTCATCGTCTTTCGTGCCAACACCTCACAATACAGGAACAGAAGAAGAGGAAATCGAACAGTTCTTGCTCAACCACGATGGTAACACTCCATTTACCATGCCATGGCCAGAGCTTGGGCTTTCGCCAATAAATGAATATAATACGGAAGGCCTATTCTCAATGGCTTTCCCAACTTTATTTCCGACAGGAAAAGCAATGTGGCAACAACCCCGCATTAAAGAAGTTCCGATGCATGAATACGCACTTCATTTGATGCGTTACCATGATGGGCGTTTCGGTTCCCACCCAAGATTTCGTTACTTCCTTCTAAACCTCATAATGCGACACAGAAGCCAGTCCACGGCAGCAGTTTTTATGAAACAGAACACCGAATCTGGAATCCCTCCAACAATTAGAGAGCTACGAAGACAACTACTGGAATGCCCCAAAGACAACCTCCCAGATAGCTTAATGCGCTTTGGATCAAGCCTTCGAGGGACACGTTCATTCTGGGCAAAAAGTAGAAGCGAGCTTTCAGATATGGTGGAACAATTAGGGACACCAACCTTATTCTTCACTCTAAGTGCTGCAGACACTAAATGGCCAGATCTCCACAATATTATGTCTGGTGAATGCCCAACAGATCCTCGAGCCGCCCAACGTTGGAGAACACTTAACATTGTCTCTAACCCTCATCGAGTATCAGCATACCTGCATCACAGATTCACAATATTTCAGGAAGAAATATTGCAGAAGGAACTTGGAGCAGTAGACTTTTGGTACAGGTAATCAAATCTACTTATTTTAAAGTTTTTCCCAAACTACATATCTAATATTTATGTTCCCTCGTCTCGCAGGTACGAATGGCAACATAGAGGCTCTGCACATGTCCACGGTTTATTGTGGCTCGAGAATGCACCAAAGGTAGACGAACTGGACTGGGAGGACACAACAGTTATTGAGGCGACAAAACAATACTTTGATAAGTTCGTGTCTGCCTGGAACCCCCGCCCGGCTTGCAACCGCTTGGATTTCGTTCGCAGGTCACTCCTAGATGACCCTTGCTTGCTAGATACAACACAAATTCTATCCACCTCCCCGCATGCGGACCTTGAAGAACTACTTAATCGAGTTCAGCGCCACACTAAATGTTCAGAGCAGACATGCCTGCGTAGAAAGCAATCACAGCTGCAGTGCAGGTACAACGCTCCTTGGGCCATGCAACCTACTTCTTCCTTACACATTGAAGGTGACAGGAAAATAAAGTACCTCCCTTCCAGAAACGATGACAGATTGAACATCCACAATCGAACAATGATATACATATGGAGAGCAAATGTCGATTGCCAACCGGTACTTTCCCGCCATGCCGTTCTTAAGTATATTGCAAAATATGCTTCAAAAGCCGAGCAACGTTCAGAAACATATCACCAAATGCTATCCAGAGTTTCAAGAGATGCAGACGCAGATTCTCCAGCACATATCGCGATCCGTAAAATGCTCACAGAAAGTGTTGTTGAACATGACATAAGCGCACAAGAAACATGCCACATGCTGCAAAAAATGCCACTTGTTATGTGCAGCCGTCCATTCGTATCATTAAATGTTGGAAAAAAGATTCTGAGACGTGTCGTTGAAAGTGACGCCGATGCACAACAAACCACCGCTTTCTTGGATGCATATAAAGTTCGTCCAACAACCATGGAACACCTACCACTTATTCAAGTTGCTCGAGATTGGAGCTACAACAAGCACCGTAAAGGTGATAAATGGAAAAAACGACCGATACAAGCAATTGTACGGGTCCACCCGAGATTTGTGGATGTCCCTGCTCAAGAATCAACGTCATATGACCTTTTCTGTTGGTCAGAACTCCTATTATACAAGCCTTTCAGAAATATCGCGTTTGAATTTGGCTCAACCCCACATGACATCAATGTCACTTGGGACATGTACAAGCACAACTACAGACCGTGGCATGTTCTACGCACTACCGCAGACACAGGACTTGCAACAGATGTTAGTTCTGACTCAGAGCCCGAATGCAGTATTCAACAAGAACCATTACAAGAATGGCAGGTCTTTGCACAACTTCGCCCCGGAAACAACACGGGTCTAGACAGTCTTGAAATGTTGGGGAAACGAGATTTTGACGTACACAATAATTGGACCATACACGGCGTTCCCCATGATTTGCAAATAACTGGTTCATCATTCATTGAGAGAGAGAAGGCAGACACAATTAACAACAACATACATGCCACACCACCATCTTCCACACTTCCTTTGTCTCCAGAACAACAAATAGCTCTTGATACCATACTACACCATTCAGCAAACAAATCCCTTCTACCTCCACTAAGATTGATAATTCAAGGAACGGCTGGCACAGGAAAATCATTTTTGATAAATAAAATCCGGAATTCATTCACAGCATTGACCATATCTCCCTCTCCTCTACTTGTGCTCGCCCCTACTGGTGTTTCAGCATTCAACATCTCTGCATCCACAATCCACGCAGCCATGCGTATTCCAATCAAAGAACTAAAACCCCTTGAAGGTAGTGCATTATCGTCTTTTCAAGAATCGCTGAAACATATAGAATATGTTCTTATTGATGAAATGAGTTTCATCGGGCCAAAGTTGCTAAGCAAAATTGACAGTAGGCTCCGCGAAGCTTTCCCACACTCAAGAACATCTGAATTTGGGAACAGATCAGTCATCCTCCTCGGTGACCTCGGGCAATTACCGCCGGTTTTGGACAGTCCTCTTTACGCAAGTAATTCCTACGGAGCAACCCTTTGGAAGGGATTTCAATCTTCCATTACATTGCGAACAATATTTCGGCAACAAGGAACAACCAATGCACAGGTTTCATTCCGGAATTTACTGCTCCACATGCGAGATTCGACCCCTCTAATTGAGGATTGGGAACTCTTGATGTCTCACACAGACACACACCTAACTCAGCAGGAGCTCAACATTTTTAAGGATGCACCACATTTGTTTGCAAAAAATGATCAAGTGGCATGCCACAACCTACAGATGTTGAAGGCATTGAACGTTCCGATCGCCCAATCCATTGCTGAAAGTAACAGGCGGACTGGACCAGGAAATCCTGATGATGATCAGTTGCAACACAACGTTCTGTTATGCAAACAACAAAAAATCATGCTTATTGCAAATCTATGGGTTGATGCAGGCCTCGTGAATGGTGCCACAGGAACAATCACAGACATTGTCTACGACGCATCAATGCAACCACCAGCATTACCTTTATTTGTTGTTGTAAAATTTGATAGATACAACGGCCCATGTTGGGATCCCTCCAACCCCTTACATATTCCCATACCCCCTATTTCCAGAGGGAATCGAAGACAGTTGCCGATTAAAATGGCCTGGGGATTAACTATCCACAAGTCGCAGGGACTTACTTTGCACAGAGCAACCGTCGACATTGGAACCACTGAAAGGCAGGGTCTGACATTCACAGCTTTCTCCAGAGTACCCTCGCTTGCAAATCTACGCATTTCACCCGCTTTTTCATTCGAGAGATACTCAAATATGGCGCACGTACCAGCACTCGAAGCAAGAAGAAAGGAGGAAGCAAGACTACTATCACTCAACCCATCGTAAATACTAGCTTCTGCTTTCATAGCACCTCAAATACTACTGTACTCAACAATTCTTCTATCGAAAGCGGCAAAGTCATTCAAGGGATATCAAATGTAATCAAGTTTATTGAAACTAAAATGGCCCACTAAAGGCTACCACTCATGATATAAATACTGCAAACGTATACATGTCTCATTACGTGTACGTATACCTTCATTTATTTGATGTTTCCAAATATGATATGCAACTTTAAATGTACGAATCTATAACATAATTAAATGTACACATACAACATTACAATGTAATGTTTCAACTAAAGTCCTACACTACAACTATCAATCACACACATTATCAATTGTATAATAAATGTCTCTCCAACAAAACACCAACTGAACAACCAATGCACAACTAACAACATCAACTATAAAATTGATTAACTATCGAAAACGATATCACAAGTAATCATGTACGGATTTATAACAAGTTTGAAATGTAGAAACAACCTTCAGATTAAGTGGATCAATAATAACTGTACCTCTAAATCATGTCTATCTTTAGAGGATCGGATCAAGTGTTTTGTATGGAGATGAGCTAAGAATAGGATTGACACTTCAGTTAACTGTAAGAGGTCTATAGATAGCACACTTTCATGTGTGGCTATGCCTATAAACAGCACGTGGCTATTAATAGCATGCGGCCTATTTATGGAATAGAAAAGCGGTGAAGGGCAAGTCCCCACCCTATATATGATGTGAAGTACATAGTAGTGTGTGTGTCAGAGAGAGGTAGATGTATGAAGGTATAGAGATATATGCATATGACTGAATTATTGTATCAGACCCATGCGTGCATTGGTATAGATTGACATTACTGTAAGAAGTTTCTGTGTTTTAGTAATAGATGGAAGATATTGGTTGAATCTAAGTGTCATTCCTGTGTATAGTTGAGTAGTGCATGTTATTGATTCAATCATGATTATTGTTTAAAGCTTGTTCTTTCATAGATCTGAATGTAGCATGCATTGTAGAATGATGGATTAGTTATGGATCTATATGTTTCTTCCTTCATCATGCTAACATCCTGCTACAACAACCCTAAAGAGGGACCTGGTACCTTTGCGCGCTTTAGGTGAGCGCTCAGTCTAGGTTGAGTGATGTGTCAGCGTGACTAGGGTGTTATCTAGTAAATTCTAGGTTGCATCATTGGTTTCGTTGCCAAGACATCTTTTTTAGTTGTTTTTAGGATGGTTCGCAATTTAGACGTACCGGTTAACTCTAGCAAGTATTGAGGAATGGATACACGATCTAAAGGAAGAATATGCACGGCGGTTCGGAAGTGGATCTGAGTTTAACGCACACACTTGGGTAGAACAGAATCTGTATGACAACTTATACGAGAGATTTATCACTATCTTTCCAGTAGAACTATATGAGTAGCTTACTGCTTATGCATCTCAGCAGAATTGGAGGTAGCGCGCACTTGTCTGGACATAGGAAGAATTTCAGGACCTTTATGATGCTGATTTGATCTAGACTCGCGTTCTGGATACGTGGTTTCTTGGTGTTCTAAACAGTTATATTCTGGAGTATTCAATTTCGACGTACTCTTGCCCGGAGGTAGCTGACTTCTAGTTTTTGTGGTATCCAAGAGGAATATATCTGTAAGGTATTCCACTGGCAATCAAGATCTTGATGTTAACTTTGAACTTGGAGAGTAAACCAATGGCTAACTAAACTTCACCACACATGAGGGCAGAAACAGGTTTAATGAAAGATGGCAGACCTAGCGGTAGAGAGGCAGAGAGAGGAGAGGCGGCTTAAGTATAATGAGGCGCACGAGAGGGATATAGAGAAGTAGCGTTCCGTTGTAGAAAGTATGGCGTTGAGGAGAGAGATGGCTCGTGAAGGATTTATATCTCACATAGAAGACATGGAGCAAGAGCATCAAGAACTCCCCCATCTTGGAAAACATGACATAGATCCCCTCTCATCCTCACACAGAAGTGTGCTAGCAGACACTACCTAGGCCGCGGGTGCGCATCTTAATCCACCTGGTGACCTAGCCCTTGCGCTTGGTTTTCTAGTATCTAGTATGACAAGTAACCAGCAAGCTAACTTGGGAAGTAGGAGAGCAGGAGTAAGTCAGGGAGTAAGTACATCAATGGTAAGACAGACAGCTTTAATGATATTTGGAGGAACATTCTTAGGTGCATCATCCGCACAGAGTGTGAGCGCACAAAATGTTGGATTCACCTCTGGAAGTGGAAATACCACACAGACTGTAGGGGTTCATTATAGTACTACTGTCAGAGCATAGAGGAGTACATCTACAGGTCCTATTCTAGCTACAGGTGGAGGATCAGGAGTTATAGGTGGTTCTAGTTCTTGTGGATCTAGTGGTTCTGGAGGCAAAGGGAACATAGGAGGTTCTAGATCAGGTGGTCAAGGCCCGCAGCAACCACAAAATATTCATATTGAGATGTCTCTTCGTCTTTGGAGTATAGAGGTATAGAAGATGTTGTCGAACATGTGCATATGTGTGAAATATTGTGGCGTGCTAAAGGGATCACGGCTTATGAGTGTAAGGCAAGTCAATTTGCTACTACACTACAGGGACGTGCACACAACTGGTATAGGAAGTTTGACCCTGATCAAACTTGCATGGATTATGTAGCATTGAAGGATGCTTTCTTGAAAGAGTTCCATATCCCTGAGTTTGAGCAGAAAAGTATCAATGCGCTCAAGGATATCAAGCAAGGAACTACTGAGAGTGTACGTGAGTATGATTCCCATTTTAAGACACTCCTATATAAGCTATCTTATGATATTCACACAAGCCAGCATGCACAATGGTTTGTTTGAGTATTGATTACACCATTTAGAAGGGTGTTGTCACATAAGACATACATTGATCCATGCAAAGAACTGGAAGTAGATTTTCATGTTGAGGCAGTTGAGAGTATTGACACTAGCGTTAGTCCATTCTTGGAGGCATAGATTACAGTTGTGGCAAAACAGTTAGAGAAGATATCAGCAAATTCAGCCCATGAAATGCACTCAGGAATTTGGTGTATAGATTGTGAAGAGGAAGTTCACACCAAGGATAGTTTCCCTTGCAGATCTGTACACTCATTACTGTTGGATTGTGAGATCTATCATTTAAATCATGATGATAGTCATTGTCCTTTGCTACAACGCGTGATAAGGAAGAATGTATCTTGCATTTGCAAAATTTGTAGGTCCACAACCCATGATACTGAGAATTGTCGGTTGAGTGGTCATATCCAAGATGTTATAGACATTGGGATACGACAGACAAGTGTAACAGATAATTCTAAGGGTAAGAATGAGCACCATGATCGGGATCATAATCAAATGCACCATGACAAGAATGAGAGGTTTTTTGAAGGAGGTCATGGAAGGGGACGTGGGTATTGTGGCAGATATGGAGGACGAGGCTATGGTGGAGCAAGAGGTGAGTTCCCTCGTGGAACATGTTATACGAGTGGATCTCTTTACCACTATAGGCACAAATGTCCTCAGAATATTGCATGTTCTTTCTGCGGGAAGAACCATAGCTATGAAGAGTTCCCTGACTTATATGAGCATCTGAGTAAGTAGCATAAGTAAGAAAACAAAGGTGTCAAGATGGTTAGAAGATCAGTGGATGCCCAAGATAGCAAAAGGACCTGAGGCATTGACAATGAATATTACTACATGCGCTGAAGTGGTACGCGCAAGAGAGGCATTGCACTAGAAGCCTACGATCACCAAGGAGGAGGTTTTGCATGTAAGGTGTCATGGAAGTGCTAAGGAATCTTCAGAGTGAGATATAATACTTAAAGGAGCAAAAGAAAGCATCAGAGACAGTTCAAACTGATATTGATGATATGAGAGAAGTGTGTAAAATGTTACACCAGGAGAACATTAGTCCACTATTAGGAAGTTGGTTAAAAGGTAACACTCTGCATGCAAGTCTTGAGACCAGACTGATGATTCTGCATGAAAATCTTCCCCCTGATAGCATTGACTATAATAAGGAAATTACTTTGAATGTTGTTGTTGATGGATGGTTGCTGAGCAACATATTGATTGATACAGGTGCGGAAGTAAATGTGCTTACACTAGATGCATGGGTACAAATGGGGAGGCCTCCATTGTAGCCATCATCTAATGTGTTGTTTATGGCAAACCGGACTAAGGCCACTCCTATAGGAGTTTTGAAGGATGCATCTATAACCATATAAGGGGCCAAGTTCACTAGGGATTTTGAAGTATTAGCACTTGCAGAAGTAGATAATTTTCCAGCCTTGCTTGGACGCCCTTGGTGTTATGTGAATAATGCTGACTTGAGATTTAATAAGGGGTATATCAGCTTTGCGAACAAGGAGGAAAGGGTTGTGGTACCTTTGACAGATGGGAAGTCTACACCATATGTTGAGCCTCTAAGTGAGGAGGACTTAAAAAGAATTTATGTATGCGATATTCAGGACCCAGAGGTCAATGAGCCATCAAAAGAAGGCATCCTATGGTGGGAGGATTCTAGGACACATTATCTATAAAGAAGGCTTGTTAGTGGAAATCCTAGGCTAATGTTACATATTATTTAGTAGGGCTTAAAGGTAACCTACTAACCAGAGTTGAGCGTACTGAATGGACTTCATTGGGTTCCACACATAGGTATTATAGGAATTTGGTATACAAGGGCATATGATCTTCCTGCATTTTTGACACCCTTGGAAACACATTGGATTGATGAAATAAAAAGAAGAGCTATGTCAGTATATACCTTGCGCGGTGAAGCGTAATAAGGGATGCATCTTGAGACAATGGGAAGGAAATTGGATTACTACAACATTCCTATTTTAAGACTTTCCTTCATGGAACAAGGGACACTTTCATGTCCATGTGGACGCCTCTAGAATGGCCTATGTGGTACAGTATCAAACATTATCCTAAAGAAGTTATTGTTGATGACAATGCTAATTTTTTTTAGCATAACCATATGCAGTTGTAAATTGACACAATGATCCACCGATATATTCATTTCATAACTTTGTAAGCTACTAATCTATTTATGTTATCTTCATGTATTGAATACATATTGTATACTTCATATACTTGGTCTTCCTACCCTACACTAGGTACTGAGTGATCTATTTAAATAACATATATGAATATCTGTTACCCATATTCTTCTGATATCATGTTGTTTTAAACTTGGTGACATAGGACAACGCAACCAATAGCTTGTGATACTTTGGCCAAAGATTTACAACATACTATGTATGTCACTATTCATATATGGAATACTCATCATATTGGAATACATCCTTCACGTCACTCTTCTATTATCATGATTGGTCTTTACTGACTACCGTCAGTCCACATGTCCCAGGTTTTACCCTAGCCCTAGATAGAAACATAAATTATTATAGAAAGACACTCAAAATGACTTACGGTAAATGGGCATACTCGGTTGACCTAAGTCAACCGGGTGTGCCAAGGTACCCTGAGCCATTGGAAGCTACTTCCTATCCTAAATATGCCACTAACCTGACCTACAGAGAAACTGAGTTCAAGTCCTTATTGTGTGTAGATCTGGATGATCAATGCGAAAGGGTGATGCCACATGTCAGCTACAACGTTGTATTCTCGAGAAGACCCAAGTCTTCTCGAAAGTACAGCCCTGCAGTTGGCATGTGCCAACATCCTATAGAAACTACCTCATCGAGATGTACATACCCCAAGGAGATCATTAATACATTGTTAATTTGGATTATGTCTTGATTACAGCAACCCT
The DNA here is from genome assembly GCA_019776745.2 of Taxus chinensis. NCBI lineage: Eukaryota > Viridiplantae > Streptophyta > Pinopsida > Cupressales > Taxaceae > Taxus > Taxus chinensis. The sequence continues at coordinate 82,279,221 of CM034150.1, read as the reverse complement.
GCTAAACCCTAATCCAACACTCCATAAGTTCTTTCCTAAATTTGTTTCATTTAGTCAATGAGGAACTTCCTTAACTTATGATTGCTTTTTAATGTTCATTTTTTTCAGTTTAACCAGCAGTTAACCAAAACAGGACAGTGGTATCATAAGTTTCATTAATATGTACTTTAACATTCAAGAAGGTTTAACAACCTCATATGGCCAAATAAAGTGGACTCCATACAAAATGAAGTCTAATAATTAATAATCATATCTCCAAACCTTTTTGGTTTACATTCAATTGAGAGATAAAGAGTCTTCCTCTACATGATTAAGTGTTAGGGTATGTCATTCACAATATCCATAGTTCTTACTGCATATTCATTACGCATCACATTACTATGTTAAATTGTTTAGATAAAACACATCATATTATGCAACTCAACAAGTTACATCATTATAAGGGAAATTAAACCAATTCCCTTTATCCATCTTATCAAAGATAACAAGATAAGCATAGTATAATATGAAGAGTATAAACAAGATAGAACTTTCATCTTCTTTATAAAATTACGAGATAATTTACACAACCAATGCAAATAAATCACAACTCGCAATTCATCATTACAATTTATAAATTTACAAGACTATGCACTTTAGGCGTACTGCATAACAACAACCTTCATTCTATAAAGTATACAACTTTTCTTTTTCAATACAACTAAGGAATGAATCAGAATTATTTACAAAGAATTAGACTTATATCAGCCAAAGCATCATATATGTTTTTACCTTCTTTTATCACTTATGATGTCCATCTGCAAAAATTGCTAGCACGGGTCAATTCAATGAACTGAGCATGATAAGCACTAAGCATTAAAATGAAGTGCATTCCACTCATTTTTTCATTAAAGCAACACTACTTTAATGAGATAATTAATACATCATACAATAAGCATAAGTGATACCAAATAGAAAAGAAGTACATTAATAAATCTAGATCAACTTTTACGAGAAGAGCAGAATATAATAAACAATATTTTCCTAGGAGCTTAAAGTTCTATTGATCCTATCAATGGCTTGTAAACAAACAATAGACCTTGCCATCCCATAATTTCATAATTCTATCCTAATAGAATACCACATTTATCTTTTCTATGAGAAAAAATAAGTGTAAACAGCATGGTTCATTCTAGGATGATTCATCTAAATCATAAGCAAAGAATAAAAAGAACCAATGCATACCATACCCAAACTTATAACATCCAAGAAAAACAAACCAAGTTCATAACATGAATTACTTATTCCTTTCCGGGATAACAATCTTATAAATTCAACATTAAGATATACATCTAAACAAAAGTTCATAACAATACAAGAAGGTATAGAAAATCAGAACAGTCTAACTATAATTCTAATTCCAATTCTACAAGTTAGAAGTTATCAATCAAATATCTGGAACCAATGTTCACAAACAAAGTATCCCCATAGAAGAGTTAATCTCAACTCGAGTTCATCCCAAAAGATAGAGATTACAAGAGACAAACCTACTCCTCTCCATTCAAACAAGGCAAGGCTAGTCAACAATAGTCAAACCCGTAAGTATGCATTCACTTAACAGCATAACCAACTTAGCTACTATCTTTCTATATTATTGCAACAATGATTCTAATAGAGTAGACAAATAGGCTATAATAAATCACCATCTCAAAAGAGAATCGAGTGTAGAGAAGTTCAACAATGAGCCTATCCGAAAGACAGAGAAAAGGAAACTCTATAAGGAAAGGACCAAAAATAAATCGTTTCATTCAACTGAAAAAAAGAAGTTCTAGTTCCAAATAAAATCAAGATGAAAGCATATTGTAGACCCAAGACAACATATTGATCCCAAGAGAATACTTATATAATTTCTTTCTCAAAAATAATCCGAAGGACTCATTCACTGAATCAGACAAGAATAAAATACCGAAACAGCAACTATCAAGTTCAGAATTAACCATGAACCCAATATTGGAGACTTACGATTACTTCACCGCTTAATACAAAAAGGTAAGTAGTTTGTGATTCAAAAGAACTAAGCACAAAACAATTGAACGGGGAAAGTATCCTCCCAGAATAATTTCAATGTCCAAGGTTAATAACCCAATCAATTCCTATGCAACAGAAACGGAATTTCAAAAGAGAACTTCACAACCACAAAATTACGACAGGGGTGACTTGGTTCTAAACTTTATAGTCAACCCAAAACGTGGGTTCCCTCAAAATAGATGGGAAAGAACACCCCCTTCTATTCTCACGCCAATACGATCTTAAGAAGTTGATACAGTCATAAAACAGAATTTTTACGTTCCTTTAAGCAAGACGTTTCTAGTTCTAAATCTCAAAGAGATTTCAAATGACTCAACAAGCTTTCATCCAATTTCCTGGTAAGTTGTTCAAATAAGGAGTTATAAGCCTAATATTTAATAAAAGAATAACCCAATACAAAAATACCAGAACATAATCGAATACATTGACCCAAATACAAACTCATAACACTCAAGTGTTAAATAAGAGTACAGTGTCGAACCCAAGCTTCATGCCAAATTTCATAACTTCACAAGTAAAATATTGTGAGTACAGTGCCAAATACAAAGTCCAAGCAACAGTTCAATGATAAATAACTTTTCCAAACACTGGTTCAGAACAACACGAAAGCCCATTAAAAGTTTACGTCAAAAAATACAACCCAAAAGCAAAATCAAAAAAAACTCAAGTTTCCCCTAAGTTCAAATCCTTATATTGCCATGAAGGTCAGTTCAAAGCACAACAACTTAAAATAGAAGATCTAGAGTGCAAAAACAGAGATACAAGAACAAGTTTCGCATACAAACTTCACATGCATGCTGTCATAAAACTTGTACAAAGAGACAGTTTCCAAAACAACACTATTTTTGCCATGGATTCAAATCCAAACAACACAAGGATTCACTAAACTCAGAAAGAAAATAACCAGTTAGACATGAAAACATGAATCTCATGAGAGTAGAGTTGTTCTAATGAATCATTTAGAAGAAAGCAAATAATCTTAATAGTTAGAGCCTATCATGCCTGATAGTGCTTCTACCAAATCAAAGGAGACTTCCAGTTGAGCTTCCAACTCTTTTTCTCCTCCACAAAAGATCAACAATCAAACATCTTTTCTTCCTATGCCTCATATACTTTCCTTTGATCAAAAATAGACCTTAGAAACCAAAAAATAACTTTAAAGTGAAGGTCAAACTATTGCTTCGAAAAACTAGTTAGCTCCATGCAGAGCAAAATTTTCCATGCATGCAAAACCAAATAACCTCCTACAAACCCACCTTCTAAGTTTCCAAGACAATTTGCACATAAATACCGAGGCCCATTAATGCCATAAATGCCATTAATTCCAAAATTCCCATTTATGTTTCCTTGCCACTGCCTCCTAAATCTGGCGAATGTCAATTCCATACAAAAATACAATTCCATCTTTTAGTGGAGCTTCCACGTATGCCTCCACCAAGTCTACTAGCCCCTACCGAAACTAGCAATACTAACTTCCATTAAACCCTATCAACTCATTTAAATGCCATTGGAACAATCGCCTTAGAGACATGCGACCCCTTAGGTTCCCTTTAATAGTTTAGGATGGATCCCAACAGAACTTAGGTTAGTCTAGCAAAAACAAACTTAGGTATTAAAACCATTTGCCAATAGTAATTCCCACCTTAGGTTAGATTCACTTCTTAACCATTTAGTATTAGGTATTAATTAAAATAGCCTAGTATTACTTTAGTAATCCTTCCCTTATCCATTTAGCACAACACTTAGGTTAGGACGCCAACCCAACAAATTAGAATATGAGGTTTAGGTTAGAGTAAAATCCAAATGGGTAAACGTAGCTAGAACATAGGTGTTATTACCTAGCTTAGGATATGTAGGGATATCCTTTAGGTTTTAGGACTCCGAACTCATCCTCCATGAATTGAATTTTGCTTAAGTCCTTATTGTCCTGCCAAGATCAATCACCAATGACCCGAGCACAAACATATAGCTGAACGAAAACACGTTCACATAAGACCAAAGAATTTGTAACAAACAAATTTTAGTCTTTTGGGTAAGTGCACCAAGTTGGGGGACAATTAAGTGGACATCAAATCCTGAATTTTACATTAAAAACAACAAAACATCAAATTTAGTCTTCCATGGACTTGAACCATGCCGAAAACTAAAAAATATGTCATAAAAATGGTACCATTGCGTAGGGGAGACTGTTAGCTTTGTAGAAATACTGATTTTAAAGTGAATAGAATAGGATAAATATCATTTTATAATTTTTTACTAATAGTAGGTCTTTAAGACACTTTTTCCTGTGAATGTTTATGTCTAGGTTTAAGACTGTAAATTTTGTTTCACTTATCAGAATGTGATAAAACTTATACCATCCCAACCGTGGTGAAATTATACACATGTTAAAAACAAAAATTATTTGATTTCAATATTTTTTGATGAAGTTATGGCGGGCAAATGGAAAGTGCTCTGTTTTCTTTATGTTTTCATACCACAGAAAAAAATCATAAAAAATAAAATATTACTAAATAAAATAAAAAATAAAAATCCATCCCAAGATAGATAGTGGCATCTAACTTCTCACCAAAGGAGAAAAATATATATCAATTTTTGGTCATCCAAATCGTGGGCAAACGGACTATAATTTTATAGGCGTTTAAAAAAATACCAAGTCATTGAATTTTGAGTGTTTAATATAGCTAATCTTGTCCATTTTTTAAAAAAAATAGTATTTTAGAAACTAGATTCCAAATGGTACGATTCATATTACTCTAAGTTTTTCTAATTTTGAGTGTATGTATTGCTAATAATCCCTACAAGTTGATATTATGTTGTTATTTACAATATGACGTCCACTTATGACCCCCTTTTTGTCCCCCAACTTGCTGCACTTACCCTTTTACGTCCCTCAAACTACTGAATGTCAATTTATCATTCATTCTATGAAGAGGATTTTAAACATTCCTTGGATCACTGAAATTGATCCAAGCATGAGTCAGAAGAAGAAATAAGTCTGCAACTCTTAAATCCAAATTGCAACGCATCTTCCCAAAGTGAAAATTAATTCTTGCTAACCATACTATTTTAGTCTAATGATTTTTAAGAATAGAAAATATTTATCCTTATCAAGCATGATCTTCAACAGTCAAAAGAACACATCTTTATCTAGAAAATCACATGTCAACACTTGAAATGTAAAAGAGGAATATATCAGTTGTTAAGGGTGTTACATGATAATCCACAGGGATAATCTTATAGAATGGGAAGATATTGGAATGCGTTGGTGGGTAGTCCACAAGGATAATCTTATAGAATGGGAAGATATTGGAATCGCCTTATCTATTAGGTTTGTAAGGAATAATGCACCTACGTAGATCTGCACTTATCATGGTGATCAACCTGTTCAGCATCACATTCAATAGTGTGAGTGACTCTGGACAGTAGGATAGGAAGCATTACCACCTTCACTCTGGGTGTATAGATTGTACTCTACGCTACAAGGATGCGCACGTGCCTGGTATGTATACGCAGAACTACATCGAGAGACTGGGAACTAGAAAAATTTGACTGCAGGAATGATCCAGACCTTTGACTACTTTTCTTCCCAACCTCCAATAGAAGAGGCATTAAAATTTATCAAGTGCTTAACTATGGGAGATAGTGCAAAAGCAGAAGAGAATATTCAAGAATTATTTGGTGAGACAAATTTTAGAGTGCGTTTTGAAAAGGAAGAAGAAATGGATGCCATACTACTTAAACGTGCTTGCCTTGAGAAAGAGAAGGGAAATATGGTTTACATTGTGGATGATGATGAAGTTGAGAACCTGGATATTGAACATTCACAAGGGGTGTGCGGGGTCTTCGAAAGTACAAACAAGTATATGCGCACCCATCACGAACCCATAAAGACAAAGAAGGTGAATATAGGTTTGGAGGCTGAGCCTAAATAGGCCATCATTGGAGACTACTGGTCAGACTTGGAGGTGGCAAAGATCATTGAGTTACTCAGGGATTATTAGGACTTATTCCCTCGAGGGTATCATGAACTTAAAGGCATGCATAAATCACTGGGGGAAATGAAGATAAAACTTAAGGACAGTGCACGACCAGTTAGGAAGTGACCTTACAAGATGAACCCCAATTTACATGAAAAGGTAAAAGAAGAAATTGATAAAATGTTGAAATCTAGAATTATTAAGCCCCTTGATGAGTAAGAATGGGTTATTCCAATGGTGATCAGTATCAAGAAGGATAGACGAATTAGAATATGTGTGGACTACAGGGAGATAAATGTTGCATGCATCACCGATCCATTCCCTACGCCATTCACTGAGGAAATATTGGAAGGTGTGGCAGGGCGTGAAATATATTCCTTCACAGATGGGTTTTCTAGGTATCATCAGGTTAGGATTTCTCAGGAGGATCAAGAAAAGACAACGTTTACTACTGAATGGGGTAGTTTTTCCTATACTGTGATGTTGTTTGGACTGAAAAACACACCTAATGTATTCTCGTGTATAGTTGTTTAGGCATTCAAATATTTTAGTCACAACTTCTTACATGTCCACCTAGATGATTGGACAGTATATGGGTTTGTGAAAGATCATTGTGACAATTTGTACTTAATTTTTGAACGGTGCAGACAATTAAGTATCTCTTTGAACATCAAGAAGTGCATATTTGCTACACCATTTGGAATACTGTTAGGACATATAATCTGCAAGGAAGTTTTGTTGGTTGACCCAGTTAAGGTTGCAGTCATTTTAGGCCTGGAAGTGCCTACCAGTCAAAGTGGGGTGTGTAGATTTTTAGGTCATATAGGATATTATAGAAAATTCATCAAAGGGTATGCCAAAGTAACTACACCCTTAGAAGAATTACTCAAGGGGAAAGGTACTTTTTATTTGGGAGAACCACAGCAGCACGCATTTGAGATATTAAAGGAGAAACTTACTATCATGCCCATTCTGTACTTTCCCTCATGGGATAAACCATTTCATGTGCATGTGGACACCTCTGGCATGGCCATTGGTGTTGTATTAGCTATACTTGGTGAAGGTATTATCAATCATCCAATTTGTTTTGCTAGTAGGAAGTTGACTCCTACTAAACGGAATTATACAACTATAGAGCGCAAAGCTTTATCCATGATCTATGCACTACACAAGTTTTGACAGTACTTGTTAGCAACACCATTTTCTTTTTTACATATCACATGGCATTGAAGTACTTAGTAAACAAGCTCGTCTTACAGGGGCGCATATGCATATGGGTACTCCTATTTCAAGAGTTTTATTTCACAGTTGTGGTGAAGCCAAGGAAAAGTGATTCTAGACCAGACCATTTATCTAGAATCAACTCAGGAGAGGAAGCACAGACAATTGAAGAAACCATGCCAGATGCATAGTTATATAGGTTACAACGTGCACCCATGCAATTAGAAGACATTTTTGTCTTTCTATGAACATGTATGGCACTAAAAGGAATGAAGGCATTAGAAAAGAAACAACTTGTTATGCGTGTGGCACCGTTTATGTTAATCAGTGGTGATCTCTACAAACTAGGCAGAGATGAAGTATTATGCTATTATGTATTAGAGCATGAACGCAAGGATATTATGGAAGAATCCCATGGTGGTATTACAGGAGGCCATTATGCAGGTGATGCGACTTCCTGGAAGATCCTACTTGTTGGATTATGGTGGGAGACATTATATAAAGACTGTAAAGAATATTGTAAGGCGTGTGATCATTGTCAACACCTAGGAAAACTAGGGAAAAGAAATGAGATGCCTCTGAGACCAATTACTAGTGCTGAACCATTTGAGAAATGGGCCATTGACTTTGTAGGACCTATTTCGCCAACTACACATAGGACTGGGTCGCGTTATATCATTTCTTGAATAGATTATCTCACACGGTGAGCAGAAGCAACACCTTTGAAGGACTGTACAGTAGCTACAGCAGCTAGGTTTTTGTGGGAGAATGTTCTTGCAAGATATGGATGTGCTTTAAGCTTGACAAGTGATAGGGGTACACACTTTTTGAATGAGACAATCAAGATTCTATTAGATGAGTTTATGGTTGCACACCATAAAACTACACCCTACCATCCTCAGGAAAATACAACTGTTGAGGTTTTCAACAATATTTTGAGCCAGACTTTGACAAAAAATTGTGATGTTGGAAGAAATGATTGGGATGACATAGTGTCAGCTATTCTTCGGGCATATAGAACAACTTACAAGAGATTGAACAAAACCACGCAGTTTCAACTAGTTTTTGGCACAGAAGCCATTCTCCCTATAGAATTTATGTTACCTTCTTTGTTCATTGTGCGCACTGGAGGTCTAGCTGATGAATAGGCTTTAGAAGAGCATATTGAGAATATGATTCAATTAGATGAGTGACGAGCCATAGCATGATGGAGTCAGAAGCATGAAAAGGCCAGGCAGAAGGCATGGCATGACAGAATCATAAGGGATAAGAAGTTTGAGATTGGACATATGGTACTTCTTTATGACTCAAAGTTCTTGTGCCATCTAGATAAGCTCAAAGTACATTGGCTGGGGCCATATGTTATCACTTACATACTTGAATCAAGTGTTTTCCAGTTAGAAACACTTGATGGAACACGACTACCCGGTTACTTTAATGGGAGTAGGCTAAAGCCCTACTATAAATAAGTCTTCTTGGTGTTTGTAATAAGGTAGTATTTCCATTTAGATTAGGTTTTCAATTATGTATTTCCTTCATTGTCGCTATGCTTTGTCAATTTAGTTTTTGTTTTTGTGTAATAAGTGCACTTGCACGCATGAAGCTAATTACTATATGAAGAATGTTTATGTGCAGAGGACTGCACATACTTTTGGTGTGGGGTGATAGTTGTAGTTATCCAAGTAAAAGACTATGGGAATTAAAAGGTGAAAGGAATAAGCTGCTACGGGTGTGCTTTAAGTCAAAAGAAGATTACTTCTCAAAAGTGACCAAAACGATAGTATAACGTGAGGTAAGTGGAGGCCATGATAACTACCTAGAGAAGGTATAGTGACGAGGTACTTGGGTGCAGGGGCGTGCACTGAAGAGAAGTCTATGACCAGAGGGTAGGAAGGCCCGCTAGAAGGTTATAGCTAGGGCGCGAAGATGTACCGCACGGAACAAACGAATTTGGTCAATGAATGAGAGGATATTTGGTAGGTGAAGGAGCAATAAATTCATCAAAATATGAAAACTCTATATAACGATGGGATGTGGATTCATTTTTACCATTGTGACTAAGAGATTTTGAGGAAAGAGATAAGTGTAAAGAGCTGAGTGATCGGGTTAAGGTGCAAAGGGTGTGAAACCAAGCCTGACAAATAGATCTATGCGAAAAGAATCTTGCGTCCCCAGTGGTGAAGGGTTTGAGTGAAGTAGGGAAATAGAGAGGAGTTAGGGCACGATTGAATCAAGCTAGGGTTTGATTCCCAAGTTGCAAAGTTAAAGAGAAGATGTTTGCAAGGTAAAAATGGCACCTAAGAAGGCATCTGTAGTAGTAAAAAAAGGAAAGAAGAAGATGCTCATCGAGGAAGAAGAGATGGCACCTAAAAGTGATTTTTCATAAATATAATATCTAGAAGATTCATCATCATCCAGGAATATGATTCACCCATCAAAAAGAGAAAATCGAGTGAATAAAATCACAAGACTGCGGAGAACAAGAAAGATCTCGATTCCTTGCTCACTGCTAGGATGAACAAGCGTACGGAGGATGACATGTCAGTATATGACAATGTAGGTGAGAAGTGTATGAAGAGAATTGGGGTCTACCAATTATATGAGCTTCCATATTTTGGGAAGTATGAGCCCTTGTATCAGTGGCTCATGAGCAGAGTGCACGAGGACTTCTTCTACTTTGCAGGACACAGAGTTATAATCTCATCTATGCTTATCTCATCAGTTACAGGTTTGAAGGCCACATGAGAGAACATAAAGAATGATCTCACAGATAAATCCACGATCTTAAAGACTAGACAGGAGTTGGGGTACCTGAAGGGTCCATGCGGTATGGATATAGACAAATTGAAGAATTGTCTAGTTGTGTAAGCAGCAGCACACCTTGTTACAAAGTTGAATGATCAGGAGTAGTGGTCACAGGTAAATACTATGTGGTTACACATTGTGCGTAAAATGTCAGAAGGGGAAATCTACAATATTGTAGGCTACATTGTAGAGAAAATAGTTGAGGAAGTGTGCACAAGAGGGAAGATCGGCTTTAGGGTTGTTCTACTATCACTAGTATTCATGGAAATTGGAGTACTAGACGGGATGAAGGAAAAGGTATGGGAATACCCCATGGAGAATAAGTCACTAGCTAAAAGGTTCATCAAGTACCTATGTAAAGGGGTCATGACAGATGATGTCAAGAAAAGGGTAGAGAAATGGTACGACAGGCTCTGCGCGACATTTGGAGAAGAGTGGTGCATCCCAAAGGACCTACCATCGGTAGTAGGGAAACAAGTCCAGTTTGTTGTATATCAACATTTTTGCATTGCACACTTCCCAATGAGATATGGAGTCTGGAGTCATTGGTGTAAATTTCCTTACGCATTCACTGTAAGGTATTTCCAAGCATCTGTTCACATATTTATAAACACGTGCTGACTGATATTCAATGCAGATAAGGTAGACTGCGACTACCATACTTTGAGGAAGAAGCATGTGCATCCTGGAAGAAGTGCCCACACCGAGAGGATCATTTCGAAGGTGTTCAATATTAAGCCAATAAGTCTAGTTGTAGCGGATGTAGGGGCAACATTGGTGTATCTGCAGCTAAAGCCCAAGATGGAGAACAACAAGTATGTGAAGAAAAAATTCACACTCCCAAGGTCACCGAAGGGTAAGCACACAATAGAAAACATACCGGCGCAAAGGCCCACAGAATTTGTTAAAGTAGAGGGTGAAGAGGAGGATTGTGAATATAGTGGAGGCTTGGAGCGTAGAAGAAAGCAACCATATGAAAGAGAAGAGTCGTGGCGCGTGGACACTCCACCTTAAGGACAGGATGAAGAGGAAGATACAGATGTTGAATTGGGGAGCATAGATTTAAGAAAGTCTTCAGATGCACAAGGACTCAAAGTGGAACTCCACAAACGGTACAAAAATCACCTCATCTCTCTCCACTCAAGGAGACCGTTGAACTAGAGAAGAGAAGAAAGTTGAAGTTAGATAAAGAAGTAGAGGGATTAGAAGAGAGTGAGCGTGCATCTCCTACCCCACTCGAGTAATAAGACAAGCCACAGAACAAGGAAGAGAAAAGATATGAAGAGACGAAGGACGGAAAAGAAAAAGAAACAAAAATATCTAGATCCATGCATGCGACTGCTCAAGATGTAACGAGACAGGCTCCTAACCTTGAAGCTATAATTCCTAAGGGTCCTAGATCGAAAAGGATGAGTGGAGGTCACATTCCACCAACCATGGGGTATGCAGAGGATGCAGGTAAAATTTTTCACGCCCGCTTCCAGAGCACGATAGCACAGATAGATTTATTCGGCTGGGAGCTAATGGATGAGGATATGGTGATTGTGCGCACTCAAAAGAAACTATCATGGTCAATGCACACCCACATGGATGAGCCTGACTTTGATGTATGTAAAGAGTCATGCGTTTCAAGATAGTTGAAGAAGGCTCCCCAAGCTAGACACATGACATTAAATCCTACTGTCATGTTGGATGAGCAGGCCAGTAACGCATTGGTGAAGGTTTCTGCTGAAGTTGCTAGAAGAAACATGGATAAATCTACAACAATCAGAGTGTTGCGTGAGGAGATAAAGACAAAGGATGTGGAGATAGCATGCATAACACAAGAGAGGGACTTTTCTCAGAAGAAGAACAAAGTATTTATCAGCATCACATAGGAGATTGGGGACAATGTCATCAGAGCAAGGCCACACTTGGAGGCTAAGGTACCACAAATGTTTCCTTTAGCGATACACTATGTAGGAAAGTTGGTGGACTCGGTACTTGAAGATGAACCTCTGCGCATGACAGTGCCAAGGAAGTCAGAGCAAGATGCAGAACCAGAGAAATCCTTAGTGATGTGAAAGATTGCATCCTTTAAAGGGCTACTGCAAGCACTATAAGAAGTATTGAAGAAAGAAGACCAAGATTTGAACATCTGCATAGCTCCAAAGGTTCTTATCAATGTAAAGACCCTAGAAGAAAACAATGAGGTCCAAAAAGTAATGAAAGACGAGACATTGGGTCGTGCAGAAAGATTGTCAATAGTTAAGAAGAAGCGCAAGGCCCTGGCAGCGGCTCTTGTGCCAGCAAAGGAGCCACATAAGACTCGGTTGGAAGAGCTTGGGACGCTAATTGCATAGAAGATGGATCTTCTAGAAGGAAGAATGACCTCAGTATCCAGCGTTGTGTTGGTTCTGCAGAATGAAAAAGGAGAGATTGCGAGGGATGAGTTAGAATCCATTGTTGTGGACATTCCTGAGAAAGAAGAACAAGTACTCACTAAATGACAGGCCTTAGAGGCTAAAATAAAGGAGGAGTATGCAGAGTTGACACTTCAAATTGATATAGAAGAGGCTGCCTCATAGCTTCATAAAAATTATTTATTTATCTACATCCTTTCATTCTTATTCTTTCCATTCTTTTATTCTTTACTTCAATTTTTAGATATACCCATTATCGGGATGACAATGAGATTAGTGTGGGGTAATGTTGATCAGAGAATACTTGTCAGAGATCACACAAGAACTATGTGTGGGAGAGAAAGCTAAGATCAAGGGCGCGGAGGGACAGGAAGAACCCGTGTGTGGAGGGCAAGCTTAGCATTCAAGACTTAGCCGATTTTGAGCATGATGACCTATTTTTAGAAGATGGCGTGTGGAACACACTAACGATGCAGAGACGTGCGCACCACGCATTGTCTATATTTAGAGGATCGGATCAATCTTTTGATGGAGATGAGCTAAGAATAGGATTGACACTTCAGTTGACTATAAGAGGTCTATAGATAGCACACTTGAATGTGTGGTTATGCCTGTAAATGACACGTGGCTATTAATAGCATGTGGCCTATTTCTGGAATTGATAAGCAGTGAAGGGAAATTCCCACCCTATATATATGATGTGAAGTACATAGTAGTGTGTGTGTGTGTCAGAGAGAGGTAGATGTATGAAGGTATAGAGATATACGCATATGACTAAATTACTGTATCAGATCCATGCGTGCATTGGTAAAGATTGACATTACTGTAAGAAGTTTGTGTTTTATTAATAGATGGAAGATATTGGTTGAATCTAAGTGTCATTCCTCTGTATAGTTGAGTAGTGCATGTTATTGATTCAATCATAATTATTGTTTAAAGCTTGTTCTTTCATAGATCTGAATGTAGCATGCATTATAGAATGATGGATTAGTTATGGGTCTATATGGTTCTTCCTTCATCACACTAACATCCTACTACAGTAACCCTAAAGAGGGACCTCGTATCTTTGCACGCTTCGGGTGAGCGCTCAATCTAGGCTGAGTGATGTGCTAGTGTGACTAGGGTGTTATCTGGTAAATTCTAGGCTGCATCAATAATTAGCTATAACAATATTATATAAAAGTAGAAATTAAGATGTTTATCACACCGAAGGCGTAAACAATCAGTCATCTTCTATATGGGGGAAGACTTACTATCTCTGACAAATGCATAAAATCAACGATGGAGTTTAGCTCATTTTGTCAGCAAGCCAGCGGGGCTCTCATTGCTCCCTTCACTACAGTAGCCACAAGCGTTAGATTTTAACGCATCTCCTTGAAATAAAATTGTTGAAAAATGGAAAATCAATTCACCTTGTTGTTCCCTTCGTGAGCTAGGTATATGATTGCTCCTCCTACGGCTGCTCCAGAATAAACAACAACCACCATCACCTGTAACTAAAAAACCCATTAATATAATCCATATCCTAAACATTTTTTTATGTGACAAGTAGATTCCTATAATTACTGTATCAAATAAGATGAGAATTATTTTTGTGGCTGGAAAGCGGGGTTTCACTATGTTTAAGATGGAAACAGTTAGAGATAAAACTAGGTATCCACCAGCTACAGCATTAGCTATCACAAGTATTTACACATTATCAATCACCTTTTCAGAAATGTTTCAAATATATTGGAAAAGAAAAAATATGTGTATCAGTAAAAGTTCAAAAATGGGTTCTATGGAATACGTGAGTGCAGACTTCCATGGGTTCTATGGAATATGGGGTAGGCCCCAATACATATTGGGCTTCAAACTGGAAGAACTAGATGAAATTTAGGAGGGTTTCATCATCCATAGCCATGGCAATTAGTGCAGAGTGTGCCTCCCAAGGCCAACAACCTCAGAACCAGATCAAATAATCCCCCCAATCTCCTCCATCATCTTAGTGGCAGATGTAAAAGTGCCTTGCTTTTAGTGCTTCCTTCTGTTGTTGTTGTTGTTGTTGGCTTCATCTTTGTCAAGGTTTGAACTCGAGACCTAAAAATATTTCAATGGCTTATTGTTTTTTAAATTATTTCTTCTTTTAAATAGTTAAATGAATTATGTAATATGAAATGTGGCATTGATTTGTATAATTTCAAATTAATTACAATTATTTATATAATTTAAAATTTAATATGTTTTTTTATAGATACAAATACAGAGCCAAATCAATGAATTTGTATATAGTAAAATGAGGACATATTATGGTTACAGATTTCCCACCACTAAAGTTTTGTTTATTTATTTGATTTAATTTTGGCTGCAACTATCCAATTGCTGCTAAATTTATAACATTTATGTGGTTAACGCTCCAAATATCAAATAAAGTGCTTTTATTATTATGCAAGGAAAATTGCAAGTGTGAAAGGGCGTTTAGGATGTGTCGTTCTCCGTGTTATGCTTTGGGATTTAAAGAGCGCTTAACGTGGTTGGTGGGTTTGTTTGACAATAACATGGGTCTATTTTTCCTGCTCAAATTTAATTTTGCTATTAAATAGATGGAGAAACAAATAGTAGATACAATACTTTTGAGCCTATGGGTTTGTTTGAAAATGACATGGTTTTATTTTTCCCGCTAAAATTTTATTTAGCTATTAAATACATGGAGAAACAAACAGCAGATATGATACTTTTGAGGCTATATGATTCATATCACATCTTTCCAACCGCAATCTTATCAATCTAAAGAATATCAATATCGAATACCCTTAAAAACAAATTCACAATATGTCCTACCTCTCTAAGACCTAAATTTCCTACATTAAAATTGTCCTATTAAGAAAAAAATGATAATGGTGTTAACTATGCCAATAAATTTAAAATATCTATAACCTGCAAACCCTAAAATTTCCTTGTTATGCTTGTCATATCAAGGAAATATTGATAAAAAGGCATAAAAGGTGTGGGTGATGCTTAATTGTTGTGAAAGCTCCCAACACCAATACAATGTGTGCAAACAACTTGCCCAATACACTAATTTTATTTATATTATTGGAAAATGATAGAGTGCTCTATTTGTATATATGTTTGATATGTGGATGGGAGATTAGGACGTGTTTTAATCTGTAGTTATCATGAGGTTTAGATACAGAAATATTTTATTACAAAATGATATGTAGTGTAAGAGTGTTTATTAAGAAATATTCCACCTACCATGTAATAATTAGATCAACAATATATATGAACGACATGAGGGGGAGTAGTTTTGTTTTGGTTTGCTTTTTGTTTTAGGGGGTAGCTTTTTATGTTTTTGTTGTATTTTCACTTCCGCAATATTTTCCTTCCACTTCTTACATTCACGTATATACCTATAAATTGTTTCCGCAACATCTTGAACAACACCCTTCTTCTCCTTCGAAGGATTTCCAAATGCGTCATCATCTTGTTCTACGTTTGAGTTTCGCATTGTTTCTACTTTCTATTTTCATTGCACCTACACTTTTTCCTCCTCTAACCCTTCATCTTCACCCCTCTTCCTCTCCCAATGTTTCTCTCCTTCCAATATGAATCCTTCAAAAGATCGCCTTTGGTGTTTCCATCATACATTTCATGTACGATTGCTAGTAAGTAGAGTCAGTAGATTATTCAAATGATATAAAAGAGTGAGTAAGAAAAGAAAGAAAGTGTAAAGTATATTAACACAAGAAGGTATAAAATTAGTGTATATAATGTTTAAGAATTTTTTTACAATCTGTATAGTAGATTAAAATAAGTAATTATCAAGAATTTTTATTTATTAAAAGAATTAATTTAGAAGAAGAATAAATGGATTGTTGGCACTTTTTGATTCCAACTGCAATCAACCATGTTTGATACACTATATAAATCTCTAATTGAGTAATTTTTTATCTATTAATAAGAACGAATGGAAATCATGAAGCCTTATACTCTGTAATAGAGAAAAAAAGAATTAAAAAGAAATATAAAGCTACTGAGGTCAGCGGCTGAGTTAGGAGGGGATAAATGTTATGTGACAAATTCCCCACAAGGCAAAATTTGAACATTTTTTATTTAATAAAAAGAAAATAACTATTATGATTGTTCTAAAGTTATTTTCCCCTAGGATTGAATTCTAAAGTAAAAGAAATAAATTTAAAATATAATAATATTGAGACCTGTGGGGTAATATATAATAAATAAAATAAACACCCCCAATTTAAGTATGTATGAGTGTAAAAGTAAAGTAACATGTGTACATAAAGAGTTGATAAAAGAAAAAGAGTGATTATCCAATATCCGATAAATAGGGAGAGTATGAAATATTTTATATATTTAAAGACCCCTTTAATATAGGGTGGATAAAATAAAAAAGAACTTCTCAAACACGGACGTGTTGAGAAGGGTAATTAAATAGTTAGTGGATACCATTTGAATAAAATATATACATATTAATATTTTAAGGTTGTTATTAGAGGGTGTGTTGGTTGAAAAACCTACCTGGTGTATTTAAACCAATGGTGAATGGGGATTTAATATACCCATATGAATAGGAAAATGTGTGCTCTTGTCAAATTTTACGTGATACCAAGTGAAGGCAAGTGGTGGGTATTGGAAAGGGGCACTCTAGAGGGGTGTCCTAACTGGGGTACGTGAAGTATAACCCAAGATGGTTCCTGGACAAGGTAAGAAGGTTAGTTATATAATATTTCCTCCTGATAATGTGGCCATAGCTTGAGGTGATGAATCTTTGGTATCACCTAGGAGTTACCTAAGCCACACATAGTCCTCACCTAGATATGCTAAAGTACTTCTTTAACTTTAGGATTTTTAATTGGGAAAAAAATTTATCGCAATGTTGGTGGATGAACATGGTTTGAAACAAGAGTATTAGTGAACACATGATGAGCAAGAAGGCACAAGTCATGAGATAAAAATTGAGCTAAAATATGAGCGTGAATAAGGTCTAAACTCCAAAAGGTGACATACTAGCCTTATGTCTCATTGAGATTTTATGTGTGCGCGTGAAAGTTAATTGCCACCTGAAGGGAAGGCCTGTAAGAAAATGAGTGAAAACACAAGCCAATGTATAGGTATAATTGAAACAAGTGATTGTTGATAGATGGAATGTAAGGAAATTATAAGTCATACATTGTTGTGTTTCCAGCCATACATCCATAGCCCCGATGGAGATACATTTTATTCTAGTTGCAACATTTCTCTACTTCCAACTGGGTGTCCATAGCCCCGGTAGAGATATTAAAAATACCCCTGAGAGAGAGTGTTTGATATTTCTCTTTGTTTCTTTTTTATTTTGAATTTAGAATTTTTATTGTGATTTTTTATATTTGTGTTTGACATGATATTCAGCTCTCTCATTTTTCTGAGGGGTTTAGAACCACTAGTGGCTTAATGGAGGGAGTTGAAGTGATTATGGAGATGACATTGGAAAACATCAACAAATAATTCCATATGGCCTTTAATACAAGTTGTTTAAGTGTGTAATATTTCATGGATCTATAGGAGGATAATCATTCTTAATTTACCATGTGAGGAGAGATCAAGTTCAAGCAATTGTAGTAGAGACTACTGTCTCACAAAATATGACTTGACAAGATAATCAAGAGTGAACCAAAAGTTGTGAAACAAACCAAGGCATAGAATGTGAATGAACTGTAAATGAAGTATGTAGTAGTGAACTGAGAAGTGGATTGAAATATGAAGCAAATGTGGAAGAACATCCATGAGCACGTGTTGTTTAATGTATTTTTTTGGGGATGTATAGTTTTCTTTTGGATTTTGAAAGATGTTTTTGGTTGTATATTGTGTTTGTGTCAATGATGATATAATAAAATGTGTAGAGAATTAGGGAATGTTTCAAAGCTAGGATAGATGAAGATAATTGGAATGTAAGGAGCACGTAAAATTTAGTAGTGATTACAAATGACAGTCCCCCATTCTATTGAGGGATTAGTTGAATGAGAGACATGAGGTAGATAAGTAAGTGATATATGAGATAGATAATTTGATTAGATTGAAGGATGTGGATGATGAATGAAGAAATGATCAAAAATAGAAACCATAGGATGGTGGTGAATGGAATACATGAGTGTGGGGATGATGCAAACAATAAATATGTTGAGTGTTGTGAATGTGTGATAATGTCGAGTGGACGAGGACATGAAAATAGATCAATGGTGAAAGATAAAATGATATAAAGCGTGGAGCTATTGATGATGTTATGTGGACGAGGAGTATGAATTAATACAAGATTTAAGTGGTGCAATCATAATAGTGATGGTTCCAAAAACTGTAAACCTTTCATCTAGAACCCTAAGTGATGTGCAGATGTAGTGTTATGGTAGTAGAGGAGGTAGTCATGCATGTGAACTCGTCAATGGTTCAGGAGATGAACTTGAATGTTTTTCTCCTAGAATATATTGATGTCTGAAGAAAGTGTGAGAGCCAAGGGTGTGTTCTTGCAACGAATGGGTGTGATGAGAGAATGATTACCTAGAATAGGAAGGGGTATGTAAGGGTGGATGTTAAACAAATGAGAATGTCAGAGAAAATCAATATGATGTAAAAACATAATTGGATGTGGAGTAGGCTTGTGAGGCAAATGTGTGAGAACAAATGGTTGTGTGGTTATGATAGATGATGTGAATGAAGAAGAAGGATCCAGTAATAAGAATGGTGCCTGAATGAGTGGTGATGGAGCAAAGAAGGTGGATGTGGAAGAATGACCCAAAAGAGGTGAAACAATGAGAACAAGTATAGGTGACTTGGAAGGAAGATATGGAAGAATATGTAGGAAGTACAGAGAATAGATACAAGGGGAATGTGAATGAACATAATAGATGGTATAGAATGTAATGGTGGATCTGATATTAAGAATGGTGCTTAAATCAGTGATGATGAAGGAAATAAGATGTGCATGAAATAGGGCTCATACATAGATGAAGTGATGAGTGAATCGAGATGTGATAAAGATCGTAATGTAGGTTTGGTGATTAGTTGTTTGAAAAGCAGGGTGTATTCGATCAAATAAAGTGGTGAATTAGAGAATTTGGTCATCAAGATAGAATTTCATGATGATATAGATGGTGGAAAGATAGATAGATGTGGTGACAATGTGGAGGACTTTGAAAAAAATGAGGATGAGACCATATCCAAAGTGGAAGCACATGATGGTGGATATTGAGAAGGGGATGATGTAGACGATGAGACACAAGGGGAGAACAATGGTGTGGACTCCAATGTGGAAACATGTGATGATGTGGATTGAGAAATGTTTGATTTATATGATGATACACTAAGTGTGCACGGTGATGGAGAGGTATTGGGAACTGATGACCCATATGATGAAGACATGACACATGGATAAGATGTGGGAATATTAGTAGTATGTTAAGTGAGTGGATTGGTGTTAGTAAGTGAAGTCAAAGGAGAGGGAGGATCAATGGCAATGTCACCCTTATCGAGAAGATCATGAATGATGTAGTAGAGTTGGAGACATGGGTCATTAGAATGAATGTCAGTACAATGATAGGAACATGTTTCATGAGAGGCATGCCACAATGGCAGGGGTGTTTTGGGAGGAAGAGTGACGAGATGGGAATCAAGTAACTAGTGGAGAATAGAAGAAACTAACTTAGTCAAAGGAGTGAATTTCCAAGGGGGTTGGATGAAGCGATGAGCCCTAGTAGAATGTAGTGTATGTGAATTTGTGGGTGTAGAAGGAGATGGAGTGTGAGGAGGATCTAGTTGGATGACATTTTGAACATGGAAGTTTGAGGGTGTAGGAGGTGGGGGACAAATTGAAATGTGCAACAAGGAAGAAGGATGACTAAGATGTATATCCTTGAGGCATTGTCCCATGTGCATGACCTCATCAAATGTGTGTAGTAGATGAATTGTAAGTGGTTTGAGATGTGGGGGATGAAACTTTTTGAAAGTATGTCAATGAGCTCAGATTATGGGAGTGAAAATAAGAGGTGGTGAATGAGTGCACGCTAATGTGTAACAAATATGACAATGGACTCACTATGGGATTGTTGAAACATGTACAAGTCCATTAATTTTTTTTTAGGTGCAATATGGATGAAGAAGTGGGATAAGAATATGTCATTTATTTGTGTGAATGTGTAAATGATATATCATGGGAGGTGGGAATACTAGTCAAGTGTTTGGCCGCTGAGTGAAATTGGGAAGGTGTGGAGGAGTGTGTCATCATATTGAATAATGTGGCATGCATAGCATAAAAGATATAAGTTGTGGCGGGGGTATTTGGTGCCATCAAATTTGTCAAAATATGGGAAGTTTGAAATGCGATGGATAGGGTCGACATGGTACCGTGGGGTAGATAGGATAATTACAAACTGTGTGATAGGTTGGTGAGGGTGGAATTCCCCCCAAGTGTTGGGACTCAAGTTTGACAATGTAGTTGATGAGGTGTTGACAGAGAAATTTGAGTTGTGAATGAGCATGGGAGTGAATAGAATCCATGGGGAAGGAATAGATAAAATGGGTTGGTGAATAACATGTAAGGGGGCAGAGAATGCATAGAGGGTACCAGGGCGCGTGAAGGGTGGAGTGTGCATGGAGGGGACCGGAGTGTGCAAAGGGGTGGAGCATGTAGGAAGAGGGCATAACATATAAGAGGGGAGCACACAAAAAAGGGATCAGAGAACGCAAGGGGGAAGAGTGCAAACAAAGGGTGCCAAAGCATGCAAGAGGTAGAGTGCAAGTAAGTACAAGGAAAAAAGTGTGCACAAGGACAAGATGGATGTGAGAGTGGAATGAATGAATGAGTAGACAATGTGGTAGAGAATGCTTTTGGGTTGTTTTTATTTTTAACAGTTTTTTGTTTTTATTTATGGTCATTGTGTAATTTGGCATGTGGAGCTAGGAGAGGTTGGTCACGTATGCGATTGGCACGTGGGGGAAGGGATGTCAACCCAGTTGCGGTTGCGACCGGGTGGGAGTAAGTGAAGCATAGCGAAGGTGTTGTGGTGGTGGCAGGGATGAGGTGTGGCCGAGGGGTGGAGAGTGAGGAATGTCATAAGGAGGAGAGGAATGTCAGTCCCAGGCATGACTGGTGGGTATGGGGTGGAGGGGAGGGAGTTGGAATGAGTTTAAGGTAGAGGTGTAGGTGCGGGCCGTGAAGAGGGTGGTAGTGGTATGATGGTTGGGTGAGGAAACTACAAGCTCGTCACAGATGTAACTCACGTGGGATGGTGCATGGATGGGTGGGGATGAGTGGCAAGTACAAGGAAGGGGAGAGATTGGCCCAATCATAGGAACAACCGCATGGGCTGGGGGAGTGGAGAGGGAGAGTGGGTAGAGTGGTACAAGAAAGGGAGGTATAGTTGAAGCGAAGATAGCAACAAGGTGAGGTGACTACAAGTCAATCACATATGTAACCGAAGGAGGAAGATGTGCAGAGGAGTGGGGAGGAGTAGCAAGGTGGAGGAAGGGGAGAGGTTGGTTTGGTCATTGGTGTGACTGGGTGGGGTGGGGGAGTAGAACTTTTGATGCACAAGGCCCAATCACTGGTGAAGTGGTAGTAAGGAGGGTTGGGTCGGGGGTTAATGGTAGGGGCAGTGGTGTATGGCCCAAAGGGGGGCAGAGGTAGGCAGGGTTACGTATTGATCACAAGCATGACTAGGTGGGAAGTGTGGTGGGCGAGGCAAGGGTATAGAGAAGTGATGAAAGGGGGTGGAGACTCGGTGAGTCAGGGAAGGTGAGTAATTTAAGGGTCAGTGATGCGGGGTGGTCCCACCGTGGTCACCCAAATGTATGCCTAGATTTGTATCACCTGCATGATGTATTAGTTGGTATAAAAATTACCAAATCAATGCTACTAAAAATGATGGGCTTATGTTGCCATTAAAAAAATGAGGGACAGTCATGGGTTCTTGATTGAATAAAGGGGTAAAATGTTCTTGATCTGAATCTAAACCTACACACAAACACACTTAGATAAATGTTAGTTATTTTTGGTGGTTAGGGGACCTTCCTCGACCATATCCCTAATCATTTAAGGAGATAAAAGACATTTTATTGAAGAAAAATGACAGAACAATGTATGCAAATGAAATAGTACACCTGACTGAGATCGCAGGACTGTCACAGTTGTGATTCACTGAAAATCACATGGATATCACAAGCCAATCATAGTTGCGACTGACACGTGTGTTAAAATTCCACTAAAATAATGATGCAGCAAGTTATACCTATTCTTTGTGATCTACTTTCACTTCTCCAAGACCTTAAATACGGAAATATGCGAGAAAAAAACACAAACTCAAGTATGGGCTCAAGTGCACAAATAGTCAAGGGGTTAGAATGATGGGGATGAGTGGTGTTTAATATTTTTTAAATGCATAGGGAAATGTGACACATATGCGTGCAATGTGCATAGGTGGATGAGATGATAAGGGTCCATAGTGCATGGGGCATGCAAATGGGTAGGTCGGATGGATAGAATTAAATGTGAGTGGGTGAGGGTTAGTAAATGAGTGATGAATTTTCTTTTATCCCCATTTTGTGGGGTTTTATATTTTTTAGTTATTCTTGTGGGATTATTTGATTTTTTTGGATTATTATGTTTTATGATGTTTTTGTTATTTTTCAATAGGATATCTTATGTGCAATGTGTGTTTTCTAGTGTCTACACATATATGTGAGTATGATCTCACCTATTTATATGTTAAACAACAAAAAAAGAAAACAAAATAATTTATTGGGTGCTAGCTTGATTGGTCCTCCAATTTTATGTCATGCTTAATCTTGGTAGAGCTTAATCTTACACCCATTTAAATGCCTATAGAGAATATTTCCATCCATATTTCAAATCTTGCATGCTACCATCATCAAAATTTGATTGATAATGAATTACCCTATCCACCGTATATGTAACTTCCCTAAGTGTTACATGTACCTATATTCAAATAGAATAATCATTTCCCCCTCCCACAAGATCTTATTTTGATATGTTTATCATGTTAGGTATTTTATCTTCATTTCTCCACCTCCTAACTCCACACAATCCAACAACCTCCATTCATCTACTCACATAATCTTGTGCAACCTCTTATTCACCAACTGTTGATCCTGAAGATTAATTTCAAAGGAAATCCACAAAGTTGGAAATAGAAATTCCACTAGTAAGAATCCATCTTTTCACTACACCAATTAGAATAGAGTATAATTGTTTAATATCTTGTATGTAATCCTATAGGCCCACGGGACTGCAAAAACACAATCATTTGAATCTATGTATCCCACATCATAAATGTTTGTCAATGTTATCCAAAGAATCTTGTTAAAAGATTCCATTGTCTTGTTTTCTTGCAAATGATAAGGAGACATTTTATTGTGTGCAATCATGAATTCCTCTAAAATAATCCTTATTGTATGTATAATAAAATGAGTTCCATGGTCACTCATCAAACTCAAAGGGCATCCAAATATCGTAATTATGTTCTCCATAGAAATATTGCAACACTTTTTGTGGTACAATCCCATGTCATCACAACTTCCTCCCAACGTGTTAAGTAATATGTGAGAGTAATAATGTAACACACTCCCTTCCTTCATCCTAGTGTGTTTTTCAAACCCAAAAAATTAACTTCTCATTTATCAAACATTTATGATGCAATCATTAGTACTAAGGGATTTTATCTCTATGATTTGGTTTTCCCAACCTTTAACAAATATCACAACTTTATGCAAACTCCCGAGCATATTCAAATAATTTTGTATACCAAGGTCCTAATAGTAAGAATTTTTGGGTTTTCATATACCCCAAATAATGTCCTCTTATCGACCCCTCATGACATTCCCATAGGGCATTTTGGTGTTCATGTTTCATCACACAATGACACAAAACCCCATCTTTTCCCAATTTATACAATTTCCCTCCAACTAATTGATATAGGGTGTCCTTGACTGCTAACAATGTTTTTTGTGAAGTAGTCTACCCCTCGGGTGTCATTCTCGATGTTATAAATGCCACAATTTATGTCATATCCTCTAGCACTTGCAGAATCTAAACAATTGGGCATTATACAACCCTTCGTCAATAGAACACATAGCATCCCCTTTATTTTTATCATACAAATAGGTTGGTCATATGTTCAACCTCCCTATCTTCACCACCACCTTGAATTATAACTTTTGAAACAACACCATCCAATAGAAAATGTGACTATGTAGTACTGACTTGTTTACTAGATACTTCAGAGCCTCATGGTTCATAAAAACATAAAACAAGTTGCCAATAGATATTTTCATAACTTTTTAAGTTCATAAACCATCCCAAGAGCCTCATGTTCTATGGTGTTGTAGTTTTTTTTACACTAGATAACTTTCTACTCACAAAATAGAATGGGTGGCCAATATTTCCCCCTCATAGTTGTGCAATAATTTCCCCTACCACCATTTCAGACGCATCAACGTGCACATGATAATGTTTCTTCTAATATGAAAATTTTAGGATTAACACACTAGAAAATTTATCTTTAAGCATGTTAAATACCCCTTATTGTAAATATGTTTATCTAAATGGGCCATCAATTCTTATAGTGGTCCAAAAATACTTGTCTAGTTTATAATAATTTTTTAATAGTATCCATAATGTCCCAAGAATGAGAAAGCATCATTTTGCATCCTTTCACTGTATTATTACTACATTTGTGGGTTCTACTAACATTCCCTCCTTACAGTTGACATATCCCAACAATGTCTTGTATGACACCGCAAAAGTACACTTTTCAGGTTTAACGATATTTTTAATTATCAACATCATTCAAACATCAAACACAGGTTTGTATAGTGTTCTTATAGTAATCCTCACACTATCCAATCATTTAGATAGACCTAGGAAAACTTGTGTATAAATTATTTGAAGGCCTCAACAATAATTTACTAAAATTGTGTTGGAAAATTCTTTAGTCAAAATGGCATTACATTATATGTAAATGACCCCCATTCTATCACAAAATTTGTCTTGTACTTGTCTTCAATTTTTATTTACACTTGATGGCATGTAAAGAACCCATTCGTAAAATTGTATACATCACATCTCGCGATACCTTCCAGAACTTCCTCCGTAAATGGATTCAGGAATGATTCCTACACATAGACATCATTCATCAATCAATATTTGATGCAAACCCATATCCTTCCATATTTCTTGATACTAAACACTACTGAATTGATCCAATTTGACCCTTCCCCTAGAAAGATGAATCCTACATCCAACATCTTATCAATATCCTCCTTAACCTTTACCTGTAAATTTGATTGCATTTGGTATGACTTCTTATCCACCTGTTTTATGGCATCACATAACTCAATGTGTATCTTTCCTTGGCTCAGATGAAACCCATTCACCTCATGGAAACTCTTGGAAAAAAAGTAAGAGTACTCCTTAATAAGCTCCACAAGTCTAGTGAATTCCTCATTGTCCCAATAATCTCAAAGGCTCACCATTTGCATGTCCTATTCCATTCCAATATTCACTTCTTTCACGTATAGAGGTTGATTGTAATATTTTATGGTATTTTTATGCACATCCTTAGCCTCTCATTCCCCCTTTTTCACCTCCACTTTTACTACTCCCTCAATATCCTCTCTTGTTTCATCCACTTAGTGGACACTTTTGCATTATAAGGATGAGCTTCCCCACCCTAAATTATCTACTCAATCTTCCATAAAAATCTAGTCCACAAAATAGTCCTCATCATTACAAATCTTATGAATCATATCCTCCCATAGCACATCTCTATAAAATAATATGTCATTGATCATCGGTAGTACAAAAACCAAACTTTATTCCTCCATTTTGAAGGTAACAGTTTTCAAAAATTCCTCCTTTAAAACCTCCCAATCTATAGTCTCATTCTTTGATTCACTTTGTAAATACCCATCCTTCACCTCGGTAATTATTGTGTCATGCATTACATGAACCCAAAACCAAAGAGGTAGGAAAGACTCACTCAACATTCACACCTTTTAACAATTGTAGAGATGTTCTTACAAAATCAGTCTCTCGCATACATTTTAAATTTCCTCTTCATGTTGCTCCTCCCAAATATTGTGCACAAGGCCTCCTTAACCTATAGCCCCAAGGTAAAAATAGATTACGCATAGCCTACCACTTAGTGGCAATGCCTTTCATTGTATGCATGTGAGCACAAAAAAATTATCCTCCTCCATTAGTAGGCATGCATCTATGTCCACCACATATGCCTTCACACAAGATGAGCCATCATATCTCAGTGTCTTCTCCAGGTGGACCCTACTGATCCTTAACACTCACTTTAACTACTGTAATTTATTTGAAACCTACATCATCATGAATTCTCATATATTCATGATCATTTAGAATACTCCACCCTTAGTTTTTACTATCTTCTTCTCCCACTACCTAATTCCATTGCATATTATTTCAAAACTTGTCTCTCACAGTCAACACTAGTAGTGTTGGCTACTAACTACTCACTTTATTAGTCTAACCTACCATCTTCCAATGGATCTAGATACTCTTTTTCAAGTGTCATTACTTTATAGATATTACTAATTTATTATTCCATATCGATGCTTTAGACATAAGGTAGACCCATGAAGTCATCC
Organism: Taxus chinensis; assembly: GCA_019776745.2. NCBI lineage: Eukaryota > Viridiplantae > Streptophyta > Pinopsida > Cupressales > Taxaceae > Taxus > Taxus chinensis. The sequence continues at coordinate 82,252,082 of CM034150.1, read as the reverse complement.
AATGGAATCACCACCCCTTGTCCATATTTTTATAAGCTTATCACACTCTTTTTGAGCCTCAAATATGTGTAATCATCATAACACCAAGGTCGGAAAAAAATGCAAGGTAAATTTATGTCTCCACAATTTCAATCACTTCCAAATTTGTATCAAACTTCACTCCCATAATAACTAATTTTTCTTTGTGCAAAGTCCCAATGGGATTTACCTTTGTGTTATTCACCATAATTAGGAGACTTGAAGTTAGCTACAAGGCAGGACTTCCCAGTCATCTCCACACATCCTTTCCCAATGTATTTACTTTGGCCCCAATTTATATTTGGATACATAAATCAAAAATTCCTTTTCATATCATGTCTAGTTTGCAAAACATATATACTTAAAGCTCCTAATCCCATCCTCCCAAGAAAGTTGTTATCAATAGAGGAAACACCCACTCTTACATCATCATCACAAATATCTTCATATAATCCATAATTTCTCTTGGCATCATAGTTTTATGTTGTTTCTCTCTTGTATTTTCCTCCATTTATTTAACATCTTTTACCTCCCCTTAAAAATTCCTAGTGATGTCTTATGCATTAGTTAACATGATCTTATAATTGGTCACGTCAACCTTTAACGATTAGGTGGCCCTATTCTACGTATTTACTCCAATCCTTATAGTAATATGAACTTTATCTTCCTCTCTAACTTCCAACAAGGTACTCGACTTCCACCTCTAACCCTTTCCTTTTTGTACTACTTTTACATTTCCTCAAGTCTTGTTACTCTTGCTTTCTCTGAACAAAATACCATGTCTAGACATTCCTCTAGCATGTGGTTTCCTCTACAATGCAAAAACGTTAAGAATTTTAGGAAATCTCTTTAATAATGATTTGGGCACACTTGAAACAAGATCCCTTATTTCTTCCACTATCTCTTTCACTCGTGTGACCTCCAAACTGACCCTCATACTGCTAATTTAGTGAAAAATATGAGGGTGACCCTCGTTACCATGAATCTAGGTTCTGATTGTGATGCATATCTTCAATCACCTTATAATCTATGTTATCATGTATATATTCCTTACATATCTTAAACCGAGTCATCTTCACCTACCTCACATGATAAACCACCGGGAAGTTTGTAATCTCGTGGTCTTTCTCGCACATGTTGTAAACATTTTTTGTGACATGGATCCTTCATTGGATGTATTCACCTCTGGTATGTTTGGGCATATTGAAATAAATATATTACTTTTTCTGTTATTATGATAGTTGGCTACTAGAAGTAGTAAGTTTCTTGAAATGGCTTGTTATTGTAGATATCTACACCTTCATAAATAGGATCGTGTCAATTTTTAATATGTTTGCAACCTCCACATGAAAATCTATGTCCAAAGCCTCACATGGGTCCTTAAATTTTTGCATCACAATCTATCTATAGAATATTATCAATAATATACCCACAAATCATTATGTTGTTGCAATGGATATATATCAAATGATATCTCTGATAAACAAAAGTCTTGAAACACTCTTCATGTACCTGCAAGTTCTCTTTTAGTTCTCACTTTATCTCTTTAAGTGCATAATTCTCTCCCTATCAAATTCCAGAATGTGAAATTCCTTTTAAAATTTGGTATTTAACTCGATAAAATATGCCATTTTCTAGACATGATTGTAGTTTTTGTACTAAGTGTGGGTTTGTCTGAATAGATTCATCTCAAATTAACTCACCTTTTCCTTTGGTGAGGGTATACCCTTTGCACAAAATTTAACATGGCATTGATTTGCATGGTCATCCGCATCCTCGATCCCATAATACTACAAAATTTTCATTGCAATTTCTAGGTACACGGGGGTCATCATCAGTGACTGAGTCATTTCAAGAATATATAAACACTCAAATTTGGCAATTTAGCCTTTGACATTGTTAGCTGTGATAATGCTCCTTTTCAAAGACAAATATCCATACTCTATCCCCACTCAATTTCAATCTTACTATCTCTCTCCCAACTTTCTTATTTCCATGCACTGATGTGTCGTCACTTTCTGAATTTAAATGTATAAAATCACTATTCCACCTCTACTTAGCATGATACATCTTTTAGACTACATGCATTATTACCCTGTCTAAAACCATACATTTTGGTTAGGATGTAGAATCCATTCTTAGCCAACCTGTATGGTCCCATACTAACACATCCTCCAAATTTTATTCCAATTTGATTATCTTTATTAGATCATTTCATCCTCCTTGATCAGACTTGTCATAACAATTTACCCTTGGAACCCTATATAAGAAAATTAATATCGCTTCATTTACTTACCTAAAACTCTTATGATATCTCATTTCAAATAATAACACTAAAGACACACAAGGCTTCATAAATCTTGCCAAAACCGATGCACATATATTAGAGTAGTCACTATTATAGTTTTGAAGCACTCAACCAAGTCAAGGAATTCATCTTACCTGGTTTCCAAGCATCTATAGATCCCAATTCAATTTCTGTGTAAGGATAAAATTACCCCAAAGCTTTGTCAAAGTGGTTAAAGTTTCTAAACTAGCTTCATCCATGTAGATATCATATGCTAGGTAGAGAAAAATATGTGGTTTGAGGCCTCTTCAGAGTAAGGTCGACGTAGGTGGTGCACATATTGCACTTACACCCAAACACTAACCTTTTTACAAGGGCTTTCACCCATGGTTAGGGGTTGAGTTCAATTTATATGGTTTGGAAATTATGTGAAACTTAGGGTTTGAGAGCAACATACATTTCTAAGTAGGTGAAGGGCATATGAAGTTATACAGCCACATTTTGAGCAACTCCAAAAATGTACAATAAGGTCAAGATCGTTGTAAGCAAAAAAGTATGTGTTAGTATGCAAATGCAAACTAATAAATTAACCAAATTAATTCCTAAACTAACACTTCTAAATGCTACCTCAGATAGAGCCAGATGGAAAGGAAGGAGAATATAATACCTGCACTTACCTATAATATTGCATAACTCCTCCTTATATGTGGTGGATTTACTCTTGGATTTCTTGTTGGATGCTTCAGATTTTGGACACACTTGGGCAACACCTCCCCTTGTATTTTGCATTGGATTATTGTTTGATGAAGATGATGATAGAATGATTGGATTGAATTTAAGATAGATGATGGATTGATTGAGTGATAAAAAAAAAAATTGGTTATGAAGTTTTGTTTCATGATCTATGTCCCAAACTTGGCTCTCATAGAGGAGGAGAGCTAAATTTATAGTTTATGGGTGGAGGATTCAATGGCTAGGATGAAGCCATGTTGGATTTGGATCAAGGGTGGAGAATGCATGAGAGGATTGGAGGATTCTCTAGAAATGGAGACTTATAGAATTTTGAATTCAAATTCTATGGAGGGAAGAAGCTTCCATTGAATTAAAAATTCAATGGAAGGAGAAGGTTAGAGAGGCTTCTAGATTTAGAAGCCTCTTAGATTTAGAGGTGTGATGATGTGATTAGATTAATATTAGATTAGGTTAATAAATTATTATTAGGGGTGAGATTTACATGGAAAGGATAGGTGTAGGGATGTGTAGAGTAGGTGGTAGGTGAGATGTAGGAATATTAAATTCCTATAAAATGTTAATGAAGGATTATGATGATAATATGATATAATAAGATTAAGATAAAATGTGATATGATGAAATGGGATTAATAATGGATTTAAAGGATAAATGATGATAATGATAAAGGGTATATATGATAAAATGGATGAATAATAATAATTAATCTTGTGATTAATTATTATATGGGTGATGTTGATGATATTTACGGGACAAATTAGTTGTAATTAATCATGTTGACATTTTATATGTCTACATTTTCCCCTCTTTGAAGTGTTATTGTGTAACAATGATAATTCAAAGAAAAGAATAATACGTTGTGTTATTTGCGGGACAAATGGTGATATGTCAATGATGTCTACCCCTCTTTGAGGGGTTAGGTGGGGAGGAATGATATCGAGTAACCACTCGAAGAAGAAGAGAGGCCCAGAGTTATGATGGATATGAGAGAGGATTAGGTAGGATGAGAACGATTTGGGGATTCAGAGGATTATTCCCAATTAGAGGATTAGAATGGGATTAGAGGATTCATAGAAGATGAGGATTTAGAGTATTAGAGGATATATTGGATTAGAAGATTAGGAGAGAGGATTTAAGAGGATATATGAGATTAGAAGATTAAGAGAGAGGATTAGAGGAATAGGAGTTTAGAAGAATAGGAGAGAGGATTAGAAGAATGGAGATTAGAAGATTAGGAGATATTGAATTTTGGATATTAGATGCCCCAGTCAATGATTAGAGGAAGGGTGATATTGGATTTTAGGATTTTGGATGCCCCGGTCAACGATGTATGAAAAAGTAAATGATGTATGACAAGGGTGAAGATTTAGGATTTTGGATTTAGGATGCCCCAATTCAAGGGTTAAGTGACGAGGATTTGGGATTTTAGATGTGAGGATGCTAGATTTGAATAGGTGGGATTTGAGGAATGTTTGAAGTTGATTGATAAGAGGATGCCCTAGAAAATTATCTGACCAAGGGGTGAGGATTTTGGTTGTTGGATGTAAGATGAATAAGATTTGGATGTGGAGATTGATTTGATCGAGGATTGGTTGGATGAGGAGGTTAGATGATGATGAGGATTATGTGTGGATGATGATTAGGTTAAAATATTATGATATAAGGGGGTGTGCTACCATAAAGGGCCCGTTGTTATCATCATTAGCTGTTGAGATTATGGCATAAAGCAAAATGCACCAAGGTATAAAGACCATGATGACTAAGTTTCCAAATGCCCTTGTCCTCATATCATTGGACAAATTAATGAAAAAAATATGGTCCTCATATCATTGGACCAAACAAAAGGGGCCTCATATCATCTGTGCAAAATAAAATGAAAAAAAGAGGCAAACATATCATTGGCAAGAAAAAATGTACAATGCAGAAAAACAAGCAAACACACACAAACATTTTTTGAAACAAACACATTTTTAGATTTTTCCTATAAGTTTAGATTTTTGATTTTAGATTATTTTAGATGTTGGATGTTTGGATTATTTGATGTTGGGTTTTGGATGTTTGGATTTTTGATTTTTGGATGTTTAGATTATTTGATGTTAGATGTTGAAATTTTGGATTTGGGATTGGGGTGGTTAGTGATAGGTAAGATGAAAGGATTCATAATGGGATAGCTTTGGGGGATGGGAAGGGATGTAAGGTGGGATGTTGGAATTTCTCCTATAAGTCCCAAAGTGTGTTTGGTAGGATGAAAGGATAGGATTGAGATTTGATAGGTTGGATAGGATAGGATGGGTTGATTGGTTAGGATTAGATGGGATGTGGTATAGATAATAGATAGGATGATGGATGTGGTAGATGATAAGATATAATGATATGCCCCCAAGTATAGGGGGATGGATTGAGGGATAGATGTGGTGTGCCCCTAAGTGTAAAGTAGGGTGTCATGTGTGGATGGATGGATGGGTTCGTTTTTCCCCCAGGTGTAGGGTAGGATGGGAAGTGAGGGGTATATAAAATGGATGATGCCCCTAGTGGATGGTAGTAAGGATGCCCTAGTCATGATGATGATAGTTGAAAAGGGACATGAGGAGGATTGGATGAAAAGGAAAGGATCATCGTCTACCCACAGATGTTCGATCTAAGGGAAAAAGGATGTGGATGTGATGGATGTCATTAGTGATGAACAAAAGATGAGCCTAAATGACACATGTTGTAAGGCAAGAGTAGGAATAAAAAAAAGTGTGACCAAGGTTTAAATAATACATGGAAACACCCAAGCCCTACGTTTCTTTGAGATAAAAGTGTGTGTAATTTTGATGGTCAATTACCACTTGAAGTGAAGAATTAATGGGTAGTATGTGAAGACAAACTAGCCAATGTATAGGGAATGATTAAGTCAAGTAGGTTGATGGAAGGTGAATGGAAGGTTAAGCCATGCATTTCTCTATTGTCAGCCAGGCATACATAGCCCTGACTGAGATACATCTGATTCTTGTCACAACATTTACTCTACTATCAGCCAGGTATCCATAGCCTCGGTAGAGTTGCTGGAAACACCCCTAGAGAGAGTCTTGAGGTGGATTTTATTTGGTATTTTTAATTTTAATATGATTTTTTTATCTTTATCTTTTTATATTTGAGATTTTTTTGCATAAAGAAGATCCACTCTCTTGAGAACTCTCAATGGGTTAAGAATCACTAGTGGCTTGATGGGGGTGGAAATGAGTGTAGTGATAACATTGGCTAAAGTGTCAAAACATGCCCAAGGGTCTTCACCAAATTTGATTAAGTTTGTTAAAGTATGTGGATCTCTAGGAGGAAAATTATGCTTGAATGTTGGAGGTAATGATAGACCAAGGTCACACAATTGTAGTAGGTACTATTGTCTTACAACATGTGTGAGAAAGTTGATCAAGTGTTTAAATGAATGGATTGGAAGAGGATATGAATGGATTTTATGATATAGAATGTGCTATATGTAAAGGGATTTAGATGTTGGATGGAAGGAGGATGGGTGGGAAGGAAATAACATCTGTGTGCATGTGAAAAATTATGTGCTCAATCCATTTTTAGGTGTTTGGTATTTGTAGGGGGATTAAATGATTTATGATTGGGTTGAGTGGTTGGGATGGTAGGATCAACAAGAGGAGTGGTAGAAATGGGTTGTGATGGAGTAGTGGGAGGGATGTTGTTAGTGTTAGGTTTATACCCTAAGCCTAAATGACCTAGATTTTGATGAAGGGAGATGGGTTCGTGAATGCCTTGTTCATGGATGCCTAAGCCTTTTCCTCAATGTTTCATATTAGTGAACATATTTTTGGCTATAGGATATGAAGTGGATGGGGAAGATGATGCCATTTGGTCATCATGAGACTAGGGGGTTGTAATGTTTTTATCTGCTAAGAGGTTGGATTTAATAAAGTATGGGGGTGAGATTTGTTTTGGTTTTTGGTTGGTGAGGGATGTTTGGATGTATGATGAGATTTGGATGGCTGAATGATGTTTGGATGTTGAGTGGGATTTGGATGGTGGGTGATGGTTAGGGATAGGATTGGGATGGAAAGGTGGTGGATATAGAGGTACAAGGATAATAATTCCTTGGTTAATGAGGTTTTGTACATAAGACCTAAATTGCATGCAATGATTGGTCGAATGTCCATGGGTGTGATGGAAGTCACAATAATAGTGTTCCCGATACCAAGATGGTTTGGGGAATTTTTGATGTTGTGATTTGATTTGGGAATGGATGATCATGTTGAAGGTTTTTAGATGATGGAAGATGGTGGACAAGGATTCTCCTAAGGGAGTGAAGTTGTTTGGGTTAAATGGTTTGGAAGCGCGAAGTAAAGGTGTGGAGGGAGTAGGAAGTAAAGGTGTAAGATTATGTGGATTATGAGATGTTTTGGTTGATTTGGATTTATGAGTTGGATTAGATTGTTGTGACTTAGAAGATGAAGGGGATGGATTAGGCATGGGGGCTGAAGTGGATGGTTTGGGCTTGGAGGCCGAAGTAGATTTGGTTGATTTTGGATTGATTGGAGTATGTGGTTTTGAGGTGGATGGTTTTGGATTAGGATTAGATTGTTTGGGATTAGTAGATGTAGATGAAGGGGATGGGGTAGATTTAGATGAAGGGGATGGACATGATATGGGGGTCACATTAGATTTGGGTGATGTTGGGGATGAAGGAGATTTGGGAGATGGGTGTGGTGTAGGAACCACATTAGATTTGGTTGATTTAGGGGATGAAGTAGATGAAGGTGGCATATGAGCCTCATTAGATTGGGTAGGATATGGGGTGGGGAGAGGATTGGGATTGGATTTGTTAGGTTTGGGAGTTGGTGACTTAGGAGTTCACTTTAGATGTTATAGGATTAGGGGATGATGGAGATGAAATAGGATTAAAGGATAGAATAGTGTGGGATTTAGGTGATGAAGGGGATAAATTAAGATTAGACGTGGATGAAGATGATGAGGGTAGCATAGGAGGGGGCATTTACATTAGATGGCTTATGATTTGGATTAGAATGGGATGAAGGTGACCTAGAGGGTCACAGTGGATGAGATAGGGGTCTGGATGATTTAGGATTAGGGGTAGAATGAAGGAGTCACGATGGATGAGATAATATTGGGATTAGGTGATGGAGGGGGTGAAATAGGCTTAGAGGCTGAATTTGATGGTGGATTAGGGGATGTGGGACTATCTAGGAGAAATTATGTAGGATTGGATTGGGGTGATGAAGATGATGAGGATGGAGGACTAAGATGAGATGTGGGAGATGATGATTTTGGATTAAGTTGTTGGGTTGTTGTGGATATGTGAATGGGACTCAATGATAAGTTTTATGATGATTGGATTTAGGAGTTGAGGTTTTGGATGATGGTGGATTATTTGCATAAGAGTTTTGATGGGAGGAAGGTGTGGGTCATGATGATTGATAGGGGATTTGGAGGTTTTGGATGGTTGTGTGGGTTTGGGATTGGTGGCTAGATTAGCAAGGACATAAAGGAGGTCCTCTTGGTCTAGGTCAAAGTTAGTGAGGTGGTCAAAGTCGATGTAATTGGCTTGTGGGGATAGTGGTTTATGTTGTTTAGGTAGAGGTGTGGATTGAGATGATTTGGGTTCCTCAAGGAGGAATCAATGGGGTGAGTGGTAGGGATCTTAGGAAGGGAATATTGTGGATGGGGTTGGTTAGGATGATGATTTTAGGGGGTGATTAGTTGATTGAAGATTGAAGATCACATATTTGTTTGTTAAGTAGTTGGAAGGTTTTTAGGATGTTAGAGTCAACACATGGGATGGTTGATTTGGATGATGAGGATAGATATTGGTTGAGGTAGGATGTTAGATTTGAGATTTTTTGATTAATGTGTTGGATGGTATGTGGGACTTCGTGGTCAAAGTGAGATGGTTGACTTTAATGGGTGGGGGATGATGGGATATCTTGGTTGATGGATTTAGAAAAGAGATAGGGGTTTGGATGTTGGTTTGGAGAGGATGGGGATTGAGGATCAAAGGCCATGGTTAGATAGGATGTGTGGGGGATTAGATTTGGATTAGGATTGTTGATTAAGGATGGTGATGGGATTAGGATTGGGATTTTTTTATTAAGGATAGTTAATTATGATGTGATGTTTAATTAATAGAAATTTTAATGTGATGGGATACTTAAGGGTGTTCACAAGCACACAATAAACATGTAACACACACTGTAACTAGTCAAGTGGGATTGCAATCAAGCTATAGCTCGCTTTCAATACCACACACCAATGGTGGTGCCACAATTAGCTATCCACCTATGTGTCAATGTGGGGTTGAACTAGCGAGTGATCTTGGGGAGTGTGGCCTCCTTGCACTATAGCTCAATATGCAACCAAGAGGTTTCCTGGTATAGGATGCATGAGCTCACTAGGGGAGTCCCCGATATACCTTGTGGTACATGGGGCCCAAGTTCATATTTGCAAGGACTTTGTTTAAGGCCTGGATATTGGGACATGTGGAATCCCCTCACTTCATGCCGCTCTTAAAACAAGAAAGTGCTTAGCCAATAATGACAGTTGTCCAAGAATTTGTATACCCTGCCAAAACACGGGGTGTGTCTATGTGTGTGGAGATGAAGCCCACGGTCACGAGACCCCTAGGACTATGAAAAGTGTGTGGATATCACTTCCATGTCACATTTCCCCTACAAAATAAAAATGGGAAGGCTAGCCACTTTTGATCCTCAAGATCATCCTAGGATGTGAGAGGAGAGCATACATGGTTTTTCCTTCAGGATGAACAAGCAACAAAGGAAAACACACAAAAAAGATGATAAATGCAAGAAAATGGATGCAAGATAAAATGATTGAAAATTATGTAATGGGGTCTTCAAGAGGAGGCCCTACAAAACAAAGATTAGTAGTTTGATTATAACCCCAAATGTCTTGGACTAAACGAGCTACAAAACAAAAAGGATTAGTAGTTTTAGATTGATTTTTTATCTTTGGTAAGTGTAGGAAGCTGCACACAAAGTGTTAGTAGTTTGGAACAAGAAAATATAACTTAATGTGTAGTTAAAATAACAAGATTTAGGAAAATAAAAACCATGAATAAATTATCTTCCAAAATACTAAATTAACACTTTTAATGCATAGATATTTTCAATACCTTTTTGGTAAAAAAAATGGAGTCGTTTCGAGTTCGGGATCAAAAGTTATGGCTCTCGGAAGGTAGGAAATAAATAAATAAACAAATGCGCCAAAACAGAACAAATGTGCCAATTCAAGACATATGTGCCACTTTACCTAAAATGCATTGTTCTATGTACAAATGTGTTGTTCTGTGTTCAAATGTGCAATTTTGTGTGCAAAAACATTGTGTGTTAATGCAAATAAATGTGTTGTTCTGTATGACAAATGTGTTGTTTTATGTGCAAATCATTGTTTTGTATGAAAATGTGTTATTTATCCCTATGACAAATGTGTTGTTTTAGCCAAAAATGGAAATTTTGTTTTAAAGGTTAAAAAACAAAAATGTTGTTTACAAGTCAAAAGCACTGAAACAAAAGACTTTAACAAAAATTTGAAAATTTCAGGGTGCAAATCTCAATGAAAAATTCCTAAATTTGAATAGCTTGTTTACAACACGAAATGCTATTAAAATCAAATAAGATTTTGGGGGGTAAGCCCCACAGTGGGCACCAAAAATGTAGATGAAAATTGTGTTAGTATGCAAATGTAAAACTAAGAATTGAACCAACTAATTCCTTAAACTAACACTATCTAATCTACCTCAGATTGAGAAAGATGAGAAGGGAATGAAGAGTATAATACATGTACTTACCTACAAGATTTCAAACTCCTCCCTTGTTGCTTTGATGTGCTCTTGATGGAAGTTGGATGCTTCAGATTTTGGAGACACTTGGGCAGCACACCTCCCCTTGATTTCTTGATGAATGATTGGATGAATTGATCTTTGATTGGATGAATAAAAGATTGATTTTGATGGATAAAGATGAGATGATGTCTATTGATTGAGTGATAAAATGGCAGGAAGTTTTGTTATGGATTTGAGAGATTATTCTAAGATATCTCTCATGAAGGATGAGATTCCAATTTATAGTTTGTGGGTGAAGGATTCAATGGCTAAGATGAAGACATGTTTGATTTTGATCAAGGGTGGAGAATGCATGTGAGGAGTGGAGGATTCTAGAGTGGAAGATTTATAGAATTTGAAATTCAAAATTCATGGAGGGAAGAAGCTTTCCATTGAATTTTTAAAATGGAAGGAAGTTTAGAGAGCCTTCTAGAAATATAAGCCTCTAGATTTAGAGGTGAGGATGTGATTAGGATTAAGATTAGATTAGGTTAATAAATGATGATTATGGGTGAGGTTACATGGAAAGGCTAGGTGTAGGGATGTGTAGGGTAGGTGGTAGGTGAGATGTAGGAATATTAAATTCCTATAAAATGTTAATGAAGGATTATGATGATAATATGATATAATAGGTGATTAATGATAAAATGGGATATAATAATGGATTTAAAGGATTAATGATGGAATGATAATGATAAAATAATGATAAGGATAAAGGGTATAATGATTAAATGGATTAATAATAATAATTAATCTTGCGATTAATTATTATATGGGTGATGGTGGGATATTTGTGTGACAGATTAATCGTAATTAATCATGTCAATATTTTAGATGTCTACAATCGTAAAAATGTTCTTGGTATATCTATATGGTTTTGTACAAGGGAATTTTATAGTTATAATATCAATAATGAAGCATCTTCAGGTTCCTATTCCCAGATTCTCTAGTTTGTTCACCCATATCTCTATTGTTTCACTCTATATAGCTAAGGTAAGATTAAATCACAATCAACAACTAGAATGGCAGTGTTTTGGTAAGGTAAGATTAAATCACAATGCTCTGATACCACTATAGTGTCCCATTCTATGTGTTTTATAAAATATGAATATTTTGTGATACCTACAATGTTGGAACATTAAGTAGATAACACCATATAACAATGATATTACAAATGCTACCAAAACAAAATAAATATTTATTGTAATTAGTTGAATATTCACAAATAATTGATGACAATACAACTAGACATCAAAAACAACATTGCAAAAATACATGATCATTTAATATGCAATATATAACCCAAGTTTATTGTTAATATCCAACAAAAAACAATTACTACAAAGTTGCGTTGGACCACTGCAAGTAAATACAACTTGGGCAAAGTCGTACGATTATTGGGAGTAGATACGACAACTGCAAAGGGGTTAATCTATTGTTTGAATATGTAATGACAATATATAAGGTAAGCCACCACCACTACCGAAGCACAACATTTTGTAAAGACAACGATATGAAGTTATAACTAGAATGAAAAATGAATTATTGTAGTAGTGGTACAAAAGTACTATAGCGGTATTATAGTAACAACATGTAAGTCTTGTAGTTGTGGTACATACATACTGTAGCGGTACTATAGCAACCTAAAACTTAGAATAAACTTCAATAATTTGACACAAATGCGATCCTTAGATGGAATCACCACAATAGATGAGAAGGTTTTCATCCTCCAATCTAACACACCAAATAATTTTTCATCTTTGGGTGAGAAAATGAACACAAGTGTCCACACTCTAAAAATAGGGTTTGATTTCAATAAATAATGGATCCTTTCTTTTAAGCCCAACTCCCCCTTTATAATTACCCTTTTCATTCCAATTTTCTTTTCCCACCTAGTTTCCCTCTAGAAGTGTTTGAAAGCACTTTTGAATACAATATTATATTAGGCCCACTTAAAAATAATAATAATACATTAGTCGTCCCTTTACAATGTTATGAAAATAAATTTACGTGAATAACTTAAATTAAATTATTATTAACTTATTTCCTTAATTAATAATATTTTGAAAAGGGTACATGACAACATGTGAGAAAAAAATGCTAGCCATCATTCATATAATGATCAAGTGGTACCCATATCTTGTTGGGTGGAGATTGTTGATCAGAGAAAACTTGACAAAAAGCACACAAGAAGTTTGTGCGGGAAAGTGAGTCATATTCAAAGGCGTGAATGGATAGGGAGAACACGTGCGTGGAATAGAATTTTAGCTTTCAGGACTTAGCCGTTTTCGCTCATGAAGATCTATTTTTAGAGATGTCGTGCAGAGCATGCAAACAAGGTAGAGATGTGCGTGCCACACATTGTCTATTTTTGGAGGATTGGATACAAAGCACTTTGCATGGATAGAAGCCAGAAATAGATCTAATACTTTCAGTTAGCTAGTAGTAGTTTATGTTAGTGCACTTGCATGTGTGGCTAGTTTTGTAACGGTGCGTGGCTATTAGTAGCATGCGACCTATTTTTGGAATGGATAAGCGGTGAAGGGAAAGTCCCCACCCTTATATATATGCAGTAAATTGTGTAATAGAGAGAGAGGAGATATATACATAGATATGTTGTTAAATCTGCTACGCGCATACTACTGATATTGTAATGAAGCTTCTGTATACTTACTACATTGAATATGATAGAGGATATTGGTTGAATCTAAGTGTTAGTTCTGTGTGTATCTGAATCTAGCATGTTTTTGATCTCATCATGGTTAGTACTTAATTTTGCTTTTCCTTAGGTATAGATCTGGTATGCTCTATAGAATGATGTGTTAGTAATGGAACTATATGTATCTCTTGAAGTCTTCTTCATGCTAACACCTTGCAACAGCAACCCTAAAGAGGGACCTAGTACCTTTGCGTGCTTCGGGTGAGCACTTAGTCTAGACTGAGGTATGTGTCAGCATGCATAGGGTTTCATTGGGTTTTTACCACTGAATTCTAGGCTGCATCATTGGTTCCATTGTCCGGGACCTCTCTTTTTTAGTTGTTTTTCAGGACGGTTCACGATGAAGACGTACCGGTTTAACTCTAGCAAGTATTGAAGAGTGGATACATGATCTAGAGGAAGAATACGCACACACAGTGATTCAGCACTACATTTGATTTTAACGCATGCAAGTGTGGGGTGGAACAGAATTTGTATGACAGCTTATATGAGAGTTTTTTCACTATCTTTCTAGTAGATTTATACGAGTGGTTAATTGATTATGCATCTAAGTGGAATTGGAAGTATCGCGCACTTGTCTGGATGCAGGAAGAATTTTAGGCCATGTATGATGCTGATCTGATTTGGAATCGAGATGTGGATATGTGGTTCCGCGGTGTCTTAAACATTTATATTTTGGAATAATCAATTTCCACTTATTTGTGTCCAGAAGTAGCTAAATTCAATTTTTTTACGATATCTGAGGGGAGCTTACCTACAATGAATTTCTCTAGTGATAAAGATCCTGATGGTAACTTTGAATCTGGAGAGTAAACAAAAGGCTAACTAAACCCCACCATTGCGCGGGAGGGGGCAGGAGTATGATTGGTGAAATATGGCAGACCTAGCGGCAGAAAGACAAAGAGAGGAAAGGCGGCTTAAGTATAATGAGGTGTGCGAGAGGAAGATAGAGAAGTAGTGTACCGTTGTAGACATTATGGCATTGAGGAAAGAGATGGATCGTGAAGGATTTTAAGCTCACATAGAAAGTATGTGGAGCCAGAGCATCAGGAACTCCCCCCATCTTGGAAAGCATGACAGGGATCCCCCCTCGGCCTCACGTAGAAGGGAGCCAGCAGAGACTACCTGGGCCACGAGCGTGCACATCTGAATCCACCTGGTAACCTTGCCCTTTGCGTTTGGTTTTTTAGCATCTAGTACAACAAGCAAGTCAACAAGCTAGTTCAAGCAGTGGGAGAGTAGGAGCGATTCTTATAAGAGGAACAACAATGGCAACACAAATGGCTTCATTGTTATATGGGAGTTCCTTTTCAGATGTATCATCAGCACATAATACAAGCTCGTCGGTTTTTGGATTAACCTCTGGGAGTAGTAACACTTCGTAGACTTTCGGGGTGTAGTTTAGTCTACTGTTGGGACACAAGGAAGTACATCTTCTGGTCTGACCCCCAGCTACAAGTTTGAGGATCAGGAGGCAATAGGTAGCTCTGGTTCAAGCGGATCTGGAGGTTCTGGAAGTAGGGGAAAATAAAAGAAGTTCTGGATTAGGTGTGTAAGGTCTGCACATCAACCCTAGAATATTTACATGGAAATGTCTCTTTGTCTTCCCAGAGTATAGGGGCATAGAAGATGTTGTTGAACATGTGCAATATGTGTGAGATATTGTGGCACGCACAAAAGGAATTACAACTTTTTGAGCGTAAGGGCAAGCCAATTTACTACTACGTTATAAGGGCGTGCCCATAGCTAGTATAGGAATTTTGACCCTGATAAGACCTACATATATTATACAGCTTTAAAGGATGCATTCCTTAAAGAGTATTCATATTCTTGAGTTTGAGCACAAGAGTATAAGTGTGCTTCAAAGATATTAAGCAAGGAACTACTGAAAGTGTTAGAGATTATGATGCATGGACTTTAAAATGTTGTTATCAAAGTTCTCTTATGACATACACACAAATCAACATGCATAATGGTTCGTTGGGGGCTTGATTACCCCTTTTAGGAGGGTGTTATCACATAAGACATACACTGATCCACGTAAATCACTTGAAGAAGCCTTACACGTTGAGGTAGTTGGAAGCATAGAAACTGGGGTGAGCCTGTTTTTAGAAGCAAAAATAGCACCAATGGAAAAATAGTTGGAGAAAATATCAGTAAACTTGGCCCATGAGACGCGTACAGGGATTTGGTACACACATTGTGAAGTAGAAGGTCACACAAAGGATAGGTTCCCTCGCAGAACAATACGCTTATTACTGATGAATTATGAAATATGCCACGCAAACCATGATGTTAGTTTCTACCCATTATTACAACGCGTGATAAGGAAGAATGTTTCAAGCTACTGTAAAATCTGTAGGTCCACGACTCATAACACGAAGGACTACCGGCTGATTGGATAGATCCATGATGCTATAGATATTGGTGTACGACAGACAGGAGTTTCAGATAATTCTAAGGGCAAGAATGAGCATCAAGACCGGGGGCACAATCAAGCGCGCTATGATTGGAATGAGGGGCATTTTGAAGGAAATCATGGCAGAGGTTGAGGATACCGTGGTGGAATTAGAGGATGAGGCCGTGGTAGTGGAAGAAGTGATTTTCCTCAAGGAACATGTTATACATGTAGATCTCCTGATCACTATAAGTGTGAATGTCCTCATAATATTATGTGTTCTTTCTGTGGAAATATCCATAACTATGAAGAGTGCCTAGACTTATATGAGCATTTGAGTAAGCAACATAAACAAGAAAACAAAGGCACATGGATGGTTAGGATATAACGTGTTGTGGACAATCAATGGATTCCCAAGATGGGAGTAGAATCTGAGGCACTACAAGTGAAGATCACGACCCGCGCTGAGGTAGCACGTGCTAGGGAGGCATTACAGTAGAAACCTACCATCACTAAAGATGAGGTTCTTCATACACAATACCCAGATCCTACCTATCAGAAGGAGGTTTATCAGGATACCATGGAATCTTCATTGTGAGATACAATACTTAAAGGAGTAGAAGAAAGCATCGGAGACGGTCCAAACTAATATAGATGACTTGAGAGAAGTGTGCAAAATGTTAAGCCAGGAGAACATCATTCTACTGTTAGGGAGTTAGTTAAAAGGGAACACTCTGTGCGTAAGTACTGAGACCAGACGGTAGATCTTGCATGTAAATCTCCCTCCTCATATCCTAGATTATGACAAGGAAATCACTCTGAATGTTGTTGTGGATGGGTGGTTTTTGAGTAATATACTAATTGATACAGGCACGGAAGTCAATGTTCTTACCTTAAATGCATGGGTACAAATGGGGAGACCCCCATTGCAACCATCCTCTAATGTATTATTCATGGCTAATCAGACTAAGTTCACTCCTATAGGAGTTTTAAAAGATACATCTATTACCATACAAGGAGCCAAGTTCACTGGAGACTTTGAAGTTTTAGCGTTGGCAGAATCAGATAGCTTCCCAGCTCTATTAGGGTGTCCTTGGTGCTATGCAAATAATGTTGATCTTCGGTTCAACAAGGGCTATATTAGTTTTGAAAATAAAGAGGAAAGGGTCATTATCCTTTTAACAAATGGAAATTTTGTGCCCTATGTTGAGCCCTTAAGTGAAGAAGATCTGAATAGGATTTATGTACACACCATCTGAGATCCAGAGATGATTGAACCAACCAAAGAAGGACTAATTCAGTGGGAGGATGCATAGTCTATTAGTGATACTACAAGTGTTGCTTGTGATAATTGGGCTCACAACACTTATGAGTTGATAGGGCATGAAGTAAAGAGCATATTCCCTTGAGGCACAAAACCGTGTTATGTCAGCAGGATAGGTAACAACTCGGTACCTTGTTACACAGGAGAAGGGGATCCCATGGTATTCCTGCGCGCCATGGAAGAAAAATGGATAGACCTGCTGAAGAGAAGAAATATGCTAGCATAGACACTACATGGGACAGTAGCACACTGGTGGGTGGTCCACAGGTATAATCTTTTCAGATGGAATGAAATTGGGATTGGTCTTACTCCTAGGTTCTTTAGGAGCAATGCACCTACTCAAATCTGTATTTATCATGGTAATCAACATGTTCATCACCACGTTCAGAAGTGTGAGAGACTCTGGACAGAAGGGCAGGAAGCTTTACCACCTTCACTATAGGTGCACCAGTTTTATTCCACTTTACAAGGTTGCGCATGTGCTTGGTATGTATATGCAGAACTCCATACAGAAACTGGAAATTGACAGACTTTAATTATAGGAATGACCCAAACATTTGACTTCTCCTCTACAAAACCTTTGATAGAATAAGCATTTAAAGTTATCAAGTGGTTAACTATGGGGGATAGTTCCAAGGCTGAAGAACTCCTTCAGGAGTTATTAGATTAAGAAGACTCAGGAGCACATCTTGATAATGAACCAGAGGCCGATGTAACATTACTTCAGCGTGCTTGCCTTGAGAAAGAGAAAGGAAAAATGGTCTACCTAGTGGATGATGAAGAAGTAGATAATATGTATGTAAACCATTCAACGGGAATGCGTGAGGTATTGGATAGTGCAGATAAGACCACGTGCGCCAATCATGAACCTATGAAGACAAAGCAGGTGAATACTGGAACAAATACTAAGCCTAAGGAAGCCATAATTGGAGACTATTGGTCAAACTCTGAAGTGGCAAAAATCATAGAGTTACTAAGGGACTACCATGAAGTATTTCCTAGGGGATACCATGAACTTAAAGGCATGCATGAATCATTAGGAGAGATGAAGATAAAGCTTAAAGAGGGTGTGCACCCAGTTAGAAAGAGGCCTTACAGAATGAACCCCAATTTGTGTGAAAAGGTCAAAGAAGAGATTGATAGCATGTTGAAATCTAGAATTATCAAGCCCCTTGATGAGTCAGAATGGGTTAGTCCAATGGTAATCATCATCAAGAAGGATGGATGGATTAGAATATGCGTGGACTACAGGGAGCTGAATGCTACATGTGTAACAGATCCATTCCCTACACCATTTACTGAGGAAATACTAGAATGAGTTGCAAGGTGTGCAATCTATTCATTTACAGATGGGTTCTCTGGGTATCATCAGGTTAGGATTTCCCAGGAGGATCAAGAAAAGGCTTACATTTACTACTGAGTGGGGTAGCTTCACCTATACTATAATGCCCTTCGGTCTGAAAAATGTGCCTGCTGTATTTTTTGTGCATAGTTGTCCAAGCATTCAAGGAATTTATTCACAACTTTTTACAGGTATATTTAGATGATTGGACGGTGTATGGATTAGTTAAGGATCACTGTGACAATCTACGCTTAATGTTTGAATGGTGTAAACAGTTGAGTATATCTTTGAACATCAAGAAGTGTATATTTTCTACACCATTTGGGATACTTTTAGGACACATAATTTGCAAGGAGGGTTTGTTGGTTGATCCAACAAAGGTTACAATCATTATAGGCCGAAGGGAGCTTACCAGTCAAACTGAGGTGTATGGAATTTTGGGTCATATAGGATATTACAGAAAGTTTATCAAAGGCTATGCCAAATTTGTCGCACCATTAGAAGAGTTACTAAAAGGGAAAGGTTCATTCTACTAGGGAGAATAGCGGTAGCGCACATTCGAGACATTAAAGGAGAAACTTACTACCACACCTATTATATGTTTTCTTTCATGGGACAAGCCATTTCATGTACATGTTAACGCCTCTGGCATGGCCATTGGCATGGTGTTAGCCCAACATGGAGAAGGTATTATAGATCATCCTATTTGTTTTTCTAGTAGAAAGCTGACCCCTGTAGAATAGAATTACACAACTACAGAGCGTGAAGTTTTGTCAATGATCTATGCGTTGCATAAATTCCACCAGTACCTACTAGCTACACCATTCATCTTTTATACAGATCACATGACATTGAAGTATTTGGTAAATAAACCTATTTTACAAGGGCACATATGTCTGATGGGTGCTCTTATTTCAAGAATTTGATTTCACAGTTGTGGTAAAACCAGGAAAAATTAATTCTAGACCAAACCATTTATCGAGAATACAGTCCAGAGAAGAAGCACAAGCAATTGAGGGTACCATGCCAGATGCATAGTTATATAGGTTACAACGGGCACCATCAGAACTAGAGAAAATTGTTGTCTTTCTACGCATAGGGATGGCACCAAAAGGAATGAAATCCTTGTAGAAGAAACAACTTGTTATATGTGTCGCACCTTATATGTTAATCAGTGGTGACTGGTACAAATTGGGTCGCAATGAGGTATTGCGTCATTATATATTGGAACATGAGTGCACAGGCATTATGGATGAAGCTCATGGTGGAATTACAGGTGGCCATTATGCAAGTGATGCCACAGTGTGCAAGATTCTACTCACTGGATTATGGTGGGAGACCCTTTATAAAGACTATAAGGAATTCTGCAAGGCATGTGATCATTGTCAACATCTTGGCAGACCAGGTCAGCGAGATGAAATGCCTCTGAGACCTATTAGTAGTGTAGAACCATTTGAGAAATGGGATATAGATGTTGTGGGTCCCATTTCACCAGATGCACGCAGAATTAGATCACACTATATTATCACTTGCATAGACTATCTGATAAGGTGGGCAAAAGCAACACCTACAGAGGACTGTACAACAACTACATCAGCTCGATTTCTATAGGAAAATATTATTACAAGGTATGGATTTCCTTTGAGTTTGACCAGTGATAGAGGCACACATTTTATTAATGAGATAATCAGAATTTTATTGGATGAGTTCATGATTGCACACCATAAGACTACACCCTATCATCCTCGGGTAAATAGAACTGTTGAGGCTTTCAAAAAAATTGGGCCACACATTGACAAAAATATGTGATGTTGGAAGAAAGGATTGGGATGATAAAGTATCTACAGTACTTTAGGCATATTGAACAACATATAAAAGACTGAACAAAGCCACGCCATTATCAGTTAGTGTTTGGCGCAGAATTCATTCTTCCTATGGAATTTATGTTACCTTCTTTGCAAATTGTGCATGCTGGAGGTCTAGCTAATGAGCAAGCTTTAAAAGAATAGATTGAAAAGGAAATTCAGCTGGATGAGTGATGAGCCATAGCATGTTGGAGTTAGAAGTAAGAAAAGGCCAAGCAGAAAGCATGGCATGACCAAAATATAAGGGACAAGAAGTTTGAAATTGGACAAATGGTACTTCTCTATGACTCTAAGTTTTTACACCATCTAGGAAAACTTAAGGTACATTGGTTGGGGCCATATGTTATCACTTACATCCTTGAAATAGGCACTTGTCAATTAGAATCACTTGATGGAACACGGCTACTCGGTTACTTCAATGGGAGTAGGTTGAAGCCCTACTATAAATAAGTCTTCTTGGTGTTTGTAATAAGGCAGTATTACCATTTAGATTAGGTTTTTAATTATGTATTTCCTTAATGTGTTTCCTTCTTTGTTGCTATGCTTTATCAATTTAGTTGGTGTGTTGTGTAATAAGCGCGCTTGTGCACATGAAGCTAATTACTATATGAAGCATGCTTATGCGTAGTGGACTGCACATACTTTTAGTGTGGGGTGGATTTTTGGTATCCAGGTACAAAATCTTGGGGATTAAAAGGTGAAAGGATTAAGTTACTACGGGTTCTCTTCAAGTCAAAGGATTGCTTCTAAAAAGTGACCAAAGATGGAGATGAATGAAGGAACAATATAACGCGGGGTAAGCAGAGGCCATAACAACTACCAGTAGAAGGTGCAGTGACGAGGTACTCGAGCACAAGGAAGTGTGCTGAAGAGAAATATGTGATCAGAGGGTAGGAAAGATTGCTAGAAGGTTATAGCTGGGGCATGAAGATGTAACACGCAGAAAGGATGGAATTGGTCAATTAATGAGAGGATATTTGGTAGGTGAAGGAGCAATGAATGCATCAAAAATTTGAAAATCTATATAAGGATGGGATGTGAATTCATTTTTACCATTGCGATTAAGAGTATTTGAGCAAGAGCTAAGTGCAAAGAGCTGAGTGATCGAATTGAGGTGCGAAAGGTGTGTATCCAGTCATGACAAAGAGAGCTATGTGCAAAAATAGCTTGCGTCCTCAGTGGTGAAGGGTTTGAGCGAAGCAAGGCAACAGAGAGGAGCTAGGGCACGTGATTTCACCAAAGGCACACTAATTTGAGCAAGGGTTTTGATTTACATATTACAGAATTCAAGAGGTGAGTATCTATAGAGGATTGCAAGGTAGAAATGGCACCCAAGAAAGTAGTTATAGTAGGAGTGAAGGGAAAGAAGAAGGTGGTCGAAGAAGAAGAGGAGATGAATCCCGAAAGCAATTTTTCTAAAATGCAATATCCAGAGGGGGTTATCATAGGCCAAGAGTTGGATTCTCATATAAGAAAAAGTAAGGTGGGTGAGTACAATCACCGTACCGCAAAGAATAAGAAGGAGCTTGATGCCTTTCTGAACACAAAGAAAAATAAACGCACGACGGAAGACATGCCGATGTATGACGATGTTGGCGAGAAACTCTTAAAGAAGATTAAATTTTACCAACTATATGAGCTCCCTTACTTCAAGAAATATGAGCCCATGTACCAGTGGCTCATGAGCAAAGTGCACGAAGATTTTTTCTACTTTGCAGGATGCAGAGTCAGAATTTCAGTCGTACTCATCTCCGCGATAACGAGATTGAAGGGCCCAAGAGAATATTTTCGAGATGATTTAACAGATAAGGCCACAATATTGGAGACCAGAAAGGAGTTGGGGTACACAAAGGGTCCGCGCGGCATGGACATTGATAAACTGAAGAAGTATCTAGTTGTGCAAGCAGCCACACATCTTGTTACAAAGCTAAATGACCAAGAAAGGTGGTCACAAGTGAACACCATGTGGCTGCACATTACCAAAAAGATGTCTGAAGGGGTAGTCTACAACATTTCATGCTATATTGCAGAAACTATCATTGAGGAAGTGCGCACAGGAGGAAAGATCAGCTTTGGAGTTGTTCTATTGTCACTGGTGTTCATGGAGATCGGAGTACCTGATGGACCAAAAGAGAATATATGGGAGTATCCCATGGAGCACAATTCACCCATAGAACGCTTCAAAAAGTACTTGTGTGAAGGATCCATGATAGAACAAGTCAAGAAAAGGGTTGAGAATTGGTATGATAGGCTTCATGTGGCCTTTGAAGAAGAATGGTGTATCCCCAAGGACTTACCTTTGGTGTCTGGAAAGGCAATTCAGTTCACTGTATACCAGCATTTTTACATAGCGCAGTTCACCATGAAGGATGGAGCATGGATGCCTTGGCGTAAGTTACCATATGCCTTCATAGTAAGGCACTTCTAGGCATCAGTACACAAGTTCTCAGACAAACGATGCCTAACGTTTAATGTAGACAAGGTAGATTGTGACTACCACACGCTAAGCAAAAATTATGTGTATCCAAGATGGGGTGCATATATTAAAAGGATCATTTCAGATGTATTGAGCATTAAACCAATAAGTTTGATTGTGGGAGATGTTGGAGCAGCACTGGTGTACCTCCAACTGAAGCCCAAGTTGGAGAATAACAAGTATGTGGAAGATGAGTTTGCACTTCCACAACCACCAAGGGGTAAGCATACAATGGAGAACATCATAGTGCATAAGCCCACAAAGCCAATTGAGGTAGAGGATGAGGAGGATGAGCGTGAAGATAGTGGTGGTTTGGAACATAGAGGCAGAATACATCCTACGAATAAGGATGAAGTTAAGCGTGCCACTACACCACCTCAGCCACAAGAGGGGGATGATGAGGACTTTGATGCAATCTAAGGAGAGCACAGGCTTAAGAGGGTGTTTGAAGGAGAATAAGGACCCAAGTTGATACTCTGCAAATAGTACGAAAATCACCCAGACTCTCTCCACAGAAGGAGACAACCACGTAAAGGAGAAGGAAATTGAAGTTGAATGAGGAGGTGGAAGAGTCTGAGGAAAGCGTGCCTAATTCTCCTACACCTCTAGAGAACATAGAAGAACAAAAAGATGAGGAATTGAAGAAAGGAGAAGAGGAGGAAAATGGAACAGATGAGACAGCTACAGAGACTACTCAGGACATGGAGACAAGTCCCAAATTTGGAGGCTCAAGTTCCTAAACAGCCTAGGTCTAGAAGAACAAGTGGTGAGCACATTCCACTAGCCATAGGTTATGCGGAGGACATAGGTAAAATTGTCTGCTCTCGTTTCCAGAGCACGCTGACACAAAAATAATTATATGGATAGGAACTAATGGATGAAGATATGGTTATAGTGTGCACAAGGAAGCAGTTGTCATGGTCCATGCACACACACATGGATGAGCCAGATTTTGATGTGTGAGGAGTCGTGCATATCAAGGAGGTTGAAGAAGACACCTCAAGCTAGACACATGATAGTAAAGCCTACTGTCATGTCAGATGAACATGTAAGTAATGCATTGGTGAAAGTATCAACAGAGGTGGTGAGGTGAAATATGGACAAGGCTGCCATAATTAGGGCACTCAGGGAGGAGATTAAAACTAAGGATGGAGAAATAATGCACCTAACATAGGAGAGAGACTTAGCGTAGAAAAAAACATAGTATTTATCAGCATCGCAGAGGAAATTGGTGACAATGTTGTAAGGGCTAGGCCACACTTGGAGCCAAAGGTACCAAAGACATTTCCTTCGGTAATACACTATGTAGGTACATTGGTGGACCTAGTGTTTGAAGATGAACCTCTACACATGCCAATGCCAAAGGATCCAACACAAGAGGCAGAACGAGAGAAGGCTTCAGTGATGTGGAAGGTTGCATCATATGAAGGACTGCTGCAAGCACTGTAAGAAGAATTGAAGAAAGAAGACCATGCCTTGAACATCTGTACAGCTCCAGAGGTGCTCATTAACATAAAAACCTTGAAGGAGAATAATGAGGTCTGGAAAGTGATGAAGGACGAAACATTGGGCCGCGCAGAAATATTATCAATGGTTAAATAGAAGCGCGAGGCCCTGACAGCAACACAAGAACCACACAAGACTTGGTTGGAAGAGCTTGGGAAGCTCATTACATAGAAGATGGATTTACTATAGGGGAGGATGAATGCAATGTTCAACATTGTGTTGGTCTTGCAAAATGAAAAAGGGGAGATTGTGAAGGATGAATTGGAGTCCATTGTTGTGGACATTCCAAAAGAAGCACTTGATGAGTGGTAGACCTTGGAGGCTGAAATAAAACAGGAATATCTTGAATTAGTTTTTCAGACTACAGAAGAAGAAACTACAAAGTAAAAACATTATTTCATTCTTTCCATTCTTCTATTCTTTACTTCAGTTTTGGAGATGACCATTGTCGGGGCGACAATGAAATTAGTGTGGGGTAATGTTGAACAGAGAACACTTGACAAAAAGCACACAAGAAGTCCATGCAGGAAAGTGAGTCATATTCAAAGGCACGAATGGATAGGGAGAACACGCGCCCATAACAAATGTTCAGCTTTCAGCACTTAATCGTTTTCACTCGTGAATGTCTATTTTTAGAGATGGCGTGTAGAGCACCCAAACAAGGTAGAGACGTGCGCACCACGCATTGGCTATTTTTGGAGGATTGGATATGAATCACTTTGCATGGACACAAGCCAGAAATAGATCTGCTACTATCAGTTAGCTAGCAGTAGTCTATGTTAGCGCACTTACATGTGTGGCTAGTTTTGTAATGATGCGTGGCTATTAGTAGCATGCAACCTATTTTTGGAATGGATAAGTAGTGAAGGGCAAGTCCCCACCCTTATATATGTGTAGTAAACTGTGTAATAGAGAGAGAGGAGATATATATAGAGATATGTCGTTAAATCTGCTACACGTATACTACTAATATTGTAATGAAGCTTTTGTATACTTACTGCATTGAATATGATAGAGAATATTAGCTGAATCTAAGTGTTATTTCTGTGTGTATCTGAATCTAGCATGTTTTTGATCTCATTATGGTTAGTACTTAATTCTGATTTTCCTCAGGTATATATCTAGTATGCTTTATAGAATGATGTGTTTGTAATGGAACTATATGTATCTCTTAAGTCTCCATCATGCTACATCATGTAACAACAACCCTAAAGAGGGACTTGGTACCTTTGCGCACTTCGAGTGAGTGCTCAGTTTAGGCTGAGTGATGTACCAGCACGCATAGGGTCTTCCATTGGATTTGCCCATCAAGGCTGAGTGATGTACCAGCACGCATAGGGTTTCATTGGGTATGTATCACTGAATTCTAGGCTGCATCAAAATTTTTACATCAAAACTAATTGTCACAGTCATAAGTACTTCTTGAAACAAGGAGTATCTTTAAGCAACATAAATAGGTAACAAAGCTAACAGGCCATGACTATGAGATTCCCTACCAAAAATGTAAAGACAATGATATTGTCGATGCTTTGTTTCGTACATATGAAGAGTGGATAGTTCTATTTGCGTTGTCATTTCCCATCCATAATAGATGTATTAGGTCCAACAAGAGTGATATTAAGACACCCAACTTCAGTGGTTCATCCAACAAGTTCCCACTACTACGCATTCTAATATGAATTACTATTTGGATGGATACTATTTGTGACATAAAGGTCATCTTGTACTACAAGAAAAAATACCACTAGACTTACATGCATAACCATCAACTAATTAATTTGATATTTTGAAAGCATGTAAAGGGCTCACATAAATTTATTTTGGGGGGAATTAAATAAGAAATCAAATAGTTTATCATAGAATTTGAATTTGATAGCACAACAAAGATGAAGTAGTCTTGACCCTCATAACTCTATAGACATTACCTATCCCAATGAGGTTATTGACTGATTGAAATTTCCATGGACTTCATTGAAGGGCTACCAAAGTATAGAAATAAATCATATATATGGTGGTTGTGTATCACATCTCCAAGTGTTCTTGCTTTTGCGCCCTCGCATACCCTTATTTAGCCTCCACCATTGCCCAAATGTTTAGTGATTAGATGCTTGTTTCAATTGTTTGCCACCTGGATTCCATTTTTATTAGTAACTTCTAGTAGGAACTTTTCCATAAATATGATACATAACTTAATATGAGCTTAGTCTACCATCCACAAAGAAACACTCAAATAGAAATTGTCAACAAATGCTTAGATATCTATCCACGCTACTTTTCCTTTGGTCAACATCACTAGGTCAAATGATCACCATTCTTGGAATACTGGTACATAATACTATATATCACATGACAACTAAGATGATATCTTATAAAGTGTTGAGTAGACAAAGTATAACACGAAGGAGAGGGCACACAGAAGATTCCCGCGTAGGAATAAGGTGCATTTGAAGGTGCGGAAGTATAGCGAAGGAAACGCGCGCCAAGAAAAGTTGATTTGGGACTTAGACATTTTTATGGTTTTGGGCTATTTTTAGAGATAACATGTAGAGCACACAATGGGATGGAGACTTGCGTGACATGCAACTGTTATTTTGGGATGAGCATTTGATGAGTTCCATGCACAAGTTGAAGATAATAATAGGATTACTACTGTCAGTTAAATGTAGGAGATCTACTATTAGTGCACTTGCATGTGTGCCTATTATTGTAAAGGCGCATGGCTATTCTCAGAAAATGACCTATTTTAGGAAGTGTGTAAGTGGTGAAGGGAAAGTCCCCACCCTTATAAATATGGATTGAACTATGTATTTGATATACAGAGACACACGATTATTGTAGAGTTATGCTGCCATAAATGATATGTGCATAAACTTATGATAGTGTTATATGATGTAAGAAGCTTCTATATTTACTGTGTTTAATATAATGGAGTGTATTAGGTGGATAAAGGTGTTAAACATGACTATAACTAGATCTTGCATGGTTGATTTCATTATGATTATCATTTAATTCATGAATCTTTAAGATCTAGATCTAGAATATGCTTTGTGGAATGTTTATGGTTAGTTAGGGTTTTGAATGTATGTTTTATCTTCAACACGTTGGCATCCTGAACAAACAACTCTAAAGAGGGGCATGGTACCTTTGCGTGCTTCGGATGAGCACACAGCTCAGGCTAAGTGATGTGTTAGCGTGCCTACGTTGTTCGTGGTGGATTCTAGGTTGCATCATTGGTTCCATTGTTGGGACCTCTTTTTCAATTATTTTCAGGATGGTTCATGATGGAGACATACCAGTTGACCCTAGAAAGTGTTGAGGAGTGGATAAAATATCTAGAAGAAGAGTACACACAGAGGTTCAACATTGGATCTGAGTTTGACGCACACGCGTGGGTGGAAAAGAATCTGTATGACTATTTTTATGAGAGCTTATTTGTTATTTTCTTGGTAGAAATGTATGAGTGGTTGGTTGCATATACGTCTAAATGGAATTGGAGGTATCGCACACTTGTCTGGACATAAGAATAATTTCAGGCCCTGTATGGTGTTGATCTAATTTGGACATGCGTTATGGATACTTGGTTCTATGGTGTTTTTAAAAACTATATTCTTGCTTAGAGGTAGTTGAGTTCCAATTTTTACGTTATCCCAAGGGAACTTACTTGTAAGGCATTCCACTTGTAATCAAGATCTTGATGGTAACCCTGAACTTGGAAGAAAAACCGATGGCTAGCTAAACCTCACCACGTGCAGCGGCAGGAGCAGGTTTGGTGAAAGATGGCAGACCTAGCGGGAGAAAGGCAGAGAGACAAAAGGAAGCTTAAATACAATGAGGCGTGTGAGACAGAGATAGAGAAACAACGTGATATTGCAGAGCGGATGGCGTTAAGGAGAGAGATGGCTCGTGAACGATTTGGAGCTCACACAGAAGGCATGGAGCTATACCATCTGGAACTCCCCCATTTGGGCAAGCATGACAAGGAACCCTCCTTGGCCTCACAAGGGAGCGCGCCAACAGAAATGACCTGGGCTGTGGGTGCGCATCTAAATCTACCTAGAAACCTATCCCTTGCACTTGGTTTTCCAGTATCTAGTACATCTAGTAGTCAACAAGCTAATTTGGGAAGTAGGGAAGCAGGAGTAAGTCACATAGCAACTACATCTATGGCAGGGTAAACGTCTTTGTTGTTGTTTGGAGGTACCTTTTCAGGTGCATCATCAACACATAATTCGAGCGTACTTAATTTTTGACTCACTTCTGGGAGTAGTACCACCACACATACTGTAGGAGTTTAGTTTAGTAATACTATTGGGACACATGGAAGTACATCTTCTGGTTCACTTACAGCTACAGGTGGAGGATCAGGGGGTATATGTGGCTCTATTTCTAGTGGGTCTAGTGGTTCTAGAGGCAGAGGTAACACAAGAGGTTCTGGATCAAGTGGGAAGGGTCCTCACCAACCCTAGAATATTTACATAGAGATGTATCTTCATCTTCCAAAGTATAGGGGCATAGAAGATGTTACTGAACACGTGCACATGTGTGAGATACTATGGCGTGCAAAAGGGATCACAGCTTATGAGTGCAAGGCAAGTCAATTTGTAACTACATTACAGGGATGTGCACACAGTTAGTATAGGAAGTTTGACCCAGATCAAACTTGCATAGATTATACAACATCAAAAGATGTTTTCCTTAAAGAGTTATATATCTCTGAATTTGAGTAAAAGAGTATAAGCGCACTCAAGGATATTAATCACGGCAATACTGAGAGTGTCAGGGAGTATGATGCCCATTTCAAAACACTTTTATCTAAACTTTCTTATGATATTCATGCAAGCCAACATGCACAATGGTTCGTTGGAGTACTGATCACACCTTTTAGAAGGGCATTGTCACATAAGACATACACTGATCTGCGTAAAGCACTTGAAGTAGCTTGGCGCACTGAGGCAGTTTGAAGTATAGACACTGGAGTTAGCCCAGTCTTAGAAGCACAAATTGCAGCTAGAGCAAAGCAGTTGGATAAACTATTGGTGAATTTGGCACATGAGACACACGCTAGGATTTGGTGTACAGACTGTGAAGTAGAAGGGCACACCAAGGATAGTTGTCCCCATAGGTCAGTGTGTTCATTATTGCTAGACTGTGAGATATGTCATATGAACCATGATGTCAGTCGCTGCCCATTATTACAACATGTGATAAGAAAGAATGTATCATGTTATTATAAAAAAATTTGGTCCATGACTCACGATATAGAAGATTGCAGGTTGATTGATCAGATCCATGATGCTATAGATATTGGTGTGTGACAGACAGGAGTATCAAATAACTCTAAAGGTAAAGGTGAGCACCAGGATTAAAATCACAATCAAACACATTATGATCGGAAGGAGGGGCGCTATGAAGGAGGATGTGGTAGAGGTCGAGGATACCGTGGTGGATTTGAGGGTCGAAGCCGTGGTGGTAGACGAGGCGAGTTTCCTCACAGAACGTTATTTACATGCGGATCTCCTGACCACTACAGGCGTGAATGTCCTCAGAATATTACTTTTTCTTTTTGTGGGAAGTGTCATAGCTATGAGGAATTCCTGGATCTATATGAGCATCTTAGCAAGCAGCATAAACAAGAAAATAAGGGCACATGAATGGTCAGGATACAAAACACTTTAGAAAATCAGTGGATGCCAAAGTTGGCACTAGAACCTGAGGTATTTCCTGTGGAGATTACTACACACACTGAAGTTGCGTGCGCCAAAGAAGTGTTACAGCAGAAGTCGACCATCACTAAGGAGGACATTTTGCATACAAGGTATCTAGATCCTGCGCACCATAAGGAGGTTTATAAGGAGACAATGGAGGTACTCGGAGACCTTCATGGGGAAATACAATGTTTAAAGGAGTGATCACGGAAGATGGAACATAAAAAGGCAATAGAGATGGTCCAATCAGATATTGATGACTTGAAGGAGGTATGCAAAATGTTACACCAGGAGAATATCATTCCATTACTAGGGAGTTGGCTAAAGGGGAACACGCCGCGCGTGAATATTGAGAATGGATGTCAGATCCTGCATGCAAATATTCCCCCTCATAGCTTAGATTACGACAAGGAGATCACTTTGAATGTTGTTGTAGATGGATGGCTCTTGAGTAATATATTGATTGACACATGCGCAAAGGTAAATGTGCTTACTTTAGATGCATGGGTATAGATGGGGAGACCTCCATTGCAGCCATCTTCTAATGTATTGTTTATGGCTAATCAAACTAAGGCCACTGCTATCATAGTTTTAAATCCATTATTATACAAGGGGCTAAGTTCAATGGGGATTTCGAGGTGTTAGCATTTGCATAAGCATACAATTTCCTAGCTCTATTTGGGCGCCCTTAGTGTTACATGAATAATGTTGATCTTTGGTTCAAAAAAGGATATATAAGTTTTGAGAATAAGGAGGAAAGAGTTATTATCCCTTTAACATATGGGAAATTTGCACCTTATGTTGAGCCTTTGAGTGAGGAAGATATTAACAAGATTTATGTGCGCATCATTCGAGACCTGTCGACACAAAAATTTTCCTCCATAATTTCTATTTCATTAATGTATGTATTAGGAATAGGATGTTGTTAAGTATAATTAGTAGTAGCGTCTGATAGAAGATAACGACGCCGTCAGTACGGTGCCGCCAATAATGTGGAGTACGGTAACAGTCAAAGTACAATAGGAATGTTGTAAAAAGTAAATATTTGTCGTAAGTGGTCCGGTAATGTTAAAATGTCAAAGTTTGGGTAATTAGAGAAGTAGGGTCTACATGATTAGGAATTAGAAATATTATATTGGTAATAAAGACAAGGAGTGAGGTCATAAATATTTTGTGTATTTTATTTGTAAAAAGTCTAAAAATGTGGAACCCATGTAAAATGATAAGGTTTATCTTATCTTAACAGATAAGCTTACATGTACATATAAGAGTTAAGGTATGGAATATGATTTGTCAGAGTGGATTTCTTATCCTATCTTAGAGATAAGATGGATAAGCCTGGAAGTTCTATAAATAGAGAGGCCACCCCCCTCATTTAGCATAGAAGGAAGTAGTGAGAAATATTGCAGGAAGTGTGCGAAGGAAGCCATCAATTTAAAGGTGTGTTGAAGAAGCCATTAAGAGGTGTAATTGTAAAGTTTCTCCCATAGTCTTGGTGAAAGGCAAGTGAAGTCAATAACACTTGAAGTACCTCATGGGTGAGATTGTAACAGTTTCATGTTAATATTATAATTTATTTTGATATTTTAGATTTGTCATCATTCTGTCTTATCATAGTCGATGGTATTCTTGTGTTATGTTGTTGTTTTGTTTCCAGATTACATCCACCAAACTAAAGGCTGTGCATTAGTAAATAATCATAGCACGAGGAGTTCCCGGTGAAGAATTATCATAGTGCCGGATTGGTGATGACAGACCCATAAGTGCTTGAGCCATCTAAGCAAGGAATCCTTCAGTAAGAAGATGTGTAGTTTATTAGTGATACTACAAGTATTGCTTGTGATAATTAGGCTCATGGTACTTATGAGATGGTTGGGCGTGAAGTAAAGAGTGCATTTGCATAGAGAAGTAAACCTCGTTGTATTAGGAGAATAGGTAACAACTTTATACCTCAGTACACTAGAGAAGGAGACCCTACGATATTCCTGCGCGCCATGGAAAAACAATGGACAAACCAATTTGAAAGAAGAATTATGTTAGCATATACCCTACGCGGCACAGTAGCGCATTGGTGGGTGGTTCACAAGGATAATCTTGTAGAATGGAATGAAGTCAGGATTGCACTAACAACTCATTTTTCCAGGAGCAATGCACCTACTCAAATCTGCACATATCATGGTAATCAACATGTTCAACACCACGTTTAGTAGTGTGAGAGGCTCTAGACAGAGGGGCAGGAAGCTTTACCGCCTTCGTTATGGGTGCACAAACTTTATTCCTCTTTACAAGGTTGCACACGCACTTAGTATGTATATGCAAAGGTACATAGAGAGACTGGAAATTAGCAAGATTTTATTTCATGAATGGTCCAGAATTTTGACTACTTCTCTACTAAACCTCCAGTAGAAGAGGCATTAAGGGTTATAAAGCGCTTAACTATGAGAGACAGTGCAAAGGCGGAAGAACTCATTTAGGATTTATTTGGTGAGAATGACTCCAGAGTGTGCTCTGATGATGGAGAAGAGACGGATGCTACGCTAGTTAAGCGCACTTGCTTAGAGAAAGAAAAAGGAAAGATAGTCTCCATAGTGGATGATTAAGAAGTAGAAAATCTAGATATAGATCATTCAACAGGTATGAAAAAGGTGTTCGACAATGCGGATAAAAACGCACACACCTGTCATGAACCCATGAAGACAGAAAAATGTGAATATTGGTACGGATGTTGAACCTAAGGAGGCAATAATTGAGGATCATTGGTCCAACTCTGAAGTGGAAAAATCATTGAGTTAGTACGTGATTTTCAGGACTTATTTCCTAGGGGCTACCATGAATTAAAAGGAGTGCATGAATCATTAGGAGAGATGAAGATTAAGCTTAAGGAAGGTGTGCGCCCAGTCAAGAAAAGACCTTGCATAATGAACCCTAACCTACGTGTAAAGGTTAAGGAAGAAATTCACAAGATGTTGAAATCTGGCATCATCAAGCCCCTAGAAGAATCAGAGTGGGTTAGCCTCATGGTTATCAGTATAAAGAAATATGGTTAGATTAGGATTTGTGTGGATTATAGAGAACTGAATGTTACCTATGTGATTGATCCCTTTCCTACACCTTTCACAGAGAAGATATTAGAAGGTGTTGCAGGGCGCGAAATCTATTCTTTTACAGATGGATTCTCTGGGTATCATCAGGTTAGGATTGCACAAAAGGATAAAGAGAAAACAACTTTCACCACTGAATGGAGAAGTTTTGCATATATGTTGTGATGCCCTTTGGTTTGAAAAACACTCCTGCTGTATTTTCACGCATAGTTGTTCAAGCATTCTAGGATTTTATTCACATTTTCTTACAAGTTTACTTGGATGATTGGATAGTGTATGGACTTGTTAAGGATCACTGTGACAATTTGCGCTTAATGTTTGAAAGATGTAGACAATTAAGCATCTCATTAAACATCAAGAAGTGTGTGTTTGCTACACCTTTTGGCACTTTGTTAGGGCACATCATATGCAAGGAAGGTTTGATAGTGGATCCAACTAAGGTTCTAGTTATTGTAGGCCTACAAGAACCTACCAGTCAGAGTGAGGTGCGTGGATTCTTAGTAAAAGCCCAGGCGCACTGGCACATCACCCAACCTAGACTGAGCACTCACCTGAAGTGCGCAAAGGTACTAGGCCCCTCTTTAGGGTTGTTGTTGTAGGATGTTAGCATGATGAAGACTTAATGCATTCAGATCCATAATTAATACATCATTCTACAGTGCATGTTCAGATCTATATCTAAAGAATAACAGACTTAAATGATAACCATGATGAAATCAAAACATGCAAGAACCAATTATACTCAGGATTAATACTCTTGATTCAACCAATACACTCCATTACATTAAACATGATAAATACACAGAAGCTCATTACAATAGATAATACCATAGTTTATGTGCGCATCAGATTTGGCAGCATAACCTCACAATAATTCAGTTCTCACACCACTTATACTACGCAGTTCATTACATATTTATAAGGGTGGGGAATTTCCCTTCACCGCTTATCTAATCCCAAAAAAGGTTACATGCTAAGAATAGCCACGTGCCTTTACAATTATAGCCACACATGCAAGTGCGCTAACAATAGACCTCTCCTAGTTAACTGTCAGTAGCAATTCTATCTTTAGCCCGCATCCATGCAAAGCGCTCCATAGCCACTCTTCCAAAAATAGCCAATGCGTGTCGCACAAGTCTTTTCCCATTTGTGTGCTCAACACGCCATCTTCCAAAAATAGATCGTACATGTGAAAATGGCTAAGTCCCAAATCTTCCCTTATATTCCTCACGTGTGATTCTCCCCTATCCTTTCGCACCTTTGACTACATCATATTCTCTCGTGCAAACCTATTGTGTGCCTTCTACTAAGTATTCCACTTTGTTTGCTCAACATTACCCCACACTAACTGCATTGTCGCCTTAGCAATGGTTACCTCTTGAATGTTCAAAGAATAAGAAAGAATATAAATGGAAGATAGTAAAGAATTTTCTATACAAAAGAATTATTTACTCAGCAGTATCCTCTGCTTCAACTAGAAGAATCAATTCTGGATATTCTTCCTTTATCTCTACCTCTAATGTCTGCCACTCATTTAGTGCAGCCTCTACTTTTTCTGGAATATCTACCACAATAGACTCCAGCTCATCTTGGGAAATTTCTCCCTTTTCATTCTACAAAACCAGAACAATGTTGGACATTGCAGACATTCTTCCTTCTAGCAGATCCATCTTCTGCACTATAATCTTCCCCAGCTCATCTAACCTTTCCTTATGGGGTTCTTGTGCTGCTGCAAGGGCCTCACACTTTTGTTTTACCAATGTCAACCTCTCTGCGTGACCCAGTGTCTCATCCTTCATCACTTTTAGGACTTCATTGTCCTCTACCATGGTCCTTATCCTGATGACCACCTCCGGAGCTGTGCAAATATTCAATGCCTAGTCTACTTTCCTCAGCTCCTCCTGTAAGGTTTGGAGCAATGCCTCATAAGATGCAATCTTCCTCATCACTAAAGCCTTTGCTCACTCTTCTTCCTGCTCAGGATATTTTGGTGTTGGCATGCACATAGGTCCATCCTCAAGCACCAAATCCACCAAGGTACATACATAATGCATTGCCAAAGGAAATTTTTTGGGTACCTTGGACTCCAAATGTGGTCTTGCTTTCAGGACATGGTCTCCAATTTCCTCTACCATGCTGATGAAAGCATTGTTCTTCTTCTTCTCTTGTTGTAGGCATGCTATCTCTACATCTTTTGCCTTGATCTCTTCTTTCAGCACCCTAATAGTTGCAACTTTATCCACATTCCTCCTTGCCACCTCTGTAGATACCTTCACCAAGGCATTACTTACTTGTTCATCTGACATAACAGTAGGCTTTACTATTATGTGTCTGGCCTGAGGTGTCTTCTTCAATCTTCTTGATACACAGGACTCTTCACATACGTCAAAGTCTGGTTCATCCATATGTGTCTGCATTGACCAAGATAATTTTCCTTGTGCACATGGTGGCCATGTCCTCATCCATCAGCTCCCATCCATACAATTCCTTAAGGCCCACCATGCTTTGGAAATGGGCGCAGACAATTTTACTTGTGTCCTCAGTGTAGCCCATGACCGGTGCAGTATACTCCCCACTTGTCCTCTTCGATCTTGGCCCCTTAGGAACTTGAGCACCAAGATTTGGAG
Organism: Taxus chinensis; assembly: GCA_019776745.2. Lineage (NCBI taxonomy): Eukaryota > Viridiplantae > Streptophyta > Pinopsida > Cupressales > Taxaceae > Taxus > Taxus chinensis. The sequence goes on along the minus strand of CM034150.1, from coordinate 82,216,106 downwards.
CTTGTTCTGTTATGCCCTGAGCAGTCTCTTGCATTGTCCCATCTACCTCCTTTACTTCTTCTTCTCCATCCTTCATTTCTTCATCCTTTGGCTCTTCCATGTCCTCTGGTGGTGTAGGAGATTCAGGTGTGCTCTCCTCAGACTCTTCTGCCTCCTCATCCAGCTTTAACTTTCTCCTTCTTTTCTCAGTTATCTCCTTCTATGGAGAGAGTCATGGTGATCTGTGTAGTGAATGTGGTGTAGCACCTTGGGTTCTGGTTCTCCTGAATACCCTTTTGAAGTGATGCACTCTCCTTGTACTGCATCCAGGTCCTCATCACCTCCTTCTTGCACCTGAGGTGGTGTAGTCACACTCTCAGTTCCTACCTTGTCTATAGGTTTTCTTCATCCTCTATGCTCCAGGCCACCACTATCTTCTCATTCATCCTCCTCTTCATCCACCACTATAGTCTCTGTAGGTTGTGGAGTTGGCACATTCTCTACTGTATGCTTACCCTTAGGTGGCCCTGGAAGCGTGAACTCATTTTCCACATATTTTTTGTTCTCCAGCTTGGGCTTGAGTTGAAGATACACAAGTGTTGCTCTAACGTCTCTGACTACCAAGCTTACCAGCTTCATGCTTATTACATCTGAGATAAGCCTCTCAATGTAGGCAGTCCATCCTGGATATACATATGTTTTTCTCAGAGTGTGATAATCACAATCTACCTTATCTGTGATGAAGCTTAGGTGGTGTGCATCTGTGAACCAATGAACTGATGCCTAGAAGTAGCGTGCTGTGAAGGCATATGGTAGTTTGCACCAAGGGCTCCAAGCTCCATCCTTCATCGCAAATCACGCGATGTAAAAATGTTGGTAGACCACGAACTATACTGCCTTACCCACCACCGAAGGTAACTCCTTGGGTATGCACCACTCCTCTTCGAATGCCATGCAGAGCCTGTCATACCACATCTCTGCCCTCTATTTAAATGGCCCACCCATGGTCCCTTCACATAAGTATTTATCAAATCTTTCTGCCAGAGATTTATTTTCCTTGGGGTACTCCCAAATCTTTTCCTTTGGCCCATCAGGCACTCCAATCTCCATAAACACCAAAGACAATAAAATAGTGCCAAAACTAATTCTGTCACCTGTACGTGCTTCTTCAATGATTGTCTCTACTATGTAACCCATGATATTGTAGATCACTCCTTGAGACATTTTCCTTGCAACGTGTAACCACATTGTATTCACCTGTGACCACCTTTCTTGGTCATTCAACTTTGTTATCAGATGTGCAGCTACCTGTACCACTGGGTACTTCTTCAATTTATCAATGTCCATGTTGTGTGGACCCTTGGTATATCCTAGCTCCTTCCTTGTCTCCAGGATCACTACTTTATCTATTAAGTCACTCTCCAGATCTGCTCCTGAGGCCCTTAATCCTGTCACTGTTGAAATTAAGGTGGCTGTGATTCTAACCCTCCATCCAACGAAGTAGAAGAAGTCCTCATGGACTCTTCTCATCAACCATCGATACAATGGTTCATACTTTCCAAAGTATGGCAGCTCGTACAACTGGTAGACTCCAATCTACTTTAGCAACTTCTCTCCAGCATCATCGTACACTGACATGTCTTCTGTTGTGTGCTTGTTTGTTTTCATGCTCAACAACACATCTAGTTCCTTCTTATTATCCAATGTGTGATGGTTGTAATCACTGATCTTACATTTACAGATGTGGGAATCCCATTCTTGTCCCACAATCACGCCCTCTGGATACTACATTTCTGAGAAATTACTCTTGGGAGCAATTTCTTCTTCCACTTCGACCTTCTTCTTCCCTTTTACTCCTGCTGCAGGTGCTTTCTTCGGTGCCATTTGAAAATATCTCCTTTCTATCCTCTGTAACAAGCAAGTTAAAACCCTAGTTTGAATCTCCATGCCCTAGTGGAAATCACATGCCCTAGCTCTTTCGTAACGCATCTGCTTCACTCAAACCCTTCACCTATGGGGATGCAAGCTTCTCCTATGCACAAATCTTCTCTCCACATCTGGTTTCACACTCTTCGCACCTCAACATGATTCACTCAGGCTCATTTGCACTTAGCTCTTTTCAAATTCTCACAATTTCAATGGTAAGAATGAACTCACATCCCATCCTTATATAGATTTTCAAAAATTTAGTGCATTTATTTCTCCTTCACCTACCAACAATCCTCTCATTAATCGACCATTTTCATTCTTTCCACATGGTACATCTTCGTGCCCAAGCTATAACCTTCTAGCGTGCCTTCCTACCTTCTAGCCACAGACTTCTCTTCAGTGCACCTCCATGCACCTGAGTACCTCGCCACTGCACCTTCCCTTGGTAGTTCCCATGGCCCCTGCTTACCTCGTTATACTTGTTTCTTCATTCATCTCCACCTATGGTCCTTGTTTCCAGAAGCAATCTCTTTTTTAACAATTCTCCAACTTGAATAGCACCCGTAGCAGTTTGTTCCTTTCATGTGTACTTATTTTCAATAGTCCTGTACCTGGATATCAATAACCACCCCACACTAATGGTATGTGCAGTCCTCTGCGCATAAAAATTCTTCAAATAATAATTAGCTTCTGGCGTGCAAACATGCTTATTACACAAAAACACCAACTAAATTGACAAAGCATAGTGACAAAGAAGGAAATACATTAAGGGAATACAAAATTGAAAACCTAATCTAAATGGCAACACTTCCTTATTACAAACACCAAGAAGACTTATTTATAGTAGGGCTTCAGCCTACTCCCGTTGAAGTACCCGGGTAACTATGTTCCATCAAGCACCTCTAATTGGCAAGTGCCTATTTCAAGTATGTGAGTGATAACATACGGCCCCAACCAATGTACCTTGAGTTTTCCTGGATGGCGCAAAAACTTAGAATCATAAAGGAGCACCATCTGTCCTATCTCAAACTTTTTATCCCTGATGTGCCTATCATGCCATGCTTTCTACCTGGCCTTTTCTTGTTTTTGACTCCAACGTGCTATTGCTCATCACTCATCCAACTTGATTAACTTTTCAATCCATTCTTCTAATGCTTGTTCATCAGCTAGACCTCCAGTGTGCACAATACACAAAGAAGGTAGCATGCATTCCATAGGAAGAACTGCTTCTGTGCCAAACACTAATTGAAAAGGTGTGGCCTTGTTCAACCACTTTTATATGTTGTTCGATATGCCCAAAGTACTGCAGAAACTTTATCATCCCAATCCTTCCTTCCAACATCACAAATTTTTGTCAATGTCTGGCTCAAAATCTTGTTGAAGGCCTCAGCAGTCCCATTTTCCTGAGGATGATATGGTGTAGTCTTATGGTGTGCAATCATGAATTCATCCAATAAAATTCTGATTGTCTCATTCAGAAAATGTGTGCCCCTATCACTGGTCAAACTCAAAGGACATCCATACCTTGTAATAATATTTTCCCATAGAAACCTGGCTGTTGTAGCCATTGTACAATCCTTTGTAGGTGCTGCTTCTGCCCACCTTGTCAGATAGTCTATGCAAGTAATGATATAGCATGATCCAGTCCTGTGTGCGGCTGGTGAAATAGGACCCACAAAATCAATAGCCCATTTCTCAAATGGTTCTACACTAGTAATAGGTCTTAGAGGCATTTCATCTCGTTGACCTGGTTTCCCAAGGCACTGACAGTGATCACAAGCCTTGCAATATGCTTTACAATCTTTATACAGGTCTCCCATCATAATCCAATGAGTAGAATCATGTGTGCAGTGGCATCACCTGCATAGTGGCCACCTGCAATACCACCATGAGCTTCCTCCATGATATCTGTGTGCTCATGTTCCAGTACACAACGGCGTAATACTTCATCCCGGCCTAACTTGTACAGGTCACCGCTAATCAACATATAGGGTGTTGTGCGTATTGCAAGTTGTTTCTTCTCTAAGGATTTCATTCCTTCTGGTGTCATACCTATTCATAGAAAGACAACAATGTCCTCTAATTCTGATGGCACGCATTGTAACCTGTATAACTATGCATCGGGCATGGTATCTTCAATGGCTTGTGCTTCTTCTCCTGACTGTATTCTGGATAAATGGTCTGGTCCAGAATTACTTTTCCCTAGTTTTACCACAACTGTAAAATCAAATTCTTGAAATAAGAGTACCCATCTACATATGTGCCCCTGTAAAATGGGCTTGTTTACCAAATACTTCAATGCCATGTGATTTGTATAAAATACAAATGGTGTAGCTAGTAGGTACTTGTCTGAATTTATGTAGCACATAGATCATTGACAAAGCTTCGCACTCTGTAGTTGTGTAATTCTACTCTGCAGGAGTCATCTTTCTACTAGCAAAACAGATAGGATGATCTATAATACCTTCTCCAGGCTGAGCCAACACCACGCCAATGTCCGTGCCAGAGGCATCCACATGTACATGAAATGGTTGGTCCCATGAAGGAAAGCACAGAATAGGCGCGGTAGTAAGTTTCTCCTTCAATGTCTCAAATGTGTGTTGTTGTGGTTCTCCCCAGTAGAACATACCTTTTCCTTTCAGTAACTCCTCCAAAGGTGTGGCAACCTTGGCATACCCCTTTATGAATTTCCTATAATACCCCGTGTGACCCAAGAATCTGTGCACCTCACTTTGACTGGTAGGCTCTTTTAGGCCGATAATGACTGCAACCTTAGCTGGATCAACCAACAAACCTTCCTTGCAGATTATGTGTCCTAACAATATTCCAAATGGTGTAGCAAATATGCACTTCTTGATGTTCAAAGAGATACTCAACTATCTACATCTTTCAAACATTAAGCACAGATTGGCACAATGATCCTTAACAAGTCCATACACCATCCAATCATCTAAATAAACCTGTAAGAAGTTGTGAATAAAATATTTAAACACCTGAACAACTATGCATGAAAATACAACAGGCACATTTTTTAGACCAAAAGGCATCACAGTATAGGAAAAGCTGCCCCATTCAGTAGTAAAAGTAGTCTTTTCCTTATCCTTCTAGGCAATCATAACTTGATGATAACCAGAGAATCCATTTGTAAATGAATAGATTTCACACCCTGCAACACCTTCTAGTATTTCCTCAATGAATGGTGTAGGAAAGGGATCGGTTATACATGCAACATTCAGATCCCTGTAGTCCACACAGATCCTAATCTGACCATCCTTCTTGATACTGATCACCATTGGACTAACCCATTCTAACTCATCTAGGGGCTTGATGATTCCAGACTTATACATTTTTTCAATCTCATCTTTGACCTTTTCACACAAGTTGGGGTTCATCCTGTAGGGTCTCTTTCTAACTGGGTGTGCCCCTCTTTAAGCTTTATCTTCATCTCCCCTAATGATTTATGCACGCCTTTAAGTTCATGGTATCCCTGAGGGAATAAGTCCTGATAATCCCGTAGTAACTCAATGATTTTTTCCACTTCAGAGTCTGACCAATAGTCTCCAATTATGGCCTCCTTAGGCTCAACATCTGATCCAATATTCACTTTCTTTGTCTTCATAGGTTCATGATAGGTGCGCGTGGTCTTATCTGCACTATCCAACACCTCACGCCTACCTGTTGAATGGTCTACATCCAGATTTTCTACTTCTTCATCATCCACTAAGTAGACCATTTTTCCTTTTTCTTTCTCAAGGAAAGCACATTTAAGTAGTGTGGCATCTGTCTCTGTTTCTTCAACAAAATGCACTCCTGAGTCTCCTTCATCAAATAACTCTTGAATGAGTTCCTCCACCTTGGCACTATCCCCCATAGTTAAGTGCTTTATAACCTTTAATGCTTCTTCCACTAGAGGTTTAGTAGAGAAGAAGTCAAACATCTGGGTCATTCCTTGCAATTAAATCCTACCAATTTCTAGTCTCTCTATGGATTTCTGCATATACATACCAAGCACGTGTGCAACCTTGTAAAGTGGAATAAAACTTGTGCACCCAGAGTGAAGGTGGTAAAGCTTCCTGCCCCTCTGTCTAGAGTCTCTCACACTACTGAACGTGGTGTTGAACAGGTTGATTACCATGATAAGTACATATTTGAGTAGGTGCATTGCTCCTGAAGAACCTAGTAGCAAGAGCAATCCTAATTTCATTCCATCCTACAAGATTATCCTTGTGAACCACCCACCAGTGTGTTGTTGTCCCACATAGGGTATATGCTAGCATATTCCTTCTCTCCAACTGGTCTATCCACTGTTCCTCCATGGCGCATAAGAACACCATAGGGTCTCCTTCTCTAGTGTAACAAGGTACCGAGTTGTTACCTATTCTCTTGATATAACGTGGTCAGGTTATCCCTAGCAAATATACTCTTTACTTCGCGCCCTACCAACTCATAAGTGCTATGAGCCCAATTATCACAAGCAACACTTGTAGTATCGCTAATAGACTATGCATCCTCCCACTGAAGGATTCCTTCTTTAGATGGCTCATGCACCTCTGGGTCCCAGATGACACATACATAAATCCTATTCAGGTCTTCCTCACTCAAGGGCTCAACATAGGGCACATATTTTCCATCTGTTAATGGGATAATAACCCTTTCCTCCTTGTTTTCAAAGCTGATATAACCCTTGTTGAACCAAAGATCAACATTATTTGCATAGCACCAAGGATGCCCTAGTAGAGCTGGGAAGCTATCTACCTCTGCCAGTGCTAAGACCTCAAAATCTCTAGTGAACTTGGCTCCTTGTATGGTAATGGATGCATCTTTTAAAACTCTGATGGGAGTGGCCTTAGTCTGGTTAGCCATGAACAATACATTAGAGGATGGCTGCAATGGAGGTCTCCCCATTTGTACCCATGCATCTAAGGTAAGAACATTGACTTCCACACCTGTATCAATCAATATATTACTCAAAAGCCACCCATCCACAACAACATTCAGAGTGATTTCCTTGTCATAATCTAGGCTATGAGGGGGAAGATTTGCATGCAGGATCTATCGTCCAGTCTCAATACTTACACATGGAGTGTTTCCCTTTAACCAATTCCCTAATAGTGGAATGATATTCTCTTGGCACAACATCTTGCACACTTCTTTCAAGTCATCCATATCAGATTGGACCATCTCTGATGCTTTCTTTTTCTCCATCTTCCATGATTGCTCCTTTAAATATTGTATTTCACCCTGAAGATTTCTGAGTACCTCCATGGTTTCCTGATAAACCTCCTTCTGATGGGAAGGATCTGGGTACCGTGCATGTAGAACCTCCTCCTTAGTGATGGTAGGCTTCTGCTGCAATGCTTCTTTGGCATGTGCCACTTCAGCATGCGTAGTGATCCTTACTTGCAATGCCTCAGATTCTAGTTCCAACTTGGGCATCCACTGATTTTCCATAGTGCGTTGTATCCTAACCATCCCTGCACCTTTATTTTCTTGTTTATGCTTCTTACTAAGATGCTCATACAAGTCCAGGCATTCCTCATAACTATGATTCTTTCCACAGAAAGAACATGTAATATTATGAGGACATTCACGCCTGTAGTGGTCAGGAGATCCACATGTATAACATGTTCCATGAGGGAACTCACCTCATCCACCACCATGGCCTCATCCTCTGAATCCACCATGGTATCCTCGACCTCTGCCACGACCGCCTTCAAAATGCCCTTCATTCCGATCATAGCGCCCTGATTGTGATCCTGATCCTTGATGCTCATTCTTTCCTTTAGAGTTATCTGAAACTCCTGTCTATCATACACCAATATCTATAGCATCATGGATCTGACCAATCAGCCAATAGTCTTCCATGTCATGAGTTGTGGACCTACAAATTTTACAGTAACAAGAGACATTCTTCCTTATTACGCATGTTGTAATAATGGGCAGCAACTAGCATCATGGTTTAAATGACATATCTCACAGTCCAACAACAATGAGCGTACTGATCTGTGGGGAAAACTATCCTTTGTGTGACCTTCCACTTCACAATTTGTGCACCAAATCCCTGTGTGCATCTCATGTGCTGAATTTTCCAATAGCTTCTCCAACTGCTTCACCATAGCTGCAATCTGTGCTTCTAAAAATGGGCTCACCCCAGTGTCTATACTTCCAACTACCTCAACATGTAAGGCTACTTCAAGTGCTTCACATGGATCAGTGTATGTCTTATGTGATAGTGCCCTTCTAAAAGGTGTAATCAGACCTCCAACAAACCATTGCGCATGCTGGCTTGCATGAATATCATAAGAAAGCTTAGATAACAACATTTTGAAATGAGCATCATACTCTCTGACACTCTCAGTAGTGCCTTGCTTAATATCCTTGAGCGCACTTATACTCTTCTGCTCAAACTCAGGGATATGAAATTCTTTAAGGAAAGCATCTTTTAAAGTTGCATAGTCTACGCAAGTCTGATCAGGGTCAAAATTTTTGTACCAACTGTGTGCGTGCCCTTGTAACGTAGTAGCGAATTGACTTTCCCTACGCTCAGAAGTCATGATTCCTTTTGCATGCCACAATATTTCACACATGTGCACGTGTTCAGCAGCATCTTCTATGCCCCTATACTCTGGAAGACAAAGAGACATCTCCATGTAAATATTCTGGGGTTGGTGCGGACCTTGCCCACCTGATCCAGAACCTCATGTGTTTCCTCTACCTCCAGAACCACCAGATCCACTAGAACTAGAACCACCTATACCTCCTGATCCTGAACCTGTAGCCAGAGTCAGACCAGAAGATGTACTCCCCTGTGTCCCAATAGTAGTACTAAATTGCACCCCTACGGTCTGCGAAGTGTTACTACTCCCAGAAGAGAGTCCAAAATTCTACGCACCTGAATTCTGTGTAGAAGATACACCTGAAAAGGTACCCCCAAACAATAACGAAGACGTTTGTGCTGCCATCGATGTGCTCCTTATATGACTTACTCCTACTCTCCCACTACCTAAATTAGCTTGCTGACTATTTTTCGTACTAGATACTAGAAGACCAAGCGCAAGGGAAGGTTTCCAGGTAGATTCAGATGTGCCCCATGGCCCAGGTCATCTCTGCTGGCATGCTTCTGTGTGAGGCCGAGGAGGGTTCCCTGTCATGCTTTCCCAAATGGGGGAGTTCCTGATGCTCCAGTTCCATGCCTTCTGCGTGAGCTTCAAATCCTTCACAAGCCATCTCTCTCCTCAACGCCATTCCCTCTGCAACATCCCAATGCTTCTCTATCTCCCTCTTTTGCACCTCATTGTACTTAAGCTACCTTTCTTCTCTCTGCCTCTCTGCCACTAGGTCTGCCATCTTTCACCAAACCTACTCCTGCCCCCACGCGTGGTGGGGTTTAGTTAGCCATCGGTTTTCTCTCCAAGTTCAGGGTTACCATCAAAATTTTGATCACCAGTGGAATGCCTTGTAGGTAAGTTCCCCTAGGATATCGTAAAAATTGGAATTCAGCTACCTCTGGGCATGAATAAGTGGAAATTGAGTACTCCAAGATATAGTTGTTCAAAACACCATGGAACCACGTATCCACAACGTGAGTCCAAATCAGATCAGCATCATAAAGGGTTTGAAATTCTTCCTGCATCCAGACAAGTGTGTGATACCTCCAATTCCATTTAGACGCATAAGCAACCAACCACTCGTATAGTTCTACCAGAAATATAGTGAAGAAGCTCTCGTACAAACAGTCATACAGATTCTGCTCCACCCACGTGCATGCGTCAAACTCAGATCTAGTGTTGAACCTCCATGTGTATTCTTCTTCTAGGTCATGTATCCACTCCTCAACACTTGCTAGGGTCAACGGTATGTCTTCATTGTGAACCATCCTGAAAACAACTGAAAAATAGGTCCCAAAATGGAACCAATGATGCAGCCTAGAATTTACTAGTAAAAGCCCAGGCACACTGACACATCACTCAACCTAGACTGAGTGCTCACCCAAAGCGTGCAAAGGTACCAGGCCCCTCTTTAGGGTTGTTGTTGTAGGATGTTAGCATGATGAAGACTTAATGCATTCAGATCCATAATTAATACATCATTCTATAGTGCATGTTCAGATCTATATCTAAAGAATAACAGACTTAAATGATAACCATGATGAAATCAAAACATGCAAGAACCAATTATACTCAGGATTAATACTCTGATTCAGCCAATACACTCCATTACATTAAACATGATAAATACATAAGCTCATTACAATAGATAATACCATAGTTTATGCACGCATCATATTTGGCAGCATAACCTCACAATAATTTAGTTCTCACACTACTATACTACACAAATCATTACATATTTATAAGGGTGGGGACTTTCCCTTCACCACTTGCATAACTCCAAAAATAGGTCGCATGCTAGAAATATCCATGCGCCTTTACAATTACAACCACAAATGCAAGTGTGCTAACAATAGACCTCTCCTAGTTAACTGTCAGTAGAAATTCTATCTTTAGCCCACATCCATGCAAAGCACTCCATAGCCGCTCTTCCAAAAATAGTCGATGTGTGTCGCACAAGTCTTTTCCCATTTGTGTGCTCTACACGCTATCTCCAAAAATAGCCCGTACATGTGAAAATGGCTAAGTCCCAAATCTGCCCTTATATTCTGCATGCATGTTCTCTCCTATCCTTTCGTGCCTTTGACTGCGCCCTGTTCTCTCGCGTGAACCTCTTGAGTGCCTTCTACTAAGTATTCCACTTTGTCTGCTCAACAACACCTCAGGCATGACCATTGGCGCGGTGTTAGCTCAGCCTGGAGAAGGTATTATAGATCATCCTATCTATTTTGATAGTAGAAAGTTGACTCCTGTAGAGCAAAATTATACAACTATTGAGCATGAAGCCTTATCAATGATCTATGCACTGCATAAATTCAAACAATAACTACTAGCAACACCATTTATATTTTACACTGAGCATATGGCATTGAAATACTTGGTAAACAAGCTCATTTTATAGGGGTGCATATGTCGATGGGTGCTCTTATTCAAAGAATTTGATTTCAAAGTTATGGTAAAACCAGGTAAAAGTAATTCTGGCCCAAACCATTTATCAAGAATTCAGTCAGGAGAGGATGTGTAGACAATTGAAGATACAATGTCGGATGCATAGTTGTACAGGTTACAACACACGCCTTTATAATTAGAGGATATTACTATCCTTTTACGTATAGGTATGACGCTAGAAGGAATGAAATCCTTAGAGAAGAATTAACTTGCAATTTGTGTGGCACCTTTTATGTTGGTTAGTGGTGACCTATACAAGTTAGGCCAAGATGAGGTATTACAACGTTGTGTACTAGAGCACGTGTGCACATATATCATGGAAGAGGCTCATAGTGGTATTGCAGGTGGGCACTATGCAGGTGATACCACTGCGCGCAAGATTCTACTTGTTAGATTATGGTGGGAGACCCTTCATAAAGATTGTAAAGCATATTGTAAGGCATGTGATCACTGTCAGCGCCTTGGTAAGCCCAAGCAAAGAGATGAAATGCCTTTGAGGCCTATTCCTAGTGTAGAGTCATTTGAGAAATGGGCTATAAACTTTGTGGGTCCTATTTCACCAACCGCATGCATAACTAGATCATGCTACATCATCACTTCTACATATTACCTTACAAGGTGGGTAGAAGCAACACCTACCAAGGATTCTACAACAGCTATAATAGCCAGGTTCTTATGGGAACATGTTCTTACAAGGTATGGATGCCCACTAAGCTTGACAAGTGATAGGGGTACACATTTTTTGAATGAGACAATCAGGATACTATTAGATGAATTTATGATTGTGCACCATAAGACTATACCCTATCATCCTCAGGCAAATGGGACTACTGAGGCATTCAACAAGATTTTGAGCCAGACCTTGACAAAAATCTGTGATTTTGGAAGGAAAGATTGGGATGATAAAGTTTTTGTCGTGCTTTGGGCGTAGAGAACAACATATAAGCGGTTAAATAAGGCCACACCCTTTCAATTAGTGTTTGGCGCAGAAGCAGTTCTTCCTATGGAATTCATGTTACCTTCTTTACGTATTGTGCGCGCTGGAGGTCTAACCGATGAACAAGCCTTGGAAGAAAGAATTGATAAATTGATACAGTTGGATGAGAGGCACGCCATAACACGTTGGAGTCAGAAGCAGGAAAAGGACAAGCAGAAGGCATGGCATGATAAGCACATTAGGGACAATAAGCTTGAGACAAGACAAATGGTGCTTCTTTATGATTCTAAGTTTTTGCGCCATCTAAGCAAGCTTAAAGTGCATTGGTTGGGACCGTATATTATCACTCATATACTTGAATCAGGCACTTGCCAGTTAGAGATGCTTGATGGAATACAGTTACCCAGTTATTTTAATGGGAGTAGGTTGAAGCCCTACTATAAATAAGTCTTCTTGGTGTTTGTAATAAGGCAGTGTTGCTATTTAGAATATGATTTCATTTCTGAACTTCCTTAATGTATTTCCTTCTTCGTCGCTATGCTTTGTCAATTTAGTTTGGTGTTTTTCCTAATAAGTGCGCTTGCATGTTGGAAACTAATTACCATTTAAAGTATTTTTATGCGTAGAGGATTGCACATACCATTGGTGTGGGCTGGTTACTCACATCTGGGTACACATGAGAATGAAACTGTTATAGGTACTAGTTAAGAATGGAAAGGAGTTGTTAGAAAGGAGATTGCTCTAAAAAGATGACCATAGATGGAGATGAATGAGGGAACAATATAACGTGAGGTAAGCAATGGCCATGGAGACTACTAGGGGAAGGCGTAGTGGCGAGGTACTTGGGTGCATGGAAGCGCGTTAAAGAAAAGTCTGTAGCCAGAAGGTAGGAAAGTGCGCTAGAAGGTTATAGCTGGGCCGCGAAGATGTACCACAGGGATATTGTGAAAATGGTAAATTAAGAGAGGATTATTGCTAGGTGAAGGAGCAATAAATGCACTAAAATTTTGAAAATCTATATAACGACGTGATACGAGTTCATTTTTACCTTTGCGATCACAAGTATTTGAGCGAGTTAAGTGCGATCGAGCCAAGCGAATTGTGTTGAGGTGCAAAGCATTGCGAAACTAGACGTGGAGAGCAGACTATTATATGGAAGAGGCTTGCGTCCCCATTGGTGAAGGGTTTGAGCGAAGCAGAAGCATTGAGAAGGAGCTAGGGCACACAGTTTCAAGCTAGGGCACTCAAATTCGAGCTAGGGTTTGAGTTTGCTCATCACAGACATCAAAAGGTGGGATTTTTATGATGGCTCCAAAGAAAGCACCTGTAACATGCATGAAAGGAAAGAAGAAGGTAGAAGATGAAGTCAAAATTACTCCCGAGAGTAATTTTTCAGAGATGCAAAACCCAGAAGGAGTAATAGTCAGAAAAGAGTGGAATTCCCACATTCGGAAATGTAAGATAAGTGACTACAACCACCATACCTCTGACAACAAAGATGAGTTGGAAGCTATTGCCATAGACATTCTAGAGAAAATGAGAAACGCGCTAGATGACTGACAAACATTGGAGGTTGAGATTAAAATAGAATATCCATAATTGATCCTCCCAGTTGAAGCAGAGGGTGTTGTAGAATAGAAGTCTATTCTTTTTACAGTAATTCTTTACATTCTTATTTGTTATTGTTTAGGAACGTCAGAAGGAAACCCCATTGCCGGGGCGACAATGTAGTTTAGTGTGGGGTAATGTTGAGCAGACAGAGTATGACACTAAGGAGAGGGCATATAAAAGATTCGCGCGCATGAATAAGGTGCATTTGAAAGCAAGGAAGGATAGGGAAGGAAATGTGCGCTAGGACAAGTTGATTTGGGACTTAGCCGTTTTTATGGTTTCGGGTTATTTTTTGAGATAGCATGCAAAACATGTAACTGGATGGAGACTTGTGTGACAAACAACTGCTATTTTGGGATGAGCGTTTGATGATCGCCATACACAAGTTGAAGATAATAATAGGATTACTATTGCCAGTTAACTGTAGGAGATCTATTATTAGCGCACTTGCATGTGTGCCTATTATTGTAAAGGCACATGGCTATTTTCAGCATGCGACCTATTTTAGGAATTGCGTAAGCGGTGAAGGGCAAGTCCCCACCCTTATAAATATGGATTGAACTATGTAGTTTGATATACAAAGACACACGATTATTGTAGAGTTATGCTGCCAGAATTGATACACACATAAACTTATGGTAATGTTATATGATGTAAGAAGCTTTTGTATTTACCATGTTTAATATAATGGAGTGTATTGGGTGGATAAAGGTGTTAAACATGACTATAACTAGTTCTTGTATGGTTGATTTCATTATGATTATCGTTTAATTCATGAATCTTTAAGATCTAGATTTGGAATTTGCTCTGTGGAATGTTTATGGTTAGTCAGGGTTTTGAATGTATGTTTTATCTTCAACACGTTGACATCCTGCACAAGCAACTCTAAAGAGGGCCCTGGTACCTTTATGTGCTTCGGGTGAGCGCTTAACTCAGACTGAGTGATGTGCCAACGCGCCTGGGTTGTTCGTGGTGGATTCTAGGCTACATCATGAAGTCTATAGGCAACCACCGTTGTTTCTTCAATCACACATCCTAAGAAATTCTAAGGTACACGAAATAAGCTCCACATTTTGCATGCACGACAATATCCTTCAAACTCTCAAGGACAACCAGCATGTAATACAAAACTAAATGAAATAATAGGTCGATTAACACCATATCGAATATGCCTTCGGCATAGGGGATATGGTTCTTCTCTGGCTAGATAATTACAAGCAGTCTTTGAAAATGAAAGGTTGTCAAAAACTACCACCAAACTTTTATGGCCCTTATAATGTTCTCTAGAAGATTGGTCCTGTCACATATAGGTGAGATAACTTCTTCTAAAATCCATCCTATTTTTCATGTATCTTGTTTAAAAAAAGTTATTGGTAAACATGTTCAAATTGAGAGTACATTGTTTAGCTTGATATTGAAGGGTCTATTCTCCTCGTCCCTATCCCAATCAAGTGATCACGCTAGTTATACAATTAGATTATCCCTACAATTCTAATATATATAATGGTGTAGAATGCAACCGAAAAAAACACATAATAGAGACCCTTACTCTAAATACTACATCGATTGTGATCTCACATTTTTAGACCAAGACTTTTTAAAAAGGAAAGGAGGATTTTTAGAGCAAGACTTTTTAAAAAGGAAAGGAGGTTAAAATCCCATTATCCAAAATTTGGTGTTATTAGTAAAAATTTGGCCGCATATGATTTGTATAGGTTTGAATGTTAGATCTTCCAAAGCTTTAAAGAAGACGTGAGCCACATGCTTTAAAGCAGACATGCGCCACATGTAGGTAGGAAAATTAAATAAAAAACTTAAACGGGACGTTAAAGCCACACGTATTACAGGATAAAGCCACATGTATGACGGAGACGGTAGACGATTGGCCCATCCAAACAAAAAACGGAGCCGATAGGTAGTTTCTGGTTAAAAGAGAGCTACTAAAAAAACAAATCTCCCGGTCAGCTTTACCATTCGATTAATAAACCAAACACGACAGAAATATATTTTGTAGTTTTCCGATCGATTTATTCGAATTCTCAACAGTTTAAAGAAGAGCGTAAGCCGCGGTAGAAAACTCCAGAAGAGGGCGTCAACACGAAACTCATGTCATAATTCGCTACAAAATTATTATTTTCGGCTGTCAGTATGAGAGGCTGTAGGTATCATAGGGAGCCGCAATAGTTTTTGCTCTCTGCGGGGCCAACTCTGGCTCACACCTGAAACTTTTTTCAGCTTCATTTAGCTGAAAAATGGCGCTATTAAGGCGCCGTAAAGCAAATGAGCCAGAGAGCTCCAATATTGGTGAGCAGCAGTCTGAGGAGGAAAAGAAGCCAAAGGAGGAGAAGAAGCCGAAGGAGGAGGAGAAGAAGCCGAAGGAGGAGAAGAAGAAAACCAATAAAAGTAAATGGAGCTGCATCGACAACTGTTGTTGGTTTATTGGTTATGTAGTCATGATTTGGTGGCTGCTCATGGTTCTGTACAATGCTCTGCCCCCTTCGCTGCCGCAATATGTAACAGAGGCCATTACGGGGCCTCTTGCCGATCCTCCAGGTGTTAAGCTAAAGAAAGAAGGGTTGAAGGCCCGCCATCCCGTGGTTTTTGTGCCCGGGATTGTCACCGGTGGATTGGAGCTTTGGGAGGGCCATCCCTGTGCTGACGGTCTGTTTAGGAAGCGCCTCTGGGGCGGAACCTTTGGAGAAGTCTACAAGAGGTATTTGTAATTGCATTTTCTTTTTTAAACTAACTGGTGATTAGTTTCCAGTTTTGCCCTAGGTGGAAAGTCATTTTTGTTTATCTAATAATTTGTAATTATCATCTGCTTTTCTATTTGTGGCGCGAATTCACTTACATAAAATGTTGGGCTGTAGTCTGAATTTCAGTAGCTGATGCGGTTTATGTTGTGCTGTAGTCTGAATTTCAGTAGCTGATGCTAGATCGGGGTCCTAATGAATGACAACCTTGTTCTAGCAGTCTAAATAAGCTTCGCCACTGTTATTACCTAAATTATGTTGTCGTGATTTTTTATGGTGGCCATTTGCAACAAACTTGGAAAAACTGTTGTTCTCTGAAAATTTTAACTTGGAAGCGTGTAAAATGAATTCAAATTAAAATTTGTTTGAAATGGGAGAGGATTGATATACTGAATGGGTACTCAAAATGAATCTCATGTTTTGTGCAGGAACATTACAAACACCAAATTCCACTCTTAACCAAAAGCAACCACTGGTTTTGCCAAATCTAGTTGTTTTCTAAGCGAGGCATGCTAACAATTATTTAGCATTATTTTTAAGGCTAAAAAACACCTCTCCACTTTTGACCTTAAGGCTGTAAAAGGTGACCTGGAATTAAGAAAAAGCCATTTCAAAACTGAAGTTAATTTATACAAATTCGGTATGGATGGTATAGTCATAGAGGCCAAGAAAAGGCCCAAAATAGGCAAAAAAAAAAAAAAACGGCTTTAACTCCTATGAAATGGTTTTATGGCTGAAACTCGAAGATTTTTAACCCATGTCTTATGCTAACATAAGATTTGGAGGAGCTACCAATTGTTCTAATGGGCTCAGCAGCTCCAAGAACACCCCTTTTCACCCATTTTGATGAAAAACACCCCTCTCTCTCCTGCAGTGATTTTTCTTTGTTGTTTTTGCCCTTCCACCCTCTTCTTCTTCCTCCAGTCAACTCCTCCTAATTCGTTTTGCTTCAGCTCCCATGCTTTTTCTGTTTTTCCTTCTCGAGAAGAGTCCTTTATGGGGGAAAACACCCTTCTACAGCGACAATACCCTACTCAAGTTATTTTTTTCCCCATGATATGCATCAAAATCCCATCTCATACGTGCTCAAAGACCTGGCTGATTCCTCTTATATTGCTCAAAGCCTCAAACCATGACATGTGCATGCCAAGTGTGTGATGAAATGCCAACTTGGTGGTTGATGGCAACATGAGGCCATGAAGATACAATGGCTTATTGGAGATCCCCTTCTACAATAGAATGTCAAAAACATTGAGCTTGACATCACTTTAACAATACATGTTTTTGGTTGATGCAAGATTGCTTTTACCCCAAAGATGCTCCTGCATTAGACACCCAGGTAAATAAAAACACGAGCTCCTACTCATGAAGTCTGATTGACACCTTTTAAAGTGTGGCCATAGTGATCGATCTCAGTAGGATTCAACCACGTAGAATTCTCCACTGCCCCGTTTTCCCACTTTTCCAAGTTTTCCATATACTCTTTAGCTTTGGTTGCCTTAGAATCGCAGAATGGGCTCTATTTCCTCGCTCTTTCTCAGGAGCTTGCCGTCTCCAATTAGAGATCCCAAAATCTGACCCCTTATTGTTAGCAATTTTTTGCCCCTTATGAAAAGCATACAAATGTACAACATAAAAAAATGGGGAAATGTCCGTGCCTTTAGGAAACTCAATCTCATATGCATTTATTTAAAACTTACTCAGAATTTTGCAGGCCCCAATCTTTTCCATTTCAATTTATTGTATGTTCCCTGTGGAAATTTCCTTTCTCAAATATGCCAAAAACAAATCACCCATTTGGAATTCTTTCTCTCAGCTTGAGATCTGCATGTTGCTGACAAATTTTGGTTGCTTTGCTCTAACATTTCCTCATCCGTCGATGTATTTCTTGCATATACTCTGCAAAAACTTCAGCTACAAGGCTTTTCCCATTTAAATCATTGATGTCCCGCAACTCTGTGAGACCGCTTAGACCACACCTGTACACTCTGTGCAAACGGGGGTATTGTTGTGCTTCTATAAGTGGAGTTATTATACGCAAACTCAGCTTGTGCTAAGATCAAATCCTATTGTTCAAGCTTTCTCCCCACAGAACATCTCAGCAAATTACCAAGACTCTTATTCACCACCTCTATTTGCCTATCTGTTTGTGGATGTTTGTTGAACTGAAACTCAACTTGGTGCCCAATTTCTTAAAAAATGTCCTCCATAAATGACACAAACTTTGTATATCTATCTGAAACTGTACTCTGAGGTAATCCATGCAATCTTACTAGCTCTTTGAAAAACAAATTTGCAATATTTGTGGCATCACTAGTCTTCTTACATGCAATGCAGTGTGCCATTTTCAAAAATCTATCAAGAACAAAAGAGATTATCCTTTTGTATCTGTGGATATCCAAGCACAAAATCCATGATACCATCATCCCATGAATTTTCCGGTATTGAAAGTGGTTGGTACGATTCCAAACTCAAATGTTTTTATTTTACGTGTTGGCAAACTCTACAACTTTGCACAATGAACTTATTTTTGGCCAATAATACCTCTTTAGATGTGTCAATGTTTTATGTATGTCAACATGTCTAGCCATTCCACTGCTATGTTTTTTCTTTATCAAAATTTCCCATATTGATCCTTGTGGTATGCACAATTGCAGTCTTTGGAACGAAAATTTATCTTTCAAAATGAAATCCAGCCATGGAGTTCTATCCATGTTGGTTGGACTTTTGCATGCTGTCCTTGTGTCACTGAAATCCACATGCTCTTGGTACAATTCCTTCATAGAATCAAACCCAATAAACTCTACTCTCATTTCAGTCAACAAGAAACATTTTCTACTCAATGCATCGGCAACTTTATTAAATTTTCCACTTCTATGTTTAAAATTGAAGAGAAACTATGAAGAAATTTAACCCATTTCATATGCTTTTAATTTAACTTACCTTGGCTATTTATAAATTGTAGTGCTTAATGCTTCATGTACAAGAAAAACTCCTTTGGAAGCAAAGTAATGTCTCCATTTCTTAAGAGCTTGCACAATTGCATATAATTCTAGGTCATACAAGGGGTATTTCCATTTGGCATCGTTTAAATTTTCACTAAAATAAGTTACAAGTCAGACTTATCTACTCAAAATAATCCCTATGATTTTTTTTACAGTGTTTGTGGCATCACTAGTCTTCTTACATTCAATGAAGTGTGCCATTTTCGAAAAACTATCAACAAAAACAAAAGAGTCATTACCCTTTTGTGTATGTGGAAATCCAAGCACAAAATCTTTGCTAATGTCATTCCATGGTCTTTTTGGTATTGGAAGTGGTTGGTACAATTCCGCATTCAGACCTTTTTTGTTTTGTGTGTCGGCAAACTCTACAACTTTGCACAAACTTTCGTACATCTGCACTCATTTTTGGCCAATAATAGCCCTTATTCGGCCGTGACAATGTTTTATCCATGTTAAAATGTCCAATCATTCCACCACTGTACTTTTCCTTCATCAAAATTTCCCATATTGATTCTTGCGGTATGCATAATTGCAGATCTCGGAACAACAATCCATCTTGCAGAAAGAAATCCATCCATGTAGTTCTATCCATGTTGGTTGGACTCTTGCATGCTGTCCATGCATCTCTGAAATCCACATCCTCTTGGTAAAATTCTTTTATGGAATCAAACCCAGTTATCTCTATTCTTATTTTAGTCAACAAGAGACATTTTCTACTCAATGCATTTGCAACTTTATTAAGTTTCCCACTTATATGTTTCAAAGCCAAAGATTAACTGTGAAGAAATTCAACCATTTTAATACACTTTTGATTCAACTTACCTTGGATATTTATACACTGCAGTGCTTGATGCTTCTTGTACAAGAACTCCTTCGGAAGCAAGTAATGTCTCCATTTTCTAAGAGCTTGCACAATCACATATAATTCTTGGTCATACACAATATTTCCTTTTGGCATTGTTTAACTTTTCACTAAAATAAGTTACAGGTCAACACTCTTGACTCAAAACAGCCGCTATGGCTGTCTCACTAGCTGAGAACAAAGCACCAAATTTTGTCAATCAACTTCAATTATCTATTCAATGTGAGAATGTTACATATATAGTTTAGATTTCTCCTAGAAGCAAGGATATCTCTCTTATCTGAAATATCTTTCTTAATCCCATAATCTTCTCACATCCTTTGTTCACTCTTAACTACCCTATTATCTCTCACACAAAATCTCTACGTGAGTTGTTTTACAACTCCCTTATTACCTTCTACACACAACATGCTTCACACTAATATAACACTTATACCTACAAAGTATTATAATAAATTCACCTATATGAGCACTAGCTCACTTATTTTTCTAACATTCCCTCCCCTAGTGCTGACATAGGGTGAGGAAACAAACCACTCAGATTTAGTAGAGAAAATCTTCGTCATTTGGATGGGCAAAGTCTTCATCACTGGCAAGGGAGGTGTGTTCTTCTTGGTCATCTTCTAAAGTTACTATGGCCTTGTCTTGCAACTTTCCATTGAGGAGATCTTGTGCCCCTTGTTTGCAATTCAGAAGGAGATGTCCAGTCTTTTGCAATAGAAACATGTGTATTTGTTTTTCACATATTTTGATTTCTTGTAAGAAGTGTTGGGCTTGTTTTGTGCAACTAACATTTCTTCTTCATCTGAAACCTTGTTACCTGCATCAAGTAGTGTTGATATAATGTTCTCCAAACTTGGATTAAGTTTACTCAGAGTAAACACCATATTGGACATACTGTTGGGTATGCTATTTTGTAAAATGGCCTTTGTGTCATTGTCCTTTACTGCTTCATTTATGCCAGTCAACTGGGTTATCAGAGAACGAAACTTGCTGATGTGAGTTACTATATCTCCCCCTTCTTCCATTTTTAACCTATATAATTTTTGATTCATTGTTATTTCAGCATATCTGGCTTGTGACCTGAATAGTGTGTTTAGTGATTCCCAAACTTCATTTGCAGATTGCTTGAAGTACACATGATGCAAATAGGGTTTTGATAAGCCAAGACCGATGGTAGCCAAGGCTTTCTTATCTTTGACCATCCATTTATGGAGTTCGTTCTTTGCATCTATTGTCGACGATTCCCCAAAGGTCTCTTTCAATCAACAACAACTGTATCTGAATCTGCCATGTATGAAAGTCCTTTCCTTCAAACTTGTCAATTGAATTTAATCTATCCATATTACCCCTAGGACATCAGTTTCTACCGATAATGCCTCCTTTACAGAAAAACTTGTCACACAATTAATGAATCAATAGCACTTTACTTTTTAGAAAAATTTACTTCCCTCCCTTGAGAATAATCACCCTCTACACCAAAAAAATAAACCTTACAAAACTCCTTCCCTTTTGTTTTTATGATTTTTCACTCAAAATAATTTTGAGTAAAAAATTAATCTCTAGGTGGCGGTGAGGGGCGTCGAACCCAAGACCTCCTTCCACGCTAAATGCCTTACACAAAACCTTGTAGCCGATTGGGCTACACAATCACTTGAAAATAAATATGTGCATTGTGAAGACTCTATTTTAAAGTCTCAAAACAACTCAAATTTGTTTTTAAAAATGAAGTTTATCAATTAAAACATACCTGACTTGCTTTAGGGTTTTTGATTTGTAGAGGCGTTGCCAGATGAAATACATGGCCAAATTAGGTCTGCTCACCAATTATTTGAAAGCTGAGCTTGTGGAGATCAGAGTGCAATTTGTAGGAGTTTGATATAACAATGTTGATGTCACAATGCACAAATCAAGACAATAGACTCCAATGTAAATCCGGAATGTGGCGTGTAGCAGAGTTGGATTGTTGCTGAGTTGGGCAATGCAACGAACTAAGACAAAGACAAGGCGGACCTGTTGAGCCTAGGAAGTGATGAGAAAGCTGCTGTCATGTTTGGAGAAGATATGCGGCTAATGTTTTCAACATTTCTCCTTAGCCCTAATCTGGGTTTTTCTAATTGTTTGACAGAATGTTCCCAATCTTGAATCGAAAAAACCCAAAAAATATCTCAAGAACCCATATTACGAATCTTGAGATACAATCTGTTTATCAGTAGTTGTTTTTATTTGACTAAAACTGCAAATACTTCCCTTTCCAAAACAAATCTGCAAACCCTTCAAACATGAATTTGTACAGCCTGATTGTAGAGCAAATCTGAAACTCCTTGTAAATATGGAAACCAGCAACTAGAAAAATGAATATCAATAATGATTTGTATGTGGTCTACATCACAAACCAATATTGACAAAAAATGAATGAAGGCCTGAAAGAGAAGAGTGATGCTTGTGGTCCTCACAACAAATCTTCAATACTATCCAAGGCCTAAAGTCAGAGAGGTTTAGGGAACCCCCTGTGATACCAAATGAGAACAAAGCACCAAATTTTGTCAATCAACTTCAATTAGCTATTCAATGTGAGAATATTACATATATGGTCGAGATTTCTCCTAAAAGAAAGGATATCTCTCTTATCTGAAATATCTTTCTTAATCCCATAATCTTCTCACATCCTTTATACACTCTTATCTACTCTATTATCTCTCACACAAAATCTCTATGTAAGTTGTTTTACAACTCACTTATTACCTTCTGCACACAACATGCTTCACACTAATATAACACTTATACCTACAAAGTATTATAATAAAATCACCCATTTGAGCACTAGTTCACTTATTTTTCTAACACTAGCATCACGATCAACTGGGAACATCATGTTCTTGGTGCGGTTATGTTAACATTGATTGTTTGGTTACATTCTTTAACAACTCAAAACTTTTCTCAGTTGCAACTGTCCATTTTGAATTTTTTCTGTCACCTCTCATTGTTTCAGTTATGGGTGCACAAATCCCGCCAAAGTTTTTAATGAACTTTGGGTTAAAAGTAACCAGCCCATGAAAACTCCTAGCTTCAAACATGTCTTTTGGTGTTGGCTGCTCTAAAATGACTTTCACCTTTTCTGGATCCATCCTTAGTCCGTCCTTTGAGATCACAAAGACCGAATAAACCAACTCGGTATTCATAAAACTGCATTTTTTTCATATTTACCAGCAACTTCTCTTCTTTTAATCTTTGGAACACTTGTCTCAGATATATAAAATCCTCTTTTTTTGTCCCACTAAAAATCAAAATATTATCCAAACAAACAATGACAGATTTTAGTTTGCCAAGATACGGTTTTAAAACTTCATTTATGAGTCTCATGAATGTACTCGGTGCATTTTTAAAACCAAATGACATAATCATCATACATACGGTCTTTTCTTTGTCTTAACTGTTGTCTTCCACTCATCACATTTCCAAATTTTGATTTGATGATACCTACTTTTCAAATCAATCTTTGTGAAATGTTTTGCTCCATTCAAGCAATCCATCAATTCATCCATTCGAGGTAATAGAAATCTGTACTTAATTGTTATTTTGTTTTATGGCTCTAGAGTCAGTGCATACACGCCATTCTCCACCTTTCTTGGGTGCCAATCAATGTTTTAAAAATCGGAACCGGACTCGGAACCGGCCGAGGGTCGGACCGGAACGGAACTGGAACCGGACGGTTTACTAAAAAATACATAAAAATTTATATTTTTAATGAAAGCAATATATTTGAAAGATTAAAAACCATGATTCCAACAATTACACACAAAATATGCAAAGCTTGCTCTTGTATATATGTAAGAAAGATGTTTATAGCAAAATGGCACGAACTCCAAGTCCAATACACAATACATATATCATATATGAGATTCCGAAATAAAATACATAAACAATGAGGCTCTAAATGGCCTCCATAGTCCGAGACTCCAAAAAAACATGCTATGATCATTGATACATTACAAATACTACAAGTTACAAAACTCTAGAATAAACTAGATGACATCAATGATCAAACTCTGCACCGCTGCTAGAAATGGGATCCTCAAGGTCATCCTCATCAATATCATCACCGACCTCTGGCTCTGACTCGGACCCATCCAAGTCCTCAGGTACATCTGCAACAACTGTATTGGCACGGATAGTAGCACGAGTGCGACTAGTGCCTGCTATGTCTCGTGACAATGGCGGCGGTGCTGCTAATGGCTCATCATCCTGATCCAAACCCATCCACCCCAAGTCATCGGGATCAAACTTTGCTGGTTGATTCTTCTCTACCCAATCTGAGGTTGGATCTATATCATCCAAGACAATGGGATCTGTATCAGGTCTTCAGTTCAGCAACTGGTTGCACCTTAGCCGAAGGTTGTACTGCACAAAGAAAAGATCATTCAACTATAAATAGAAAATGTAATAAAAAATAGAAAATGTAATAAAAAATAGAAAATGTAATAAAAAAGTGTATTTTTTATTGGAAAAGCCGTTTAAGGCTATGCAAGCCATGACTCGGCCGGTTTGGGTCGAAACCGGACCGGTTTGACTGGTTTGAGGCCAAACCGGTTAAACGATCCGATTTTATTGCCTGTCGATGCAAAAAAAGGGTAAATCGGTCAAACCGGCCGGTTCCGGTTTTGGTTCGACCGTTTTTTAAAACATTGGTGCCAATATTGCTGGAATTGTACACGGGCTCAAGCTTTATTTGATCAAACCCTTTTCTAACAATTCTCGCACTTGACTATTCACCTCTTCATTCTTAGTGGGTGTCAATCTATAGGCTTGGTTTGGCAAACTAGATCTGGGAATCAAATCCATGTGATGATTGATGCTCCTCATGGGTGGTAATCCTTCCTGTGGATCATTGGAAATGATCTCTACATCTTCAAGCAACAAATCCTCCACTTCAATTGGCATTTCACTTGCCTTATCTGCTGTCCTAACTTGTATGGGTTCGGGTTTGAAAGCAAATCATGCTTTATCTTCTTTACCACTTTCAAAAACTGTTTTCTAGAAACAATCAGAACATTAGGACTGCTGTTCACTTCCTCCTCTTTGCCCTTTGATGGGTTCAAGATATACTTCTTTCTTTGCAAGAGTAGGTATTTTCCATATCGTCATGTATGGCCTTTTGATTAAATTTCCATGATCTACCCAGCAACACACTGCATACATCCATGGGCATGATATCACACCAAGCTTCATTTCTGTATGAATCATCAATCTGAAAATTGGCCAAACATTGTTCATTTACTAAAATTTTATGTCTTTTTTGTAAAACCATGTACAGATTTGGGTGTGTCACTCTTTTTAACCCAAGCTTATCAACCATTTCATTTGAAACCAAATTATCTTTGCTACCACTATCAATAATGAATTTGCAGCACTTACCTCCAAATTTGCAAATGATTTGGAAAATATTCTTCCTTTGTACTGGTTCATTCTTCTCCTTTTTGAGTTTTAGCGCTACTCTTCATCATGAAATCTTCTCCATGTTCCACTACTTCTGTATGAGCAGGTGATGCAACAAACTTTTCATCCTCTTGTACAATATGAGTGCTGGCCTCATTTCTCCAATTATTGTTTTTTGTATGTGGACTCTCATAATATCAGTGACCAGCTTGTCCACATCTAAAGCATGTACCTGAGAATCCTCTTCCTCTACCATACTGTCCTCTTTCTCTTAAAGGGTACGGTCTTCCTCTTGGTTCATGATTGTGATTGTGAGAAGTACTAGCTACTCCCTCACAAGTATGTTGTCATCTTGGCAAAATTCATTAGGCCTGACTAATTGGAGAATAGTATAGAACCCATATTGAAAGGGTTTCAACTTGTGCTGTGGTTTGTTTTGAAACCTTTATTTATCCAAGCCTAACACAATAATCAACTTATAAAGAATGAGGTACTTGAGGCTGATTAGGGAGTCCTTTCAATTTGGCTCAAGTCTACTAGAGAATATTGTGAATTTTGGTGTAAGGTTGGTCAAGTTCTGTGCAAAAGAAGAAGATTTTTCTTGTTCATGTTGGAGGAATGCACCCTAGAGTTGGAAGAGCATCCTCAATCTCATAAGACACCAAAGGTTGGAAGCCACAGGGAAGTCACGAATTTCTAGACAAGATTTAGCTTTGACTCTGCAGGTTAAACTGAAGCGGCTTTATAAGGATTTGAATTCTTTACCCTTTGGGATGCAGGTCCAAGTGCTTTCTTATCTTGCTTATGTAGGGAGATGTTTTACTTGTAATCATAATACTAAATGTGAATCTTTTTTTTGGGGAGTGATATAAGATGAGTTCCTTCAAAAAACAAATTGTGGTACAAGGAATAAACATAGGCATTTTGAAATCCAGGACACAACCATGAAGATGTAATCATGTTGGCATTGAGCATTGAGAAAACTATTAGTAAAGAATCTGTAATTAGATTCTTGATTTGTAAACTCCTACGATTGCTTGCTTAGCAAAATTCACACTATCACTATGCCATTTTACTTCAAAATGACAATTTGAATGCTTGGTGAAGCTTAAAATCAATGCAATTTTGTGTAGGAAACATATAACAACACATAATGTATGAAATAATAATGACACAAGGGATTTTGGTTTGGAAAACCCCAAGATAGGGTTAAAAAACTAATTAGAAGTGGAAATCGTTTAACTTCCTATCTTCTTATGGCCATAAGACAAATTACAAAGAGTTCATAGATCAAGTACAACAAATGCACTGCTATCTTGCTCACTCAACTTCATTATGTTCCTTTCTTCAATCCTTCTCCTACAACCAACTGAAGACCAACTATGATCACCCTTGCCTTCTATGAACTCATGCCTCCTATTTATCATGCTTGGAGATGTCCTTTCTTATGCTTAAGGATCCTAACCACCGCAAAAATTGAAGAGAGTGTTACCTGCCATTATTGGACATATACAGTACCTGTGTCACAGGGTTCAACGAAT
Source organism: Taxus chinensis (assembly GCA_019776745.2). Taxonomy (NCBI): domain Eukaryota; kingdom Viridiplantae; phylum Streptophyta; class Pinopsida; order Cupressales; family Taxaceae; genus Taxus; species Taxus chinensis. The sequence continues at coordinate 82,188,994 of CM034150.1, read as the reverse complement.
TTCATCCACGAAGTTCGAAATTCGCCATTTTTTAAGGCTGTGGAAAAATATTGGTGAAGTTTGATACAGTTCGGCTAAAAAATGCAGGGAAAAATCATATTAGAACTTCGGCTTAAAAACAACAACGAAGAACAACAAGCAATTATGCGGAAGTGTTGAGCATGAGCATAAAAATTGCCCTGTGAGGAAGTGTGCCCTAGGTCTCGGCTTTGATATATACTGCAACATAGTCATCCGATTGTTATAAGACATTGTTCTTCTGGTCTTGGATGAAGCTTTTGCTACCAATTCGAAAAGCACAAAGGATTCTAGCTCCAATCTAAGAGATCGCGAGGATATTGACGCAAATTTACACCGAGCCATTAAACATGATGCACGGTCGAAAAAAGATCCAGGTCTCGCTGCCTTTGTCCTATGTTTTTATAAAGAGTAGGTTGTTAACTTGTTATAAAGTATATTTTTATTTTATGTTTAGTAATTTATTTGTTTATTCGTTAAAGATTATGCTTTAAAGTTTTATTTTATTTTTCTCATTTACTTTTAGTTACGTTTTTATATATTTTAGAATTTTGTCTTTTACTTTTATTTTTAATTTATATTTTATATTTACTCTTATGTTTAATGTATTTTCATCATTGATTTGTCATATATTTTATATTTACTTATATGTTTAATGCATTTTTTTAATATTTTAGTAATAAAAATATATTTCATTAGTCGAACATAATGGCAATTTTTTTTAAAACTTTATTTATTGGCGAACTTGAACCGAATTTTATCCTCGTTGAACTCGAACACAAACTCAAACCTTGTGACTTAGTACGGTACAACATGAGAAATTTCCGTTATTGTAGAATGGTGGTTTTGAAACCATCCTGGCAGTTTTATAATTGCCGTTCTACATATATCGATAGTTACGCAATTGATGCTCTGCATGAAGTGGCAGTTTCACCATCCTACAATAAATATTCTTTTTTAAGCCCTACAACTGACTGAAACCAGGTTTTCTTTGATTGGATGATGAAGTAGTGGTTTTCTTGATCCCTACGGATCATGCCTATCTTTTGAAAAGCTTTTGGTCCCAAAAAAGCGTAATGGGGGAGGAGATGTTGGTACAACTCTCCTACTTTCTCCTTGAGGTACCATCTGGCTTACCTTTGTGTCTTACCCTTGATGCCAACTTGGCAAGATGTTTGTGGTCCTGTGTGAGTTTCTTTGACTTTCCATTGCAACTACACCCTATGTCAACTCCCCTTGTGCAATCAAACAAAGTCTTCTATCCAGGGTTGTAGTCGATTCATACAACATGGATGGTTCATAAAGGTGCAAGTTTTTGTAGTTTACTATTGAGTACATCCTCATGATATAGGGAAGGTCAAGCTTGAAAGCATTCTCTTCAACTTGCTCCAGGACGGTAATGGTCCATACCTTAGAGGTTTGAGTTTTCTAGCTTGTCTTTGAAGTCTTTCCTTGATCAAGTATGTCCATACTTTATCTCCCACTTTGAGCATGTGCTCCTTTAAGTGCTGGTCATGTCTAGCATTTTACTTGGCTTAATACTTCTCCAATTGCTCTTTCACCTTGAGATGGATTTGCCTATTCTGAATCCTCTCAGTGATTTTTTCTGCACTAGTTACTTTTGAATCTTGCTCTTCCACTTCTTGATGTCTCATTGCAATATCAAGTGGATTACTTTGAGCATATGCTCCTTTCAATGCTGGTCATGTCTAGCATTTTACTTACCTTGATTCTTATCCTATCGCTCTTTCACCTTGAGATGGATTTGTGAAAGATCACCAAATGGGTCTCTCTTGTTCTCCAACAATATTAGATCAATTAAAAACACCAAAGGCTGATTTATGACTATTATGGCAAAAATCTTAATGCAGATATGAATTTATTTGAGAAAATGCGACTAGGGTTTTAGATCGATCTTAATGCAAATGATACCCAAAAATTACGTTTTCGTTCCCAAATGATTACTCGAATATTTAGCAACTGAATCATGCAAAAAACTGAATTTATTGCAGCCAAAACAACCCAGAAATCAGATCTGAAATCTGATTAATATTTTCCCTGGAAACCCTTACAATATACTTCAGAAAATGATGAAAATACCGCGATTTGGTTTATAATATTATGGAGAATATTTGACAAGTATTTTTAAAGGGAATACCTCTAGAAAATGCTGCCAAACTGCCCACAATAGATCGATCCAACTGCTGCCCAAAAACCACTGAAAATACCTTCAAAAACTCTTCACAAACACTGCTGAAATAAACCTGGAAAATCTGATTAACACGCTGGAAATTTCTTAGTGAAATCCCCTCTCAATCCCTTGGGGTTTTCGTCCACAAGAGAACTCTTGGGGTTTTTGTCCACAAGAGGTATAAACTAAGGTTTTTCGTCCTTAGAATATAATTTGCAAAAGCTCAAAGCTGAAATGCAAGAAAAATTATCATATGAAAAATTTGCCATATAGAAGAGGCAAGTCAACTTCCCTTTTAAAGGAAAAGAGCCAACAACCAACCTCCAAATCAGCCAATGAGCTCACATGATTTTTCCTATGCAAACATTTAATGTTTTCCCATATTAAATGTTTTTCCCAACAATGTTTCCCTCCTAGTGCAAGTCGCATTTCTCTAGGGAAAATACATAAATTAATTATGTTTTTATCTTCCCTAGGCTTCATTACTCCCCTTTGGCCCAAGTCGCCATTATCCTTTCTAGGAGGATTAAAATATAATAAATCCCTTTACAATGACTTTTGCCCCTTAAGGCAAATCGTATTTTCCATAGGGATTACAATTTATTTTTATTAAGCTCAATAAATTAATATAATTGCTTTTATAATTTTATTTTATTTTTTTATAGCACTTTATAATAATTTATTATAACTTAAGTCACCCTTATATTTTTCCTTTGGTCGTCGGGTTGACAAAATGGGCCAAAGGTCTTCGATTGGAAAAAGGGACATTACAGTTCTCCCTTCCCAAAATTGCTTGCCCTCAAGCAATCCTGATCTTGTTTTGTCCAAGTGTCATGCACAAGAGACAAAACATGCCGAAGTGATCCGCAAGCCTGGCACCTGTTCCTGTCAAGTGAGCTAAAACTTGCCACCATATTCCATCAACAAGTTGCTCATATATTTGGAGCAATGGTTCAACAAACTCCAAAATGAAGACTTCATCTTCTACCATATCATGCATCTTATGATGAAAATAGATTGAACTAGACAGCAATAAACAAGATACATTATTATGTTCATCATACCTTATGATTTCATCTTGGTTCATAAAGAGCTGAAATTCTTCATCAATCAGCTTGTCTTGAGCTGCTGGTTTGGAGATTGCAACAACCTGCAATTCCAAACAAGTGTCCATGTGAGGCTTCTCCTCATGTGCCAGTTGCTCTATCGAGCCTTCCTTTGTGGGTGTAGACTCCCTTGCATCATTCGTCCCCATCTTTGTTTTGAACTCTTGTAGGTGTTGTCTCGCTTGAGCGGCTATCAATCTGACAGCTCTAGCTTTGGTATTCTATTCCTCACACCTTTTCAGAGTTTCCATTACATCTTCATTGGTTGCATAGACAAATTTCCTTTCCTGCACTTTCTCTCTAGGCTATTCTTCTTCTTCCCTTGGCTGCAACTCTGATTTATCTTCATGTGTAAATGATATGACCAAATTCAAATCAACACTATCAAATTCATCATATAAATTTTTGCATACCTTGTTGGAACTTGAAGACACCAAAGCACTCTCATGAAGAGTTGTATCAACCATATGTGAAGATTCTCAATTCCTTCCATGCATAAACAATTCCACTTCTTTGTCTTGTGGTGTTGGACCTTTGTGAATAGAAAGTGATGATGACTTAGGCCTCCGATCTTGTCTGACTCTCAAACTGTCTCTCGTACCTCTTGACCTAACCACATCCATCAACTGCTGCATGGATTGCATCATCTGCTGATGGGTGTCTACCACTTCCCTAAGAAGATCGCTATCCATGTTCCATGGAAAGCTTTTCTGTCTAACTCCCATGATTCAGCTCTATCACCAACCTCTCGTGGCTGCATCAAATCAAAAACCCTCCAGGTTGGAGGAACATTGCTCTGATACCACTGAAAGATCCCCAAATGGGTCTCTCTTGTTCTCCAACAATATTAGATCAATTAAAAACACCAAATAAAAACTGCTGAATTAAAAAAACCTTAAAAACTCTTTGGTAGTACATAAACTTTCTTATGTACTGTACTGCTCCCACAAAACTCTTGGTCTTTATGGCACTCTTTGGCGTGGGCTAATTAGTGATAGCCTCAACCTTAGTGGGATCCACTCGTAGTTCTCCTCCAATCACATATCCCAAGTAGGCTAGTGATTGTTTTGTAATCTCACATTTTTTCATCTTGCATAACAACTGTTTTTCTTTCAACACTTGCAAGCCTTGTCTCAAATGAGTTAAGTTTTCTTCCCATATGGCATTGAAAACCAAAATATCATCGACATGCACTATGACACATGTATCTTTGAAAGGCCTCAATACATCATTTTTTAATCTCATAAATGTAGCAGGTGCATTCCATAAACCAAAAGGAAGTACCTACCATTCATGCAAACCCTGATTTATCTTGAAGGTTGTCTTCCATACATCCTCCTCCATATGAACTTGATGGTACTTGGCTTTGAGATCAACTTTGTGAAGTACTTAGCTTGTTGAAGTTGGTCCAACAAGCCATCAATTTGTGGAAGTGGATGGTGGTTTAGTGATCTTGTTCAAGGCTTTATAGACTATACACATCCTTTAAGAGCCTTCATTCATTTGTACCATCACAATGGGTGACCCACATGATGAAGTACTTGGACAAATAATCCCTTGTTCCATCAAATCTTGAAGTCGTTTCTTTACTTTATTACTCTTTAAAAGTGATTTCCTATACAAACCAATGTTAGCAACAACTGAATATCATGCTCTATTTCCCTTTTTGGAGGCAACCTCTTAGGAGTTTGGAACACTTCTTGAAAATATTGCAGCAGTCCATCCAAATCTTTCAGTCCTTTGTCAACACAGTCAATTTCAAAAATCTATGAACTGTCCTCTTGCTTATCTTTCAAAAGAAATAATTCTTTTTTTTGCTTATTTGCTTGAAGGAGTCTCTTTGTTTGTTTGGTACTTACCACAACAAGCTTGGACTTGCTTTGATGTGCCTTGATGATGTAGTTGACCCATCCTTGACACATTTGTATTTGTGAGTCCTCCTTATGTAAATAACATCCTTAAGGTACAAGTAAGGGCTTCCAAACACCAGATCAAATGCATAAAAAAAATCACATCTTCTTCTACCCCATCAATGTATTGTGGATTATTACCGAATTTAACTACACTCTTCTTCACCAAAACCAACGTATATGGATGAGGATGATCATATGTTTACAAAGCAAGCTTTTTAACAACTTCATCTCAAATCAAATGGGATTGAGAAATGGTATCAACAAGTGCATTTACCTTACTTTTCTTGACCCGGATCTTGATTTGAAAAAACTCACTCATTTCTTCACTTTCGCACTCCTTATTCGTGTTGGTGGTTGTGCAACTCGACTTCTCATCAATATCAAAATTGTCCTCTTTCTCCACCTCTGATTTTTCTCTCAAAGATGCTATGGACTTCTTGGGGTGCCTATTGGAATAATTCTTGGGGTGCAATTATGGATGCAACTTCCAACACTTAACCTTAGTATGTCCATCTATACCACGATGGGTACAATGGTTCTTTGAATCTTCAATTGTATAAAGCGGTAGCATTTTTCTTACCTTTTCACTTTCCCTTCTTGTAAGGCTTATTTTTGTTCTTTCGTGAACTGATTTGTGGGCTGATTTTGCTTTGGGGTTCTCCCTCTCCTTGCCTTTTCTGTTCCTCAATGTAATATGCTTGCATGCATGCCTCATTAAGGGCCTTTGGCTTGCTTGAGATGACCTGTCTCCTTAGGCATGTATGGAGACCTTCAAGTACTCGGTCAAACTGCCTTCGTCATCCAAGTCCAAGCTCATCAACATGTCTTGTCTATGGAATTCTGTGGTATAGTCCTATATACCTTGACCACTTCCACGTAATTTTCTGATTAGTTTTATGTCCAATAGGATAAAAATTCTTATGTAATAACTCTTGAATTTATCCCACCTAGCTACAACAGGCTGCTTCTTTTCAGAAGATTCTAGATAACTTTCCACCAAATTAGAGCACAACCTTCCATTTGAGACCTGCGAAAGAAATCCCTTGTCTAGTAACCTTATGTACACTAAAATATATGTCCAATTGTTTCAACCATTTGTCTATCAATTCAGCATCTACTTGTCCTTCAAAGCATCTAACCGCACCTTTGGTTTCAAATTTGAAAGGAGTATGTTTGGATGATTTTACCTTAGTTTTAACTTTGGCTGCTCATGCTCATCATTGAGATTTTCTTCCTCACAGGGTTCTTCCTCTCCAATCCCAAGCTCCTTGGCAAGATCATGAACCATCGTGTCCATGGATTCTTGGTTTCTAGCCATGAGCTTACTGTTCAATGATGGTATATGGAGACTTCATCATGATTTACATGCATGATTCTAATGCTGCGAATTTCGTAGAAATATATTTTGCGCTTTCTTTTACCATTTCTTTCACCTTTTGGTTCCAACTTCTTGTCGATATCTCAGGATCGGAACGTAACAATTCTTCCTCTTTTGATCTTGTCAATGTCATACAAATCAGTTGATACTTTTTCACAATACGCAAAGATTTGATCAGCTCTGACACCAAAATAACCTGTAAACTCCCAAGATTCGTTGCTTAACAGAACTTATAGATTTGCACTATCCTGTCCTACTTCAAATTTACTACAAAATGATAGTTTGAACTTATTCAAGCTTTAGAATTAAATGTAATTTTCTGTTGGAAACATAACAGTACTGAAACATGAATGTAAAGTTGTAAACACATGAACTACCAAACATAAAGCATGACACAACAAGGACAACGAATTTTGGTCTGGAATACAAAATAGAAAAAAACCACTTGGAAGTGGCAATTGCCTAGTTTCTTATCTTCTTATTGCCAAAAGACAAATTACAAAGAGTTCATAGAACAAGTACAACAAATGCCCTGCCATCTTGCACACTCAGCTTCTCTCTATTCCTTTCTACAATTCTTATCTTATAACTAGTTGAACACTGAATTTGATCACCGATGCCTTCTCTGAACTTGTGCCTCATATTTATCATGCCTTGAAATGCCCTTTTGGGCACTAAAGGATCCCAAATGCCTCACAAATTGAAGAGACATAGTTTTTTGCTGTTACTGAACTTGTATTGTTACAACAGGAAAAACCGCCAATTATTGCAGACTGGTGGTGAGGCAACCACTGCTTTACAGGAAGTGGTGGTTTCTCTATCTTAATAGAAATACTCTTTTTGGAGCCTTGCAGCCATTGAAACTAGGTTTACTGTGATTAGATGATGAAGTGGACTGATTTTTCGTGATCCCTATGGATCAATCCCAGTCATCATTGTTAATTAGATCCATTGCTATCACAGTAGTTGCCTGTAAAGTATAGTTACTGTTGATAAATTCCACACCAGGCTTCATTTTTCAACTTCTCCTTGTGGAAAATTATTTAGGCTAAGAGCTATATTCAAATGGCCAAGTAAGCTAAAGTAGGGAATCAAGAGGCCCTGCGCTGCTGTTGGCCTATTATAGATCTGATGGTAAGGCTCTATTATTAAAAGCTAAGGTGATGACATTTCAAAAAGTCCAGCCCGTTGTTAGATCTTTATCGACAAAGCTAAGCTAAAAATGCTCATATGGAAAGGCTTTTTTTCATTAGTGGGCCACACCACTAATTTAAATAAAGAGCTATGTAAAAGGGAATTAGCTAAAGCTTATTAAAAAGAGCTCGTGTAAAAGCTATGGATGCACATATTAATTTTTTTTTCTTATATGGTGAGCTACCCAAAGCTTATTTAAAGCTTTCAATGTAAAAAAAGCTTATGGGAGAAAAAGTTAGCTTAGCTAAGGACAAACTATGGGCACCCAAGATTTATGCTTGTTTCCATATCTTTGGAACTCATCCATTTTAAGAAAAACCGGGGCCCTAAAATAACAAATCAGGAAAGGATTTGAAAAGAGACAAACAACTGTCAAAATCTGCAGGCAGCATTAGTAAATATTTGATGAAAAATTTCTTGAGCCACTGAAAATTGCAGTAGCTGGAAAATTCAGAAAGGATCATGATAGCTTTGCATTTAATTTTGTATGACTTCTGTATCTGGGCTGCTGGCATTAATTCTTCTTTTTCTTGTCTTCTCTTCTTTAAATTCTATAAAGAGCTGAAGCTCTCATTGTAAAAGGGCTCTCAATTTTCTCAACTTTTTGAGTTTGAGCGCTAGGTTGTTGCTGTTGTATTTGCTTCAAGCTATAGCTATTTTGCTAGAAGCTTACTGCTCTGAGGCAGTGTTTCAAACCTCTTCTATTGGTATATATGCTCATTATCGAGCCTTTGATCTGTGATTACAATCTGAGTGTCTACAATGCGAGAAGTTTTTGAGGCCTTGAGCCCTTTTGTTTCTGTCTCGCTACTCCAGTCTCATTCCCATATCCGGATTAGATCTCATCTTTGAGTGTTCATTAAATTGATCGTGCCTACTCGAGATTTGCATGTTTATTGATTAGTTGTGTGTTTATATGATGAGCATTTGCAGCACTGCAACAATTTCTGTTTTGGTGCAACATGTTTTTTTTTAAAATTTTTGTTTCTCTAACCCTTGGCTCTCTCCCTTATTCCCCCAGACAGGTTATATTAGATTGTTTTATCATTATGCATTAGAGTAGATCATAACCGTCTCTGGAGGTTGTAAATGAGGCGCAGTCCCACACTGAGTAGACATCCCATGCTATTTTTGTATACAGGTGCAATCAGATCAGATATTTTCAAACATTAATAGGTACACACATGGTGCACAGTGAAATTAGAAATATTGCATTTTACATCATGATATGATTCTTTTTTGGATGGATATTACTAACACTGACATCTTCAACGTCGACAGCAACCAGCATGACTGGAGCACAATAGAGAATAGGCTGGCCAAAAACCTTCCTTCCTCTAACTGCAGTATTGGTGACACCAATTTTATGTCCATCTAGGACAATAGCTCATGTGCACCAGCTCTCTGCTCATTCAAATAGGATCCCGACTGCATAGTACATGCCACATGGTATAAACTACATTTCCAGGATACGGGTATGATACGCGGATACGTCAATTTTAAAAAACCCTTGGGTACGATACGTCTTGGATACGTCCGTACATACATACATATATGTACATCAACTCATTTTACTCATTTTTTAGTCATAAAAACTGAAATAGTAATACAAAACTTGAATCAATGTTCAAAGAATCAAAACATTCAATATACTTAAGACTCTGCATTTTTATTGATCATGTGGCTGCCATACATATGTTATACAAATATCATGTGAACATGAATACGAACAAAACTTGAAATTTGAAAAATATACTAGGATCCATGTTCAAATTTTGAAAACATACAATATACTTAAGATTTTACATTTCATTGTTCATGTGGCTGCCATACATATGATATAGGAATACAAACAAATCTAGAATATATCATCTAGATTTTCCTCAAAATCAAGTTCTTGTGTGCCACTTGCGCTAGCTCCACTCTCATTAACTCCACTCTCTGCTCCTTGCTTTTTATAGCTTTTTGTGGTGATTAGGGTGGTTTATTTTATTCATTTTATTTTTAGGGTTCGGTTGTAGTGATTAGAAAAGTAAAAAAAATGAATTAAAACCTTTAAAAGATCTATCTAGGAAGGGATACGCCACGGATACGTGTGGGTACCTCTTGGATACGTCACGGATACGTGATGACGTATCCGAGAGGTACCCACACGTATCCGTATCTGTATCCGTACCGGATACGTATTGGACAAGATTCGTGGGGGGTCAGGGCGTATCCTGACATCGTAGGGTATGACTATGAACAATGCCTTTGACGACTGCTTGGCAATCTTGGATTGACTAGAGAAAAGCAGTATCAGCGTCGTGAGACTATTGAATTTCTATTTTTGAAAAATGATTGCATAGAGTAGGTTGGTTTTACATTCTAATCTTATATTAAATTACACAAATGGATAGCCATTTATGGATACGTAGTTGCAGTCAGCATCACTTATACAGAGAGAACTACTTTCTCTCTTTAATTTGCATTACATACATATCTTTAGATCTGCTTGGTAGAGTGATGGCCTCTGTGTTAGCAACGAGGGTGTATGAGTTCTTGTGAATTCGCAGGTCCATTGCCAATGCAAAAGAATGTCCCTCCTTGACTACCACAAAAGATTGCAGAGAGGCTGGAGTAACTCCTCTTGTTGTCATCCATCAGGTGGTACCATTGACCTATATTGTTTCTAATGACTCGTCAACTACTTGTGTGCTACCAAATACGGGACTACCCTCAAACAAACCATGTATACAATAGCAAATTTTTTGGGGTTGATATTTTTCATATTTATTTTTTTAATTTATTTTTAAAATCATATCAAGAATAAGATGCAAGAGTTTTGTATCAAACACTTTACACCCAATCAGTATGTGAATAAAATAATTTTAAAAATTATAATGTTTTTAATAAAATATTAAATCAATGATTTTTATAACATTTCTTTATATTTGGAAAGAATGCAGGAGAAATTTGAAAGACTAAAGAAATGATTAGCTGAGCAAAAGAAACTAACTCAATTAAGTGATTCCTATAACTTCCTGCCTGCCAACAAGGACTGATAAGACTTAGTGATTCCCCTTGTGATACACAAGGGGAAGGACACTCCTCATGTTGCCCTTAATTAATTAGCTGGTTAACTGTGTAAAACATAGACTCATTATTCTTGCCAGTGTGTATTGGATCTCGTAACCTTGTTGTCAATTCAGTTTCTAATTTTTATGCATCTGAAATTAAAGGGAGAGTATGCCTCTTTTGTTTTTCAGGCCTCTCTGCTGGGTGGAGCATATGTCTTTGGACAATGAAACAGGATTGGATCCTCTTGGGATTAGAGTGAGGGCTGTTTCAGGGCTTGTAGCGGCAGATTACTTTGCACCTGGATATTTTGTATGGGCAGTGCTGATTGCCAATTTGGCACAAATTGGGTATGAGGAGAAAACTATGCACATGGCTTCATATGATTGGAGGATTTCTTTCCAAAATACTGAGGTACACTCAGAACGATTTCTTTCAGTGCTGTATTTGGTAGGCAGTCCATTCTACTTATAATATATTGTTGGTAAAAGAAATGAAACTCAAAACGTGTCTTTGTTTTTTAGTAACAATTTTCAGTAATTTATCTGTCCTTTATAATACTAATTTAGTTTCTTTCAATGAACAGGTGCGTGACCAAACATTGAGCAGGATGAAAAGTAACATAGAGCTTATGGTCAAAACAAATGATGGCAGAAAGGTGGTTGTCATACCGCATTCAATGGGGGTTCTTTATTTTTTGCACTTTATGAAGTGGGTGGAGGAACCAGCTCCGATTGGCGGCGGCGGCGGCCCTGAATGGTGTGCTAGACATATAAAATCAGTAATGAATATTGGAGGACCATTTCTTGGGGTCCCAAAAGCTGTTACGGGACTTTTTTCAGCTGAAGCAAGAGATGTTGCTGTAGCTAGGTAAGCTTCAATAATGTAAAACCTTACTGGTTCTCTAGTGTTCTATAAATTGTCTATGCAGTTACTCGGCCAAAATTTAGTTAATACCATTTGTAATCCATATCTTTCAGAGTTGTTTCAACTAATCGAGAAAATGGCTATATGATAACCAAAATTTATTCACTTTTTCTGCCTTTCCTCCTGTATGTGGAAGGAAGGCGTGCCAAGGAAAAGTAATAGGCTTCGCTTAATCTGTTTGCAACTCAATTATTCAATGGTCCATGAATTTGGTACGAATATTATATTCAATATTCTTCTGCAAGTGTATTTTAACTGTAAGCTACATAATATTTTAGCAAAAATAAATAATAAATTGAAAAATTAGAGGCTAATTTTTTTAAGCGCATTCGTTTATCCTTTCTACAATAATTTTTTCATAACAACTGAATTATCTTAAGTGTTTTAATCAGGAACCCTGGAAAACACCTTAAATACTGTTATGAAAAATATACCTATTAAAAAGAGTTCTTGAATCATAGATGAAGCCTGGTCCAGTAACTGAAAATTGGCTTTTATTGTTCAATAAGTATCTTCTGATTTTATTGGTGGACGGTTGTTCCAATACATGTATGTGGGCATATACTAATTCAAAACATACAGACACACATAGACACGCGCACACACATGCACACATGCACACACGCACATGCACACACACACACGCGCGTGCACGCATACACACACATGTGCGTGCACATGCACACACACGCTCATGCATACATACACACGCACACACACGGACACGCACATGCGTGCACACATGCACACACGCACATGCACGCACACACGCACACACGCACATGCACGCACACATGCACACATGCACACACACGTGTGTGCACACTCGCATGCACATGCACAACCACCCACCTACCCACACGCACATGTATGCACACACGCATGACACACACACACAAAAGTGCACAATGCAAGGGACATACTATGATCAAATGCTCACTTCCCAACCATTTGACAAGTTTGCCAACTATCATGATATCTCCTCTGATCCAGATTTGAGTTGACAAGAAGATCACATATTCCTCACTTATCAGCTCAAGCTTCTTTAACCAATTTGGTTCTGATGGGGAGAACTTAAAATATGGCTCTAATTAAATCATCATTTTTTTTATGCTGAATAAACCTTACTTCACTCTTCGAAAATCATAAATGTTAGAGGATGGCCCAAATTTTTTTTCAGTTAACATTCTCAGCATGACCTCCAACCAAGGAGCACCAACTTATAAAAAGTCACTGGCTTTCAGAATAGTATTGACTATGACTTGACAAGCTTGACTCCTTTTACATTGTGCTTCTTGAAATTTAAACAACAAAAAACGTTTTAAGAAAACACTTTATCTTCTAGATGAGGTGAAGAAAGTCCAAGTCTCAGTGGAAGATATCAAACTAGAAGTCGTCCAGATAATTAAGGAGAAGCTGCTACAACCAGGCTTAACCAAGCTGTAAGAAACCGGTAGCAGTTAAGAGTAATAATTCATATTGTTTTTGTAGCCATTGATTCACTTTACCAAATTGACTCAAATATACAGGCATGTTGTAAGCGGACTTTGTACCATATGATGATTCAACCCTTCTCCCATTGAAAAGGTTATGAACTTATGTGGCATCAGTCTAGCTTAATCAAGAAGACAACATATTTTAGATTATTCTTTAAATGTAGATTTGAAGTTTCAAATTAGGTGTACCACTTGTTTCTTGATTTCCTTTGGAGAGATCTTCTCAAAATGGACCACCTCGAAAGGCAGAGCAATCTATATGGTCAGGGTGGAATCCTATGTTAAGTGTAAGTGAGCAAGTACTTGTGGGATTCAAGAATAACAATAAATCCCTATTAACATTGACAGGAGAACCAATCTGTAATTGGTTCTGCTGTTTATCAATCTCAATCACAGCTTTAGCTTTATGTCACCATCTGACCTTGAATTATAGACATTGGAAACTTTGCTAAACAATTCTACTTCTTCCCCAAATGCAAGATGCAACTATGCTTCGTAAACATGCAATATGTATTGAACCTATGTTTGAGTAAGTCGTAATCAGGTTAGAGTCAGGCTATTCAACTGATGCATTGAATACAAGATTAAGTGGTAAAGCCCAAGCCAGCCTTTGTCAAGTCAAGTGGCTTAAGATGCAATCAATCTACTTATGGTTGGACCTGATCCTAAAAATCTATTTTTTATATTTTTTGTGTATTTTATATGCTTCTTATTTTTTCATCCCAAGTTGATCCAAAATGGATCAATTTAGTTCAGTAAACATTAGCTTATTCATTTCCTCTCAGATAAACACATTCACACTCAACAATTGTCAAGTTGAAGACCTAAATATCAACCAGGTAAGAGGAAGACAAGGGCAAAGACAATCATACACAAAAGAAGAACTGGAATAATACAAAGGCTATGGGGAATGTTTGGAACCCTAAGAACCTCTTGGGGAATCCTGGGTGGGCCTATGCTGCACTTGTCATCCTATTTCAGCAAGAAAAATACTGGCTCGATATTTGTCAAACTCGTCTGTATGAAGTGGGGCCTTGGAACAGCCATGGTAGAGCCCCCAGGTGACATTGATTCATGGTCAAGTGACCTCTGACAAAAAGCAAACAGGTTCGACAACTACCAAACTTGTCAAAATTCAACCTGATGGAACTTGTCCACATGCCACAATACAAGAACCACAATTGCATAGATGGAAGGAGAATTGATTCCCCTTTCTGACTGTTGAGTTCTATCGTCATCTTAATCGACTGAGACGGCATGCAAACCAAATTCAAACATAAATATGCACAATAGAGCCATTGACAGGCGTAAAAAATTGTGTATAGTTTACAGGAGAGCTTAGAAAGTGTGAAATTCAGTACTGAGTAGGGATTTGGTTGCAAATAAAGTAAAATCGTTGTTGTAGAAGCACGTATTAACTCACAATGGCCTTACGATGCTCCATAGTTGATCATTGTCTCACAATCTTGCATTATTGGTGGTTGGAAAGGAAGCACAACCCCATCTCTGCTTGAGTTTTCACCAACAATGGGTCCCTCTAGGGGAAAACCTTGAGTTCATTCTGTAATCTTCTTTCCATATTTGGCTCAATTCTGTTCATATCCCTTTTATTTCCAACACCATGGAAAAAGTTGCAGCTCTATGTTGAATTCTCATCTCAAAGAAAAGCGTAAACAGAAACAACAATGTAAGAAACAGAATTCAATTTTACATAACTAAGAATCCATTTTGGTCAATTAAACACTGGTATAACCAAGCAAATTACAGATCAAATTGGTATTAGAGCCTTCTGGTGTGCCTTGGTTTGTTTTGTATTGTTGTTTTCCCAGATTTCAGATTCATTCCCTTGACAAGATTGGCAAAAGCAAGAGTTCCAGGTGATTTACTTTCATTGCAACAAGGCATTTCTTGAAGGAGGCGGAATAAAAAGTTAAGATGAAGTATGGAGCATCATGATGTCGAGTGTGCACTGAGAAACAAAGGACTCTCCCATGGATACATTCTTGAAGTTGGATGACGATGTTGCAAGCATGACCCAATCCATGGGTTAATGTGACAAGATGGGTAAATGAATAGAGGCTCTAACATGCGAGCTTGGGATTCCTGTTGCCCTTCCAAAGACTCGTGAGGAGGCAAGAGAAGAGCTTTTCAAAAGAAAGGAAAGAGATCAGCCCCATGGTAGCACAACTCAACCACCCTTCAAAGGAGAAACCATGGTGGAGTGTGTGTCATTTGAAGGAGGTGTATGAATACAACCTTAATAATTGGCTTGCCCCACTTGAGGTGCATTTCGGTCTTCATCAAGTAAGTGAACACCAACATGCTTCTTTTGCATACCCTAAGCTATCTAGTCACACACTCACTTGATGGGAAAGTAATGCACATTCTTTGGCTTGGAATAAATTGCTTTCAGTTACTAAGTGGGAGAAATGTAAGAAACTAATCAAATAACAGTTATTTTATTTGCTATGAAATTGAAAGATATAATGGTGACACTATAGGAAAAGGGAAGTACAAAATGTTCAAAGAATACACCATCAAATCTAGGAGGCAAACAATCCAATTAAGATTTTGCAGACAAAACTGAAATGTGGTGGCGAACTACTGTGGAGGACTTATAGTCACATGAGAAGTCAAGTTTTGATGGCAAGCCTAAGACCATTGATGCAGTATGTGCTCAGGCTCACCACATTGATAAGGATAAGAAGGGACCCCAAGGTTCGTCCTTCTCTTCAAATTGTTGAGGTGCATCAAAATGTCAAGGGAAAAGCTATATGGAAAGGTAAGAGAACTGCCCCCACTCTGGCAAAAACCAAAGATGCTAAAAGTCATTGTAGCCATTGTGATGGGACATATGGAGGACAAATGTTGGAAATTACATCCGGAATTATACCCCAAGAATCACACCAAAGGACAACCTAAGAAGGTTTTGACCACCTTGGTAGAATGGAGCAGCTCTGATGTTGATGAGAAGATTGCTTGCACATCTATTCAAAGAGAGCTATGTTTGAGTAGCAAAGAGGCTCAAGATAGAGGTGAATAGAATGCAACTCTTTTACAGTAAAAGTCAGATTAAAGGTAAAGGTAGTTGTTTACGTCACCACTAAGTGAGACATCAATTTGGTGTATGAGACCTACCTTATGGAAGCTCACGAGAGGATTGTTTCTTTCATTACCCTATATACTATTCATATGGGGCATACATATTATACCATTCTCTGGATTTGAACCCGTGACTCCTCTACGGAGTACATAAGCCTTCACCATTAGGCCCACTCAGGATGTACAAAATAAACTTCACGAGGTTCAAACTTATGACATCCCTTCCTTCAGAGAATTCATTCAACAATTGTGCGACTTAAAAATTCATGATCACAAGCAAATTTGATATCGAAAAAATTAGTAAAGAAGCTTGGGTTGGAGCAATAGAACCTTTGTCATCCATATTTATTGGGATGGGTGAAATAAGGAGTAGAAATTAAGATAACCAAGAAATGTGAAGTTAGTTTTGGTATCAATTAACATTATTGATGAAGTAGAAATAGATGTTGCGCCCCTTGATGCGACTTAGTTGTTGCAGTCTGTCAAAGAGGTTTCCAAGAGCCTGAAGGCATGCCTCCTAAGAGAGTGGTAGAACATGAGATACAATTGCTGATGGATTCACTTCCTTACATAGGCCTCTAAAGGAAATCCAGCTTTGAGACGAACGAAGTGAAGGAGCAACTCCAAAGACTGTTGAACAAACGAGTCATCTGCCCATGTACATCTCCATCCAGTCCTCCCATTGTTAATGTGCCAAAGCAAGACGGGACATAGAGGATGTGCATTGAGTATAGATCCTTGAACAAGATTACAACGAAGAACTGTTATCCTCTTCCAAGGATATATGATCTTTTGGATAAGATAAACATCCCAAGTATTTCTCAAAGTTAGACTTGAAATCAGGATACCATCGAGTAAAGATGAAGGAAGACATATGGAAGACCATATTTGAGACAAGGAAAGGTTTGTAGAAAGACTTATAATTTTGGTTTATTCAATGCAGTGATGCACGTCTATATTCATGAGATTGATGGATGCTATATTGAAACATTTAGAGATTCCTTTGTTATTATATTCTTGGATGACATATAAGTTTTAGCAAAACATTCATGAACTGTTATCCTGTTCCAGATTTCCAAGGATAGGTGAGTTTTTGGATAAGATACAACATCCCAAGCATTTCTCAAAGCTAGACTTGAAATCAGGATACCATAAAGTAAAGGTGAAGGAGGGCATATGGAAGACCGAGTTTGAGACAAGGGAAGGTTTGTGGAATGACATATAATTTTGGTTTATTCAATGCGCGTCTATATTCATGAGATTGATGGATGCTATTTTGAGACCATTTAGAGATTCTGTTATTGTCTTCTTGGATGACATATTAGTTTTAGCAAAACATTGGAAGGAGTTATAATATTTCTGCGAAAAATGCTGCAAGTTTTGAAGGAACATAAGTCATTACTCAATGAAAAAAAATAAGTGCTCACCAAGGAATCACTAGTTTATTTGGGGTATGTGGTAGGACGAGGAGAGTTGAGGACTGACCCAACAAAGATTGAGGCCATTTTCAATTGCATAATCATTCCAATATGACTGAGATAAGGAGCTTCGTGGAGCCTGTCCAATATCTGAGGATGTTCACTGTTTCATTCTATGCCATAGCAACTCCATTGCACTCTGCAATGCAATGGTTTTGGGTTTACCTAATTTGTAGCTACCCTTTGAGATTGAAATGGATGAAAGTATTTATGATATGGAGGTGGTTCCATTGAGAGTAGATAAATGGGTATGTTATCATTCTCAACTTTTCCATGGAATGTTTTTGAGCCATTTTTTCATGAAGCACATGGTAAAGAGTATGCTAAAGATGAAGTCTTCGAGGAGATATATCAATGCTTGCAAGGTGAACAAGGTGTAGATTTTGAGCGAGAAGGAGACTACCACCTCAAGGAAGTGCTGCTCTGTAAGTTGGAGAATCTGTGCCCCAAAAGATGAAAGAATTCAGCTCATGAGAGAAGCTTGCACTCTCAAAGTAGCTGGCCACTTTGGAATGGCCTAGACATTATAAAATTTGCGAAGGTACGACTATCATCTATGACAAAATATGCAAGAGATGTTTCAAAATTCTTCGGTGGACGTGTTCTGTTTAGCACTAACAAACCAAGTAATCAAAAATTGGGTTTGTATATTTATATGGAATTGTAGGGGGTTTTCTTGTGTCAAGAAAGGGGCATGACTCTGTTTTTATAGTAGACTGGTTCTGTAAAATGTGAATACTCGTTCCTTCCAAGAAGACCATCAAGGGTCATAAAGCAACCTAATCGTTTTTCCCCAGCGTTTGGGTGCATTTTGCTTTTCCTAACTCCATTGTTTCAGATAGTATTTCAAGGTTTTTAGGCAGATTTTGGACGACTTTGTGGGAAAAAAGATGGACACTAAACCGAAGATGTCTGAAATGTCCCCTAAAGGACCTATTAGTGCATACAATGGATTTCCCCAAATACCCAACTTGAAATCTATCACAAAAATTTAGTAATATGCAGATTTGGAATTTATTTAAGAAAATGCGACTAGCTAGGGTAATGGAAACCCTCCAAAGATGAATTAAATGACACTTTTTCTATACCAGAATTAAGAGGCTGAATTTAGGAAACAAATGCAGGATAAAAGTACTAGTTTGAAGCTCCAAATATGGCTGATTTATTTATTAAAATTCTGCAAACCCTTGTCTTCAGAAACAGCTGGAAATGAGAAGTTTAGGAGCCAAACACCACTCCAAAAATGATGATTCAGATGACTAAAAATCAGACTATATATCAGCAACACAGATCTGATTTTTATTTACACCCAACACCTCCAAACAATCCTCTAAGTGGGTCGCTTCAGCTGGGAACAAAGAAGAAAAACTTCAGCAACACTTTCCTCTTCAAACCCTTATGAAAATCAGCTTCACAAATAATAAAACACTGCTGGAAAAAGAACCAAGAAGAAGAGGTTTCGTTCTTCTCCTCAATCTCAAGAGGGTTTTCGTCCTCAAGAGAGAAATTCTAAGGGTTTTTCCTTAGAGAATTTTTGATGCAAGCACTAGGCTCAACATACAAAATTCAGATTTGTAAAAATAGAATGAGATGCTCCTCCAAGCAAGTCGACTTGCTTTAATAGAAGAATAGGGCCCAAATGGCCACTCTCACACCCAATCAGAATTTTTCTTTTTTTGTTAATGCTTTTCCCACATGTATTTATCCCCAAGGGAGGTCGCATTTTCCCCTAGAATAAATAAACTTTGCTAAGTGCTTTTTCCCCTTTTTCTATTTTTACTTTATCATTAAGTCTATAATAACTTAATATAAGTGCTTTATAATTTTTCTTTTTCTTTTTGCACTTTATAATAAATTACTATGACTTAAGTCACCCTTGTGTTCATCCCTTAGCCGTCGGGTAGACATAATGGGCTAAGGGTCTTCAACATTGTTATTTTAGAAAGAGGGACATTTCAATCCTCCCTTCCCTTCCTCAAATTGCTTGCACTTAAATTATTATAGACCACAAATAATTTAATATAAGTGTTTTATAATTTTTCAATTTCAGACTTAAGTCCCCCTTAGATGCTCGGGCAGAAAATTTCTTCAACATTGCACCTTCCCAAATTGTTGCATCCTCAAGGGTAGACCCTTCCATTGTACCAAATATTCTTTGATAACTCTATTCCTCAACCTCCTTTCACAAAATGGGCAAGGGTCTTCTCCATAATAAGCAATTCAAATTTGGTTCTAAAATATCAATTTGCCCTTCATCATCAAGAGGACTCTATTCCTCAATCTCCCTTCACGGGACTCTAATACCAATTTGCCCTCATCATCAAGAGGGGACAACTCCATGGAAGGAGAGATATGCTGTTCTAATGCCTTTTTAAGGCATGACACATGGAACACATTATGAATTTTTCTTTGAGTTGGAAGTTCAAACTCATATGCAACATTCCCTAGCTTCCTTATGACCTTGTAGGGACCATAGAACCTTGGTTCGATTTTTCAAATCCTTTCCCTTTGAGGGAATATTGTCTATAAGGTTGTAACCTTAGGAAAACCATATCCCCAACCTCAAATGACCTCTCAATCCTTCGCTGGTCCACATACAATTTCTGTTGATTTTGTGCACGTGAAAGGTTGTCCTTGATTGCTTTCATGATGTCTTGGTTTTTTTGCACCAAATCTCTATCTCTTGACACTCTACTATCCGGAATAATATCCTCCACAAAAGAAAATGCATCATAACCATACAAGGCCTTAAAGGGAGACATACCAATAGACATGTGGTAGGAAGTGTTGTAGCAAAACTCCCCCAAATATAGCCATTTAATCCACGCTGATTGCTGCCCTTTAACAAAGCTTCTTAGGTACCCTTCTACCCATTTATTGACAATTTCAGTTTGCCCATCTGTTTGTGGATGGTAACTTGTACTTGGAGTCAACTCTGTGCCTGCAAGATGGAAGAGTTCTTGCCAAAAGGAACTTAAAAATCTATTGTCCCTATCACTCACAATATTCTTTGGTAGCCCATGAAGTCTGAAAACTTCTTTGAAAAATACTCCAGCTACTAGAGGTCCATCAAACTTAGTGGGGAGAGGAAAAAAATGTGCATACTTAGTCAATCTATCCACCACTACATAAATGACACTCTTACCTTGAACCAAAGGAAGACCAATGATGAAATCCATAGAAATACTCTCCCACTTTTGATTTGGAATGGGTAGAGGCTGCAAAAGACCTGTTGGAAACTCATGTTTGCTTTGCTTTGTTGGCATGTAAGACACTCCCTTATGTGTTGAAGCACCTCCCCTTTGAGTCCCTTCCATACAAACTTCTCTCTCACCTATTTTTATGTCTTAAAGTAACCTGGATGACCAGCCAAGGGAGAATCATGCATAACTTCTAAAATTTAACGTTTTACCTTAGATTCAGGGACCAAGATGACTCTATTTTTATAGAGTATAATGCCATCAACCACTTGGTACTTTTTATCATCAATTTCTCCCTCTAGGACAACACAAGCAAACTGATTTTTTGCATACTCTGCTGTTATAACAGCCCTCCAATCTACTGTAATTTCACTCATAGAGCAGCAGTATGGTTTCCTTGATAATGCATCTGCAACTATGTTATTTTTTCCCTTCACAAACTCAATTTCAAAGTCAAAAGATTGTACTTTGCTTACCCATTTCTGTTGCCTATCATTTAAATCAGTTTGATTAAGAAAGTACCTCAAACTATTATGATCTGTTTTCACTACAAATCTGCCACAAACCAGATATTGTCTGAATTTCACCAATGCATGCATGATTGCCAACATTTCTTTATCATAAATGGAATACCTCTTTTCAATATCTTTGAGCTTCCTACTTTCAAATGCTATGGGGTGTTTATTTTGCATCAAAACAACCCCAATTCCATCCCCTGATGCATCACACTCAACAACAAAAGGTACTGAAAAATCTGGGACATCAAGTACTGGGCATGAACTCATTACCTTTTTGAGGTTGTCAAATGCTTGTTGGGCTGATGGTGACCAACTGAAAGCTCCTTGCTTTGTCAAATTTGTTAAAGGGGCTGAAAGTTGTGAAAATCCTTTCACAAATCTGCGGTAATAGCTACAAAGACCCAAGGATCCCCTTAGTTGAGTCAATGTGGTGGGAAGAGGGCAATCTATGATAGCTTGAATCTTTTGTTGATCCACGTGCACCCCTTTGGCATTGATGACATGTCCTAGATACAAAATTTCTTCCATGCCAAACTCACATTTGGATAACTTTGCAAAAAGAGATTGCTGCTCCAAAATGCTTAAGACCATGTCCAAGTGCCTCAAATGTTCTTCCCATGATTTGCTATAAACCAAGATGTCATCAAAAAATACCAATACAAATTTTCTCAAATGCTCCCTAAAAATATGATTCATACATGACTGAAATGTAGCAAGGGCATTGGTTAACCCAAATGGCATCACTAGAAATTCAAAATGACCAAAGTGACATCTAAAAGTTGTCTTATGGACATCTTCATCTCTTACCTTAATTTGATGGTAGCTTGATCTTAGATCAATCTTCGAGAAGAATATGGCCCCATGCAACTCATCAGGCAACTCATCAATTCTTGGTATTGGGTATTTGTTCTTGATTGTCTTCTTATTCAATAACCTATAAACCACACCCATTCTCATAGTCTCATCTTTCATCTTTACTAAAACAACTAAAGAAGCAAAAGTAATAGAACTTGGCCTTATGCCCATGTCCAAAACTCCTTAATTACCTTTTCTATTTCTTCCTTAAAAGCTCTTGGGTGACGGTAATGAGAAGACATAACCGGAGTTGAACCTGGTTCCAACTCAATAATATGCTGAAATCCTCTATCCGGAGATAATCCGTGAGGTAAGTCTGAAAATACTTTATTATGCTTATCAAAAATTGACTGAATATCAACATGATATGATGGTTGAGATGAAAAAAAAGATGTATCCCTTACCAAACAATGTGCAGCCCATGCAATCTGCCCCTTTTTGAAAGATCTCTCCATGCTTTTGGCTGTTACGACTTGTGGAGTTCCATTCCTTATCCCTTGCAAAGTGACTTCTTTGTCTTGTGCCTTGAATTTTAACTCCATGGTTTGATAATTTTGGGTGAACTCACCCAAAAATTGCAACCATTGTACACCCAAAACATCTGTTTCAGCAATACCAATGACATAAAAATCATCACATACCTTGTGCCTTCTTAGAGTGATCTCTAGTTGGGGAATCTTCTTTGTGCATGCAAGAATATATCCATCCGCCACTGTTACATTAAATCCTTTGAAGTCTTCTACCTTCAACCCCATCCTTGTCACTAAGCTCTCATAAATAAAATTGTGAGTAGCCCCACTATCAATCAATGCTATGATTATTTATCCATGAAGAACATGCTTGACATGAAAAACATAGTACCTTGGTGCTCCAATAAGGTGGCTAATGTTCCATCCGTAGGAACCTCATTTTCTCTTTTGCTTGGTCTTCTTCTTCCTCATGATCAACATTCTCTTCTTCATCTTCTACATCTGAAATTACTTCACTATAATGGGTAGTGCCTTTTGGAAGGCAACGGTGGCTAGGAGTCCAAGGATCTTTACATGTGAAACATAATTTTTTCCTCCTAAGCTCATTTCTAGCCTCAATTTCCTTGTTCTTTCGACCCCAATCTTTTACATCAAATTTATTTTGAAAAAACTTACCTTGCTATCCAAAATTTGGTGCCTTTGGACCACTTGATGAAGAAGCCTCTGGCTGTTCAAATCCTCCTTTTGGCTGCGTAAAAGGTGCTGATTTTTGCTGCTGCCCATATCGTAGATTTCTACCTCTGGGAATTGAACTTTCCAAGTCTAATGCCTTCTTAATGACACCTTGTAAGGATGGGAGGCTGAATGCTTTGGCAAGACCCTTTAATGGTTCTCCTAACCCTTCAATAAATAGTAATACTAGTCTCTTTTCGCTGATATTAGGTACCATGACTGCAAGCCTTTGAAAATCAGAAGTATATCTTTTTAAAGATCCTTCTTGCTTGAGTTGGGCTAGCTCTCCAAAGTGCATGTCCGAATTTGTTCTATCAAATCTTTCAATCAAGTATAAGTTGAATTCTTCAAGGGTAGTAATTGAACCATGTCCTAGGGTGATCAACCCATGGTACCACCACTCATGCGTCACTCCTTCCAAATGCAATGTTGCAAATTTGAGGGCTTCTTCCTCATACATTGGATTTAAAGAAAGATATGTGTCTAGCTTTTGTAGCCAAGCTCTAGTAGAACACTTATCAGATCCATCATAGGAAGGAAGAGTTACCTTACCCAACCTTTGCTGAATGTCTCTCCTTGGTTGTTCTTGTTTCCCTCTTCGATTTCTTTCTGACCCTTTGCTATTATTTACTTGGCAATAGTCACGGAAGGATAACATCTCTCTCACCTTGTAGCTCAGATTTGCATACTCATCACCCCGTGCTTCCACATCATCAACATCATTTTGGGCTTCTTCTTCAACTGGTTCCTCTCTTTGTAGGAACTTGGCTCTGAAAGTTTGATGTGAAACCTTGGAGGGGGTCCTAGTTGACCTCGTAGAGCTCCATTCTCCATTGTTGGTTGCTCCTTGGTTGATAGATACATTGTTCCCTTGTAGAATCTTGACCAAGTCTTTAATGGAGCTAGTAAATGCTTCACACATTTCTCTTTGATTCTTCCTCATAGAATGTTGCAGCTCTCTCTGACTTCTGGCTATGACTTCATGCTTATACCCAAGCTCATCATTGGGAGGAGCCCTTTGATCATGCTCTTCCATTGTCACTTTCTTTGGGGTACTCCTTTGATATACTAAAGGGCTCTTTCCTACTTGCTTTCAAATCTGATTTCTGTTTCTTTTACTCACAAGCTGGGAGGATTTACTGCTCTGATACCACTAAAATGTCCCCTAATGGACTTATACGTCTAGATTTCATTGGGCCATTCGGCCCAACCTCCCAAGGTAAGGAGTATATATTAGTTTGTACTGACTATGTTACCAAATGGGCTGAAGTGCAGGCACTTCCACATGCAAGAGATGAGAAAGTTGCAAATTTTCTCTATGAACGAATCATCCAAAGATTTGGAGCGCTAAGATCAATTGTGAAAGACCAAGGGCCACAATTCATGTCAGGGGCAATCATCTCTTTTGTGGAGACATCAATTGAAACATAAGAAGTCATCTCCCTATCACCTGCAATTAAATGGGCAAGTTGAGGTGACCAACAGAGAATTAGAAAATATACTTACAAAGACCGTGGACATCTCAAGGAAACATTGGGCTCAAAAGTTACTAGACGCAGTATGGGCCTATAATATTGCATGGAAAACAACATCATGGTTTACACCACATGAATTGGCCTATGGGAAGAAACCAATCATGCCCCATAGAATTTGAAATCCAAACATTGAGGACTGCCTCTGAGGTGGGGATCGAATTGACCGAGGTACAGCAAACAACAATTATTCAATTAAATGAATTGGATGAAATCAGGCTTCAAGCATTGCAACAGACTAAGATCATCCAACAACAAAGGAAACTCTGACATGACAAACAAATCAATCCAAAGAAGTTTCAAAAAGGAGACTGGGCCTTACTTTTTGATTCAAAATATAAAGATTTTAAAGGGAAGCTACAAATGAGGTGGATGGGTCCTTACCTAATTGTAGAAGTATATGATAATGGGACCATCCAGTTGCTTCCAATTGATGGTGAAAGGAAAGTCATGTTGGTTAATGGTCACAGACTGAGGCTGTACCATAAACTAGCATCTCGACAAGAGTTTCAGAGAGCAATACAGGAAGATTTAGATCTTCATTGTGTAGGCAAGGTTTCTTTGCTTATCACGATGCAGTCCTGAACTATTATCTTCTAGAAATAAAGAGGGGATGGTTGAAAACCAGAAATGACAATCATCTTCTTTGGAGCATTGGGTGAAAACCAGAGATGGCACCCCATGTTTTGGAAAAAAGAAGAGAAGATTGAAAACCAGCAATGGTGATCTTTTCTCTCCTGAATTCATCAACAAAAATAAAAGGTAGTACCACTTATGCATGGAGCATGCCATCATGAAAGGCGGCGGAGAGGTGTCACACTTAATTTCAAATAACAGTGGAGATTGATAAGCTTTAATATCAAGGTATGCACAATTAATGACCCTTATCATTGTAAGGTTTTAAATTTAAAGTTAAATTTTTCCATCATGTATATTAATCAACCATCTTTTCCCAAATCATATCGCACGTCCCAAAATTCACTCCAAATCTGCCACCCATTAAACGGTAAGGAAATGCCCTTCTCAACCAACTGTAATCAGTCAATTGTTTGGAATTCCAAATGATGGTTTAGCTATTACTGAGTGGACAATGTACCATGAATTAATTAAAAGATTTGCAGTAGGAAGAAGAGAAAACTTACAGTTGGTAGTTGATAATAAAGGGAAGGCAAAAGGGATCAAAAGACTGAGTATACCAGAACCCTGGGTAGGGGTATCAAAATGGTTGATTAAATATTTTACTTGTGAAGGGCAATATGAGATAGTGCTAGGTCCAGTATTGAGGATGCTCATACATTTACGCTAGGGCAAGGCAAAACCCCAACATAAGGTTAATTTGCCCCAATTTCTCTATGAAGCTATCGGTGTGGCCACTGAAAAATTCCGCTGGGGGGCAACCTATCTCAGATTTCAGGGTCTCATTCATTTAATCTGCAAGCATAAGTTTTTGAAATAGAGAAATGGCATGAGATAGTGGCTTAAATTTCAACAATCATACTCTCCCTCATCCACTTCTAACAGACCTAGCAAACGCCACCGTACCTCTCATACAGACCCCGTTATCCCTGAATCCCTAGAGGAAAAGCCATTGACAGAGGAAGAACATGAAGTAGCCAAAGCCATTCAAACATTCATTAGCACTCCACCTGAGTCTCCAACTGAGCCAACTCTTCCACCCATTCCTGAAGAAGGATTGGTTAGGGATAAGAGTAAAGCACCCATAGAAGAAGGCGAACCTAGTTCTCTCGACCTTGGTACTTTGTTGCCCAATGTGTTGTCCTTATCTAAGGTTCAGTTTGAACTTCAAATGGCTCAGGAAAGGAATTGCAAACATTATTGGACGCGAAGGATGCCGCTGTTTCCCAACAATTATCTTCTCAAGAAAAACAGATTCAGGAACTGCATAGTATGGTATCACACCAAGAAGAGGCAACTCTTTAATTAAAACATGCCCTGCACGAAAAAGGAGCAACAAGTATATGCATTGGAATCATCTGTTACTCAGTTGCAAAAAGAACAAAAGCAGGACTTCGTTCAAATCATTGTCATGAAGGGGATGACCAAGTGGATGGAAGAATGCTACCGGTTGAAAAAGGTTGAGGAAGAGAATACAAGTTTAAAAGAAGAGATTGAGTTGCTTAAACAAAATGTTGTCCATGTTAGTCAGTTGTATGACCAGGTGCTCTGCTGCAGACCTCCCTCCAATTTTTATGCCCTGTTCTTAAAAGAACAATTCTTAAAATGACAAATCAATACAGCTAGGGCTTGGTTGGACATTGAATTTGAAGATGACCATCAATTTGTAGGAGCATACAGTGCTGCGAATTTATTATGTGCACAAATTCTTGCTCCCTGAGCAAATAGAAATACCAATAAATCTGTATGTGGGAGAATTTCAATTGAGGTCATTTGTTTCGACCCTAAGACATCAAGGTGAGTGGAGAGATCAAAGGGCAATATTTGCACAGTCAGAGTCTACAGTAGGCCTCTTCACGAGGCACGATTTGCCAGCACCACTCAGATTTTTCAACAGGTTTAGATCACAAGTGTTACTGTCTACGTCTCGTAGACAGGTACATTGAAATTCTGCAGAGCTGTGTCAAGAAGTTCCAAGAGCAAGTGATTTCCACTTTTAATGTCAACTTTCTCGCATCACAACTACAATATCAACCGTTGGCGGAGCCATATAAATGGAATTAATTTCACCCACCAATCTCAGGTGGTCATTAAAAAGGGCCAAAGATGTATGCAAAATTATTCTAGGACTTAAAGAGCAGTGGATTGGAATGTGCTACATGCCACCTCTTTTTCTTACACCAATACCTAGGTGGAACTCAACTAATGATCAGACAGAAGATAGTTATACTACCTGGCGAAAGGATGTGGTAGATAACTTTGGGTTTTCTGATATAACCATCGAAGAGACATGGCAGACATTCACAAATGAGTATAACTGTTCTAGAATAGTAGAACTTCTTAACAGGTAGCAGGACTTGCTAAATCTCTAGTCAGGGGGAGGTGATGAGCCCCATTTTTGTCATGATAAACCTTGTGTAATTATGTTCAAGCCATGCCAGAACCTATTCTACTTTTGATATTATTATGCATGATGGACAAGTACATACTTTATATTTACTATTTTACTATGTTTATGGGAAATTATTGTGTGTACTTATGATGTTTCACCTTGTTAATTTTTTGTGCATAAAAGGCTTGAATATGATGTGGATAAATATTAATTATGTGTGCAAAAAGTGCATATATTGAATTGTTATATGGAGCGCAGGACTTGGTAGATACACTGGTGCAGACTTTGTTTTGTGTGATAGTGCAGGGCTCTCATCCTCGTCGATCAAACGTCCAACTCATCAAAACCCGATTAGTGACACAAGCATGCATGTAGATAACTTAGATTCCAGAATTCTAGCTGACAACATCATTTTCTACCCAGAATCATCACCATTTATCAATCAACATTCAAGCCACAAGAAGAGTGAAGCAATAATGACCGAAGACTCACAGCCACTTCAGTTTCTTCAATCAGTTATGATTTGGAGAATCTTCTAGGGGTGATTGACTCCTTCAAGGAGTTAATCACAGATCCCCTCTTCAGTTATTGTAAATGCTTCAAGATCAAACACCTATGAATTGTTCCCGCCATTAATGTATTACCAAGAATCAAGGGAATTGTTTAATTTAAACAAGTAGTTAGATTTAGAATTAGTCATTCAGGATAACTATGTCCCATGGAGAGACTAGGATTTTTTTTGGATATAAAAGAGAGAATGTAATTAGAGCTGGGGATTCCATATTTTTTCCAGTTGTAACAACATATTTTGAATTCAATAAAGATCAAATTCAAGAGTAAGTTTATTTGTCTAGAAGTTCGGTACAAACCTGATCGAAGGGCAGGAGCAAGTGCCACTCCAACCCATCATCATGCCCTCTAGGAACACCTACCATTGCGTTGTCTCCACTACACGATCCAAATATAGGAGGGGTCCTTCAGGACAACCTTTTCATTGTGGCACTCTTGTCGGCTTTTGGTTATATATAGAGTATTTTGCGACACGTGTGCGCATCTCACAACAGCTCTCAACATTTGTGCACTCCGCACAAGTGTTACCGTGCATCTCCAAGTTGTTTGGGCCATCCTAATGACTTACCTTGGATCAACATCATCATTAATCATCTTTCCTTGACAACGATCCACTTGATTGGTGCACCTCTAGGTAGTGCACGAGACTAATATCTTATGCATGGGTTGTTTTCTTGAACAACCTTTACGCCATTCATTCTAGCATATTGGTGCTTACCCAGGCATCGCTAAACTTGATTAGCACCCCTTGATGTCAAATTTTGTGTAGGATGTTCAACATTTTGTGGCATCTGTGGAGTCTCTTTGGATGCTTCTGCACTCACTTATTGCCAAGATGCATATCGTGCAACATCCAATCTATGCGCATGACTCAGACCACGTAGACACTCCACACCACGTTATGCCATGTCATATGGCACTTCTTGAGCTCATCTTGTGCTTGCACACTTCACTCCCCGCGTTTTGAAGTCCAATCGTCACACTTGCAAGAAGGCAAACTTTCATGTGTTACGGCAGATGAATTGTTTTATAACGTCATCTTCTGTAACTTATTTCTTTTGATGATATATTGAAACCCATTCGACCCAGAAGGGAACATTGTTAGAGTGGAGACCACCAGCAAGATGGGACAATGTTAGCATGCACTCAATATCTAACATGCAAATGGTCATTCTCCAACGAAGTCAAATCAATTATGTGTTACACCCATTTCTGATCATGGGAGTCATCATTCTTAGTCTTTGTGATGATTCATAGCCTAGGAAAATTGGAAAGGAAGTGTTAGCCGTTTTATGATTGTGGGAATTCTCAGCCTTGCTGTGCATTGTACATATGTGTACTCTACCCCATTCTTTATCATTGAATAGAAGTTGTTTGGTTCTGCAAATGCCCCACATTTGAATGTGGATTGGCTATTCCGCATCTTGTTATTAGGATCCATTGCATTCTCTACAATCTGCAATCTTGTTTGAGTAGATTCATCTAGCCAAACTAGCTGTAGTTTTCCCCCCTGCACATCTTGGATGCCTTGCAAATCATTGGTGTTAAGACCACAAGTTTGACACCGTCATGTCATTAGGTATTCACACTAAGTCAGAGAATTGGTATCAAACATGCACTCACCTATCTGTTGTTGTAGTCATGTGTAAAACAAGAAAGCAGAAAAAGAACCCACAAATGAAAGCATCCTTGTTAAAATCTTTGGATGAGAACAAACCCCTGCTCAAGCAGATCCTACATCTCCAAAACCAGAATCAGCAGTTGCAAGAGGCTCTCTAGTCCAAGGAGAAAAGCGCGAGTCTTAACATGGAACAACTAACAAATCTCATGTCTTAAAGCATTCATCTAGCCGAACCTATTCTCCATAAAGCCGAGGATAGACATCTTCAAGTCATGCGAAAGCTACGACAAGATCTTTTTGCACAGGAAGAGGAATTGGCACCACTTGAGGGCAGAAGCCAAGTGCACATAGTTCCAAGTGCACAATTACACGTAATTCTCAATGTGCTAACATGCTTAAGCTTGACATATGATGCATAGACAATGTCAAATGATAGTTTGGTAAGCTCGTGTCATTTTCAACATTCTAATTCATCACCTTGGTTTTCCAGTTTCGAAAAGCACACTGAAGGCATTAGTCTTAAATTGCTGAAGCAAATGGGCAATGAAGGCCCAAGTCTATGTAAATGTGGTCAAACACAATAGACACCTTGACAAAAACCCGTGTGTCAATAGTGTGAGGAAAACCACACGTCTCAACCATGACGACATTATCGTTGAAGGAACACAAAAGACGCTCTAGATACATGTGGCAATTTCCAGTGCAATTTTCATACAACCGAACAATGTCGGGATATTTTTTGGTCTTTGTGGAAGAAGCAACCGTTCCCAATCCACTTGTTGGTTTTCAAACATTTTTGTGCAAAGGACTATTCATTCATTGAAACTAAATCATGGGTGGATGGACTTAGATCGTCGGGGAAAAGTGACCTCCTTAAGCACGTTTACAAGTGCTAATCTTTGCCGATCAGTAAGACATCTTGTTACACATCCGTGCACACACTGATATTTGTGTAGCACACCTTGTTTACATAGGGCATTGTGTATCAACATCTTTGTGGTTGCACTTCATCAACATGTTAGCTTTTTATGCAGAAATGTCCTACATTCACGTAAGCTTCCTAGTTCTTCCTAGAGCTAAAGAGGATGGAGTTTCTCAATTTCATTCTTGTATCACAAAGTTTTAGTATTGGACGCTAGACTCCTGTCATGCCACCGCGTAGAAAATATTGGTATCAAGTGCTTTTTGATTGGATTTCCTCGAGATGAGCAACATTGGCATCACCCTTGCGCTATTTTTATTGGTCCACCCCATATTTTGCTACCAACTATAGAATTGGTAGCAGGCTTGTGCTATTTTAATTAGTTTATCCGAGAAATTGTGCCACTGCAACACTAATATCAAACTTTTGTGCAAATCTTTAGTCGTACTACACTCTTGTGCAAAGTTTGCCATGTTTTTGAGCATACACCATTCATATGACGCGGGTATGCATCAATCGCAATCCATTCTCAAATATAGGGAGTCTTCACACATCCCTTGAGAAGGCAACATGGGTACACATACACCTATCTTCTTAGTGTTAGAGTACAAGGATATAATGTACATACTTCGGAATTCACAGACATCCATAGCAAGTTCTACATCGGGTTGTTAGGATCAGTGGTACATTCTCAAGCACCTTCAGACACACTTTGTACTACCACATGAGAAGATACCATTGCACAAACACTGCGCTACTTTACAATCAACTAGTTGCACATCTCTCAAATATCCGACATCCTACATTTCTTCTTAGGGATTGGAGTCAACATCAACATGCCACTAGCCTTTTTCATTCATAAGATTGATTCCACACGTTCACTCAAGAACTCAAAACCAACAACAATTCCCTTTAAGTGGTGACGAATGATTTGAGCACAGGAAGGTTCCTTCGAGAATACCTTCTCATAGTGTTACTCTTGTTGGCTTTTGGTCACATATAAAATATTTTGTGTCATATCTGCATGCTTCTCGCAACACTCCGTAGAGCTCCTTGCAAAAACTCGTAGTATCTGTGCACCTCGTGCAACATGAATAGTGCTACACAACTCCAAGTTGAGTTGTGCCATCCTAATGGCTTACACCAGATTGACATCATCATCAATTAGCTTTCCTTATTGACATTCCACGCCATTGGTACACCCCATGGTAGCATATGGCATCAAAGAATTTTGTAGAGGTGGTTTTCTACAACCTCCGTGCTATTATTCCATCATATTGCTGCTTCCCTTGGCACCATTGAGCTTAATTGGAACACCTATAGATAAGGTGAAGCACTAAGGAAACATTGTGTATACCGCACATTGCCACACATGCTTGTGCGCACCGTGCAACTTATGCATGCTCATAGCAGTGCGTGCCACCCGCACCACTTCCACCCACCCTTGCACACTTTTGAAACTTCAATATGCTTTCCACGCAACACGCAGTCTTTGCATACAACATTAGACACTTTGTGGAAAACATGGAGACTCTACGCACCCTTGCACAGTGGCCAAGCTCTACGTAAGACTCAACAACCATGTGGACACTTCACGCCATGTCATGCCATGCCTAGTGACACTTCTCAAGCTCGTGTTGTGCTTGCACATCTGTTAGCATACCACGTACTTGGAAGTCTAACTGTTACACTTGCGAGAAGGTGAATCGTCATCCGTTATGGAAGATGAACATTTTGTAATGCCCTCTTTTCTAATTGTTTTCTTGTACTGATATATAGTAACCAATTCTACCTGGAAAGGATCATCATTAGAATGGAGAGCACTATCAAGATGGGACAATGTTAGCATGCCCTGTGTATCTAACATCCCAACGATCATCTCCCAACAAAGACAACTCAATTAGGATGTGTTACCCCATTTTTGAACACAGGAATTCTCATTCTCAACCTTGTTGCGTATATATACTCTACCCAATTCTTGCTTATTGAATAGAAGTTGCATGATTATTGCAATGTGCCACATTTGAATGTGTAATAGTTATTCTGCATCTTGTAATTAAATTCCATCGCATGATCTACAATCTGCAATCCTGTTTGAGCAAATCCATCTAGCCAAACTAGTTGTAGTTTGTCCCTAATGCACCCCCCAGCCCCCCTCATAGATCACTGTTCCTAGATGCCAATGAATTTTTCTGATTGTGACCAGATTTATTTCTATATTGAGAGCCACTGGAGGCCTTACTGACACAAGCAACTTGCTGAATTGTAATTGGTGGCTATTTCTGTGGAGAAACTATGTTGGACACTTTATTTGAAATTTTTGTCAAATATTTGTTCTTTTCTTCCTAATTTGCTATACACTTTTTAGTTGGTCGATATGGAAAGAGCTTTCTCATCTTGTGGTGAAATGCTTTTATCCTCATAGTCCAAAATTTCTTCTTCATCATCTTTCCCATTTGAAATAGGAGGAGAGATATTCCCAAGTTTTCTTTTGTGGACTTTTGTGTTGTCTATATGCTTTGCAAATTTATCTTCCTATTTCTTCTCATGACAATAACATGCTTTCAGATACTTCTTGTAATAATTTTCAAGATCTCCTCTATTAAAATGCTTTCTTAAATTCTTTCCTCTCCCATATTAAATTGATATTCATTCAAATCATATTCTATTGCCTTGAGAAAATGTTTCTCATTCAGTTTATATTCCCCAACCATAATGCAATACTTGATTGGGAACTTCATTTTTATTTTTTTAGTGAACGAAATTGCATTTCCTTCATTTGCCAAGTAACTTTCATTGATAAAAATATAACTAACCCAAATGGGTAAATTGTACGAGTGACCTTCAAAATCAAAAGTTCCTTATCGTGGATGTACCAGTTTGCAATGTAAATCATAGCTCCCATTCTTGCGTTTGAAACTTTTTCTTGAAAATTGCTAGTATGTTCACCCATTGCGTGATAGATGAACTCATTTGCAATCATCGTGCAGTTCCTTTGATAATGGTTTCATGAAACCTTGGATATCATCTTTTTCATCTCCATGATCTTTTTCTTGGCCTTTCTTGTATTGATATATGAAAGAAGAGTTTAAATCATGTATGAAATCAAATTTCTTCTCTCATACCTCGAGCAATTGGTCGTAAATGCATCACTGTTGACCAAAAATCTCTTGCTTCTTTCGATGCTATTAAAAATACCGAACAATCAAGAAGAGAACCATATATGCATAACTTTTCTTATCATTACAATAACATTAAAGGATGGAAGGAAATTTTTGACAATTTTGCCCAAGGACTTGCGTCATGTGTCGTCTTGGGTTTTTTGATTCTTTGTTCGACTCTATAACTTCATCCCTTTTCATTGAGATAGTTTGAGCATTATTTATATATGACCTTGTAAGCCCCAAATTTGGAAAAATACTTATATTTCATGTCACAAAAGAATAAGTATCTAAATAATGTTAACTGTAAAAGCTCAAATTACAAAAAATAAAAAATAACCGTAGAAGCTCCAATTACCTAAAATAAAACTAATAATATAAATACTTAGAAATAGTCGTTTAAAGTAGAAGGATAATATTATTTTTAAAAAAACCAATGAATTGTTATAAATAATTCGTCAAGTCATGATCCATGCAATAGGGTCAGTGTGTAAATTATAATATTTAATAATCTTTGGTCTCACTTGTAAATTATAGTATTTAATAATATTTAGCCACACATATAAATTATAATATTTAATGGTCTCACTTGTAACTCAAATGATGTAAGGTTGGGCATGTAAGGGCATCAATCAATATTCCACTCATGTTTAAAAGAAATCAACGTAATAGTTGGAAAGGACTTATCATGTAAAAGGTTTGAGTGAAGTTGTTGGTTGGCATTTAAACATTGTAAAATATGTAAAAGGTTCGAGTCACGATATTGGTTGGCATTTTAAAATTGTAAAATATGTAAAAGGTTCGAGTCAAGTTGTTAGTTGGCATTTTAAAATTGTAAAATAAAGGGCCACTTGAATTTTGGATTGTTAAAGTGTTGAGTCATTCTTTGAGTGAGTTGTAACAATTAGTTGACGTTGTCAAGTCATGATTAAATTTCACTTTTTAAAAAGATAATATTTTTATCATGTGGGCAAATAAGTATGCAATCTTTCGATGAGTCATGAGTTGGTCATACCATTGTAGTGCTTCGAGTTTGTTGAATCCAAGTTAGTTTGTAGCTGGAACCAACTACTTACTACAAATGTAAGTATAAAACCAAAATGAAATCAATCAAGGGGGAGGATGAGGGGACCGAAATATTTCCTTCACATTGGGGCCAACACTTGTTATATTATATATGCTCACTATTTGTAATGTCCCATTTGTACTAAGTCAACATGTGTGGGACCAACAAGCTCATTTCTATACTTATCGAGGGGCGAGGGGTGCCTGCTAGAGAAGTATATACTGGTGAGGATTGGTTTTGTGCATTTGTCCTCGCTTTTTTATGAGTTTTGGACCATTTCTTATATTTTAGGGGCATTTTCTAAATTTAAGTGGGTCATTTGGAGGCAACATCCTCACCATTATTCTCCTAATGGGGGATTTACACTAAGCGAGCCTTTTTTATTTATGACATTGTTCCCACGTTTGGAGATTTATAAGTGTATGTGTCCATTATAAGTGCCCCAGGAAAAACTTGTTCCTATTACTTAGGGGCTTTTGGAGGGCTACAGGAATGGGACCATATCATGGAACCTAAAGTTGGATACAAGTGTGAGTCATTCATTCATTATCTCAGATCTTTATGGTGAGTGGTTATCAAGCTATGGTTGATTTATTGATGAGAGGTCAAGGTTTATCGACGACTTGGGCATTCTAATGGTTTTACACTAGTGCCATGTTATGTGGTACTTGATTATTAGGTGATATTAG
Organism: Taxus chinensis; assembly: GCA_019776745.2. Lineage (NCBI taxonomy): Eukaryota > Viridiplantae > Streptophyta > Pinopsida > Cupressales > Taxaceae > Taxus > Taxus chinensis. The sequence continues at coordinate 82,152,770 of CM034150.1, read as the reverse complement.
TGTCATATCAAATAAAAGTAATCTTTATTATTTGACACTAAGGCTAGGCACCTAGGCTTGGGATCATGCAAATGAATAAATAGAGGCCGCCCAATCTTGAGAGGATTATACTGTGTTCATTTCACATAAATTAAACCTTAAGTAGGTGGTTATAGCTAGTAGAGTTCATTTATTGATTCAGGGGTGAAAACCCTTGGATCCAGAGATCAAAGGATGAAACCCTTTTGGTTTCTGGTAGGCAATCTCATCTAGCGCTTGCATTTGGGCCAAATTTGTTTTTTTAAATTTAGCAATCTGATTTGTGGAGTGGTTGGAAGTTGGAACAACATTATACATCAACATCAATTCTGATTTGGAAAAGATCTTCTGTCAGGTGTTTGGTTTCTAATTAGTTCCACAGTATTATTATTTCTCTATTGATATTTTTCATCAATAAATTATAGCCCAGTGTTATTATCAGGTTTGCTTTGTTTATGTAGTGCATTGTTCTTTTCTTCATGGCATCATTTAAATTACAAAAAAAAGAAAAAGAAATCAGATCGAGGTCATGATGCCGCCTTATTTCATAACTTTTCCTTATTACATTATTGATTTTGTATTCTTTAATTTTATTTCATCCATTTTAAATTATACTAGTGAATTACCATATGCATGGTATTTGCATGTGGGAGGAAACAAGGCATGAAATTTTCTACGATAATTGGATGCGGTATGTCTGATTACACCATCACCCATCCGTGACAAGGCATGGAGTTTTCTATGATAATGGCATGGGGTATGTGAGATTCCACTATCACCTATCCATGACCCCTCCAAATTCCATTGATTGAAGTGTGAGAGATCCTTGTTGACATCCGTGGCAATTGCAAGTGTGATGGAAAATGAATTACCTATGTTTAATTACAGTTTGTAAGACCATTTCTGTCTAACATGAGATTTAGGTGATTGAAAGGCTTGGTGGTGAAGCATCAAAGTGTGTGACATTGATGAAAATTTCCAACACAAAAAACAACGGAAACCCAAATTAGTTGTGGGCCATCCATCATGCTCTGTTTGGACTCTGGGATGATAATACCTTGCACACTTCAAAATTAATTCTAGGCACGGAATAGCTTTAGGAAGCGTCTCATTTGCCACCAAACCAGAGGTTAGAAGAGGGTCTTTTCCTTGCTTTTGGTTTCATAAAATTATATATTTGCGAAAATATATTAAATCCATGCTGACAACATTCGTGTCTACAAGTCAATGGGATAAGCTCAAGTGGTAAAATGCAATTGGGATTTCGAAGCAAAAGCCCCACGTTCAAACCCCACCAGAGGAAGTACCAAGTGTTGAAATTTTGTAAATACGACATTTAACATGGTGGGTGTGGCAGATGCGATTGGAAGAGGCTGGATGCAAGTCTTGGGTGATTTTGACGATAGATACTCCTCAATCATGGCATTTAAGCCTAAGATTCACTCCACTCTTCGCCTCCCACAAACAAAGGTTTTACCAACTCAATTTTTTTCTGATCTTCACCCACCTAGGATTGATATCACCATATCATTTACCTACTGCACCTTTTGCTTCATATCCCTATAATTCCACTTTAACCCCCAACTTATTTTTAGAAACCCTAGTGTTATCATTGTAAATCCTATGATTTACGATTGTAAAAGAAGAGTGTATATATAACAAAAGAGAGGGAAAGGAGTCATTTAGTGTAGAGAAATCTAGGCCTCGTGATGGAAAAAGGTTGATGGAAGAAAGAAATGTTGGAATGATAAGTGGCGACCATACGATAAAATTGTTCAATGAAAAAATGCAATTTTACACCTCACACCTTCCTGTTATTTTGCATATCACTGTCGACCTACCAACTTGCCTACTAACCTACCAACACAACCATTTCTCAATGATCGGAAATTCTAGACTGATTTACCCAATGCCAACTAACTTGATATGATTTTGCAAAAAGACCCCATCCTGACAAATTAATTATCTTGTTTTTCAATGTTTGTTTGCTGTGGAATAAAATATAAGAGTGGGCTTCTAGGTACAACCAATATTTTAAAAATTAGAACCAGACTCGGAACAGGCCGAGGGTCAGACTGGAACCGGACCAAAACTGGACCGGTTTACCAAAAAATACATAAAAATTTATATTTTTAATGAAAACAATATATTTGAAAGATTAAAAACCATGATTCCAACAATTACACACAAAATATGCAAAGCTTGCTCTTGTATATATGTAAGAAAGGTGTTTATAATAAAATGACATGAACTCCAAGTCCAATACACAATACATATATCATATATGAGATTCCAAAACAAAATACATAAACAATGAGGCTCTAAATGGCCTCCATAGTCCGAGACTCCAAAAAAAGATGCTATGATCATTGATACATTACAAATACTACAAGTTACAGAACTCTAGAATAAACTAGATGACGTTAATGATCAATCATCAAACTTTGCACCGCTGCTAGAAATGGGATCCTCGAGGTCATCCTCATCATCACCGGCCTCTGGCTCTAACTCGGACCCATCCAAATCCTTAGGTACATCTGCAACCATTGTATTGGCACGAGTAGCACGAGTGCGACTAGTGCCTACTATGTCTCATGATGGTGGCGGCGGTGTTGCTAATGGCTCATCATCTTGATCCAAACCCATCCACCCCAAGTCATCGGGATTAAACTCTGCTGGCTGACTCTCCTCTACCCAATCTGAGGTTGGATCAATATCATCCAAGACAATGGGATCTGTATTAGGTCTTTGGTTCAGCAACTGGTTGCGCCTTAGCTGAAGGTTGTACAACACAGACCAGATCATTCAACTGTAAATAGAAAATGTAATAAAAAATAGAAAATGTAATAAAAAAGTGTTTTTTAATTGGAAAAGCTGTTTAAGGCTACGCAGGCCACGACTCGGACGGTTTGGGTCGAAACTGGACTGGTTGACCGGTTTGAGTCTGCCTCAAACCGGTCAAACGATCTGGTTTTATTGCTGGTCGATACAAAAAAAAAGGTAAACTGGTCGAACCGGCCAGTTCCGGTTTTGGTTCGACCGATTTTTAAAACATTGGGTACAACTTTGTATTAATTGGATTTTCCGACATTTTGGGCCTCTTTGCTGGACCCATCATCAGGCCAAACCGGTCAACCGGTCCGGTTTTATTGCCGGTCGATGCAAAAAAAAAGGTAAACTGGTCGAACCGGCCAGTTCTGGTTCCGGTTCGACCGGTTTTTAAAACATTGGGTACAACTTTGTATTAATTGGATTTTCCGACATTTTGGGCCTCTTTGTTGGACCCATCATTAGGGAAAAGAAGATATGAAGCCATTGATGGGTCCAACAAAGAGACCCGAAACATCTAAAAATCAAATTAACACGTAGTTGTACCGAGAAGACCACTTCTATAGCTTACTTATCATCGATCTGTATTTAGCCAACTTATGTTATTTGGCAGCCCAACAAAGATCCAAATCGTTTTATTTTCGAATCTCACATAGATACTGCCAACTTTACCAACTACTGACTAACACTTAGCTGAATATAATGCTCTTCAGCAGCCCACTAAAGATCCAAATTGTTTTATTTTTGCATCTCACATAGCTACTGCCAACTTTACCAACTACTGACTAACACTTAGCTGAATATAATGCTTGACTAACTGAAACTGCCCTTCTTTTTACCATATTTCTTTTTCTATATGCTGTTCACAAATCTATTGCCAATCTCTGCACGATACTTATTCATTTTGACATGATTGGTGGACATGGACCTACTTGCCCAATTGCATGTTCCTTTAGATGCATTGTATAGGCATTGCATCGAACTTTGAATTATATTTAGCCACTTTTTAATGTTTGGATATAAAAGGTTTAGATGCATATTTACCTTCCACGGCCAATTGCAACCTGTACAATTCATATTGCTATGGTCGATCTCTAGCTAAGACTTAAAATGATTTTTGATGATCAATGAACTAGGACTCGCTTGCAAATTTTACACCCACACAACATGCATTTTTGACATTCAACCCTCGTTCAACACATTATTGATTTTCCCAAAACTTGCTTCATCTTAAAAGCTCCATATATAACACGTACTAAAAGGGCCCTCATGATTAGTTGCTTATATCCAACTCATTTTCATATGTAATATTATTTATGCACTTCACCTCTTCCATTTGGAGCAGTGTATGCCACTTTTAAAAACTTTGTTTCCGCCTTATTTTTATTTGTATGCATCTTAACGATTAGAGGAAACATTTCAACCCTTGGACTTGTGAAGCGGAAATCCAAACACATTTGATGCCTGTATTTTATAAATCGTTGGAGGTGTTGGTTTAACTACTCAGCAATTCAGCCTTCTGATGATCAGTTCTACATCGCTTACTTTGAGGAATGAACATGCATTTGTGGGGCCAGATTTTAAATTACCTTCTGTTTTATACTAAGCAATTCTAGGGAATTTTACAACACAGTACAAGACTCAAATTGACTCAAACTAGGATAAATATGAACACGGACTGAAATTTGCGTGAACCATAGAACAGGTGATGATCTGGCAGATACACTCAATTTTAGCTGTCAAAAATTAACGAAACAAGGGAAATCCCTTCATAAAAGTCCCTGTCACGCTACGTATCTCACATAATTGGTTGCTCAGGCATTTTTCTCAGGTGTGATCCTTTATGCTACAGGTTGTACTTCAAATCTCTTCCTTTTCTTTCTTTATCTCACCTTACAATTTTTTGAACATTTGCATCATATCTTTTTCGAGGCTGGTCATCAATTAGGACTCAGTTGGGTCATCATCGTCATTCAAGTCACTCATCTTATTTGTTCAAGCATTTGCCTCGTGTTTGCTCCCCAAATTCATGTTTGAAAGGTACATTTTGTTGTAGGTGGTTGGTGCTAGTATCAAGCCTCCGCTGAACCATTTCTTAACTCCATTTATAGTTGTGTTCTCCAACTTGGAGATCAGCTTCCTCAGCTTTATGTTAAATGAATAAATAGAGACACCCTTATCTTTTTTTCTGTTGTTGATGACTATTTCATTCTCGTTCCACAGTAGCTTGAATTCCTTCTCGATTGCTTTTCTCAACTTTCTCAAAGTATGTCCACCTTATTCTATACTTCAATTCAGTCATTCACAACTCCTCTTAAGGGATACTGGAAATGACCTGTACTAACATCCCTCATTTCTTTGATCATTCATGGTCTATAATGATGTGTTACTCTGTTGGGCAGGGTCCTGATTTTGTCACCTATAAACTAAGGGGGATTTTTTCTGTTGCTTGCCAATGCCAGTCTTGCCATATTACTATGTCGCGTTGGTGGTAGTCTTCATGGTATTGTCCTTTGATCAACTGACTTAGACACTTTGTTTCCTCTAGTAGACTTGGATGAATTTTACCTATGTTTGTACCTAGTCATTACTGCTGGCTGTGATACCTAATTGGCAAACTGCTAGGGAAAAAGATGCAGCCTTAAATCCCAAATTGCCTTGTGGTGACCAGTCTTATTTTGCATTGTTCCTCTTCTCACCTTCATCATTGTTCCTGTCCCCGCCAACGGATTTTTCCACTCTTTACTCACCTCTATTGACAGACCTCCCACTGTTTGGATAATCACTTCCATCCTTGATGGTCCTCAACATGATCTGGATCATTTGTTACAAAACTTGTCACAGAAAATTTACCTGTGATTCTTGAAGACCACAAAGATTTGGAATCATCACTTGCAACCCCAATCATCTGTTGCTCCGAATATCATTCATTGTACTTTAATGCCATCAAGGTCTTTGCTTCTTAATGCCATTTCTGGTGTTGCTGCATGCATTCCTGTTATCAAAAACATCCTGTTTCATAACTGAGGTGGCAGATGGTCTTGAGTCTATTCCATAAAAAAATATTGCAGAGTATGCAAAATATGAGAAGTGCGGACAATCTCTGTTTCCAAACATTATACTTTTGACCTTTTAGTTTGTGAACATCTAAAATGTATACCATAAACACTGTCCCGTAGAGACGCAGCTTACATATCATGAATACTTCTACTGCTCCAAGTCTGTTAGAATCCCAATCTGGCTCAACACTGTAAGAATGCAGGGAACTAAACCCTATTCCCGAGTGGCTTGAACAATGGTGCCAATGAGAGGGCCTGTGCCAAAGAAAGTTCAAGAGTACTTTTCTTGAAGTTGGTATGTCCTCCACTTCACACCTTATCTATCCAAAATGTCATTTACTAACACATTATATTCAGGTATGTTTGTAACATGCCTAACCCCCTTGTTGTTTATTTTATTCCAATTCTCAAATTTATTATTTACGGTGCATGGATAACTGTGGCAGAATTCATCACTTTCAAACAATGCTATAATAGCATTAGCAAATTATTAGCCACCACTACATGCTATTGAATTTCATGGGCATAAGGTGGCCAAAATGGACAATGGCGTAAGTTAGGAAGCAGTGCATTTTCTCTATAGACACTCCTAACACCAAAAGTTTTAAGAATTGCTAGAGGTAGAGACCAAATTGGTGATATGTGCTTGTCTTCATGCTTCAAGTTTTTGACAGGCAGACTCTCCAACATGTCATGCGCATGACTCGTACTTGGGATGCTACCATGTCAATGCTACCAAAAGGCGGTGAAACAATTTGGGGTGACCTAGACTGGTCACCAGAAGAAGGAGATGACTGCCATTTAAAGAGAGAGAGACAGGATGAGGGACATGATATAACAAACTCAAGTACAGAAACACCAAGCCCTGGAGGAAAACCTCTGGCACATTATGGAAGGATAATTTCATTTGGGAAGGATGCAGCAGAACTACCTTCAGCAGAGATAGAGATGAGAGACTACAAGGTAATTTTGCTTTGAGGACTCAATCAATTAAATCTTTCTGCCATATTAGCTATAGATGTTGCAGCTATAAATTTTACCGATTGCTTTCACTTCTGTCTTTCCATTTCACGAGCTTTACAAATTCAAGCAATATTCATGATTGGATATGTCATAGCTTAGAGCATATTTTATTCTACTTGTATATTAAATCCTATCTTAAACTGGATAGCTACCTAAAAAGCCAACAATTATATTTCTCATAAATACCTATACATGCGTATTTTGGAAAACTATGCTAAACTAACAAATATTTACCTGGCTATATTTGAATGCATGCTTTTGGTGTATGTCACCAGCAAGTGGTAATGGCAAGGAAATAGAAACATTTGCGTGTTATTAAGTAGTCATGTGTGGGTCTATAATTGCTTCATTTTACTGTAATGAGATTCTCGAACAACTTGTTTTCCTTTCCTCATTATTACATGACTTTTATTTTTTGCATCAGTCTCTTCCATGCTTCATAACTGTCTTGTAGGGTTTTACTTTATTTCTTGTATTCATTCTTGATTGAGGACCAATCTAAGATTTCCATGTACTTACCACTTCAATTTTTCTTCAAAATTGTTGAAATTGAGCAGTCTTATATGGTATAAGAAATTTTAAATAATGTAATGAAGGGTTTATATTTACATTGTTTGGATTTGTTGGAGAAGGATTCCCTTTTTTTTTTGATATTCCTATTGGTTTGAATTAGTTTTCTTGTTTTTTTACTTTCTTGTTTACTAATAATCTATTTAAACATGGTACATTATGAAAAATGTTATGAAAATTTAGCATTCACATGGTAGTTAATTATTTACCGTATGGTAAATATTATTTATTAATGATAAGTTAATAATATATTATTGTTGTGTAACAATAATATATGTATTGGGAGTTTGCTATACGTGAGTGGAGTTGTTCAACCAAGTCACGGATATATGAGAGTTGTTGAAGCAACCTCCTTGATAATAGGAAATGTTCTTCCTATATATTTGTAATGGTTCGAATGAAGCGTTTATTGTGTAATTGCTCTACCAAATTTTCATTTGGTATCAGAGCCGGGTTCCTTGCAGTATGATTTGTTGAATGGTGGAGGGGCAGTCCTGTGATCTTTTCCCCAACATTCTTTCTCAGGTTCCAATACCATACCTTTCTTCCGTCAAGAAAGAAAACTCTATTCTCACAGTTCTGTGGACTTGTGGAAAGATCTATAATGGAGTCTCACATACGCACTCCTGTATAAATCACTATTTGAGTATCAGCTAGGCGTAGTTGGATACACACACACTCTCATGGATCATCATCAAAGGTCATGGACCAGTGCAGATCCAAAAATTCAGAATGGCAATCTTCAATGTGAGGGTGTCGAACTGTTACCTGTGCAGATTCCAAGCTGTCCTCGCCAATACACAGAACAGCGGTGCCTGTATTTGGTTCTAAAGAGACATGATTGGAGCTGTTAACAAGATCATTATTCAAAATATCTTCCATTCGAGATTCAGATCTGTGATTCATGTTTGAAAATATTTATTTGTCTAATTGCTTCAGTTTTGATGTCTCGAGCCATTTACTCTTACTGGCGTCTTCATCTGCAGTCCGGATATTGTCAACTGTGGAAGGTGCTATTATCAGGTGGTCGGAGCATTCAAATTTGGTGTTCTGATTTCTTTTTGACAGATCTGGTTCTCAAAACGTAGTTGCTACCAAATCAGTCCCCAACACATGTATTCGATCCTTGTTCGCTGCTATAGATCCGTTTCATTTGCTTGTGATTTTTGCACAGGCTGCTATTAGTATATTGATCAGAGTTCCTTGAAGAACTTCAATGGAAATTTAGGGAAGCATTGTTTGCATCTTGATATTCTTCTCTGCTGGCGATACAGTGGATCATGTGTACCTCACGTGCTAGACAGCTACGTGCATAATTTACTATTGATTTGCAGTCAACTATCCCAAGTGCCACTAAATCGGCAGACGTCTTCAACTTCATATTCAAGTTCACATGCATCTCCTCCCTGCACGTAGCATCATTTGGTCGCGTTGTCTTCCTCATTCACATCCTCGAAGGTGCATGCTGTCAAAGTTTCTTCTAATCAACCAATACAAGTCTATAGCTGTAGTCTAAAGTCAAATTGTCTTTTTATGTTTAAGTGGTTGGTTTTGTTATAAGTTTTTAAGAGTTAGATTAGAGAATTCTTTGAAGAGTAGTTATATATTACTTTTCTTATCTCTTAAAAAATCGTAAACTTTTATGTTTATTCATTAAACATAAATTGTAATCAATGTTTGTTTTATGTGGGGAGTCATATAAATTTGTTGACGTTATTAGTAGTCAAGTGATTTAAAAGTCTTCTGGTCTATTCATGCAAAAGTAATTGTCCTTGTCAAAAGTTATTCGTCATTATAGTTGTGTCATCATGTGAGTGTAAAAAGCGTCTTTGTAAAAGTCCAAAAATTAAAAAAATTTGCCGTATAGACGCTTTTTAGTGTAAACTGACATCCATTTTTTGGGAGAATAAGATGAATATTGCATTTCTGATGGATTTTCAAAGATCATAAAAGAAGAAAAAAGTGCTTGGCTTTGGGGGCTCCGCCCCTCGACCTCGCCCTATATTGCAACAGGGAGCATGCCTAGGGCACAACCCCGTGACCCTACAAGGGGCGTTGCCCCTTGACCCCGCTAGGGGCTGCCGTTCCTAGACCCTCGGTTTGGAATTTCAGAGCCAAAGCAAATATTGGTGGGGTAACTCGTCGATAGAAGATGGTTCAAATTTGAGTTCCAAGTTCCAATCCTTTGAGTAAGCAACACATCAACTGGAGGACGGAGGCACATGAGGTCGGAGGTCAATCAACGACCTCTCGTCAATCACCAACGACGAGGTTGCATGAAGCTGTGGTGACAGTTTGTTTTTCTAGTTGTGTGTTTTGGTTTCCGTGTACTTCATTTTTCAGAGTTCCTGTTTTGATGTGCTTTGTAATAAGAATAAAGGTTTATTCTTGTTCACTTGTATATGTGACTATTCCTAATGCAATCCCCTAATGTAAACATATAGCGGAAAAATGAAAATACAAAAGAAAAACAACATCATGATACTTGTAGAGGTTGAACAGTTAGATGTGTTCTTGTTCATACCTAGGTTTGTGGTTAACCTTTGTAAAACCATTGAAGACTGTAATGTAAAGATGGTTCTTGCTTGAGTTCCCACACTGAGTAGGTCACATGTGTTCCCTATAGTGAATGGTTGATAAGTAGATGATTCTTGTCCGTGTTCCCACACTAGTTTGGTTAGATGTGTTCCTGACAATGCATGGTTGATAAGAAGTTGATGTGTTCCTTCTTCTACCTTCATTTCGAGTTATGTGCCAAGATCATGAGTGAGTAGAGGCAAACAAGCTGCAGAAGAAGTGTGAAATTTTTTTGCTGCCATGTAAATACTAAGGGGGGAATGTTAGGAAAATTTAGTATTCACACGGTAGTTAATTATTTACCATATGGAAAATATTATTTACTTATGATAAATTAATATGGTAAATATTATTTATTTATGATAAATTAGTTAATAATATATTATTGTTTTGTAACAATAATATATATATATATTTAGAGTTTTCTATACGTGAGTGGAGTTCAACCAACTCACGGATATAGGAGAGTTGTTGAAGCAACCTCCTTGATAATAGGAAATATTGTTCCTATATATTTGTAATGGTTTGAATGAAGAGTTTATTGTGTAATTGCTCTACCAAATTTTCAAAGAACGATACAATCGCGTTTTTCTATCATCAATATGTAAACAATAATTGATGCAATTTGGGCCCATCATGGTAATTACATTAGCAAAATCAAATGTTACTCTTTGGGTAAGACAAATGGTTCGCAAGAACGCAATTTTATTGATGTCTACCCATGACCAAAGACAATTAACATGACTAGAAGATAACAAGTATGTTAAATTCACGAAAGAGAGAGCTTGAGCACGTGTATCAAAGAGTTGCGAAATTAAAAATCAGAGAAGATAAATAAGTATATTGTCTCTAGAATAGTATTGAGTTAGCTACAAATGGTTGATTATTATATAGAAGGGCAACTTACAACACCCAAGAACTTGATAGTTACATCAACTGATTAATAGAGTTACTTGAAACTTGAAAGATCTCGCCATATAAAATCTAGAAAAAATAACACCCATGCCTCTTCCCCAATAGACAAAATCTACTTCTGTACAAAAGCAAAGTGATTTTGGCTTCAACATGCATAGACAATTCCTGCTTATAAATCTTCGACTCTCCCTTCTTTCCTTCTAGTCTTCCAAAGGAAATCGATGGCAGACAACCATACTGTATGCCATAAAATTTTGCAATTTATCTTTGATCATCAAAGTATCCTCTAGAAGAGGACCTTGCCAAGAATGAGTGGCAGCGATAAATAAATAATTAAATTCAGCATGCGACTGCCCAAGAGGTCCTAAAAAATTGCATTTCTAGAAATCACATTGCATTTCTAGAAAACATATCCAATTCCTCTTTCCTGTTAACCTTATTTTTTGTAGGTTAATTTATATATTTTCTTGCACCATGGGGTAGGCAAAAAAGAGGTGTTAGCCAATATAAGTGTCTTTTGTGGAAAAGGGGCATTAGGTAAAACATGCAAGTTGAAGAAAATGTCAACATTGGCTAATGCCCTGATATCTCGGTCCTTGTCTTGGGGATGGAAAGTTTGACGAAGTCAATGGCTACTAAAGAGTCAAATGAACCAAGGGCATGTAAGTCAGCTGGATTCTCCAAATGCAACTCCAACTATTTCTGAAGTCCATTCTCATGGCTTGTAGTGATGCCAACTCATGTTTTATGGTCTATGTTACTACTAAGATCATCAATCCATCTCCACCAAGATACCCCACACATTTCTTGTGGTGCATGGAAAGTTGAAACCATAGCATATCAGATAGCACCATCCATGCACTCATCAAATATTATGTGGTCTTCATTATTGGCTTTCTTAGGACACTAGACCCCTGTAGACCAAATTGCTAAGGTCTATTCACAACGTGTGGTACTCCTATTTGCCAACATCGTTGCTACCTTTGTGCTTGATGGGGTCGAGCTCCTCATATGATGCAAGTACTATATTTGACTGTTATATTCTAATGCCATCCAACACAATTTCTAGAAAATGAAGTATCACATAGAAGAGCAACTGTTTCATCTTCCATAACAGTTCTTTAGCTGTCGCAGATTATTATGTACTCATATCTAGATAAATAGTGATCATAGCATAAACATAGCTAGTGGAAGATAAGACTGCTATACATCTCCCTTGAGAGTATGCCATGTACAAAACACAAATTAATAAAGTTTTTTGTTCCACTTTTATTATCTTTCCTATACAATCTCTATTTGAATAATTATTTAATATTGCTTCCACACGCATATAACACATCTAGATTCTAACAATTTAGAGTGTTGCCCACCGATATCTCTTGGGATGCACATCCACATGAATTTACCAAGAGTCAAAGAAAACACGAAAGATACCAACAAATCGAAATTTAATATATAATATATGCACAACTTTGCACCTGTGCCCTCTCACCTTGTGTGCCTTTTCAACTTCTGCATTTTTGTGCAAGCCTATACTTCAAGCTCCTTTGTGTAGCCCTTTGTACCCTGTGCAGTGTAAGGAACCATGCTGCTCTATGCTTCAAGCTCCCCTGCGCACCAAAAGGAACCATGCTTCTCGACTTTGAAGACCCTTGTGCTCCAAGCTCTTGCGTGCAGCCCCCTTTGCAATGCAAGGAACCATCCTACTTAGCTCTAGTGTACAACTTATAGACATGCCCGCTTCTGTCGTGCCTAGACATATCACACAACTCAACGCTTGTTCAAGATCAACAACACATTGGCCACATGGACATTTGTGCCATGTGACACCATGACAAGTGGCAACTCTGGGACACACATTACATTTGCACATATGACAGATTCCTACACACACCTTGCAACCTACATTCTGTAATGGTCAGAAGGTGAAGAGTCACATGTGGAATTTCAAGCGGTTCAACTTCCATAACAGTTCTTGCCTTCATGACTTTTGTATATATGTGTACATTTATGGCCTTAAATAACAAGCATATAGGTAGAAGATAAGTAGCCATACATCTTTCTCAAGAGTATTCCATGTATAGATTCTATATAGAACACAAAAATAAATAAATACATTTACTGTTTAAGTTATGTCTTTCCTTTGTTTCAGTCAATACCAAAAGCTTCCGCGCAAGCTTTCAACACATTTGGATCCTCATCTAGAGTGTTGTCCATTGGACACACTAGGATCTAGATCATTGATGTCAGACACAAGTTCCTCTTGAATGCCCCATCGAACGCAGTTGAAGTATTTGAGCCTTGACATCAAACCATGAGAGCCATCAGCCTACGTCCTAAGACATTTCAACAAAGTTAAGATGGCAACGTAAGAAGAGATTCACACAAGATCAAGAAGGATTTTGCAGAAGCACTCATAGAACAATAGGAATTACCATTCAAACAATTTGCAAAAGTTCTCAAACGGGTGGTGTAAAGAAATTACTTGGATAAATCTGAATATCCACAGCAAAAGAACACGAAAGAACACCAAATTGTAGATAAATGATCACACTAAGCAAGTAGAATAGCTTAGCCACTTCGAGGGGGCAACCTCTAAAGCATACAATAAGACAAGTGTTATGATTAACTACTCCTTACTACCGCCTATGTATAGCATTCCTACACTGTGGCCAACACCAAGGCCGACCTACTACACATAAGAAAGCATAAATAAATGACATATGACAAGAAAAGAGATTATGTAAGCCACAAGTCGGCACTACATATCCTATAGCACTAAGGGCGTAGCATGCCCCTCCCCTTGGAAGCAACAGTGTCCCAAATGTTGGTTAGGCCTAGATGTTACTGTAGAAACACTTCATCTTTCCATGTTGCATCTTCGGTATTCATATTCTTCCACTTGATTAGATACTCAGTAATCACTCTGGTCCTTAGTCTTTTGGTGTGTGTCTGAAGAATCCCTTCAGGTTCTAATACGATTCCTCCCTCCTCATCTAGTTCAGGTAGAACTGACTGGGTTGCAACGTGCTGCGCAATGACTTTCTTCAAGCAAGAAAACATGTAAGATTGGATGTATTTTAGTTCCTTGAGGGAACTCCAATTTATATGCCAGACTACCAGTTTTATGCAAAACGTGGTAAGGACCATAGTATTTAGGTGCAAGCTTTTTATCCTTTTTCTGTTGTTTTAAGGACAATAGCTTACATGGCTGCAACTGCACAAAAACAAAGTTTCCCACTTCGAAGTGTCGCTCACTATGGTGTTGATCAACCTGTTGCTTCATGCGGTTCTATACCATTGCCAAGTTCTCTCTAAGGCATACCTTGTGCTGGGGTTGAATGTGATCTTCGATTTCTCTCACCTTAGGTTTGACCGTCAAGCTGGAGATGACTGATGGAGGATGCTACTGATATAGGGCCAGAAATGGAGACATTTTGAAGTATGAAATGAAGTATTATACCACCATTCTGCAAGTGACAACCATTGCACCCAACGTTCTTGTTTATTTGAAGTAAAACATTGAAGATAACCCTCTAAACATTTATTTAACACCTTAGTTTGCCTATCTGATTGGGGGTGATAAAATGAACTTTGGGCCAATTGGGTACCCAAACAAGAGAATGAATTAGTCCAAAAATTGCTCGTAAATATTGGATCATGATCACTTACTATAATTTTGGGCATGCCATGGAGTTTTGAACTGTGTCCATAAAAGAGATAGCAATTGTACTAGTTGTGAAAGGATGAGACAAGACACAAAAATGAGCATACTTGGTAAGTCTATCCACTACAACCATGATTATGCTTTTCTCTTCTGATTTAGGTAATCCTGTGATGAAATCCATAGATACCTCTTCCCTAGCTCTTTCCATCTCTTGCTAGGAATAGATAAGGGTTGTAGGAGACTTGGTGTCTTAATGGTCTTGCCTTTATTACGTTGGCACACTAATTATTCTACCACAAACATTTGAACATCTCCTTTCAATCCCTCCCAAAATAAATCTTGTTTAACTCTATGATAAGTTTTAAAGAACCCAGAGTGGCTACCTAGTGGAGAAGAATGAAGCTCTGAAAGAACATGGTGTTTAAGTGTATAGTTCTTACACAAATACAACCTGTCCTTGTACCACAATGTATCACCCTTCCATATAAATTTTTCAGATATGGTTGGATCCTGCTAGAGATTTTGAATGAGAGTCTGGGTCTCTGCATCTTTCTGCCATTCTTCTCTTGCTTACCCAATCTGCCTTTAGTATAGAGATGACACATAACAATGCTTCTGTGGACCCATCCTTCCTAAATAGTGCATCAACAACCACATTTTCCTTTCCTTATAAATAATCTCAAATTCATAACCCATCATCTTTGTGACCCATTTTTGTTGTTCTTCTGAAGATAGCTGTTGCTCCAAGAAGTATTTAAACTATCATGATCGGTTTTTACCTTGAAGTGTCTACCCATCAAGTATGGTCTCCATTGTTTGACTACATGAAAGATTGCCATCATTTCCTTCTCATAGGTGGGCTTCAACAAACTCTTTCCTTTAGTTGCCGTCTTTCAAATGCCATGGGATGTCCTTTTTGCACGAGTACTGTCCCTATCCCGTTTCTTGAAACTTTGCATTCAACTATGAAGGTCTTGGAGAAATCTAGGGTTGCCAACACTAGGGTGGTGCACATTGCCTCCTTCAAATTTTCAAACGCCCTCGAAACTTCCTCATTCCAATGAAAGGAGTCTTTCTTTAATAATGATGTGAGTGGTGGTGCTATATTGTCATAGTTCTTTCCAAATCTACGATAGTAACATGTGAGCCCTAAGAAACCTCGTAAATGCTTGAGGGTCCTAGGAACTTCCCATTCTACCATGGCCTTGATTTTGCGAGGGTCCACCTTAACACCTTCATGAGAGACGATATGGCCCAAGTATTCCACTTCTTGTACCCCAAAAGAACACTTTGAAGGCTTGACATATAGTTGATGTTTCTCTAGGGCTTCCAAGACTATATTTACATGATGTAAATTTCCCTCCCGTGATTTGCTATAGATTAGGATACCATAAAAAAATACCAAAACAAACTTCCGTAGGAATGGTCGAAATACATAATTCATCAAACTCTGAAATGTTGATGGTGCATTAGTAAGACCAAAAGGCATCATTAGAAATTCATAATGACCTTGATGATTTCTGAAGGTTGTCTTATGAATATCCTCTTCTTTTACTCTAATTTGGTGATACCCATAATGAAGATCTAGCTTTGTAAAAGAAAGTGCACCATGTAACTCATCTAATAAATCATCAATGACAAGAGTAGGAAACTTATCTTTGATAGTGTACTTGTAAAGTTCTATGTAGTCTGGACACATGCGCCACCTTCCATCCTTTCGACACACCATCACCACTGGAGCAGATTAAGAATTTTGACTATGATGGATAATACCCATTTCCAACATTTCCTCAACCATCTTCTCAATCTCACTTTTTTGCACATATGGGTATTTATAAGGCCTGATGTTGGGGGATTTTGGCTTCGTGGAATTAACTAAATGACTTGATCATGATCTCTTTTAGTAGGTAATCGTCTAGGATCCTTGAAGACAACTGCATGTTTATCAATGACCTTTTGAAGATCAGGATGTGCTACAGTAATTGGTGGTTGAACTTCCATGGATGTGTGCTTGCACAATCAATCAATACAGTCCTGCTTTTTAAGGTACCCCACCACCTGCAGGGTTTGTGGAGTGCTAATACTAGATAAAGCACGGAATAAGATAGTTGGCTTGGGCTCTTTAGAGCCTTCTAGTTTTTTCACTTCCTCAGTTGATGTTTCCTCTTCTTCCTCCTCACCGGTCCCTTTGATGTAAAACAATTTCTTCCCGACACATTTGTGACCTGCTCCATATTTGCTGTCATAGTTAAAACATAACCCTTTTGCTTGCTTTTCTTCAATTTGCTGAGGTGTCAGTCTAATTATTTGAGAGTATGATGATGTCAAGTTGCTACGGTCTTTGATGTTAGTGAAAGTCTGCCTTCTACTAGAAATAAATTTTTCCTCTACCCTACATGCCATGATAATAGAATAAAAAACCTTAAGTGGATTAAACATGTGCACCTCATGCTCAATGTGGTCCTTAAGACCCCCAAGAAATAGGTCATTCAGATATCCTTCTATAATATTCTCCACATGCAAGGATAACTTTTGGAATTGATTAACATAATCCTTGACTGATCTTGTTTGCCGTAACTTAGCTAATTGGCTGAATCAATTTTCTGACACATTCGAACTATAGTGCAATTGCAGCTCTTCAGTGAAAACTGTCCATATGACACTAAGACCATTCTTTTGCCTTTGAGAACATAGCCAACAGTACCGGATGAATTGGTTAGGTTCGAGATATAAGGATGCCATGGTTACCTTTTGTCCTGATGGGATCTAATGTAGATCAAAGAAATTCTCCATTTGGTTAATCCAATTGAGTGGATCCTTTCCATCAAACTTGCGCATTTCCATTTTTGTGATAATGCCATGCCACTGGTTAGAAGATCCACTAATTTGTGTAAATGATCCTCCTTGGTGTGATTTGGAACTGTGTTTTAATTGCTGGAGGAACCCATGTGACTGGAATGGGAATTCATGCTAGTATTCATACTTGAAAGAGTGAGCATCATCTCGTTCCTCATTGATTCAAACCTCATCTTTATTTCACCTATAAGGTTACCTTCCAGTAGACGAAGCTTGTTGTTGAGGTTATCCTTACCATATTAGTAACCCTTTCCTGAAGTTGATTGACTGCCTCAGATACTCTAGAACTTGAAGATTCCAAATCCATATCTTCCTTATTTGGATTCATTTCTAGAGTTGTTTGACCTTTCCCTTGGCCTCAAGTTGATCTACCGGTCATGATGTAGGGTTTGGGGTTTTGTAAATTTATTGGCCGAATAGAGGGAAACATGGAGAAAAGACCCTAGCTAATTTTGACAAGCTTTCCAAAAATGTAAGAAACTTATACAAATTTCCAAAATTGTAAACCTATAGGGAATTTATGAAAAACCATAAAACTGCTATAACTTTTGCAAATAAGTCAAAAAGATTGAAATTTGGAGAGGATCTTACTTGACTGATTTTGCAACAACCCAAAAAAATTGCAGAAAAATTTGCTACCGTTTCTGAGATATAGCCAAACCTTCACAATTAGGGTTTTGACACAATTCTGGCCGAGATCAAGCTCTGATACCACTTGTAAAGAAATTACTTGGATAAATTTGAATATCAGGAGAGAAAGAACACCAAAGAACACCACATTGTAGATACATGATCACAATATGCAAGTAGAATAGCTCAGCCACTTCGAGGGGGCAACCTCTAAACCATACAATAAGACTCAAGTGTTCAATATGATCATTAACTACTCCTTACTACTGCCTTTATATAACGTTCCTACATTATGGCCAACACCAAGGCCGACCTACTAAACATATGAAAGCATAAACAAATGACATATGGAAAGAAAAGAGATTATGTAAGCCACAAATTGGGACTAAATATCCTATAGGACTAAGGGCATAGTAGGTGGTTCCATCAACTTCATCATCAAGTAAAGCTTTTGGTGGTCGAGTTTCCTCTAGGTTTCAAGTAAATCTAGAGATTCTTGTGTTCGAAGGAAAAATATATGCAGATGCCGTAGACAACTGGCTAGGTTAGTTAGATTCCTACTTATTTTTGAAAGAATTTTCAGATAAAGAAAAGATCAATATCATACTTTTGAAGGTTTTTTCACTTGTCAAGAAGTGGTGGCAAGTGCACACCCTTGGGGAAGTAAACTTGACAGTCAAGAGATCTGATCCAATCTAGGATACATTCTTGGAAGACTTCAAGGATGAATACTATCCCAAAGAAATTCATGAAGACCACTATATTTAGTGGAAACAACTCTGGCAAGGATATGACCAATCATTCAAAGCCTACATTGATGCCTTCCACAACCTCTATAAGAAGCTAGGTTCTTTCAAGTTTGAGGAGCATAGAGTTCTCAAGTATTGCAAAGCCAATGGCCATTCCCTTTGTCCAAACTGAAGTTGGCACGGGTCAAGATGTTGGGAAAAGCCTATTGCTTTGTGGTGATCATTGAAGAAGAGTCAAAGATGAAGAGCAAGGGGAACACAACATGTGCTCCATGGAAGACACCTTCGAACAAGACCCAACTGTCCAAAACATGAAAATGATGCGGCAAACACAAAAAACGCAACAATTTAAATGCATAGTGTCGTGCACAAAAGAAATTGCTTGTGGGTGCAAGGACCGATGATCCCAAAGACAAGCCACTCACAAAAGTCAAGAATACAAAATCTGAAGTTGCGTGTTTCAGTGCAACAACCACACCAACAACGCATGATGTTGAAGCAAAACGCCCATTCCATTCGTAGATGTGGGAGCAAGGGAAGCCACCAGATTTTTCACTAGATGGTGGGAGCGTAAAGAATATCATCTCCGAAGCAATCGCCAAGAAACTCAAACTTCTAACCACGCCTCATCTGCATCCATACTATTTGGAATGGAATAGTTCCTCCGACATTAAGGGCATTTAGATTGCGGAACAATGCCACTTCACATATGATATCCATCCTTTTAGAGAAGATCTAGTTTGTGATGTAGCTCCAGTTGATGCATGTGATATAATCTTTGGGAACACATACATTGATAGCCACCATGATGTGCACACAACCAATCCTTAGAGCATCGTCATTGCAGTCAGCAGCGATAAATACCTGATCCTTGAAATGATTCCACACTTGAACCATGCCGCACAAACTCTCAAGAAGATTGCAGTCCCACCTTATCCAAGAATTAATGCAATTAGGATGATTGCTTCTCAAGGAGGGGCAAATAATCAATGCACAGTTGTGCATCGGTGTACTCTCACCTTGTGTGCCTTTTCAACTTGTGTATCTTTGCACAAGTTTGTGTCTCAAGCTCTTGCACATAGCCCGTTTTGCCCTGAGCACTGTAATGAACCATGCCACTTAGCTTCAATGACCGCCAAAGTCCCACATGCAGCCCTTTGTGACTTATGCACCCTATGCACCAAAAGGAACCATGTCGCTTGACTTCAAAGACTCTTGCGCTCCAAGCTCTTGTTCTCAGCCCTTCGCACCTTGTACCTTTTGCATAGTGCAAGGAACCATGCCACTCAACTTTGGAGGACAACTCATAGACATGCACTTGCGCGCTTTGCACGAAACACATTACTCTGCACAGCGAAGCCCCTAGACATATTGCACAGTTCAATGCCTACACAAAACCACCAACATGCTGGCCATGTGGAGATTTTGTGGAACACAATACCATGACAAGTGGCATCTCCAGGGCACATGTTTCATTTGCACATATGAAAGATTCATATGCACATCTGACAACCCATATTCCGTAACGGTCGGAAGGTAAATAGTCACACATGGAATCCCAAATGGTTCAACCTCCATAACGGTTCTTGCCTTCGTGGCTTTTATGTGTGGATGCATGGATGTGTGTATGGATGCATGCATGGACGCATGCATGTATGCACACGTGTATGTATGGATGTATGCATGCATGCATGTATGTATGCATGGATGTACGCATGTATGTATGTATATATGCATAAATGTATGTATGTATGCATGTATCCATGCATTCATGTATACATAAATAAATGCTTCTTATCTACATACATACATTGATACATATGTATGTATGTATGTATGTAGATAAGAAGAATATTTATAGAAAATAAGCACCCATACATCTTTGTTAAGAGTATGCCATAGCGAGAGTGCACTGATAAATAAATACATTTACTGTTTTAGTTCTATGTCTCTCCTTTATTTCACTCAATACTATGTGGTTACAACACATCTAGATCCTCATCTAGAGCATCGTCCTTGGGACGAACTGGGATCTGTATCAGTATTTATGGAAATTTTCTAGTCCAAAAGGTGGAGACATGGTAAGACTTTCAAGAGACATTTAATTTTTGTAGCTACCATCCAGTGTGGGAATTTCTTGCATGTCTGCATTAATTGCACAGTGGGATAAGCTTCGTTCAAAATGCCCGAGTTTCTAGTGTAAAATTATTTCAGCAGGCCTTTATACAGTCAAAGACCAGAGTCTTATACTGTCCAGTTAGAATCAAAAGTGGCATATATTTGTGACACAAATGTGTGGCATGTCAATCTTGAAAGTTTTGCTCAAGGATAAATTTTGGGTTATTGGGATTGTATCTGCAACAACCTTCTCTGAGACTTTACCTTGTCCAGAGCTTGTGCTTCAGTGCTCCTTGTTTTATCATTCTAATAAATTACCAATCATTGATTGGAACAAGGAACATTTATTTTGACACCATGCTACGGTTGCCCAAAGCTGAATGTAAGCAGACCAAAGAGGAGGTTTTGAAGATTCCTGAAGGAAATGTTAACACAGCTAGTTGAAAGATCAAACAATGCCATAGTGAAATCATGAATGCCTAGCAGAAAAAATATTTTTTAATAGATGCCATCTTTAAGATGATCCAGATAATAGGGGAAGCAAATACTGAAAACTTCCGCTTGTACATGTTCTGGTTCTTAGGGAAATTCATCAATTAACGAGGGATATTCAGATTGGCAAGGCTTATTAGTTGTGCCATTGACAAGCAACACTAAGAGGTATGGAAATCAAAAGCCAAAACGTGTTCCTGACTTTGTTCCTTGTTTATTCTCTGCAGGCCTATGAAAATAGGTAGCCTGCACATGGCAATTCGAAAAACTTGATCCCAAATGATCTTATATAGGATTCAACCTTGTTCTTTACAAGAAACACTATTATATGATTAATAATGGGTTTATATACCAAGTAATTGGTGAGTTGATTCAGAACTTCAATGCCCAGTTGTCAAAATTGGTCTGAGGCACCGTTCAGCATATGGCCAACTTGTGTATTCAGAACAAAGGTAATAATTAATATGTTGATCATAATTCTGTTGATTGGATGTATTAGGCGGACCTGATATTTACATAATGACTTTTATGAGAAACAGAAGAATAATTTCTGTGACATAACTATTGATGAGGATTATTACAAGTGCAAGGATAAAAGGCTGGTTCCTGATTTTGGCATCAACGTACAGCACTATCAGTTTGTGAAGAAGGGTTGGTAATGATCGGCAGGGCATGCTAGACAGATATTTTAAAATTATTTTTTTAGAGATATTATCATGAAGGGACATGAAATCCTCTTTGCTTTGCTAATTGCCCAGAAAAGAAGGGCTCAAGGAATAATTTTACCATCTTCCTTAAATTCAAGCTCTGGAAATGACAGCAATACAGATGATTATGAGGACAGCTATGATGATATACATGTTGGCGAGGGAAAAACTAAGCATAATCAACCTTTTCACACCAAAGCAGCTCAAACACCACATATCAAATAAAAGAGGTTGGGTCCTAGGTCTCAACTTATTGGATTGGAAGAGAGTGTGCCTATTCAGATGGCAACTAAAAGTGGCAAATCCCTTTTCTGTTCCTCCTACTCAGATCAAACAGTACGGCTCTAGAGCTCAAACACCCAGATCAATGGGTAGAGTTCTGGAGGACAGTCTTTCCAATGGCAAGAATGCCTCTTGTAGTTTGGGGGAAGGGTGGTGGATGAGGATGATAAGGGATATCGAAAAAGGAATCACAATAATCCTTTCTGTTCTTCTAGAAACAATAAGAAATGCAAGAGGGATACCAATGTGGCACCTCCTCCACTAGAGTCTAAAGATAAGAAGGATGATTCAAATAAAAGGGTGGAAGTGAAAGGAAAATCTGAGTTATTGAAGTACAGCCAAGGCTTTCTGAGAAAGAAGCAGATAAGATGAATGAACAACCCAAATCAGATGAACAGCTCTCAGGAGAAGACTTGCTGAGTACAAATGATCAAGAGGAAATAGATGACCAGGCCACCTTAAAATGAATTTTCATTCAGAAATCTCTGGAGAGACGAGCAAAATAATGCTAAGCCAAAACCTGATCTATCATCCTTTCTAACAGAGAAGCTAACCAGTGAGAGGAAAGGTCATGCTAATGTGTTAGTTTTAACAAGGGGAGTAGGTGCTGACTATTGAAAGGGGCTACCTCTAAAAATGATAAACTCTGAAGAGATATGACAACAGACGACGACGTGACGGGGTTTGAAAATCATGGATCCTGAAATCTTCTACATCCTGCAATCACCATCAATGCTGCCTTGCTGGATGATGCATATCAATAGATTGCTAATTTGAAGGCTGAAGGCACATGCGTTAAAAGAGTTCATTAAACAATTGGCCTGGCCTCAAGTATCAAATCCAGTCCCATTATTCTATAGGATGCCTCTGTAACAGTCTTATGAGAATCTCAAATTATGGCAGAGGCAGAGAGATTTGCAGCATTTGGCAGAGCCTTGGAGGAGCTTATGAAGATGATTCATCATTACATGATCAAGATTATCAAAGGATTATGATTGGAACACTGATTGGTGCGGCCAAGAAGGTTTCAGGATGGGACTTTGAAGTCCATCTGGACAATAAGTCCAACCAGTATAATGTGGAATCCATGGCTGGAAAGGAACTCCAAACTGTTTAAGGAGAATGGGAATTTGGCGTGTGAAATATGGGTGAATATAGAGGCTTCAATTTCAATACTTGGAAGCCCAAATCAAATAATCTATCTGATTAAATAAATGAGGGAAGCTGATTAGGATACTTGAGATTGAGTTTCGGAGGAATACACTGGTCCTCAACTGATCTCTATCAGTTGAGTTCCTCTTGGATTGCTTCCAGTTGAGCCTGACACTTGGCCTCCTCGCTTGGAGAGCTTGGCACTCGGCCACCTCGCCTTTGATATGACAAACTCTCCCTCTACTCGCTTGACACTCGGCCCAACACTTGTTGATAGGAAAAATCCTAAAGATGTGTGAAAAAAACCTGTTTAAGATTGGGTTAAGCTCAATTTTGATGGAGTTGAGAAAGAATCCACGATTAGTAGGAGGGTGAGCGATCTTTAGAGATGATGGTGGACAACATCTATTAATGTTCAGTCCACTTGGGAGTGAATGCAACTAGTTAGTTAGAAGCAATCGATCTCTTAGAAGAAATAGTACTGGATAAGGAAAATAGATGTCAGAAACTTCAGGTGTAAGGAGACTCACTGCTAATTATTGAAGCAATAAATAAGGTGTAGTGCAATGATTGGCAAATAAACAATATTATTTAGGAAATTAATATGGAAACTGAGAACTTAGATCTCATACAAACATATCAGGACATGAAATATTGCAGCAGATTTGGTGGCCAATTGGGTTGTGGAAAAGTTGTGCAAGATGGCTTATACTTATCGCTATCTGTAATTATATAGATATTCCATTACTAATTCATCAGCACAAATCTTATGCTCATTCCATAATCAATCTTGATTGTTATCTTGCTGTCCTACCCATAACGATCATTTAGTTTGCTTAGAATCATATTGGAAGCATTCTATTGTAAATGAAAACTGGAGAACATCATAACTTGAGCAAGTAGGCTACTGCAAAATACAAGAAAATTAGAGATTCGAAACGTTGTTACTTTGGAGAAACCCAGTGTGGGTAAAACTCCATAAGAGTTAGAGATATCCTCCTCTTTGCATTATCTCCTTGTACAATTACAGGTGTACTACGTTCAAGAGACCTTCATGAGCAATCTTTACAATGACAAACATGCCCAATCCCTATACAACGCTTTACAACTTGCTGCAACTCATTCCCTTGCATACTTTATCAACCCCAATCACATACAACCAAGAACTGTTTGGAACCACACTTTACATACCTTCCAACGACCATCTGAAGGTAAATTTATACTATTTTACATCATAGTAAGCTTGAAGAGGTAGCCAAAAATACTCGGAAAAGGAGACACCATTTGCAGCTGCTACTCCACCTTTTCTACGTCTTCAGGTGAAACTACTAGTTGATGAAATCCGGTGGTTGCAAAACTGCTGTTAAGTGTAGACTTGCAATTATGAAACTGCCATGGCAACCACTGCTTAAGGTTGCGAAACCACCAGGGTGGTTTCAAAACCGTCGCTTGGCTTGACCAGTGGTTTCACAACCCTGAAAAGTCCTCTATCTTTTAAAAGCCATTAAATTTTGCATATAATCTCAAAATTGGGTGCCGTTCTTTCTCAAAGTGTGACTTTTCAAGAGGAACCCCCCCATTATGTAATCAAAATTTACTTTTGATGAAGTCCATATGGTCTTTAGCCTTTACACAAGAACCTATTTGTTTTCAGGACTAACATGCCGTGCATACTTATTGAACCTTGTTAACAATCAATTGCCTTAACCAACTGATTTTTCGTGATGGATTAGAGTGTTTTCGTTGCATTCTTAGTTACAATGATAATAGTGTCTTAGTTAGCTTATCTTGATAACACTTCATGATCCACATTATTTGCATCATATCCTTTTACCTCCACCGCATTGAAGATAATATAAGGAGGTTATACCAAAGCTGAAGCACTTGTCTTTCAGTAAAAATAGTAAAGCTCAGGATCAAAAAGGGAAATTTTTTTTGTGGATAATTTGATTTTATTTGGTACTTGTGTGCACTCAGTAGTGCCTTTTCATGTTTGAATCAAATTAAAAAAAATGATAAAAGAAGAGAGTGTGATGGATAAATGATGAAAGACAATAACTTTTATTTCGACTAAGTTTATTGCAATTGGAATGTGTTTGGAGTTGAAGGAGTGAGTTTTCCCTGTAGGCAGAAAGACAGATGTTTAAATTTAATCTTTGAATTTCATGTTATATTTGTATTTTCTTAGTTTGAATAGTTAACACCAACTGGAAGTTGGCATGTCAGGTAACTATGTTTCTAGTTCTAGAGTGACTTAACCCTAGGTACCCGTTGTCTCCCGAAAACCACTTTTCGTTTTCCAAGCTAAATTCAAAATTTTGAGCTCTCGCCCTTCTAAAGTATTTAAGCCAAGTTGAAGGTTCGAAGAGATAGCAAAATCCGTGCCCTAGTGCTGTTTAAATCTTTGTTTTGCTCGTTTTGAGAAATTTTCCATCTCCCTGTCTGTGCATGAAATATCCTCTTTACAATCTCCTTTTTTTTTGATCGAAATTGTTCGCTTGTTCTATGGCTTGGGTTGTCAAATCATTGTTTTGCCTCCATGCCTCTGGCTCGCGAAGGAAATTCAAAAATTGGACTCAAAATGATGAAGTTCTCTTCCTCTATGTATTTTTCCCACAGTCGGGAACGACGGGCAGACCTTCCCTGTCAAATTTTGCCTCAGCATCCCTGGGTGGTACGTGGGTCTCTTTGATTGGATGCGGTTCAATCATATTTCAAAATCTCAGCGGATGGCTCCACGTGCCGCAACGATGCAATTCCGAAAGTGGGGCAGAAAGGTCCAATTACCAAATCAGCGCCAAATCGCCACGTGGTCGGAGTCATTAGAGAGGCAGAGTTGGCCGTTGAAAAGTCTAACCCCGGCGGAAGGAGACACACGTCAGCCTGGCACAATTTCATAAGGCGCTTTCAAAGCAGAGAAGCGGGCCATCAGGAGGATTTGAGATTTTGAGCCTCTTTGTAAAAAAGGCGAAAAGTTAAAAAGTAACCTGCAGCCCCTGATCGGGCTATTAGGGAAAAAGTCAAATCTTGAGCTTGTAAGGAAAAAGTCGAAGGTGAAACCTGCCGTTGAAAAGTCAAAGCGGAATGACGGAGAACTTTGAGTTTTTGAGCCTTTTTCCAAAAAAGGTTAAAATGTTGAGAAAAGGGCCGTGACCCCATTTTTAATGAAAACGTGCCACGTGCCTAAGTTGAAAAGTCGAAGTGGGGGTGCAGGCCAATTTGTTCCAAATTGCCAAATCTCTAAAAAATCGTAAAACGCAAAGGGCTTTCCCCCGTACCTGCTCCAATCTCTTCCTACCACGTGGACAACCCGATTTCAAAGCTATAAGGGAAAATCAAATAGTCTATATTTAAACTGGCAAATCAAATGTAACGTTCTCGTTGCAAGATTTGGTTTTTAACCCGCCATGAGCGTTTTCTTCGCAATGGAGGAATTTGAAGAGGTGTAAATGATTTGTAAGGTTGTTACTGTTTTGGCATGAGATATAATGGCTCCTCGGAGCCATTCCAAGGGCTGGCGATTGATTTCAAAAAAGACCAAAGTGCTCTGTACCTAGAAAAGACAAAAAACGCCATACTTCTACTTTCCCTTCTCCATAGAATTTCCTCTATTCTCAAAGCTCTATACAAACTCTGCTTTAGCTTCAATAATAAAAGAAGGAATTTTCGCCTTTTTGATTGAGGGATTGATTGGTACCTTGCGACCAATGAATTTTATTCAGTCTTGTAGCTTCTCTTGCGGATTTGTTTTTCTTCTAACTGTAAATGCATGTAAATGAAATTTCTGATTAATGTGTGTGGGCATCTGATACTCTACTCACAACATTAGTTTTCTCCTACCTCCATTTCCACTCCCCTTTCTCTTTCCAAGACAAAGTTTCTTCTCTAGTGAGACATTGCTAGCTTTGCCACAGGGTTAGTGGAGTGCCCCTGTTGGATCTCTGGTCGAAAGACCACCATTGAAACCCATCTTTCATGCATGCACCTACGGAAGCTGCACCGTTCAAGTAGAGGGACTTAGATTCCCATAGTGTTGGCTTGAAACCCACAAATTTGTCCACAAGACAAATTTTCTCGCCAACAGTACCTTTAGCAAAAAAATGCAAACAAAGCAGGAGGTCAGAGTGAACTTTATCGAAACAGTAAACTCTGCCTTAAGGTAAGGTATGGTAAGGTAATGTTTTAGGTCACAGCTGAGCCAGTATGCCTTGTGGGCATGTGAGACCTTCTGGTAACATGGGAACTTGTAATCTTTACTTTAAAATGTACATATATTGCTCAAATTTGTACCTTTTTGGGTTTTGGCGCTCTGACAAAGCTAGCTGTAGATCAAGGGTTGCAAATCCATCTATGCCTGAGGTACGTGAAGCTGGAGAGGGCTTGCCAATCCATCTATGCCTGAGGTACATAAGACTGGAGAGAAACGTAGAGAATATTAGAAGACCAAGCCAGTTGGAGAAATAGATGATGAAGATGACAAGGAAAATGTAGATGAGGAAAATCAGGATGAAGAATGGAGATGACTCTGACTAAGGACTAGGATAGTGACAAGTTTGTCGTTCAGTTGTTCAACTATCTAACTGAAGATGAAAGCATCATCCTCTAGGATCTATATTTTATTTGGCTGAACCATAGAAATTAGAAAATGCTTTTGCTGCAGCCCGATATGCTTTTCCCTTCCAAACATTTCTGCGAACTTTGTTTTTTAGATTTAGAGATACGCTTCCATGGGGGAAAATTGTATATGCAATGCACTTCAGTCAATCATGCATCCGGCCCGGGGACTCGACCCCTATACCTATCAATAGGGAAGGGAATATTTGTTTGAAGTTAATTGTCAAATATTACCTTATATTTATTCAATATTAGTTTTACTGAAGTTTCAGTTCTATCATTGTTTGCTGTTATTTTATCTATATATTCATTCTCTTTATCCAGAATATTGAGTAGCACAAAAAAATAATTATCTTTTAATTTGTCTCTGTAGTTGAAGATCTGATTCAATAATATAGGGTGTCGACCCAACCTTGTGAGTCTTCAGACTATAACAGTTCCGATGAACTGTCACCAACTTTTGACAGTTATATGATCCCAGAGGGGTGATGGGGCCATCTCTCTATACTAGGGTACGTCGTTCCCATTGGGGGACCACCCTATGATTAATGCGGGGAGATAGGGGGTCGCCATCTGGCCCTGCCCTGATTGGCCTCTATCTATCTATGGCATGCGTCCCTGGCGTCCGCCCCTGAACTATCTATGGACCTCCGCCTTCCCTACCTTCCCTCTATTCTATGGAGGGGGGGCCTATGCCTATTAATAGAGGGCAGGGGGCGGCTATATGCTACCCTCAGAGGAGATCAAGTTAGAAATGGATAACGAGGCCAACAGCCCTATATATCTATCTGGGGTGGGGGCCCTATAGAAAAGAAAAAGAAAATAAGATTACAAACTTTATTCTGGAAAGACATTTAGAATTTCGTTCTGATGTTATTTTTGTGCTTTCTAGAGTTAGTGAGTTGGAGGAATGTCATCATAAAGACTTTGTTTCTTGTTGTTATTTCGAAGACAATTACAATGACAATGTAAATGGGAAGGAATTCAGTCGTACTATTCTGTCTCACGTGACTGGATTATTTACTTTCCTGGAATTAGCCTTGATATCATGTCAACTTTTTGCTTTGCAGTTCAGATTATAATTTCTCAGCTGTTGTCAACTTTTGATACATAATATTTTCTCAGCTGTTTATATATGTTTACCAATGTATGTATCCTAATAAAAAATCCAACATATCTTCTCATTGTGGATAATTTATATATGATATAAATTTGTAGCTGGGATTAAGTTACTCTTTCCTTATCTTTTTAGTCAATTGCATTAGTCCCGTATAGAAGGGAAGCTACCCCCCACGGTAGTGGAAGAACTTCAGTCCTACACATTGTCCCCGAAAATTAGGTCAGAAAATATCAAGAACATCTCTCACATAAAATGCATAAAGAATACAAAATACAAGCCTAATCGAGTCTTGATTTGATTTCCAAGCCTTGATGGAACACCATCCACCGCAAGTATGTGTTGTAAAGATGTTTTTTTCCGTATGGGTTAGCAGCTAGGTCACCGCATTCGGCAAACTACATCCATTTAATTCGAAATTTGTCGAATCAACGGATGGACCTATAAATTCGTTTGAATTCGCGATTTAGTTCATTCAAATCAAAACACACAGGTTTTAGGGCTTTACAAGTCATTTCGTTGTGGTTCCTTGACCACCTATAGACGGAAATAAGTGATACGATCTGAAGTTGTGCTAACTGATCGGTGACTGCCTGCGGGAATTAGGGTGACCAATACATGTGTTCATTATCAGACTCGCGTTCAGGAATTACTGTGGCGGCTGTCAACCATGCAGATCTGCAAGCATTCAAAATTGCCCTTCGAAATGCATTGTCGAGCATTGACTATGCAGAAATTGCCAGAATCCAAAAGTTGTGTTGTGGTTAAATATTATATGTCATGGTGTTTGACTATTTATGTCACTTATAAAGTTATATAGTATATGTGTGAATAACTATATAAGTAAATATTAGTAATATTAAAAAATATATATTAAATAGAAAGTATATACTATTCACTAGTCGATAAATTAGTAAGTAATAATCATGAATTTATGACAGTGAGTAATAATATATAAGTAAGTAAATTAGTAATACCAATTTACTATTAGTACAGTAAATTAGTTAATAATAATAAATTAGTAAATCTCTTAGTCGAATTTAATCACAAATTTTTCTCGAATTTTTGTAGTAACAACTTTCTTCTGAATTTTATGCTCCATGAATTTGAACACGAATTTGAATGCAGTGACATAGGTTAGCAGCACTTTTGCCAATGTGCTTCAGGATCATGGGTTCTCCATTGCTTGTTCAACCATGGGGCAATAATTTAAGTGTGTCCCCAACTCAATCATAAAATTATTAAGAGTCATGGTTGTATTCCTTAATATCAATTCGATCAATATTCTCTGGGATGTAACAATTAACAAGAACTAAGTGTATATTTGTATGTTGCAACTTTCCCTGTCTGTCTTATGTAGTATGATTTTTATGTTCTCAGGTAGTATGTTATTGCTCTCTCTCTTTGATCGAGCTTATATAGTGGGGTGCTTTAGATTGTGCTGCACCCCGTGGTTCCATATGAGAGATTGATCAGAGGCGAGGTCTATTGGTGTTCAATTTCTCTGCATCGGTCCATAGCTAGAGGCAAGCCCTCTTAACAATTGGATGAGGAGCATAAAATTGTCTATCTCATGCACATTGTCATCCATATTATTTAGAACTGAAACTAATGTAATGATGGGTTTAACTTTAGTTACTTAGTAAAAAGTAAAGGTAAGTTTTTAGGTCATAGCCTGGCCAGCAAGTATATTTGGCATATGATATCCTCGGAGGAAACAGTGGAACTTTACAGTTAACCTGTGTGTGTTTACGTGTGCGCGCGTGCGTGTCCTATATATATATGAAATTTGTACCTCTTAAATATCGACTTCACGGCCCTTTTCGAGGAGTTAACTGGGCCTTGCCTATCCGCCTGCACCCTGGATGACATTAATACATACAAGAAGTCACCTGGAGCAGACATCAGCTTAGCACAAAGTTAGTGCCCTAGCACAGCATAATAATTTGAAAAAATGGCCATTTGGGAAGGAGTTCGTAGGTGGGACTTTTAGGACTTGTGATGACTGTCTTTTGTATGCCAAGAATTGAACGACTAAGTAGAAGTATGCAATGGTAGAATATAAAAAAATGTCTTATGTTTCTTGTTTTTCCGTATGGTTTCTCTGAAATGTCATGTTAGTTATATGATTTCAAAAATTAATGTAGAAAATCAAGAGAGAAAAATAAACTGCCCTTACGGGTGGCACATGATAGTTTATGCAATTTATAATTTTATAATATGTCTGCAGGGAACTAATTGTAGCTTACCATCAAATTCTTCTGTACAGGCTGCATCTGAATATAATAGCCTCATCAACTCAAATGTATCTTGTGGGGACGTCTGGACTGAATACCATGACATGAGCTGGGAGAGTATCAAGGCTATTGCTGATCATAAATTATACACAGCAGGATCTATCATAGATCTATTACACTATGTTGCTCCAAAGATGATGCAACGTGGAGATGCTCATTTTTCTTATGGCATTGCTGATAATTTGGATGATCCAAAATACAAACATCCCAAATATTGGTCTAATCCACTTGAAACAAAGTAAGTGCTTATGCTTCTAACTTGGATGATACTATATGATCCCCATAATCAAATTGACAACAGTCCTGCTTTGGAAATTCTCAGGCCATGCAGCGTGGTAGACATTTTTTCGCTTCCAATCGATTAAATTGTTGAACATTTAAGGTGTTAGTTTTTAATAATTATGGTTTCAGGGGTTATGTTTCTGTAATTCTTAGCTAAAAAATTGGTAACATGAAATGCTTCTAGTAGGATAAATTCGAGTTGGCTTTTTAACAACTTCATTATGTTATTGGCTCTTAAGATTTGTTATCTTAATTGCTGCTGATTAATATTCCTCTGGAAAATTTTGCTGCAGATTGCCAAATGCTCCAGACATGGAAATTTTCTCCTTGTATGGAGTCGGCATCCCTACAGAACGATCATATGTTTATAAATTGTTACCACATGCTGATACGTGTTATATACCATTTCAGATTGACGGTTCAGCTGAAGGGGGGAATGCAGGCAGTTGTCTGAAAGGAGGTGTATACTTAGCTGAAGGTGATGAAACTGTGCCATCACTCAGTGCTGGGTTCATGTGTGCTAAAGCCTGGCGTGGACAGACTAGATTCAATCCTTCGGGCATGGCAACCTATATAAGGGAGTATCTTCATGCCCCACCTGCAAACTTATTGGAAGGCCGTGGTACCCAGAGTGGTGCTCATGTTGATATTATGGGTAACTTTGCTTTGATAGAGGACATCATAAGAGTAGCTGCTGGTGCAAAGGGGAAAGACATAGGTGGAGATCAAGTGTACTCTGAAATTTACAAATGGTCCGAGAAGATTAAACTGAAGCTATAAGTTTTAGCATTACTTATCTGGCATTTTTTAATTTATGCTATTGATAAATCGAGAATATGGAAATATTATTGTAGTCCAATGCATCTGAAATATGAAGCTATAACAAAGACAATCCTAGCTCTAATTTCAGGTATTGTTTATTGGAATTGGCATAACTATTGGCAATATTGCAAATGTATAGAAGGAAGATTTTTCCTTGCTTCCACGGTGATCACTCGGTCCTTTTTGATGTCACCCTGAGAAATTTTATAGGAAGGGATTTCTGAAGATAAATAGGTAACATGGCACTTGAATCAAGCTGATTTTGGTATAGTTTTTATAACATGGGTAACCATTGATAAACCCCCCATTGTCATTAAGAATGATTGAGATTAGTTATTTTTGCGAAGAAAAACGTGTATTCAGAAAATATGAAGAGAGCTGTAGAGTCGATAATGCTGGAACAGTGCCTATCATAAGCATTACAAATATTTGCCCAAGTGGAGGTCCATGTGGGGAATTTTTTTTTTCGTAAGAACCATGGGATTAGTATGATTCCTGTGATTTTGATGAGTAGGCATGGAGAAATGCAGTGTATGTGTTGGTCTTTTTGGTTGTCATCATATTGGTGTTTCCTGCTACACTACCAAAAGAATATCAATTGGAGAAATATAAATATATACCATGAACATAGTAGGAAAGAACGGGTATTTTTATTGAATAGGTAATCTACAACAATGCTTGGTACAAGGAGGATACGTCGCATCATTCTTTGAACTCACTATTCATAAGATTAATGGATGTTGGTTAAGAGACAACCCTTGACCGCGGTAATTTACAAGGCAATATAACTAATATATACACTACAAAAATGACAAAATTAACAATATAAATAAGTTATATACCAAACGTTTTTTATTTATTTTTATTATATGCTGAAAACAATGATGATACTAACATGATAAGAATACTATCCCCATTTTTAAACAAGTTGGAACTCTTGACAAATGAGATTGTAGAGGCACGGAAGAAAACATTCATGGAGTGGTAGTTGGCACTGTTAAGGATGTCTTGTTGCAAATAACCTCTAGCTAAATCACCTAACAATGAAGCAAAATGCTTTGTCAAAATGGTCGTACGGTAAAATGATAGTGTGAATGATAGATGAATGAACTCTATGGTTAGAGTAGTCGAAACACGAGTCTATAGAGAAAAAGCATATATTTTAGAAGAATTGCAATGGTAGGGGCACAACAATGTATAAACTTGAGGAGTAGACAATGACATATCCATGGTTGTATGAACTTGTGAAATAGGTGTTGTACTAGGGAGTATGATGGTCATGGCTTGGATGTATGACATCAAATGGGCACACAATGGATAATCATACAACCTACAATTGACAACATTGATTGTATGACAAAATTTGAAGCATGTATGGTGTACAAATGAGTGAGTGAATGGATGGGTTAGTGTATGGTGAGTTTGCTTAGTTGTATGATGATGAAGAGGTGTCGTACAACTAAAGAATATGATTGTACAATCGTGTTGTAATATAAGCATAAGGTGAGGGGGCGGTGTATAACACAATAAAACTATAGTTCAAATCTTTAGATGGTATACATGATAGAACAACTATTCAAATATTTGGGTGGTGCACAACACGATGTAACAACTGCTCAAATCTTCTTCTTTATATGCCCATCAGTTGACTTCTTAACGACAATCCAATGGTCCTTAAAAACATCTGTTAGGAAAATAACATGTATGCCTTCACTTAAGCGCTCAAATATGTTTTTATAAATTTCCTATTTATTGTCGTGCTTATAATTTTTTTTTTACAATATAACACTTTGTTAATAACAACCGTGCCTATCTTTTTTTCTTGGTGGGTTCCTTTTGTATAAGTCAATTACTTTGTCTTTTGAACTTAGAGGCTCAATATTGATCAATACAATTTTAATTTCAAGCGAGATGTTTTGTCAAGTTTTCAACTTTGAGCACACTTTATCGGAGTTGAATAATTTTGAGACATACAAATTAGATGAGCCAAGCTCATTGCTTATGACAAGACTCTTTAGATATGGCACATATTTCTGCCCTTTATTTTCAATGAAGAGTATAATTTTCTTCATGATGTGTACGTGCCATCACCCCACTGCCATCCAATAGTGCATCGTAGGCCATATTTCATATTGAGATGACTACAACATTCAATTCATTCCATTTGTGAGGTGAGATTTTGATGAGTGGGCATGGAGGAATGCATCAGATGGGTTGGTCTTTTTGGATGTCATTAGATTGGTTTTTCTTATAAAAGCTACACTACCAAAAGAATATTAATTGAAAAATTAAAAATATATACAATGAAGATGGTAGGAAAGAATGTGGGTTTTTCTATTGCATAGGTAAGTACAATACAACGCTTGGTATGAGGGGGATCCATCACATCATTGCTTGAACTTAGTATTTGCTGGATTAATGGATGTTGGTTAAGACACAACTCTATATCCCAATGGTTCATAACACAATATAGCTAATATATACGCTACAAACAATGACACCACGAGAATTAACAATATAACTACATCACCTACAAAACATTTTTTAATTATATGTTGAAAACAATGTTGAACCATGGGATTAGTATTATTCGCGTGATTTTGATGAGTAGGCATGGAGGAATGTAGAGTATAGGTTGGTATTTTTGGTTCTTATTAGATTGATGTTTGTCATAAAAGCTACACTCCCAAAAAATATCAATTGGAGAACTATAAATATATACCATTAACATAGGAAAGAATGAATATTTTTATTGCATTGGTAATGTATATTACAATTCTTGGTACAAGGAGGATATCACACATCATTTTTTAAACTTACTATTCATAGGATTAATGGATGTTGGTTAAGAGACAACTCTTGACCCCAATGGTTCATAAGCCAATATGACTAATATATACACTACAAAAAATGAAGATATGAAAATTAACAATATAACTAAGTCAACTACCATTTTTTTACTTATATGCTGAAAGCAATGTTGACACTATCATGATAAAGAGTAACATCCCCCTTTTTAAACAAGTTAGAACCCTTAAGATGAATGAGATTATAGAGGGAAGAAAGAAAACATTTATGGAGTAGTTGTTGTCACTGTTAAAGATGTCTTATTGCAAATACCTCTAGCCAAATTACCTAATCGTGAAGCAAAATGGTCATTCACAATGGTCGTACAGTAAAATGATAGAAGGATGATGGTTGTATGATTGCTAATGATAAGTGAATGACAAATGAATGAACTATATGGTCAAACTAATTGAAAAATGAGTGTATGGTGTTAAAACATATGTTATAGAAGAATTGTAATGGTGGTGGTATGACAATGTATGAACCTGAAGAGTGTATAATGACATATCTATGGTTGTATAAAAGACCTTGTGAAATTTGTTTGTGTTGTACTAGGGAGTACGATGGTCATGACTTGGATGTATGACACTAGATGGGAATACAATGCATAATTGTATAACCTACAATTGACAACATTGGTTGTATGACAAAATGTGAGGTGTGTACGGTGTACAAAAGGGTAAGTGTATGGTGAGTTTACTTAGTAGTATGATGGTGAAAAGACATCATATGGTAAAAGATAATGATTGTACAATCATGTTGTAATATAAGCATACGGTAAGACGACAATGTACAACACGATAGAACAACTATTGAAAATTTATGGTGGTACACAATACGATAGAACACTTGTTCAAATGTTCTTTGTTATATGCCAATCCAACTCAATAATTCTTAACAACAATCCAACAGTCCTTGAAAACATCTATGAGGAAAAAAGTATGTATGCCTCCACTTAAGCACTCAAATATGTTTTTATAAATTTATTGTTCATTGTCATGCTTTTTATTTATTTTTACAATATAACACTTTGCTAATAATAACCGTACCTATCTTTTTTCTCTTGGTGGGTCTCTTTTGTATAATTCAATTACTTTGTCCTTTGAATTTAAAGGTTTAATATTAATCAATACAATTTTAGTTTTAAGCCAAGTGTTTTGTCCAAGTCTTCAACCTTGACTGTTTCGTTTTCTAGAATTTAGGAGGGCTTGACATCAATGGTTCTATTTTTGGTCATCTATTTGCAATCCTTCTTTTATCTCCATAATTTCAATGTTATTGTAGTATGCTAAAGTGACTCATAGTCTTCCATGCACTACTGTAAATGGAGTTTGTCTCATCTTCAGAGCAAGTGTGACTCCAAGATCCTCTCGTCATTCGGCTTCATAATACATCAATTTCATATTTGAGCACACTTCTTCATAATTGAATAACTTTGAGCCTTCTAAGTGAGACGAGAAAACATCTTTGCTTTTGAAACAATTATGTAGATCTATCACATATGCCCCTTATTTTCTATGAAGAACACAAATTTTTGCCATGATGTGATCAACTATGGATGTCATCACCCAACCACCATCAAATAGGTTTTTGGAGGCCTTATTTCATATAGAGATGACTACAAAATTCATTCCAATAACTACCTTTTGTGTAATAAGTACACCCAACACCTTTATGCATATATGGCTACTCCCACCAATTAGCAAGGTTAGCAATTGAATAGTTTACTTTACAAGTCTTTTCCACACATCCTTTGGGAGCACATTCACACCAAAACTACAATCTACAATAGTGTTAATTAGATTTAGGTCTCCATGTGTACAATTGCAATTGTCTGGTTAGATTCTTTGTCATGTTGAGCACATGGGGTCCATTACTTGTTCAGTCATAATGGAGGCACGACTATAGGTTCACTATTTTTCCACTCTCTACCATTGGTGGCTACATCATCTAACACTAGGTGTGCCATCATTGCATGCTCCATATCATATACATTCACATGTATGGTAAAGGTTATCACATTCTTGAGTGTGGGAATACTTCATGATGAATCATCCAGCTTTACAAGTATGATAGTTTGCAAGATTTGTCTTGCAATTGATTTGTCCACTCATGATTTTGACTCTGTACTTCAATCATGGCCTTCTCAAATTGTTGTCCAAATTTCTTGTTCGTAATGAAGTTAATGCACTAGCTACTAAAGAAATTAGCAACTCAGAAATGAATGAGGGTTTATGTTACCTCAGAAGCATGATGATACGGGCGCAAGGATGGATGATTGGTAATTGTTGTTGATAGACCTGTAAAGAGACTGAAAGCAATTTTGATTAGATAGACAGATGCGGGGTTGTAGTTCCCACTTCCCTTCGACACCATTTAATATTGATCCTGATACTGCTGACTATATTATGGACATTGTTATAGTTTTGATTTAGTATGCTGTTAGATGTTAGATCATAGATTATTGTTGACTTTGGTTCATATGTGATGCATGGTGTTTATTGGGAACATTTCATACATCGATGTTGATATACTGTTTGACATGGCTATATTATAGAGGTTGTTCGGACATGTGCTATTTTGAGTAGACCTAGAAAATGGAATTTATTTGATGATGATATAGTTGTTGATAAAATTACAAATGATATTGTTGTTTGTCTTGATGTTGTTGTGATTCATATATATAGATGATTTTGGAATTATATTTATATTCATTTTGGATGTCTGATGTGGCCACGAGGCCGAAGGAGGTATTTGTATTTTGTAGGTTTAAAATATCACAACAAAAATTGGGGGATTGGAGACCAACCACATTGGAATTCCATATGAATTCAACACTAGGTGTGCCATCATTGCATGCTCCATATCATATACATTCACATGTATGGTAAAGGTTATCACATTCTTGAGTGTGGGAATACTTCATGATGAATCATCCAGCTTTACAAGTATGATAGTTTGCAAGATTTGTCTTGCAATTGATTTGTCCACTCATGATTTTGACTCTGTACTTCAATCATGGCCTTCTCAAATTGTTGTCCAAATTTCTTGTTCGTAATGAAGTTAATGCACTAGCTACTAAAGAAATTAGCAACTCAGAAATGAATGAGGG
Source organism: Taxus chinensis (assembly GCA_019776745.2). NCBI lineage: Eukaryota > Viridiplantae > Streptophyta > Pinopsida > Cupressales > Taxaceae > Taxus > Taxus chinensis. The sequence continues at coordinate 82,114,035 of CM034150.1, read as the reverse complement.
TTTATGTTACCTCAGAAGCATGATGATACGGGCGCAAGGATGGATGATTGGTAATTGTTGTTGATAGACCTGTAAAGAGACTGAAAGCAATTTTGATTAGATAGACAGATGCGGGGTTGTAGTTCCCACTTCCCTTCGACACCATTTAATATTGATCCTGATACTGCTGACTATATTATGGACATTGTTATAGTTTTGATTTAGTATGCTGTTAGATGTTAGATCATAGATTATTGTTGACTTTGGTTCATATGTGATGCATGGTGTTTATTGGGAACATTTCATACATCGATGTTGATATACTGTTTGACATGGCTATATTATAGAGGTTGTTCGGACATGTGCTATTTTGAGTAGACCTAGAAAATGGAATTTATTTGATGATGATATAGTTGTTGATAAAATTACAAATGATATTGTTGTTTGTCTTGATGTTGTTGTGATTCATATATATAGATAATTTTGGAATTATATTTATATTCATTTTGGATGTCTGATGTGGCCACGAGGCCGAAGGAGGTATTTGTATTTTGTAGGTTTAAAATATCACAACAAAAATTGGGGGATTGGAGACCAACCACATTGGAATTCCATATGAATTCAACAAGGTCACCATGGCAACTTGTATTTGTTTATGTGTGTTTGATTGTTGTTAGGGATCCCCATGGGGGGATCACCTTCGATTGTGACCAAGGGACTTTGTGTATTTCTTTTATTTAGTTCCTTTGTTTAAGTTCGTATGCGTTTTAAAAGTGATGTGTTTTCCCCTTCTATTTAATTAAATGGTGGTAAATAATGCGAGTAATCATATTGTTAAAATTAATTAATCAAATTGGGTCATAAGAAAGTAATTATTGGAGTTTTGACTCTTGTATTAAATGTTGTAAGATATGTGTAAGTAATGTGTAAGTGATGTGTATGAGATATGTAAGTAAACTTTGGAGTATGAAACACTCCACCTTCTTTGAAATTCAAATTTGTCCTTGGAGGCCGATTTTGGAGGCTTGTGGGACAAGTTAGACTTGTCCCACACCTCTTAAATTTATTTACCAACCATACCTATGGTTGGAGGGTTAAATTTAGACCTTCTTTATGCATTTTTGTAAGTCAAGTTGAATGTTGTAATTGTACTTTTCTTACATGTTTTAATTTTAGTCCTTTGGGGCGTGGGTTTGATTTGAGTGTGTAAGTAAAACTATCATATTATTCACCTACTTATTTATTATGCCTTGGAGATTGAAGTTGACTTGGGTGTTGGGGTTGAGGATATGTGATGTGACATCCTACATGGATCCACCTCATCCTCTTCTCTTCCCTCTTCTATAAAATTTGAATTCCTTACCTTGTTTTAGGTTGCTTCACCTTTGCATATTTCATTTTGGGGACCAATTCTTTTGCTGTTAGAGCTCTTGTTTTGGAGAAGTTGAAGGTTGTTGAATGCTTGTGCTTTGTTGATATTTTGGGCTGCTTGCATTGGAATAGCTTGTTATTTGGAACTTGGAACAAATCCATCATGGAGAGGTAAGAGCTTAGCTCTTGGAAGTGCTCTCCTTTCTTTTTATGCATATGTGATTGGTTGAATGTTTGAATGTACTGTTTTATTTGTTGGCTGGTTGGGTAGATGGCCTAGGAATGGTGTAGGAGAAGACTATGGGGTATTCTTGTGGGAAGCATAAGTGTTTTGGGGAGGCATAAGTGTGGAGGGAGTTGGGATTTGGGTTCCACCTTATAAAAAAAAATAACTTGCATTTCTTTACTCGTTATGGGGTGCCATAAGAGGTTGGGGAGGCATAAGAAATTGTGAGGAATACGGGGTAATTGGGGGAGGCATAAGGGCATGTTAGGGATTTGAAATGATATATATTTTGGTGGTTTGTTTTCAGGTGGTGATACCTATTTCCCCTTGGGAGGCATAAGCAACATCCCCCATAGTTCTTGCTCCTTTGGTTTGTATGATGAAGCCTGAGTTTTGTTTGTTATGTTTTAATGTGGTTGCAAACTACATTCTGTTTTGGACTGTGTTTTAAATGTGAAATTTTACTTATGTGTTGTGGAAGCCTTTGTTGCCATGAGTTGAAACACATCTTCTGTTGCATTGTGGTCGAGGCCCGGGGGCCAATGAAGAATGGATGACTTCTCCTTTTCATTAGATGTCTTGGTTAGGTGGAGAGCGTTGCCTTTCCCCCTATTCTATTGTGATCAAATGGGAGAATGATGGAAATTCATATTGCTGTTTTGGAGTTGAGAAAGAAGACAATTTTGATAGTCCCTTGTGAGATTTCTATTTGTAAAACCATTTCCCACTTCAAGTGGATGACAATGTATTATGTTTTGTGCTAAAGAGTTACTATGTTTTGGAAGTGAAATCCCATTTGAATGTGGAAAGGACATACTCTGTAATTTTATTCTGTGGAAAAAAAAGAAAGACTTGTATTATGTCTTTTGAAATGAAATAGAAAAGAAAGTTGTAAAAGAATCATCTAAGTCAATAGAAGTTATTTTGTTTTGTTAAAATGATATTGTCTTCATTGGAAATCCGTGTTCGCAATGCATTATGAAATCTCTGTTTGGAAAATTGAAAAGGGAATACATATGAAGAGAATATATTACTATTTTCCTTTGGAATGTATGATTTGAAAATTAGAACCGCATTCTGGATTTTTACGCAACTTGTTTTGAAACAAACTTAACATTTTAGATTTGAGTTGGAAATGAATGCATATATTAAGTTTGGTAAATAAAAATAGATCTGTTTGTGTTCAAGTATAGATTTTATTTTGTTTCAGTGTAAACTCTGCAAATTTTTATCAAAAATGTACAGAACGACCTTGCAACCTGGGAAAACGAAACGTTATATTAAATTGGAAATAGTATGGATGAAACGATCCCAAATAGACTGTAACTCTTAAGGAATTTTTATAAAACTTTGCAAATCAGGCATAGCCAAAATCTCAGTCAATTTGCTGTTAAAATTGGAAATTGTGAAATGATAATCAATCAAACAGCTTAACCCTTGCAATCCATCCTAAATTCTTCCAAGTAAAATCCTTCATGCCTGTTTGGCATGTTGAGAAGGAATTAATGGCGAATTTGAACAAAATTGTGTAAGTTAAAAATACTAGTTCACCCTTTTAGTAACAGAAAGACGTTTTCTTAAAATTGACCCTTAATGCTTTATCCAACTTAAATTTTTAAGGTTGCTGTGCAAAGAGGACGTTGAGAGCTTTCCATAAAGTCCTCGTTTGCCAAAAATCGAGTTCCCTATCAAAATTTATGGCCTCCTAAAGTTTTTACTTCATTTGGCTTCAAAAAATAATCTAAGTTCAAAAAAAAGAGAAAAAGGTTTCTTCCTGTGCCCTCCTTCCGCGCTCGGGAGAAAAAATTTCTTCCTACGCCCTCCTTCTGCGCCCGGGAGAAAAGTTTTCTTCCCGCACCCTCATTCCGCGCCCGGGAGAAAAGGTTTCTTCCCACACCCTCCTTTCGCACCTAGAAGAAAAGGTTTCTTCCCGTGCCCAGAAAAAAAGGTTTCTTCCTACGCCTTCCTTCCACGCCCGGAAGAAAAAGTTTCTTCCCGCGCCCTCCTTCCGTGCTTGGGAGAAAAAGTTTCTTTTTGTGCCTGGAAAAAAAATTTCTTCTCGCGACCCGCCTTTCCACACTTGGTAAAATTTCCTTCCCACGGCCCGCAGGCCCACTCTTGGGAAACTTTTTCTCCCAAGGCCTGCCGGCCCATAACTTGAGAAATATGAGGAGTTAGAAGGACTTCCTTATATCACTGGAAAACGGATGAGATTTCCTATTTAATGGGAGTGTTTTTAGGAAGTTTTAAGTTTGTTAAACATGAGAAACAAATCAGGTTGAATCTTTTAAAGAGAGTTATGAGAGTGGGTAAGTAAGAAATTACCCTATTAGTTTAAATGTGCATACTACCCCTTATAATTAGACCTTGTTAATTGTTGAATCCTTGTAGAATTAAATTTTTTGGCTCTTCTTACCCTTTGAGTTTAATTAAGAATTGTTTGGCTTAATGTTAATCTAATTTTAAATGGTTAGATTATCACCTAAGGGAATTTTAGCTGTGCGCGGGATAAATTTCACTCTCTTTGTGTTTTGTAAGGTGGTTTGAAAATTGTTGTAATGGACTCTGAAATATTTTTGTTGTGAACACTTTTTTAAAAAAAAATTATTCCTTAATTTTTCTAACTAAACCTAGGTTGTTCTTGGGTCTCAAGTGGGGAGATTTTAGGTGGCGTTACAGGGGCTACCTGACTAAGCGGACCTAAGAAGATTTTGACTTCCTTGGTCGATGTTTTTTTAGATAAAGTGAAATAAAAACAACGAGCATGCAAAAATTGAAGTAGTACTGAATTTGAAAAATGAAAAAAATTAATCTAAAGCTGATTAGATTACAATAACTGTGAATAAAGTGTTACTTGGTTTGGGTCAACAGTGACCCAGACTAAGAACAAGCAGGTCGACGACAATGTGGGAGAATGGATTTCAACCTGTAGATGAAATATGGAAACTTATAAGGTCTGAGAGTGATCTAGAAACCGATGAGGGCCTGTAACTGCTGTAAAAGGATTTGTAGAAGAGAACCAGAGGCAGAAAAGTAGGATAAATGATGACAAAGGATAATTTAGATAGGTTATTGGATAGATAGGGCCTTCATCGATAATGACCAGGGGGATCAACGCCGACTGTATCAGAAAGGTATAAAACCGAGGATGACAAGATGAAAATGGCAAAAAGGAGTTGTAGGAGAAGGCTGTTGAGTGTTTCTGAAGCTACTTTGTACCTGCAAGATTGTAGAAACAAAACATATATGATAATATGATAAAGATACAGAAAGGAATGCGATAATGATGAGAAGATCTCATGAATGATGACCGTGAGTGATGCAAGCATGCTGAAGGGATGTCCAAGAGGTCTTGTGATGTCTCAGAACTGCTGAGATACAAGGAAAGATGCTCAAGCTAGGAGAAAGCTTGAGAATTGCATGCATATGATTTTTGTACCGTAATGGAAATAAAACACTTATTTTAAAGGGGCTCAATGACGATTGGGCTGGGTCGCTGCCAACTAAGGAAACTTTCCCTAATGGGCATGATTTTTTAAATTTTCTCCAGGATTTGATGCTTTTAAAGATTAAGCGAGTGCTTTAAAGCATTAGGTGGGCAAGAGATGATATATGGGTAGTTAGGGCATAAAAATAGATGGGAGAAAAGCTTAGAAAAACAAAGGGATTCATGTGTAGGATAAAAGCATCCTAATTAGAAGGTTGGTTAGGGTAATGATAATTTAAATGATTAATTAATTAATTAATAGGAATTAGATAGGAATTTATGTGATAGGATGATTAAGAGGTAATTTAATTAAATAAAAAGATAAATATGCACACGCAGGTGATTAAGATATAAATATTGAATTTAGGTGTCTACATGTTTCCCCTTTTTGTTGAGTGGTTTGAGATAGCAGGCCATGAGACAAAAACAATGAAATTTGGATGAGGATTGACGAAAGGTAAATGATGATGAGCTACCCCTTAAATGGGGATTCGATGATGTCAAGGGAAATTGATGACGCATTTTAAAAAGGTAGATGATAAAAGGGATGGTGGGTGAAGAAAAATGGGTAAAATGATTACCAAGGTAAGATGCCCCAAGCAAGAAGGATTGCAAAATCAATAAAACCTCTAGTGGTGGCTCCAATATCACATTGGTAGAGGACAATTACGGTCTCAACAGAGATGGGATACAATGTTCTACGGACCAATGAATGGGTGGAAACCACTACAATATGGATGCAAGCCAGAATGATGAATGGATCATAGGAAAATCATCAAAATATGTGCAACTATATATGAAAAGATATGTAAAATCATTCGTACACGAGGAATAAAATTAATAGATATGCATTCACAATGGAAGAGGATGAAATTTATGGTGCCTAGTGGGACACAAAACATGGCCAAGAAGGAAAAGGATGGTAAAGTGGGTGATGAGATGATATTTCCCAAGAGGGGAAAGGTATGGCCGCGAAGGAAATAATAGAAATAAAATATGCCCCAAGAGGGGAAAATTATGGCCATAAAGGTGGAATTTGAATGGAAGTATGGTGCCCCTAAGAAGGGCATGAATATGGCCACAAGAGTGGACTTAATATGATGAAAATGCAACAAAGGAAAAATGAATATGGCCTCAAAGGAGGACTTCGTGTGTAAATTGAATAATATTGAAATGCCCAAAGAAGGAATTATTATGGCCACAAATGGTGAACTTAAAATATGATTAAAATGCCCAGAAGGAGAATGAGATATGGCCACGAAAGAGGAATTAGGAAGGTATGTACGCCCACAGGAGGAAATAATTTAAATGTTGGATTTTAAATGCTCGGAGAAACAAAAAAGAGTATGGCCACAAATGTGGACTACAAGGTCAACAAAAGATGATGCCCTAGGAAAGGATGTTGGGGAAAGAGCCCAAAATAATTATAGTGAAGGGGAATCGACTACGACTAAGACCAGTTGGTAGTGACCTAAGAGGATCAAAGGTGACCAGAGGTCAGTGAGCTATATAATCCCAAAGGTCAGCCGATGATGCTCATTTTAATGACTGAACTTAACAAGAGAGAAAATTGTTAAAAGTGAAGAGCGAAAAATGGAGGTCGCTGGAGGAGCGAGGAAACACCAGAGGGTGTGGAGGATGGTGAGTAAAAAAATCCACACTAGTTTTTAACCTAATTTAATGTTTTATTTCATTTTTTCATTTTTTAAAAAATGATGACACCAAGGGCAATCAACGCAATGACCTAGATGGGTCGACATTGACCAACCCTAACGTGGGTCAACTGACCCCAAAACACATTGACCCGACCTGGGTCAGCGTAGACCTGGAATAAGATTGGATTGTTAGGGTTAGATTTAATAGAATGAATTTAGATGCATTTTGGATGGATTTTGGATCAGAGGTCTAATGTATGCATTTTTATTTGTGATTACAGGCCAGAGAGACCTTATATTTGAGGGATCAGGTGCCATCTCTATATGAGCAGATCAGAGGGGATGTGACAAATGCCAAGTGTGATCATCTGTCTACAGTTGGATTAGGAGGATTTAGACATTATTAGAGGATCCCATGGGATGTGGGGCTTATGATTACTTTGGTTGAGAGGTGGTATAGGAAGACATGTATATTTTGGTTCAGGACATGGGAGATGACTATCACCCTGGAGGATGTGTATCAGATTCTCAGGTTTCTGATACAGGGGGAGTAGATAGTTCCCATTACTAGTGATGATAGATTGGAAATTTTGACACAGCTATTTGGAGCCAATGCACCCCATATCATATTTTCTTCAGGAGATTTTTCCTATGAGAAGAGATATGAGGTTGGGGTGGCACGCAGCCAATTGATTTACATGGTGATGATGGAAGTGTCCTGTTATGCTTTTCTGGAATCAGGAGGAGCTCGATTTCCATGGGCATTGACTGGTGTAGTGGCCGATATAGTGGAGCACCAGACAAAGTCTTTTCATTTGGGACTGCCTTGTTAGCTCAGGTTTACCATGAGCTATTTGGATACAGGGAAGGCAGGAGGTCAGGGTTTGATGTAGGCCTCTTACTACACTGCTGGTCTTATGAGCATATTGTAATGATTAGGCCACAGGCATTCTATGGGTCACAAGAGAGCATAATCAGTTAGCAGTTGGATTTTTGAGATGGAGGGCCGATCAGGCCTTCGGAGACATGGGTAAGAGAGGGGTGGATTGGTACATAGATCATCTTGTAGAGTTGGATGTTAATCAGGTTAAGTGGCATCCATATCAAGATTTCCCCTGTATGGCTAGGGACAGATATAGATTTAGCTAACATGAGATGACTAGGTGGGTGTAGGGGAGACAATCAGAGATGATCAAGTTCATTCAGTTTGATAGGGTGAGAATGAAAATTTTGAGTTCGTTCAGAACAGTGCCTCATGATCCTATTTTATACATGAGGGAGGAGCTGGATAGAGAGTGGAATCCTACCATGACAGCCCATTGGAGGAGGAGGTTGTTCCATCAGATGATAACGATGATGTTGGAGTAGGAGTGGGATACTCCAATTGGCACATGACGGCATGGGCAGCTCAGGTGGTTGAGAGGGAGGAGATAGAGGAGATGGAGGTTGAGGTTGAGGTGGCTCCATGAGGTGGTGGAAACAGAGCAGGAGAGGCTGCAGAGGTGACACACTTGCGTGCCAAGCTAGATCAGATGAGAGTAGAGAGAGACACAACCTTGTAGCAGTGGGATGTGGTCACTCAAGAGAGAGACCAAGTTATTTAGGAGAGAGAACACTACCGCAGGTAGAGGGAGGTCTATAAGGCCCATTTTGGAGATCTGAAAACTATTGTAGTGACAGAGTTCCAACTAGTGGTGCAGGAAGCACCAAAGGGATCAGGAAAAATGGCTGCACCTCCTAGCATGATTTCTATGGATAGGTACTTAGGCACTAGCCACAAAGGCTAGATATTATGAGGGGATCATTATGATCCATAGTTTACCTCAATGACCATGTGATATTGGGAGCATCTACAGAGGCATCGTAGCAGGTGGATTGGGACCATCCAGGAGTATGACTAGTGTAGCTCAACAATGAGTAAAGAGGAGGGATGCATGAGGGTGGCAGATGGCATGCAGGGTTCAGGTGTTGTACCTTCATGTGAAGGAGAGGGTCTTGAGAGTTTTTTACATGTAGTTTACTAATTTGATAACATTTCTGCTTTGAGGGAGTCCCCTTAGAGGACCGATGATGTATTGATACTCATTTTGACATGTATGATATATGATTTGTATCATGGATTTGATTATGTATGTGATGAATTATAATTTGATGTGATGATTTTGTATTTATGTGATGATGATGATTTTTGATTAGATGTGATTATATTATGGTTGCTTAGATCATACGTGATAATAATGGTTGCTTTTGGAATGCATGTTTGTCTTATATTTGATGATGATGGTGGAATAAATGTATGATTAGATGGTTATTTTAAATGTGGATATGCATGTATGAATAAATGCATGATATGAATGTATATGTTTTAAATTATAATTTTAATCATGACAATTAAAATGTATATGGATAAAATGTGATGAAACAAATTCAAAAATGGATGTGATTAATGATGGATGATAAGTAAGGATAAATGTGTTGTAAGATAGATAGGTAAATATATAGATGATTGAGATAAGGAACATACGTGCTATAAAAATAGATGATGAATGATAGATTAATAGGATCAAGGGTAACCTCAAATAACAGTGAAGGAGACTATAGGTGCGAAAAAAACTACGTTATCAAGGAACATAGCAAGGAGAAATATTCCTCCAATTGCATTAGAGGTAAACAAGAGGGGATCCAGGTAACGCAAGGTACATGGGACCAAAGCTAATGTTAGCAAATAACCAATGATAGTTAGTCATTTCAAAGATCATAAGGAAGAATGGATGAGATGATCAATAAACCTAATGTTTACATGAAAAAATGGGTTTGAGATGTACCTTTTACAAAGGAAAGAGGGTTATCCAAAAGTGGTGTTCCCTAAAACTATGCCACAACTCTGGGAAGGGGAAAGAGCAAATTGATCAATGTAGGAAGTTTGATAGAAGAAAGATGATCAGTGCGGGAAGTTTTCTTAGGATGTTAAAATGGAATGTTGATCAATGCGGGAAGCATTAAATGCCATGAAAAGGATTAGCCATCCTTTGAGGGTATGGTCTACTTTATACACAACACACACACACACACACACACACACACACACACACACACACACACACACACACACACACACACACACACACACACACACACATATAGATGGCAAGAATAAATGATAGATGTCTTTCAAAGGATCAATCTTTTTTTTTTCAATTTTGATTTTGATTTCATGATGTTTACTTTTTTTTCTCTCTTTTTGCATTAACAAATGTTATTCAAGGGATTAGTCTATTTTTTTTTTTGATTTTGATTTTAATTTCATGCTTTTGATTTTTTTCCCTCTTTTTTTACATGAACAACTATCCTTCGAGGGATCAGTCTATTTTTGATAACTTTGATTTTTGATTTAAGCATCCATGAATTTTGATTTTACATGGGAGAGAGTTGGGACTAGCTAAGCAGACCACTTAGGAGGTGATAATGAATGTACAAGAGACACCCTTGGACCCTTTGCATGGTTCCGATAGGTGAATAAGAGGGTGATGGATGTAATGATTATGGAGTTATCACCAAAGGGGAGGACCTATCCATAAGGAATATGCTATGGGAAGAGCCTTGGTGCCCATATTTAAGGTCACATCTAGGAAGTGACGGAAGACCACATAGTTCCAAATCATCACAATGAGAGATGGAAGGGGCTAAGATGGAGGAATGATCCAAGGATATGACTAAGAGCACATTGGTAAATGTGTTAAGAATAGAATGTTCACAAGTGCAATGCGTTAAGAGGCTCCACTTCTGGTTTACCATAAGGGAGGCCAAACGGTCCCGATCCATACTTAGGGTCTGATCCAGTTAGGAGAAAACTTTCTGTGTTGGCTCCTTTTTAGAGTGGTTTCATTCTGATAAAGCTACAAGGCCACTGATGTTAACACCACATTAGAGAGATAGGATGAGATAAATGAATGAGAATAAGAATAAGCTTTATCATTAAGAGAGTGAAAGATACACGTCTAAGACAAATGGATGGTCAGATGGGATGAATTCATTATGAATCAAGAAGTATGTACCTTAATGGAGGATTTTAGAAAAAGCCATGGTGTTTCCAAAGATAAACACATATATTACCACAAAAGTGGTCATAAGAGGAGAAGATAAAAAGTATGATCAGATAAACTTTTCTAGATGAGATAGGATGATGCCGAATGTGGAAAGGAACTAATCTGTAAACAAATAAGTCCTAGAAAGAAGTTCCCCTAGCGTGGGAGTATGAATCAATGAAGACGAGAAGAAATATGCTAAAGGATCAGTAACGGGGGGGGGGGGGGGGGAAGATACTCCCCAACAAAAGGGATATGTGGATAGGATAGTGATGTCAAAAGATATGAAATGGATATCAAGAGGATGTAGCAAGGAAAAAAACATCAATGAATAAAGGAGGACCATTGTCAAGAGGAATAACCTGTGGATGAGGGATAACAGAAGATGATGTGGGAAGATGAAGAGGTTGAACTGATGGAGGAGCGATAAGAAGAGTTAGATGGGATATAGATGAGGTGGTAGATGGAGAAGGAGACTCATCAAGGAGATCCTCTCACTCAATAATATCGTGGATGATGGTCTGAAGGGCCTTACAATGCTCAGTGTCATGACCGAGAGTACGATGATAGTAAAAGATGCAGTGGGAATTGAACCAAAAGGGATTTGGATGGCTTAATTCAAAGGCCCTGATAGGCATGAACGTGTGATGGTAGATGTCTGAAGTAGATGTTGGAGGACCTCTGCATATGATTCAATGTATCTACCATGAGAGGTTTTGTGAGATGGTGTGGATGGGGAGGATGAAGGTTGATTGTGCCGGGGTCTAAGTGGTCTAGAAGAAGAAGTAGTGGTGGATGATTTAGGCTTGGGTGGTTGGACATGTGAAGGTATTTTCTCATGAGGGCGTTGATCCTAGGAGGGAATCAGGCTGTTTTGATTTGGATTGGTTGACTGGTCGCAATGGAGGAGGGGGTCCTAAGATGGATGGATGTGGCCCCAAGATAGAGGATGTATATTTGGTCTTGATTGGAGGAATGTTGATCTTCTTATGAGGGCGCTTAAGGGATCACTGTGGAAGGATGCCAAGGTTTTTGGATTTGGATGGGTGAGGAATTTCCTTGGCAAGGATGACAATGATTTCAACAGGTGGATCAAAAGGTGATTTTGTGGTGGATGGAAAAATTAATTTTTGTAGGATTTGTTCCAATGAGGATGGGGATTGGTTTGATGTGGGAATTCCGAGTTGCATGGATGAAATGAGAGGATCACCTATGGTGGCTTGGAGTTGAAGTGCTCTCCAATATTTCTCAAATGATGTAGGTGGTGCAGATTAATAAGGAGATAATGGGGATATGGTCATGATGGTTGATGCCGCAAGCGTAGGTGTGAAGAATAGAAAGTAGAAACGGTATACATTTTAAAGATGGTATGACCAGAAAAGGTGGAATATATAGATTGAGGAGTAGGGGTAACTGCGGGAGATGGGATAGATGTGGGTGTGGAAAGAATGAGAGGTGTTTGGATGATGCAGTTAATGAGGTCTATGTGAGATGGTGTAGATGGTGGATGGGTTGGGGTAGGGATGGAAGAGGCATGAGTGTCAACTATGTTTGTTTTGGGTGCCTCAAAAGGCATATAAGTGGATTGAGGAGATGTGATGGGTGTGATAACATATGTGGATGTGGGAATGGTAGATGTATGGACACTAGGTGCGGATGGGGGAGACGAGGTAAGTGGGGTAGTCATAAGTGAGGAGATAGGTGGTAGAGATGTCAGGGTCAGTACAATGTCAGGTGATATGGGCATGGGTAGAGAAATATGTGATAATGATGTCAATGTAAGTGTAGTGACAGGTGTGGATGTAGATGTGGGTGCGGATAAGGCTAATGCAAGATGTGGTAAGAGTAGGACTGGATGTGGATGTAAGAAAAATGGTATAAGTAAGGGAGGTAGATAGGGTAACTGTGGATATGGTGGACATGGGAATAATGTTTGAAGGGGCCAAGGGTGTAATATCTAAGATGGAAATATATGAGGAAGTGAATAAAATAGACATGGAGGGAGGAGTCTGATGTATGACGTTAATTGAGAATGGGTTAAATTGATGTAATGTAAAATATTAAATTGAACTTGTTGGTGAGGGATCAAGAAATGGTTGCATGAAGATGGGATTGGTTGGGGGGATGGAAGAGCATGGTGATAAGTAGGATCATGGTAAGATGATGAAGATGAGGCAAAAACAAGAATATATGATAAAAAGGATCATAAGGGATGTCCCTAGGTGAGATAGGTATGTCGGATGAAGGGGAGATGTCATAAGGTGAAACATGATCTACTGATTGATATCTATGGAGGAGGAAGTCACAGATGGGGTTCTCGTGAGGAACATCCATAAGTGAAGTGGGTATGGTGATGTCGGATTACCTAGGAAGATCATGAGGTAATGGGGATAAAGATGGTGGGGTAGAAGTAGAAATGGTGTAAACGGGGATAAAGTTGATGGGGATAAAGGTGATGGGGATAAAACATGGGCTACTAGTTGATGTGATCGAGAAGTAGAGGGCCTACGATAGAGATAATCATAGATGGGGCTAGAGGAAGACCTAGAAGCAACCAATGGTCTAGATGGGGTCATGGTGGACTACTGAGAATTGCTAGAGGAAAATTTTGGTTCCATTATTAAATAAAAAAAAAGCAAAAAATTCCTTTTTTATGTTTTGATTAAGAAAGATGTGAAAAAAGGGGATGGGTATCGAAGGACCTAGGAGAAGGAGAACTATGTTTGGTCTTGGGTAAGTTATGGCTAGGAAATGTCTGAAGCATCTTCGTGTTGGGTGATCAAATCCCAATCAATCTACTGAGAAAAGGAATTTTTTGATGTGTTAATTGATTTGTGAGGTTTTGGTTCTATGATAAATGTGAGATGCAGAAGATTGAACCCCTACTTAGAATATATGAGAAAACATGATGTACAAAAGAAGAGTTATTTTTAATCCGAAACAAGGTGTTATTTTTAATGAGAACATAGACATGAAGGGGAAGTAAAATGAAAAAGGAGAAAATAGGGAAAAGAGGAAAACCCGGATAGTGCTTTTCCTATTTATTTGCACTTTTGGGTGATGAGTGATCCAAGCGGCGAACCCAACATGCGAAATCAATTAAGAGGAGCCTCATGCTACATTGTTAGTAGAAAAAACATAATATAGAAAATAAAGAGACCACCTAAAGGATGTCCCACTAGGTGTGCCAGGTTTTTTGTCCAAATTTCTTATTCATAATGAAGTTAATGCACTAGCTACTAAAGAAATTAGCAACTTAGAAATGATAGAGGGTTTATGTTACCTCAGAAGAGTGATGAGACGGGTGCAAGGATGGGTGATTGGTTATTACTGCTGATAGACATGCAAAGAGACTGATTTTTTTTTTGATTAGATAGACATATGCAGGGGCTACTCGACTAAGTAGACCCAAGAATATTTTGACTTCTTTGGTGGATGTCAACCCTCATTTGTTTAGGTAAAGTGAAATAAAAACTACAAGAGCATGTAGAAACTGAAGTAGTACTGAATATGAAAAATGACAAATATTGATCTAAAGATGATTAGATTGTAATAACTATGTATAAAGTGTTACCTATTCTAGGTAGACATCAATCCAGACTAAGCATAGGTAGGTCGACGGTGACTTGGGAGGATGGATTTGATCCTATAGATGAAATATGCAGATTTGTAAGGTCTGAGAGTGATATGGAAATTGATGAGGGCATGTAACTGTTGTAAAAGTGTTGGCAAGGAAATTTTTTAGGTGGAAAAAATTGTGGATTCCTTTCCAATGCTCTAGGAATCTAAGTCCATATACTTAACCAGTGCAGCTGCCGTATATGCATGCACATGAAAAGGTGGATTTCTGTGGTGGCCTTTCAATTGGGGATCCAACAGGGGAAATCCACTGACCCTGTGACAAAGCTAGCAATCTCTTGCTAGGGAATACTTTATCTGAAAGTGGGAAAGGGGGTGAGAAAAGAGGTAGGAGAATTGATGTTACAGGTATGAAATCAGATTCTTGCACACACTAGTTAGAAAATTCGTCACATGCATTCATGAGAAGAAACAACCCTACAACTGGTAACAAGACAAGATAAGATTGCGAACTCAAAGTTTTGGAAATATCCTCATCAAAGAGGCTACAAAATCCTTCTTCTTGTATTGCTGCTTAAATAGAAGTTATACATAGTGGAGAAATGGAGGAAATTGAGAAGAGGGAGGGGGGAAATAGAAGGAAAAATGGATCTCTCTGTTGTCCTCTCGAAGTAAAATATACCCGTGAGTTTACAAGATCAATTGCCAACCTTGTACAATGGCGTGAAGAAGCCATTAAGTATCCTCCAAGAAACGGTTACAGCTTCTTATTTGTTAGCAAGAAACGGTTTACAATTTCTTTTCAATCATTTACGTCCGTTCAGATTCGTGATTCACGAAGAAACGCTAATGGAAAGAAAAACCAGACTTTTCATAATGCAGCCGTTACACTTGTTTTACAACTTTGAATTTGAACCGTTCATCTTGCCTTTGAAACGTTAAACCATAGTTGTCCATGTGGGAGAAATTTATTGGAGTGGGCGTGGAGGATTCCTTTTGCATTTTGTGACTTTATAGAGATTTGGCATTTTGGAACATTTTGGCCCACTTACCCATTTTTTATATGGTCTTGACACGTGGCCTCACTTGATTGGCGAAGGAGTCACATGTCACTTTTATAATTTTACCTTGTTTCAATGCGGGCTCAAAAACACAAATTGCTCCACCGGCCTGCCTCCTTGCTTTGACTTTCCAATGGTGGGCCCAAGATTTGACTTTTTCCTTTAAGCTTGATCGGGGTTGCGGGTCACTTTTTAACTTTTTGCCTTTTTTTTTTAAATTTTACAAAGATGATAAAAACCTCAAAGTTCTTCAGTGACCCACTTCCAATTAGATATGTCCATGTACCTGTGGATGATGGAGCCAAAATTTGATGGGGAAGAAAACACCCATCATTCCCGACTATGGAAAAAATGTAGAGAAGAAGAAAACTCCACCATTTGACACCTGATTTTCAAATTTCTTTCACGAGCCAAGGAATTGAAAACAATACAAGGTTCAACGATCCATGTCCATAGAAAGATTGACAATTTCATTCAAATGAGGATAAAAATAAAATTTTCATGCGTCTAGACAGGAAAACGGAAAATTTATCAAAACGTGCAGATTGGAGAGTTTAAACAACTTCAAAGCATGAATTTCTCTATCTTTTCAGACTTCCAACTTTACTTGAACACTTTTGGAGGGTGTGAGCTCAATTTTTTTTGAATTTGACTTAGAAAATGAGGGGGGATTTTGAGGGTGACAACAACTGGCTCTAGCTTGGGGACATGACATGGAATGAGCATAGAGAAGACATGACATGGGAATCTAGAATCTCAATTTCTAGACCATGTAATTCGTTGACTAGTGCCTTATCCATTGGTCCTTGCAGAGTCATATACAACTTTGAGAAAGAAATATCAGAAGAAGGAAACACACAAGCACACAAAAGGAAGGAAACACATGACATTAAACATAAGGGGAAAAAAAACCACAGAACGGAAAGGGAAGCACACCTAGAAATCACCTATGGTACAAGGCGGGGGACAACCTACTTTCATTGATGATACAATTTCAGGTATTTCCCACTCCAAAGAAATTCAAGTAGTTTTCCATCCAAATATGAGAGAAGAAAAGTGTTCTCACCTCAAGCTTCATGAATCTGGAATTGGGCCGACCCATAATGAGTTGAAACTTTCCATGGCTACCTTTTGGTTCTCTCCTCTTGTCCCATAGTAGGATGAAGTCTCCAACTTTGAATTCTCTTGCCTTCACCTTCTTATCAAAAAATATTATTTACTTTTCAATTGGTTCTCCTTAATATGATCCACCACTTGAAGTCTATTTTCTTCCAGCTTCTCAAGAAAGAGGATCCTCTTGTCAATAAAATCCTTGTACTGACCATATTCTATTGCCTATAGTAGCTTGAGAGCTAGCATCTCGATTGTGAGAGGAATTTATACTTCGACTCCATACAGTAGTTGGAATGGTGACATACCTATTGCCCTTCTTGGGAGTGATCATATTTGCCCATGATGTATCGTATAACCCTTTGTATACCGATTCCTTTGATTCTCATCTACAAGCTTGCAAACAATGGTCACAATTTTCTTATTGCTTGATTTGTCCTATCTAGTTTCCTTTTGGATAGTAGTTAAAATAATGAGCTAGGGATATTCCATAGCTATATAAAAACTTTTTCAGCTCTCTTGAAGAGAAATAGGTATCATTATCTGCTACAATCTTTTGTGGCACTCCAAAATAGACTATGATAATATCCTTGATGAAGTTGCATATTGTTTCAGTGTTGGCTTGTTTTGTTGGAATGGCTTCCACCTATTTGGTGAAGTAGTCTATTACTGTGAGTACATAGGTGTGCCCTGTGCTTGAGTGAGGGTTTAGAACACCGATGCAATCTATCCCCCATTGTTGAAATGGTTCTTCAATAACCACATGCCTGAGTGGTAATGGAACAATTTGTGGTCTTCCAATGAACTATGTTGGCATGCTTTACATTTAGAAACCCAATCTTCAAGTATCTATAAAGATGGTGGGCCAATAATACCTTCCTTAGAGGATCTTATGTGTAGTGACCATTGCTAAAAAATGACCACCACATGCTTGGTCATGATATTCTATAAGTAACTTTTCTTGTTTCTCTTTATCTACGCACCTGAGGAAACAACCATCCAGGCCTCTCTTGTAAAGCGCATGATTTCATATTACAAATTTAACTACCTTCAATCTTAAATGTTCTCCTTCTACTTGTAATCAAGATGGGGAGGGAATTCTCCATAAGTTAGGTAATAGGAAATATCAACATACCACTCATTAGTAGTGCTGATAAAGAAAACCCATGGGTTATCTTCAGAACAAGTTGAGTAAGCACAATTTTCTTCACCATGTTTAAATTTGAGTGCTTCATCTTCAGTAAATCAACTTGCACAAGCCATTTTCCCCTTACCATATTTGGAGGGTTGAATCTCCAAGTCATACTCTTGAGTCTTTGTAATCCAATTTCGTCTTTTATCTCCAGGATCTTTTTGTGTCGAGATGGACTTAATTTCACTGCCAGAGACCATCACCACTGTATGGGAATTGAGGATGTAAAACCTAAAGTTTTTTATAGCCTTGACCACTGCAGAGGCATGCTTCTCCAATTAACCTATATTTTAGCTCATTCTTTTTCAAAGGACAACTCATGAAAGCAATAGGTGATTCCACACCTTCATCATTTTTTCTAGATGAGAATGACAGAGAGTGTATGTTCTAATGCATAATAATACATGATGAATTATTTGTTAAAATCTAGAGATACAAGAGTCGGAGGCTTTAGCAATGGATTTATTAATCTCTTCTGAATTTTCCCTTCCCTTTATTATTCCATTTGAATTTTTCTTGTGGTTTTATCATGGAAGTAATGTGCTTTGTCAACTCAGCAAAATCAAGCACAAAATGATGAAGAAAGTTCACCTTTCCGAAGAATGAATGAACTCCTTTCTTGCTTGTGGTCAGGGCTAATTATTGAATGGCTCTGATCCTCATCAGGATTAATTTGTGCTCCATGTTTTTTCACAATGCGACCCAATAACTTACCTTTTGTGACTCCAAAAATTAATTTTTTTGGATTTAGTGATATGACATGTTTTCTACACCTTGCTAGTACCTGTTCTAAGTGATAGATATGATCTCCCCTCTTATTTGAAAATATTGTAAGATCATCAAGATTTATGACAATGAAATGCTTCATATATTTTAAGGCCAAATCCATCACCCTTTGGATTGTAGCTAACTTGCATTGATTAGGCTAAAAGGCATTCTACTGTAGGAAAAAGTGCCCCAAGGTGTTGTAAAGGTTGTCCTAGTGCGTTCTTCCTCTACAACCTTTGATTTGATTGTATCATGAGAATATATCAAGTAATGAAAGAATTTTAGATACATTAACTGCTCGCAGGATATGGTCCATTGATAGGAAGAGGATAATTGTCTTTGAGTGATGCCTAGTTCAGGGTGTCGAAAAATCTACACATATCCTTAATTCACCATTCTTCATCTACACTGGCACAATGTTAGCCACCCACATTGAATGGTGGATGGGAAATATGATCCTTGTATTAAGCATCTTTATTACCTCCTCCTTGATGGTATCAATAAGTCTTTGGGTTGTACGGCCTTGAGTTTCTTCCTGAAGGGCTTAACACCCCACTTCAAAGGAATTGAGTGATGCATTTCTTTTGGCTGGAAGGATTTAAGTTCATCATAAGAGTAGGCTAGGACATATGAGTTTTTCTTGAGTAATGCAACAAACCTTATTTTTTGCTTTAGGTGAGCAACATTTTCCAATATTGACCATCCTTAACTCCTCCAAGGTACCAATGTTTTCTTTATCAAAATTAGTTGGGCACCGAGAAGATTGATTTTCTTTCTCTTAAATGAATCTACCATGTTTGTCCAAATAGGTCTTTTAATGAGATTAGGTCTTTGGGAAATTTCTTCCCTTTCAATTTGATTACTCCATCATCATCAATCCATTGAACTCCTTATTTCTCTTCTTTGGGGACTGACTTCTTGGTCTAGATTTTCACCTCCTTTAAAGAAGAGATTATTGAAAATCATTCCATTTTCTCTAAAAAGGATAGAATTTGGTTATCATCATTGAAGACTTGCCAATGATTTTTATTCTCTGCCACACTAGGCCTTGAATACCATTTCAATGGTCACTTTGTCTTTACCAAAAGAAGGATGAGGTATCACTCGGGAAGCTGAACACTATAAGAGAATCAACCTTTTCATTTTTTTCCCTTGCGTATAGCTTCAATGGAAAATGCATCAAAAGATTCAATGCAGTCCCACACTCTGTTTCTGTAATGCCCGGAGTCTTGGATTCTCCACCTGATATTGTTGACGAACCTACTTTACTATAACCTACTGTGTCACCTCAGCATCTCAATTTCTTGATTCCCATGTCCTCTGCTACACTCATGCCTACGAGTAGTGCTTCATATTCTGCAGTGTTATTTGTATTATCAAATTGTAGCTTGTAGGCAATTGGGTACAACTCATTGGAAGGAGAGTACAATACTACACTATCTCTTGAGCCCGAACTTTGGAATGACTACCATAAAATTCCATTTTCCAAATTTGATCTTCTTCTTCCTCCATGAGAAGTAGAACGTTCTCCCTCTTTTTCTGATGTGAGGAATTAGTTTCCTAGCCCACAATCTTGAAAGAGAATGTTTTCTTTCGAATCATCAGACTTTCATACTGTTAACTTCATATTTCTTATTGGCAGAAACTTCTTCATCTCTCCTTTTACTAGGATAGTTGCAGATGACCAATCCATTTTTATTTCTCCATCTAGGTCTCTGCAGAAACTCCTACTCAATAGCATACCAAAATATGTTACGAATGTCTGCTACCAGTATGGTTAGGAGCACCTTCTTGTCTAAAAAATCAGCTAGTGCTACCTGTGCATCTTTGATTCTTCCTACTAATGGCACTTGTTTGGATTCCATTGAGTAGCAGGTGCCATTTTACCTAGGTTAAGGTGAGGCCTAGAGCGTTTGCAACTTTGGCTAGCATCACATTGTCTGAGGCTTCGGAATCTATGATACAATTATTTAGTTGGAATCCTTTAATGAGGAGTGATAGGTAGAAAGGTTCAACCCTATTGGTTTTGGAGGCACTGAGGGCTAGCATGTTTTGGGAAGGTGGTGTAGATGGTGTGGGTAGTAAGCCTTTAGAATTAGGGCTCAAGGATACATGGTTACCACCACGAACTGTATTAATGAACCTGTCAAACTGGGCAGGGTGTGTTTGTATTTATTCTATTTCTGAGAACTGGACTTTGGTTTTGCTTACATGTTCCACAAAGTCAAATGGGGTTATAATGAGTGAGGAAGAGGTTCTGAAAAAAGAGGAATATTTACATAGTAGAGGCTTTACTACTTTGGGTGTTGAATTCTCCTTTTCGGGTGTAGCAGTTGGCTTGGAAGGGGGCGAGGGTGTAGCTTTTGAATGCATCTTATATGTTTTTGCAGGAACAACATTAAAAGGAGAATTTTTCTTAGCAAATTTTGAGCTAGGAGACTTGGCATAGTAGCATGATCCTTGACAACCAGTGAGTCTAGTTTTTATTTGGCCGAGTCCATAGAAGGTGGTAATGGTGATCCTCTACTGATGATTTTATTTTGTGTGACCTCTGGAGGATAATCTTCTTTATTCTTCTTATCCTTTGCCACAACCGTTGAGGATGAAGCACCTTTCCTGGATTGTGCACGAGCGAAAACAACACATGAGAAACTTGGAGCTTCTTCATCATCCTCATCTTCATCATCAACGTACTCAATTAGGCCATTGTGTATATAAACTTCCTCGACCTTAAGATAGTTTTCATAGTCTTCTATATTTTCTTCTTCAGTTTCATCAATTTCTGCTTCCTCCTCTGGCTCTTTGGTGTCACAGATGGCATTGACTGGTGGTGCTTCAAGAGTAAGCTGAGGAGGAGGTGGAGCAATCCTTGGCATATCTGGAGGGTTTGGCCTCTTTGAAGCATTCTAAATTGTGATCTGAGATAGCTGCTTCTTCAAGGAAACCAATTCATTTGCCATTTTTTGGAACATCAGATCTGTGGTGACAGAGTTTGAATTCTGACCCTTTTGTTTCCCATTGGGGCATTTCACCTTTCTAGAAAGGATTAGATCATCATCAGTTTCTATTGAAAATTTCTGGGCTTGCCTCAATGTTCTTGGTTGGGCTATTCTAAGGAAGAAACCTAATTCTGATGGCATAGCACTGATGAAAAACCTCTTCAAATTATTTTCGAGAGGCACCACATCTTCAGGGATCCTTCTTATCACTCTATCATATCTTTCTATGAATTCCCTCATTGACTCGGAGGTTTTCTTTCTTCATTTATATCAATTGAACAAAAATATCCTCATAATCTTCCACGGTCTTGAACCTATGTTTGAATGCACTTATTATATCTTCCCAACAGGTGACAGACCTCGGGTGTAGCATGTAGAGCCTTTTGACAACCTTTTCTTAGAGTGACTCCACAAAGATTCAGACTGACACCTCTTCATCCTAAACACCCAACACACTACAAGTAGTGATAAATGATGCTACATGATCTTCAGTGAGTTAAGAACCATCCCCTCTAAATTTTGTGAAGTTTTTTCTTGAGCCTCTCGGTAGCTCATGGAGTGGTTGAGCAAGAGCTAGTGGACCATTATTTCCTCCCCATGGTACATTAGGCTTATAGGCCTCATGAATCATGTTCATGCTAATGATCATGATCCCCCATTATATGTCTATTTTTATCTTCCAACCCTACTAAGACTACAGCTTCTGTTGTTGCTACTCTTTCATCTACCTCGGCTTGAAGTCTTTTGATTTCTTCGAGTTGAGATCTTATTTCTTCATCGGCTCTTGATCTTCTCTTTCTATAGCTTATTCTTTGGTCTCTACGTTGGTGAAATATTCAAAGTTCTCATTGATGTATGGAAATTCATTATCTAAAGGATTGACAACACTCACAGTTCCCAACATGTGCTCGGTTGCTTCAAACGGAGGCCTCTAGATTCCAAGTAGCTCTTGTCTCCTTTAAATTTTCTCAAAAATGGGATTAGTTTGTCCTACCTTGTCTCTATTGTTGGGTGTATCTTCTATCCACTAGCTTGAAAATATATGCTCTTATTTGCATGGTGCTAGAAATTGTTCTTTTCCTCTCTAATTCAGCAACATGTTCTTTTTCAAGGTCCAGAAATCTCATGGCAATGAAGTAGTGGTTGGCACTTTGTCTATTATGTACAGATAGCTTCCCTCAAATTTGAATCAATCTCTTCTTGGATGTGGAAGAGTAAATTTGGGTATTTCAATAGGAGGGTTTCCATTGAAATAGCCATGATTTGAATCCATTTGGCTCATATAACCATTCAAATTCTAGAAATTTTCTCTTTTTTGAATTTTGGATTTTTGACCTTGCGGTTGCATTTAGGCGCAGATGCTGCTAAATCTTCCTCATGGTGGGTGCCAAAAAACTGTTGGCAGAGGAAATTTTTCACGGTGGAAAAACTTGTAGATTCCTTGCCAAAGCTCTAGTAATCTAAGTCCCTCTACTTAACCGTTGCAGATTGCCATATATGCATGCATGTGAAAAGGTGGATTTATCTCATGGCCTTTTGATTGGGGATCTAACAGGGGCACTCCATTGACCCTGCGACAAAGCTAGTAATTTCTTCCTAGGGAATAATTTGTCTAAAAGTGGGAAAGGGAGTGAGAAAAGAGGTAGGATAAACTAATGTTTTGCAAGTAAGAAATCAAATTCCTACACACACTAGTTAGAAAATTTATCACATGCATTCATGTGAAGAAACAACCCTGCAAATGGGAACAAGACGAGATAAGATTGTGAACTCAAAGTTTTTGAAATATCCTCATCAAACAGGATACAAAATCCTTCTTCTTATATTTATTCTTAAATATAAGTTGTACATAATGGAGAAATGGAGGAAATTGAGAAGAGGGGGGAGGGAAATAGAAAAAAAAATGGCTCTCTCCTTTGATTCTCTTGAAGTACAATATACCTTTGAGTTTATAAGATCAATTGCCAACATTGTACAATGGCATGAAAAATCCATTAAATCTCCTCCAAGAAACGGTTACAACTTCTTCTTTGTTAGCAAGAAATGGTTTACAATTTATTTTCAATCATTCATGTCCATTTAGATTCTTGATTCGTGAAGAAATGTCAATGGTGAGAAAAACTAGACTTTTCGTAATGTAGTCGTTACACTTGTTTTGTAAATTTGAATTTGAACCATTCATCTTTCCTTTGAAACTTTAATCCAAATTCATCCACGTGGGAGAAATTTACTGGAGCGGGCGTGGAGGATTCCTTTTACATTTTGTGACTTTATAGAGATTTGGCATTTTGGAACATTTTGGCTTGCTTACCTATTTTTGATATGGTCTTGACATGTGGCCTCACTTGATTGGCGAAGGAGTCGCAGGTCACTTTTATAATTTTACCTTTTTTCAATGTGGGCTCAAAAACACAAATTACTCCGCCGGCCCACATCCCTACTTTGACTTTCCAACGACGGGCCCAAGATTTAACACTTTCCTTTAAGCCTAATTGGGGATGTGGGTCACTTTTTAACTTTTCACCTTTTTTTTGTTTACAAATATGCTAAAAACCTTAAAGTTCTCTGCCGACCCACTTCCAATTAGATATGTCCACATACCCATGGATGACAGAGCCAAAATTTTATGGGGAAGAAAATGCCCATCGTTCCCGACTGTGGAAAAAATGTAGAGAAGAAGAAGAATCCACCATTTTGTGACCGATTTTCAAATTTATTTTGCGAGCCAAGGAATTGAAAACAATACAAGGTTCGATGATCGATGGCCATAGAAATATTGAAAATTTCATTCAAATGAGGACAACAATAAAATTTTCATGTGTCTAGACAGGAAAACAAAAAATTTATCAAAACGTGCAGACTGGAGAGTTTAAACAACTTAAAAGCATGAATTTCTCTATCTTTTCAGACTTCCAACTTTACTTTAACACTTATGGAGGGTGTGAGATCAAATGTTTTTGAATTTCACCTAGAAAATGAGGGTGGGATTTTGAGGGCGACAAAAAAAAGGAACTGTAAAACAGAACCAGAGGCAAAGAAGTAAGATAAAGGGAGAGAAAGGAGAATTTAGATAGGTTATTGCATAGATAGGGCCCTGGTTGATGACGACTAGTGGGGATCAACAATAATTGTATCAGTAAGGTATAAAGCCAAGGATGACAAGATGAAATTGGAAAAAAAGATTTGTTGGAGAAGGCTGCTGAGTGTTTCTGAAGCTAGTATGTACCTGCAAGATGTTAGAAACGAAAAATATATGATAATATGATAAAGATATGGAAAAGAATGTGATAATGATGAGAAGATCTCATGTATGATGATCATGAGCAATGGAAGCATGCTGAAGGGATGTCCAAGAGGTCTTGTGATGTCTTAGAACTTCTCAGGCATGAGGAAAGATGCTCAGGCTGGGAGAAAGCTTGAGAATTGCATGCATCTGATTTCTACTCCGAAATGGAAAGAAAACACTCGTTTTAATGGGGCTCAATGATGACTAGGCTGGGTCACTGCCAACTACAAGGAAAATTTCCCCAATGGGGATTGTTTTTTTTATTTTCATCTGGATTTGATGCTTTTAAAGATTAGGAAAGTGCTTTAAAGCATTAGGCATACAAGAGATGAGATATGGGTAGTTAGGGCATAAACATAGGTGAGGGAAAAGATTAGAAAAATAAAGGGATTTATGTGTAGGATAAAAACATCCTAATTAGAAGGTTGGTTAGGGTAATGAGAATTTAAATGATTAATTAATAAATTAATGAGGGTTAATTAATTAATGTGACTTAGGTGGGAATTTGATTAAATAAGGAGGGATAAATTAAATTAACAATTAAACATGTGTACGTGGACGAATAAAGACATAGATACTAATTTTAGGTGTCTACACAAATTACACTATATCCTCAATAAGTATTTTCTACTTTTTATTGGGTTGGAGTTATCTTGTTTTCCTCACTTTTGCTTGAGTGATTAACATTACTTCTTCATCTTCAAATATGCCATTCATGTGGATGCTCTCTTACTTTATATAGTTGTCATCATCATGATGCCCTATCCCACACCATATACACAAAAGTCAAATATTAATTTTACCGCAAACAAATCTCTTGCGAAATGTTCCCACTTGTTACACTTTTGACATTGCCTTATAGACCATTATTAGAAGTCATACTGAATCTGATTTCCATCTCCATCACTATTATTCTAATTTTTATTATTGTTTCTTTGATTATGATACCCTCCATGAGACACACCCTTATTCTTTTAGGGCTTAGCTAGGTTAGTTAGTGGTGTTATTGTTTCCCTTTTTGTGAAGAGTACACAAGCACTTTTGTTACATAAAATGCATTGGAAATCCTTGATTGAATCCCCTGTAACTTGGAAAAGTTTGTAGATCATATTTAGAAAATTGGCCTTGGTGAAATATTATGTTTTATAATTAAATCAAAATAACATCCTTGCCTTCTTCCACTATGTCTTCCTTTAAATCCATCAATCAAATCATGTCTCTTCTAAGTGCTTGCACTAATCCGAGTTCAATATCATTATTTGATTTTGATTCATCCTCTTCATTCCTCTTTCTCAAGTGTGAAATATATCATTTTAACTTTCAATGTCCATAAAAAAGTAATAGAGACATTTTCATAAGAAGGTGGTGGATCCACCTTCATCTTACTCCAAAATGAAGGAAAAATACCTCAACGAACCATCACTTCTCTAGAACATTGGTTGATTCCTTCTTGAGTTTTTCAAACAATTCCTAAGCCTTATGTTGTAGGATTGTACATTATTTTGTTTCCCTTGTTGGATGTGGTAGATCTATGTGACAATTTCATTATTATCTCTTAAGATATAAAATCATCTTTCAGATTTCTTCCACAATTCATCCCATGATGAGTTTTCACTTAGTGTATCTATGTACCTATGAATATCTAACCCTATAAGCATGGCTTAAAAGGAAAATAATTAATAACATTTGTTTGTCTTCACAATTAGAAGTCCAAATGGTGATACAATTTCTAAAATGTTGCATCATGTTTTCAGATCCATTACTAGTAAACTTTGGAAAGTTTCTTTTTTCAAGGTTGAACTAGGCGGATTACCCATAGATGTGGGACTTGTGTGATTTTGACATGAATCTTTCAGTATGATCCTCCTTAAGAAGGTTTGTTCTGAAATTTCATATTCTCTATCAACACCATTAGACACATGTTAGACACATCATTATAATAAACATTTTCTTTGACCCAAGCAATCCATACAATTCTTTTCTCACCATTAGGTTCCACTCCTATGTTTCTACAATTTTTTATATACATTGCCTTGATGTTCCTGGCTCAAGCTATTCAAATAATAAATATTGAATTATGTAAATATTTTCTTTCATAATCATCTCTCTTATTTCATGAAGAATTCAATGAACTCTATCTCATAATAAAATATTCCCTCTGAACAAGGAGAATCAATCAAATCTTCATTGGATTCCGCTGTGGACCTTTTATAGCTATCCATGAATCTTGTTTAGACGTAAATTTATGCACTTACTTTCTCTGGAAGGGATAGTTGTCTTGCAACCTACACAAATTTCTCACTTTTGAGTGG
Organism: Taxus chinensis; assembly: GCA_019776745.2. NCBI lineage: Eukaryota > Viridiplantae > Streptophyta > Pinopsida > Cupressales > Taxaceae > Taxus > Taxus chinensis. The sequence continues at coordinate 82,086,925 of CM034150.1, read as the reverse complement.
TGTATGGTTCTCTAGTACCTATTGAACCATTCATAACAAACTAGCAAAGAGTAACGCCTATCCTATTGTGTTCTCAAATTAGAAATATTGATTTTGTATTGATCAATTCCTTTTCCATTTATATTTTTATTGCTTGATTCCTTTTCCATATGGATATTTTATTGGACGAGACCTTTTCCTTCTTGAATAAATCTCACTCTGCAAGAAAATTTTAAAGTTTTGGGTTAGAGGTGAGTTAATGTTGTGTTTATTAGCCGGAACCTATATAATTTTACTTAGAAATTATAAATCTTACTATTAAAAAATCATTTTGTATAAATCATAATATCCGCTTGGTAAAAACTCATTGAGTTTGTAATATACTTAAATCGGGATTGTGAATGTAGCGCCTAAATCAGTAGTTTTGATATACATTCATTGATACCTGATACTTACATGATATTGATTTACCCGTTATGTACATGATACTTACCCAATACTTACATGATATTAGTTACCTTATTATTACATGATAGTTACTCTCAAAAATTAAATTGAACATATGGCGAGTAAATTACAATTTTCTTTTTTTGACGACGAGTATATTTATAATTAATTTAATTTAATTTCATGTTAACTAGCTTATTGTTTCATTTAGTCACTTTACACAAATTACTAATATCTTCAATCAATTGAAATTTCCCCTCACTTCTTTGCATGCATTAGATCACATTGGTATATGTTGCAAAACTATCTTTTAAAAAATAGTATACTGATCATATTAATTTTTTTACCTTTTTGGTTGAATTATATGATTGACGATCATCCTTGAAAGAAAAAAGAAAGAAAAATTATGTTCGATAGCAGGAGAATACATATGCATACATAAATGTTAGATGGTAGGAAAATACATATGCAGTCATATTTGTTCTATGGAGAAAAAATATATTTTCTGGTAGGTGAATACATATTCAGGCATAAATGTTAGCCAATAGGTGAATGTGGATGTAGTAATGTATTTTCAATGGTATGCTAATAAATAATGAGTGTTCGGTGATGGAAAATTACATCCTCACTTTATGTCCTCATAAAGGTGAATATCGCCATACTATCATTTCTAACAGTGTAATCTAAACATGTTGTGGAGAACTAAGTTAACATTTGTAAGAGTAATAAATACAATTTGTTAGAGGTAGATAAGGATTTGTTTATGAAATTGCTATTTATAAATGTATGTGAATGTAACTTTTGGATTACCATCAAAGGTGGAAAGAAAACTCTACAATGATAGAAACATCCTTATTTTGTGGCCCATAGAAAGAGAGAAATGTTCTCTATATGTCTTACATAGTTTAATTTTATGGAATGGGAGGTTCAGGTAAAAATATCTATGCCCGAAGCATGCAGATCTTACCTCTTCATCTTCATTATACCCACCTTAGTTCTTCATATTCTCCATCACTATGGTTGACCAAGTGACGTTATTGGTTGTTGGTCTTGTTTTATCTACTCCTGCATTTTCTCTGGTGTAGAGGTTGTTTATGTCTTTATTCCGTGGCCTAAAGAAAGAGAGAAATTTTCTTTATATGTCTTACATAATTTAATTTTGTGGAAATGGATGTTTTGGTATAAATATCTACACCCAAAGCATGAAGACACTGCCTCTATGGACTAACACTATCCCCACTTCAGGTCTTCGTCTACTCCATCACTATTGAAAGGAGTTGACCAAGTGAGGTTATTGGTTGCTAGTCTTGTTCCGACTGTGCTCCCACATTTTCTCTAGTATCCTCTTTTGCATAGAGGTTATTCATGTAAATCATAGTTTCAAGTTATGGAAAGTTGTCTCTATGAGTTATAATAGATTTGTGTATGTTTTAATTATTATTTTTTCTATACGGATGGTTTCCTTGCAGATTTTTTTTTAGAAATTTTTGGGGATTTTGATGGTTTCAAGTTATGTTTGTGGAGCCTACTTTCATGTTAGAGTGTGGTACACCTTCTATGTGTTACACTCGGGTATTTTTATGGCGGTCCTGCTTGCCAGTGAGCAGGTCAGGGGGGTTCGGGGGCGAAGCCCCCAAAGCAAATTTTCATGGGTGGTTTATTAACCCATGGGTAATGGGTAACCGTTATGGGCTGTTTTTTGGGCCCATGGTTTTTCGGTACCCATTGTTTTGTAAAACCACCTCTTTGGCTACCCATAGGTTTATGGGACAATTTTGTTTTTGCCCATTGTTTGATACCCATGGTTTTGTAAAACTGCTTAAGCAATCAACTATTTATATGGTCTTATGCATATGGTAGAAATATAAGAAAATGTATTGCAGATGTGTTTTGAATTCAGGTGTGAATTCTTTAGAGTTTGTTGAGCATAGCTCCAAACGGATCTGGGTATTGTATTGAGAGAGTGGAGGCTTGTAATAAAATATGAGCAAGTGATTCTTGGTGGACGTAACCCAAATTGGGTGAACCATGTTAAATCTTGTCTCTCTGTGTTGTGTTATTTATTCTGCACTTTTATTTGAGATCTGTAATATTTTCTGCATATTAGTTTCTACTGTTGCAATTCTGTAAGGGATTATTCCCCATATTTTATCTCTTATTTCCTAACAATTGGTATCAGAGCCTGGTTTGGTTTGCTGAAGTGTTGAATCACAGGAAAAGTTTTATCTTGAGTGGGAGCTATGGCAGATGATGGAAGATCTAGTGTTGATAAATTCAACGGGTAGAATTTCAGTCTTTGGAAGATGCAGATGGAAGATTACCTTTATCAGAAGGATCTTTATACTCCGTTGTCTGAGAAGGTGAACAAACCCTCAATTATGACAGATGTGAAATGGGATTTGTTGGATCGGAAGGCACTTGGAACGATCCAACTATGTCTTGCATCTTCGGTATTATTTAATGTTTCAAAGGAAAAGACTACAAGAGATCTAATGGATGCATTAGGGAAGTTGTATGAAAAACCCTCTGCCTCTAACAAGATATTTTTAGTGAAAAAGTTGTTTAATATGAAGATGTCTGAGAATAGTTCAGTAGAAGATCATTTAAATAATTTTAATACGGTTGTGAATATGCTAGCTTCGGTTATAATAGAATTTGATGAAGAAGTTAGGGCTTTATTAATTCTGTGCTCTTTACCTGAAAGTTGGAATAGTCTGGTAATGGTGGTAAGCAACTCGGTTCTAGCTAACTCGAAGTTGAAGTTTGAGGATGTTGTAGGGGTGATTCTAAGTGAGGAAATGTGAAGAAAAAGCTCCGGGGAATCTTCTACTTCAGGGAATGCTTTGACATTGGAAACTAGAGGGAGACAGAAGAATAGAGGAAACCGTGGAAAATCAAAAGATTGGGCAAGGTCAAAATCCAAGAGCAAGATTGTATGTTGGAATTGTGGAAAGTCTGGGCATGCAAAGAAGGATTGTTGGGAGCTTCGGGACAAGAAGAAACAACAGGAAGAAAACAAGGAGGAAAATGTGGCATTGGGTAATGTATTTCAGGATGCTTTGATTCTTTCTTTACATAATATTACTGAATCTTGGGTTTTAGATTCAGGGGCTTCTTTTCAATTGCTACTACTCCACATAGGCATTATTTTGTTAATTTATGTTCAAGGGGGGATTTTGGGGCATGTTTTTTTCTTGATGATGAATGAGCCATTGCATTATAGTTGGAAAAGTTCTGTTCAGGTTAAGATGCAGAATGGGAATACATGGTCTATTGAAGGATTGTCAGACATGTGCCTACATTAAGGAGAAAATTGGGATATCGGCGGGTGAATTTGGGGTAAAGCTGGTTGTATTGTTGATTAGTTTATACAGCTAACTCGTTGGGAGGTTACCAAGGGTGCCTTGGGGCTGACAAGATCGTTAAGAAGTTGAACCTGGTAATTTAACCAGTGATAGTTGAATAATTGTAATCTGTGGCTTTAGATGCTATTTTATCTCTTATTTCCTACAATTGTAGCAGAGCCTGGTTTGGGGTTGCTGAAGTGTTTGATCACAGGAAAGTTTTATCTGAGTGGGAGCTATGGCATATGATGAAATCTAGTGTTGATAAATGCAACGGTTAGAATTTCAGTCTTTGGAAGATGCGATGGAAGATTACCTTTATCAAAGGATCTTTATACCGTTTCTGAGAAGTGAACTAAACCCAATTATGACAAGATGTGAAATGGGAGTTGTTGGATCGGCAGGCCCTTGGAAACGAATCCAACTATGTCTTGTCTTGCATCTTCGGTATTATTAATGTTTCAAAGAAAAGACTACAAGAGATCTAATGGATCATTAGGTGAAGTGTATGAAAAACCCTCCTGCCTCTAACAAGATATTTTAGTGAAAAGTTTGGTTAATATGAGATGTCTGAGAATAAGTTCGTAGAAGATCATTTAAATAATTTTAATACGGTTGTGAATAAATGTCCTAGCGTCGGGTATAATAGAATTGATGAAGATGAGGGCTTTATTAATTCTGTGCCTTTACCTGAAAGTTGGAATAGTCTGGTAATGGTGGAAGCACCTCGTTTTCTAGCTAACTTAGAGTTGAAGTTTGAGGCTGTTTGTAGGGTGATTCTTAAGTGAGGAAATGTGGAAGAAAAGCTCTCCGGAATCCTCTACTTCAGGGAATGCTTTGACATGGAACTAAGAGGGAAGACAGAAGAATATAGGAAACCGTGGAAAATCAAAAGATGGGCAAGGTCAAAATCCACGAGCACGATTGTCTGTGGAATTGTGGAAGTCTGGGCATCAAAGGAAGGATTGTTGGAGCTTTCGGGACACGAAGAAACCACAGGAAGAAACAAGGAGGAACATGTTGCATGGGTAATTGTATTTCATGATGCTTTGATTCCTTTCTTTACATAATATTACTGAATCTTGGTTTTAGATTCAGGGGCTTCTTTTCATGCTACTACCACATAGGCCTTATTTTGTTAATATGTTCAAGGGCTTTTGGGGGCATGTTTTTTCTTGATGAGATGAGCCGTGCAGTATAGATATTTGGAAAAGGTTCTGTTCAGGTTAAGATGTCAGAATGGGAATACATTCTATTGAAGGATGTCAGACATGGCTCCATTAAGAGAAATTTGATTCCGGCGGGGAAAATTGGGAAGGATGGTTGTAAATTGTGATATTTTTCGCTAACTCTGGAACGGTTACCAAGGGTGCTCTTGTGCTGACAAGAGGTAGAAGTTGGAACCTTGTATTTACCATTGATAGTACTATATTGTATCTTGTTGCTTTAATGTAGATACACATTATGGAACTATAGGCTCGGTCTATTAGCCATAAGGGCCATGAACATCTAAATAGAGAATTTTCTTGATATACGAAACATGTTTGGATTTCTGATGAGAACTGCATAAATGGGAACTAAGCGAGTAGGTTTTCCTCAAGGTTGGACCTACAAAGAAAGTGAGTAGTTAGAGTTGGTACATTCTGATGTGTGGGGGCGCCGCTCGGGTATCATCTCGTGGGGTCAAGTTATTATGTTACTTTTATATTGATGATAGCAACAAAGACGTTTGGGTTTATTTATTAGAAACAATTGATGTATTTGACACTTTTTTTTGAATATCCTGTTAAAAATGACTTCTAATCAGAGCGGTTCAGGTTGGAATGAGTGGTCGTTATAGAAAGACTTGAAGAACTTAGAACAGTGGTAAGGGAAAGAGAACTTTAGCAATTTCTCATGGGGATTCAGAAGGCCGACGACTATATGCCGCAACCAGAAGGATATGAATTCTTTTTGGGAAAGAGGAGATGGTGTCAAACAGGAAGAAGAGCTGTATGGGCCTGACACAAGTCCACGCATGTAATGTAAGAAAGGGTTAATTTGATAGCTTCCTGATGGAGAAGGTTATATTAGATGTCATTCTAACCATTAAAATGTATACAAAGAAATTTTGAGGATGGAAGTTATCGTTATCCCTATGTTTGTATGTTATTACATTTTGTTGCCGGTAAAAATCACAGAATAAAAGTACGCAAGAAACAACAAGTGAATCCTTTGATATGAAGATTTGGTGGCAGCCAGACACATCCTTGGTATGAGGTAATCGGGATAGGAAGGAACAGAAGTTGAATTTATATCAGGAAGAGTACATTAAGAAGGTATTGGATAGGTTTAACATGTAGGATGCTAAACCGGTTGGGACTCCTTTGGCAGACCATTTTAAGTTATCAAAGGAGCAGTGTCCCAAGACAGAGCAGGAAAGAAACCTGATGTCCAAGGTACCTTACTCATTAGTAGTTGGCAGTTTGATGTATTCTATGGTGTGCACTAGGCCTGATATTGCCCATGCAGTGGGAGATGTGAGTAGATTTATGAGTGATCTAGGTAAAGAGCATTGGCAAACAATAAAGTGGATCCTTCAGTATTTGAGAGGAACCATGGGGACAATTTTGTGCTACAGTGGATCAGACACCACTTTATGTGGTTATGTAGATTCAGACATGGCTGGAGATATAGACAACAGGAGGAGCATGACAGGTTATATTTATACTGTAGGTGGGACAACAGTGAGCTGGATTTCACGACTACAAAAGCTGGTGGCTTTGTCAACCACAGAGGCTGAGAATGTTGTTGCCATAGAGGTAAGCAAAGACATGATTTGGTTACAACAATTGCTTGAGGATTTGGGGTATAAGCAGGAGGAATGTAAGCTGCATAGTGATAGTCAAAGTGCTATACACCTAGTTAAGAACTCAACTTTCCACTCCAGGATGAAGCATATACGGTTGAGATATCACTTCATCAGGACAGCTTTGGAGGAAGATAAGTCGAAGTTGGAGAAGATTCATACCAGTCAGAATCCTGCAGACATGATGACCAAGGTGGTCAGAAGGGATAAACTAAAGCTATGTTCAGCTTTGGTTGGCCTTCGCAGATGACAGTGAAGGGTTGAGAATCTTGCTCAGTTGAAATCATTCTCCAAGTGGGAGATTGTTATGTTTGTGGAGCCTACTTTCATGTTAGAGTGTGGTACACCTTCTATGTGTTACACTCAGGTATTTTTATGGTGGTCCTGCTTGCCAGTGAGCAGGTCAGGGGGGTTCGGGGGCGAAGCCCCCAAAGCAAATTTTCATGGGTGGTTTATTAACCCATGGGTAATGGGTAACCGTTATGGGCTGTTTTTTGGGCCCATGGTTTTTCGGTACCCATTGTTTTGTAAAACCACCTCTTTGGCTACCCATAGGTTTATGGGACAATTTTGTTTTTGCCCATTGTTTGATACCCATGGTTTTGTAAAACTGCTTAAGTAGTTGTCTATTTATATGGTCTTATGCATATGATAGAAATATAAGCAAATGTATTGCAGATGTGTTTTGAATTCGGGTGTGAATTCTGTAGAGTTTGTTGAGCATAGCTCCAAATGGATCTGGGTATTGTATTGAGAGAGTGGAGGCTTGTAATAAAATATGGGCAAGTGATTCTTGGTGGACGTAGCCCAAATTGGGTGAACCACATTAAATCTTGTCTCTCTGTGTTGTGTTATTTGTTCTGCACTTTTATTTGAGATCTGTAATATTTTCTGCATATTATTTTCTACTGTTGCGATTCTATAAGGGATTATTCCGCATATTTTATCTCTTATTTCCTAACAACACTGCCTCTATGGACTAACACTATCCCCACTTCAGGTCTTCATCTACTCCATCACTATTGAAAGGAGTTGACCAAGTGAGGTTATTGGTTGATAGTCTTGTTCCGACTGTGCTCCCACATTTTCTCTTGTATCCTCTTTGGCATAGAGGTTATTCATGTAAATCATAGTTTCAAGTTATGGAAAGTTGTCTCTATGAGTTATAATAGATTTGTGTATGTTTTAATTATTATTTTTTCTATACGGATGGTTTCATTGCGGATTTTTTTTTTCAGAAATTTTTGGGGATTGTAGGCTATGATGTGTGGCAGCTGTAGAAAATTCGAGGAGGTCCCGTTTTGTGCTTAAGATGTTGAATAATACTTTTATCTTCCTCTTTCCGAAACTGTCTCAGCTTGCCTCCTTTGCAGATTTTAGGCCGGTCTCTCTTTGTAACACCTCCTATAAAATTATTTGTAAAGCCATTGCCCTTCATTTGAAAGCTATTATGGACCCTTTAATATCCCAAGAACAAACCGGGTTTATGCTAGGCAGATCTATTTTGGAGTGTGTTATTTTGTCTCATGAGATGACCCACTCCCTTTCCCCTTCTAGTTCTTATGGTATGATTTTAAAGATTGATATTAGAAATTCCTATGATAAGATCAATTATAAGTTTCTCATTAGAGTCCTTAGAAAATTTGGTTTCTCTAAAAGGTGGTGTGACTAGATTTTCAGTTGCATTTCTGGCCCTTCCTTCTCGGTTTTAATTAATGGGAGTGCTGAAGGATTCTTTGTTAGTAACAGAGGCATTAGGCAGGGGGATCCGATGTCCTCTTTTCTTTATATTTTGGTTTTTGAATCTTTAGGAAGGGATTTGAAGAGGAAATTGGTGGAAGGTAGGCTCAGTGGCTTGAAAATTGTGGACGACGTCCCTTCTCTTTCTCATCAAAAATTCACAGATGATACCTTTTTGTTTGTAAAGGCAAGCATTCGGGAGGCTAAAGAGTTAAAAGGGGACTTTGGATGAATACTCGTTAGCTACTGGGAAAGAAGTGAGTCTCCTCAAGTCCTGTATTTTTTTCTTCAATGTCTCCCCCAAGCTTGAAGCTTGTATTTTGAATATTTTCAAATTCAGAAAGGATTTCCTTCCAGTCAAGTTTCTAGGTATTCCCTTATTTAAAGGATCAAGTAAGGTTTCATTGTGGAAGGATTTGTTATCCTCGATGGTTGCTAAATTAAACTCTTGGAAAGGAAAATGGCTTTCCTTAGCTAAGAGATTGCAGCTTATCAAATCGGTTCTCAGTGCCTCCCTCATGTATTTGTTTTTTGTTCTCAAATTCCCCAAAAGTGTGCTGGAAAAGTTGAAAGTGATGACGAGGAAGTTCCTGTGGTAAGGTTTATTGGGAGAAAGGAAAATTCCTCTGATCAGTTGGGATGTCTTAGCTAAACTAAAGGCTCTGGGTGGGGTGGGGATTTTTAATTTGGGCCTTCAAAATTTGGCTTTAGGTGCTAAGATGGTGTGGAATTGAATTTCAAATCCTAACAACTTCCTAAGTCAAGTTTTTGAAAGGAAATATCTAGGAGCTCCTCTTCCTGAATCTATTATGCGGATTACGAACTTGCCCAGGGGTTCTCATATTTGGAATTTTATACTGGCTTGTAGGTATTTGTTCCTATTTAATGTGGACTGGAAAGTGGGGAATGGTGAAAAATCCCTATTTTGGGATGATCCTTGGAATGGGTTCTCTACTTTGGGGGACGTTTCAGAATTTATGGCAATTAAAGAAAGGGTACTCAAAGAGTGGGGTCCTTATGTCTCGAATTATGGGCAGTTGAATGAACCTTCTCCCTCTGTTTTTGTATGGAAGTAAATTGATCATTTAGGGCTCTTGGAGATGTTAATGAAGAATTTTGAGTCTGCTTGGCAGGATAGGCAAGTGTTGTTCACTGGCAAGCAAGACGAAATTGTATGGACCGCTGCTTCCTCGGGGTCATATTCCTCGCATCTGGGTTATATTTTGCTTCATGAGGATATTGTGACAGAGGATATCATTTGGAAAGAATGCTTAGAACCCCCCTACCTTCCAAAGGCTGATCTTTTCACCTGGATGGCTTTCCAAGGTAAAATTCTTACTCAGGAAAGAAGAATTTTTTTTTGGTTTTAGGGCCCCTCTAGGTGTGTTTTATGTGAAAAAGCATAAGAAGATAGAGATCATTTGTTATTACACTGCCCCTTTGCTGAGAAGTGTTAGAATTGGTTATGTGCTAAGCTTAGTTTTCCATGGGTGCAACCGTCCTCCCTCTCGACAACTATTCTGGCTTGGCCGGGTTTATCTCCCTCAGGGGCTTTGTCTGCTATTTGGCTTAGCAGCCTGGTGCTTCTTCTTTGGAGTTTATGGTGGGAAGGAATAAACAACTCTCTAGGGAAGAGTCTAGTTTTGTGGAAATGGTCCTTTGCAAGATGGAAGGAGCCATTTCAGAAGTGGTGTCTTCTAATTGGTAGAGATCTTGCCCTTTTACCTCTAATGATAGGTTTCTTGATAGAAATTGGCCTCTGATTATCAAACCTAGTGATGGTGCTATGAAATCTTTTGTGCCTTCCTCCTTGGCTAGAAAAAGGTTATTTGGTGCCCCCCTTCCCCTGGTTTTTTAAAAATTAATTTTGATGGAGCTGCCAAGGGGAATCTAGGAGCTTCTGGAGCGGGGTGCTTAATCCGTAATTCCATGGGTAAGATGGTGAGTACTGCTTCCTACAAGCTTAAAGAGGGTACTTGTAATTTAGCTGAACTGCAGGCACTTAGTAAGGGTTTGTCCCTTACGGCCTCACTTAAAATCAAGATTCTAGAAATTGAGGGGGATTCCTTGGTTATCATTAATGCCATTACTAAGAAAAAAGCCCTTTCATGGAAGTTGGACATAGGGGTTCATTTTTTTTATGGAAACTCTCCTTTTTTAATAACTAGAGCATCAGGCACATGTATAGAGAGGGCAATCAGTGTGCCGACTGGCTTGCAAATAAAGGTGTTGAGAAAATAATAGGGGAGAAGGTGGATATTAACGGCTCTGCATGGGAGGGATTTTCTATGATGATTTTGAAGGAGGAGCCTAATTATGGATTAGTCGGTAGTTCTCTCCCACATGTGAAGGTTGGGTAGGCTACTTAAGGTGATGTGGGGGTTTTTTCTGTTTAGTTTTTGCTTATTTTTGTTATGGATCCTCCTCATGCTCCACGGTTGGAATTGTCTTGTGAGATGAGGGAAATGGCATTTTGTAATAAGGTCTCCGATTGTAGGTTGAAGAAAGTCTTTAGAATTTCTTTATCTGAAGATTTGGTGGGAATGAAAATTGTGTTGGGGTTGGGTTTTCTGCAAGTGGAAGGATGACCACGTATTAACAACAGTATTGACTCCATTTTTGTTGAAAATCTTCTAGTTCTGTGTCCCTCGAAAGAGGAGGTGGTTAATTTGGTGGCTTACTGGTTGGTGCCCTCTTTCTGTTGTAACCTTTCCTCAGAGGTGGCTAATTTTAGCTTGGTTTCTTGGTTGATGTCTGGAGGGTCTCTATGTTCTCAGGGTGGTAATGATGTGGGTTTGACGAACTTGAAGAATCAATTCCAGATTATGTCTAATTTCACCAAGTCCCTGGTGATCTTTACGCGGGAAAAGAAGGCTAAACATTCTAGCATAAAGCTTCCAGATGTTCGAGCTCTAGGTCTTCCTTTAGAGCTTGTGCCATGTTGGTGGGTGGAGCTTTGGGATTCTTTGGGTGGTGCCTTCGGGTACTTCTGGCAGGGCTGGCTTAAAGGCTCAACCCCTGACGTGGATTCTGATTTGGAGCTTGGGATGGATCAGGGGCGGGTGGCTAGGGGTATAATCTTTGTGGAGGATGATGGTTAATATAGTTATCCTTTGTTCAAGTCCTAGTATTAGTATATAGAATAATGGCTGGTTTTGTCATTTACTATCAGGAACTGGTTCTGGTTGGTTTTTTTGATACATCTGAGGTTGAACCTCCTTTTTTGTAAATAGGGAACGAGTCCCTTCAATCTGTCTTATCAATAAAAAAACATCTATAACCTCTCCATATCGTATCCCCACATATGTAAGCCCAACTTGGAGGTGGTTAAAACTACTTCCAAGTTGCTTTCCCCAAAAATCCCGGATCGCGAAGATCCTAACCGATCGCCAGCAATTATAAATAGAAGCTCAAAGATCTTGTTTCAAAATCCAAAAATATTGAAGTGAATCCCTGTTACATTAGATAATGAAGCAACACTATCACCAACCTCCATACGTCCTCAACACTCCAGTTAAGTTATCAAACATCCACATAATTCATACCAGCACTTGCAGGGCTTTCCATTTCACTTACATGTTCAAAGTAAGCAATTTTATCACTTGATTTGTTTTCATTCTATTTACGGCATCAAATAACAATCCAAATCAATCATGTATAAGATTTGTTTTTGTCAAGTATCTTTGTTATCGAAATTATGAACTTTTTACAAGGATTGCTAATGATCCTCCTGATCACCCACGATCCTTCCAGATCACCGACGATCTCCATCAAATTTTAATCATTTATTAGTTATTGTCATATTTAGAACTTTTTTTTATCAAATTTATCCTAGCTTAATCAATTGTTTGAAAACATTTATGTGTTGTAGATGATTATTCTAGGTATCTCTCATCCCATTACCAGCATTTATGATCTTTTGATCATCCAGCAACCCTTCATGTGGGAGCAGTTCAAAATCCTCCACGTGCTCACCTTATGTGACATCACATTTGCATGAAACTTCGAGGACATCGAAGAGAATTTTGAGATCCTTAACAAAATATGAGAAGCAACCGAGGAGTACTAGTATGATTACTTCAAAGACTTTGAGCTAGCCACAACCCTAGCTTGGGCCACTTATGAAGCTGAACATGATCTTCCTATCCATCTTGAATTCTAGATTTCTTTTCTTTTATCATCTATCTTATTTTATCAACGCAACTTAATTGTATCAAAACAAGTTGACACCCTTCAAGGAAGTCCCTTTGGATTCCTAGAATTGAGCTTTTTTGAGGTAACTCATTATCTTATCTATCTAATATCTTTTGTCTAGTTGTCTTTATTGGCAGGTATTCTCATTCAGAGAAAGGAGGAGCATTCACATTGTCTACATTCCATCATGCTGACATTACAATTTTTGGCGTAGGTATCAGGTAAACCCTACTCATTTGAGTTTTAGGTTATTTTCTGCATTTGATATCACTAACTAAAATCTACCTCAAATAATTCTAGGCATGCCCAGTGGGACCCTTACTCCTTTTTTCATTTATATTTTTATTTTAGCATTCATTTATTTTGTCTTCTATTTTCATCTAACTTTTCAGCTTAAGGTGTGTTGTTGTTGTTTTCTTAAATCAATTAAAAATAAAAAAGGAAAAATGATTATGGGTGCGTCTCCTTTCTATCATTTTCTTTTTCAGCATTACATTTGTGTGTTGTCCTCATTGAATCAAAAATTCCTTAGGAATTTAAAATGATCACTCATTTTGTCTGATCACATAGTTTAATTAGGATTTTAAGGAATTGTATTCACTTAACTCCGCTCACACACAACCAAAACCACATCAAAACATAAATCACATTCAAACAATCCTTCCCAGGTGGAGCTACTTGGATTTCATCACCAAGAGGATATGTCGACTCAGTGTTCTGGCTAAGTATAAATAAGATGGTGGGTGGTATATTGGCTAAACACCTGACGCCCTTATCACAGTGAGACCATGAATTGAGGGGGTAGGCCCCAATACCATGCATCGCACCGACACCATCATAAATTCAAGCCTCACATACCTTTGGGTATATCGATGACTCCATCCTTTAACATCACCTGAAACCAGTTTCAAATTGCCATTTCCTAGTACCCTTATAACCATTTTTCACATTTCATCCTTTCTTAATTTAATCAAGATAATAAAAAATTTTCTTGTGTTTAACTTGTTTTTGTTGTAGTAACCAACCATTTGGTTTATTTTTATTTTTCAGTAATTATTTTGTTTATTTCATGGTCCTAACTAGACAACAGTCCTGTCTACAACACTTTGACAACATGACTGAATGTTTCCAACAATCATTAGAAAATGTCCAGTCTCACCTTTGATGACATTTCACACCTAATTAACCAATACTGAGCATCTTCATCACCTCCAACAACCGATCAAGAACCCCCAAACTATCCTAGCATTCAATTGCCAATATTAGAAATCCCTCATCCATATAGTCCTCACTTTCTTCAATAACGATGATCCAATATTCACATAGATTCTGAATTCAAACCCTATGGCCTTAATTCCTATCTTACTGCTTGAGGATTTTTCCTCCAATAACCCACACCTGAATAAAGACCTCCCATTTCCAACTTCACTTTTGACCTTTCTCAACTTGTCAACCCTAATCACGAGTGGATTATCCAACATATTCATCCTTATTCCATTGCTAGTGGACCAAAAACATCAAATCCCACATCATAAGCACCTATTCATCACCTTTGACCTTAAATTTGTTTCATCACAAGATACAACCAATCAACAGCCATATTCCTCACTAAACCCCTCATTAGGCTCATCATCTTCGCAAAACAATGCAAACATGTCACACTTCCACATCTAGCCTCACGTAGCTTCCAGTGTCTCTTCTACACCTCTTGTAAGCTTGGTTTCCATCCTTTGCTAACATAACCCCTCTTATTTCTTCACAAAAACCCACCTCTGTAGTTCAAATTTTAGTCATGTCCATGCCCACGTCAATAATCCTTATCAACACCAAGTTCGATTGCTAGCACACATCCTTCTTCACAATAGGTATCGACTGCCCCTGTTTCAAAAATTCATACCCACATATTCCAACGATCCCAACCATTCATTTCAATACCTCTATCCCGTCTCAATATATACCACAACAATCTCAATATTTTATCCATACTTCTATCCCCTTTCATCATATACCACATCAATCTCAACCCTTTATCTGTACTCCTATCCCATCTCAATATGTACCATAGCAAGTCACAACATTGTTTATTAACAATTCAATGCCTCTCCAGAATCAATATATTCAACACTCACAACCTCTAGTCTCATAGCCAACATATAATTCCTACGAGTGTTCCTATCTAACATAGCATCCCTTTACCATATCAATTATATCAACAAGAAAACACACATACATATAATCAACCAGGATCATCATCATTGAATCCCTAACAATAACCATCACAAAATGATCCTTTACATGCATTAATGATTAGAAATTCTAGCCTCAAATATGCCTCCATGGGTCCCAAAAACATGTTATCTTACAAATAAATTTGCAACAAACCCATCCATCCATCTATACCATAGAAAGCATGTCCTCCTCATTGGGAACTCCAAAATTTCCTTAAATTCTATAGTAAATAGGACCCTCAACAACACATATGAGCCTTTTTTCATGCATGTTATCTTATCATGCACAATCAGGTCCTTGTGCTGAGGACATTTACTATGTACTTAGTTGGACCCACATTAGATTGGTATAACAGTATCCCACAATACTCACTCTTCTCCTTCCCACATCTTGCGCAAATTTTCTTAGAACATTTATTGATTAACATCGCCCATAAAGTTGCCATTATCGATCTTTACGCCATAAAACAATTCGAAGATGAATCTATTGCAAATTTTGGCAACCATTAGAGGGGTATTATTAAATAGTTATCCTTCTCCCTCCCAAAAACCAAATTGATAGAGTTGTTTTCTTGTTCATGTGCCAAACATATATCATCAACACTTCAAATCCAATCTCTTTAAATGTTTTAAGAAGCCTTTACTATGGATCAAAAATTAGAACTTTGTGCCCTTGAGGATGGTAGGGTCAAACTTATATTGAAGAAATCTAAACCTAAGTCCTCGTTGAAACCATCTTCTAGTTGTGATAAATCTAAAACTTCAGCAAATGTGGTTGTCATAAAATCCACTTCCAAAGAACATTTGGCTCCTAAATGCACCCTCCCTCAACGTAATTACACACCTATCAGAGAATCCTACAGCATGGTTTTTGATAAACTCCTAGTTGCATGTATGATCACCCCTCCTCCTATTTTCCCCATTGACACGTGTTTCAAATCCCTCTTGGTATCGAGAAAATTATTACTGTAAATACCATCGAGTTAAGGGTCATGACATCAAAAGGTTTCGTTCGTTTAGAAAATTTCTTTAGGACCTTATCAAAAAAGGTGAGTTGTAACTAGATAACCCAAATGCACCTTCAAATCAGAATTTAGATGTATTCAAACATCCATTTCCAAACCATGCCCCATCTACTAGTCATCCCTAATCCAACGTCGTTCACTCTCATCACACCATCAACACTATTGAAATAAAATGACCCGCGCCTTCAACATCTAATGTTCCTATCACAGGAGAATCTTTTGAACCATCTATATCTTCAACAGCTATCATTTTCATCACAGAAATTCCATTTGAATTATCCACACCATCAACACCTAGTGTTTCTACCATAGAAGCACCTACTCAATCACATGAATCCCCTAGCCTTACCTCTAGAAAGACTATGAATCCCTGCACATCTATTGTGTCTACTTCAAACTCATATGTAACCTCTTCTAAAGCCTTAGAAAAGGAACCTATCATATAGATCATGAAAATCTATTATGAAAATCATGTCACTCAAAGTTATATCTGTAATCTCAAAAAATCCACTACACGACCTCACATCCATCCTTCCAAAAATGTAAATCATCCGACAACATCATTGCAGGATATAAATTCATTACTTTCTATTTTGGGGCCACACCCCTAGTCTAAATTTACAATCACCATTACGGAATAAAAGATTGTTCCTCAACTGACACCTAAACATGTCACACAAAAAAGAATCCCTGTAACCCCAACTTTTATATCTTCAAACAAAGAATTGGTTCCCTCAACCTCAGCCTCAACATGACACTATGCAAAATTCCTTAATAAAAGGATTATCTAATGATCCATCATAACGCTACCTCCTCTCAATCCATCCAGCTACTGGGATAAAAACTGATGCAGGAGCATCATCAAGAGGAACTCAAGTATTAATTTTCCTAGTTATGAGTTCATGGAAGACTTCTAGGCTATGTGAAGTCAAGAAAGAGAGAATTAAGATTGAGAGAAAATTTGAAATTCAAATGAGAGTCTTTCCCTCCAAAAGATGTAATTCCACTACAAAGGCATATGGGCTTGTAAAATATGTTTTATGTTAGAGAGTATTAGGGGTTTGTTAAGATCTTGTGTGTGTCTTGCTAGGTGATAAGGTGTGTAATAAGTATTTAGGTGAAAAAAATGGGAGTTATAAAGGTTTGAAGATAATGTAAACTGCCAAAATGTAATGATGAGCACCTAGTGAGCAGTTACATTTCAAAATGGGAGTTATGAATTAGGTAATAGGTGGCATGCATGACAGAGATTAAAATAGAGGAGAGGATTTAGAGATTAGATATGTCATTCCTCATGGAGAGGATGAAGAGAAGTGGGAATAAAGGGAAAATATAGTGACTTTTGTGTAAGGAAGAAATAATTATACTCTATGTTTATGATAGTTTAGATGCGTTAATATTGTCTTACAGGGATGCTTCTGAGTTTGTATTAAGTTTCAATGAATCCTCCTTGTCATTACATGGAAACACAACTATAGGCAAGTTAAGAATGTGGATTACAAGCTTGAGTTGGCATGTGCCCTATTTTGATATCTAAGAAATGCATGGATTGTGATATGTTTTGGACTGTGTGTGATAATTACTATTTCTTGTTTGAAAACGAAGAAGATTCATTGAAGTATAGTTTTTCATATGTAAACCTAAGTTAATCAAGCAAGAGTAAAATATATCCTTGAAGGGAATGACATTGTATGGATTAAGTCATAGTTACTAGTTGGAGAAGAATGCTCTATCACATATGTGCTCATAGAAGAGTGTCTTGATTGCATGTGTTTGATAAGCTTGAGGAATGGATTAATTATTTATTGAAAATTTGTATGAAATATTATAAGTTCATTTGAAAATATTACATGGTCATCCTTTATGTGTAACCATTGTTTTGCATTTACCACCTTAAATGCACAATTTAGACAAGAAGGAAATAAGGTGAGTTTAAAACTTTGAGAATGAGTGGTAGCCTAATGGTAAGATCATCACATTTACATACTTAGAAAAAAACCCTGTTCAAAAATTTGAGTCTTAAATATTTGATTCCAATAATTTATTGCAAAAATTGGGTTATTTAGCTTGTTGTACAATTAAGTTTGAGCTAGAACGTGGGTTTTGAGACCTCGAACTAAGGAATTATTGCATGAAATTTTGAAGTAATGATAATAGGGAGGTTCCTAGAGTGATTCAATTAGAATTTTGACATTTCCCTAGTTGGTTCTTGACATTTTCTTACCAGTTTGGGAGAAGATAGTGAAACTCAATCCTAAGGCTAGTCTAGAGGGGTGATTTACAAAGGAAATGGTCCTTTACTTTTGTAATGGAACTTGAAACTTTGCATGCCTGAACAACTCCATAATAGGTTCCTACAATGACTGATTTTTTTTCTTGGAAGTGTGTGCATTAGAAGTTATGTGAGTTGCAAGACTGCCCCATGCTAGTTGTCTTCTTATGAGCAAAAAGTGAAAAGGTGAGCTATAAGGAGTTGCATAAGGAGTTAAAGTCTAAGATTTTGGTATCACCTTAGAGGTTCTAGAAGTGAACTAATGAAGTTTTCAAAACCTTATGGGTTTCCTTAGATCATTATATCCATGATTGTTGCAAACATTTTGTCTTAAGGGGCATTTAGTAAGAAAAGTTGATCAGGAAAGGTAATTTGATGTTTTGGTCCATTTTAAACCTTTATGATGATTGATATGAGATTTTTTGAAGCATGTGAATATAGGAGAAGGATTGAGGGGCATTGAATGAGAAAGAAGCTAAAACTTGCATTCTTGGACAAGCAAGCAAGCTAGAAGTTGGTAAAGAAGGGTGAAAGCTAAGAGCAAAGAATAGTTGCATAGATTTAGATGAGTTGGGTGATTGGATTGGAAGTGGAATGAGGTGTGCATGTAGAGTAATACCATTGAATTCTTAGTGGAGAACTTATAGGTGGAATTGTGTCAGTATTGCAAACTCTTAAGCCATTTTGGGATTTTGCATGATCCTCTTAGGAAGAGCTTGGTGAAGATAGTTGTTTTGAACTTCCTTGTTAATTGAATACTTGCTTAAATATATGCATGATTTTATTTTTCTCTGCATCATAAACTCTCTTGGTACAACTTAAAATCATTTTTTGATTATCAGTGAACACCAAGACTTTCCACTGAAGAATACAAATCCCTTCACTCTGTCATTTGAAATCTTAATAATAAAGGACTTCTTCCCAAAAATTTAGAATAACCACATCCAAATAGAACAACCCATCAGACATTTAAAACCACAACACCCAAACCATCACATGATACTACATCTATATTTAACAAAATTGAGGCCTCTTCCTGAAAATCCCTGCTTAATCAAATTGATGTAGTGCGTATAACTACCAGAGCTCATGCACAAGATCCTAAGAATTCATATCAAAACAAGTCCAAGGTATCCATCCCTCTCGCCCCCAAATATTTTAATCCTCCACCCTATAAGAAAAAGCTATCTACCCAATCTACTACTTCTATACAGAATACCATCATTAAACAACTCCATCAAGCTCCAGTAAATATGTCCCTTTACAAGCTTATCCAAACCTCACCACAACATCAAAAATCCATGATCGAAGCACTTCAATCCATATTAGTACCTTCAGATGATCCCCAGTCATTTGCAAATCTGGTTGATACCCTAAAAATGTTCACCACCATTTCTTTTGAAAATTTTGAAATCACTTCCTTACAAACTGAAGCACCGTGACCTTCCTTTATTCATCGTCGCCCAAATCTATGATACTCTTGTTAACAGGGTTATTATAAACAATAGCGCTAACATCAATATCATGTCATCGCACACCTTTGATCAACTTCAATTACCTAACAATATCATCTCCCAATTGTTTGCAGTATTGCATGCCTTTAATGATACTATTTCCCCCACACTAGGAACGGCTATCTTACCCATCAAATTTGGCATCAAGACCCTCCATGAACTTCTCTACCTTGTAGAGGGAGAATTTCAATACAACATGTTATTAGGCTAACTCTGGCTATGCACTATGTGTTGTATCCAATCAACCCTCCATCACTATCTTAAATACAAAAATGAAGGTAATACCTTCATTGTTCCAGCCGACCTGAACCCTTTCAAGGCATGTCACATGACATATCAACCTAACGATGTACTATGTCCCTAAGATGAACTCGGGTTCCTCTAATGATTCCTCTACTAGTTCTTCCATATCCGCATCGAAATTACCAGATGACAACTCCTTTATAATATGTCATGTGACATATTTCACTAAGGGAGTATCGCCTCTTAATTGTTAATTATATTCCTATGCCTAAAACATACAGAAGACCTAGAAAATAATTGATGTATGAGCCTAATGTCAGAGATGTTATCTCCTTTGGCCTACCTCATATTAAAACTAATATTTTCTATAGAAGGATCGATTGTCCTTCCCCACATCGTAACAATTAACATCATGCAAAACCATTTATATCATATTTCACCTTCTTATGCAACCAAGACTTCACACAAATGTACCTTCATCATTGTGCCTGGAAAGTATTTTCCTAGGATGTTATAAAGAGGGTATTGATGACCTAATCCTTGATCATTCCCACAAGCCTCATGATAAATATGGGTAAGGTTTCGAAAAACATTCTTCAAGGACCTCCACAAACACTCCATCTAGATCTGTAACAAAACCAATGTCATCTTCACCACATTCACATGACAAATCCCTTGACATAGATGACAATGTTTCCATCCCATCTTACTTTTTTTAATCAACATGATTATCTTAGGACCACGTACTTATCAAAATAAAAATTATACTAAGACCCTTGCACTCATGTTACCTGAAATGGTAGAGAGGAATAATACCCTACCATCAATATTATTCAATTCCATGATGATCAATTTATCCTCTCCTATATGGGGGAAAAGGACCATTATCTTCAAAAGACTCTTACACATCCACATTTCTTTACAAATCCACTATCGACATTAACATAGGGACTCTGTAGGATCCTCACATAGTCAAAATTGGCTAATCCTTATATTCAGAAGAATTTGAGGACTTCAACGCCTTCCTCTCTAAACATAGTCCAATCCTTTGCATGGCCATATAGTGACATGTTCGGTATTGACCCTAACATTGTCATTCACAACATTATTCACCTATTTCCAAATGCAAATCAAGTCAAATAATTAATCTACGTAGGATGCACCCTCGCATACATATCCCTCCTCAAAAAGGAGTTACAACACCTTCTCTCTACTAATTTCATATTACCCATTGACTACCCACAATGGGTTTCTAATATTGTACCTATAACAAAAGCCTCTAGAAATTTACTGCATCTACACATATTTTTGAGACCTGAACTTCTCATTTTTCCCAAAGATGACTTTCTCTCTTCCAAACATTGAATCCGCTCATCAACCTTACCATTGGCCATGAAATTCTTTCCCTTATGGATGGATTCTCTGGCTATAATAAAATTCTCATTGCTACCAGACGATCAACATAAAGCATCCTTAATTACTCCTTGGTGGTACTTTCTACTACCATGTCATGCCCTTCGGAATTAACAACATGCAGGGGTCATTTATCATTGTGCACTATGACATACATTTTCCATGACCTCATCCATAAAACCATATAATACGATGTTGATGACCTCCTTAGGAAAATATAAATCAATGCAAGGACCATCACATTGTCCTTGACATTATTTTTTCCTATCTCTCATCCAATACTTTCTTTGCCTTAACCCTACTAAGTGTGTATTCAATGTTCTCACCAGTAAATATCCTAGGGTTCATTGTTTCTATTAGAGTCATTGGAAGTAAACCCTTCCAAGATCAAATCCATCATTGAAATGCCTCCTCCATTAAACCTCTAAAGAAATTCACATCCTTCAAGGTCGACTCCAGTCAGTCCATTTGTTTCATCTCACAACTTTCATACCATTATCATCCTTGTCCACCATCTCCTCTGTAAAAGACGTCCCACCTTCAAATGGGATCACGATTTTCAAAAGGCATTCAAAGAAATCAAAACAATAGATTTTATCACCACCTCTTCTTACACCTCCATGTGAGGGAGAAGCCATTCTACCTATACATATCAGCTACTAACCATGCCATGGGTGTTATGATAGCACATCGAGATGAGAAAGGTCGTATGAACAAGTCCATTTATTATATAAGCTGCACACTCTTCATGATTACGAGGCCCATTACACCAAAGAAGAATAGTTCTTTTGTTCCTTGTACTTCATAATTTCCAAACTCCATCATTATATTACTTAATCATAAAACTTATGTTGTCACCTGTTTCAATCCCCTTAAAACCATGCATTCAAAACCATATCATAGTGACCGTATCACTTGATGGCTTATGCTCGTGACCAATTTTGATATAGAATTCATCCCATAAAAAATATATTAAAGGAACAATCCATCATCGAGCCATCTCTCCTGAAGCTCCTCTTCCTGAAAGTCAATTACCTCACGAACAATTCCTAGATGAATCTATCCACACCATTGATCAAGAATCCACTCATATCCAAGATGACACTTTTCTTTGACGGATCTAAGTGTAAACGATAGGGGGAGGTGTCAGATATTGTTATCATACCTCCTCTAGGGGACTCTCCTATCCCCCTATCCTTCAAATTAAAATTTGAATGCACTAATATCATGTTTGAATATGAATCTCTAATCATGGGCCTCTCAGACTGCTATCATGCCTGGTGCATTTGAAATATCTAGAACATCGATGGGGACTCTCAACTCATCATCAACCAAATCAAAGGAATTTATCAATGTAAAAGTGAAATTCTACAAAAATATAAAACCATTGTCAAATTCCTCTTAGAATCCTTTAAACGTTACACCATCCAAATGGTTCTATGATCTTCTAATAAATTTTCAGACACCATGGCTTGTCTCGTGCATCACTTATACCTTCTATCAATAAATGATTCCAAACTATGTTCATTGTTGTGCATAGACCTGATCAACCATCCCACAAAAATGAACTCCCCTCTATCAACCTCATTGAAAGACAATCAAACAGGACCTTTGGTACACTCAAGACTTACAACTATCTCTTCGGAATCTAAAATTCCCTCTGATCATATCTAAGAATTCTAAGCGATATTTTCTTTGAAACGTGCACTACCCGATATGTCATTATAGGTTGTGTTCTCTACAAATGAGGATTTGACAACTTTTTGCTACAATGTCTCAAATCTCACGAATCCACTAAATCTATCCAAGAAGTCTAGGATGAGTATATGTGGTGGACACTTTAATGGTATGGTTGTTGTTAAACGCATCATACGGATGGGATATTACTGGCCTAGTCTCAATAAATATTATTGTGCATATGTCAAGAAATGCGTTAAATGTCAACAACATTACAATCTCACTCAAATTCCTAGTTAGGATCTACAACCCACTCAAGATCTATGTCCCTTCTCACAATGGGGACTTGACCTCATCAGTCTCCTCAATCCTCGTTCATCACAACGACACCACTCTATCATCCCAACTACTGAGGATTTTCCCTAAATGAGTAGAGTGCTATTCCCATCGGTCTCTATTAAAGTAAACAAAATCATCGACTTCATCTATCGACACATCATATGTCGATTTGGCATCCCTCACAAACTAATCAGTCAATAATGGAAAATATTACAAGAACAAGGAAGTTAAGAAATTATGTGACACATTCAACATCAAAATAAGATTTTTCATCCCCTAATTATCCACAAGAAAATGAAAAAGCAGTAGATTCTAATGAAATACTCAATAATATCCTTATGAAAATTGTCAACCAAGCAAAAAGCAATTGACATCTCCAAATATCATTTTCCCTTTGGGCCTATAAAAGTAGCATCCATAATCCTACATGTGTTACACCCTTTTTGTTATTTTATGGCTCTAAGGTGGCTCTAACCCTCAAAGTCCAGATCCCATCACTTTGTGTATCCCTTAGAGACTTCATTTCTAACGAGGATTATCGTTGAGAACGCTTAGCACAACTTGATTTGTTAGATGAATGTCACCCAAAAAATCTTGAACATCATCACGTCTATCAAGAGCACATCAAACAAGCACATAAAAAACATGACTTCAACATTAATGATCTTTCCTTAAAAGAAAATCAAAATGTCACTTCTCTGGAAAGGAGTACACGTGGAAATTTTTCCCCTAATTGGATTGGTCCATATGTCATCACTCACAAATATGGTTCGGGAGCATATCGTCTAGCCTCCCTCGATGTTACATCTACGAAGGAACCTTTGATTTCCTTGCACTTGCAGCCTTTCTACTCTTAATAGATCTACCGTCATGATATTAGTCACATCAAATATCTTACTCCACCACTTTTGAGTCAATAAAATATAAATGGGGCATGAGCCTATAAATCCATCAAAAGAAGAACCTACTCTCATGTACAAACTACATATGTCAACCCTTCCCATGTTTTAGGAAGGTTTACAAACTCATTTCCATATATATCCATAGCCCTACATGTGACTACTTATTGTTAGTTATGTGTTAACCTTTGTTACAAGGCCACAAAGTGCATTGTCATCATTATACATTTTACCTTCATGTCATATATGCATTAAATCCAGTCTAAAATAAAAATATTCACATTTTATTCACAACCATGATTAAAATACATATATCGACACCATTATATTGGAAGTCATATCATATCAACATATCATATATCAAAGTAACATCCAGAATCATCACATTTGACAACATAATCAAATATATCTAAACTTATCTCAAGATCAACATGTCTTATCTCAAAATCAACATCCATAAATCTAAATAACATACCAACATCACATTGAAACTATGCCAACATTTCATTATAAACATCAAACATCAAAATAAGGTAACAACATATGAGTCAAAATCATATATATATATATCTCTGTGTGTGTTTGTGTGGATATATCAATGTACATCATCAAGAGTCTCAAAAAACCCATATACCAAAAATATAGATCAAATATAGGCCTCAAGAGAGCCATATACATAAAAAACAACATGTCTATTGAGTGAACAAAACATTCGTCAGTCAGACACTCCCTCGAGCACTGCTCCCCTGATCACCACTAAGACCTCTATCATGTCCTCTATCTGGACATATCGACACCTGATCAACACTTACAAAAACTCCTATCAACATCAATTACCTTCGTGCCTGATACAACATGCAATGGGGCTCATCAGGTAACCTCTGCCATACTATCTCCTCGTAATAGTTGAGATCCTCACATAATGAATAGTAGTTAGCCAAAGTAATACCACTAGGTGGAACCATCTGACCACTATCATGAGATCTCATTGCATATAAATCAACTCCTAAAAATGAATTACCAGTTATTCCAAGGGCCTTTCATAAGACCTCTCACTACTGTCGATATCGATCATGATTGGCTATATCCTAAGTAAGTTTTTGCTGTACAGTGGTAAGATGCTAACCCAATCAATCTCTCTCAGTCACCAATGTGGCCATCTCGAGTGTTAAATGAGATATGGTATCCTAAATTTTTTCTACCCTATCCTCCCTATCTACACCCCCATCACTACTATCTCCACCCTCACCACCACCAACCTCTTGAGGTGTAACCTCCACATGAGCTCACACTTGTCTATCAAAACCACCTAGCTGCCTTTGCCACCATGCATTGTAAACCACTGTCACCCAAAGATCCTCGTGACCCATCAACACACCTTGGGCATATACAACTATACCAATTCCCTCATCATCTGCTATATCAACTACGTCATGAACAAATGGTAGTGATACATCTATCTCTGCATCATCTATCCAGTAAGCTACTATTTCCTCTGCACATTATGTACTAAACCAAAATTCCATTTGGCATGACCGAATTGAACCAAATACCACTCACCATCCCTTTGCCACCACACCCACCTATTCTCTTGCATAAACACCAGCTCCCTCACTGTGTGAGGCCATACGCGGAAATCTGTGTATGACCTCCAAATCATACCACATGCCTGTAAGCCAACTGGGAGCTTCTTGTAGTAATCCTCATCTATTATAGGCCTGTTACCCCATGATTTGATCACCATATCATAAAAACTACTTGGTACTCTAAGTCCACCCAACTAATCCACAAAAATCCTCTCAGATGTTTCACTGCAATATGCTTGTAAGCCCAATACTTCAACAAAAATGAAACATATACACCAAATATGTGTTTAGTCCTCCAGGACCATAACTCTTTGTAAACCTGTGCCAACAAAGTAGGGCCCCAAGACAACACTATCATGAACTCCAACATATCCCCTTTTATACTGGTTAACATCTATGAGAATCATTCTTCAGATGAATCCAGTAAGGTGGAATAACTAATACCCAACATCATCATCGTCACCAAATCTCGACCCTCCTCATCATCATGATAAAGGGCTTTGTATGAGAACTCTCCAGCATAATATACAAACTCTAAACCATCATGTCCATACGAACACTCCATCGCAACATCTTTTCCTACCTCATCAATAATGTAAATTTGCTTACCATTTACTAGAAAGCATAGAATATGGTGCACATCCTCCAAAGTCAAGGCCATATCCCCTTTCGACAACCAGAAAGTGCACGTAATAGGATCCCATGTCTCAAACAAAGCCAATAGTAATCCAATATCTCTAAGTATATATCTGTAATGACGTATCATAGCTAACCTCACCACCTTTATATGACCCCACTCTGCATCCAATAACTACTCATGAACCTCATCAAGAATCTTTGGGACCCTATCCCGTGTAGTCATTCAGTCTCTAGCCTGCATCCACAAAAATGAAAAAAAATATTAGGTACAAAAATCAATCAAAATTACTTAATCAAACATAACAATTATCCATTACACATATATCAAAAATCAAACTAAATCAGTAATGATCATCATAATTGCTAGCAATCATTACCAATCATCACCGATCCTATGGATCGTCGGTAATCTCATACAAAATCACTGAAGATCCAATAGCCTGGATTAAAAAAATACAAAATTTAAGTACACCACCTACTTTAGCATGTGTGGGTCTCTAACGTCTTTGTTTAGCTCCAATCACCTCCATCTTGCTCAAATCCAAACTCAAAATCACACCAAATTTTCTAGCAATGTCGATATTAAAACAAACACAATGGTTCAAATGAACCTCCCATGTGCCTTATATATGGATTTTTTTCTTGCTTTCCTGATCGCCAGTGATCCATGTGATCGTCGATGATTCATCTTGATTTCCCATGATCGACATAACTGCCAACAATTTATTCCTTTTATCAAACCCACCATTAATTGGCCTTGTAACCTTATCCAGTCCTCATTTTGTCAAAATTTATCCATCAATATATAATCAAACCTGCCCTTAGCAAAAAATCCATCCCAGATCATGTAACTTTAACCTTGGCAAGTCATATGTCTATAGGACATGAACCCTTTGGTTCCCCTATCACATGAAATCCTAGCCTTAGAATCCCATCTTTGTGGCAACAACATTTATCAAACTTTAGTGGATAGCTGATTTAATTTAATTTGAATTTAATTTAAGTATTGTAGAGTAAATACTGAAGAAAGTGATATAAAAATGATACAATACATTAATAACACAAGAAAACTAAGATCTAAAGTATGAAACCCTAATAAAGGAAGAGAGATAAAGGACTTAGCTGATTTCTGAGTGGACAAGAAGTGATTTGGGCAGGTGTGACTGATGAAAAAATTGCAAGCAGGGTTATAACTGATCACTAAAAAATATGGAGTGTAGGAACAAAGATGGACATGAGTGCCCATAACAAGATAGAGGCATTTGGGCATTGGTGACTACTCCTAGGTGTTGGTGAATTGGTAGGGGTTCAAAATCTTCTTTTTGTTGTGTTAGAATATCTTTGTAGTTTCCCTCTATTGATCTCTTGATGTTCTCACTATGATTGTCAATGATACTTGTATCCTACAAAAGAGAATTTCACCTACAGAAGCCCACAAAACGCATCAAACCTAAAAAGGAAAATACAGAATGAGGAGTTGGACTAACCCTGACGGTCACCCTAAAAGTGAACTTACGACTGAGCGTTGCATTACATTGTGGAATCCATGTAGTTCTTGTGTGTGTGTAAGAATGATGCCCTAGGAGGCCCTTGTGTAAGCTATATAATGATAGCGGGTTGTAGCTAGAATGTAGCAATATAATAGAATGTGTGGATGGAATATAATGAACTTCCCCATCCTATACAGTCTATGAAAAACTATGCGTCACTTGTACCTTGAATGAGTGCTAGATGGATGCCTTTAGAGGGCTTTAGTGCCTTTGCAATGGAAGTTTGGTTGATGATAATAATGCTTAGTGTTTGGTCCTTTATTATGAATACATAACTATGTATTTATATGATTCCCTAGTTTGAATCTCGTAAGTAACAATTGAAAGATTGACAAATAAGTGAAAAATATTTACAAAATATAAAAGAGACCCAAAAGGAGTGAGTAAGATTAAAAAAGGGGTAGGGGCACCCATGAGGGATATGAGTGCTTAGGCATTACTATCCTGGCTGGGAGTTGGTGTTTGAGGCCATGAAAGATAAAAAAATAAAGTTCCAACTGGGCTCTAGGGTGTGTAAGACCAAATAGAAAACAAGATACAAATAAAAGAGGCCAAATATAGTTTTCAACAACTATTTTTCTTTCTTAGGAATAATATAAATGCTAGCATAATTTTAGGACCTAGAAATGTACCTAAGTGCATGATTTAGTGTCTACAATATTATATCCACCGGAGATCATTTCCCACAATGGCTCCCTATAATTCATACATGTATAGTGTAGACACCTAAAATATGATTACACTTAGCAGTTCATCCAATTCAGTCAATTAAAGACATTTAGTTAATCAACCCTTCTTCACTCCACTCTCGGATGCCCATTTACAACACCTTCTCAGTCGTATTCCTCCTATAATCAACGTATTTGGCTAATATCTCTCTTATTAGCTAAAAATTCCTCCTTTTGACCATTTAAAACCTCCCTAGTTCTCTCTAGACCACTTCTATTGGCTTCTTAGGCTATCTATCAGTCACAATTGATTAACCAAACCCCTCCCAACTCTCAATGAGTCTCTAATCACTTGCTAATCATGTTTAACTAGCCTAAACCCTAATTAACTAGCCTAAACCAAGCTTAACTAAGCCTAAATCATGTTTATCCCAATCTAATATAAAAGTGCTTTTTGAGCTTTAGTCCCACATGCACCCAAATTCCAAATCCTCCCAAACCAAAATCTATAAATACAAGGCTAATCCTACCCATTAAAACTTACAACTTTACATAACACAAAACCTAAACAAGCCTAAGAAAGCATGGATCTCATTTGTATTAGCTTCAAGCTAATTATACATTTGATCTAAAGCTTTCCTTCCTCCATTGTTGAGCTAACACCTCTATTTACATCCTTAAACCAAATTTTTAGTAATATGGAGAGAACCATTGGCCTTGAAGCCATTAATGGTGAGAATCCATTCTTAAAATATTGAAAACCATAAAAAAATAATCACACCTTTGATTGCTTAGAATCTAACTAGGTTCACTTTCATTAAGCTTTCATGGAGTAGAGAGTAGTATATATGCTAGGGTTTGAATGTTTGTTTCAAATTTATATATGCATACATAGTTTCTTGTTTAGCTCTAATCTTATGGTGTATGGTTGAGTTTAGGAAAGCTTTGAGGTTCTTTAACCTCTTTCCATAGCTTTGTAAACCTTTCCATTGCATACATTTGGCATGCTTGGTGGGACACTTATGTCCATCCTCCATTAATGGAGGTTTTTTAAGTTTTTCAAATTTCACTTATAGGTTTTTAGAGGAAACAACTTGTTATTTTCTTATTTCTATTTCTAAAAATAGTTAAATCACCCTTGTTCACATATATTTTGTGGGTGTGAACTAGACATAGGATTCTTTGACTAAAAAATAACATGTTTGCTTTTGAAAATTTCAAAAATCTGTGATTTTTTAAAGGGGGTACATGTATGTGTCTTGAAGGGGGGCATCTCCATTAAACAGAGCACATATCCATTAAAACAGGCATGTACGCATCTTTTTGGTGCAAAAACACCTACACACATGCGTAGGTGTCATTCTGGGTGCGTACCCATTGAAATGGGTGCGTACCCATTGAAATGGGTGCGTACCCATTGAAATGGGTGCGTACCCATTGAAACAGGTGCGTACACGTGCTTCTAGTGTGAAGACACCTGTGCGCACATGCATCCATTGAAACATGTGTGTATCTACCATTCTAGGAGTGTATCCATCACTATTACTATTATTTTTGCACTGGGGCGCTGGGCGCATATCTATTTAAATAGGCGCGTACATGTTATGACTGGGCACGTATGCGTTGAACTGTGTTTACTATCAATCTTTTGGAGGCCATAACTTTTGCTTCTGAACTCGAAACAACTCCGTTTTTGTTGCGATGGAAAGGTATTGAAGAAAAATACGTAATGAAAACATAAAATTAGGATTTTGACTTACAGATAATTTATTGTTTACATTATTAGATAACTATTCATTTTCTAACATATCTTAAATTTTGAAAAATTGTTTTTTTGGCCATTCTAACACTTTGAAAGGTTTTTGTGACACTAACAGTGGTTTAAAGGTTTCTTTTCCATCGTATTTTTCATATTAACTTAGTTAATTTTTTTTTCTTTATTTATGAAGGTTTTGAAACATGTATACTTTTCCCTCGTGCCTTTCTAGGTGATCTTGGGAATCAGAAATGTTTCATTACTTTCTTAGTACTTGCAAAATGATTTATTTAGATTTCAAAGTTGGTTAAAAGGAAATTATTTTCACATTTTACGTAGATATTTTCCATTTCTCACAAATTTGAGTGAGATACCTTGTTGCGTATTCTCTTTCCTTGCATCTTAGGATGATCTAGGAAATAAAAAACAACATCTTATCTCCTTTATATGAATTTTTTAGAAAATTACTAATCTTGGTATGTAGGACCAAAATCACATGTTAAAGAAAGGAGGAGCTAAGACAAAACAAAAACCCTCTAATACACGTGTTTTCATACAGGTTTCGAAATGGTGTGCTACTTGAAACCACATTTAAGTTAAAAAGATAAAAAACACACCATTTCACTTCACAATGTATTACAGGTTTCAGAAAAGGGTACGTCTCTATCCACTCAAGTGGAACATAACCTATTTGGCATAACACCTTAAGCTACAACAATGGGGGGTGGTTCCAGGAACCCTAAAGTAATCCACCACTAAGTAACCTCGTGGATGAAACAAGAAGCGCTCTGCTTACCCACTTGACTAGTTTTTCATTGTGAGTTAGAGTCACAAGTTGTCTGTATCGCGACCCTGGTAAGAGTACACGATGGATGCATTTATTGACCACTGTACTTGAAGGGGGAAAAGATGAGATACTCCAATAATTAGTCAGTGCAACGTTTGTTGGTAAATTATTCCCGCTCTTAGACAAACTTGTGGCACCTAGTTCAGAGAACTTATTAAGGAGGCCATTCTTTCTTGGAGCCCACTTTACTATTCCCTTGTCACGTCGAGCCATCACAAAGTGACGAATCACTTGAAGTCTGAACCTTGTTTCTCGAACAAGGAAAATATCCCACATAAGTTTGAGCTAAGTGTCTTTCATAACAGAACTAAACAACATCTCACTTAGCTCGGTTTCTTTCTCACCTTCGAACGAGGTGAAAATCTACCTAACTGGCACTTAGTTTATTTTCATCATTTTTTGTTCTATACCCTTGCGTTCTCACTTCCCATTTGGAGTGAGAAGGAAACATACCTTGTGAGTCTTATGAAAGATTATATTCACCAATTTTTTGTCCATTTACGCCTATCCATGTTTGTGGCTAGGTTGTTAAACTAAAGTGCGCAAATAGATTTTCATATCTTTGATGGTCCTTCGATCTTGATTTCAATATCATCTTCATAGTTAGGATTGTCTCATCATTTTATCTCCCTTTGACGTGTTACCTTGTTTACATTGTCTCGACATAATTAAGATACTTATGTCATGTTTCTCGTAAACATGATCTAAGTGTCCGCATTGTGGTGTTATGCTGCCCACATTTTAGCACATCCTTGGTATACTTTGACTTAGTTTGATTCAAACATTGTCCCAAATCTTTAAGAGTGTCGCTTACTTTGTTTGTGTCATTTCAATACCACTTTTGGCACTAATATCTCACTTATTTGTGAAGCTTGATTAACGTGTCCAATTAGTTTGGTATCATAACTAATCCATCATTCTACAATGCATGCTACCCTCAGATCTATGAAAGAACAAGCTTAAACAGTAATCATGATTGAATTAATAACATGCACTACTCAACTACACACAGAATGACACTTAGATTCAGCCAATATCTTCCATCTATTAATAAATACAGAAGCTCCTTACAGTATTGTCAATCTATACCAATGCGCATATGGATCTGATACAATAATTCAGTCATATGCATACACACACACACACACACTACACACTCTGTATGTTCTCTGTTACACATACATCTTCACACGTATTATGTACCTAACATCATATATATAGGGTGGGGACTTTCCCTTCACCGCTTATCTATTCCAGAAATAGGCCGCATGCTATTGATAGCCACACGCCATTTACAGGCATAGCCACACATGCAAGTGTGCTATCTATAGTCCTCTTGTAGTTAACTAAAGTGTTCAATTTTATTCTTATCTCGTCTCCATGCAAAAATGCTTCGATCCGCTCCTCCAAAGATAGAAAATGCATGGCGCACACATCTCTACATCGTTGGTGTGTTCCGCACGCCATCTTCTAAAAATAGGTCTTCATGCTCAAAATCGGCTAAGTCCTGAAAGCTGAACTTGCCTTCCATGCACGGGTCCTTCCTGTCCTTCCGCGCCCTTGGTTTTGGGCCTTCTATCCCACGCGGACTCCTTGTGTGATCTTTGACAAGTATTCTTTGATCAACATTACCCCACACTAATCTCATTGTCATCCTGACAATGGGTATCTCCAAAAATTGAAGTAAAGAATAGAAGAATGGAAAGAATAAGAATGAAAGAATGTAGATAAATAAAGAATTTCTATGATTAGAGGCAGCCTCCTCTGTATCACTTTGCAGTATCAACTATGGATACTCTTTTGTTTCGACTTCCAAAATCTGCCATTCAGTGAGTGCTTGTTCCGATTTTTCTGGGATGTCCACAGCAATGGATTCCAACTCATCCCTTGCAATCTCTCCTTTCTCATTTTGCAGAACTAACACAACACTGGACATTGATGTCATTCTCCCTTCTAAAAGATCCATCTTCTGCGCAATTAGCTTCCCAAGCTCTTCCAGCCGAGTCTTGTGCGGTTCTTGTGCTACTGTTATGGCCTCACGCTTTTGTTTAACCATTGACAATCATTTTGTGTGGCCCAATGTCTCATCCTTCATCACTTTCTGGACCTCATTGTTCTCTTCTAGGTTCTTTATGTTGATAAGCACCTCTGGAGCTGTGCATATGTTTAAAGCCTGGTCTACTTTCTTCAATACTTCCTATAATGCTTGCAACAACCCTTCATAAGATGTAATCTTTCTCATCACCGAGGCTTTCTCCCATTCAGAATCTTGTTCTGAGCTTCTTGGCTCTGGCATGTGCAGAGGTTCATCTTCAAGTACCAAGTCCACCAACTTTCCTACATAATGTATCGCTGAAGGAAACGTCTGTGGTACCTTGGCCTCCAAGTGTGGCCTTGCTCTGATGACATTGTCCCCAATCTCCTTTGCGATGCTGATAAATACTTTGTTTTTCTTCTGCACAAAGTCCCTCTCCTGTGTTATGTGCGCTATCTTTGCATCCTTTGTCTTCAGCTCCTCGCACAGTGCTCTAATCGTTGCAGCTTTGTCCATGTTTCTTCTAGCCACCTCAGCAGAAACCTTCACCAATGCATTGCTGACCTGCTCATCTGACATGATAGTAGGCTTTACTATCATGTGTCTAGCTTGGGGTGCCTTCTTTAGTCATCTCAAAATGCATGACTCTTCACACACATCAAAGTCAGGCTCATCCATGTGGGTGTGCATTGACCACGATAGTTGCTTTCGAGTGCACACAGTCACCATATCCTCATCCATTAGCTCCCAGCCAAATAAATCCTTTTGTGCTATCGTGCTTTGGAAGCGGGCGCAAACAATTTTTCCTACGTCCTCTGCATACCCCATGGCTAGTGGAATGTGCTCTCCACTTGTTCTTCTAGACCATTGCTGCTTAGGAACTTTAGCTTCCAAATTTGGGACTTGTGTCTCCATGTCCTGAACATTCTCTGTAGCTATCTCCTCAGGTCTTTTCTCATCCTCTTCTTTTTCCTTTGATTCCTCACCCTGTTCTTCTGTGTTCTCTGGAAGTGTAGGAGAATTAGGCACGCTCTCCTCTGACTCTTATGCCTCCTCATTTAACTTCAGTTTCCTCCTTCTTTACACGGTTTCCTCCTTTTATGGAGAGATTCTG
Source organism: Taxus chinensis (assembly GCA_019776745.2). Taxonomy (NCBI): domain Eukaryota; kingdom Viridiplantae; phylum Streptophyta; class Pinopsida; order Cupressales; family Taxaceae; genus Taxus; species Taxus chinensis. The sequence goes on along the minus strand of CM034150.1, from coordinate 82,052,568 downwards.
GGTGATTTGCACACAGTGGTTGGAGTAGCACCTTGGGTCCTTGTTCTCCTAAACACCCTCTTAAACCTGTGCTCCCCTTGGACTGCATTCAAGTCCTCATCATCCCCCTCTTGTGGCTGAGGTGGTGTAATTGCGTGCTTCAGCTTCACCCTTATTTGTAGGATGTCTCCTACCTCTATGCTCCAAACCACCACTATCTTCGCGCTCCTCCTCCTCATCCTCCACTTCAATTGGCTTTGTGGGCTTAGGCACTGGGATGTTCTCCATTGTATGCTTTCCCTTTGGTGGTGTTGGAAGTGCGAACTCACCTTCCACATACTTGTTATTCTCCATCTTTGGCTTCAACTGGAGATACACCAATGCTTCCCCCACATCTGCTATAGCCAGACTTATTGGCTTAATATTCAGCACCTCCGAAATGATCCTCTCTGTATAAGCACTTCTGCCAGGATACACATACTTCTTTCTCAATGTATGGTAGTCACAGTCTACCTTATCTGCATTGAATACCATTCGGCGCATGTGTCTGTAAATCTGTGAACAGATGCTTGGAAATACCTTGTAGTGAATGCGTAAGGCAATTTACACCAAGGGCTTCAGACTCCATCTTTCATTGGGAAGCGCATGATGCAGAAATGTTGATATACAACAAACTGGACTTGTTTCCCTACCACTGCTGGTAGGTCCTTTGGGATGCGCCACTCTTCTCCAAATGCCGCGCGGAGCCTGTCATACCATTTCTCTACCCTTTGCTTTATGTCATCTATCATGGCCCCTTTACATAGGTACTTGCTTGAACCTTTCAACTGGTGACTTGTTCTCCATGGGGTATTCCCATACTTTTTCCTTCGGTCCGTCTGGTACTCCAATCTCCATGAATACCAGTGATAGTAGAACAGCCCCAAAGCTGATCTTCCCTCATGTGCACGCTTCTTCAACTATTTTCTCTGCAATATAGCCTGCATGTTGTAGATTTCCCCTTCTGACATCTTATGCGCCACGTGTAACCACATAGTATTTACCTGTGACCACCGCTCCTGATCATTCAACTTTGTAACAAGGTGTGTTGCAGCTTGCACAACTGGACAATTCTTCAATTTTTCTATATCCATTCCACGTGGACCCTTCAGGTACCCCAACTCCTTTCTGGTCTTTAAAATCACGACTTTATCTGTGAGATCACTTTTTATGTCCTCTCATGTGGCCTTCAAACCTATAACTGATGAGATAAGTGCAGATGAGATTCTAACTCTGCGTCCTGCAAAGTAGAAGAAGTCCTCGTGCACCCTGCTCATGAGCCATTGATACAAGGGCTCATACTTCCCAAAATATGGAAGCTCATATAATTGGTAGACCCCAATTCTCTTCAAAATCTTCTCACTTGCATCATCATAAACTGGCATGTCATCCACCGTGTGCTTGTTCGTCCTAGCAGTGAGAAAGGAATCGAGGTCCTTCTTGTTCTCTAAAGTCCTGTGATTGTATTCACTTACTTTTCTCTTTCTGATGGTGAATCCCATTCCTGGCCGATGATGACTCCTTCTGGATATTGCATTTATGAAAAATGGCTTTCGGGTGCCATCTCTTCCTCCTCGACGACCACCTTCTTCTTTCCTTTTACTGCTGCTGCAGATGCCTTCTTAGGTGCCATTTTTACCTTGCAAATGTCTCCTCTTTAACTCTGTAACTTTGCGAATCAAACCCTAGCTCGATTCAATCATGCCCTAGGTGGAAACTTCGTAACCTAACTCTTTTCTGTCTCCCTGCTTCACTCAAACCCTTCACCATCAGGGATGCAAGCTTCTTGTCACACAGATCTGGTTGTCACGCTTGGTTTCACACCCTTCGCACCTTAACCTGATCACTCGGCTCTTCGCACTTAGCTCTTTCCTCAAATTCTCTTAGTCGTAATGGTAAAAATGAATCCACATTCCATCCTTATATATATTTTTTCAAATTTTGATGCATTTATTGCTCCTTCACCTACCAAATATCCCCTCATTCATTGACCAAATTCATTTGTTCCACGTGGTACATCTTCACGCCCAGCTATAACCTTCTAGCGCGCCTTCCTACCCTCTGGTCATAGACTTCTCTTCAGCAGTGTGCACCCCTTGCACCCGAGTACCTTGTCACTGTACCTTCTCCTGGTAGCTATCATGGCCTCCGCTTACCTCGCGTTATACTTTCCTTTCATTCATCTCCATCCTTGGTCACTTTTGAGAAGCAATCTTATTTTGACTTAAAGCACACCCGTAGCAGCTTATTCCTTTCACCTTTCAATTCCCATAGTCTTTTACTTGGATAACTACAACCACCCCACACGAAAGGTATGTGCAGTCCTCTGCGCATAGACATTCTTCATATAGTAATTAGCTTCATGTGTGCAAGCGTGCTTATTACACAAAAACAACAACTAAATTGACAAAGCATAGCGACAATGAAGGAAATACATAAGGAAAATACAGAAAAACCTAATCTAAATGGCAATACTACCTTATTACAAACACCAAGAAGACTTATTTATAGTAGGGCTTCAACCTACTCCCGTTAAAGTAACCGGGTAGCCGTGTTCCATCAAGTGCTTCTAACTGGCAAGCACCTGATTCAAGTATAGAAGTGATAACATACGACCCCAACCAATGTACTTTGAGCTTTCCTGGATGGTGCAAGAACTTTGAGTCATAAAGAAGTACCATTTGTCCAATCTCAAACTTCTTATCCCTTATGTTTCTGTCATGCCATGCCTTCTGCCTGGCCTTTTCCTGCTTCTGACTCCATCGTGCTATGGCTCGGCACTCATCCAGTTGAATCATCTTTTCAATACGCTCTTCTAAATCCTATTCATCAGCTAGACCTCTAGCGCATGCAATGCGCAAAGAAGGTAACATAAATTCTATAGGGAGAACAACTTCCGTGCCAAACACCAACTGAAACGGTGTGGCTTTGTTCAATCTCTTGTAAGTTGTTCTATATGCCCAAAGAACAACTGACACTTTGTCATCCCAATCCTTTCTTCTAACATCACATATTTTTGTCAAAGTCTGGCTCAAAATCTTGTTGAAGGCCTCAACAGTTCCATTTTCCTGAGGATGGTAGGGTGTAGTTTTATGGTGTGCAACCATAAACTCATCTAATAGGATCCTGATTGTCTCATTCAAAAAGTGTGTACCTCTATCACTTGTCAAGCTTAAGGGACATCCATATCTTGTAAGAACATTCTCCCATAGAAACCTAGCTGCTGTAGCTTTGTACAGTCCTTCGTAGGTGTTGCTTCTGCCCACCGTGTGAGATAATTTGTGCAAGTAATGATATAGCGTGATCCAGTCCTGCGCGCGGCTGGTGAAATAGGTCCTAAAAAGTCAATGGCCCATTTCTCAAATGGTTCGACACTAGTAATCGGTCTCAAAGGCATCTCATCTCTTTGCCCTAGTTTTCCTAGGTGCTGACAATGATCACATGCCTTATAATATTCTTTACAGTCCTTATACAATGTCTCCCACCATAATCCAGCAAGTAGGATCTTCTAGGCAGTCGCATCACCTGCATAATGGCCTCCTGCAATACCACCATGAGCTTATTCCATGATATCCTTATGCTCATGCTCTAATACACAACGGCGTAATACTTCATCTCTGCCTAGCTTGTAGAGGTCACCACTGATTAACATAAATGGTGCCGTGCGTATAGCAAGCTGCTTCTTTTCTAATGCTTTCATTCCTTCTGGTGCCATACCTGTTCGTAGAAAGACACCAATGTCTTCTAATTCTGTAGGCGCGCATTGTAACCTATACAACTATGCATCTGGCATGGTTTCTTCAATCGTCTGTGCTTCCTCTCCTGAATTGATTCTAGATAAATGGTCTGGTCTAGAATTGCTTTTCCCTAGCTTTACCACAAATTTGATGTCAAACTCTTAAAATAGGAGCACCCATCTAGCATATGTACGCCCCTGTAAGACGGGCTTGTTTACCAAGTACTTCAATGCCATGTGATCTGTATAAAACACAAATGGTGTTGCTAACAAGTACTGTCGAAACTTGTGCAATGCATAGATCATTGACAAAGCTTTGCACTTTGTAGTTGTATAATTCCATTCAGCAGGAGTCAGCTTCCTACTAGCAAAAAAGATTGGATGATCTACAATACCTTCACCAAGTTGAGCTAACACAATACTAATGGCCATGCCAGAAGCATCCACATGCACATGAAATGGTTTATCCCATGAGGGAAAGCATAGAATGGGCGCGGTAGTAAGTTTCTCTTTTAATATCTCAAACACACGTTGCTGCGGTTCTCCCCAATAAAATGTACCTTTTCCCTTTAGTAATTCTTCTAAGGGTGCAGCAATTTTGGCATACCCTTTGATGAATTTTCTATAATATCCTGTATGACCTAAACCTATATTCACCTCACTTTGACTGGTATGGCACTTCATGGCCTAATAATGACTGTATCCTTGTCTGCATTGGATCCAAGACCTCGCGCACCTTCCTTATAGAATGTTCAACATCCAGGTTCTAACAACTATCCTCGTCATCCACGATAGTAAACCATGCACTTTTGGATCTTTCAAAGAGATACGCGTTCAATTAGTATGCCATTTCTTCTTCCACTAAGCGTGCTCCGGACTTGTCTCACCAATGATCTTTCCTGAAGATGCTCTTCTACTATCCAATCATTTCCCATGGTCTAGACGCTGTGACAGAATTTTAACGCCTGTCTACCGGAGCTAGTCGAAATAGTCAAAAGTCTGGATCATTCTTGCAGTCGAATCTTGCCAGTCTCCAACAGTTTCTCGATGTAGTTTTACATATACATACCAAGCGCTGTGCGCATCCTTATAGCATAGAATACAATCTATGCACCCATAGTGAAGGTAATAATGCTTCCTATGCTATTGTCCAAAGTCTCTCACACTACTGAATGTGATGCTGAACAGGTTGATCACCGTGATAAGTGCAGATTTGCGTAGGTGCATTGTTCCGTATAAACCTAGTAGACAAAGCGACTCCAATCTCTTCCCAGTTTATAAGATTATCTCTGTGGACTACCCACCAACGCGCTACTGTCCCATGCAGTGTATATACTAACATATCTCTTCTCTTAATTTGATCTGTCCACTGTGTTTCCATGGCCTTCAAAAATGCAGGAAGATCTTCTACCCCTGTATACCAAGGTATTGTGCTACCTATCCATCGAATCAAATGAAGTCCATTCTTGCGCGCAACCACGCTTTTCACCTCGCGCCCTACTAATTCATATGTACCATGAGCCCAATTGTCGCAAGAAATACTCGTAGTATCACTAATAGAATGAGAATCCTCCCACTATAGGATGCCTTCTTTTGATGGCTCATTGACCTCTGGGTCCTAAATAACGCGTACATAAACTTTGTTTAAGTCCTCCTCACTTAGAGGCTCAACATATGGTGTAGACTTCCCATCTGTCAAAGGTATCACAACCCTTTCCTCCTTGTTTTCAAAGCTGATATACCCCTTATTGAATCTCAAGTCAGCATTATTCACATAACACCAAGGGCGTCCAAGCAGGGCTGGAAAATTGTCTGCTTCTGCAAGTGCTAATACCTCAAAATCCCCAGTGAACTTGGCCCCTTGTATGGTTATAGATGCATCTTTCAAAACTCCTATTGGAGTGGCCTTAGTCCTAGTTTGCCATAAAAAACACATTAGATGATGGCTGCAATGGGGGCCTCACCATTTGTACCCATGCATCTAATGTAAGCACATTTACTTCCACACCTGTGTCAATCAATATATTGCTCAACAGCCACCCATCTACAATAGCATTCAGAGTAATTTCTTTGTCATAGTCAATGCTATCAGGGGGAAGATTTGCATGTAGAATCTGTCATCCGGTCTCAAGACTTGCGCGCGGAGTGTTCCCTTTTAACCAACTTCCTAATAGTGGAATAATGTTCTCCTGGTGCAACATCTTGCACACCTCTCGCAAATCATCGATATCAGTTTGGACTGTCTCTGATGCTTTCTTCTGCTCCTTTAGGTATTATATTTCACCCTGAAGATTCCTTAGCACTTCCATGGTATCATGGTAAACTTCGTTCTAATGAGCAGGATCTAGGTACCTTTCATGCAAAACCTCCTCCTTGGTGATCGTAGGCTTCTGGTTGCAATGCCTCTCTTGTACGCGCCGCTTCAGCACGTGTAGTAATCTTCATTGTCAATGCCTCAGGTCCTTCTACTATCTTGGGCATCCACTGATCTTCTACCACATGTTGGATTCTAACCATCCCGGTGCCTTTGTTTTCTTGCTTATGTTGCTTACTCAGATGCTCATATAAGTCCGGGCACTCTTCATAGCTATGGTTCTTTTCGCAGAAAGAACATGCAATATTCTAAGGACATTCACACCTATAGTGGTCAGGATATACATGTATAACATGTTCCATGAGGGAACTCACCTCTTCCTCCACCACGACCTCGTCCTCCATATCCACCATGATATCCACGTCCCCTTCCATGACCTCCTTCAAAACATCCCTCATTCCTATCATAGCGCGTTTGATTATGATCCCAATCCTGGTGCTCATTCTTACCCTTAGAATTATCTGTTATACTTGTCTGTCATACCCCAATGTCTATAGCATCCTGGATCTGACCAATCAACTGACAATCCTTAGTATCATGGGTCGTGGACCTGTAAATTTTGCAAAAGCAAGATACATTATTCCTTATCACACGTTGTAACAAAGGATAGTGACTAGCATCATGATTCAAATGACAAATCTCACAGTCCAATAGTAATGAGCATATAGATCTGTGAGGGAAACTATCCTTGGTGTGACCTTCCACTTCACAATCTGTACACCAAATTCCTGAGCGCGTTTCATGGGCTGAATTTGTTGATAGCTTCTCTAACTGCTTTGCCATAGCTATAATCTGTGCCTCTAGAAATGGACTAACACCAGTGTCAATGCTCCCAACTACCTCAGCACGTAAAGCTGCTTCCAGTGCTTCACGTGGATCAGTGTATGTCTTATGTGACAGCACCCTTCTAAAAGGTGTAATCAATCCTCCAACAAACCATTGTGCATGTTGGCTAGCGTGAATATCATAAGATAGCTTAGATAGAAGTGTCTTAAAATGAGCATCATACTCACGTACACTCTCAGTAGTTCCTTGTTTGATATCCTTGAGCGCACTTATACTCTTCTGCTCAAACTGTAGGGATATGGAACTCTTTCAAGAAAGCATCCTTCAATGCTGCATAATCCACGCAAGTTTGATCAGGGTCAAACTTCCTATACCAGCTGTGTGCATGCCCCTGTAATGTAGTAGCAAATTGACTTGCCTTTCGCTCAGTAGCCATGATCCCTTTAGCGTGCCACAAGATTTCACACATATGCACATGTTTGGCAACATCCTCTATACCTCTATATTCTAGGAGACGAAGAGACATCTCCATATAGATATTTTGTGGTTGTTGCGGACCTTGACCACCTGATCCAGAACCTCCTGTGTTCCCTCTGCCTCCAGAACCACCAGATCCACCAGAACTAGAACCACCTATACCTCCTGATCCTCCACCTGTAGTTGGAACATGACCTGTAGATGTACTCCCCTGTGCTCTGATAGTAGTACTATACTGAACCCCTACAATCTGTGAGGTAGTTCCACTTCCAGAGGTGAATCCAACATTCTACGCGCTCACATTCTGTGTGGATGATGCACCTAAGAATGTTCCTCCAAATAAAATTGAAGTCGTATGTCCTGCCATTGATGTACTTGATCCCTGACTTACTCCTACTCTCCTACTTCCCAAGTTAGCTTTTTGGTTACTTGTCGTACTAGATACTAGAAAACCAAGCGCAAGGGCTAGGTCACCAGGTGGATTAAGATGCGCGCCCGCGGTCCAGGTAGTCTCTGCTAGCGCACTTCCATGTGAGGCCAAGGGGGATCTCTATCATGCTTTCCAAGATGGGGGAGTTCCTGATGCTCTGGCTCCACATCTTCTACGTGAGCTGTAAATCCTTCACAAGCCATCTCTCTCCTCAACGCCATACTTTCTGTAACGGAATGCTGCTTCTCTATCTACCTCTCACATGCCTCATTATACTTAAGCCACCTTTCCTCTCTCTACCTCTCTACTGCTAGGTCTGCCATCTTTCACCAAACCTTGTTCCTGCCCTCACGCGTGGTGAAGTTTAGTTAGCCATCGGTTTACTCTCTAGGTTCAAAGTTACCATCAATATCTTGATCGCCAGTGGAATACCTTGCAAATATGCTCCTCTTGGATACCACAAAAACTGGAATTCAGCTACCTCTAGGCAAGAGTACATTGAAATTGAATATTCCAGAATATAACTATTTAGAACACCACAAAACCATGTATCCACAGTGCGAGTCCAGATCAAATCAGCATCATAAAGGGCCTGAAATTCTTCCTGTGTCCAGACAAGTGCGCGATACCTCCAATTCCACTGAGATGCATAAGTAGTAAGCCACTCGTATAGTTCTACTAGAAAGATAGCAAAAAATCTCTCATATAAGTTGTCATACAGATTCTGTTCTACCCAAGTGCGTGTGTTAAACTCAAATCCACTGCTGAACCACCGTTGTGCATATTCTTCCTCCAAATCATGTATCCACTCCTCAATACTTGCTAGAGTTAACTGGTACGTCTTCATCGCGAACCATCCTGAAAATAACTGAAAAATAGGTCTCGGAAACGGAACCAATGATGCAACCTAGAATTTACCATATAACACCCTAGTCACGCTGGCACATCACTCAGCCTTGACTGAGCGCTCACCCGAAGTGCGCAAAGGTACCAGGTCCCTCTTTAGGGTTGTTGTAGTAGGATGTTAGCATGATGAAGGAAGAAACATATAGATTCATAACTAATCCATCATTCTACAATGCATGCTACCCTTAGATCTATGAAAGAACAAGCTTAAACAGTAATCATGATTGAATTAATAACATGCACTACTCAATTACACACAGAATGACACTTAGATTGAACCAATATCTTCCATCTATTAATAAATACAAAATCTCCTTATAGTAATGTCAATCTATACTAATGCGTGTATGGATCTGATACAATAATTCAGTCATATGCGTATATCACACACACACACACACTGTATATTCTCTGTTACACACACACACACACATTCATACTATTTCTACTATGTACAACATCATATATATAGGGTGGGGACTTTCCCTTCACTGCTTATCTATTCCAGAAATAGGCCGCATACTATTGATAGCCACACGTCATTTACAAGGCATAGCCACACATGCAAGTGTGCTATCTATAGACCTCTTGGAGTTAACTGAAGTTTTAATCCTTATTCTTAGCTTGTCTCCATGTAAGACGCTTCAATCCGATCCTCGAAAGATAGACAATGTGTGGCACACATGTCTCTGCATCGTTGGTGTGTTCTACATGCCATCTTCTAAAAATAGGTCTTCATGCTCAAAATCAGCTAAGTCCTAAAAGATGAACTTGCCTTCCATGTGCACAGGTCCTTCTTGTCCTTCCGCACCCTTTGATCCTAGGCCTTCTATCCCGCGCGGACTCCTTATGTGATCTCTAACAAGTATTCTCTTGATCAACAGAATATCATCCTGGGAAATACATATTTTGTATACAAAATGAGTCATGTCTAACTCAATCATCATGGGGACTAGTCATTTTCTATGAAGGAGGACCTTGACCTATGGAAAATCACCTACATGCATCTAGCTACTTACCATGTCCATTGATGTCATCAGATGCTCAATTGAATCTACATGTCAATATGGATGGTCCCTTTGAATGACTTCCATCATACTATAACGATCTAGTAATATGTTCTCCCCTAAAACAACATACCAACAATGCATGTGCAGTATCACCATGACTCTCACACTTACATCTGAATACGGAACCTAGGTTTAGAATTCAAATTGACGAAGATCTCAGCTTGTCCAACTATTGTTTTGTTCATCGTGCATAGGGCATGTGGTACCATGCTTCACAATCTTATAGCTCATATGTCCCAGTGGTATGGTTTGGATGCTTCTGATCTAAATTATTATTCTGGTTCCCCCCACTCTTCTTCTAATTTAGATCCAAACTACCATTTGGATTCCCACTCTTCTTCTAAAGTTTCGGATCCCAACTATTGTTCGGATACCCCTAGATCAAATCTCAAATCACGGTCCTTCCTACAACAGTTGTACCTTTATTTGTAATCACCTCAATGATGTCTTCCTCCTTTGAAGAATCATGTGAATCCAAGTTTCATCGATCGAACATATAATTCGGTTCTTGAGTCACAATCCTCCCTTCCTTCGCAAGACCACCTTTATCAGTCAATTCAACGACATCTTCCTCCGTCGAAGAATTCTACGACTCGGATTCCATCTAGTCAATCATCTAATTTTAATCCTACATCACAACTCAAAGGATGGATATACGATCCTATTTTCTCTTCCACATGTAAGTCATCTTTGTAGAAAAATGATCTAAGACCAGATTGTAAATCGTACATTCACTAGATGCTTGCCTCCACATCTACATCCTCTCTTAAGTCATCTTCTTCATGTCCATCAATCTTCATCATAGCTTATTAGACTTGTTTCTCCCGATTCAACCTTCTATGGCCAAATCCTCAACAACCTCTACTAATTGATTTCTCTCAGAATGAAGGAATAATTAGACTACATGATGATATCCCTATAGAGGATTGCAAACAAGGATTCTTTCTAGAACTAGATACACTCTCATGATAGGGAAAAGATGTTTTTCCCTTTTTTCATAATGTAGATGAGGAGCCTAAGGTCATGGAACTTGAATCTTCTTCTGTCATTCCATCTTCACCTTCCTTATGATCATGGTGAGATGTCAAACGTCTAACATTGATCCATGGCCTATCTTCTCATTACCACATCTCATCTGGGGCATCATTCCTTAATCAAAATATTTCCTTGGGTCACCTCCTAGTAGCCCATTACCTTCTATTCTTGGGCTGCATCCTAGTAGCCATTCATCCTTATCTATACTTGGGCCACACCCTAGCAGCCCTTTGTCATCTTCTTCTATTCTTGGGCCATGTCCTAGTAGCCCAACTTCTTCCATCTTAAGGCCATATTCTAGCTTCCCTTCATCATCTACTATCAGTGGTTCACCTCCTGTTATCCCATCCTCTTCAATTCTTAGACTGTATCCTTTTCATCCATAGCATATTTCTTCTATCAATGGTTATGGCAAGGTCTTGGTCATTTCTCACATCAGGTCTAAACGTCCATGTTCACTTTCTTCTCCTTCTCGGGATCAAACAAGTCATGCGTTATCTAATAAGAAACAAAAACCTTTTCTTAATCAACCTCAGGTCAAAAATTTCGAGAGATCCAAAGCTCCTAACAAATCAAATGATCTTAAGGTTAAAAATCAAGCACGACTGAAAAATGCACATCAACATAACCATCAAGTATGGTACAAAGTGCAGAAACCTATGAATAGGGAACTCAAGATCCTACATGAAAAAGCAATGTTTCAAGACAAATCATAGTCATTTGTTGAGTATGAACTCACCATGATCATCGAGATCGGGGATACTATGACTCTTGATAAAAAAACACGCTTAATCTCCATTATCAAGGAAATCACAAACATCGTTGTTGGATATTACCACATAGAGTGACTTTTTTGAGTCCCAACATCCTAAAAGATATCAAAAATCTAAAAATCAAAACAATTCAAAAATATAAAAACATGAGGAAACATAATAAAAATCAAAGGTATAAAGATCAAACATTGCAATCAGGTATTGCGTACATATGGATGTTTCTTTCTTCCATTCCTTGTTATTCTTCTGTAAGTCTTCTAGCCATTTTCATTCCTTTGGTGATATTCTGGTTAGCTTTTTACACACATTTTGTGATGATTTATATCTATGGTATCCGTTTGAACCTATGTTCTTTTATCACCTTGGTAAATTAAAGAACGACTGACCTCTTAGAGATCCTATCACATTCAACATCTAATAAATTTGTTGAATTTTTTTTTTTTAGAAATATTTGTTGACACTAGCCAATGTCATCATCACAATCACTTCCACCTCCTTTCATCAAGCCATATGTGGTTCTTAACCCCTTGTCAAACAAGAGAGCTGAAATAAGTTTTCAGAAAGCAAAAAGAAATAAAATCAGTCAATCAAAAGCTAAAGCCTACTAAGAAAAATTAAATTGATATATTACTTTCTCTTGGGGTATTTCCAATAATCTCTATCATGGCTATGGACGCCTAACTGGTAGTAGATAAATGTTGCCTGATTAGAATCAAATACATCTTTGTCAGGGCTATGGATGTCTGGTTGACAACAGAGCAATGCACGACTATCCTTCCACCATCCATTCATAAAATCATCTATCAAAATAAATCATTCCTACAAATTGGCTAAGGTGTCTTCACTTGTTTTCTATTAAATCTTCCCTTCAAGAGGTAATTAAATTCCATGTGCACACACTGTATCTCTATGAGTAAACAAGATTAGTATGTTACCAAGTGTCTTTTTTTGGACCTCGTTTAGACTCTTGCCTTAGTCCATATCTCGTATCACAATTTGTGCCTTTGTCTAATCACTTCATCATCCTCAGGCTTCTAAGCTAAATTCATATCATTCACATCAGTTCTTCTACTTCAGTTCAGAATGATCCATGTGTATAAGATTACCTTTTTCCATGTTTGCGGACACCTTTGTCCCCTTTCACAAAAACAATCTCCTTCTTCCTTTCTATCATGTGCTTTTAGGCCAACTTACGCTGGGCACATCCTTGTTTCTTCCCAACACTTCATTGGTTTATGATTCATCATCACGTTGAACCTATCCATAATGTCCTTGGGTCCTGATTCTACCTATGAAGAGCATTTCCTTTGAATACTCCCACCTAATCATTGGGGCATTTTCGCACCTTCACCTTTCTCATACGCACGTGGTATTTTTCCCTTGTACATCCCATATATCGCTAAGGGCATCAACACTTCGTTTTCTTCCTCTACATAGCTTTAAAAAACTTTCAAAAATAATCGAAAACATTCAAATATGTTAGGAAAATCACAAAAATTCAAATATGTTTCAAGAAACATCCAAAACAATATAAATCATCCTACAAAACGTCACTCTTTGGTTATCACCTGTTCATGTGCACGTATCATGGATCATATTGATCTACCTCCATCAATAAAGCTAAGTTTCTTACTATGTCTATACTCTGGGGTACAACGAGTTCCCTAGTACTGTGTCATAGTGCACATTACTTTTTTATTAGACCCAAGTGTCCTCCATTATTCCCTTTGCATGTATCCTTGTCTTGGGGCACCATCATTAACCCTTTTCATTAATTCGAACAGGTTGGAATTGAATCACGATAACAAAAACATTACATTATGTTTCTCTGTTATGTTAGTTTGTTTACTTTCTTGTATTGCATTGCATTGTGTATGTTGTGCGGAGTTAGGCATATTTTACTTTCTCGTATTGCATTACATTTTGTATGTTGCATGGAGTTGGTGTTTTCAGCAATGGACATTTGTTCATATATGGCTTTTCATGTCATACTACACTTTTGTTCATTATTTTTAATAAGGACTGATGATGAAGATCATTAGCAATATGATGAAAAATAAAGTTGTTTAAAAGGCACTAGATGGATGTTAGCTCATTCCCCCTTCCTCATACTCCTTTTCTTCTATATCCCCTTTCTTTTCTTCTTTTTGCACTATTCTTTCTTCAATTCTCTTTCTGTCATATTTTCGATCTTCGATCAAGTTCTTACATTAGTCCATCGACAATCGATGAGGCATCCTTCATTCTACTCATTTTTCTTCTATCCCTTCAAAAATTTATAATTGTTTATGCTTGTCTACTTTCTTTGAAGTGACGTTATTTCTGCCACCCCAAAGAGGGGAAAATGTAGACACCTAAAATATGCTTACACTTAGCATTTTGTCTAATCCAGTCAATTAATGACATTTCATTAATCAACCCTTCTTTGCTCCACTCTCGGATGCCCATTTATGACACCTTCTCGATCATATTCCTCCTATCATTAGCTTATTTGGCTAATATATCTCTTATTATCTAAACATTCCTCCTTTCAACCATTCAAAACCTCCCTAGTTGTCTCTAGACCACTTCTATTGGCTTCCTAGGCTATCTATCAGTCACAATTGATTATCCAGACCCCTCCCAACTCTCAATGAGTCTCTAATCACTTGCTAATCATGTATAACTAGCATAAACCCTAGTTAACTAGCCTAAACCAAGATTAACTAAGCTTAAAGCATGTTTATCCTAATCTAATCTAAAAGTTCTTTTTGAGCTTTAGTCCCACATGCACCCAAATTCCAAATCCTCCCAAACCAAAAACTATAAATACAAGGCTATGTCTACCCATTAAAACTTACAACTTTACATAACACAACACCAAAACAAGCCTAAGAAAGCATGAATCTCATTTGTATTAGCTTCAAGCTAATTAGACATTTGATCTAAAGATTTTCTTCCTCCATTGTTGAGCTAACATCTCCATTTGCATCATTAAACTAAATTTTGAGTAATATGGAGAGAACCATTGGCCTTGAAGCCATTAATGGTGATACTTCATTCTTGAAAGCTTAAAAACCATAAACAACTAATCACACCTTTGATTGCTTAGAATCTAACTAGGTTCACTTTCATTAAGCTTTCATGGAGTAGAGAGTAGTATATATGCTATGGTTTGAATGTTTGTTTCAAATTTATATATGCATACATAGTTTCTTGTTTAGCTCTAATCTTATGGTGCATGGTTGAGTTTAAGAAATATTTGAGGTTCTTTAACCTCTTTCCATAGCTTTGCAAACCTTTCCATTGCATAGATTTGGCATGCCTAGTAGTGTAATTCTACCTTTGTGGTAATCTTGTTTCCATGCATAGTCTTGAAAGAAACAATAATAAGATTGTTCCAAGCCATGATCTCAGATGATAATAACACACCACATTAGATTTGAAAAACATAAGAGCTAAAATACCATATATGGAAATCCATCATAATCCATAATAGTCAATACATTACAATACAATGACTTAAATTACTCAATAAAAAAGATGTACATACAGGAGGAGGAAAGCGCAACCACTACCTAAATCAGTGGTGAATAATTCCCACTAACTGATACTGGTAGTTAAGTTAACTCCAGAAGACTAGTAAGCTAACTCCACATAACTGAGAAGCTAACTCAACACAACTAGTAAGATAACTCCACACAACTAGTACACCTAAGCAAGCTAACCAAACAAGTGTAGGGATAACACAAGTGTAAGAATTATCCTAATAAATAAATAAAAGGATAATTAATAACCTATACTAACACCCTCCCATAAGCATATCTTACATGGGAAAAAAAGAAGGTGGGTCTCAGTAACAAGGCCTGATGAGGTACCCACGTACAATAACTGGTAAAATTGGACATCGCAAGGTATCCAAAACCAGTAATAACAAAGTAGAGAGAGAAAAATCCCACTACAAGATATCCTAAGAAGCTCGGACCCCTGAAGAAGTTTGGTGCGCAATGTGGTCTGAATCTACTTCTCGATCATAGAACTAAAAAAATTTGACACGGGCTTCACCAAAATAGCTCCATGCAATGAGACTGTCAATGAAGTGATGTCAAAAGTGCAAAAAAAACACCAAACATAATTTGATCAACCACTACAAATAGGTGTGCCACAATCCAAGAACAACCAAGACAACAAGGAAAGGACACGAGATCCAAATAAATAGGAGTGTTACGATCCAAGAAAAGCTAAGTTAACAAGGCAAGGAATTTTTTTTTGAAGAAGCAAGATCAATTGTTACAAATAGGTGTGTCACGATCCAAGAACAATAACCAAGGTAACAAGGAAAGAACACAAGATCCAAATAAATAGGAGTGTCACGATCCAAGAAAAGCCAAGAACATGAAACTGGAAGATAAACACGTAACAAGGCAATGAAACAAAACCCAAAGAATAAGTATCAACACCGCACCCTCCCATACTACTAAATGGGTAGAGTGACACCACAGATCTTTATGAGTTTCCAAAATCAACTACTCAAACACCGGGATTCACCAGAATAGCTCCCCCACAAGAGAGAATCTCAACATGCCAAAAAAAAGTGTAAGAAATACAGATCCAAAAGATCTCAACAAACAAGAGATATAAATGTATACACTCATAGATAAAAGAATTCAACACCCAAAATTTTAGGACATCAGGCTCAACCAAAATTACGTCCACAAGTGATTACAACACCCTCCCAAATTTGACACTTTATAATTGAGTGCATGTAAATATTACAATGAGTAAAAGTACCTTTTACATTTAAATATGTATATTGAAATTTCACTAATGTGTAGATCTTGAAAAAATACATAATTTCAAAAAAAACATTACCTTAATCTGAGCTACGGATCAAAAGTTATGAGCTCTAGAAGGTTTTACTATTATAATAATATTTTAATGGTGACGTTTTTAAAAAAGGTACACATGACACCCAAATGTCCAAATGGTAAAAGAGTGCATCCATATGATACAAGCTTGTGACCAAAGGATAAAATCATGCACCTAAAACCTAAATGTCAAGAGGGTAAATAATTACATCCGGAGGGTATACATCTATATCTAATGGACAAAAGAATGCATGCAAAGTGTGCATATCTGTGTCCACTGGATAAAATAATCCACCCAAAACAAAAATATCCAGAGAGTAAAATAATGCATGTAGAAGGTGCGTGCTTATAGCCAATGGATAGAGTAATGCACCAAGAGGGTAAAGATCTGTGTCTAGTGGATAAAAGAATGCATCAAAAATAGAAATATTCAGAGGGTATAAGAATGCATCTAGAAGGCACATTTATATCCAATGGATAAAAGAATGCACCCAGAGGGTACATATCTTCGTCTAACGGATAAAAGAATACATTCAAAATATAAATATCTAGAGGGTAAAATAATGCATCCATAAGGTACACGCTTGTATCCAATGGATAAAAGAATGCACCCAGAGGGTACAAAAATGCATCCAGTGGATAAAATAATGCACCTAGATGGTATAGATCTAACTCTAGATTTGACTATCTCAAAACATGGTTGAGTTTATAGTCAATTCTAGGGTTTTTACACCTTCCAAATCCAATGGCACACTCTATTTTTCATAAAAATGCATGCTATAGAAAAGTGCTAACAAATTCCAAATACATGAAAATAATAAACACTTGCTTGCAAAGAAAAATTTACAGATAGATGTCTACATCATCTATCACTCTGTTACCATGAAAGAAATGATAAGAATATTGTTCCAAGCCATGATATCAGATGATAATAACACACCACATTATATTTTTCAAAAAAGAAGAGCTAAAATACCATATATGGAAATCCATCATAATCCATAATGCTTAATACATTACAATACAATGACTTGAATTACTCAATAAGAAGGATGCAAGTTTAGGAGGAGGAAAGTGCAACTACTACCTAAATCAGTGGTGAATAACTCCCACTAACTGATACTGGTAGTTAAGTTAACTCTAGAAGATTAGTAAGCTAACTCCACATAACTGAGAAGCTAACTCAACACAACTAGTAAGCTAACTCCACACAACTAGTACACCTAAAAAAGATAACCCAACAAGTGTAGGGATAACATAAGTGTAAAAATTATCCTAATAAATAAATAAAAGGATAAATAATAACCTACACTAACAAGTCTTAGGATGTCTTAAATTGAAAAAAAATATATCATATAAACCTATCTCATCCAACAAACATTTCAAACCAGTGATCATTACAATTATTCACAATTACCCCTAGTTTGAGGGGGGACCACCCACTCAATTACAAATCAAACTATCTCACTCATTTTTGTCTAGTAGTTTATCCATTACAAACCACCTAAAAAAAAGGGGAAAATGTAGACACCATGATTTCATCACCTTAGGTAACCCACCTACACCCTGTACACACACAATTAAATCATTTATTATATCATTAAAATCATAACCTAAGTCACTACCCTCATCCTTTAAAATCATACTTTTACCCCTGTAAACCCACTCCAACCTCACTTTAACTTCCCTAAACATCTACCACCCTTATAAACCCATTTTTATCCCTTCCCCTAACCTATTAACATCCCTAACCTACCCAATTTACATCCCCACCCGTGTAAGCCCAATTTGGAGGTAGTAAAAACCACTTCCAAGTTACTTTCCTTGAAAATCCTAAATCGCTAACAATCCTAATCAATCACCAATGATTATAAATAGAATGTTAGAGCTCCTATTTTAGGATCCAGAAAGATTACAGTGAATCCTGTTGTGTTAGAGTATGAAGAGTCACTATCACAAGCCTTAAGTCATCCTCAACACTCTAGTCAATCTATAAAACCTCCACATACTTCATACCAACACTTGCAAGTCTTTCCATTTCACTTACATTTTCAAAGTAAGTAATTTTGTCACTCAATTTTTTGTTCATTCTATTTATGTGTCAAATAACAATCCAAATCAACCATTTATAGGTTTTGTTTTTGTCAAGGATTTATGTTATCAAAATTATCAACTTTTTACAGGGACAACTAACAATTTTCCTAATCGCTAGTGATATGTTTGATCGCCCACGATATTTTTGGATCATTGACAATCTCTGTCAAATTTTAAACATTTATCAGTTATTTTCATAGTTAGTACTTTTATCAAATTTATCTTGGTTTAATCAATTGTTTGCAAGCATGTCTGTGTTGTAGATGATTGTTCCAGGTATCTCTCATGCCATTACTATCATTTACGATCTCTTTATCATCCAATAACCATTTGTGTGGGAGCAGTTTGACATCCTCCACAAGATCATATTGTGCGCCATTGCATTTACACTAAGATTTGAGGACATTGAAGAGAAATTTGAGATCTTCCATGAAATACGAGAAACAACCAAAGAATTCTAGTATGATTACTTCGAATATTTTGATCTTGTCACAACCTTAGTGTGGGCTACTTACAAAGCCAAACATGATCTTCCTATCCATCTTGAATTCTAGCTTTGTTATATTTTTTCATCTATTTTGTCTTATCAACCCAACTTAACTGTATCAAAATGAGTTGACATCCCTTTGGATTCCTGGGATTGGCATTTACCAAGAAAATCATTATCCTATCTATCTAATATATATTTTTAGTTGTATTTTCTTGTAGGTATCTTCATTTGGTGAAGGGAGGAGCCTCTTCACATTATCTACATTCCATCATCTTGACATTGCAATTTTTTGTGCAAGTATTGGTAAACCCTTCTCATTTGAGTTTTAGGTACTTTTTGCATTTGATAGCACTAACTTGAAAACTACCTTAAACAATACCATTTAAAGGTCACGACTATAAGGATCTTAACTAAAGATAATCAGATGGTTCAATTTCTAACATGATTCTCATTTTCTATGAAAGAATTTTAGAGGTTAGTATAATTTCTTTTGTCAAAAAATCATGCACTTTAGACATTATTTAGTCCCAGTCTCATACTACTATTTATAAGGTTTTTGAGTGAAGAAACTACTAATTAACACCTGTGTTTTGGTCATCTTCACTTATTTTAGTTTTTCATTCCTCACCTTTTACACCTACATGCCAAGTCATATTTCATCACTTTGTGTTATTTTAGCCTTGACTAGGGTGCCCAAGCTAGTATTGGGGCACCCATGGGTGCGCTGGTCCCACCATGGGTGCCATGATCCTTTTCGCACATTTCTACCACTTTTTGGGCTCTTTAGAACTATTTTAGATATTTATATTTTTGGTTGTTGGACATTTTGGGGTTAATTATGAAATTATATCAAGAGAAACCTATAAATATAAAGTTATGAGACTATAATGAGGGACCAAACACTAGTCAATACTATCATTCACCTATATTTTCATACATCTATTGTATTAGAGATCACTTGCATCCACATAGCTCCATCACTTGGGCACAAGGCTTAGGTCATCTACACCACACACAACATAGTGGGAGGATTTTATTCTATTCCATGCGCACATTCTATCATATTTTTCTACATCTAGTTAATGCTCGATACTTCACAAAGTGTAGATTGACAGTAGAGATAACTTAGGGCACATTTCACACACACACACTAAAGTACATTTGGGTCCAAAACTTAGTGCAGTGCTAAGTTAGTAATCCATTATTGTGGCAGTTGAGGTCAGTTCACATCCATTTTCCTTCTTCATTTTTAGGGATTTGATGACTTCTTTGTATTTCTTAGGTATTTTTATCATCTTGGATTATCAGTGACATCTCAACACAGTCTGGTGAACTTTATGTGACACATAATGAGGGTTTTAAATCATCTACTAAGCCTATAAAGATCAATTTTCAGAGCTTTTCAATAGACCATAGCACCCATTTTGCATACTAGAGTTCCCTAAGGCTCCCTAGTCCCTCTCTGTAAGTGCTCAAGTTATAGAGGGATCAACCCATCTCCATTCTTTTTGGGGCTCCTGCACAATCATTCATACTTCCCAGATTTTCCAGTTCACCTTTACACACATAGTCATGCAAGTATCTTCTATTCAGCTGAGTTTTTTCCTCTTCTCTTTTTCATCATTAGGGTTTTAGCATTTCCTATTATCATAATTGTCTTGAATTTATTACTTCATTACTTATTTATTGCACTCATATGTAGTCATAGATTAGATTAACTAGTAGTCAACTTTTATTATAATTTTAGTTAATCATTGGGTGATACCATACGATACGTCTTTCACACAGTAGGATCCTCATATTTCTTTTATCAAGGGTCGAAAGTTGCATCAAGTTTCAGTTATTTTAGGTTTTCAGCAAGAGATATCCCAATCCAAGGTATTTTGTAAAAAAATAGACTGTATAGACCAATAGGATTATGTGCAGTAGTTCACTCCTCCAATGGAATTTAATTTATCTACAATTTCGCTTGATTTGGGAACATGACCCTAGTGATCCTCCATAAATCAACCCCTATTCAATCATATTTTAGATTTCTATTATTTTTGTAAGGGCAAGGTTAGGACATGGGGGCCATCCATTTATCCCTAAATATCCTGAAATTTGAAAATTGCTTAAGGTCCTTCTACAAATGTTTGTTTCATCTGATTATGGAAATCTATTGAAGCTACTATGTCTATGGTTGTAAGACTTTCTCATGCCAGTTCTTGAGCCTCTGATATTTGAAGATAATAGATATGCAACATTAAATTAATATTCGATCTTCTTACTCATCAGTGGGGTCACTTTCAAGAATTCATTACTTTTATCCTCCTTATCGGAATTTCATTTATTAAGGTTGCATGTATATGAATTACTCAGTTAATCAATGGACAGTAACGATAAGGACTGTTCACACTTTACAAAAAAGATATCATACATATTGAGCAAATTTATCTCATTCATTGCAAAGTAAAAAAATGATGCCCATCTATGCAAATATGAATATCAATGGGCTGTATTCCTTCTCTTTTTTACATTTACTTAATTATCATGCTTATACATGTTAAATGTTCCTTGCATTACAATTTAAATACTAAAGCCAAATTAGTAATAATTTATCAAAATTGATTACACTCTATGTTACAAATTTAATCTATGGAGCATACCAAATCAAAGACAATGTGATTATGACAAAAAAAGGATTGAAGAAAAAATATGTCTACACTCAAACTAAGTAACCTTTCCTCTTAAGGATGTTATTTCATACTCTTATATTAAAGGGGGGTAAATTTATACATCATCAAATTTTGTTAATCAATCTTTGACACTCCTAAATTTGAAATGCATCCTTGCTAAGGTAAATATGTATCATTCCTACTTAGTTCATTCATAATGTTGATGATTAGCTTGTTTATCCAGATGCACACTTGATATGCCATAAATTATGATATTATTGCAAACTACATAAACTAACTAGGCAAAGCTAACAACTAGATTAACACCTAATAGTCTAATAGAAAAAGTCTAGGAATATATAATAGTAACATCATGATCAAAGCTTAAGAATGTTTAATGAAACTAACCTGAAATCAATCAAACACTAAGTATAAAGCATGCCTACTAAGTATTGAATTGTCTAAACTAACAAAGGACCTAAAAATATCTAAGAGGGCAAATCAAATTGGGTATTGTTGATACTCCAAACAAGGTGAAATGGTCTCTCTAAATGATACAAGATCATATTAGATACCCATCTACTAACCCCATTGAATACTTGGAGGCAAAGGATTAAGCTTGGCTATCAATCATATTTGATTATATGATATGATAAATCAAAGCATGGTGTAAAGTTGTGAAGGTATGTAATTAGTCTTATTTATAGAACTTTCCTTTGTTAGAAAAATCTTCATCTTGGTGCATGTGGGACTAAAAGTATAAAGTAGATTAAGATTTTAATCATGATTAAGTTTTGAATCACAATTAGTGAATTAACAAGTGATTAAGATGTGAGGAGCCTTAATCAACCAATTGGGGTTAATTAGGAAGGCTAAGATAAGATTTTGAAGCTTTTGAGATGTTGTGGAGGGAAGTGGGTGATTTTGAATGGTTGAAAGAGGGGTTTTAACAAATAAGATAATTTATTGATTAAATACAAGGGTAAATAGGCTTGATTAGCTAATAATAGTTAATTGTTTTCTTAGAAGAGGATTATAACTAATGATGTGTCGTCAATTGACATCCGGAATGTGATATAGGATAGTTAATCAAAAAAAATTTGTTAATAAACCAAAATAGAGGTAAATTTTAGATAATTAGTGGAAAATCACTAATTAAAATGGAAATGCTAAGAATGAGGGTAATTACTAAACTTTTAGCAATAAAAATAAGTAAGTAGATTTTAGGTGTCTACATTTTCCCCTGTTTGAGGTGGCATAAGTGACAACACTTAAAACATAGTAGACAAGGATAAAAAATTAAATTTTAAAGAAAAATTAGTATAATGAAGGATGCCCCCTTGAGTGTCAATGGGGTGATAACAGAACACCAAAACTCTATACAAAGATAAATTAATAGACTAACACCAAATAGTCTAATAGCAAAGCTAGAAATCCATAATAGTAACATCATGATCATAACTTATTAGAATGATTAATGAAAATAACATGAAATCATGAAATAATCTAAGTATAAACATGCCTACTACGTGTTGATTTCTAATTAAAACGGACCTATGAAGATCACAAGCAAATCAAATTGGGTGTTGATACTTCAAAATGGTGAAAAGATCTCTCTAAATGGATATAAGGCCATCTTAGATATTCCTCTACTAACCAAGCGTGAAGAATGGATGCAAAGATGAGCAAGTTATTCCATCAATGGAAGTAATACTCTTGATCATATGTCTTATATGATAATACTGTTCAAAGTATGGTGTAAATTGTGAAAATGTATGAGGGATCCTTTATATGACCTTCTATTGTTAGAGAATATTGCATCTTGGTGCATGTGGGACTAAAGGATAAAGTAGATTAAGACTTACACTACATCTTGATTAGTGAAATTAATAAGTGATTACACAATGTAGGGTACTTTAATTAACCAATTGGGGCTATATTAAAAGGCCGAGGGTTTACAAGATCAAATGAAGCCTTACGTATCATATGATTTGGAGGGAAAGGGGGTGATTTGTGACATGGTTAGTGACAGAGGGGTTTTAACCAATAAGAGAGTCTTATTGATTAAATACAAGTGGTATACACCTTAGGATTACATCACCACTCCCTCCTAATCTTGTAATGATCTAATTGTTTTCTCGAAAGAGAATTATAACTCAGGATGTATCGTCAATTGGCATCTGGATAGTGATCATAGCTTAGGCTAGTTAATCAACATTTAGTGTCGCTAATATAACCAAAATAGAGTTCACAACATTAGCTAATTAGGTGAAACCTCATCTAATTATAACAGACACATGATAAGAATGAGGGTTAATTACATGCACTTTTAGCAATAAAACTGTGTTAGTGGATTTTATATGTCTATAATTACAATGCATAAAATCCATGAGGGGAAAAACATCTATAAACACATTCTGAACATCATGTGACCTATTTTCATTCACTTAGGTAAAATGCAATATAGATTGCTCCATGTATAATACATTCATCCATCGTGACTGACTTGTACGGCATATTATGGACCTTTTATGTCATGCTAAAGTTTGCTTTAAAATTCATAGTCACTTTCGTTGGGTCATCTAGTTAGCTTACTTGTATTAGATAATTTATCTCTACATCCTTACATAAGTAAGTAAACACTACCTCATTTTCTAACCTAGATATTCTATGGCACTACATTGATCTTATTCACTTTTAACACTTGATAAAGGATCCCAAGGCTTCCTACAAATATCACTAGGGGAATCCACATATAATCATCTAGGTGTATAAATGTCATCATTTTTGACTTAGCTCCTTACCAAGTCAAGGATACAGAATATGACATACTAGTTGTCCACAAAACATGAATAGATTGCTTCATGTGCCTAAGTATGTTATGCAATATCCAAATCAACTCAATAACTTGTTGTTAATTGTCTGGTTTGTTAAATATAACCGTATTCATATGCGGGGCTATCTAATGCTAGGTGGAGAATAACATGTTTTTTTTTAAGGCCATGATTCCTTGAGTATCTTTGAACATCAACAGTGCAAAAGGGTGACCATGTTTGCAACCCAACTATATGTGTGTTACTTGTAGGACTTCTTGCATCCATGGCTAGGGTTTGATATTGATAGATATTAAAATTTTAGAGAGCTTCAAAGAATGATAAAAACAAAGGGTTTCATAATGCATAAAGTGTTTCAGATGACCAAAAGTTGTGCAAAAGGCTAAAGAGTCTAGATCTGAGAAGGCCTTGAAACCGTAAAGAAGGTGCAGGACTATGCGGTACAACACTACCCATTTGGTCCATCTTTTAGTGAAAGTTCTCTAGAAGTGAATCTTGTTCTAGTCCAAATCTCCTTGTCATTTAGTAGTGTAATATTCCATAACCTTATAGAAACATATGTAATATGCTACACTGCACTCAGTTCCTTTGTATTTTTAAGTGGGTTCATATCTTGTTTATCATATCCCATTACTAGTATAAAAGAGTTATTCTAATTGGTGATAATTAACGCTAGGATTTGAATTACAGGCTTAGAGGTATCCACTTGGGTGCCTAAACCTACACATCCTTTAGTGCCACTGGCGTTATCACTAAAATAAATTAGGGTGATACAAATATCTCAACATCACCCTATTTAGGAAAGTCAGTTAGATTAGGAATAATGGTAAACCATTTTTATCCTACAATTCTTTGTCCTAACATATGATCGCCCAAAATTCGAGGCAAGGATATGGCTTCAATCCATTCCATTGCATTGAAAATGGATCTTGCTACATGTTCCAATATATAGGTAAGCTTTATTATTTATCTCCTCATATTTTTAATATATGAAGGAGGAAATTTTACATTCTCTGTACCCTAGAGCGTTTAAGGTACTTGTTTTACTATGTATGATCTTCCTTTATTTCTCTTAGGCTTCAACCGTTTTCTAGATTATTATCCAACTCGTACTTCCAATGCGGGCAATAATTATCTAACCCAGTGTCTGAAACATATATCGGATAATTTTAGAATTGAGGCATTGGGCAAGAAAACATGCCTGACATGCCTATGTGTTTTTCACATTGACATAATTTTAGTTGACATACCATAATTTTACCCTAGGTCCACGGTTATTAAAATCAACTTTTTATTTGCGCATTTTTTTCATCTTTACTTTCAACCATCAATATTCTTGTCATTCAAAGGGTGGAAACTCCTTAACACATTTATCTACAAATTTATTGACATCAGGTTAAATATCTATTAACCTTATGTCTACATAAATATCCCTACATCATCCAACATAATAATTAATCATAAGATGTAATTATTATTATTAATCCATTTTAGACATTATTTATCATTTTATCACCATTTACTCATTTATCCCAAATCCTTTTAAATCATTATCAGTATCCCATCCCATTCTTAATCCATTTTATTCCATTATTAAATCATATTATCTTATTTTATTTCATCATTACCGAACTATTGCACCCATATTCCTAGTCACCTTATGTCATCCCACATTATTTTAGCCTCGACTGGGGTTCTCATATTATTATTGGGGCACCCGTGGGCACCTTGGTCCCACTAGGGGCACCCCGATCCTTTTTACACTTTCATGCCACTTTTTGGGCTCTTTCTAGCCATTTGAGATCTTTATCTTTCTTGTGGTCAGCCTTTTTGAGTTTAATTAGGAAATTAGACCAAGAGAACCCTATAAATATAAAGGTATGAGACCAGAATGAGGGACCTAGCATTATTTACTACTATCACTCACCTAGAGTTACATCCATCTATTGCATTGGAGATCACTTGCATCCACATAGCTCCATCATCAAGGCACAAGGCTAGGAAATTTGTACCACACTTCATAAGGGGAGGGATTCTATTCTATTCCATGCACACATTCTATTAGATTTTCTACATTTAGCTATTACTCACTACTTTACAAAGTGCGACTGACACAAGAGCACCTAGGGCACATTATCTACACACTCACTAGAACTACATTTGGGTCTAAAATGTAGTGAAATACTCAGTTAGTAAGCCCACAGTTGTGGAAGCTAAGGTCAGTCCTACCCATTCATTCACATATTTCTTTTTTTAGGGTTTGATACTTATTTTGGTCTTTTGCAGGTATTTTCATCATCTTGGATTATTGACGATATTTGGCACTAGACAATGAATTTGATGCAATATATAGCGATGGTTCCAGATTATCTCTTATCCCTGTGAAGATCAATTTTAGAGATTTTACATAGACCATAGCACCTAGATTATAGAACCAAGCACCCGCAGGCACCCCATTCCCTCTCTAGGTGCTTCAGTCTAGCTAGATCCTCCAAACCCATCCTTTTCAAAACTTTTACACAATTTTTCCTGCTTCCGATTTTTCCAGTCATCACTGTGACAATGTCTTGCAAGCATCTGTTATTCAACTGAGTTCTTGCTTCTTCTCTCTTAGACATTAGGTTTAGCATTTCCTTTTGCATAGTTTCTTAAATCATTTACATACTTTTTATACTGCATTTATTTACTTCATTTACAGTTGTTCATAGCTTAGATTAACCAAACTTACACTACATAGTTTAGTAAATTTTGGTTAGTCAATTTGTTTTGATCAAGATCATGAGTCATATAGTAGGACATATTTCACAGGGGGTATCATACTAGAGTTTAATGTGTGGATGTTTTTCTACCATGTTCACACTAAGGGGGAGGAATGTTAGGAATATAATTGTTAGTGCTTCACATTAATAGTTTTGTTTAAAATATGATTGTTTGTATAGTCATTGTAACCACTTACATAGATAGGTTGTGGGAGAGATTTATGGGGTGAATAGTTGAGAAAAAAACTTTTTTATAGGAGAAGATTTAACTATAAATGTGTATCATGTTTTCTATGAAAACAATGCAAAGAATTGTTGTAATGTTTATTATTCTCAAAGCTACTTCTCTCTGATCACATAATGAGATTATGCCTAAAGGATTAGGGTTTGTCTTGTTATTGAATCAGTGGAAGATTCAAGTGGTGGCATGAAATATCCTTGAATCATGGCTATAATCTTCAGTTACACTTGTTATGAAAGTTATATCAACATATTTTTATGAGTAACTAATCAAAGAATTCTTGGAATCTACACTCACATGTTGACAATGGTTAATCAGAAGCTTGAAGGGTTAGGATTTATACATGATGGAGAAATAAAGGGTCATTTACTTTCCTATCATAAGGTGAGTTTACATTTTTGTAATCAATATTTGATAATCCAAGTTACATTATACTATGACACCCTATTTTTAGGGTTTAGAGGCCATTATCTTGTTTAAGGGTTAGAGTGGAACTGTTATCCATTTATGTAACCCTGTAAAATGGATAACTAGACAAGACTGAGCATTAGTCATTGATGGGTGTAACCCTTGTGATTTATAGGAAATCTCATGAGTTTCCCAGCTCGCCGTGACGAAGGTATGAGACGGTAAGGGAAAAAATGGTGGTAAAAAATCCACCGGTAGCAGGAATGAATGTTACCAGCTGGTAACATTTTATATGCTACCGGTTGGTAGCAAGGTCAGTGAGTTGTAGGGGTAAAATGGCACAGAGGCACTGGTAGCACTCAAAATGCTACCAACCGGTAGCATGTAATAATGCTACCAACCAATAGCAAGACATTAGCAGTACCGGTAAAAACTCACATGCTACCATTTGATAGCATTTTTGGTGCTATCGGCTGGTTACACAAGGTGATGGTAGAATGTAATTAGGTGACAATACAAGCTTCGATATCAATTATACAGATGCTACCAACCAACAACATAGTTTAAGCTACCGACCGGTAGTGGGGAAAGCATGTTAGCGACCAATTGCATTTATGGAACTGACCAACACCAGGGAAAATTATGTAACTGACCGGGTGAAGGAACGAACCAGGCATTAATGGGAGTGGTACAAGGTTGTTCAACTACCAACTTAATGAGGTATGGCGCCCATGACTACCCGTGTAAGAAAAATACCAAATTTTTATGACCTCCCATACCTCTTTAATGAAATATTTCAGTTGGTGAGGCAATTTCAAGGATCTTCTTCTATATATTGTAAATTTCATCTCATTTTTGAGGGGAGATTTTTTTTAATGCAAAGGAACTCTGTCAAAATTGTTCTAGAGATATTGCGAGCTAAAGACCTCAAATTTTGGCATTTTGTAAAGGATTTTTCCTTATGCCTATATTGTAATGGATTGTGCATGTTTTTAGAAATAAATTGGTGTTTTGTGGCTTTTCTTGCCCTAATTTGAATTACATTGCATATTTTTCCTTCCATTATATTTGCAAGTATATTACACATACTTCTATCTCTTTACAGGATCTTTAATTTGTTGTGCTTCAGGAATATAGGGAATTAAATATTGTTTCAAACTGTGGTGCCTCCACCTACCCTCTCCCACTTTGTTCACTCCCTATTTTTCACTCACTTAGATTGTCTCACCCCTTCTTGGAGCATCACCTTCCCTTAGAGTAGGTTTACGTTTTATGCATTATTCTATCTCTGTCTCCTTGGAAAGGATTAGGGTAGGATTAGTTTAGTTTTCCATTCTTTGCACTTTGGAGAAGTTGGCACTAGGTTAGGAGATGAAGATGACTCTCTCTGGAGGATTATCCTACTTGCAAGGTCCCACACTGCAGGATAATACCATGTTATGTAGGTTGCACTAATTTCCTCACACACAAATCAAAAGCAATCAGGGGTGATGTAATTTTGACATAACAGTTTTGACACACCTGGTGGGACCAAAAGAAGTCAATACTTCCATTTTATCAATATAGGGTGTGTTTCTTGGTGAATTTTTCACCTTTAGAGGCTTTGCAACAACACATCTGGTGACTCTAATCAGAAATAAACTAGTTTCAACAATACTGGTGGATCAAGTTCATCAGAAGGATTCAAACTCGGTCCAGATCAAGAGAAGAAGGAATCTTTTAGTATCTAAAATTATCTCTAGGAAGAGGAAGAAGAGGAAGGAAGGTTAAAAGGTCTCCATCTCCACCGAACAAAACCTTATCAATACCCCCACTAAGTAGACTCTTCCTCTAGTCCACTAGGGTTCTCAGGCCAATCACAATGACACATTAACAACCACCACAGGGGCCACCGAATCCCTTTATCAAATTCACAGGTAATATTCCACTTGCCCTAAATGCTCATAATCAAATCTTGGTTGTAGCATTGAAAAATATAATCTACTTCATAGGAGAAAACCATATAACTCCTATTGACCACATCCAAGACATTGCAAATGTCTGTGTAATTCATGAAATTAATGAAATGGATGTCTCAGTCAAGTTGATAGCTTCATATTTCAAGGGTAAGGCCTTACAATGGTTTAGGAGCTTAGCAGAAGGGTTTATTTGAAATTGGAATCAGTTATGCTCAGCTCTCTGTAACCAGTTTATAAAAAGGGCAGATAATCTATTTGTATTAGATCAGTTGATAACAATCAAGAGGTCTCCCAATGAGAGAATGGCTGATTTCAACTTTCAATTCCAGTGGACATGGGATTGGATTTTGATTATTGTGAGGCCGAAAGAAGAAGGTATGTTCCTCTACTTTGTGCTCCACTACAATCATTGCACCAAGTTCTGATTTTTCATGGGTAATTTGAAGTGATGTTGAATGTGTAGATGTTTCTCCAACTTCTCTCCAAATGTATCACAATTCTCAAATATCAAATTTAAACCAAAACCGTGTGAACCATGTGAATACATTTGAGTAATGAAGTACTGGAGCCCTAATTCAACATTTTTTAAATGTTACATATTTATCCAATTAAAAATCTAGGTATTTGGCGTAATGTCAAATGTGGATTCAACAATATTTTGGTTTCCTTTCAACCAAGTAGTTTCTTCCTTCAACTTCATCATTCTCTTTTCATGTAATCCTATGGTGTTATTCAAATTTTAAATTGATAGATGAAAATCCTCATTCGTAGCCTTGTAGGATTTAACACTAATAACGGTTTGGCTTAACAAAATAGTTTGAACTTGAATCTTGGCCTTCAATTCATTATTATTTAAATTTAATTCATCATTAGTTTTTTCAAATCAATTTTTTCCTTCTCAACTTTATCCATAATGTCATGAAGAAAATTACTCTAATTGTGATATGATTTGGCTTCCATATACAAATCATTCACGCACAAAAATGAGTCCTTCAAACCTCGTTGTGTAACTTGGCTAATATGGTCACCATCATGCCTTATAGCAAGAATATTAAAAACAATTTTTTTGGCATTCACAACCTCTCACATCTATCATTTAAATAATTTACTCTTTCTAAATTCCATTCACTAGCAATAGTGATAAAATTATTTAAATTTTTTAGTTTTTTCCCTTCCCTAAGATCAAATTTGGCAAGGGAAAGTTTCATCTTCAATGAGGTGTCAATAATTTATTTTGCATACTTTTTCAGTAATTCGGAACTAACATTAACATAAATAGTGTCTACATTTGAAGGGAAACTAGCTATCATATCTTTGGAAAAATTATTTTGATAGCTAGCATGCCTCGTTAGTTTCTATAATTATTGAAATTGACTGTTGGTAGGGCCCACATGAGTTTTAACCTATTTACCTCTAGTATGAAAAATAATGCCTATGTTTTTTAGTAAATACTCCTCCCTTTTCTTTGTGTGCATTGTTCGTGTAGGAAGATTTAATTTGGGTGTAACTTGAAAAAATTCAAAGGAAGCATATGTAAAGTCTAATAAGTGGCACTATTGATGGTTTTTAGCTCCATGATATTCTTATTATTCACTATTGAAATTTGATGCCTTTATGTGGCTAGGAAGATGTGCTTACAAATATTTGGGAAAGCCAACTTCTAGATATGACAATATAGTATCATCATCACACACTAATGGATTATTTCCTCCCCCATAAGAAACTTCTCTTCATTTTCTAAACATATATCTTCTACTACAACATTTTTATTAAATCTGGATGGGACACTAATTTGGCCAAGTATTGAGATGAAGTTGAGTCCCCTTTATCCTCCACATTAACAACAATTAGTTTTTCTCTCTTCCAGTATTCCATTTTTCATTTTTTATAATTGTTCAGTAGTCATTATTCTAACATCTTTCAAGAAGAACATGGAAGGAATTAAGGGTTTTTATCTGGCCAATGTATTATTTAGAAATAATAATTTAATATCATTGCATAAATTGAACAAATAAATATCTCAAACCCCTTGTGAAATTTTTTCTCTCATTGGTTAATAAATATATTCTATTACATACATATTTCATTTAATTAAATCATCTCCCTTCATAATTTTGATAACATATACTAACATCCACATTGCAATTTTAGTATTTCTTTTTGCCAAAAATAACCCAAATAATACAAACTTGCAAATAGATTTTTACAATAGGTTTTTTTAAACACTCAATATGAATGCCCTTACCTCTATTCACCTCATTGGGAAAACCATTACATGTAACCTCATTGGAAAAACCATTATATGTAACATCAATGAATATGTCCCTCAATTTTGAAGACACAAGTCCTACAACTTCTAAACCATCAAGAAACAAACTAAATACCTCGGAAAATATTTTTGGAGAGAGTTCCAGAGTTAAACATTCGAATTTCACACATGCATGATCCACACTTTTTTCAAAAATTATATGAAATTTCTCATCATCCAAGACACAGACTAACATGTTTATGAAATTTCTCATCATCCAAGACACAGACAGACACAAACTAACCTTAGATTGAGCATCATGTAATTTATCGTTCTTCAAATATAGGACATTTGCAAAAGAAGATCAGAGAATATAATTGTCGCCTTCCTTAGTGACTAAAAAGGGCCAAAAGAAATGACCATATCCATGAATATATTTTCTTAGTATCTACCTCTACTAACCTCTCAACAATATTTTTTGGATGACTCGTGTCGTCTTCCAATTTTATGTTTGCCCTCCTCAATTCCTTACTTCCTTTCGGTGGAATTTCCTCACTATTTGTGGCTACAAGCCTAATATTTAAAAATGTGATTGCTACATAGTAAGTTCAATTTTGATTGGCTAATAACGTTAACAATGTGACTGATCTATAATGGCTTCTTTCCTTAATTATTCTTTCTCATATCAGAGTGATGGCTACCTACGAGTGACGGGGTGACTAGCAAGTTTAGTCGTATAAAATATAGCTTGTGACTGAACATTTATTATGAATAAATAATCAAGATAATATTGAATTATTATTACCCTAATTAATGTACACTAATTTCCATCATAAGTCACTTAATTTCACCCACCTATTGGTGAATAAATCAAATTACTTATGTCGAATATATGAAATATGCAAATATGGTATAAATATATTCATTTCCCAACAAATAAAAATATATTCGTTATCTGACAAATATATTTTTATTAATCAGAAGATAAATATGGTTATATTATTTATGCTCATATCTTTGATCTAATCATTGATCGGCATTCATACATTGTCTATAAGCGACTAGATATCATCCATCAAAGATCGAAGATTGTCGATCATACATTGTCTATAGGCAACTGAATATCATCCATCGAAGATCGGAGATTGACAATCATCTATCAATGAATACAAATGTAGACAAGTAAATGAATGCTCAGCTAACAGGTAAACTTCATGTTGTCGATGAATAAAATCAGAGTTGGGAAAAGAAAAATAGATAGTTACAGAAAATGGAAAAACTTAAGGTGAAGACTAAGCAAGCAAAGGAAAGAAAAATAGGAACTGGGAAAAGAAAAAGAGGGCGACCTCCAATTAAAAAGGAGGAATATTGTAGGGCACAAATTCACATTTCTAAAAAAAACCGAAGGATGGGTTCATTAGGGCTAATTTATATGACTTCATAATGAAGGATATGGATTTCAATGAAATTAAGTGCACCAATTTCTAGAAAATTACATCCCTATAGGAAAGGAAGACTCCCTAGATGGAAAGACAAAGGTGGAAGGATTCACCATTACATTTTCTACAGAGAGCATTGTTGAAGCTACAAGTTTTCCCAATGATAGGGACAATCCATGCATAGATTTTAAAAGGGTAAGGAAAAATATCTTTAATTAGCTATTTTTGAGGTGTTTGATACTGAGGAGGAAGAAAATGGAATAACACTAACCAAAGGTTGTTATAGTGCAAAGTTATCCTCTTCGTGGCATGAGATTGCTAATATGGTAAGAAGATATGTTTTTCAAAACAAACATCTTGAAACATTTTATACAAATGTTCTTTTAGTACTATGTACCATTTAAAAACAATCAGAAAGTAAATTATTCAAGATACTTTACATGAGACATAAAAATGATTTTGAAAGAATGGAATATTATAGACTGTGAGGAGATAGTACACGCTTATATCATGTATGTTTTAATAGATCATGAAAAATGAAAAATAAGGGAAGGGTCAAGTGAAAATTTTATAGAAGTAGAAAATATATTGAATGGTCTTAGGGTGAACAAGGTGTTGGATTAGGAGATAATGTCTCTTAAGGTATGTATAAAAGAAAAATACACTACAATAGGAAACATGTAAGAAAAACTCATTGAATTTGAAGAAAATACTATCAAATTGCAAGCACAAGTAAAATTTCAGGGAGAAGAATATTCTTCTCTCAAGAATTGTCTATAACAAAGAAAATCAATGCCAAATTGGAATCCGGGCATGAAAATACACAAGATGAGATGAAAAAAAATTGAAGGCACTGGAACATAATCTCATCCATGTAAATTGTTTACCTATTCAACAAGAAGAACATATTGCACTTCTAAAGCAAACCATAGAATTCAAAAACATGACAATAACCAAGTGGGAGGAAAGTGTAAGTAATATGGTTAATGATATTTTATTTAGGAAGGCATTTGAAAACAAGCATTATCTATTGGAAAAAAAAAATCAGACATAGAATTAAATATGAATGAATCTATTGCATATAGGGATGCGTTGCTAAAAAAAAAGACCAAAAATATAGAGGGATTGGAAAGATATACTGCATATAAGATCAAAAAGATAGCGTAATTGGAAAAACAAAGCCAATAAAATGATATAATGCTAGATGTTGAACATTGTTTATGATTCATTCATTGAGATTGATAGACATGTTCTTTTCAATTTAAACATTTAAATATAAAAAATTAATGGTTTAAAATCCAATGAAATAAATATGTTGGAAAAAATTCTAGAGGAGTGTTTCACCTGATTCTAGATGCTTTCTTCAAATGTTGATGAAATAAATAAGGGTAATGGGTTAGGAGGAATACCTGTTGAAATGCTGGTTGTAGGTTATTACATGCGTATGACTTCTGAATCCATAGTCTGATCATGAGGGGATATTTCCTTTTTTCTTAGAGGAACTACTTAAAACGGAAAACAATACCACCAAATAAAATTTAAAAAATATATGCAGTGGACTGCCTAGTGTATGGTAGATCCGGGAAGTGTGATACTTCCTAGACGGTTGTCAATCCACTGTTTAAAGCAAATTAATGTGAGAAATAAAGGAAATCCTACTGTAGTTAAAATGATTTAGGTATCTCATTCATCTATAAGAAGCAAATTCGTTCACAACGGGCTAAGCTATGATTGAATCTGAAGGTCAAGGTCATTGTCAAGGTATTGGTATTGGTCAGGGTAAGATTCTGGGTGGTTTTGGGTATTTGGTGGAATTTTACGAGTTTTGTTCTTGGTTTCTAGTAAAAGACACAGAGACCGATGTCAGTTCGGTATGATCGGTATCAGTTTATGATAACCAGTGATGGTTGTGGGTAACTGACATCAGTATGGTTGGGGTAAAGGAAAACTCAATAAAAAATTGGCTGGGTGACAGATATGAGGTTGGATGAAGATAGAAGGGCAATGGACAAGATTCGTATGGATCTGAGGTATGCATAGGAATAATTAACATCTAAGTATGGGAAATGTAAGGGTGTGGATAAAAATATGGTTAAGTTTTCATGGAGGTAATTTATGGGGGGATGGAGATGAGAGAAAAAACTAGTAATAGATATAAAAGTATCTACCAAATGATAAATAGATGAGTGTTGGTTAACAAAACTTACTGTTTATATGAGCTTGATGCTTAGTTAGTAATGATGGGTGATCAAACAAAATGAACTTTGATGTATTGATCGGTGCTTCCCTGGATGCTCCCATGAAGGTATGATGGTTGTGTGATTTCTTTGGGTACTGGCTATGGATGCTCCTGATGTGTATACTAACATTGGTTCTGCTTGCATTGTAGCTCTGGTTTCGTCACTTGTTCTCAAAAGATGTGATTATCTCCCAGAAATATGCCAACCTTGAAATAAGGTTGTTTTGGGGGTTGAATGGTAACCGACGGTGGTTCTAGCTTAACCGGCGGTGGTTAAGGGTAACCGGCGTCGGTTAGGGTGGGATTTCCTAGGTTTACTAAACTACGTAGATCTCCTTGATTTTCTGGGATCTCATTTCATTTTTACCTGTGGATTAGCATGGAAGCTTCCTTCTAACATGTTGGAATGTGGTTAGAGGGAATGTAGGCATTGATTTTTAGGGTTTGGGTAGGTCTTAGTTAGTTATGGCAACTTACTAAGAATAGGTCTTAGGGTGAGGTGGCTAGATGAGGTGTTTAGGTGAGGTGGATATGTTGGGCATTATCCCAATTAGGATATTTAAATAATAAATATTGTGAGGATAATGAATTAATTAA
Organism: Taxus chinensis; assembly: GCA_019776745.2. Lineage (NCBI taxonomy): Eukaryota > Viridiplantae > Streptophyta > Pinopsida > Cupressales > Taxaceae > Taxus > Taxus chinensis. Next base: position 82,016,152 of record CM034150.1, on the reverse strand, counting down.
TTTAATTTAAATTAATATTATAGTGGGGTGAAGGGGACCATGGCTAGGTGGATGTGTTTAAGGTATTTATTTAACGAGGGGCCAATGGGAGCATGACCTAATTTTAGTGTCTACATTTTGTCCCTTTTTGTTGTGTAGCTTGTATCGGTAAGCGAATTTGAAAAAAATAAGATGTGGTTTCCCAAAGTGTGAGTGAAGGTGATCCCCCTCAAACAAGGAACTCACAAGGTAGAAGGAAGAATGGGTGAGTGGTTTGATAAAAGGTGAATGTGATGAAGAGGAAGGTGGGGTAATGGGGAAAAAAGGAAAAAAGTCCACTCGGGTAATCTAGGTAATGGGTCAGGGTCAAAGGTAGTAACATGTCAAATGCACGCACATGTATAAATTATAGCACAGTACCAGGTTGAAGAGTAGGAAAACTCTACATTGTCTAAGGTCGATAGGTTTATCCAAACAAGGTTGATGGTGATTCTGGTATCCAAGGTATAGGATATGGTCAGGAAACACGATGCAGGTTAGGTGCAGGAACGTTTAGGTATGTTCCGGTACACCAAGGGTTGGGTCAGGATAAATGGTCATGGCAAGAGGCAAGGTAAGGTTAGTAGGTCAATCAACACAGGTAACAGTGCCAGCAAGGTATAGTGAACACATGAGGTCAAAGGTCACTAGCGATGTTCCAGGTCTAAGTATCTAGGTCACGACACAGGTAGTGTCGAGGTATGGAAAAATAATGAGTCCCTGAATGAGGATGAGGTAAGGGGGTAAATGATAAGGTCAGGAGATGATATAGTGAGTGTCCAAGTGAGGTGTAGGTGGGCGTAGTAAAAAATGATTTAGGTCAAAAATTTGGGGGTAGGGGGTAGGAAAAAGACTAAGTAGCTAAACCGATGACGGTTAAAATAAACTAATGTCGACTAGGCATGGATTGAGTCAGGTTTTGGTCTAGGGCATGGAGGTCAGGTTTTAGTCCAAGCATGGATTGAGTTAGGTTGTAGGCATGGTTGAGTCAGGTTATAGGCATTATGTGTAAAATTTTATTAGTAAGGCATGATTGAGTCAGGTGGATTTAGGCAATGAGTTAGGTTGTGATGATAGGTTGTGGTCATTAATTTGTGCAATGAATAATATGATGTTAAGATATTTTATAATACATGCATGATGTAAGGTAAATAAATGGTAGTCTTGTAATAAATGTATGTTTTGATGATGATAAAAATGTGAAGCAATTTGTTGTTTGTTTGGTTTAATTTCCAATTTTTGATATAAAAAGGAAACTGAAGTAGGGTAGAATGTGATTTAGGAAAATGAAAGATGAATTGGTTAGGGTAGAGAGTGGCCGAGCTAACCTCCAAGGGCCCCATGCCCTCGGAGTGCTACCTACATAGTCCCGGCAAAAAAGGACCTCAGGCCAATGTAGTTCTCCCATAAGCTAGGGAAGAATATAAGGAGATATGAGAAGGAGATGGTAGGTCATTAGCATGATTTGAGTTTAGGTCTTCTAGGTATGGGTGAGTTGTGGGAAAATTGGTATAGGTGATTTTGATTGTGGTAGAAGAAGAAGATTACCCCAAAGGTAAGCGTCGAGGACCAAGTCCTTGTATAAGGTAATCAATACGTAATAAAGAAGGCTAAAAGATAAGAGGGGGCAAGAAAGCCACCTGATTGGTTAGGATCATACCGAGTAGGTCATACCTTGGAGGAGGTGATGAATGTAAGACCCTAAAGACATTGCATGATTGATTATTCTAAGGGTGAAAAGTAGTCACATGATCACCAAATGTCATGGTTTCAAGAGGTCCCTTGAGGTGGTAGGAAATGGGAGTGTGAATGGTGAGAGGGGTGAAAGGTGGTTAATTTTTATATGGTATGAGGTAGCATGCTCTTTGGGCAAGAGATCCAAGGTCACAATGGGAAAGTCCATGACTAAAAGGCTTTCTGTGTTGAATGATATTTGAGATAGATTAATCGATGCGAGAAGTCTATATGGGATGAGGAAATTAACTCCTTGAGGTCTTCGTGAAGTTGATCGATGCGAGAAGCTTCAGATTCTCTCTTCTTCTTTTTTTTTTTGAAAGAAATATCTTTACATAGCTATCCTTTGAGGGAGCAATCTATTTATAGCAGTGATTACAGAGAGGAAGATGTCCTTTTGAGGGAGTCATATTTTTATTGGAAGTTTGACTCAAGGAGTTGGATCCCATGTGAGGGCTTTGAAGTCATGGACAAGACCAAGGTGAAGAATAGGATTCTTGTTCAGAAAGTAGGGTGAAACAACCATGGGATCTCATCTAAAGGTAGACGAAAAGTATCCATGAGAATCATGCTATGTGCAGCGCCGTGGTACACATATTCAAGAGAAGATAACAAGGTGACGGGTACACACATGATTCTTATTTAATCATTGGTGATGGTGTAGGAAGTAGATAGCGCTCAAGGGACGAGTATGGAAAGAGGCAAAAAGTGAGTCAGGACTAAAATTCAATAGTATAATGGTCGAAGATGCAAGTAATTAAGGGGTTTAGGTTTGGGTTTACCATCGAGTGAAGATAAATTATAAGCACCTGATCCGTAAGTATGGGTCACAATGTATGGTCCAAGCCAATTAGGAGAAAATTTTCCCCATTTACTTTTTTCTGCTTTAGTTACATGTTGATTTTCTTTCAGGACAAGGTCACTGACTTGAAAGGTTCGTTCATGGACACGTTTATCATAGGCACATTTGATATGTTTTTGGTAAACTTGAAGATGATCAAGAGCATTAAGATGACATTTCATCTAATAACTCAAGTTGTGCTAAATGGTCCTGATGAAATTCATCATCATTGAGCATGTCATGGAGAGAAATGCAGAGTGAGGGGATCTGGACTTCGAGAGGTAGAACAACCTCTGTACCGTAGACCAGAGAAAAAGGTGTAGTGGCAGTGGAAGTGCGAATACTAGTGCGGTATGCCCACAGGGAAAAAGGAATGTGCGTATGCCAGTCCTTCCCAGTATCGTTAACCACTTTCATGAGAATTTTGTTCAAGGTTTTGTTAGTGGATTCGGCTTGGCCATTGGTTTGTGGGTAATAAGGTGACGAGAAACTTAGCTGAATGCCGAAGGCATCAAAATTTTTTCATAAGGTCTTATTTTTGAATTGTTTTCCATTATTAGTGATGAGGCGATGAGGAACACCAAAGCGACAAATGATGTGATGATTGATGAACTCACATATTTTCTCAACTTTCATGGAGATGAGTGGTATGGATTCAACCCATTTTTTGTAGTATTCAGTAGCGGTGATGATCCATTGATGTCATTGGGAAGAATGGGGATTGATCTCTCTGACAAGATCCAAACCCCATTGAGAAAAGGGCCAAAGGTCACGGGTGACCTGTAAGGCATGACTGGGTGTATGATGAAGGTTGGCATGTTGTTGGTATTTTACACAAAACTTGACGTAGTTGCAACAATCATGGTTAAGGGTCGGCCAGTAATAGCCTAGGTGAAGAATATGCTTAGCAACAGCAAGGCCACTGAAGTGACCTCCACATATGCCATCATGAACTTCCTTAATGGTATAAGGAATTTCAGAACTCGTGAGGCATCGTAAGAGAATACCATCAAAGCCACGCTTATAGAGGAGGCCCCCCATGATGACGTAATGAGAGACCTTTTTAAGGAAGGCGCGTTGTCCATTACGGGTGAGATCAGGAGGTAAGATGGAGAGAGAAAGATAGTCAGAGTATTGTTTATACCAAAGGTCACTCGGGTCCGGGGCGATGGTTCTGATAGAGTAAATGTCATGAGGTAAATAAGAGGGTGATTGGAGTCATTATATGGTGACAAATATTTTAGAATCAGTAGGTGAAGTGGGTATTTGAGAAGCTAAGTAGGCCATGGTATCTTCAAATTTGTTGGTTGAACGTGGGATGGTTTGAAGGGCGTAACGGTCAAAGGTGGTCAAAAGTATGTCTACATGATGTTTATACTTTTGAAGTATCTCATTACAACATTGGTATATACCATTGACTTGGTTTATGACCAATTGAGAATCACCAAAGATGTTGATTGATTTGACATCTAGGGCATAGGCAGCTTGGAGACCTAATACAAGTGCTTCGTATTTAGAAATATTGTTTGTACAATCAAAATCAAGTTTGAAAGACAAAGGCATGGGTTCACCATCAAGGGGAATGAGGATAACACCAGCCCCACCCCCACGCTGACACTTGGAACCATCGAAGAAGAGTGTCATTTGGTAAGTGGGTTCATCCAGGGAAAGGGTAGCAATTGACTCATCTGGAAAGTCAAAATTAGAGGGTTGATCCCCAGAAATAGGTGCGTCGGCCAATTGGTCAGTGATAGCTTGGCCCTTAATGGAATTTTGATGGATGAATTCAAGGTTGAGGTCGGCCAAAAGCATAAGCCAATGTGTGGCATGCTGATTTTGATAAGGTTTGGCATACATGAAGTGTAAGGGGTCGGTGTTGGTCACAACATAGGTTTTGTGGTTGAGTAGGTAATGGCGGAGTTTTGTGGCAACGAAAACTAAGGCTAAGAAAAGTTTTTTGGGATGGGTGTATTGGGTTTCATAGTCCAAAAGAGTATGGCTTATGTAATAAACCACCTTCTCCCTGTGTTGTTCATCGCGATGAGCGAGCATGGCCCCCAAAGAGTGATCGGTAGCTGAGATGTATAGGTAGAAAGGTTGATCGTCTTTAGGTGGAATGAGTACGGGGGTTGAAGAAGGTATTGTTTTAAGGCCTCAAAATCTTTGTGGCAATCCTCATCCCATTTAAAGGAGACATCCTTCTTGAGAAGGTGATGAAATGGTTGACACCGATCAGACAATTGTGAAATGAAATGGTGAATAGACTGCAACTTACCTTGCAGGCTACGAAGTTGCCTAAGGTTAGTGGGTGGAGGCATTTCCAGAATGGCCTTGAATTTAGCAGGGTCAACTTCTATACCATGTAGGGAAATGATAAATCCCAAGAGTTTTCCTGAGAGGACCATGAAGACACACTTCTTGGGTTGAAGGTGAACACAATATTTAATGAGGTGGTCAAAGATGGTTTTTAGGATAGTGAGGTGCTCAGAGCGGTGTTTAGATTTGGCAAGGAGGTCATCGACACGTAATCTTCCAATATACGATGCATGATGTCATGGAAGATGTAAGTCATAGCCCATGATATGTGGCACCAGCATTTTTAAGGCCAAAAGGCATGACTCGATAGCAGAAGGTCCCCCAAGGGGTGATGAATGTGGTTTTGTGTTGATCCTCTGGGGCAAGTAAGATTTGGTTATAACCCGAGAAGCCATCCATGAGTGATAGCATCTCGTGACCAGTGGTAAGGTCAACCAGTTGGTCAATACCAGGTAGAGGAAAGTCATCTTTTGGGTAAGCTAGATTGAGGTCACAGAAATCCATGCAAATGTAGAGTCCCCCTGTTGCCTTAGTGACAGGGACAATGTTAGAAATCCAATGAGGATAATCAATGGGTAATATGAAGGAAGCAAAAATAATGTGTTGAAGTTCTTCTTTGACAAGAAGGGCAATGTGTGGGTGCATTTTCCTCAGCTTTTTGTTTGATGGGCTTGGCATCGGGAATGGTTACGATATTGTGGACCACTATGGTGGGGTCAATACCAGGCATGTCTGTGTAAGACCAAGCGAAAGCATGGTTATGGTTTTTGAGAAAAGAGGTGATGGCTTCCTGTTCAGCAACATCTAAAGATTGACTGATCTTTAGGATGTGCGGGTCATCCTGAGTATGAATGTTGATCTCGATAGTCGATTCATTCAACATGGTTTGTGTCTCAGAGGGTAATGACCGATGAATATATGAGTCTTCTGCACCAAGGTAGGTGAGTATAGATTCATCATCCTGACATTGAATGACGTTAATCAAAGGTGTATCGTCATCGATCATTTCAAGATACAGGAAGGGAAGAGAGGAGGGAGCCTCGCCCTCGCATTGATAAGTCAGAGGCCCCAAGGAGATGGTGTTTATGAAAAAAAAAGTTAGGAGGAATGGATTCTGGATCCATCGACTCCGTCGGTGAAGGTGGTGATGGTGGTGAAGAAGGTGGAGAAGGGATGATGTCCTTGATGAGTTCAATGCGAGCCTTCTTGGTAGGTGGTTCAGCAAAGCCGATACCACTACGGTCGTTATGTTTGCAGGTAGTACATGGAATAACAGTATGGTGGCCTTGCTCGTAAAATCCAAAACCAAAACCCTTCCATGCACATCGGTGTAGGAAGGTGTGGGAAAAATGGTGATTGGTGAGTGACTGGAAGTCAGCAGAAAATGGGTGGGTTTGTGACAGTGGTTTGGGTGTGTAAGTGGTAGTATCAAGTCCCCCATAGGTGAGACTGGTACGAAGGTGGGGAGGACCATAAAGGAGGCACTCTCCTATATGGTGATCATAATGAGGGTGTTGGTGAAGACTTCCATACTCTTGTGGAGTAAGGAATGTGTTGACACTATATAGGTGATACTCCCCCAGAGTGAGGCATTGAAAAATGCCTTCCAAGGGATCAGTGGTTGGTATGTGGGTAGTTGGAATAGATGATGTGTCATAGGTCGACATGGAGGTGGAGCTAACAGATTGGGAGGCTGATGGTTCAGTTGTGGAGGTTGTGGCAGCGGTAGGAATGGAGGAGGCATGTGTGGTTGAGGTAGCGGCTATACTAGTAAGCAGAGGTGTAGGTGAAGTGGTAGTGGTCATGGAGGTAGATGCCTTAATGGGTATAAGCACGTCATTGGGTCAGTAAAGCATGTTGCATGTTTTAAAAGGTGAAGGATCAGCTGGAATAGTATAGGTGTGTCCTTCATGCTCAAACTTTACACAATGATGCAAAGTGGAAGGAACACAACCCATGACACAAATCCAGGGTCTGCCAAGCAACAAGTTATATTGGAATTCCCCCTCCAAGACATAAAATAACTCTGGAATAGTGCGGGGGCCCACGTGAACATGGAGGATGACAGTGCCTAGTGTAGAGGTGATAGCGTCATTGAATGAACGCAACATGACAGGATGTTTATGCATGTAATTTTTAGGTATGCACATTTGAGCAAATGCATGGGATGAAATGATATTAATGCTAGCACCCCCGTCAATCATGACATGTCGTACACATATATCATCGATGTGGATAGAGATGAAGAGAGTTGGGTCTAGGATCATCAGTTTGGTGTGGTGTGATCTCTTCCTCTGAGAAGCTAAGGGAGGCTACTTGGTGAGTAGGTTGAGGTGTGGATAAAGGTGGTAATTTGGTGAGAGAGGCTACATGATGGGGTGTGATAATGGAGGCTACGGGTGTAGGGTCATTGGGTAAAACCTCAATAGATTGTAGGACCTCCATGAGAGCTTGATGATGGGATTCTGAGGTTTGGATGAGGTCATATAAGGACATTTTGAGGGGGGATTGGTGTAGTTGTTTGAGCATCACACGGTGTGTGACCCCATTAGAAATAGGATATGTGGGGCCACGGATAGTGATTTTAGGTGTGGGTGTAGATGGTATGTTGGGTATAGGATTGGTTGGTGAGTCAGTTGCCTTTTCCTTGCCTTTTTCCTTCTGAGCACGGGTAGCAACATGGATCATGTTGATCTGAGGTGGGGAGGTAGGCAAGGTAGGTGAGCCATGAAAGGTATGGTGACACGAAGGGAAAAATCCCAGTGGCGGGAAGGAACCTTGTGAGATGAGTTGGGCACATCGACATTTGGGTGGAGGTTTGGTGAGGTTGTTGATGCAAACCATGTTAATTTCAAATCTCAGAGGTGGTTCTAGGAGCTGTGGGGGGTAAAGGTCCAAGTCGTTGAGTAGGTAGTGAGGGAAGAGTTGTGGGAATGGGTGTTGGTGAAATGGGGTCCTCATCAAGAAGGTCATCATCATCAAAGTTTTCTTTAGGAGGACACAACTGGATAAGGACGGTTTTCAAAGCCTTGTAGTTCTCCACATCGTGTCCTGGCACACGATGGTAGGCACAAATTTTAGTGTCATCAAACCCTTTTGGCTTGGGTTTGAGAGGGTCATAAGGTCTGAGTGGTGGTAATGTGATGACAGAAGTCTCAAGGAGGTTGGTTAAGATTTTGGCATAGGACCCTGCTAGTGGGTCACAATGGGAAGTGAAAGTGGGTTTGGGTGTAGGTGTGGCTGATTGTTGAGGAATGGTCTTTGCAGGAGGGGGAGTGGGTTGAGCTATGGTTTTGGGTGTTGGTGTGGTCTTGGGTGTTGGTCGTGTTTATTTGGGTAGGGGTATGGTAGATGAATTGGCCAGAGGGTGTATGGTTACTTTGACTACCCTATTGGAGGGTAGTGGATTTTTGTCTTTGGGTTGCACCTTCTTGGGTAAAGGTGATATGGGTGTATGAGATCTAGAGGGAAAGGGATGGGGGAAGAGGGCAGTTACCCATGGGGATAACAGAGGTGCTGTGAAGGTAGATGGTGTAGGTCATGCTGGAGGTGTGAGGGAAAGAGACTGAAGTGTCATGGGTAGTGAAGGGGTGATCGATGGTATTGGAGGTATGGGTGATAAAGATGCTGCAGGTGTGGGTGTAAGTCATATCGGGTGCTTAGGTATGTTAGAGGTTTGCAATGGTGGAATGGGCTGTTATATTTTTAGTTTACTAGTGGGTGGAGGTTTCTTAACCGTGTTAGAAGGTTGAGGTCCTAAGATGGAGACGAAGAGGGTGAAGGTGATGAAGGTGTGATTGGTGCAGCTTGGAGTATGAGTTCTATGGGCTTGGTTCTTCTGTTTGGGTGTCAGAGTAGGTTTGGTATTGACTTTGGAGGATGTAGCTAAATCTAGTTTGATAGGTGGATGAATAAGGCTGGTGGTTGGGGTGACCCCTAAGGTAGTAATAGGTTTAGTCGAGGAAGATGATGTAGGTGTGGGTTTGGATTTAGGTGTATGTTGGGTTATGGGTAAGGGTGTGTGTTGAGCTATGATGGGTGTCGTGGAAGAAGTTGTGATAGAGGTGGTTGTGTTTGGTTCAATTGGCTGAAATATTTTTGGGTAGATAGTGGAAGTGTCAGCAAGTTGCATCTGCATTTGCATTGAGACAGGAAGCAAAAGGTGCCCCCAAAGTAAGGCTCTATCCACATAATCTAGGCGATCGGCTAATCATGAGAAATGACACATCTGTAGGCGAGGTTGATGAGGACCTAATGGAAATTCCCATGTGAAAATTTGTCTTAGAGACGGGGAATTTGCTAGCTTCATCTTCCATGGGTAAGAGAGCCGAAAGTAAGTCTATAGGATCTTGGGTAGCTGATGGAGAATGGTCACCTAGAGGTAAAGGAATTTCTATTGGATCTTTGATTGGTGGAGAGGATGATGGGTGATCCTCTATGGGTGGAGGAAATGATGGGCACTTCTTTGTGGGTGGAGGAGATGATGGGCACTCCTCTGTGGGTGGAGGAGGAGGGCTGAGAAGTACTGTGGGTGACGGACTCTCTAGGTGGAGAAGCCAAAGGTGAAATAGTCTTGATATTAACAGAAGGCTCCTCCACAAGCGATGAAGGAGGTGAAAGGTTTTCCTCTATGGTTGGAGGAATAGGTGAGGTGGGTTCAATGTAGAAGGAGGACTTTGGGCTAGGATTTTCTCTATGGAAGGAATATGAGGTAATTGGGCAGCATCAGGTGTATCACTGAAAATAGCATAGACCTCACGGGTATGGCTATCATGAGTTGAAGTCTCTCCGGTTTGATCAGAAGAAGGGGCATGATTAGGAAAGGGTTTCTTGAAGATATGTAGGTTTTGATTGGTAGGTGCATTAGGATTATCCAAGGTTAGCTCACCTTTCTCGAGCATTTCTTGGACAATATTTTTGAAGGTGATGCAATTGTCGTCACTATGACCCTTTACTCGATGGTAGTTGCAGAAGTCGTGCTCTTTATACCATGCGGGTGTGGGGTGAGAAGGGTCAAAACTAGTGTGTGGTTTCATGGGAGGAAGGGTGATGGCCCTAGCTTTGATGAGCTTCTCTAAGACAGAAGAATAAGGTTCCCCAATTGGGGTATATTTCCGTTGTTCCCGTCTGAATTGAAAAGTCTGAACGGGTGAGAGATTAGATGAGGGGCTAGCCTGATTTGACGGATGAGCTGGGCCAGCTTTGAGTACCACTACGTTAGTGGTCCCCTTGGCCTTTGAATAATTGTTCTGTGGTTTTGAAGAAGAAGAGGTATCATTCAACTTGAATGTCGAGTTCTTATTGCGTAATTGGATTTTCTTCTCTTCAATGGCCCGAATCTCTAGCTTTCGTGCCATGGTGAATGCTTCGTCGAAGGTTCAGAAAGGTTTGGACCTACAGGGTCGGTGAGATATGCCTAGCACAAGCCCATGTGAAGAGTTTGATGAGTTTGGTTTGTGGTAGTTGGAATGTGAGTTGATTGATCAGGCTACGCCAACGAGCAACAAAATCTGCGATAGATTCATCGTCATACTGACGCGTAGAGTATAGGTCAGTCATGGTAACCTTCTTAACGATATTAATGGAGAAGTGATCCAAGAAGGCTTGGGCTACCTGATTAAATGAGAATATAGAGTGTCTAGGTAACCCACTATACCAATCTAACACAGGTCCAGTCAGAGACATGGGAAAGGTCCTCAGGAGCAAAGCATCATCATGGGTGATCAGATAACACCCGTGTTTGAAAGACCACAAATGTTGTTGTGGGTCTTCTTTGCTATTGAAATGGTTGAATTTAGGCATTTCCCAATGCATGGGATATGGATGGATAGGAATGGATGGATGTATAGGCTCATTACAAATCTCATCGTAGGTGAGAGTGTTGTGGGAGCTAGAAACTGATGCCTCCAATGTCTACATCTTGTCCATCATTAACTTAATTAGGTCATTGGTAGGTTGTGATGGATGGGTGACTCCTGTAGCGTAAGAGGGTTGGTGTTGGGCATATAACAGGGGTGGAATTCCAGTATATGGTGTTGCCATATAGGTAGATTGAGAAGAAGGCAGTGAAATAGGGGGTACGTACCTAGAGTGAATAATAGATGAAACAGGAGGCTGCTGATAGTACGTATATGGAGGTGGAAGGGTCATGGTGACCCTAGTGGCAATGGGGGCTAAAGATTGTGGAATAGAAAGGATGACATTTTGAAAAGGGGTAGGGGTCACCGACACTGGGGGTGGTTGTGTAGCTACGGGTATATGCGAGATAATAGGCAGATGAGGTTGTGTTCTGGGTGGTTGGTGAAGGTATAGTGGATGTGGCAGGTGCAACGGAGGTAGCAGACATGGTAGTCATAGCGGGTATAGGGCCTAGCTATGAAATGACTGGGGGTAAGGTAGATGCGGGCAGCACAGAGCCAGATGGGGCTGATGCAGGAGTGGGAATGAGAGTTGGGGGGATAGATACGGGCATGTCGTATATCAACTGACCCGAGGCATCTCGAGTGGACGAGTGGGAAAGGTAAAACTGCAAGGCAACAGGATTTTGGTCAAGGAGTCGTGTGAACTCCTTGTCTCCTATGGCGATAGTGATAGGTTGGGTAGGATCCATGGGTGATAAAATAGAAGGTGGTGAAGGACTAGGTGGGAGTGGTTGACAACTGGTGTGGAATATGAGGGTGTTTGCTTGGCTTCGACGGTCAGCACCATGTGAACATGTACTGATCAGGTTGGACTATTTCTTGTAAATGACATAGAAAAACAACAGAGATAGGAGAAATAGGTGGTAGTAGGTGGATTAGGTACCAAATGTCAGCTGGAAAATGACACAGGCTAACCGATGCTGGTTAGGGTAAACTGACGCCGGTCACAGGTAACCACTGGTTAGTCACTATGGAAAGTGGACAGTTGGTCAAAATAGGGTAAAAGGCCAATAATTTTTCCAGTATGCAAGATGTTAATGGGACTTACCAGGTCAATGAATATGATAAGAGTGACAGAGACTCTGAATAGTCAAAGAAGGTGAATAGGTGTCCTTTTGGGTAGGTTAACCAAAAGAATAGGGAACCGATGCCGGTTGGGTGAAACCGATGACGGTCAGAGGGTAACCGAATGACGGTCACTGGACCGACACCGGTTACTGTGAAATTGAAACAACGATGAAGAAATTGTGGTTGTGAGTTAAAATTAATGTGGAATCAAACCCAGAATCCTAAGAATGATGAGAATATGGTCCAGGCACACTCAGATGAAGCTGGAATACACCAACTATGATGAGGAGCGTGCAAGGAGAAATAAAAAAAAATGAAGAATGAAATCCTCTCACCTCAAAATGCAAGCCAAGTAGAAACACTAAGAAAAATACGATCCTAAGAGTGCCTTTTCTATTATGTTTGTTTAGCTTATGCTATTTAAGGACTGACTCATGAACTGTAGAATAGAGTTTTTTTGGTGAGGATGGCTTCCTACAAAGAAGGAGATCTACAAGGAGAGGTTTCAGGTATGTTATGGTGGGGGCGGGCCTTGCTCTGATGTATACTCGATAGAGATAACCAGTGGGGGTGCCCATTGTGCCATGATCATGTGATCACCTACAACTTCTTCTGGGTGAGATTTTGTTTAAGAATGTGTATATATTTTTATTTTGTGATGTTTGGATAAGACTCAGAGAGAGAGAGAGAGAAAGAGAAAGAAAGTGCTTTCTATGATTCGTTTGTCAACCATCAGCTGGGAATGACTTCCAGCGTATAGGTTTCCCTCAATTAATTTTAGCTAATGCAGAAAAAGCAGAATGAAATGCAATGATTTTTAAACCCAAATTGAAATGTAGAATTCGATGCCACAAATAGATGAACAGGAGAAGGGATGCTCTTTCACTAATGTGATACTAATGAAAGGGAAGAAATGTTCATTTTAAGCACCAAAATATGATTGCTTTTAGACAATAGAAGAGAAGAAGATTCCAGGGGAGAAAGTTTAATGTAAGAAATTTTTAGAAAAGAAACAAACATACAACGTTTTCACCTAGAAATGAAAGAATGCAAAGAACCCTGAATGGGTCCCACCGGGCGTGCCAAAATGTTTCACCTGATTCTATAGTGCATTTCTTCAAATGTTGACGAAACAAATAAGGGTAATGGGTTAGGAGGAATACCTGTTGAAATGTTGGTTGTAGGTTGTTGCACGCGTATGACTTCTGAATCCACAGTTGATCGTGAGAGCTTCCTTTTTTCTTGGAGGAACTACCTGAAATGGAACACAAGACCACCAAATAAAAGTTAAACAATATATGCAGTGGACTGCCTAGCGTGTGCTAGATCCGGGAAGTGTGATACTTCCTAGATGGCTGTCAATCCACTATTTAAAGAAAATTAATGTGAGAAATAAAGGAAATCCTACTGTAGTTAAAATGATTTAGGTATCTCATTCATCTACAATAAGAAAATTCGTTCACAAAAGCTAGGCTATGATTGAATCTGAAGGTCAAGGTCACTGTCAAGGTATTGGTATTGGTCAGGGTGAGGTTCTGGGTAGTTTTGGGTATTTGGTGGAGGTTTTAGGAGCTCTGTTCTTGGTTTCTTGTAAAAGACACAGAGACCGACGTCGGTCTGGTATGACTAGTATCGGTTTAGGCTAACCGGCATGATGGTTGTGGTAACTGGCACTGGTATGGTCGGGGTATAGGAAACTCAATAAAACTTGGCTGGGTGATAGATCTGAGGTTAGATGAAGATGGAAGGGAAATGGAAAGATTCGTATGGATCTGAGGTATGCACAGGAATGATTAAGGTCCAGGTATGGGCAATGTAAGGGTGTGGATAAAAAGATGGTCAAGTTTGCATGGAGGTAAATGATGGGGGAATGGAAATGAGAGTAGAAACTAATAACAGATGTAAAAGGATCTACCAAATGATAAATGGATAAGTGCTGGTTAACAAAACTTACTATTTGTACAAGCTTGATGCCTGGTTGGTAATGGTGGGTGATCAAATGGAATGAACTTGATGTAGTGCTAGTGCTTCCTTGGATGCTCCCATTAAGGCAAATGGCTTGTGTGATTGCTTCAAGTACTGGCTATGGATGTTCTGATGTGTATACTAATGCTGGTTCTGCTTGCATGCAGCTCTGGTTTCGTCACTTGTTCTCAAAAGATGTGATTATCTCTTCAGAAATGTGCCAACCTCGAAATAAGGTTGTTTTTGGGATTAAATGGTAACCAATGATGGTTCCGGCTTAACCGGTGGTGGTTAAGGGTAACCAGCATCGGTTAGGGTGGGATTTCCTAGGTTTACTAAACTAGGTAGATCCCCTTGATTTTCTGGGATCTCGTTTCATTTTACTCTACAGATTAGCATGGAAGCTTCCTTCTAATGGGTGGGAATGTGGTTAGAGGGAATGTAGGCATTGATTTTTAGGGTTTGGGTAGGTCTTAGTTAGTTATGGCAACTTACTAAGAATAGGTCTTAGGGTGAGGTGGCTTGAGATGTCTAGGTGGGTGGATATGTGGGCATTATCCCAATTAGGATATTTAAATAATAAATATGGTGAAGATAATGAATTAATTAAATTAAATTAATATTATAGTGGGGTGAAGGGGGCCATGGCTAGGTGGATGTGTTCAAGGTATTTATTTGACATGGGACCAAGGGGAGTGTGACCTAATTTTAGTGTCTACAAGGAGCATGCAATGAGGGATGTGCATTATAGTGAAGCATAATAATGTTTTGTAAATGATACCATGTTATTACTAGTATGATTCATTTTAAGACTTAAATTGTAATGAATCTCTAATGACAAACATTTGTAATTCTAAATATTCTACCATGTGAAAATATGTATCTACATGTTTGTCATTATGACAATGTTGATTTACAATTATTAAATTCAAGTATTTATTAAGAATTTAGTTCATATATTAAAATTTGTGTAATTTTTACTTTATGTATGCACTCATTGTCTTAATAAGATGTCGTACCCCAATTTAACTATGTAAGCATGACATAATACTCAATTTATGATATACAAAGAGTAGTACAACTATTTGCAAACATGACATAATAACTTGTTTTTTATTTTTGGATGGTCTCAATAGACATGGGGATTTAAGAAAAATGGACTCTCATGAGACAATCAAATACTTGATAGGCCCCTATAGTGCAGGCCTCCTGTAAACTCTCCTTTTTAATCATTTTTATTTTTTATGCATGTATATGGAGAGAATTCTCTGATTATGCTATTCTAAAGAAAAAAATTAGTGGAAAACAATTTGATTTAATTTATCTAAAAGTAATTATAACCATCTATCATGTAAATATCATCTAATATGTACATAGATAAATGTTAGATTCATGATCAACAACATGTGACAAAGTAATATTACAATAAATTTACAAAAAAGTATACCAATGATGAAAAAAATCTATATAATAGAGATGAAAAAAATATTGAATTTGTAACCCCAACATAAGATGGAAGTTAAAACCCCACTGATGTATTATGCCAAGACAACACACTTGATTAGTGATACTGTCAACATGCACTCCCTAGATAAATAACATTTCCATCAATTGAGATAATCAGTGCATAATACTATATTTCTGATCTACATAGAGAAGTATAGTATTTTTTTGTAGGCATGGAACAATAATTTCCACATGCCATCCCTATATCAACATTGTTTCCATTGAGATGATCAATATTACAATCTTTGCAAACATGACATAATAATCAATTTTTGATCTATCAAGAACAATAAAACTATTTGCAATCATGACACAATAACTTGATTTTACTTTTAGATGGCCCCAATAAACTTAGGGTTTTAGGAACAATGGAATCTTGTGGGAAAATCCGATGTTTGATGAGGCCCAATAGTTCGTGCCTCATGTAAACACTCTTTTTTATGATTTTTTTTCTTGATGCATGTGTATGGAGAGAATTTCCCATTTCTACTATTATAGAGATAAAAATTAGTGGAAAACAATTTGATTCAATTAATATAAGAGTCATTAGAATTCCATGCCATATAAATATCATGTAAGCTATAAGGTGATACATATTAGATTTATGATCAAGAATAGGCGACAAAGGAATATTATAGTAAATTTAAAAAAGAGTAAAACAATGATGAAACAAAAATCTATACAATAGAGCTGAAAAATACTCAACTCATAACCCCAATATAAGATGGAAATTAAAACCCCACTGATACATGATGCTAAGAAAAAACACCTAATTAGAAATAATTTCCACATGTCATCTCTAGATCAACATTATTTTCATTAGTTGAGATGATCAATACATAATACTATATTTTTGATCTACATAGAGCAATATAATAGTTGTTTGCATGTATGGCATAATACTTTCCACACGCCATCCCTAGATAAAAATTATTTCCAATGAGATGATCAATATTGTAATATTTAGAAGCATGGAGTAATACTCAATTTTTTATCTACAAAGAGTGGTACATCTATTTGCAAGCATGACATAATACTCAATTTTTGATCTACAAAGAGTAGTACATTTGTTTACAAACATGACATAATAAATTATTATTTTTTATTAAATTAACATGAAGGGAAAATAGTTGTAGATATACACACAAAAAGGTCTATCACAAATTAAATAACTCAATAGTGGAATATGATAAATTTTTAGCTACATTTATTGCAAAAAACAGTTCAAAACAAAAATTTAGGTATATATTTCAAAATTTGTCTCATATTAAATACTTTCATAGTTGTGCAACTATATGGGGGACACTAATCCTCATGCATAGTCCATAACAATTATAAAATTTGTTCCATTAGTGCACATACCAAGAAAATTACACAAGAACAAAAAGTTGCAAGCTTTTATGAAGATAACAAAATTTTAATGTTGGTCCCACACGACACTTTCTTGAAGGTTGGGTCTGATCAGATGAAGCTGATGCTATATGGAATATATTAGAGAACATTGACCATCTATAGAATTTTTTTTTTTCAAATTTATATAACCATCCATAGTGAATTCCAATGAATTATTACAATTAACAATACCATTTGGCATAGAATACATAGTAATAAGCTCATAGGTAACCATGAATATTTCATCTGAACATGGTATTTCCACAAATGTTTCACTACGAATCATGTTATTTAAACTAAGGAGATTGAAAAATTTGTTTGATAAAAGGAAAATATTGTGATGATGCACTAGATGTGGTTATAAGAATATGTTGTCACTAAATCACACACTTACTATGTACATCTAGCCTCTAAATATGTCATTTATATGCATGATTCCTATTCAAGAGAATTAATCATTAACACTCCTTTACTTTGATTTGACATTGTTTTTATCCTTTTCATATTTATTGCTTATTGTTTAAAATTAATAACTTATAGTTTTTCATAGCAACCGACATCCTACTCAACTCTAATTTTAATTTCTGAACTTTTGAGCACCCATTATAGGACCACCTATTAGGGACAAGAGCGCCCGACCACTACTATCCCCTCTGGGTGCCTTTGAACTGTTTACCTCTTTTTCTGATATTTCGAATGCTACTTCTTTCTTGTCTTATTTTATCACTCTTGGTTATCCTTTCACTTGTTAATGATGAAAATTAAGCAAAATAATCATATATATACATGTCTTAGTTAACCTCATTAGGGGGAAAGCAATTCAAGAGGCACATACTATTACAAGGAGATAACATTTTCTATCTACTATACCAAGGACTGCATACTTCAATGCGTAGGAGGATTTATTCTGAATTTCATACCACACATTTATATTGGAACAAAGTAGTTTTATCCCGTTATCACTTTGTGCGACTGACACTAAGGAATCTTAGCTCAAGAGACATTATTTCAATCTCACAGACACATAAACTACATAGAGCCTAAAATATAGTGTAGTACTGGATGAAAATCACACCGGGGGTGATTTTTGAGGTCATTCCCACTCAAGCACATGCATAGTTTTATTAATATAATATGTTTTTTAGTATTGTGTAGGTGACTAGGATTTATTTTGTAGGTACATGTATGACACAAGGAATCTGATGTGACCTACAATGAATAAGTAGTGATACTAAGCCACATGGAAAGGAATATATCCTGATTCATTTTATAGACACCAATGCCCAGATCTGATACTAGCGCATGGGTGGACCTATCCCATTCCACGTAGTCATGTCCTATTAATTTCCAAATCACAGTTTCTGATAGACCTCACACAATCCAGGATCAACTATTCTAGACCATTCACTAGCCTAGAATTAGTCCAGACCTATAGTTATAAGTTGATTCATTCTACAAATCTTATATATCACTCTTGCTTGTATTTCCTTTTGCTAGATCTTGTTTGTTGTTGGTGAAATAATTTATTGTATAGAAAATTAGTTGATTTCCACCAATGTTCATGGGGCCACGCCCCTCCTTTTTGTGTATGGGGAAGCTCCTATTATTGAATGTAAACTAAATTACTCCTATCTAAATGTTTTGGGAGGTTAAATAGGATGGATATCACACATGAACACTTCATTGAACCTGCGATAAAGTGATTTTATAGGGTACAAGGGAGGAAATTACAATGGTGAGTAGTGAAGGAAAAAAATTAGACAAAAGAAGGTTATTGTTGTGAGTAGGCACAAGCAGAATTCACACCCAAAAATTGGAGTAGTTCAAAATTTAATTAGAGGAAGGCAACAATGAAACTTTCTAGTGAGACAAACAAACCTAGACACACAGTTCTTTGGATTCATTCTTAAAAGATTCAAATCTCTTTCTTGATCACTATAATTATAAAGTGTATATAGGTGATAATAGAGGAAACATGAAAAGAGAATGAAAGAAATGTTGATTTTATTTCTTGTGTAGGTGATACAAATCTCAACACCTGAAACCATAGTCCAAAATTTCTACAACATAGAAACTATAAAAATCTAGATTTTCAGGATATCTTGGAATGGATAAGCAATCCCAATTTATAGCAATGTGAATTGAAATTTCATCTCCCGTACATGAATTTTCATGTTCCTATTCCAATTACGACCTTTCAATTTTCCTTAGAAGAGAAAAATTTAGTATCTTTCTTATAATTTTGAGAGAATACTTTTATAAATTAAAAATATTTTCATTTAAGTGAATAAGACAAAATACCATGATTATGCACATTAAAGAATCAGAAAGAAGAAGAGAATAAAATGGATAAATATAGGGGAAGAAGGAAGTTTCCATATCTGATGAAGAAACTCCTTATGATGAAGAAATTTGTTGATTCATGCCTCCTGATGATGAGTCTTCTAAATGGTCTCTTGGTCCTTAAATTCCTTTATGAACCTATGGAATTCAAATGCAACCCAACACCTTGGCCCATGTCCTGGGAACATCACTAATTTTCTTACATTGATGAATCAATTATTTGTGATCCATTAAAATTTCAGCAATGCAACTTCTAATATTGGCCAGGGACTCTAAGTTATCTCCGTTGAAGGAAAGAGAGTCACTTTCCTTTTTATTGACCAGTTCTTGAAAATAAACAATGAGTTCTACTGATGACTAGTCCTCAGTGAGTAGAGGGAACTCAAGTATTTGAAAAAAATTGTCAACATTGTTCAAGATGTCAGATGAATGTTTTCCACAAGATTCCAACTTGGATATTATGTTCTTGAACATTCCATATTTCATATCTATGATGTGGATCCAATCTTGAGAAAAGTTCCCTGTAACAGATGCAAACACATTCTTACTCACAAGAGTGTGAGAGTTGAAGGAGATCATCTCAGAAACTAGAGTGAACATCTCATGAAAATGATTGGATCTTTTATAAAAATCCTCCCTTACCCTATTTAATTTTGAAAAATTTGTAAGAGCGCTCTTGATAAGAGGAATGATATTTGGAAACAATGCCTTTCCTTGCTCAATGATTTTATCAACCCATTTCTCATTGGAATTCCATTGCATCATGTATCATTGTGCTTTCTTAACTAACTCAAGGTCAACATTATTGATCATAGGAATGTATTCTACAGGGAGAGAAAATTCTGAGCCAAGTTCCAAGAAGGGTTGAATGTGAGCATTGAGAACTTTTACATGTTCCTCCAATTGCATAATTTTTTCCTTTATTCTTCATTCCGAGCGAGGAGGTGAGAAGAAGATTCCTTGATCAGGTGAGATTAACCATCATGTGAGGCTTGAACCAATGAGATGTAGGTCAACTCATAATATTAAAAATTCATGTCCTCGATGGGATTTTAATTATTAGGCCTAGCAATTTCAACATATTGATTGCTTGAAGTGTCATTGAAGAAGTGGGATGTTTTTTGATATTTATTTTTTCACTTGGACATAAATTTCATTGAGATTAATGTGAGACTGGGAACGATAGCAAGCTGATTTTTCCTTGACTCACTCTTGATAATTTTTTGGATCCATGAAAAAGGTTCTTCATGAATTTACATGATGCTCGTCACCAGAGCACTTTCAAGAGCTTGTTGTGGAACCAACTCTTGATCATCACGAGAAGGTTCCAACCTTTGGGTAGACATGTTTGGATACTAATATGCTCTATAATGAATTATTATTTCTTGATGGATATTTCTTGTAATGCTTATCTCAACCAAATTTCCTAGAATAACTCACTGATCTCACTTAAACAACTCAACTCACTTTGACAACTTTCCCAGGTCATTGAGATCACCTAATCTCACCAAGGCAATATGATGATGAATCCAAATTTACTGAAAATTTTTGATGACTTATTTTGATTTAATTTAAATTGAGGTATTTAATCTCTCCTTTGTCTGCATAATGCTTCTTATTTTCAACTGTTACACTTTGCGATGTCCTGCTTTAATCTAGTACACATCTGTAACCAAAATGATGCCTCCAAACCTTTGCAAAGGATGAATTACCTTTCTTGAGCTATGAAACCACCTAGGAACCCTATGAAGATATTGAAAAGTAGTGAGATGGATGAAAACTAGGCCTACTGTAACTTTTTACACTTGGAACAGAGACATTCAATTTTTAGCAGGTTGAACCAAGTCCTGCTATTTTGGGATATTTCACCTTTCTGCTCAAATCTGAACTTCTCTATATTTTTGTGTGTTCATTACCACTTTGTTGATGAAAATTTTATTTTTTTGGAAAATTTCTATTTTGAGACAGTTGCCTTTTCTCTTTGCTTTATTATGCTTTTATGCCTTTTTGACCAAAATTGTCTAGTTCATCACTTTCACCGTTCATTGAATGTATTATTTTTAGAGGACTTAATATTTTGGGTGAGTTACTATTTCTAGTAAGTGGATAAACCATAGAATTACTATTTTTATAAAGTGAACTTTCCCACCTCGTGTCAAAATGAAAACAGTTTCACTGGAATAGGCTCCTCGTTACGATCTCGTGCTCTGAATTTCAAAATGAAAAGCTAGGGCACACAATGAGGGTTTTATGCCATAAAAATTAATAGAATCATTTGATATGATATTTATTGATTTTTTTAGGTACTTGGGATAGAGGAATACTGTGAAAATTTCATCTAGTTTTGTCCACTGGATTCAGAGATATGAATTTTTCCAATTTTCAAGCATGTAGTCATTTTGGCATGGTGTCTAGATAATTTTCAGGTTTAATGGAGGTTATTGGGTCTTTTAAAACTATTTTCATGATGGCATGTAAGAAAAATGGACTAGAGATGAGTTGTAATAGATTTTAAAATTTTCTGGTAGTACCTCTCATGCACGTACAAGGAAGGAAAAGATAATGACAACGAAAAACTTAGCAAAATTTTTAGGGTTTTCAAACATATTGGAATGAGGAATTTTTTTTGTCCCAAATGTTCCAAATTTTTTTGAGAGATGGGGTAGAAAAATTCAACCTCACCCTAGCATGACAAGTGGTGATCAGTGATTATTCGATGGAGGAGAAAGAGAAAGCAAACAAAAAGCACCCGGGGGCTGAGACTGGGTCATATGAAGAACCATGGAAAGGGATAGAATGGGGAACATTTTTTTTCCTAACTTTTCCAAAGGGACAAGACAAATGGGATGGGAAAATTTTTCCTCTTTTGGGAGTGACAAGTGTTAACTTTTGATTTGATGAGGTAGATGGCTAGAATGAGGTGAGAAAGAGCTTATCTTGCATTTCAGAGCTTTGCCACGGTCACATCATGATACAAGGGGATTAACATGGATTGGGAAAATTTTTTTGTCCCAAAGGTTTGGGAAATATGGGATAAAAAGATGTGCCACATTCTGGTAGTGACATGTGTCCACTTGTTGAAATGACCAAGTCCCGAAAGCTTACCTTGAGGAGAGTCTTGAAGAAAAAGTTTCCAGAGCTCCAATAAGATTTTTTGGGCACTTATATATTTGAAATTTAATCCAAAAAACCTTATAATATTAATGGTATGGGTATCATGATCTAATTTTTCCTGTAACCCCTTCAAAAATAGTGTTTTGTCTCGGAACCGCAGGGTGTGCCTACAAAAAATGGGTTGTGGAAAGAAACACCTTAGTCTTGTGAAAAATATGAAAGCACCATAATTTATAGAGTTAAATTATTCTTCCAATGATAGTTTTTTGACCTCTAACTCTTTACGGAGCTCTCGAATTCATCTTCCAAATTTTAGGCACTATTTTGAACTGAATTTGTCCCTAAACCTTCAATATTCCCTAAAATTTACAAAATAACTTGCAATGTGTTATTATATCCCCAATACCACTTTTCAATGAATTTTAGCCTTAAAATCTATCTTAGAGAGTGCACACCTGTCTCAAAAAGGATAGAAATAGCCATTTATAGGTCTACTGAATAATATTCCTTTAGAAGCACTGCATCGAAAGAACTTCATGAGCTTGTTTTCATCTTTCAAATACTTGGGAAAGGTTATCACAACACATATCACTTAGAGGATTAGGATAATACTGACATAGAGGGAAATTTGATCTGAAGAGTGCTTAGGAGGTCTTACAAACAAAGTTTTTTACACTATGGTATAGTTTTCATGTTTTCAACATTGAATTTTCCCTTTAAAAAACACATGACAACACTTGCATACTATTATATTTATCTAATCAGTAGTTCCATTACATTATATTTAATTTTATTTAATCATTTAGTGAACATGATAACTATGTCCATGCCCTGAATCCATTTCCCTTTTTCTTCTTCTTCTAAGATCTGGCTAATTATTATACTTTCATCCCCATTCGAGATTATTCCAGAGACATAATCATATCTAAATATATTATAGTATTACACAACCACTTTGCACCCTCTTTTATGTCATGGATGCCCTATTGTAATATAATATGCTACTTGGTTTACCTTGGATCTATATTATGCAAGTTATTCCTTCTATTGTCCATGGTTTGGTCAATTTTATATATAATGGCTATGAAAATACTATTACACTGATCCTGAACCATTCAAGTATTACCGCATGGACTCTACCACCTCTATGGTCATTCCTCTGGCTGAACCTATTCCTTAAACCATCTTGATACATATGATGTTGGGGATTCTAACAATTCTACTCCCTTCATCCACCTTTTGTCACTCTCTATTTAGACTTCCACTACCAATTTCATCTCTCCTACCATATTCTCCCATATTCCTTTTATATCTATTACCAAGCCCCTAGAAAATTATGAACAATACTTCCACATAGAAATAAATGATTCTGATGATGATGTTGTTGATACCATAGATACCTTGCATGCTTTGGATTTCACTCCCATGGATTTTGATGAGTCTCTCTTTCATACTCACTATATTTCTACTGATATTGGTGAATATCAAGTCAAATATTCCATCACTCGACCCACCACTACTAATATGATTCCTTTTTCTAATACCATACATTCTCTAGAGCCTATTTCCCCCCGTGTTCCCTTCCTCATCTGGTAGTTCCAATCCCAATGTTATTATTAATTCCTCTCCTATATCATTGCCTCATTTTGATTACTTTATTAACACATTAAACATTGATCAAAATTATTTGTAGTATGTTCCTTATGATTCTAATTTCTCTAAAAATGTTTGCACATATGAAGGACTAACCCAATTAGGCTTTACTCCTATTGATATCATCCTTTTGCTTACACCTCACCCTTAATATTATGGATATATCTTGCTCCTCACCGCTTTGGGCCCACGTGTCTTCCTCATGAAATTTTGGTTACACTTGACCCTTGTCCATATCCCCTTACTCTCAGACATTCTTGGCTTTGTTACATTGGTTGAACTATTAATAAACATAATACTCTTCTCACTTTTCCATTTACTTCCAAGTATATTACTATTCACAATGATTCATTATTTAATTACTCTCCTAATGTGACACAATGGAATGCACTCAAGTGCCTCGATAAACCATTTATTGATGAATAATATGCTATGGGCATGTATGATCTTCGTATCTCAGGATTTTTCAAAGGAAAAAACCCAAATGCTTTGCATACTATGCATCTCAACTAACACCCTTTTGATTTGTTCTAGGTTTATAAAATATTCTCAACGATCTCACATAGATCCTTTTGACATTCACATTTGGGGGAATCCACACCACTTGATGATGCACTCTTTGTTTAGTTCATATTTTTCTGTTGAGGGTTTCTTCAAATTGACATCAATTTTCACACATACTAGGGGGAATCCTTATTCATCCCTCCTAGTTGTTCTAGTTTCATTTTCATGTTAGCTTAGATCTTGATTGGATGTACTCTTTCTTCCTTATACTACTATATTTCACATCTTTTCTTATCATGTTATTACAGTTCCTAGTATGATTTATCATTTTTCATACACACATGTGCATTCACATGGTATCTTGAGGTGAATGCAGGTCACTTACAGTTTCGTACAAAATGTATGATGCTTGGCTCTATCCATTACCAGTCCCACTGAGGCTCTTGGGGGCATGTACCTTTTCTCACTATCAGGTGTTATCATTGCAATATTTCAGATTTTCATTCCTCTATTTAGATTTACATTGTCGCATACTATTTATATTTCCTAACATGCTAACTGGTTCTTCATGTGTAGCATTTTCCTTACAGGACTCCTTCCAATCATGGTTGTGTGATTTTCTTCTAATTTGTTTATCACTATTTGCAGACTATGCCCTATGTTTTCTTGATTACCTTTTTTGCACAATCCTTGAAAACCTTGATTGTTTATGAAATCCTGAGTAATGTCCCACTCACTAAGTCCTTGTTTTCTCTTTTCCTATATGCATTTACTAGTTGTTGTTTCAGTGTGCATTACTTGTTTTTCACTAACACTTATATGCTAGCATTTCCCCTTGTTTTAGTTACACCATAGTACCTACCATGCGGAATCCCTATTCCCCATGTAAGATTCCTATATCATATGTGCACATTAGTTTCAACCTTCATCATTTTGGATCCGTTCACATTTTTTCATCTCATCCACCCCCAAAATTGGAGGAAAACATTGGGTGAACCTTTTACCCTCCCAGCTGCCAAAAAAGTAATTATAGAAACACAGAAAATGGGAACAAAACAAAAATTAATTATAACACAGGGCCAAAAATAGGCTTGGCCTCAAAAATCAACATGGATAGAAGTGCATAGAACAAACATGAATTCCTGGATGTTAGTGCCACATGAGAGCTCCTGTCATGGGGGGAAAATAGTTACATAGTAGTTTCAAAATTTTCACAGTCATAATTTTCTCCAATTTCATTAATTATATATCCAGTTTTAGGTTGTAATCAGTTACTAACATGAACTAAATGCTAATTCAGGAACTAGAGCAGGAACTAAATAATGAAATGACAGCTAACTCATATGTAGGATAGAGATATTCCTAGAGCCTTTATGTCACCCAAGGAAAGTTATAAATCAAGTTTGCGATCATTTGTAGTGTAACTTAACCATGGGGAAGTATTAACGGTTGAAGGGAAAAAATTATCTCCCAATTCACTTAACCACAAATGATGCCTAAATTTAAATTTTAGTGTCGAGACACTCAAATACCTAGTTTGGCAATATGATTCCTAAATCCTTCATGTTATTCCAACCATATCCTAGGCATCATGTCTACAAGAAGGAACAAATTTCTATCCCTATCTCTTTCAACACTCTAGGTGTACTCTAACCCCTTGGTTTAACTTTTCTTATACGCATTTCCCTTTTTACATATTTTATAAGTTAAGGGTCAATTGCATTTACCTAGAGCATTGAATACACTTGTTTTATTTCACAGGTCTTGTCCTATCCCAACGAAGGAAAATAACACAAAAAACCATGAAGAAAATTTCAAGCATGCTCTAACAAAGGTGAAATTCCAAGGAACTACATGCACACATCATTACAACTCCATGCACACAAGCGTCACCCTAGGATCCTTATCCTTCCCTCTCCTTAGAATTCCATGGTACACATTTTTCACTTTTCCATTCGGCATGCTACAACACTCATTCGACACATTATTGGGTACAATCTTAATTCGAATCCCCAAGGTATGCTTTTATTTTTTACTTTATGCTACCAAAGAATTATTCACGAGCATAAAGTGAGGGAAATCTTAGTCACTAAATCATGCACTTCCTATGTACATCTAACATCTAAATATGTCATTTATATGCATGATTCCTAAGCAAGATAATTACTCATTTTAGACATGTAAAATGTTGACATGATTAATTATGATGAATCTTTCCTGCAACATCATATAAATCCATATAATAATTAATCACAAGATTAATTATTATTAATAATCCATTTTATCATGTTTACCCTTTATCATTATTTATCCCAACATTCCATTATTAATCCTTTTTATTCACCTAATATCTCATCTTAGCATTAATCACCTTTATTTCATTATTATATCATATTATCCTATCATAATCCCTATTAACATTTTTTAGAAATTTAATATTCCTACTCCTACCTACCCACCTACCCTACACATTCATACACCTATCCTCTCCATGTAACCTCACCCCTAATAATCATTTATTAACCTAATCTAATATTAATCCTAATCACATCCTCACCTCTAAATATAGAGGCTTCTAAATCTAGAAGCCTCTCTAACCTTCTCCTTCCATTGAATTTTTAATTCAGGGGAAGCTTATTCCCTCCATGGATTTTGAATTCAAATTCTAGAATCCTCCATTGTAGAGAATTCCAATCCTCACATGCATTCTCCACCCTTAATCCAAATCCAACATGGCTTCATCTTAGCCATTGAATCCCCCACCCATTAACTATAAATTTAGCTCTTCTCCTCCATGAGAAAAATCTTGGAGAATCTTATAAATCCATAACATAATACATTTTATCTTCTTCAATCACTCAATCAATCCATTCCTCTAATCCATCTATCAACCATATAAATTATATTCATCAAACAATTATCAATTTACAAGGGGAGGTGCTGCTCATGTGTCTCCGCCAACATCTAAAGCAACAATAAATCATATAAGAGAAAATCCAACACATCAAAGGGAGAGTTTGCAATCTTGTAGGTAAGTGCAGGTATAATATCTCTCCTCCTTTCAATCCATTGCTCTATTTGAGGTTTTGTTTTATAAGATTAGATTAGGGAACCAATTTTATTGTTTTCATCATATTCATACACTAATATTTTCTTACATTACATGTTGGCGCCCATCGCTGGGCTTACCTCCCAAAATTTTGATTTCTTTCAGTAGCATTTCATATTATAAACAAACAGTCCAAATTTGAGAAATTTTTGTTGAGATTTACCCCTTGAAATTTCAAATTTTCATGATATTCATCTGTTTCAGTGCTTTTAACCTATCACATAGTGCTTATGAACACAAAACAACAATTTTGGACCTGAAACAACGACTTTGGGAAAAAATCTAACCTTTGTGGTCGCAGGGATATGTTTTAGCGCTTTTGTAAAAACTTGTGGTGCTTTTGTGTTGAAATTAGCACTTTTGTGTTTGTAATAGCACTTTTGTACCTGTTAACCTCGGTCTATACAAGATTAGTGCATTTGTTTGCATAATAGCACTTTTATAACAACTTCAGTTTGTTTATATTTGTATTAGTACTTTTGTAACAACTTCAGTGCGTTTGTATCTGTATTAGTGCTTTTGTAACAACTTCAACACTTTTGTTCAACCTTTAAATCTCCAAAATTACCAGTTTTGACAAAATAGTGCATTTGTAGGAAAAGCTTTTCTTTTGCGTACAAGTAGCGATTTTGCAAGTAAAGTGGTGATTTTTTTCTATTTTGGTGCATTTGTTTTTCTTTTCTTTTTCCTACCTTCCGAGAGCCATAACTTTTGATCCCAAACTCAAAACAACTCCGTTTTTTTCTTGGAAAGGTATAAAAAACATCTATGCAATAACAATGTTAATTTAGTATTTTTGAAGATAATTTATTCATGTTTTTAATTTTCCTAAATCTTTTCATTTTAACTACACATTGAGTTATATTCTCTTGTTCCAAAATACTAACACTTTGTGTGCAACTTCCTATGCTTACCAAAGATAAAAATCAATCTAAAACTACTAATCATTTTATTTTGCAGCTCATTTCATCCAAAATATTGGGTTTAAAAATCAAACTACTAACCTTTATTTTGTAGGTATTCCTCTTAAATACCCAATCATCAAACTAGTAATCTTTATCATTTCATTTTTATCATCTAGCATCTTGCATTTATCATCCTTTTTGTGTTTTCTCCTTTGTTGTTTGTTTATCCCGAGGGATAAACCATGTATGCTCTCCTCTCATGTCCTAGGATGATCTTGAGGATAAAAATTGGCTAGCCTTCCCATTTTTATTTTGTAGGGGTCACGTGATCATGGGATTCACCTCTACGCACGTAGATACACCCCATGTACTAGTGGGGTATACAAATTCTTAGACAACTTTCATTATCGGCTAAGATATTGCTTGTTTTAAGAGCAATGTGAAGTGATGAGATTCCACGTCCCAACACTTGGGCCTTAGACAACATACTTGCAACATGGACTTTGGCCCCACGTACCGTAAGGTTTATTAGGGATGCCCCTAGAGAATTTTTTTAACCTAGTCTAGGAAACCTTTTGGCTACATTTCAAGCTATAGAGAAAGGAGGCTACACTCCCCAAGATTACTTGCTAGCCAACCCCACATTGACACATGGGTGGAAAGATAACTGTGGCACCATCATTAGTGTGTGGTATTGAAAGTGGGCTATAACATGATTGCAATCCCACATGATTAGTTAGGGTGTGTGTTGCATGTTTTTGAACACCATTAACCATCTTATCACACTAAAAATTTAATCAATCAAACCTCATCATAACCATCCATAATTAATCACATGATCCCAATCCTAAGCTTATCACCATCCTTAATCCACAATCCTAATCCAACACTAATCCCCCACACATCTTATCTAATAATGGCCTTTTATCCTCAATCCCCATCCTCTCCAAACCAAAATCAAAACCCCTATCTCTTTTTTAAATACATCAATAGGTTATTCCATCATCCCCTACCCATCAAAGTCAACCATCTCACTTTTACCATGAAGTCCCACACACTATTCGACATATTAACAAACAAATCTCAAACTTAACATCCTAACTCACATAGTCCCATCCTCGTCATCCAAATCAGCCATCCCATGTCAATCCTAAAATCCTAAAAACCATTCAACAACTTAACCAATAAATATCCAATATTAAATCTTAAATCAACCAATCACCCCCTAAACCATCACCCCTAACCAAACCCATCCAAAGTTTCCACTTTCTATGATCCCTACCCCTCACCCCATTGACCTCCTCCTTGAGGAACCCAAATAATCTCAATCCACACCCCAACCTAATCAACATAAATTACTATCCCCACAAACTAATTTCATCGACTTTGACCACCTCACTAACTTTGACCTAGACCAAGAGGACCTCCTTTATTTCCTTGCTAATCTATCCACCAATCTGAAACCCACACAACCATCCTAAACTCCAATTTCCAAATCCCTTATCCATCATCATAAGCCACACCTTCCTCCCATCATAAATCATACACCACCATCCAAAATATCAACTCCTAAATCTAAGAATCATCCAACCTATCATCGAGTTCCATTCACATACCCACAACAATCCTAATCACTTACCAAAAAATTATTATCTCCCACATCCCACCTTAGTCCTCCATCCTTTTCATCTTCATCATCCTAATCTAAACCTAAGTAATTTCTCCTATATTTTCCCATAATCCCTAATCCACTATCTAATTTATCTCATAATCCTATTTCATCCCCTCCATCACTTACACTCAATCCTATCAAAACTTTCTCATCCACCGTGACTCCAATGTCACCCTCATCCCCTTCTACCCCCAATCCTAAACCATATAATGTGGCTCCTATGCCACCATCATCATCTTCATCCAAATCTAATCCTAATCCATATCCTTCATCACCTAAACCTAACACTATCCTATCCTGTAATCCTATTTAAAATCAACTAACCCCCAATATTAAAACATCTAACGTGACTCCTAAATAACAAGCTCCTAAACTTAAAAAATCCAATCCCAATCCTATACCCATATCATCTCCTACCACATCTAATGAGGCTCATATGCCATCTTCATCTACTTTATCCCCTAGATCAACCAAATATAAATTGGCTCATACACCATACCAATCTCCCAAATCTCCTTCATCCCCACCATCACCCAAATATAATGTGACTCCCATATCATGGCCATCACCCTAATCTAAATCTACCCCATCCCCTTCATCCACATCTACTAATTGAAAACAATCAAATCATAATACAAAACCATATACCTTAAAACCACATACTCCATCCAATCCAAAATTATCCAAATCTACTTCGACCTCCAATCCCAAACCATCCACTTTGGCCCCTAAGACTAATCCATCCCCTTCATCTTCTAAGCCACAAAAATCTAATTAAACTCATAAATCCAAATCAAACAAAACATTTGTTATCTGATTTGGCCCCTCACGTGAAATTGGACAAGAAAGACCCCATGGAGAAAAAAATAGGGATTGATTCAGCTAGGGAGATCACACTTTAGGATTGGTTGAACAGGTTGAAGAGGGCCAAGCACATTGAAGAGGAGTTCAGGAAATGAAGGAGCTTTGAAGTATGGAATTCAAACTTCGGAGGTGTGGTTGTTCTGAGGTAGACTTAAGAAAAAAATGGTGAAACCTGTTTATAGGGAGCGCATAGTTCCAAAATTTAGAGGTCAACGCATAAAAGGTAGGTAAAATTTGGATTTTTGGAGTCTTAGGAGCTCGAGGTGAACAGTGCCACATGGGAGGGAGAAAATTCTGAAACCTAAAGTCTAAAATTCAGACTTCGGGCTTTAGGAGTTCAGAGTTAACAACAAGGTCAAGAAAATAAAGAAAACTTGAAATCCAGAAACCCTGAATCCCCGAAATCCTGAAATCCTGAAACCTCGAAATCATGAAATCTTGAATCCACAAAATCTTGAAACCCCAAAACCTGAAACCCAAAAATGCAAAGGTCTAAACTCAAAGTTTGAATTTCAGACTCCAAAGTTTTGGAATTTTGGAACTTTTTGCTCGAGCAATGAACAGTGTCACACAACATGCTTTCGAAGTCAGAACTCCGAAGTCCAAAATTTGGACTTCGGAGGTTCAGAATTTTAGAACTCTCAAGCCAACTTGAGAGATGAACAGTAACTTGAAATCCAAAATCAAAAAGCCCGAAATCTTGAATCTTGAAAGTTTGAAATTTTGGATTTCGAAGGTTGTGATGCAAGTTTGGAGTCCAAAACAAATAGATCCAACTACTCACATTTATTACAGTATGGAATCCTCATCTTTAGATGGCCATAAATTTTATCTAGAAGCTCAGATTTGCATAAAATTAGAATTTTTGGAAAGCCCTCAATGTCCTCTACACAAAAATGAAGAAATATAGTCTATATTTTTAGAGGGTGTTTCCAAAGTTCTTACCTACCAAGATGATGAGGTATGGGATTCCTTTCTTATCCAAAAAGTAAAAGTACATGGAGGCATGGGTTTGGTAGTGGCATCCATCATTGTTGTAGGTGATTTTAACGCATTTTTGGGTGGTTGAAGCAGGATTTTGTATTCCTCTCTCTCTCTTCTCTCATTCTTCCTATATATTGTAAGGAGGGGTTCATTTCAAAAGGTTGGATAATTTTTCTTTGCACCCTCCCTTCGTCTCTTGTTGGTAAGTGATTTTGTGGAGTTCAAACCTCCCATTCAAATTGTAAATGCAATTTTTACCTCTTGGCCATTGTAATGCATTGCATATAATATGTGGAGCAATAATATGAGTCTGTGGATAAATTTCAACCCTCTCTTGTGTTCATTTCAGCTTTCTGATATCTCATTACAACTTTGGTTAACTGTGCAATTTAGGTTGTGTTACATGTTTTGATAGTTTGTGTTTAAATGAATGTATTTGTGATAAGAAACTGATTTGTGTTGATGTTCATCCTCTTTAATCTTGTTTCACTTTCATTTCCATGCCATGAAAGTTATTCAACATTCATTTTGGTGCATCACATCCTGTATATTAGGTTTAATTTATTGCAATCTTTTCAAACTTGTCTTCTTGGCAAGTTAGAGTAGATGTTAGGATAGATCCTCTAAAATTTGAGTGTTTGTATTAGAGTTGAGGAATAGGAACCGACTTTCATTCAGAGAGGCTTCCTAATTACAAAGTCCCACACTTTTGGAAAAGATCCATGTTATACAATCACACTAACAATTTCAATCTATTGAGTTACAAAAAATTAGGGGTTTTGTGATTACACATCAACAACATCTCATAATCCACCCAATCTCATACCCTTACTTCCTGCCCCCCAAACTATTTACACTAAACCACTTCACTCCTTCAGGAGAATCCTTGACCACCATCTTCCATTTTCTAAAAACCTTCAACATGATCACCCATCCCCCAATCAAATCACATAATGAAAACCTTCCCCAACCATCTTGGTATCAAGAACATTATTATCTTGACTTCCATCACACCCATGGACATTCGACCAATCGTTGCATGTAATTTAGGTCTTATGTCAAAAATCTCATTAACTAAGGAATTCTTATTGTTGTACCTCTTTATCCACCACATTTCTATCCCAATCTTATCCCTAACCATCATCCATCATCTAAAACCCACTTGACAGCCAAACAGCATCAGCCATCCAAATATCATATTACATCCAAGCATCCCTCACAAAAAAAAAACCAAAATAAATCTCACCTCCCATTCTTTGTTAAGTCTGGCCTCTTAGCGGATGATAACATTACAATCCGCCAGTCTCATGATGACCACATGGCATCACCTTCCCCGTCCACTTCATATCATATATAAAAAATATGTTCACTAAAATGAAACATTGAGGCAAAGGATTACACATCCATGAATGAGGAAATCACAAACCCATCTCCCTTCTTCAAAATCCAAGGTGTTTAGGCTTAGGGTATAAACCTAACACTAACAATGTCTCTCCCACTACTCCATCCCAACCCATTTTTACCACTCCTTTTTTTGATCCTACCATCCCTACCACTCAACCTAATACCAAATCATTTAATCCCCCTACAAATACATAACACTTGAAAATGGATTGAGGACATAATTTGTCACCTACACACGAATGTTCTTTCCTTCCCACCCATCCTCCCATCCAACATCAAAATCCCTTTGCATCTAATTTGTTATTATCATCACATACATTTATATCCTCTTCTAATCCATTCATTCAAACACTAGATCAGATTTATCACACATGTTATAAGAGTTTAGTACCTACTAAAACCTTGTGACCTTGGTCTACGATTACCTCTAACATTCTAGCATAATTTTCCTCCTTGAGATCCACACATTTAAACACACTTAATCAAATTTTTGTGAAGACCCTTGGGCATGTCTGATGGAAATCTATACAATGTCATCTTCACACTCATCTCCATCCCCCCATCAAGCCACTAGTGATTCTTAACCCCTTGAGATTTTTCAAGAGAGTGGAACATATTTATGCAAAAAATGCAAATATCAAAAAGAAAAAAATTCATATCAAAATTAGAAATATCAAATAAAATCCACCTCAAAAATCTCTTTTGGGTTATTTTTAACAACTTTACCGAGGCTATGGATGTTTGGATGGTAGTAGAACAATTTTGTGATAAGAATTAGATGTATCTACATAGGGGCTATGGATGCCTGACTAGCAGCAGAGAAATGCACGGATTAACCTTCTGTTCACCTTCCATCAACCTACTTGACTTAATCACTCCCTATACATTGGCTAGTTTGTCTCTTCACACAACCCATTAAGTGTTCACTTCATGCAGTAATTAACCATAATAATCACACACACTTCGATCTCAAAGAGACATAGGGCTTGCATATTTCCAAGTGATGTATAAACCTTGGTCACACTTTTGTTTTAGTCCTACTCTTGCCCTACAACATGTGTTGTTAGGCTCATATTTTTTTCATCAATGATGTAATTTCCCTTCCATCCATCATATCCATATCCTTTTCCCATTAGGATTGAACATTTGTGGGAAGATGATGATCCTTTTCCTTTTCATCCAATCCTCCTCATGTCCCTTTTCAACTATCATCATCATGACTGGAGTAAGATTTAACACCATCCATTGGGCGAATTATCCATTTTAAATAACCCTCATTCATATTAACCTAAATCTGGGGGGAAATTGAACCCATTCATCAATCCACAAAAGCCACCCTACTTTATAGTTGGGGGCACACCACATCTATCCCTCAATTTATTTACCCTATACCTGGGGGAATATCTTATCATCTTCCATATCCCCCATCATTTCCTATATGACATCCCTCATCCTATATATATATATCCCATTGTGCATCCCATCTAATCCTAACCAATCCACCCATCCATATCCTATCTAACCTATCCAATTTCCCTCATCCTACCCAAACACACTTTAAGACTTATAGGAGAAAGTCGCATCCCTTCCCATCCCATCGTGAGTTATCCCATCCTGAATCCTTTCATATTGACTAATCTCAACCATTCCCCACCATCCCAAAACTCAAATCTCAATATCCAACATACAATAATATAAACATCCCACTTCTAATAATCTCAACATCCAAAATCCAAACTAACAAAATCTAAAAATTAAAACATTCACAAAATAATAAAAATACAAAAATGCAATGTGTGTGTTTTGTTTGTGTATTTGTTTATTTGTCTGCATTTTCATTTTGGCTGATGATAAGAAGCCTCTTTTATTTATTTTTTTATTTTTCATGGTCCAATGATATGAGGACCATCTTGGCCAATGATACGAGGCCACTTTTTCTAGTATAATAATATTTTTCAATGATACGAGGACACAGACATTTGGCAATTACGTCACCACGGGTTTTATACCTTGGTACACTTTGTCATATGCCACAATGTTCACACTACTAATGATGATAAAAATGGGCACTTTATGGTAGCACACCCCTCTTCTATCATCATATTTTAACTTTATCATCATCCAAATGTAATCCTCATCATCGTCTAAGTGGAATTATTAAGAATCTCAATACCTTAAAGTATATCACAATTACTAGCATAAAATTTTGTACCAAAAAAAATGCTTCCTCAATAACGTTATGTGATAATTAAATGTTTGTTGAGAGTAACAATTAATGTTTTTATTACTACCCGTGAATGATCACAAGAAAATAATAAAATCCAGTCATTACATTAAGGATTAGGTTAGTCATGTTCATTTTTCCCAAAAGAAGAAAAAATCATTAGCAAGAAAAATGAAGCTAAAGAAATATACCTCAATGGAATAATATATTGGACTTATTAGGTGTAGGATTTAATTTAATCTACAAACAATTACAATTAAAAAAATGGTGAGAAATTGAACTGGGTAATAATTAAAGAGTAACTCTATTGTGTTTTTGTATTATATAGCCAAAAAACACAACAGGAAAACTTTGTTGTGTACGATAAGATGATTGATGAACACAATGAAAATCTTATCGTGTTTGAATAAGACAAATGCTGAACATAATTAAAATACTTTTTTTATGTTTGTATAAGATGATCGAGAAATATAATACATAATTTAAGCTTTTTTAAAACAAAAAATTTGGGAAACAACACATCAGGAAAATAACCGAACAATGAGATATATCGGGAATATAAATAATATTGATCGATCTCTTACTGCGGAAATCTACATCAATTTTTTATAAAAATCTTGGTATTTCTAAAATCAAAATTTTCATTAAAAAATGAAAAATAACTAACAAATGTTGTAACATACCTGCGCATATGCAAATCTTTGTTATCTCAAGGATTTTGGTGCACATTTAATATGGATATTTTTTATTTATTTTGGTTTTGTTTTGTTTCAAAATTATTTTTGTAGACATCCTAAAATTACATACTACCCTTTGCACATTGTTATTTAAATCAATATTCGCCCACATCTCACTAGAATTAATTTAATTAATTCCATCATTAAAAAAACATACACTTACACTCCTTAGCTACTTAAATAAAAATAAAAATAAATATCCACTCATCTCCATTTTACTAGCTCACTCACTCAAGTTCTATAACCCTACAAAAGAGGAAGCTAAATTACACGTATAATTGATTAATTCAAGATCCGAATATTCAAATTAAAGCCTCCTAAATTCTTATTCAAACTCAACTAGCAGCACAAACCAAATCAACATGCTAAATCATGAAAATGCATTCATTCACCTACAACTCAGTCAAATATTTATCCTCAATCCATGACCTCTCCTTTGGTTATAAATAAGAGGCCCATCCCTTCACAAATCATATCTTGGAAGCTTAAGGAACTTGCAACATTACTTTGTATGATTACCACTTGAATTTATATGTTGTTAGGCTACCCATTTGATAAAAAAATTCATCATTCATCCACTTTCTCATAGTACAAAATTTTCTTCCATTCAAAGTCACTTTTGGAGCATCCACATAAAAATTCATCAAGGAGATGCTAAGAGGTTGGTACTTCACTCCACGCTTCAACCATCTCATCTGAGGTTGCAAAGAAACTTGAAGGAATATTTGTTTTAATTTTTTATTTCATATTTATTTCATTTATTAGTTTTTATTTTTTTACATTCTGGCTTTCCCAGCGGTACACCCACAACTCTCTTACTTATTTTTGTCATTATAGCTTCATGATCATATTTTTTGAAGAGTTTGCAACATATTGAAAATGTTACATGTCCTCTGGTGAGCCCTCTTATGAGAAGTTCTAAAAAACATTCATTTTTGGTTAGATTTCAATTTTATTTTGTGCAACTATAGGTGCCTTGTGCCTCCATGTGATAGGATGTGTCTATTATGCCTATGAAGTGCATTTGTGTGACATCATCTATGTCTTTTTGCTTGTACCTGCATCTACGTTTCAAATACTATGTCTGCATCTCTAACTTTCTCGCATGACCATGGATATGTCTTCTTCATAATGTATGCATCTTCATTAACCATGTTTTTAGTTATTTTTAAGTCATTCATTTTTTTATTCTCCTTGTGCTAGCGTAAGTATCCATGCGCTAGAATTTTTCCTATTATTTTAGTTGTTTTGCTTGCACAAAATAAGATTTGTGTCTTCGTGATAGTAGGTGCACTTCTGTTGTTATAGGTACATCTATAATCAAATTGAGTGTTTCTACATGCATATAGGTTTCTTCTGTGTTTCTTACACCTAATTTTCCATTTCAAATAAGTGCATATACGTCTTCACTACCCTCATTTCTACTATGTCTAAGTTTTTTTTTATTAGAGGTAAAAAAGGGTTGAGGGGACACTACCCCATACAAAGTATTATCAGTTCATTACAAAGAGGCCAAGGGATTACCATTAAGGCCCAACCAAAAACCTAAAGCATCACAAAAAAAACAACAAAGAAATACCACCATAAAGGAAAGTTTCCAAACAACAGATAAGCAGAAAAATAACAAACAAACAGGAAGACATAAGACCTAACAACAAAATAGCTAAGAACTAACATCAAACCATTATCCCATTTTTTTTCATCATTATTTTATCAGTTCCCCCACTGTATTCATACAACCATTCCATTCTTTAACAAGGGATTCGATGGTAGATTTCCAATATTTGTAGTTAGGTTCAGGAATCTCCACTTTGGGGCCTTTTCCATCTTTTTCTTTTTCCTTTACAAGTTCCATAGAATGTCTGTGCATGATTTGCTAAATTAAGCTAATGAAAATAAAAACTAACACCTAGTAGTCTTGATTAAAAAAATTAAGAAAAATACAAAGCACCATCAAGATAAGAAATAAACAAGGTTAGACACTAACATTTATCATATTAAAACTTTGAAAATTAACATGCTAGTTATCTAAATCCTCTATTCTCTTAATTAACAACAAAATTAAATGGGTGAACCTATGTAGGCTCCATAGAAAATCAAAGTGGTTGTTCTTGATATTCCAAGAACCTAGGAA
Organism: Taxus chinensis; assembly: GCA_019776745.2. Classification (NCBI taxonomy): domain Eukaryota; kingdom Viridiplantae; phylum Streptophyta; class Pinopsida; order Cupressales; family Taxaceae; genus Taxus; species Taxus chinensis. The sequence goes on along the minus strand of CM034150.1, from coordinate 81,977,744 downwards.
TGGGGGCTTATCAAAGTTGGGCTACAAGACCCTTTTGACACCTCCCATATGACCTAAGAACTTTTGGCTAGAAAATAGGCTTAACTCTCCAAGTGGTGAACTCTCAAGAAAACAAAGGAAATATTTTAGTCTATTTTTCTACATGCTTTGCTTTTGTGTTCTCGAGAAGTTTAGGTGTAAGTGTAAAGATAGGAGGGATTTTTATGTAGCCTAATGGATAAAGGAAACACTACATCCCTTTGCATGTGGGATAATAGAGATGTTGAGTTAGTTGTGGATAAGGGGGGTTTAGATAAGGTTGAGTTAACTTTAGGATGGTTTAGCTTGTCCTTTAGTGACTCATGTGGATAAAGGGGGCCTATTAATTAATCAAGATGATTTAATTAATAGATGTGCAAGCTTATAGAAGCTTTTAGAGGAATATTAGCATGATTTAGACTATAGAAGGAGATTAAATCAATTAAATATTGATTTATTAGTTAAATGAAAGGGGAATCTAATTAATTAATAATAATTAATTAGTCTAGATAGAAGAGGGGATTTATTAACGGAAGGTCGTTAATTAGGGTATTCATTGGATAAGAATCTTAATTAATTAGCATAGTGTAATTAATTAATGACGATGAGAGCGAAGATGAGTGCTTTTGACGATATGTCACCAATTTGCAAGAAGGGAGATAATTAGTGCAATTTAAGTATTTAAATTGTTTGGGCGTAATTATGGGTGTCTACAAAATGAATCATCTCAGCTAATATCTTGGGGTGGTGGATGGTGATTTTAACATTGAGGAGATGGACATCATGAATATGAAAAATGATTTCTTTCATCTTCAGCGTATCCTTTTCCATCTCCAGGATTCTCTCATTAGCATTTTTAAGTTGTTCACTAAGAACCAAAGAAGATAACTTTTCCACTTTTTCAATTAGTTCCCTCAGGTCCATGGAAACCATACTAATCTTATATCTATTAATATCAGTATAAAGCCTGCAATTCTCAAATTCCCACATGAAAGCATGAGACTTGACAGTAGAGTCCTGAGCAGTAAACAATTTCGTTTGGGCAGTTTTAAGAGCATGCATGCTTTCAATGGCCTTCTCTGATTTCTTTGAATGCTTGCCTTCAGAAGTGTCCAGAGGTTTCTCGCTTTCCATCTCATCACTATTTTCTCCTAATTACACAGTCTAATTTTTTCATAATTACATAGTTTTCTAGAATTCAAATTAATCATTCTTAGTTATTTTTACAATATCCTTCCTATGGTTTTCTATCATTTTAGATTAAAAAATAGAAATGTTCAAGGTCACTAATAATTTTTCTATAATTTTTAACAACATTTAAGCATAATTTTAAATTTTTTATTTAAATGCATTCAAGTATTTCTTGTTTTAAATAAACCCCATGTATGCTCTTTTCTTGCACCTACAGGTGATCTAGAAAATCAAAATCCACAACGATTTCATTAAGTAATATGTTTTTTAACTAAACATAGCATTTTTAATTTTGCAATCCTTTATCATCTATGCTCTTATCTTGCATCCTTTGGATGATCTTGAGAATCAAAATAAATATTTATTACATTTAGCTTAACTTTTCTCCAACCCAAACCACACATGTTCTTCTCTTGTGCCTTCGGGTGAAATTGAAAATAAAAAATGGTGGAAGGACATATTTTCATATTTAATCATTTTTTTCTTGTAGCCAACATTACTAACCTTTATTATACAAGACCGCTTCACTTAAAAATATTTTCACCTTTCCCAATTTCAAGCAACAAACTTATAACTTCTGTACTTGTAGATTTTCCTTAGCCAAAGAAAAGTGAAAATTGCTAAAACTTGCTAAAAAGAAGATCAAAGGTACACTTTTGTTTTTGAAGCTTGTCATTTACGTTTTTAAAATTTGGAATGAACCTTGTCTATAAACACTTCATTTTTTTATTTCAACCTAGTGGATGTGGATTTCATCATAGTTAAGATATTCTTGTGACATGTATTTCACCACAACGCACCAACATATTTCACATTAATTGCACTTGAGACTTAGTCTCATACAATGCTCAATACCCACCTCACATATGTCCAATGTTTATAGGTAATGTTTTCATGATTGGGGTTACTGTGAGTATCACTTAATATAGTTGTAACAACAAAGTCTGTGGAATCATACCTATCAATCTTTAGGGAGCTATAAAGACACCATTCACACCATTCCCCCATCACCCTTCCACGTTTTCACAAAGCCTATACATTGGATGTGGTGATTCACTCTTCTAAGAAGGTTATTAATGAATTGGTGAGTCTCTTTCAGTTTTAAGGGCTCCCCATACCACTTATATCCCCATAAAAATTTGGTATATTAGGACTAGGACATATAAAAAAATGTATCTGTTTGTAGAGATAATAGCTTGCATCCACCCATTCATAGCATTCTTGTATATTGTATTATTCAAAAAATGTTTTGCCGATTACTTGACGGATTTACCCTCTTTTAAAGCAAAAAGTTATACAAAACTTGTTGCTAGCTGTTTATAAACAAAGAAGGTTCTACCAAATTTCTATCACAAAAATTGGTTTATACCAAAATTTCCTTTTTACACTTTTTTATTACATTCTAGTTTGAAATTTTAGGTTGTGTTCCATAAACACAAATCAAATCCTAGAAAAAAAAGTTCCAAACTACCTTTTTAAAAATCCTTTTGGAGTAGCACTTGCGTTCTACCAAATCCAAAAAAAATCATAAGATTTATTCCTTTGGAAATTCACATCCCAAATCCCAAATTTTTCTCAAATCAAAACTCATATACTATTGAATATTCATTTTATTCAACTAAAAATCAACAAGTTCTATTACATTTACACCTTTTATATTGAATACTTATATTCAAGAATTTTAGTCAAAAATCAATTCAAAGAAATCCCATTAACATCTAAATCTATACCTCTTTGGATATCGTATCAAAAAAATCTTTTACCCTTAGTCCTTGGACTCACCAAAAATCCTAGACTTAAACAAATAAAATCAAACCATGATTTAAGCCTTTTACTTCGAAAATTCCCTTTATCCAAGTTTAAAAACATCCAATTTTATCAAACCAAAAATCTTATATGTTGAATATTCATTTTATTCATGTCTGAAGTAAATCATATCAAATTGAACCCAATCAATAGCCTTATACATTGAGTATTCACTTTACTCAATTTTAAGCAATTCATAGATCAAATCACATTAAACCTTATATTTTGGATATTCATGTTATCCCCAATTTAAGAAAAAACCAATCCAATTCAATCTAAACAATTTCCAATCTCAAACTTACATTTTGATCGCATCATTTTTATGAAAAAATCAACTTTTCTTCAAAATTTGTCAAAACTTCTACCAAATCTCAAAATTATCTTTCACTTAGGTATTTACCTATAAAAAAATGGTGTTTACACATAGTAAAATCACTAATGCCCATGAAGAGTCTGATAGATTCAACCATTTTGGTCATACCAATTTTGAAGATGAAGACATTGGAGAACAACCTAAATTATTAGGAAGCAAAAAAATAAGCTATTGATAACCTAATGATGAAAAATAAAAATCAATATTTGCTTCACCTCTTAGAAATGGAAGAAAAAATACCCTCAATTTTTGGGTATGAACATTAAAAATACTTGATAGAAAAATCCAAGTCTAGTAATAAAAATGCAAAACTAACCATTACATCCAATTCATCAAATAAGAACTGATAGAAAAATCAAAGAGCTAACACACTAACTCACAAACAATGAAAATCCTAAAAAACAAGGAAGAACACAAATCTACACATGAAAATGACATAAATATGTGTTGGCATGTGTTTGTTGAGTTATGATTGATGCAAAAGGCACATTAATTACAAAGCAAAATGCAGGAGAGCTAGAGGGAGCTAAGATTAGGTTGACAAGGCATGACATGATAAAGGTTTGAGAACACTTGAGTAAGCACTGGCTTCTTGAGTAGCTAGTGATTGGTACAGGAAAGGTGATTGTGTGAGAGAATACCAAGATTATTTCATACATAGTATAACATGTATATCATGTGGAAACAAGGTCAGAATGATGAACACAAGAGCACATGAGTGGAGTTGGTGTGACTACCTTAGTTAAACAAGCCTAATGCCTAGGCCTAGTTAGCAAAGTGGCCTAGAAAAGTGGAGTGAAGGCATGAAGCAGTTGTAAAATTATGTTAAATATATGAAACACATAATAGGACATGTTTAAGGGGCTAAATGGTGAAGAATATGATAGACTTAATGAGTTATGGTGTAAACTAGCTCGATTTGTCCTATTTCAAGAACCTAGAATGGGTTTTTACAGTATATCAAGCCATATCAAGAACATTTATTCATGGTAAGTGTGTAGGGACATTTCCAAGAGTCCTCAAACAAAGATTCAGGTCATAAATCAACACTTAGAGGTATATTTAGGGTCATTGTATGAATTTCCTCTAGGAAAAACAATTTTAACGTGCACAAATGAGATTGGTCAAGAAGGTACAAGCATATTTATGACAAAGTATCCATTTAAGATCATTGATTAGGAATTTAGGAAGGTATGGAAAAAATTTGAGGACCAAAGGATGAGTTTTGTGCAAGAAATTGTAGTTCTATCAAAATTGGGCTAAGTAAGGTATATTAAAATAGTGTCCTACCTTCTTAGCATTCAATATAAATTAAAAATCATTCTTTAGGTAAATCATAAGAGACATTTTTTAATATCATAGAGAGAGATATATTTTTCAAAAAATTTAAAGTCAAAAGGATGAAGGACAAGAAAGTTCTATCCATTTTTCTGGCACTGTCTAAAACCCTCCTAAACCCCAGTTGAAAGAGTTATGGAGAAAAGTGCTTGGTTATGCCTCCAAATGAATTTTTTTTTCCTTGAAAATTATTTGAGTGTGTATATAACTCATCAAAGGTCATGTTCATGGTGTTTTGAGCTTATGAAAGATGGTGGACCCCACAAAAAAAACATTTGTGAAGAATTCAGTGTACAATTTGTTTTTACAAAGGAACCCATGCTCAAATTTTTTATCAAGGATGTTTGGGATGTTCATAAATTAATATAGGTTATTTGTTTTTGGATAAATGTGACGATATAGGTGTTTTTTTCTTCTACCGTTTCATAATGCTAAACAAGGCAAAAAATAGTCCTTTTGTTTGAAAGGTAAATGTGCTTATCTCCATATAATATTTGCAAATGAATTTTTGAAAGTGAATTTTAGGTCTTGTGAGAGATGTTTCATGCATTGAGTGAGCATGAATGTGTAATGTAATTTTTTGAATCCATACAAATCAAGACTAATCTTTGGGTGTTTTGAAACCAGTTTTATATGTCTCTGAAATGTAAGGTTACTTGGCCTATATAGCTTGATATGAGGCTTTCTGGTAGTATGATGAGTTAAATAAGGATTATTACCTTATATAAAAGTCCTTCAAAATCCATGAATGTGTGGTTGAGTGCATGAAACTGCTTGCTTTATGAAAACAATTTGTCTATTTTTGAAAACCTAATAAAATCTTGTCCAAACTTGTGTCTCTTGCTTGAATGAAGGTGAAAGGATTATTTATTTGCATCTAAATATGATCTAGGAATCACATGTAAATTTTTTACAAGAAATTAATGAATACTCATGCACTAAATGTGATAAAGAAATTCCATGACTGGTCTCAACTCCTCCATGACTATGTATGAAAATAAGTGAAAAAAGGTATAGTGGTGACTCCATTCCTTGATATAATGTTCCCCAAACTCATAGTGATGATGTATACCTATTAAAAAATCAATCCTCATAAATTAAAAATATGACACAAGCTGATAAGGATGTTCATTCACTCAAGCTCAAAACTAGTTTTGAAGCATCTACCCCAAGCATGAAGAGTTCTAATGAAACTTGAAGATGAAATGGAATATAATGAATCATGTAAAGTTTATATAGAGTGATAAGGTGAGTTTTGTAACATATATGCATTATTGGAACACTTTTCCATGTGTGTAAGTCAGCTAGAAGACAAAAAATGACAGGTCACTTACAAAAGAGATGTTAGATGTTAGATTTAAGTTTTAATAGGAATATCCTTAGTTTTTAGTGAATTTAGTTTTATTTTTGTGTTCTACATGAAGGTTAAAAATTCAATGACATGTTGGGTAAGGTGTATACTTGAAACTAACATTGAATCAAATGTAATGATTACATGAAAAACTCGAATGATGTCATTCCCACTTCTCTATTTGAATTGAAGACCTAAAATTGAAAATTTATTTTGAAATATGAAGTGCAAAAGTCATTTGAGAATGTTTTCCTTGATCATATAAGCATCATATTGTGTATGAAAAGTTTTTGTTGAAGACAAGAGTGAATAATTTATGAATACTAGCTTATTGAGGTGAAGTTGTATGCAAGAGTGTACATGATTATATTTTGTTGATGACCATGTTTTTTAAGGAGCTTAGTGACATGTAAACTCATATGTAATGTCTTCATGACAAAGCTTGTTGTAGTAGCATAAACCCGTGAGAGTGTGATTGGTTGAGTCAAGGAGAAACACATGACAAGAATGAGTGTGTAAAGAGGCCTTGTATGACATGGTTTTTTCAGTAGATGAGAAGAGATATGAACCAAGGGTAAAAGAGGAGATAGATGATCTAAAGAAGTGATCATAATTTGTTGTGAAAGAAAACACAAGGAAAGTGATCAAAACATTGTCAAGAAGTCTAAGTGGATGTTTATCACACAAGGAGTTGATGCTTCCTTGTAAGTGATAAATTATAGAAGATAAAGTAGAAACTTGATAGAAGATTTTGGAGTTGAAGCTTCCATGAAAGTTTAATATTTCTAAAGTTCAAGTGGTATCTTGACTAAATTATTTGATTTGATGCTCCAAGTTGAGTGGATTCTCAAAAGTGAAATAACTGTAACATTTACATGGCATTTTTTTCCAAGCTAGTTCTTTGGTTTCAGTGGGTTTTTCTCCCTTCAAGGGTTACCCACATTAAATATTGTCTCTCTGTGTTTGTTCTCATGTTGATTGCTTGTGAATGATTCTATGGTTTAATCATAACAAAGTTAAGGAAATTGAATTGTCTATCAAATTTTGTATAAGCATTGATTCACCCCACAGTGCCTAGAATTTCCAATAATTGGTATTAGATCGTGGTCCTCTTCAATAAAGTCTAATGGATTGGAGGAGGTCCTCTTGAAACAAAAAACATGGCTATAGAGATAATATATGGAAGCAACTCAAGAGATAAGTATCTGCGTGAAGATGAAATTTCATATGAAGATGATGCTAAAGTAAATCTTGAAGCAAAAATGAAACACCAAAGAAGAAATAACCACAAATTGAAGTTGATGGTGAAAGAATGTGAAGATAAAATCAATATCCTTGAGGAAAGGTAAAAGAAGAAATATGAAGAAATTAAGATGGACTCAAAGATCTTGAAGCCCAAATGGAGTTGATCTCAACCTCTCTCAAAGTCAAAGAAGAAGAGTACCTCAAATTCAATACATATCTAAAGTCTCAAGTTGAAAAAGTGACAAAAGACCTTAATGAAAAAGAATACACCTACATGACACATAAAGAAGAATTTATATCCTTGAAAACTGAACTAGAATAAGTAAAAGAAAGATTGAATATGTGTGGAAAGATGGAAAAGAGATCTGAAGATTTGAATGAAATTCTAAGTAGTATAAAAGAAGTAGGTGACAAGACATGAATAAGATTCAAAGAAGAACATATGAAGAAGTGTGACAATGCCAAGGCTGGTTCAAAAAAATAAATAAACATGAGCATGACCAAGGAGAAAAATTAAAGAAGGCCTAAATCAATTAGGAAATCAAATGCATCCAGGTATGAAAGAACCTTTCATGGTTATTTGTTTTCTTGTCACAATTTTGGACATAGAGATAAGGAATACAGGAAGCATGTCATGGATGAACATCCATGGGGGGATAATAGAGATGAGAAATAAAATAATAGAGTATGCTTCAACTATAAAAATAAAGGTCACACAACTTAATACTACCTTTATGAACTAGGCAATCAACTTTAGAGAATAGAAGACTGAAGAGGTATGAATAAGATAATATGCTATAACTATAATAAGATTGACCAAGAAATGTGTGAGTGGTGGATTCATAATCATGAATGAGAGTAAAATTTTTCGTAATTAGATTATCAGTAATACCAATTTTCCTGAGAAGGTAGTGAACACATAGATTTATAGCAGATCCATTTTTGATGAGTACACGCTTGATACAAGTAGTACATGTTATCAAAAAAATTAGCATCGTAGGATTATTTGATGATAGATCCCTACTTTTTGCTAACATGGGACCATCTCTCTAGTTGTGGGACTAGTTATTTGAGATGGACCTCTAGAGAAGGCTGACTTCCTCTACCTAATCTAATGCTAAAACTACTCCTAGAAGGAAAATGCATATAGCTAATCCTACACTAACCATTCCAAGGGACCAGGGAGAGAGAGAGAGAGGGTTAGAAGATGCATTAAAGGGAAATACTAAGATAAAATGTGGTGATAGGAAAATCAAATGGGTGAGATCCCTTGTTAAGGGTAAGAAAATTTAGAAAACATGGGAGAGAGGGTAGAAAAATGTGTCATAGAAAAGAACCATGTGGACTAAACCTTGCTTAACATTGAAAACATAGAAAGATGGACCTACAAGTAGAAGATGCACACAAAATGCCAAAATAGAATAGAAAGGTAAGAAATGCAAATAAAATGAGCCAGGGTAGATAAATGTACCAAAAATAGATTCTATATTGCTCAAAGTATTCACAATTCCATTATAGTCATGGCTAAAGGCGAGATTACATTACAGAGACCAAGTTAGAGGTCTAGAACTAGTGAGTAGTTGACCACCATTTTGGCATAGTGATGTTACAATGAAGAGCCCTCTTTTTTGTGTAAGTTCCAGTTACATATATAGAAGAGAGAGAGAGATAGAGAGAGGGAGAGGGAAGGAGATCGGATTTGATCTTTTCATGATTAAAAGATCTTTGTCCTTCCTTGCAACACAGTTTGTCAATTGTTTCCCATGTCGGTTTTGCTTGTAGAAGAAGGAAAACAACCATACCTCATTAATTAAGTGGTTGAGCTATCTACAACTGTTCATTATTAGCTCGAACCATTTATCCTCCCTTTTACCTTTCAATTCATGTCAAAATCTGATTCTCGTGATCCAAATTTGAGTTCCCAAGGAAAGATTTTGAATGAGACTAATTTTGTTTGATTTGGTGTAGGGAATCAAAATATATAATCATTTGAATATTTACATGTTAGGATGCACAAAAATGTTACATATAGTAGCCTATGATTGGTTTGGGGATTGGCCTCTACTAATGGGTGCATTACTTCCCTGCCTTTTCCCTTCTCCTTGCATTTTGTGGCTTTATGAAATATGAGTCAATAAAACAACACCACATTTCTTTGCACTAACAGGTTTTCCTCTGCTCCATTTCTACCTCTTTTGAAATGTGAGCCAATAATAAGGATCCACATTTCTTCGTCATTTTCAGACTCTTGTGACACATGGACCATTGAGAGGGCTCTATGCTTCTTTGCACTTTACCCTTTGACTGACCATTGTGAAGTACGAGCCAATAGAAAATCTCCACACACTTTACATGTCAAACCTTTTGATTTCTTACTTTGACATCCATGAGCTATCAGCCAATGAGGAATCTCCACGTCTCTTACAATATCAGAACTTGTTCGACTTACCATTAGCCTTTGCCTTTGTCAGTATTGAAAAATGTGAGCTAGTGAAAGGGCCCCATGTAGCTCTTTGCATCACAAGTTTTAAGTTTGGGGGACTGAGAAACATTTTTGGCCTAAAATAAATGCCATATGTCCCCTTTAATGTTGTTTGACTTTGTGGACCCGAAGAAATATGAATTATAATTAACTCCAGGGACTTGGATTTTGGATGATCCAATATCCTTAGGAAATGTCAGAATGGATCCATGTGTCCTCTTTTGATGCCTTTGATCTATGTTGCACATCCTCTTTCTTTCATTTATACCATGGCTCTAATATTTTCCACATAACACTAACCCTTCGACCTTTGTTTCACAGGTTTCCATTTTCTTTGTCTTATGGATTTTAATAGGAACCTGCCAATGCTTTATGACCTAGTCTTCCACAAGTTTTTGAATGCCAACAATCAATTTTTTTGTGCAGTGCAATTTGATGACCATATCACCTTCAAAAACCTGTAAAAATTGGCTAAGTCCATTTTTGATACTGTTAAAGCTAAAATGACCCAAGGGGTAATTTTGGATAACAATTGGTGACCTATCGGGGTAATATTCTTGCTATATTTAACCAGTATCCTTATGTATACATTAGGTACAGAGTCAAGCTTGAAAAACTTTAAAAACCAATCAAAACATTGAAATTTTCTTACCCAGGGCCTCATGAAGCATGAAATGAACTTAGAGAGGTTTGGAAGCTTGAATTTGATCCAAGGAGCTTTGAATGAAGCTTTGAATCTACTCCAAACTATATGATTTACCATTAAATTGATTAAGCTTGAGGTGAAGCTAGAATTGACCATCTCATTATATAAAAAAGTTGAGTTTGCTTTTATGAGAGTGGAAAATTGTAAAATCTTGAGACTTCACTCTGTTTTCTCTGTATTTGATCTATTGAGACAAAGAATAACATCTGAAGTTGCCTCATATCTAATTTTTTCCAAATTTTGAAGAAAATTGAATTGAATAATGACAGATAATGAAACATTGTAGAGTTTTGGATCCCATGCTGATTTGGAAATGAAATGCATGTAATTGGCATTGTTCCAAGCACTAAATTTGACCAAGGAAGAGGCACCATGGGCGCTTGACTGCAAAATGATCTTTGGGGCTAAATAATTTAGCATTTAAAACTACCCCATATCTAATTTAGCCAAGAGCGTTGCTCCAAACTAAATTTAATTATGAAAACAAAAACAAGAACATAAAAACTATGTACAAAACAAAAAAATCATACATGCTCCAAGTGGAAACATGCAGAGTATGCACATCGAATTCTTCTGCTGAAAACAAACCTACCTACTCTACTCTAACCAAAGGTAAAGGAGGCTAAAAAACCATTGAAACTAGCAGGGAGAAGTAGCTACCTTTCCTCACAAATCAGGACCATGTGACTAATTTAACACTAAACATGGCCAATAATGAGAGTGAAAAACTAACTATAAGTTGGTTATTTACCCTATTCATCAAGGTATCAACTAGAAACAAAAAAAAAACCACTTTTAGTTATTCTTTATTTGTATTCGAGAGGCATTGCAGTTGATCCTTAGTAGTTTGAAGCTCTTCCTCATGCTTTGGAATAAGCATGACTGGTGGCAAATTTTATTTTGACTCCAAACTAGCCAGGTATCTAATTGGGCATGATTTGATCCCTGAAATTTACCCATTTCCATGAAGCTCAAATCTATGAATGGAGTCATCCTGCAGAATTTCTTGGAGAAGGTGACTATTTTCATGCTGATATAAATCTTGGTATTCATCTACATATAACTCATCCTCTCCCATGATGAATGATTTGGCATTGTTTTCATCATCTTCTTTCTTCTTTTCATCATCCACCATGAAGTTTGAAAGATAAAACTCATCCATTTTTTCTTCACGAGGAATGATGTGGGCAGCAGACTCTTTATGTTGGAAGATAGGCTATGAGACAAAAAAGTGGAAATTTCAATGGGCTCTCCATTGCCAATGGAATCCTCCAAATATGATAAGAAATCAGCCTCTTTATTTGTCCAACTATGCCAAGGATTCTACCTCCTCGAAGATGGCTTTTGATTTTTCAGCTAGTTCACCATGGGTCTCCTCATCCTCAAACATAAAGTTTGAGAGCTCAAACTCATCCAGAAAATCAGATTCTTAGAAGGATGAAGTGGAAAAGAATCTAAAATTTCCTTTGTCAAATGCTCTTCACTCAAAACATCAAGATCTGTTTTTTCTTTCTCCATGACATGAAGGCCCTTGTGATAGGTTATTGAATGTTAAGATGTTCTTGGTGGATCAATGCAGCCTTTAAAAAGTGAAACAATCTCTAAAAACATAAGACAATGGGGATAATTGCATTCTATTGAAACATCTTGCACACTCTTTGCTAATTCATGTGGGAATAGAACACCAGCTTCCATGAATATAATGCCATCATGCACACTACACTTAGAGCATAAGGACTGATAATCATCTTCTTCTTAAACTTGTTCCTTTAAAAAATCAATCTACGCCTTGTGTTCTTCAACCCCAACCTCTTTTGAAGGTCTAGTCATTAGTGGCATTTGGCTGAATTGAAACTTGGTAGCCCAATTCTTCAAATTTATGACAAGTTCTTCTCTACTAGGCTCTTTAATTTTCTTCTCTCCTTGACTAATTTTCTAATTCCTTTCTTCCCAAAATGGGTTTGGGAATGAAAGAGAAGGTGCGGGTTGGGTATCAACTAAAATTTCCAATGTTTTTGGTGAAGGGGAAGGTCTTACACTTTCCTATGGAGGGGATCAAGTTTTGGAAGTGTTATCTTGCAAATGTGTAAAGGGGAAAATTGCAAGATTTCAAGCAACACAACTTTCTCCTATCTCAAAGTTTCCATGTTTTGATCATACTTAGGTAACTCAAAATAAGCCAAATTTTGAAGTTTGATCACTTCTTACAAGATGTGGATAGGTGATTTAGGAGAGTCTTTTCATCCCCCCAGGTGATTTTTAGGATTTTCTCAAGGATAACATCTTCTGGCCAAATCAGGGAAGGCTATCAAGAATAGCTGAAGCCTCAAAACACATTTCAAGATTTTTCAGGGATCAAATGGTAGAATCAAGTATTGGAACCCCCACCATTGGATTCCCTAGACGGGCATCATTTCCAATCAAATTCATAAAGGTTTCACAAGAAAATTCCACTTGAAGCTCAAGATATTCGCTCTGCAAGTATTTCTCTCCCAAAGGCCATTTTTGGGACTTAGCCAATTTCAAAATCGAGTCATTCCAACGCATTGCGGGCCTGTGGAAGATTTGGTCCCACGCATCTTAGTTCATTTGGGGCACTTAGGACCTAAAATACTGATCTCCCGATTGCCAATCAAATCCCACCACGTGTCCTTACTAGACCGGAGCAGCGGGCCCGTGGAAGAAATCAAGATTTCGAGCCTTTTTAGCGAAAATGGTCACAATGTTCAAAGGATAGCCACTTCCTTACAACCCGCATTAAATTAGAACATGCCACATGTCCTTGGGCAGCGGGTCATCAGAAGAAATTTAAATTTTGAGTTTTTTCCCAAAAAGGATTGAAATGTTCAGAAAAGAGCTGCGACTCTGTAGCCCATCAGATCATGCCACATGTCCTCGCCAGATCGGAGCAGTGGGCCCGCGGAAGAAATCAAGATTTCGAGCCATTTTCAAAAATTGGTTAGAATGTTTAGAATTACATGGTGACCCTATATCCATTCAAAGCGTGCCACGTGTCCTTGCCAGATCGAAGCTGCAGGCCCATGGAGGAATTTAATATTTTGAGCCCTTTTTCAAAAAAGGGTCACAATGCTTACAATCGAGTTGTGACTCTGTTCCCAATGAAATTATGCCACGTGTCCATCTCTAAAATCCAAGGTAGGGCCATGAAACAAGTCGTGCCAAAGTGCCAAATATCCCAAAATCACAAAAATGAAAAAAATGTTTCCCCCGACTCTACTCCAATGTTCTCCTGCCACATTGATGGCCCAATTTCAAAGAAGTTAGGGCAAAGGATCGAACGGTTCATATACAAACTAGAAAATTGAAATATAAAACACATTTTTACATGTAGAAACTCTTTTTTAGTCTCATCAGAAGAATTTTCTTTGCATCAGAGGAATCTGGAAGAGGGGGAATGATAAAATTTGTTTATAATGGCTTTGGGTTGAATGATTTAATGGTTTTTTGAAGTCTTTGTGAGGGGGCAATCAAATTTGGAAACTGGAAGCACATTTTTGCGAACAGAGGACAAAAAATGATTGTTAGTCTTCTTTTATTCTCCTCCTCTGTCATTTTTTCTTCTATTCCCACTCATTGTACAAGTTTCAACTCTGAGATCAATAAAAAAGGAAGGAATTTTATGTCCCCTCGATGGAAAAATTGATTGGTGCTTTGTGACCAACGTGTTTTATTCTGTCTTGTGCTCAGAAATTGCAAATTTGTCTTTCTTCTATTAATTAATGCATGTAATGAAACTTCCAGTTGATGTGTGTGGGCATCTGACACTCTACCCACAACATTGAATTCCCCCTCCTTCATTCTCACTCCCTCCCCTTTCTCAGATTGATTTTTGCTATAACAAGGAGTTGCTATTATTGCCATAGGGACAATGGAGTGTTCCTGTGGATCTCTGGTTGAAAAACCACCATAAATCCACTTTGGTTTTACATGCTAAACAATGGGAGCTGCACCATTCAAATGTAGAGGGACTTAGATTCCCATAGCACTGGCCATGAAATCCACAAATTTTCTCACCAACAGTTTTTGGCTCCACCGTGGGGTAGAGTTGCAGCATCTGCACCCAAAAATGACCACAAGGTTTTTAAAATATCATTAAGTTTTCCTTTGAAGTCTGAAATTCCTTGTGATCTAAAAATACAAAAAGATTCAAATAGAAGAGTTCTGCAAATTGAGCAGCCATATGAACTGCATGGATGTAACTCAAAATTCTTGCAAATCCTTCTAGAAAACCTTCTTTGCTCTGTCATATCCAGAGGAAATCATTTCAGACTTGAAATAGGTTACTTGGCATATTTGGCAGAGTGTAAATCATCTCACCATTGCTACAAAATTATGGGCTATGAAAAAGAAGACAAAGAGAAATTCCAGCACCTCTAGAGAAGATAATAAACTTTCAAGCTGGCTGATAGAAGGTATACTCACCAGCTGAGGGTAAAGGAGGAGTGATTGACCCTACTTTTGAGGATTTGCAGAGAGAAGAAGTAGAGGTTATAGCTCAGTTTGATAGAGAGGAAGAGATTAGAGCTCAACTTGAAGAAATTGCAAGACTCCAAGCTGCAGCAAAGGAGAGAGAGGTAGCCTTAGCTGACCAAGAAACCATAAATAGAAATAGAATGGGTGACTATGAATGTGAAGTACGTAGGCCTATTGTGCCATGGGGAGGAAACACAGGCCCACTTTCCCTCCAACAACCTCTTCATGATCTGCTAAGAGGCTCTAGAAAGAATTTTCCCAAATTCAGGGGAGATGGTTCTCAACTCCCTAAAGAACATGTAGCAACATTCATCACTACTTGTGGTGTATTAGGAGTTGAGAATGAAGATGTGTCAGTCAAACTATTTGTGGAATCACTTCAGGAAAAGGCTTCTGAATGGTTTTACATGCTTTTTACAAGGTTTATTATTGGTTGGGAAGATATTAGAAGAACATTTGAAAATAGATTCAAGAGCACTGAATATGGTCAAGAGCTGCTAGTGAAATTAGTCCAAATAAAGAAAGAAAGCTCTAAATCCATGAGGGACTTTGTAGCAAGGTTTGACAGATTGATAAGAAGAGTCCTTGAAGATGTGCTACCTCCTGAGAATAATCTGAGAAGATTCTTCATCAGTGCCTTACCATCAGAAGTCTGGTTTCTTCCTCAGAAGAGCCCAACCAAACACAATGAGGGAAGCTCAAGACTTTTCCATTGAAAATAATGATGACTTAATCCTCTCTGGAAAGGTGAAAGGCCCAAATGGGAAGTAGAAGGGTCAGAGTTTAGCTTTAGTAACTACAGATCCTATGTTCCATAAAATGGAAAATGATCTGGTTACCTTGAAGAAATAGTTGTCTCAAATGACAATGAGAAATGCTCCAAGGAGGCCAAACTTCCTTGATAGGAAAATAATTGCACCACCTCCTCGCCAACTTTCCCTTGAAATACCTCCTGTCAATGCTAACTGTGACACTAGAGAATCAAGAGAGGATGCTAAAATTGATGAAATTGAAGGAGAAATATCATAGGATTACAAAGGCTACCTCAAAATTGAAGAATTTGATATACACAATGGCTTGTTTGATTTTTTGGATGATGGGGAAGAAGAAGAGGAAGCCCTAAGCTTCTCATGTGTTTTCTTCACTTGAGTTCAATCCAAGAAATATGCTATACCCTCTGTGGCTCAAGAGGAAAAGAAACCTAAAGAATATCCCACTCCAGTAGCCACACAAAACAAGATCATCAGTAGAGGCTCACCATTACCACCCTCAATAGATTCAGCCAAAATGAAACCAGGCCAAATGGTTGTTAGAGATCAGGCTGTTATATCTAGTAAGTCACCTTTTCCTTCTTCTAGCTCACAAGTTATTAAAAACACTCCTCCATCTAATGAAGTCTATCCTAAGTTAGCTAAAATTTAGACCATAGCTTCACCTTCACCTCCTTCTAAGCTCATGGCCTCACCCTCAGAAGACAATCTAATTTCCAAGTCAACCAAAGTTCCTCAAAGACCCTTACCATGTAAACCTTCCCTCACTCCAGGAACTTCCCCCTCATCCAAAATTGTCCCATTTGATTTTGTGGAACATGCAAGTAAGACCAAAGTGCATCTCTCAGAGATTGAATACTCGCAAACACACCCTACTCAGTTTGATAGACTAATCAATATTGTTCGGAGCAACATTTCTATACCCTCAAGTTCTAATTCTAAAGGTCTTCTCCCAACACCATCTACACCACCTGCTCAAAACATGCTGGCCCTAAGTGCTTCCAAAATAGATAAGGTGGAACCCTTCTACTTATCTCTTCTCATGAATGGTTTTGAGCTTAACAATTACATCATTGACTCCAGAGATTCTGATAACGTAATGCCACTCAAAGTTGCCAATGCTGTCTACCTGACACTAACCAGAGTAAACAGATCTTGTTACTCAATGGAATCTAAGCAAGTACCGCTATTAAAAAGGATAAAAGATGCACTAGTGGATTTGGCTAAATACCTTGATAAGAAAGTACTTATAACCATCTTAGTGGCAGACATTCCAGCATCTTTTGGCATGCTCTTGAGTAGAAGTTTTTGTAGAGACCTTGGTGGAGAGATAAATATGGATTGGACCTCTGCAACTATTCCAGTAAAGGGTGAGATGAAGAAGCTACTTCCGGTAAGAAAAATGAAGTTTACAGTAAGAAGTTCCCATGACCCAGGAGCTAATATCCTCTTTCAAGATTGTGGATTAGGAAACTATTTCCTTACTTCACAACGAGAAGAATACTTTCCAGTTTCCTCAGAATCAAAGAAAGATCAAGTCTAGACTATGGAGTTTGATGGAAGCCATTCCAAAGTAGGCTCAGGGGCTGGTGTTGTGTTGTACTCTCCTTCTAATGTGATGCATCATTTTACATACAAACTGCAGTTTGACAACACCAAAAATACAACAGAATATGAATCTCTCCTCTTGGGCATAAGTGTAGCAAAAGACATGGGAATAAAAAATATGATATGCCTTGGTGATGTAGAAGTGATAGTGAAGAAATTCCACCAGCAATACCGGGTGAAGAACCCAAGGCTCGAGCATTACAGGAATAGAGTGTGGGATTGCATTGAATTCTTTGATGCATTCTCTGTTGAAGCCATCCCAAGACAACAAAATGAAAGAGTTGATTCTCTTACAGTATCAACATCCCTATTGACTCCTCATCCTTCTTTTGGCAAGGAAAAAATAACCATTGAGATGGTTTTCATATCAAGTTTACCTGATAACACAGATCACTGGTAAGTTTTCAATGACGAAAATCAGATTATAACCTTCTTGGAGCAAAGAGACAACGTTAATAATCTCTTCTTTGAGGGAAGTGTTAATCCACATAGAGAAGCTATGGCTGAAGAAGCATCAAATGTAATTTAAAGAGTGGATTATGAAGGCATGATCAAATTAAAAGGTAACAAGATCCCCAAAGGTCTAGTCTCTCTAGAGGACCTGTTTGACAAACATGATAGATTTATTCGTGAAAAAGAAAAGCTATCTTCTCGTTGTCCATCTGATTTTGACAAGGAAAACATTGGGACCTCTAAAGATACAAGGATGGTCAACATTGGAAAATGTTGCTCACCTGAAGAGAAAAGGAAGTGTGTTGCTTTGCTTAAAAAGTACTTTGTTGTGCTAGCATACTCTTATGACGAGCTCAAATATTTTCAAGTGAAGGAATTTCATCATTCAATTCCTCTAAAGTAGGATGCTAATCCCTTCAGGCAGAAGCAAAGATCCTATGATCCAAATATTGCTGATGTTATCAAGGAAGAAGTGAACAAGATGCTGAATGCTAGAATCGTTTTCCCCATTCACCACTCAACGTGGGTGGCCAACATTGTACCAGTTAGAAAGAAAAATGGGGAGATCAGAATATGTGTAGATTTCAAAAATCTGAATCAGGCATCTCTCAAGGACAATTACCCTCTTTCGATCATGGATCATATCCTACAAGAAGTTACTAGATCTGAGTTTCTCTCTTTGCTTGATGGCTTCTCAGGGTATACTCAAATTAAAGTGGCTGAAGAAGATTGTAGCAAGATGGCTTTCACAACTCCTTGGGGCACTTTTGCTTATAGCAAGATGTCTTTTGGCCTGATCAATGCATGAACCACCTTCCAAAGAGCCATAGACATGGCTTTCAAAGACTCAAGCATTGCATTTTCATATGCCTTGATGACTTAACTGTGTTTTCAAAGAAGAGAAGTGAGCATATTTTCCACTTGGAGTAGATTCTTGCAAGATGTAGAAAACATGGCATTTATCTAAATCCCAAGAAGTGTATCTTTGGAGTCACAGAAGGCAAGCTGTTGGGACACATTGTGAATAAGCATGGAGCACATATTGACCATGAGAGGGTAAGTTCTATTCAAGCACTATCTCTTCCCACCAGCAAGAAAGGAGTGCACTCATTCTTTGGGAAGGTAAATTTTCTTCACTGCTTTGTCCCCAAATTTACTGAACTAACAAAGCATATCACCTCTATGATGAAGCCTCAAACAAGTTTCAAATGGAGTAGTGAAGGAAAATCAGCATTTGAAGAAATCAAGAAGGCCATTGCCAAAGCTTCAATGCTGGTATCTCCAGATTTCAACAAGGAATTCATCATGTACTATTATGCCTCAGAGCACACTCTTTCTATTGTCCTTGCTCAAAAGAATGATGAAGGATTGGAAGCACCTATTGCTTTCATGAGCTGCCCTTTGAAGAAGCATGAACTAAATTACAGTCAATTGGAGAAGCATGCATACACAGTGGTCAAGGCCGTGAAGATTTTCAGATTTTACATAATCAACTCTTACACCGTGGTGATGGTCCCTAGAAGTGCACTCAAGTCCATTTTGACACAACAAGATCCCGGAGCCAAAAGAGGAAATTGGATTGCAAGGATCCAAGAGTATGACCTGGAGATTAAGCCCTCTAATCTGGTTGGAGGAAATGGTTTGTGCAACTTGATTTTTGAAGATGAATCTCTCAAAGTTCATCTTAGAGAAAGAGATGACACTTGCCCAACCTGCTCATAATATTTCCCACAAGTTCTCTTTGTGAACATTACAGAGGAATGGTATGCAAACATTGCTTTCTTTCTTACCTATGGGGACTAACCTCCTCATTTAGATTACAAGTAGTGAAGAAATCTAAAGCTGAAAGCAACAAAATATGTGATTTGGAATCATGCACTCTACAAGAAAGGGATAGATGGTTGTTTTCTCAAGTGTGTTGACAAGGAAAAACAAGAAAAACTCCTCAAATACTATCATGATCAAGCTTGTGGTGGACACTTTTCAGCCATGGTGACTACCCACAAAGTTCTCAAAGGTAGGTACTATTGGCCTCCTCTCCTTGCTGATGTACAGAACTGGGTTTCTAAATGAAAAGCATGCTAGTGATTTATTGGAAAGTCTCAGCTAGCTACCTTGCCACTCAAACCCGTGGTGATTGAAGAACCATTTCAACAATGGGGGCTGGAATTTATCAGTGTTCTAAACCCTCATTCAAGTGCAGGGCACTCCTATGTGCTCACTGCCATAGATTACTTCATTAAGTGGGTGGAGGCCGTTCCAACCAAATAGACTAGCTCTGAAGTTATCTGCAATTTCATAAAAGAGAATATCATTGTTTGTTTTGGAGTTCCTAAGAAGATTGTAGTAGATAACGCTACTTATTTCTCTTCGAAGGAATTAATAGTATTTTGTTATGGCTTTGGGATTTCTCTTGCTCATTCTTTTGACTACTATCCTCAAGGGAATGGTCAAGCTGAGTTAAGCAACAAAAATATTGTGACCATTATTTGCAAGCTTGTTGATGAGAATCAGAAGAATTGGCCCAAAAATTAAATGATGCATTTTGGGCTTATAGGATCACTCCTAAGAAGGCAATATGCATGTCACCTTTTCAGCTGCTATATGGAGTTAAAGAAAAAATTACTATTACAATTGAAATGCCAGCTCTCAAGCTGATTTAAACAGTGGAAGACAACCAATATAGAGATTCAATTAACAAGAGGATCCTTTTCCTTGAGAAGTTAGAAGAGAGCAGATCCCAGGTAGTGGACAGAATCAAAGAATATCATCTAAAAGTGAAGAAAATATTTGACAAAAGAGCCAAAGCAAGGGAGTTTAGAGCTAGAGATTTGGTCCTACTTTGGGACAAGAGGAGAGAGCCAAAGGGCAGTCATGGTAAGTTAGATTCTTTGTGGTTAGGTCCATTTCAAATTCAGGAAGCTTATGGTGAGAATTCCTTTCTCTTATCATACATGGATGGAACTCCATTAGGATTTCCTAGAAGTGGGCAATATTTGAAGCTATACCATCAGTGAAAGCAAGTTGTCCCTCACCATGTACCATAGTTTTTTTGTTTCCCCTTTTTGGTTTGTTGTGTTTTCCCCTCCTTCCTTCTTCCTTTCTTCAATATTGTACATGACTCTACAAGGCCCAATGGATAAGGCACTGGTAAACATCATATGTTTTTAAACTTGTGATTTTGGATCCTTACACCATGTCTTCACCCTTCTCAATCCATGCTATGTCCCCAAGCTAGAGCTAGTTGTTTTCTTGTAAATGTGTAAAGGGGAAAATTGGAAGTTTTCAAGCAAGACAACTTTCTCCTATCTCAAAGTTTCCATGTTTTGATCATACTTAGGTACTCCAAGCCAAATTCAAAAGTCTGATCACTTCTTACAGGATCTAGATAGGTGATTTAGGAGAGTCTTTTCATCCCCCTAGGTGATTTGTAGGATTTTCTCAAGGATAACATCTTCTGGCCAAATCAGGGAAGGCTATCAAGAATAGGTGAAGCCTCAAAGCACATTTCAGGATTTTTCAGGGATCAAATGGTAGAATCAAGTCTTGGAACCCCCACCATTGGATTTAGAGCATCATTTCCAATCAAATTCATATAAGGTTTCAGAGGAAAATTCCACTTGAAGCTTAAGATATTCACTCTGCAAGTTTTTCCCTCCCAAAGGCCATTTTTAGGACTTAGCCAATTTCAAACTCGATTCATTCCAATGCATTACGGGCCCCCGGAATTTTTTTTCCCATGCATCCTAATTCATTTAAGAAACTTGGGACCCAAAATACCAATCTCCTGACATCCAATCAAATCCCGCCACGTGTCCTCGCTAGACCAGAGCAGCGAAGAAATCAAGATTTCAAGCCTTTTTGGTGAAAATGGTAACAATGTTCAAAGGTTAGCCACTTCCCTGCAGCCTATAGTCAATTAGAACATGCCATGTGTCCTCAGGGCAGTGGGTCATCAGAAGAAATTTAAATTTTGAGTTTTTTCCCAAAAAGGATTGAAATGTTTAGAAAAGAGCCGCGACCCCGTAGCTAATCAAATCACACCACATGTCCTCACTAGATTGGAGCAGCAGGCCCATGAAAGAAATTAAGATTTCGAGATATTTTCCAAAAATGGTTAGAATGTTCATAATTACATGGTGACCCCGTATCTAGTCAAAGCGCACCATGTGTCCTTGCCAGATCGGAGCAGCGGGCCGACGAAGGAATTTAATATTTTGAGCCCTTTTTCAAAAAAGGGTCACAATGCTCAGAATCAAGTCGTGACTCTATTCCCAATGAAATTATATCACGTGTCCATCTCTAAAATGCAAGGCAGGTTTGTGGACCAAATTGTGCCAAAGTGCCAAATCTCCCAAAATCGTGAAAACGCAAAAAAGTTTCCCCCGACTCCACTCTAATGTTCTCCTACCACGTGGATGGCTCGAATTCAAAGAAATTAGGGCAAACGATCAAACGGTTCATATGCGAACTAGCAAATTGAAATATAAAACACATTTTTGCACACAGAAAATCTTTTTCGGGCTCTTCAGAAGTGTTTTCTTTGCAGAAGAGGAATCTGGAAGAGGGGAAATGATCAAATTTGTTTGTAACAGCTGTTGGTCGAACGATTTGATGTTTTTTTAAAGTCTTTATAAGGGGGCAATCGAATTTGGAAACTGGAAGCATTCGTTTTTGTGAACAGAGGAAAAAAAATGAATGTTAGTCTTCTATTCTCCTCCTCTTTATTTTTTCATCTATTCCCACTTGTTGTACAAGTTTCAACTTTGAGATCAATAAAAAAGGAAGGAATTTTATGTCCCCTCGATGGAAAAATTTATTGGTGCTTTGTGACTAGCGTTTTTTATTTTGTCTTGTGCTCAGAAATTGCAATTTTTTCTTTCTTCTATTAATTAATGCATGTAATGAAACTTCCAATTGATGTGTGTGCACATCTAACACTCTACCCACAACATTGATTTCCCCCTCCTTCATTCTCACTCCCTCCCCTTTCTCAGATCGATTTCTGCTATAGCAAGGAGTTGCTATTATTGCCATAAGGACAGTGGAGTGTTATTGTGGATCTCTGGTTGAAAAAACCACCATAAATCCACTTTGGTTTTACATGCTAAACAATGGGATCTGCACCATTCAAATGTAGAGGGACTTAGATTCCCATGGCGTTGGCCATGAAATCCACAAATTTTTCCACAAGACAAATTTTCTCACCAACAGGAAGTTAAAAGGGAAGAAAATTGAAGATGTGGTGGAAGGGAAGAAGATGGAGAAATGGAATTCTCAATAGGGGTAGCAGGTAGAAAGCTTGAAATATGAAACTTGGTCTAAGATGGTGTAGATTTGGGAAAAGGAAAAAGAGGGCTATGAGATGATAGTGTAGGAATTCCCCATTGACGGGTCGCCTAGTACTAAATTCACGAGTGTCCATCATTTTAACCCACTATGTAACTTGAGTCACTACTTTGATTATAAATTATAGCTTTTGTTGAGGATTGAAATTATTTGGTATAGGACCAAACCTCCGGTAAGGAATTATGAAACTAATATGGGTTTCCTTCATTGTTTTATCAATCCTTATCAGAACGAAGAACCATGCTCACATCAAAATCTTGACTCTTTCTCTGTAAATCATCATGCTTGGGTATAGGATGACATCCAAAATCTGCATACTTTACTCTTGAACAACTCCATAGTTTGGTGGATGACCAAAATAAATTACATTTGGCTCATAGGGGTATGAATATTTATTTTGAATTTTCTCATAAGGATGATTTAGAGGTAGATTTTGAAAATGTAGAGATGGAGTGAGCTAATTTTGCTGTAAGTGAGAATTTCATGGTGGAAAATAATTTGTGATTGCACAACTTCATGAATGAAGAAAATGGAAAGAAAAATGGATGGAAATGGATGGAAAGAAAAGAGAAGGGTGTGCAAACTCAAAAAATGGGTTGTTTGGATCAGTGGAGTCACCAGATGTGCTTGAACATGCCTCCAAAGGCTGAAATCTCACCAAGAGCACAACAAACTTGATGAATAAAGTGGTAAGGTGCTTAAAACCTGTCCCACTGGGCATGCCAAAAATGTTATAAAAAAAAAGTAACACCTTATGATTATCTAATAACAAATCCCTAATTGTTGCTAACATGGGACAATCCCTCAAGTTGTGGAACTTGTTACTTGTGATGGACCTCCAGAGAAGGCCAATTTCCTCTACCTAATCTAATGCTAAAACCACTCCTAGAAGGAAAATTTAGCTAACTAATCCTAGACTAACCATTCCAAAGGACCAGGGAGAGAGAGAGGGTTAGAAGATGGATAAAAGGGAAATCCTAAGCTAAAAGGTGGTGATAACACCAGAAAAGGGGTGAGAGCCCTCCAAAAGGGGAAGAAAAGGGAGAAAACATGGGAAAGAGGAAGAAAGGTGTGCCATAGACAAGAACCATGTGGACTGAACCTTGCTTCACATTGACAACATAGAAAGATGGGACCCACAAGTAGAAGATATATACAACATGCCAAAATATAATAGAAAGGAAAGAAATGCAAATAAAATGAGCTAGGGAAGATGAATGTGCCACAAAACAATTTCTATATTGCTCAAAGTATGAAAAATTCTATTATAGTCATGGCTGAAGGTGAGATTACATTATAGAGACCAAGTTAGAGGTCTAGAACTTGTGAGCAGTCGACTGCCATTTTGACATAGTTTCGTTACAACGAAGAGCCCTTTTTTTTACATAAGTTCCAATTACATATATAGAAGAAGGAATAAGAGAGAGAGAAGGAAGGAGATAATATTTTATCTTATCATGATTAAAAGATATCTATCCTTCCCAATAACATGGCTTATCAAGTGTGTTCCCCAAGTCTTTTTTGATTCTATAAGAAAGAAAACCCTCATACTTCATTAATTAAGTGGTTGAGCCATCTGAAACTATTCCTTATTAGAAAAAACCATTTCTCCTCCCTTTTAACCTTTAATTCATACCAAAATCTGATTCTCATGATGATAAATTGGAGTGCTCGAGGAAAGCTTTCGAATGAGACTGATTTTGTTTGATTTGGTGTATGGAATTGAAATATATCATCATTTAAATATTTACATGTCGGTATGCACATGAATTTGACACGTGGAAACCTATGATTGGTTCAGGGATAGGCCTTTTCTAATGTGTGTATTACTTACCTTCCTTTTCCCTTCTCCTTGCCTTCTATGGCTTTATGAAATATGGGTCGATAAAACAATGTCATGTTTCTTCGTACTAACAGGTTGTCCTCTGCTCCCTTTTTTCCTCTTTTGAAATGTGATCCAATGAGAAGGCTCCACATTTATTTTTCATTGTCAGACTCTTGTGAAAAATGGACTAATGAGAGGGCTCCACACTTCTTTACACTTTGCCCTTTAACTGACCATTACAAATTGTGATCCACCAGAAAAGATCCACACACTTAAGAAGTCAAAACTAAATTTGATTTCTACCTCTGATAACATGCCATTATACAATCAACTTAAGTTTGGCAACCTATACATTTCTTGCAATGTTAGGATATGTAAGACTTTCCTTTATGCCTTGACATGTATCAGAAACTCACTATAATTTATATCTAATGTAAAAATATCCCACTTTCAAATTTGGCCACAATGATTACAAAAAATCAAGAAGACTTAGAAAATATGTGGCCTAATAACATTCCATTTGTCACCACTTAATCACAGTAGTCTGACTTTGGTTGACCCAATGGAACCATATGAATTCCCCATTAACTATGGAGACTAGGATATGTAGTGTGAGATCAGTAATATTAGGTTGATTTTAGATATGGCTCCATGTTTCCTCTTATGATTCCTTCGATGTGTGCCATATGATCCTCTAATCTTGATCCAATGTATCACAGACCTTAATATTTTTTTGCACCTCTAACAACATGCCATTATATAAACTTAAGTTTCATGGGTTTCCATAATATTTTTCTTGTAGGATATAAAATAGGAACCTGTCAATGCTTTAAAACTGTAAAGAAACTCGCTACAATGGGTTGCAAAAAAAATGCAAGAAGAAAAATTCTTGTGGTTAATGAACATCATTGCACATGGCCAGATTAGTATCACAAATTATGTAAATGAGATGGATCCCTTTGTGATTGATAGGTGACATGTCAAGGAATAATTACGTGCAAGGAATGTTTTGCAAGCCACCTCCCTGTATCCTAGCTAGAAGGTGATGGAACTATGGTGAGAGAGAAAAATTCATGGATGGATGATGACATCTTACTTACTAGAAATGTGAAATGGTAACATATGTTCATCATTGAACATGATACGATCAATCCTTTTAAGAAATTACTTACTGTTGAATCAAAATTTGGACCACATAAACTAGGGTTATGAAGTTAATGAATTCCACTTACATAAGGAATCAAACAACACCCAATGAACCATGTCTGGCGTCCTCCTAGGCATCACTACTTTGGAAGCACACCCTCTTTATCCTTAGTATATTTAATCATCTCAAACTTTCCTCATATAATCCAATAGGGCATAGGAAAATTATCTAGAATTCATAGGTCATGGGATAGTAACTCTTTTAAAGATGTAGGAGGACAAGTGTAGACGAGTAGTGACTATCAAGGGAGTAGCCATCAGATCAAGACTCATAGGAGTAACACAAACAACTAGGATGTGATGGGTACGAACTTGCATAATATCAACAAGACATAGGGGGGATTAAGACTTAGGAAACCTATGTAGTTTCCTAGGGCGCCAACAGTTAGGGGTATCTAAATTCTAATATTTTTGTTATAAGTTATTTAAATATAAATATTTAAAAAATTAGTTAAAGATTCAATATTAGTTCGATATTAATTTACTCATTTAATGATAATATTACATAGTAACATATGTAAACGATAAATAGTTGGGACTGTGAAAATGGCTAGAACTTGAATTTTCTGGTGTCACAAAGTTGTCATTGATAGTCAATTTTGGTTTCCTGTATGTCGTTGTATGATCAAAAAATTCACTTATAAGCTGCAAAGAGATAATGACCTACAAAAATATCAAACTACATAAAATTCCAAAAAGAAAAGATCCAATATGGGGAGTCATAATGACCCCAATAGTCACTTGAATGAGTGAACTTTGAACTGAGCACTTCCCTACATCTCAGAATCATTATAGTTTTTGTATGTGTGTGATAGAATTGTGCCTTAGGAATCCTTGTGTAAGTCCACATGATAGTAGGTGATAGTTATATGTACCAATGTAAATAGATGTTTTTTGGACCCCTAAATTAACTAAGTACCTAAGGCCTGAAGCTTTGTGGTGTGTGGAAGTAGGGCGTGAAGGCACGCACAAAATTAGTTCTTAGGGATGCTTGAAGGTTCACGCTCATGCAGGATAGATTTAGGACTTAGTGAGTTATAGAAAGTGGGTAAGGATGCATTTAGGGAATGGGTGGAAAAGTGACCAGATATAGTTATAAATAAGCTATGGATACTTACAACTCAAGAAAAGGATATTCCAGGGAATTAATATGTTTATCTTGAAAGGATAAAAACTTGAGTTTGTTATGGATGAGATGACTCTTGCATGCTAAGGATACTCGATTAACGATGACCATGATGACATTTGGCATCTTCTTGAGTAGTGGTTGGGTGATCATGGGAGATTCCGTCAGGCCTTCCTTTGTAATGATGAGCGGTTCGAAGAGATTCCTTCGATTTCCTCTTTATGAATGGTCTTGCACAATATTAGGTGGTGGTTTGAGTGGGTGTACGAGAGAGAGGGAGAGACAGAGATAGCTATTGGAAATGTGTAATAAGTAATTGTAAGCTCTGTAGGGAAGTAATAATAGAGAGCATGTTGATGCTCTGCTACTGTAAATATCTCCATACATGGAAATCTTTTGATGTAATCTTGGCTACTATAATATGATAAATGAATATAATGGAATGATTCTGAAGCATCCATGTGATGGATCTTGATCTGTGCATTTTATTTTATGTTCATGGGTGTAATACTAGTTTTTTTTATGTTAATCATGATTTAGTTCTACTTCCATTGTAGTATGACCATGTTATTCTTTGTTCTGGTGCATTAGACTAGGATTTAGTGCTTAAATATTAATTCCAAAAATGGGTGTGTTCATTCTTTGTTTGTGCAAAAAACCCCTTATTAAGGAAGAACATTATCATGAAGCTCACATAAAGGATAGGTTGGGTGCCTACACGTGCCTCAGGTGAGATTCTAGGTCAATTTGGATGATGTGCTAACATGTTTGAGGTTGATTGATGAAGCAAGAGGTAAATAGAGACTACATTTTGGTTCCGTTGTCGGGACCTCTTTTCAAAGTTGTTTTGAGAATTCTATGTGATGATAGAGGGCTTGACCTTGGAAAATTTTGAAGTGTGGCTTAAAAGCACAGAATATGAGTTTACTCAGATATTTAATACTGGATTTGGGTTTGATGCACGTAAATGGGTAGAGGAAAACATGTATCATGAGCTATATGAGACCTTATTTTGTTGCTTTCTAGTGGATTTTTTGATCAGAGAACACTTGACAAAAAGCACACAAGAAGTCCACGCAGGGAAGTAGGTCATATTCAAAGGCACGAATGGATAGGGAGAATGCGTGCGCAGAGAAGAAGTTAAGCTTTCAGGACTTAGCCGTTTTCTCTCATAAAGGTCTATTTTTAGAGATGGCATGCATAGCACACAAATGAGGAAGAGATGTGCACACCACACATTGAATATTTCTAGAGGATTACCTACAAATAACTTTGCATGGACACAGGCCGAAAATAGATATGCTATTTTCAGTTAGCTAGAAGTAGTCTATTGCTATCACACTTGCAAGTGTGGCTAGTTTTGTAAAGGCGTGTGGCTAATAATAGCATGCGACCTATTTTTAGAGTGGATAAGAGGTGAAGGGAAAGTCCCCACCCTTATATATATGTAGTAAACTATGTAATAGAGGGGGATCGATAGAGAGGAGATATATAAAGAGTTATGCTGTTAAATTTGTTACGCGCATAATAATGTTATTGTAGTAAAGCTTCTGTATACTTATTGCATTGAATACAATGGAGGATATTGGTTGAGCCTAAGTGTTAATTCTGTGTATCTGAATCTAATATGTCTTGATCTCATCATGGTTAATAATTAGTTCAGTTTTCCCTTAGGTATAGATCTGGTATGCTCTGTAGAGTGATGTGTTAAGTAATGGAACTATATGTATCTCTTAAGTCTCCATCATGCTAACATCTTGCAACACCAACCCTAAAGAGGGACTTGGTACCTTTACGTGCTTTGGGTGAGTGCTCAGTTTAGGTTGAGTGATGTACTAGTGCGTCTAGGGTATTATTGGATTTGTGTCACTGAATTCTAGGTTGCATCATTAGTTCCATTTTCGGGACCTCTTTTCAGTTGTTTTCAGGATGGTTCGCGATGAAGACATACTGGCTGACCTTAGCAAGTGTTGAAGAATGGATATGTGATTTGGAAGAATAATACACACGGTGACTCAACACTAGATCTAAGTTTAATGGATGCATGTGGGTGGAACATAATCTATATGACAGTATATATGAGAGATTTTTTCGATATATTTTCAGTAGAATTGTACAAGTGGCTAATTTCTTATGCATCTAAGCAGAATTGGAAGTATCACACACTTTATTGGACACAGGAAGAATTCCAGGCCATGTATGATGCTGATCTGATTTGGAATTGAGCTATGGATATGTGGTTCTATGGTGTCTTGAATAGTTATATTTTGGAATACTCAATTTCCACTTATTCATGTCTAGAAGTAGCTGAATTCCAGTTCTTACGATATCCAAGGGGAGCTTACCTATAAGGCATTCCATTGGTGATCAAGATATTGATGGTAAATTTGAATCTAGAGAGTAAACCGATGGCTAACTAAACCTCACCACGCATGGGGGAAGGAATAGGTTTGGTGAAAGATGGCAGACCTAGTGACAGAAAGGTAGAGAGAGGAAAGGTGACTTAAGTATAATGAGGTGCATGAGAGGGAGATAGAGAAGCAGTGTAATGTTATAGAAAGTATGATGTTGAGGAGAGAGATGGTTCATGAATGATTTGAAGCTCACGTAGAAGATGTGGAGCCAGAGCATCAGGAAACCCCCCATATTGAAAAGTATAACAAGGATCTCCCCTTGGTTTCACATAGAGGCACGCCAACAGAGACTACCTAGACCACGGGCGTGCATTTGAATCCACCAGGTAACCTTGCCCTTATATTGGGGTTTTTCAGCATCTAGTACAACAAGAAGTCAACAAGCTAGTTCAAGCAGTGGGAGAGTAGGAGTGAGTCTTATAAGAGGCACACCGATGGTAGCACAAATGAATTTGTTGTTATATGGAAGTACCTTTTCGGGTGTATCATCAGCAAAGAATACAAGTGTGCCAATTTTTGGATTAACTTCTAGGAGTAGTAATGCTTCACAGAATGTCAGGGTTCAATTCATTTCTACTGTTGGGACACAGGGAAGTACATATTATTATCTGACCCCAACTACAAGTTTGGGATCAGGAGGTATAGGTAGCTCTGGTTAAGGTAGATCTGGTGGTTCTGGAGGTAGGGGAAACATAGGAGGTTCTAGATCAGGTGGGCAAGGTCCGCACCAGCCCCAAAATATTTACATGGAAATGTCTCTTCGTCATCCAGAATAGAGGGGCATAGAAGATGTTGCTGAACATGTGCACATGTGTGAAATTTTGTGGCTCACAAAAGGGATCATGACTTTTGAGTGTAGGGAAAGCCAATTTGTCACTATGTTATAAGGGCGCACACACATCTGGTACATAAAGTTTGACCCTGATTAGACTTGCATAGATTATACAGATTTAAAGGATACATTCCTTACAGAGTTTCATATCCCTAAGTTTGAGTAGAAGAGTATAAGTGTGCTCAAGGATATTAAGCAAGGCACTACTGAAAGTGTTAGAGAGTATGATGCACAGTTTAAAATGTTGTTATCAAAGCTCTCTTATGACATACATGCAAGACAACATGCACAATGGTTCGTTGGGGGCTTGATTACCCCTTTTAGGAGGGCATTATCACATAAGATGTATACTGATCCACGTGAAGCACTTGAAGCGTCCTTGTGCGATGAGGTAGTTGGGAGCATAGATACTGGGGTGAGCCTATTTTTAAAGCACACATAACGACAATGGAAAAATAGTTAGAGAAACTATCAGTAAATTTGGCACATGAGATGCGCATAGGGATTTGGTACACATATTGTGAAGTAGAAGGTCACATAAAGGATAGTTTCCCTCGCAGAACAATATGCTCATTGCTGATGGATTGTGAAATATTCCACTTAAACCATGATTCTAGCTGATGCCCATTATTACAACGCATGATAAGGAAGAGCGTTTCAAGATACTATAAAATATGTAGGTCCATGACTCGTGAAATGGAGGACTTCTGGCTGATTGGAAAAATCCATGATGCTATAGATATTGGTGTATGGAAGACAAGAGTTTCAGATAACTCTAAGGGAAAGAATGAGCACCAAGATCGGGAGCACAATCAAGTGCGTTATGATTGGAATGAGGGATATTTTGAAGGAAGTCATGGCAGAGGTCGAGGATACCATGGTGGATTTGAAGGAAGAGGATGTGGTGGTGGAAGAAATGAGTTTCCTCGTAGAACATGTTATATACCTATGGATCTTTTGACCACTATAGGCATGAATGTCCTCAGAATATTACATGTTCTTTCTATGGAAAGAACCATAGATATGAAGAGTTCCCAGACTTATATGGCATCTGAGTAAGCAACATAAACAATAAAACAAAGGTGAATGGATGGTTAGGATACAACATGCTCTAGACAATCAATGGATGCCCAAGATGGGATTAGAATCCGAGGCACTACAAGTGAAGATCACGACCCATGCTGAGGAAACACATGCTAGGGAGGCATTACAACAAAATCCTACCATCACTAAAGATGAGGTTCTTCATGCATGGTACCCAGATGCTGCTTATCAGAAGGAGGTTTATCATAATACCATGGAAGTTGTAAGGAATATTCAGGGTGAGATAAAAATACTTAAAGTAGTAGAATAAAGCATTAGAGACATGGTCCAAATTGATATAGATGACTTGAGAGAAGTGTGTAAAATGTTGTGCTAGGAGAACATCATTCCATTGTTAGGGAGTTGGTTAAAAGGAAACACTTTGTACACAAGTACTGAGACTAAATGACAAATCCTGCATGCAAATATCCCTCCTCATAGCCTAGATTATGACAAGGAAATCACTTTGAATGTTGTTGTGGATGGGTGGCTTTTGATTAATATACCGATTGATACAGGTGTGGAGGTCAATGCTCTTACCTTGGATGCATGGGTACAAATGGGAAGACCCCCATTACAACCATCCTCTAATGTACTATTTATGGCTAATCAAACTAAGGCCACTCCCATAGGATTTTTGAAAGATGCATCCTTACCATACAAGGAACCAAGTTTACATGAGACTTTGAAGTTTTAGCACTGGAAGAATCAGATAGCTTTCCAACTCTATTAGGGTGTCCTTGGTGCTATGCAAATAATGTTGATCTTCGGTTCAACAAGGGCTATATAATTTTTGAAAATAAAGAGGAAAGGGCCATTATCCCTTTAACAGATGGAAAGTCCGTGCCCTATGTTGAGCCCTTAAGTGAAGAAAATCTTAATAGGATTTATGTACATGCCATCTGAGATCTATAGATGATTGAACCAACCAAAGGAGGACTAATTTAGTGGGAGGATGCATAGTCTATTAACAATACTACAAGTGTTGCTTGTGATAACTGGGCTCACATCACTTATGCAGTTGGTAGGGCATGAAGTAAAGAGCATATTCCATTGAGGAAAAAAACTACGTTTTTTCAGGAGGATAGGTAACAAATTGGTACCTTATTATGCAGGAGAAGGGGATCCCATGGTATTCCTATGCGCCATGGAAAAAAAAGGATAGACCCACTAGAGAGAAGAAATATGCTAGCATATACACTACGTGGGACAACAACACGCCGATGGGTGGTCCATAGGGATTATCTTGTCGGATGGAATGAAATTGAGGTTTCTCTTACTACTAGGTTCTTTAGGAGCAATGCACCTACTCAAATATATATTTATCATGGTAATCATCCTGTTCAGCACCATGTTCAGAAGTGTGAGAGACTTTGGATAGAAGGGCAGGAAGATTTACCACCTTCGCTATGGGTGCACCGGTTTTTATTCCACTTTACAAGGATGCACATGTGTTTGGTATGTATATGCAGAACTCCATAGAGAAACTAGAAATTGGCAGAATTTAGTTGCAAGAATGGCCAAGATGTTTGAATTCTTATCTATAAAGCCTTCAATGGAAGAAACATTAAAAGTTATCACGTGCTTAACTATGGGGGAAAATTTCAAGGCTAAATAAATCCTTCAGGAATTATTAGATAAAGAGGACTCAAGAGCGTGTCTAGATAAAGAACCAGAGGCCAATGCAACATTAATTCAATGAGCTTTCCTTGAGAGAGAGAAAGGAAAAATGGTTTACTCAGTGGATGAAGAAGAAGTAGATAATCTGGATGTAAACCATTCAACAAGAATGCGTGAGGTATTGGAAAGTGCAGATAATACCACACGTGCCTATCATGAACCTTGAAGACAAAGCGGGTGAATATTGGAATAGATATTGAGACTAAGGAAGCCATGATTGGAGGCTATTGGTCAGACTTTTAAGTGGAAAAAATCATAGAGTTATTAAGGGATTACCAGGACCTATTTCCTAGGAGGTACCATGAACTTAAAGGTGTGCATGAATCATTAGGGGAAATGAAGATAAAGCTTAAAGAGGGTACATGCACCTAGTTAGAAAGAGACCTTAGAAAATGAACCCCAATTTGCAAAAAAAGGTCAAAGAAGAGATTAATAACATGTTGAAGTCTGGAATCATCAAGCCCCTTGATGATTTAGAATGGGTTATTCCAATGGTGATCAGTATCAAGAAGGATGGATGGATTAGAATATGCATGGAGTACAGGGAGCTAAATGATGCATGTGTAACAGATCCATTCCCTATGCCATTTATTGAGGAAAAAATAGGAGTTGCAGGGTGCAAAATCTATTCATTTACAGATGAATTCTCTAGGTATAATAAGGTTAGGATTGCCTAGGAGGATCAAGAAAAGACTACATTTACTATTGAATGGGCTAGTTTTTCCTATATTGTAATGCCCTTTGGTCTAAAAAATGTGCTTGTTTTATTTTCGTGCATAGTTGTCCAAGCATTCAAATAATTTATCCACAACTTCTTACAAGTATATTTAGATGATTGGACTATTTCACCTGATTCTTAGATGTTTTATTTAAAGTATTGATGAAACAGATAGGGTAACAGCGCGTATAGAGGAATACCTATTCAAATACTGGTTCGATGGGTTGTTGCACGTGTATGACTTCTGAATCCATAGCTGGTTGTGAGAGCTTCCTTTTGGGTAGGAGGAACTACCTGTAATAAAAGCAAGACCACTAGAAGGAATTAAAAAATATGCGCAGTGAGACTACTTAGTCGTATGCTAGATCCAGGAAGTGTGATACTTCCTAGATGGTTGTCAGTCCACTGTTTTTAAACAATTTAATGCGGTAAACACAGTAAATCCTATTGTAGTTCGAAATTATTTAGGTATCTCACTTAAAACACAATAAGAAAGATCTAATCTAACATGCTAGGCTAGAGTAGGATCCAAAGATCAAGTGACTGGTTATGGGTCTCTGCAAGTCTGACAGAGGTCCCAGGAAAATCACAGGTGAATGAGAGTGAGACAAAATTAGGTGGGTAGGTCACTATTCTAGGTTGTATGGGAAAATACAGAGACCAATGCCGGTTAAGGGTGATCGATGACGGTTGGGTGTAACAGGTGCTGGTTATTGTGGAAATTTGAGAATGCCACAGAACGAGCTTTGGGTCTCTTTTGTGATTACACAAAAGACTTTGGTTGGTCAAAATGAGGTATTGGGTGGTTTGGGTAGGATCTAGCGAGGTTTTAATGGGTATATGGAGGGGTGAGTGTTGGAGGAAGTTAATGGGTGGCTAGGTGAACAATAGGTGACAATATAAGGATGGAATGAAATAAACCATAAAAGTATAACATTATACTTACTTGGATCCTGGTCCTGGATGCCTGTGAGTGGGGGATGGAGGTGTTGATGAGAGGTTGAAGGCTGCAGGAGATCACAAATTATAGGAGAGCTTCTGCATGTGACAGGCCGTTGTATTACCAGTCGTTTAACCAACTCATAGACAAGTTGGTGTCATTATAACCAAGGCGGTGTCTAAAGCTGTATGCAAAAGGAGAAAGGAAAATCTTATTCAACAATACTTCTTCTTAAGAAAACATACAAAAATTAAACATACATGAAAAAGAAAAACACAACAACTAAACTACTGAAATAAATATATATTAAATAAACTATGCTAAGAAATAACAAAAAAATCCTCCTCCTTGGGGAAGAGCCACTTTTTGCCATTCTCTTCCCTTTGGATTTGGAAAAACTGTAATTAACTTTTAAAATTGCACTTGTATTGATTCAAAACTGATTTACAAAATATGCCTCCTTTTCCAAATATATGGAAGAGGTATTTATAGACATAACTCCTAGTTTACTTGGTCCACACTCCAAGAACTAACTACCTATTCTTGGAAAATTTATTTAAAGCAATAAATACTAAACAAACTTGTCTACAACAACCCACTTAAGTGGGAGAGTACTTATTCAACATTCCTAATACTATTCCACCATTTGCTCATCCTTGAAACATGGAGAGAAAAAGGAGGAGTGCTAAGTCCATGAATTTGAATTCTTGTTGGAATGCCACATGCATTCATGACTTTGGATTGCCACATGTTTGGATCTATATTCTTGGTTGATGACGTGGAAGCAAAGAGTAGGCTGAATAGTTTGGTACTCCTTTACATTATTTTGGAACAAACCAAAATACTTTCACTAGTTGGGTGTTTCCGTAGCTGCGTGAAAAATTTCCATAGCTGGGCATTTCCGTAGATGTGTGAAGAATTTCCGTAGTTGGGCATTTTTGTAGCTGTGTGAAGAATTTCCATAGCTGCAATCTACAAACTTGGAGTACATTTGTTTATGAGATGTTTTCTACACACTATTTCATTCCAACTTTAGAAGAAATATCAAGAAATAACAACAATTAGATTGCAAATAGATTTCTAAAGAGATGATAAGATAAATCCTATATTCTACCTTAAATATGATATCTGTTATTAAAACTAGATCTAAATTCACTTGAACGATTTATTTTGAGAGAGAGAATAAGAATGTTATGTGGTGATATAATGAGACATATTTTGGTCTCATCATTTCCCCCACACTTAACTTCTTGTATGCCCTCATGCAAGCTACTGATCTTCTTGTAGAATCTGATTTTGTCAATACTTCTGCATCTTTCAAATTGTCTTCTCCTTTTTTCATGATAGTAGCAAACTGAGATTTTAGAAGTAAAATTTTTACTTCTTTTTTATTCATGCTCTCATGAGGTTTTCCGTAGATAATATAGAGATATTTTTCCCACACTTAACTCTTTGTTTCCTCATCATTCTTCCAAATATTTGGAAGAGAGTGAGTCTCCCTCACACTTAGCTTTGTGCATGCCCTCATGCAAACTATTTTTTTTAATTCAGTAGCTTATATATCTCAATTGTTGTAAATTGAAAAAACTTCATCTGCATCATTTTCTTTGTTACTTGACTTGAGCAACAGATAGAGATTTTGAAAATTTTCTCTTTTTTTAATGCTTTCGAGAAGTGAATCTTTTTGTAATTAAAACAACAAATAACAATATTCAAGAATAGAAAATAGAATTTACCATACCATACCATACTTAGTATATATCCTTGCTTTCATCATGTTGTATAACTGTGATTTCCATCTGCAGTTGAAAAAATAAATAGATATGAAGTCAAGGTCATTGCAACATAGAACTTTTTAGAAGAAAATGATTTCATCAACCAAGTCAGCATAAGAGAAGAAGTCATATGAATCCAAGAAAGACTTTGAAGTGCAAATTTTTTATTTTTATTTTTTGGTTTGGGAAAAGTAGCCATTTTCTGGTTTTCAACTTTCCCCATTTTTTTTATTTTTTATTTTTGGTTTGGGAAAAGCAGCCATTTGCTGGTTTTCAACTTTCCCCATTATTTTTTTTTTAGAAGATTAACATTGACTATTGCATATTGGAGGAATTTTTGGTGTTTTCAGAAGTTGGAAAAATGATTTTTTCACAAAAACTGAGACAAAGAGGGTAGCATGGAATGAATCAAGTACTGAAAATGAGGAGTACTAGCAGAATAGTTGCATGCATCATAAGATATATTTGTTTTTAAAAAAAAAAACAATCTTCAACATGTTATTTTTAGCAGCATGCATTCAAAATGTGATATCTTGGTCATTTCTAAACAAAAATGAGAAATTTAAAATGATCTGGAAATCTTAGATCGTGTAGAACAAGCCCCAGAAATCGTTTGAGTGATTTCTTTATGAGATGTGAGGAGTTTGGATTAGAAAACACTGTTATCAAAACAATCTACAACATGTTATTTCTTTTGAGAAGAGTGCATTCAAACTGTGATATCTTGGTCATTTATAAACAAAAATGGGTGATTCAAAATGATCTGGAAAACTCATTTCATGTAGAAAAAAAAACTCAAAAATTGTTGGATTTATTTCTTTATGAGCCACAAGAAGTTTGCATTGGAAAATGAGGCTATTTTTCATGTGCGATTTCCGTATCAGATGATTCTTTTTCCTTTGACCTCATCTTTAATGCACCATGTATGTTGATTTTGTAATTTCCTGCAGTAATTATGTCATCTAAAAAATAGATGCTTGCAATGATTAGCTCCTTCAAATTCAAATCTCCAATAATTTTTGAAAATAATTTAGAACAAGTCTCTCTCATTAAATAAATAGAGTCAATTTAGGAGCACTCTTTGCATGAGACTTAATTGATTAAAATATATGCAATCTGTAGCATTCATTGCATGCAAATTTATTTCCTCTTTGTATGCAAAATTTATTTCTAAATCAATTAAGTCGACATGCAATGAATATCTTAACAAAAGTTGACTAATTAATTAAATAAAAAAGATAAAATAGGAATGCATGTTATTTGAATTTTTCTAACCGCATGAGTCATTGCATGCAAAAAGGAATGTCTCACTTCATTAAATGTAAGAGTTAAAAATAGAATTTTCTTGTTGCATGCTTGAAATTTTCAACCAAACGAGTTGTTATATGAGAGAATAATGCATACCTTTTTGCATTTGTCTACCATGTTATAATAACTTGCATTATTGTTGTAGATTCATTTTTGATTGTAGGACTTTGAGTTGTAGAGATGGATGTTTTTTTCCTTTAACATGACATTTCCTTCTTTTGTGACAGAAGCAACTCAACTTTTCCTTCAACTCTCAATCTGTTTACACAAATATTCCACATAAATATTTGTCTCGGCTAATCTGTGCAAAGTTTTTTTTTTGCATTTCTTGCATGCATGAACTGGTATTGAATCTAATACATGCAAACAAGAAATATTTTAGAATAGGAAACCCAAATCAATTTAGACCCTACAGAAATATATTATGTTACAATTTTTATAAAGATTAAGAAAACTTATCACCAAATTCCTATTGTATCCATTCCATCACACCAAAATACATGGGTAGCTAGCCGTTGTAATTGCTGTATATATAGGAAATAGAACTAGGTATGGATTTTATTTGATGATAATACATATTTCTATTATGAATTCTTCATTCATATGTTGATTAAGGTAGTCAGTCTTATCAACAATCTATAATATCATATTGAAATTCTCAATATAAATATAATAGAAATATTTTTTAACAGAATAAATAATTGTATAAACACATGCCTGATGGACTAATATAAAATGGTGTTTCCATGTTATTGAGGAGGGTGTTTCTTTTGAAAATATCCATCAAGTTTCTAAATCTAATTGTAGAAAAATTCAATTTATTTGCAAAAAAAGAAATTTGCAGGAAAAAAAATTACAGGAAAAGAAATTGCTGGAAATGAAATTATAGGAAAAGAAATTACAGAAAATGAAAAACTTGAAAGCAAATTCTAATCTAGTTGCATGAAAAGAAATTCTAAAGAAGCTATTGAATAAGAATCTCCTGTCACAAATTTTGTTAAGAGGTATTCTACTATCACTAGAATACTCTTTTAGAAAAATATGAGTCTCTTAATAATACCATGATCCCCAGAAACGGCGCCAAAAATGACGGGTCGTTGTATTATCAGTCATTTAACCAACTCATAGACAAGTTGGTGTCATTATAACCAAGGCGGTGTCTAAAGCTGTATGCAAAAGGAGAAAGGAAAATATTATTCAACAATACTTCTTCCTAAGAAAACATACAAAAATTAAACATGCATGAAAAAGAAACACATAACAACTAAACAACTGAAATAAATCTGCAGTAAATAAAATGCTAAGAAATAATAGAAAAATCCTCCTCCTTGGGGAAGAGCCGCTTTTGGCCATTCTCTTCCCTTTGGATTTGGAGAAACTACAATTAACTTTTAAAACTACACTTGTATTGATTCAAAACTGATATACAAAATCTGCCCCCTTTTCCAAATATATGGAAGAGGTATTTATAGACATTACTCCTAGTTTACTTGGTCCACACTCCAAGAACTAAGTACCTATTCTTGGGTAGATTTATTCAAAGCAATAAATACTAAACAAACTTGACTACAACAACCCATTTATCGTGGAGAATATTTCTACAACTCGTCCCTTTAATCTAGGAACACAAAGTGGGAGAGTACTTATTCAACATTCCTAATACTATTCCACCGTTTGCTCATCCTTGAAACATGGAGAGAAAGAGGAGTGCTAAGTCCATGAATTTGAATTCTTGTTAGAACGCCACATGCATTCATGACTTTGGATTGCCACATGTTTAGATCTATATTCTTGGTTGATGACGTGGAAGCAAAGAGTAGGCTGAATAGTTTGGTGCTCCTTTACATTATTTTGGAACAAACCAAAATACTTTCACTAGCTGGGCGTTTCTATAGCTATGTGAAGAATTTCCATAGCTGCAATCTATGAACTTGGCGTACACTTCTTTATGACCTATTTTCTACACACTATTGCATTCCAACTTTAGAAGAAATATCAAGAAATAACAACAATTAGATTGCAAATAGATTTCTAAAGAGATGATAAGATAAATCCTATATTCTACCTTAAATATGATATCTGTTATTAAAACTACATCTGAATTCACTTGATAGCTTTATTTTGAGAGAGAGAATAAGAATGTTATGTGGTGATATAATGAGACATATTTTAGTCTCATCAGCATGGGCTACATGTGCATTCCTCTTTGCTTGGTTAGATTAGATCATTGTTGTGGTGACTGTGCAGGAGAAAAGACTTGATCTCCTTCCTTGTATGCATGTTCTCACTGAAATTATCTCTCAGAAGATGTGATATCTCTTGGGAATGTGCTAATGTTCATCAACCTTTTCCAATCTTTTGCAAACCTTCAGAATAAGGTTGTTTTGAGGGTTAAGAGGGTAACCGTCGGCAATTCCGGCTTAACCGGTGATAGTTACGGGTAACCGGCGTCGGTCAAGGTAGGATTTCTTAGGTTTACTAAACTAGGGAGATCCTCTTGATTTTCTCAGATCTTGTGTCATTAACCTATAGATTAGACTATAAGCTTCTTGTAAGCATGTGTGAATGTGGTTAGAGAGAATGGAGGCATTGATTTTTAGGGTTTGGGTAAGTCTTAGTTAGTTATGGCAACTTACTAAGAATAGGTCTTAGGTTGAGTTGGCTTGATGAGGTGTCTAAGTCAGGTGTATGTGTGGATATTATTAAAATTAAGATATTTAAATAATAAATATGGTGAGGATAATGAATTAATTAAATTAAATTAATATTAGTGGGGTGAAGGGGGCCATGGCTAGGTGAATGTGATGAAGGGTGCTTATTCGTCGAGGGACCAAAGGGGAGTGTGACCTAATTTTAGTGTCTACATTTTGCCCCTTTTTGTTGCGTAACTTGTGTTGGTAAGCGACGCTAACAAAAATAAGATGTGGTTACCCTATGTGTGGATGAATATGATCCCCCTCAAACCAGGAACTGACAAGGCAGAAGGTAGAATCGGTGAGTGGTTTGATAAAAGGTAAATGTGAGGGAAAAGGTAGGTGGGCACAGGGGAAAAAGGGTTAAAGGTCTACCCAGGAAATCTAGATAATGGATCAGGGAAAAAGGTAGCAACAATTAAACGTACGCATATGTATAAAATGCAGCACACTACCAGGTTCAAGAGCAGGAAAACTCTACATTGTCTAAGGTCGATAGGTTTATCCAAACAAGGTTGAAGTGATTCCGGTATCCAAGGTATAGGATATGGTCAGGAAACAAAACATAGGTTAGGTGTAGGAATGTTTAGGTATGTTCTGGTACACCAAAGGTAAGGTGAGGATAAATGGTCACGGAAATAGGCTAGGTAAGGTCATTAGATCAATCAACACAGGTAACAGTGTCGTAAGGTATAACGAACACATGAGGTCAAAGGTTGCGAACGATGGTCTAGGTCCAAATATCTAGGTCACGGAACGGGTAGGGCCGAGGTATGGGTAAAATGATAAGTCCCTAAAGGAGGACAAGGGTAGGCAGGAAATGAGGAGGTCTAAAGGGTTAGGTAAATAGTCAGTGTAAAGGTTAGGTGGGGTAAATGATCAGGGTGAAGGTTGGGTGAGGTAAAAAAAGGAGGTAGGGGTAGGTAAAAGGGTAAAATTTAGGGCAATGTGTAGGTGAGGGTGACAGATGCCAGTCATGGATAACTGACATCAGTATAGGTCAACCGACGATGGTGAGGTAAGGCATGAGACCGATGCTGGTCAAGGGTAACCAACGCTGGTTAGGTCGGGTTTGTTATAAAAATAAAAAAAACCATGTTTTTTGTTATTCATTTTTTATTTTACAAAGTGAGAAAACAAAAAAAAAGAGAGAAAAGAGAGAAAAGTGTGGATGGAATGGAACATTGAGCTGGTGGTGTGATCGACGAGTGATTGGTTGGTGAGCATCGGATCCACAGGATCATTGCGAGGGATTCGATTGGGCGGAGGTTGCGGGTAGATATTCGGTGATGGCGAAGGCTGGAGAGGGATCGGGTGGGCCATTGGTATAGTGGCCAGATGTGCCACTGAGACGGAGGAAACACGATGAGGTAGGCACTCTAATCTATGTGTAGTTGATTTGATAGATTAGAGGATTAGTTTAATGTTGTTTGTAGGTTTTGTTGGTTTTTCATTTTTGTGGGTGGTGAAAAATTGAATTTGGGAATGGGGGGGATAGTGGGTAAAAAGAGGAATGGGGAGGGTAATAAATGGGAGAGGGGGGGTGGGTGGAGGTCCAAGGGTAGTTTAGGTCATTGTAGGTGGGTAAAGGGGTAGGGGGAGGTTTTTTAGAAAGGGGGTTTTGGGAAATTGTGGGGTTTTTTCACGACAGTGACTGGTGTCAGTCAAGTTTGGCTGTTGTTAGTTAGGTGGAACTGATATCAGTCACCAAACATGTGACCGATGTTAGTTAAGGGGTGGTCAGGGTTGGTAAGGGTGAATCGGTATTGGTCACCAAACAAGTGACCGATGCCGGTTAAAGGGTGACTAGGATCGGTTAGGATGAATCGGTACCGGTCAGATTATTGGGCATAAGGGTGAAAATAGGGTGTAGGAAAATGATAATTATTGAATATGGATTGATACATGTAAATTAATGTCATGCTTGTATTGGATGCAGGGGAGAGCACAACTACATATGCGGGATAGGGTTCCTCCTCTACTGGTGACAGTACATAACGCAACGATCTCAGAGGAGCTGCAACATGTGGAGGTAGTTAGGTTGAGTGGAGTTCATCGTTATAGACATGTTTTCCAGTAGCCCAATTTGATAGTTGCGCTCATCGATAGATGGGATTCCGTGACCAACACATTCCACTTGCCGATGGGTGAGATTACTATCACCTTGGAGGATGTGTTCCAGATTCTTTGGCTACCCATATTGGGTGCACAGGTTTACTCCATCTCCTCCGATGCCTCAAAGGAGCTGATTGTGACTATTTTTGGTGAGGGGATGGCCGACCTGAGATTCCATAACACCAACTTGAGCTATGGAGAGATGTACCTAGCCCATTTGGAGGAGACGAGGCTAGTGGTTCTATTGATGGAGGCAGTGTGCTACTATGCACTGCTAGATGTAGAGGGTGGACAT
Organism: Taxus chinensis; assembly: GCA_019776745.2. Classification (NCBI taxonomy): domain Eukaryota; kingdom Viridiplantae; phylum Streptophyta; class Pinopsida; order Cupressales; family Taxaceae; genus Taxus; species Taxus chinensis. The sequence goes on along the minus strand of CM034150.1, from coordinate 81,934,550 downwards.
TTTCCCTGATCACTGATGGGGGTACTCCATGACATGATGGTGGATGAGACCCGCTTTACCTGGGCACCAACATTCTTGGTGCAGCTATACAAAGAGTTGTGGGCATACGGGTGGTTGTGCAGGATCAACCTATGATGTACATTTTTACTACACTGCTGGGCATATGAGCACATAGTTTGTGTGCGACCGATAGGGATGCCCTGAGAAGATGTATTACCAACAAGATTTGTGTGGGTGGGTATAGAATATGGGTGCAAGTTATTGGAGAGCAGCGATCTGAGAGGCCCACACATGATGTGGCCTATTTTCGGTAGTTACTGGAGGGGCTATCTGGAGTGGACATTATCTGGAGGCCATATGTGGGATTTCCCTCATATAGGCATATGCATGAGGAGCTAGCTGAGATCCAGCTAGAGAGATGGATACAAGGTCGTTGTGCCGGGGAGTATAAGATGATCCCGGTAGATAGAGTCCAATGGCATTTAAGGATAGTACAGGACATTCCTCCGCCCTTCCCACAATATTGGAGAGATGACGTGGAGAGGCCCTTACCTCTACCACAACCTATAGTGCCCATAGGATAAGAAGAGTAGCTAGTGCACTGGCAGATAGATGATGCCGGGGTCACTGACAGGTACAGATAGTGGTGGGTGGCTCACTTATGAGCCATACCACCTAGACTAGGGCAGCCAGATTTAGCCACCATTACGGTGTAGAGAGACGCTCTACAGGGGTAAGTGGCGACGTTGATTACCCAATTGGGTATACTACAGACACAGTTTTTAGGCCTAGATGGCAGAGCTATAGGTACATGTGGCTAGTTTTTAGGCCTAGATGGCCGGTGGAGGAGATGGAGATGGAGAGGAGGGGGATGGTCAGGTGATAGCCTTACATGCTTAGGTGACAGGTTTACAGGGCTAGTTGGCCATAGCCCAGACATATATTGGGGCCTTACAGGCCTAGATACAGGCACAGGGGCAGGGGGCACCACCATAGGCACCGGGAGTAGGTCCCAGTTCATAGGCAAATGTGGGGCAGGGTCCTGCAAAGTAGGTACAGGGGCCGAGACCTATGAGACCACCAAAGACTGTGCTTGTATCCAGGTTACAGGATGCCCTAGGTGAGGCTAGATACTATCAAAACTAGCTGATGGTGGCCGGGATAAATTTCATATCATATATCGAGTACAGGGCACAACAGGTGTCCAGTGAGAGGACAAGATCTTGTACTCATAGTGTGGAGAGCACAGGGGGTCAACGAGCTCTGAGGCTCGATCAAGTAGAGGCTACCAGCACATGGAGACTAGCTCTAGTTATGGCACTAGCATGGACCTAGGAGGTTGAGGGTACTAGTGATACAGAGATGGAGGACACCCACCGAGATGCCTGATATGTGGTCACCTAGTTTTTGATGTATGATAGTTATTTTTGTGATATATACTGGCCTGCGTGCTAAGAGACAATGAGGATGTATGAGTGGTTTTGTATATTTTGAGCATATACCAGCCTGCGTGTCGAAGAGATTTTGTATTATTTCATTATTTTGTTGTATATATGAGACCAACCTGTGTACCGATGAAATTTTGTATTGTGTATCAGCCTGCGTGCGATGATTTTGAGATGATGGACATGATGAGATAGCCATGTATATTTGAGATACACATTTTTTTATTTATATGATGAGATACATGGTATTTTTTGATTTTTTGATATGATTTTGATTTGTTACTTTGATATGGATGGAAATTAAGTGAGTTAGGCATGATGGAGTTAGATTGATTTAGGCCTGGATTGAGTCAGGTTGGTTAGGCATGGATCGAGTTAGGTTGGTTTAGGCATGGATCAAGTCAAGTTTGTTAGGCATGGTTGAGTTAGGTTTGTTTAGGTATGGATCGAGTCAATTCATAGGCATAGATTGAGTTAGGTTTGTTAGGCATGGTTGAGTTAGGTTTGTTAGGCACGGTTGGGTCAGGCTGGTTAGGCATGATGGACTTGAAAGTAGGTGAAGTTGTGATTCATTATTTTATGCAATGAATGATAATATGGGGTATATGTGAGATGTGGTATAATCTATGTATAGTGATGATAGAGAAATGGTAGGCATAATAAATGTATGTTGTGATAATGTTTAAAATATGAAATAACTTGTTATGTATGTGGTTGAATTTCCAATTTTGGGTATAAAAGGGAAACTAAGTTAGGTGTGATGTAATGTGAGGCACATGGAAGATGAATTGTTTAGGGTAGAGGATGGATGAGCTAACCTCCAAGGGCTCCATGCCCTCGGAGTGCTGCCTACATAGTCCCCATGGAAAGGGCCTCAGGCCGATGTAGTTCTACCATGAGCTAGGGAAGAATATGAGGAGGTATGAAAATGAGTTGGTAGGTTTTTAGGAATGGTGTGGGTGGATTATAGGTAAACTGATGTAGGTGGGGAAAAGAAGAAGATTACCCCAAAAGTAAGCGTCGAGGACCAAGTCCTGTATAAGGTAATCAAAACGTAAACAAGGACGACTAAAAGATAAGAGTGGGCAATAAAGCCACATGATTGGCGAGGATCATATTGAGTAGATCACACCTTGAAAGAGGTCATGAACATAAGACCCTAAAGACATTGCATGATTGATTGTTCTATGGTGAAAAGTAGTCACATGATCACCAAATGTCATAGTTTCTAAGTCCCTTGAGGCAATTAGGAAATGAGAGTGGAAATGGTAAGAAGGGTGAAAGGTAGTTAATTTTTATATGGTATAGGTAACATGCGCTTCAGGCAAGAGAACCTAGGTTGCAATGGGAAATTCCATGACTAAAAGGTTTTTAGTTTTAACTTGTAGTTGAGATAGACTGATTAATGCGGGAATTGTATATGGGATGAATAAAATTTAACTCCTTGAGGTCTTCGTGAAGCTAATCGAGCTTCGGTTGCTCTCATTTTTTTTAGAAGAGCTTTACATAGCTGTCCTTCGAGGGAGCAGGCTATTTATAACAGCAATTGTCGAGAGGAAGATGTCCTTTTGAGGGAGTCATCTTTTTATTAGAATTTTGACTAAAGGAGTTTGGTCCCATGTGAGGTCTTTGAAGTCATGGACAAGACCAAGGTGGAGAACATGACTCTTGTTCAAAAGGCAAGGTGGAACGACCATGGGATCTCATCTAAAGGTAGATGAAAAGTATCCATGAGAATCATGCTATGTGCAGCGCCGTGGTACACATATTCAAGAGAAGATAACAAGTGACAGGTACTTCACATGATTCTTGTTTAATCATTGGTGAGGTGTATGAAGTGAATAGCGCTCAAGGGATGAGCATGGAAAGAGACAAAAGGTGAGGTAGAATGACAAGTCAACAATAGAATGGTCAAAGATGCAAGACATTAAGGGGCTCAGGTTCGGGTTTACCATCGAGTGAAGATAAATGATAAGCACCTGATCCATAAGTATGGGTCACGATGTATGGTCCAAGACAATTAGGAGTAAATTTTCCCCGTTTACTTTTTTTTGCTTTGGTTATGTGTTGATTTTCTTTCAGGAAAAGGTCACCGACTTAGAAGGTCCATTCATGGACACATTTTTCGTAGCCACGTTTGATACATTTTTAGTAAACTTCAAGGTGATCCAGAGCATTAATATGACGTTCATCTAATAACTCTAGCTGTGCTAAATGGTCCTAACAAAATTCATCATCATTGAGCATGTCAGGGAGAGAAATGCGGAGTGAGGGGTCTAGACTTCGAGAGGCAGGACTGCCTCTGTACTGTAGACCAGATAAATTGGTGTGGCCGTAGTGGAAGTGTGAATACTAGTGCGGTATGCCCACAAAGAAAAATGAATGTGCGTATGACAATCCTTCCCAGTATCGTCAACCAATTTTATAAGAATTTTGTTAGTGGATTCAGCTTGGCTGTTGGTTTGTGGGTAATAAGGTGATGAGAAACTACGCCGAATGCCGAAGGTGTCGTAAATTTTTTGTAATGTTTTTTTTGAATTATTTTCCATTGTCAATGATGAGGTGATGGGGTGATGAGGAACACCAAAGTGACAAATGATATGGTGGTTAATGAACTCACATATTTTCTCAGATTTCGTGGAGATGAGTGGTATGGCTTGTACCCATTTTATATAGTATTCGGTAGTAGTGATGATCCATTGATGGCATTGGGAAGAATGGGGATTGATTTCTCTGACAAGATCCAAACCCCATTGAGAGAAGGGCCAAAGGTCATGGGTGACTTGTAAGGCATGGCTGGGTGTATGATGAATATTGGAATGTTGTTGGCATTTTACACAATGTTTGACATAGTCACAAAAATCATAGTTAAGGGTTGGCCAGTAATAACCTAGGTGAAGAATACGCTTAGCAACAACAAGGCCACTGAAGTGACCTCCACATATGCCATCACAAACTTCCTTAATGGTATAAGGAATTTCAGAACTCGTGAGGCATCGTAAGAGAATACCATCAAAGCTGGGCTTATAGAGGAGTCACTCTAGAATTATGTAATGAGATACCTTTTTAAGGAAGGCACATTTTCCATTACGGGTGAGATCAGGAGGTAAGATGGAGAGAGAAAGGTAGTCAGAGTATTGTTTGTACCAAAGGTCACTTAGGTTAGGGGTAGTGGTTCGATCAACTAAACATCACGAGGTAAATAAGAAGGTGATTGGAGTCATTGTGCAGTGATAAAGATTTTAGAATCAGCAGGCAAAGCGGGTATTTGGGAAGCTAAGTAGGCCATGTTATTTGTAAATTTGTTGGATGAACGTGGGATGGTTTGGAGGGTGTAATGATTAAAGATGGTCAAAAGTATGTCTATATGATGTTTTATACTTTTGAAGTATCTCATTATGACATTGGTCTATACCATTGACTTGGTTTACGACCAATTGAGAATCACCAAAGATGTTGATGGATTTGACATCTAGGGCATAGGTAAGCTTGGAGACCTAGTACAAGCGCTTCATATTTGGACAATATTGTTAGTGCATTCAAAATCTAGTTTGAAAGACAAAGGTCATAGGTTCACCATCAAGGGGAATGAGGATAATACCAGCCCCACCCCCATGCTGACACTTGGAACCGTTGAAGAAGAGTGTTATTTAGTAAGGAGGGTTCGTCCAGGGAAAGTGTAGCAATTAACTCATCTAGAAAGTCAAAAATTAAAGGGTTGATCCCCAGAAATAGGTGCGTCGACCAATTAGTCAGTAATTTCTTCGTCATTGATGGACTTTTGATGAATGAATTTGAGGTCAAGATCAGCTAAAATCATAAGCCATTGTGTGGCACATTGATTTTGATAAGGTTTGGCGTACATGAAGTGTAATGGGTCGATGTTGGTCACAACATAGGTTTTGTGGTTGAGTAGGTAATGATGGAGTTTGGTGGTGCAATGAAAAAAAAGGCTAAGAAAAGTTTTTCTGGGGTGGGTGTATCAGGTTTCATATTCTAAAAGAGTATGACTTATGTAATAAACGGCCTACTCCCTGTGTTGGTCATCGTGATGAGCGAAGCATGGCTCCCAAAGAATGATCAGTAGATGAGATGTATAGGTAAAATGGTTGATTGTCTTTAGGATGGAATGAGTACGGGTGGTTGGAGAAGGTATTGTTTTAGGGCCTCAAAAGCTTTTTGTGATAGTTCATCATTCCATTTAAAGGAGACATCATTCTTGAGCAGATGATGAAATGGGTTGACATCGATTAGATAATTGTGAAATGAAATGGTGAATAGACTACAATTTACCTTGCAGGCTACAAAGTTTGTTTAGGGTTAGTGGGCGGAGGCATTTCAAGAATGGCCTTGAACTTTAGCAGGGTCAACTTCTATACCATTTAGGGAAATGATGAATCCCAAGAGCTTTTCCTGAGAGAACAGAGAAGACACACTTCTTAGGTTAAAGGTGAGACACAATATTTAATGAGGTGGTCAAAAATGGTTTTGAGGATGGACAAGGTGCTCAGAGTGGCACTTAGATTTGGCCAAGAGATCATCCACTTAATCTTCCAATATGTGATGCATGATGTCATGGAAGATGTAAGTCATAGCCAGCTGATATGTGGCACCCAGTTTGTTTAAGGCCAAAAGGCATGACTCGATTAGTAGAAGGTCCCCCAAGGGGTGATGAACAAGGTCTTGTGTTGATCTTCTGGGCCAAGCAAAATTTGGTTATAACCCAAGAAGCCATCCATGAGTGATAGCATCTCATGACCAGTGGAAAGGTCGACCAGTTGATCAATACTAGGTAAGGGAAAGTCATCTTTCAGGTAGACTGGGTTGAGGTCATGGAAGTATGTGCAAATGAAAATTCCCCCTATCACTTTAGTGATAGGGATGATGTTAGAAATCCAACGAGGATAATCAATGGGTAAGATGAAGGAAATGGAAAGAAGGCACTGAATTTCTTCTTTGACGAGAAGAGCAATGCGAGGGTGCATTTTCCTCAGCTTTTGTTTGATGGGTTTGGCATCGGGAATGGTTATGATATTTTAGACCACTATGGTGGGGTCAATACTAGGCATGTCTGCGTAAGACCAAGCGAAAGCATGGTTATGATCTCTAAGAAAAGAAGTGATGGCTTCCTGTTCAGCAGCATCTAAAGATTTCCTGATCTTTAGGATGTGTGGGTCATCTTGAGTATGAATGTTGATCTCGATAGTCGATTCATTCAACATGGTTTGCATCTTAGAGGGTAACGACCGATGAATATATGATTCTTCTGCACCAAGGTAGGTGAGTATGGATTCATCATCCTAACATTGAACGATGTTAATTAAAGGTGTATCGTCATCGATCATTTCAGGATACAGGAAGGGAAGAGTGGAAGGGGCCTCACCCTCACATTGATAAGTTAGAGGCCCCAAGGAAATGGTGTTTATGAAAAAAATAACTTAGGAGGGATAGATTCAGGATCTATCGACTCCGTCAGTGAGGGTGGTGATGAAGGTGGAGTGGGTGGAGAAGGTGGAGAAGGGTTAGTGTCCTTAATGAGTTCAATGCAGACCTATTTGGTAGGTGGTTCAGGAAAGCCGATACCACTACAGTCGTTATGTTTGTGGGTGGTACATGGAATAATAGTATGGCGGCCTTGCTTGTAAAATCCAAAACCAAAACCCTTCCATGCACATCGGTGTAGGAAGGTGTGGGTGAAATGGTGATTGGTAAGTGATTGGAAGTCAGTGGAAAATGGGTGAGTTTGTGGTGGTGGTTCAGGTATGTAAGTGGTAGTATCCAGTCCCCCATAGGTGAGATTGGTACAAAGATGAGTAGGACCATAAAGGAGGTGGTCTCCTATGTGGTGATCATAATGGGGGTGTTGGTGAAGACTTCCATACTCTTGTGAAGTAAGGAATGTGTTGATACTATATAGGCGGTACTCTTCCCAGAGTGAGGCATTGAAAAACACCTTCCAAGGGATCGGTGGTTGGTACGTAGGTATTTGGAATGGATGATGTGTCAGAGGTTGATGCGGAGGTGGAGCTAACGGATTGGGAAGATGATGGGTCATTCGTGGAGTTTGTGGCACTGGTAGGAATGGAGGAGGTATGTATGGTTGAAGCAGTGGTTGTACTGGTAAGTGGAGGTGTAGGTGAAGAAGTAACGGTTGCGGAGGTAGACAGCTTAATAGGTATGAGCACATCATTGGGTCGGTAAAGCATGTTACATGTTTTAAAAGGTGATGGGTTAGTTGGAATGGTATAGGTGTGTCCTTCATGTTCAAACTTTACACAACGATGCAAAGTGGAAGGAACACAACCCATGACATGAATCTAGGGTCTACCAAGCAATAGGTTATATTGAAATTCCCCCTCCAAAACATAAAATAATTCTGGAACAGTGCAGGGGCCCACATAAACATGGAGGATGATGGTGCCTAGTGTAGAAGTGATAGCATCATTAAATGAATGCAACATGACCGGATGTTTATGCATGTAATTGTCAGGTATGCACATTTGAGCGAATGCATGGGATGAGATGATGTTAATGCTAGCACCCCCATCAATCATCACACAGCGTACCCGTATGTCATCTATGTGGAGAGAGATGAAGAGGGCTGGGTCCGGGTCATCATTTTAGTGTGGCGTGATCTCTTCCTCTGAGAAGCTAAGGGAGGCTACTTGGTGAATAGGGTGGGGCAAAGATGAAGGTGGTAATTTGGTGAGAGAGGCTACATGATGGGGTGTGATAATGGAGGCTACAGGTGTAGGGTCATTGGGTAAAACCTCAATAGATTGAAGAACCTCCATGAGAGCTTGACGATGGGATTCTAAGGTTTGGATGAGGTCATATAAGGACATTTTGAGGGGAGATTGGTGTAATTGTTTGAGCATGGTGCGATGTGTGATGCCATTAGAAATGGGGTACGTGGGGCCGCAGATAGTGATTTTAGGTATGGGTGTAGATGGTATGTTGGGTATAGGATTGGTTGGTGGGTCAGTTGCCTTTTCTTTACCTTTATCCTTCTGAGCACATGTAGTGACGTGTATCATGTTGATTTTAGGGGAGTTATGAAAATGGAGAAGGTGTAGGGTGAGTGGTATAACGACATGACAGGAAAAAACCTACCAGAGGAGAAAAGCCTTGTGAGGTGAGCTGGGCACAACAACATTTGGGTGGTGGCATGGCAAGTTCTCTGATGCAAACCATGTTAATTTCAAATCTTGGGGGTGGCTCTAGGAGAGGTGAGGGTGGAGGTTGTGGTTGTTGAGTGGGCAAGTGTGGGAATTGGTGTCAGTGAAGTAAGATCCTCGTCGAGAAGGTCGTTGTCATCAAAGTTGGCTTCCAGTGGACACAACTGGATAAGGACAATTTTCAAGGCCTTGCAGTTTTCCACATCGTGCCCTGGCACATGATGGTAGGCACAAATTTTAGTATTGTCAAACCCTTTTGGCTTGGGTTTGAGGGGGTCGTAAGGTCTGAGTGGTGGTAATGTGATGACAGAAGTCTCAAGGAGGTTGGTTAAAATTTTGGCATAAGACCCTACTAGTGGATCACAATGGGAAGTGAATGTGGGTTTGGGTGTAGGTGTGGTTGATTGTTGAGGAATGGAATTTGGAAGAGGAGGAGCGGGTCGAGCTATGGGTTTGGGTGTTGGCATGGTTTTTGGTGTTGGTCATGCTTGTTTAGGTAGGGGTATAGTAGATGGACTGGGTAGGAGGGTGTGTGGTTGTTTTGACTATCTTATTGTGGGGTAGTGGAGTTTTGCTTTTGGGTTGAACCTTCTTGGGTAAAGGTGATGAGGGTGTACGAGGTTTAGAAGGAAAAGAAGATGGGGGAAGAGGGTGAGTTACTCCATGGGGATAACGGAGGTGCTATAAAGGTAGATGACGTAGGTCGTGCTTGGGGTGTGAGAGAAAATGACTGAAGTGTAGTGGGTAGTGAAGAAATAGCTGAGGGGATTGGAGGTATGGGGGCTAGAGATGCTACAGGTGCAGGTGTAAGTCGTGTTGGGCATCTGGGTAGGTTAGAGGTTTGTGAGGAAGGAATGAGTTGTTGTGTTTTTGGTTTATTGAGGGGTGGAGGTTGATTGACCATGCTAGGAGGTTGAGGTCCTAAGATAGATGGATGGGGTGAAGGTGTGATTGGAAAAGTTGAGGTATGAGTTCTATGGGCTTGGTTCTTTGTTTAGGTTGCTGGAGTAGGTGTGGTGTTGTCTTTGGAGGATGTAGCTAAATCCAGTTTGATAGGTGGATGGGTAAGGCTGGTGGTTGGGGTGACCCCTAATGTGGTAATAGGTTTAGTCGAGGAAGATGTTGTAGGTGTGGGTTTGGGTTTAGATGTAGGTTGAGTTATGGGTAAGGGTGTGGTTTGAGCTATAACAGGTGTCATGGAAGGAGTTGTGATAGAGGTGGTTGTGTTCAGTTCTGATTTGTCAAAATATTTTTGGGTAGATAGTGGAGGTATCAGTAAGGGACATCTACATCTGTGTTGAGATCAGAAGCAGAAGATGCCCCCATAATAAATCTCTATCCACATAATCTAGGTGATTGGCCAAACGTGAGAATGACACGTCTGTAGGTGGAATTGATGAGGACTAGATGGAAATTCCCATAAAATGTGTCTTAGAGACAGGAAATTGGCTAGCTTCAAGTTCCATGGGTAAGAGAGCCAAAAGTAGGTCTGAAGGATTCTGGGTAGCTGATGGAGAATGCTCACCAAGAGGCAAAGGTATCTCAACTAGGTTTGTGATGGGTGGAGGAGATGATGGGTGCTCCTCTGTAGGTGGAGGAATGGATAGGTACTATTTTATGGGTGGAGGAGGTAATGGGTGATCCTCTATGGGTGGAGGAGGTACTGTGGGTATCGGTTCTCCAAGTGGAGAAGCCAAAGGTGAAATGGTTTCGATGTTAGCGGAAGACTCCTCCATAGGTAATGAAGGAGATGAAAGTTGTTCCTTTGTTAGTGAAAGAATAGGGGAGATTGGTTCCGATGCAGAAGGAGGAATTCAGGCTAGAATCTCCTCTATGGAAGGAATATGGGGTATTTGGGAGGTGATGGTGCGCATCATTAAAGATAGCGAGGACCTCATGGGTATGGGTATCATGAGTTGAGGTCTCACTGGTTTGATCAGATGAAGGAGCATGGTTGGGAAATCATTTCTTGAAGATGTGTAGGTTTTTGTTGGCAGGTGCATTAGGATTATCCATGGTTAACTCACCTTTCTCGAGCAATTTCTTGGACAATATTTTTGAAAGTGATGCATGTTTCCGTCACTATGACCCTTTACTCGATGATAGTTACAGAAGTCATGTTCTTTATACCATGCAGGCATGGGGAAAGTAGGGTCAAAACTAGTGTGTGGTTTTATGGGTGGAAGAGTGATGGCTTCAGATTTGATAAGCTTTTCTAAGACAGAAGAGTAAGGTTCCCCAATTGGGGTGTATTTCCACTATTCTTGTCTGAATTGAAAAGTCTGGACGGGTGAGAGATTAGATGAGGGGGTAGCCTGATTTGATGGATGAGTGGGACCGGCCTTGAGTACCACTGTGTTAGCGGTGCCCTTAGCTTTAGAATAATTGTTTTGTGGTTTGGAAGAAGAAGAGGTATCATTCATCTTGAATGTCGAATTCTTATTGCGTAATTGGATTTTCTTCTCTTCGATGGCCCGAATCTCTAACTTTCGTGCCATAGTGAATGCTTCATCGAATGTTCAGAAGGTTTGGACCTATAAGGTTGGTGAGATATGTCTAACAAAAGCCCATGTGAAGAGCTCGATGAGTTCTGTTTGTGGCAGTTGGAAGGTGAGTTGATTGATCAAGCTACGCCAGCAAGTGACAAAATATGTGATAGATTCATCCTCATACTAACACATGGAGTATAGGTCAGTCATGGTAACCTTCTTTACAATATTGATAGAGAAATGATCCAAGAAGGCTTGGGCTACCTGATTGAATGAGAATATAGAGTGTCTAGGTAACCCACTATACCAATCTAATGCAGGTCCAGTCAGAGACATGGGAAAGGTTCTCAAGAGCAAGGCATCATCATGAGTGATCAGATAACACCCGTGTTTGAATGACCACAAATGTTGTTGCGGGTCTTCTTTGCTATTGAAATGATTGAATTTAGGCATTTCCCAATGCACGGGATATGGGCGGATAGGAATGGATGGGTGGATGGGTTCATTGCAAATCTCGTCATAGGTGAGAGTGTTGTGGGAGCTAGAAACTGATGCCTCCAATGTCTGCATCTTGTCCAACATCAATTTGATTAGGTCGTTGGTAGGTTGCGATGATTGGGTGCCTCCTGTAGCATGAGAGGGTTGGTTTTGGGCATATAACGGGGGTGGCACTCCAGTGTATGGTGCTGCCATGTAGGTTGATTGGGAAGAAGGTAGTGAAATAGGAGGTACGTACCCAGAAGTGAATAATGGATGAAACGGGAGGTTGCTGATAGTATGTATATGGAGGTGGAAGGGTCGTGGTAACCCTAGTGGCAATAGGGGCTAACGATTGTGGAATGGAAAGGACCACGTTCTGAAATGGGGTAGGAGTCACCAACACTGCAGGTGGTAATGTAGCTACGGGTATGTGTGAGACATTAGGGGCAGATGAGGTTGTGTTTTGGGTAGTTGTTGAGGGTATTGTGGATGTGGCAGGTGCCATGGAGGTGGAAGACGTAGTAGTCATAGCGGGTATAGGACCTAGTTGTGAGACAACTGGGGGTAAAGTAGATGCGGGTGGCACAAAGCCAGATGGGGCTGATGCAGGAGTGGGAGCGAGAGTTGGGGGGATAGATACGAGCATGTTGTATATCAACTGACCTGAGGCATCTCGAGTGGACGAATGGGAAAGGTAAAACTGCAAAGCGGCAGGGTTTTGGTCAAGGAGTCATGCGAACTCCTCATCTCCAGTAGCGATAGTGATAGGTTGGATGGGATCCATGGCTGGTGATAAAATGGAAGGTGGTGAAGGACTAGGTGGGAGTGGTTGATAATTGGCATGAAATACGAGTGTGCTTGCTTGTTTTTGGGTCAGCACCATGTGAACCAGTACTGATTAGGTAGGGCTGCTTCTCTGTAAATGACATAGAAAAATAGCAGGAACAGGTGAATCTGGTGGCAAAAAGTGGATTAAGTACCAAATGTTGGTTGGAAAGTGAAACAGGCTAACCGATGCCGGTTAGGGAAAACCAACGCCGGTCATGGGTAACCACTGTTGGTCACTGTAGAGAATGGATAGTGAGTGAAAAATAAGGCAGAAGGTCAAATCTGAAAGGTATGCCAAATCTGATGATGTTTACAATGTCAATGGTAATGATAGTAGTGACAAGGACTGTGAAAAGTGGAAGAAGATGAATAAAATTTCCTTTTGGGTATGTTAACAAAAGGACCTAGAACCAACGTTGGTTGGGTATAACCGACGACGGTCACTGGACCGACACCAGTCACTGTGAAATTGAAATAGTGATGAAAGAATAGTGGTTGTGAATTAAAATTTGATGTAGAATCAGACCCAGAATTATGAGAATGATGATGATATGGCCCAGGCACACTCAGGTGAAGCCAGAATACACCAGCTGTGATGAGGAGCATGCAAGGATGAACAAGAAAAATGAAGAACGTGATCTCTCACCTCAAAAAGCAAGCCAAGTAGAAACACTAAGAAAAATGTGATCCTAGGAGTGCCTTTTCTATTATGTTTGTTTAGCTTATGCTATTTAAGGACTGACACATGAATTGTGAAATAGAGTTTTTGGTGAGGATGGCTTCCTACAAAGAAGGAGATCTAAAAGGTGAGGTTTTAGGTATGTTATGGTGGGGGCAGGATTTGCTCTGAAGTATGACTCGACAGAGCAGCGAGCTGGGGAGTACCTATCAATCCTCATATCAGTGCGATCATTGACAGGTGTTCCCAGGAAAGATGTTGTTTAAGAATATGTGTTTGTTTTGAATTTGTGCAATTTGGAAAGACTCAGAGAGAGAAAGAGATGTGCTTTCTATGGTTCATTTTTCAACCATCAGCTGATCATGAATTCCAGCGTATAGGTTTCCCTCAATTAATGTGAGCTAATGCGATAAATCAGAATAGAATGCACTTATTTTTAAGCCCAAATTGAAGTGTGTAGTTGGATGACACAATAAGATGAAGAGGAAGAGGGATGATCTTTTACTACAATGCAGAAAACACGAAGAAATGGTTCTTTTTAATTACACCAAAAGAAAGGTTTCCTTTAAAGCAAATAGAAAGAAAAGGTGGGTTACCAAGGAAGAAAATTAGTGTGTATGCTTTTCAGAAGGGAAACAAACACACAAATTTTCCTAGGAATGAATAAAATGCAAGGAACCCAAGATGGGTCCCACCGGGCAAGCCAAAATGTTTCACCTGATTCTTAGAAATTTCTTTGAAGTATTGACGAAATAGATAGGGTAACGGGCATAGGAGGAATACATGTTAAAATGATGGTTGATGGGTTGTTGTGTGCGTATGAATTCCAAATCCACAACTGGTTGTGATAGCTTCCTTTTGGCTAGGAGGAACTACCTGTAATAAAAGCAAGACCACTAGAAGGAATTAAACAATATGTGCAGTGAACTACCTAGTGTATGCTAGATCCAGGAAGTGTGATACTTCCTAGATGGTTGTCAGTCCACTGTTTTAAACAATTTAATGCGGTAAATAAAGTAAATCCTATTGTAGTTCGAAATTATTTAGGTATCTCACTTAAAACACAATAAGAAAGATCTAATCTAACAGGCTAGGTTAGAGTAGGATCCAAAGATCAAGTGACTGGTTCTGGGTCTCTGCAGGTCTGACAGAGGTCTCAGAGAAAATCACAGGTGAATGAGAGAAAGGTAGAATTAGGTGGGTAGGTCACTGTTCTGGGTTGTATGGGAAAATACAGAGACCAATGCTGGTTAAGGGTGACTGACTGGTGGTTGGGTGTAACTGGTGCCAGTTACTGTGGAAATCTGGGAATGCCACAGAACGAGCTTTGGGTCTCCTTTGTGATTGCACAAAGGACTTTGGTTGGTCAGAATGAGGTATTGGGTTGTTTGGGCAGGATCTGGCGAGGTTTTAATGGGTATATGGAGGGGTGAGTGTTGAAGTCAATGGGTGGCTCGGTGAACACTAGGTGACAATATAAGGACATAATGAAATAAACCAAAGAAGTATAAAATTATAATTACTTGGATCCTGGTCCTGGACACCTGTGAGTGAGGGATGGAGGTGTTGATGAGAGGTTGAAGGCTAAAGGTGATAAAAAATTGTAGGAGAGCTTCTGCATGGGCTGCATGTTTATTCCTCTTTGCTTGGTTAGATCAGATCATTGCTAGGGTGGCTGTGTAGGAGAAAAGACTTGATCTCCTTCCTTGCATGTGTGTTCTCACTGAAATTCACTCTCAGAAGATGTGATATCTCTCAGGAATGTGCTAATGTTCATCAAACTTTTCCAATCTTTTTCCAACCTTCAGAATAAGGTTGTTTTGAGGGTTAAAAGGGTAACCGTGGCGGCTTAACCGGCTTAGGGGTAACCGGTGTTGGTCAAGGTGGGATTTCCTAGGTTTACTAAACTAGGGAAGATCCTCTTGATTTTCTCAGATCTCATGTCATTAACCCATGGATTAGACTGGAAGCTTCTTGTAAGCATGCGGGAATGTGGTTAGAGAGAATGTAGGCATTGATTTTTAGGGTTTGGGTAAGTCTTAGTTAGTTATGGCAACTTACTAAGAATAGGTCTTAGGTTGAGTTGGCTTGATGAGGTGTCTAAGTGAGGTGTATGTGTGGATATTATTTAAATTAAGATATTTAAATAATAAATATGGTGAGGATAAATTAATTTAATTAAATTAATTAAATTAATATTAGTGGGGTGAAGGGGGCCATGGCTAGGTGAATGTGATGAAGGGTGCTTATTCAGTCGAGGGACCAAAGGGGAGTGTGACCTAATTTTAGTGTCTACAATGGTGTATGGATTTGTTAAGAATCATTGTGAAAATTTTCACTTAATGTTTGAATGGTTTCGACAGTTGAGTATCTCTTTGAACATCAAACGTGCATATTTTATAAACCATTTAGGATACTTTTAGGACACATAATCTGCAAAGAAGGTTTGTTGGTTGATCCAGAAAATGTTACAGTCATTATAGGTCTAAGGGAGCCTATTAGTCAAAGTGAGGTGCATGGATTTTTGGATCATATAGAATATTACAAAATTTTTATCAAAGGATATGCCAAAGTTTCCACACCATAAGAAGAGTTATTAAAAGGGAAAGGTACATTCTACTAGGGAGAACAACAGTAACACACATTCAAGACATTGAAGGAGAAAATTACTACCGCACCTATTCTATGTTTTCTTTCATGGGACAAACCATTTCTTGTGCATGTTGGCGTGGTGTTTTCCCACCTAAAGAAGGTATTGTGGATCCTTTGGAATGGTCATTGGCGTGGTGTTTTCCCAACCTAAAGAAGGTATTGTGGATCATCCTATCTATTTTTCTAGTAGAAATCTAACTCATGTAGAACAGAATTACACAACTACAGAGCACTAAAATTTTTCAATGATATATGGGCTGCATAAAATACGCCAGTACCTACTAGCTACATCATTTGTCTTTCATATAGATCACATGCAATTAAATTATTTGGTAAATACACCTAATTCGAGTAAACGTAGTATGTGTTTGAATGGAAGTCTTACCATTAACTGCCACACATGAGCCAAGAGTATCCCCTATAGCAATGAGACAAGATCTATTCCAAAGTTGTAACAGAAGTCCTGGTAAACGAACCGAAATCAGGTAGGTATCAAAAGACTCCTTTAACGGGTCAAAGGACGGATACCATGGTTTGGACATAAGCCCATGTTCCCCCCAAATGCAATGCTGGCTAAAGATTAAATCCCTATCAGCATGGGTTTCAAAGACCACAATGAAGTAAGCTTTAGCACACTCAATCTTACCTTGTATTTTTTCTCTCCATCTCTGGGCTATCCATTTATGGAGCTGAGAAAGCTTAGGCCAAAATTTATGGAATCTACATATGAGACCCAGTTGGGAGAGATGTTCCTCCTCCTTAAGAATCTTTATAAGTAGATCCTCCCTGATTTTCAGCGTTGGAACCTCCTGGGAGTGTTTTAAGAGCTCATTTATGGTATTCTCCTTTTTTTTGGAGACCGCTGAAGCACAAGAAGTGGACTTATCTCCACCAGAGGTTCTTGTGCGACCAATTTTCTGAAGCGAGTTGGATCTATCCATGCTCTTGAAAGAAGATCCGTCATTTTTAAAAGATTCATTACCATTATTGAGATTTGTAGGAGAGACCAAGCCAACTTTACCTGTCCCAATGGAGAGACCCCCTATTTTTTGACAGGTCGGAGAAACTCTATCCCGGATTTTCTTTAAAGGGGGGTCTTGGTTAGCATCAAAAGCCATGTCAATCCAAGAAACTGGTGTTGTATTTTCCATGCTAATTTTATAGGTGCCACCATCAGTTTTGCACGTAAGGGACAAGGGTGCATATGTCAATGGGTGCTCTTATTTCAAGAATTTGATTTCATAGTTGTGGTAAAACCAAAAAAGTAATTCTTGACCAGACCATTCATCAAGAATACAGTCAGGAGAAGAGTCACATGTAATTGAAGATACTCATGCCTGATGCACAATTATATATGTTACAACGCGTGCCATCATAACTAGAGGACATTGCTATCTTTCTACTCACATAGGATGGCACGCTAGAAGGAATGAAATACTTGGAGAAGAAATAACTCGCTATACGCACCGCACCTTATATAATAATCAGTGGTGACTTGTAAAAATTTGGTCGCGATGAGGTATTGTGCTAACATTTATTGGAACATGAATGCATGGGCATTATGGAATAAGCTCATGGTGGAATTGCAGGTGGCCACTATGTTGGTGATACCATAACACGCAAGACTCTACTCGTTGTATTATCATGGGAGACCCTCTATAAATATTGTAAGGAATTTTGTAAGGCATGTGACCATTGTCAACATCTTAGAAGACAAGGTCAGTGTGATGAAATTCCTCTAAGACCTATTGCTAGCACAAAACCGTTTGAGAAATGGGCTATAGATTTTGTGGGTCCCATTTCACCAGCTATGTGTAGAAATGGATCACGCTACATTATAACTTACCTAGACTATCTGATGAGATGGGTAGAAGCAACACCTACTAATGACTATATAGTGGCTACAACAACTCGATTTCTATGGGAAAATATAATTACAAGGTATGGATGTTCTTTAAGTTTGACCAGTGATAGGGGCACACACTTTCTTAATAATACAATCAAAATTTTATTGGATGAGTTCATGATTGCAAACCATAAGACTACACCCAATCATCCTCAGGAAAATGGCACTACTGAAGTTTTCATCAAAATTTTGAGTCATACATTGACAAAAATCTATGATGTTGGAAGAAAGGATTGGGATGATAAAGTATATGCAGTACTTTGGGCATATCGAACAACATATAAAAGGTTGAACAAAGAAACACAATTTCAGTTAGTGTTTAGCGTAGATGTCATTCTTCCTATGGAATTTATCTTACCTTCTTTGCATATTGTGTGCACTAGAGGTCTAGCTGATGAGCAAGTTGTAGAAGAACTGATTGAAAATATAATTCATCAGGATGAACGAAGAGCCATAGCACGTTGGATTTAGAAGCAAGAAAAGGCTAGGCATGAAAGAAACATAAGGGACAAGAAGTTTGAGATTAGACAAATGGTAATTTTCTATGACTCTAAGTTTTTACACCATCCATGAAAGCTTAAGGTATATTGGTTGGGGCCGTATCTTATCACTTATATCCTTGAAACAGGCGCTTGCCAGTTAGAATCACTTGATGGAACACGGATACTAGGTTACTTCAATGGGAGTAGGTTGAATCCCTATTATAAATAAGTCTTCTTGGTGTTTGTAATAAGGTAGTATTTCCATTTAGATTAGGTTTTCAATTATGTATTTCCTTAATGTGTTTCCTTCTTTGTTGTTATGCTTTGTCAATCTAGTTGGTGTGTTGTGTAATAAGAATGCTTGCGTGCATGAAGCTAATTACTATACAAAGCATGTTTATGCACAGAGGACTGCACATATTTTTAGTGTGGGGTGGATGGATTGTTGATATCCAGGTATAAAATTTTGGGAATTGAAAGGTGGAAGGAATAAGCTGCTACGGGTTCTCTTCAAGTCAAAGGATTGCTTCTAAAAAGTGACCAAAGATGGAGATGAATGAAGGAAAAATATAACGTGAGGTAAGTAGAGGCCTTAACAAATACTAGTAGAAGGTGTAGTGATGAGGTACTCATGCGCAAGGAAGCATGCTGAAGAGAAGTTTGTGACCAGAGGGTAGGAAGGCACGGTAGAATGTTATAGCTGGGGCATGAAGATATAACGTGTGGAAATGATGGAATTGATCAATTAATGAGAGGATATTTGGTAGGTGAAGGAGAAATGAATCTATCAAAAATTTGAAAATCTATATAAGGATGGGATGCAAATTAATTTTTATCGTTACAATTAAGAGTATTTGACAAAGAGCTAAGTGCAAAGATCCCAGTGATCGAATTGAGGTGTGAGAGGTGTGTAACCAGTCGTGACAAAGAAATATATGCCTAGAAAGAGCTTGCATCCTCGATGGTGAAGGGTTTGAGTGAAGCAAGGTGAAAGAGAAGAGTGAGGGAACATGATTTCACCTAGGGCACACTGAATCAAGCTAGGGTTTGATTCAAAAATTTTAGAATTCAAGAGGTGAGTATCTATAAAGGATTGCAAGGTAGAAATGGCACCCAAGAAAGTAGTTGCAGCAGGAGTGAAGGGAAAGAAGAAGGTGGTCAAAGAAGAAGAGGAGATGGATCCCGAAAGTATTTTTTATGAAATTCAATATCCAGAGGGGGTTATCATAGGCTAGGAGTGGGATTCTCACATAAGGAAAAGCAAGGTGATTGAGGACAACCACCGTACCAAAGAAAATAAGAAGGAACTTGATGCCTTGCTAACACAACGACAAATAAATGCATGGTAGAAGTCATGCTGGTGTATGAAAATGTAGGCAAGAAGCTCTTGAATAAGATATGAGTTTACCAGCTATACGAACTCCCTTACTTTTGGAAATATGAGCCCTTATACCAGTGGCTCATGAGAAGAGTGCACAAAGATGTTTTCTACTTTGTAGGACACAGAGCTAGAATTTCAGCCATGCTCATCTCCACGGTAATGGGATTGAAGGGCACATGAGAAGATTTTTGAGATGATCTAATAGACAAGACCATAATATTGGAGACCCAAAAGGAGTTGGGGTACACAAAGGGTTCAACACGACATGGAAATTGATAAGATGAAGATATATCTAGTTGTACAAGTAGCCGTATATCTCATTACAAAGATAAATGACCCGGAAAGGTGGTCACAAGTGAATACCATGTGGTTGCACATTGCTAAAAAAATGTCTAAAGGTGTAGTTTACAAAATTTCACGTTAAATTACAGAAATAGTCATTAAGGAAGCGCGCACAGGAGGAAAGATTAGCTTTGGATTTTTTCTGTTATCACTGGTGTTCATGGAGATTGGAGTACCTAATGGACCAAAAGAGAAGATATGGGAGTATCTCATGGAGCACAAGTCACCTGCAAAAGGCTTCAAAAAATACTTGTGTAAAGGATCCATGACAGAATAGGTCAAGAAAAGGGCTGATAAATGGTATGATAGGCTCCACGCGGCCTTTAAAGAAGAATGACACACCCCCAAGTACTTACCTTTGGTGGTTGAAAAGGCCAGTTAGTTCACTATATACCAACACTTCTACAAAATGTTGTTCGCCATGAACGATGAAGCATAGATCCCTTGGTGTAAGTTACCATATGCCTTCATAACAAGGTACTTCCAGGTGGTAGTACATAGGTTCTCAGATGCGCGGCGCCTCACGTTCAATGTGGACAAGGTAGATTGTGACTACCACATGTTGAGGAAGAAGTATGTGTATCAAGGGTGGGGTTCATATATTGAAAGGCTCATTTCAAATGTATTGAGAATTAAACCAGTAAGTTTGGTTGTGGGAGATATTGGAGAAGCACTAGTGTACCTCCAACTAAAGCCCAAGTTGGAAAATAACAATTATGTGGAAGATCAGTTCGCACTTCTAGCACCACTAAAGGGTAAGCACACAATGGAGAATATCCTAGTGCCTAAACCCACAGAGCCAATTGAAGTGGAGGATGAGGAGGATGAGTGTGAGGATAGTGGTGGTTTTGAGCATAGAGGTAGAAGACATCCTATGAAAAAGGATGAAGCTGAGCATGCCTCCACACCACCTCAACCACAAGAGGGGGATGATGAGGACTTGGATGCAATCCAAGGAGAGCACATGTTTAAGAGGGTGTTCAGGAGATTAAGGACCCAAGGTGCTACACCGCAAATAATGTGTAAATCAATGAGACTCTCTCCTCAGATGGAGATAACCGCAAAAAGGAGAAGGAAACTGAATTTGAATGAGGAGGTGAAAGAATAAGAGGAAACCGTGCCTCATTCACCTACACCTCTAGAGAATGTAGAAGAATAGAAAGATGAAGAAATGAAACAAAGAGAAGAGGAGGAAAGGGGAACAGATGGGAAAGTTAGAAAAACTACTCAGGACATTCCCAAATCTAGGGGCTCAAGTTCCTAAGCAGCCTAGGTCTAGAAGAACAAGTGGTGAGAACATTCCACCAGCCATGGGTTATGTTGAGGACATAGGTAAAATTTTCTGCACCCGTTTCCAAAGCACACAAACACAAAAATAATTATATGGCTGGGAACTAATGGATGAAGATATGGCTACAATATGCACCAGGAAGCAGTTGTCATGGTCCATGCACACACACATGGATGAGCCATATTTTGATGTGTGTGAGGAGTCATGCGTATCAAGGAGGTTGAAGAAGACACCTCATGCTAGACACATGACACTAAAGCCTACTGTCATGTCAGATGACTAGGTAAGTAATACATTGGTGAAAGTCTCAAAAAAGGTGGTGAGGTGGAATATGGACAATGCTACCACAATTAGGGTGCTCATGGAAGAGATTAAAACTAAGGATGGAGAAATAACACGACTAACATAGGAGATATACTTAACGCAGAAAAGGAACATTGTATTTATCAGCATCACAGAGGAAATCAGTGATAATGTTGTAAGGGTTAGGCCACACTTGGAGCCAAAGGTACCAAATAAATTTCCTTCGGCAATACACTATGTAGGTACATTGGTGGACCTAGTGCTTGAAGATGAATCTTTGTGCATGTCAACACTAAAGGATCTAACACAAGAGGCAAAGACAAAAAAGGCTTCAGTGATGTAGAAGATTGCATCATATGAAGGACTACTGTAAGTGCTGTAAGAAGAAATGAAGAAAGTAGACCAGGCCTTGAACAATTGCATAGCTCCAAAGGAGTTTGTTAACATACAAACCATGGAGGAGAAAAATGAGGTCTAGAAAGTGATCAAGGATGAAACATTGAGCCGCGTAGAAATATTATCAATGGTTAAACAGAAGCACGAGGCCCTGGCAGCAGCACAAGAACCACACAAGACTCGGCTAGAAGAGCTTGGAAATCTCATTGTGGATAAGATTGATTTACTAGAGGGGAGGATGACTGCAATGTCCAACATTGTGTTGGTCTTGAAAAATGAAAAAGGCAAAATTGTGAAAGATGAACTAGAGTCCATTGTTGTGGACATACCAGAGAAAGCAGAGGAAGCACTCACTGAGTGGAAGACCTTGGAGGCTGAAATAAAATAGGAATATCCTAAATTAGTTGTTTAGACTGAAGAAAAGACTACAAAGTAAAAAATTCTTTCATTCTTTCCATTCTTCTATTCTTTACTTTAGTTTTGGAGATGACCATTTTCAGGGTGATAATTAAATTAGTGTGGGGTAATGTTGATCAGAGAACACTTGATAAAAAGCACACAAGAATTCCGCATGGGGAAGCATGTCATATTCAAAGGTGTGAATGGATAGGGAGAATGCACGCAGAGTAGAAGTTCAGCTTTTGGGACTTATCCATTTTCACTCAAAAAGGTCTATTTTTAGAGATGGTGTGTAAAGCACACAAACGAGGTAGAGACGTGTGCACCACACATTGGCTATTTCTGGAGGATTACCTACAAAGCACTTTGCATGGACACAGGCCGAAAATAGATCTACTACTATGAGTTAGCTAGAAGTAGTCTATTGTTAGGGCACTTGCATGTGTGGCTAGTTTTGTAAAGGTGTGTGGCTAATAATAACATGCGACCTATTTTTGGAGTGGATAAGTGGTGAAGGGAAATTCCCCACCCTTATATATGTAGTAAACTATGTAAGAGAGGGGGATCGACAGAGAGGAGATATATATATAGAGTTATGTTGTTAAATCTGTTACGCGCATACTGCTGTTATTGTACTAAATATTTTGTATATTTATTGCATTGAATATAATGGAGGATATTGGCTGAGCCTAAGTGTAAATTCTGTATATCTGAATCTAGTATGTCATGATCTCATCATGGTTAATAATTAATTATTTTCTCCCTTAGGGATAGATCTGGTATGCTCTGTAGAGTGATGTGTTAAGTAATGGAACTATATGTATCTCTTAAGTCTTCATCATGCTAACATCCTGCAACAACAACCCTAAAGAGGGACCTGGTACCTTTATGCACTTCATGTGAGTGCTCAGTTTAGGCTGAGTGATGTGCTAGCATGTCTAGGGTCTTATTGGATTTGTGTCATTGAATTCTAGGGTGCATCAGGAGTTGTATGGATGAATTTCAACATATACATCTATGTCAAGTTGGTATTATAGACCTCATGTATGGACCCAAGATGGGTATCCATGGCTACATGATGTTGATCTTGTACCTGAACCCATGTTGTTGATCACTGGTTGGATTAGAGTGTACTAGTTATAACTTGGAATGCATTGTTTCTACATTTATTCCCATTATCAAGAGATTACTCAAGTTTGAGTTTTTAAGGGAGCCTAGAGGATCATTCTTGCGTGTTGTCCCTTTAGCTATATAGATCTTGGTTATACTTTTAGCTTGGAAGCTTTTCCTATGGTTGGATAAAGTCCTGCTAAGTGCAAGGTGTAGAAGCCAGTGTTGTGAAACATGACGGATCCTACAACGGAGAGGGAGAGAGAAGAGAGGTGACTCAAGTATGATGAAGAACAAGAAGGGAGTTAGCAAGATGATGTGAGGTTGCTAGAGTGATGAAGACACAGAGAGAGACATTGTGGGAATGAATTTAGGTTTACGTGGAAGGTGTAAGATCTGAGAATTTTATGTTACCCCATTTGAATTTAAGTGCGGGAAAGCCCCATAAGAGTTTCTGGTGAAATTTCTTCATGCGAAGAAAGGATAGCCATAAGCATGCATCTTGGCCCACATGGCAACCAAACCCCAACGTTTAGCCTTCCAGTTCCCAAGGAAAACTTTGCTCATTCGGTTTTTAGAGGTGTTGATATCAATGGTTAAGCAAAACCTAGGAGGTATAACTTTTCATTCCCATATATAGCCACATAGTCTTTTCTTGTGTTTGGAGGTATCTTGTCTGATATAACATTTGGGAAAGGTCTAGGTTTACAAATTTTGGGTATCGCGTCTAGAGTTGGCATGGGAAACACATCTATGAGTGGTTCAGTATGAAATACCATTGGTGTACAATTTAGTGTGATGATGGGGACACAGGGCACCAACACTTCATGACCTTTTCCTTCTCTAGGAGAAGGATCTAGTAGATCTAGAGGAATACAAGCTAGTGGGTCTAGTGGGTCTGGTGGTAGATGTAATACGGGATGAAATAAAGGCCTTGGAACTGGAGGATAGGGACCTCAACCACCTCAGCACGTGTTTTACGAGATGTATCGACACTTTCATGATTACAAGAGTGTGGAAGACACTCTAGAGCATGTGCATAAATGTGATTTACTATGGCATGCAAAGGGTATCATTGCCCTGGAGTGAAAGGCAATGTTAGGTTGTGGAGATAAATAGCTTCACTGGAGCATGTAATGGAAACTTGCTGGAAAATACAGTAACCATCATCAGTTAGGGGGGAACCGACATCAGTCACCCAGGACTGGCATCGGTCAGGAAAGGGAGGAACTGGCAGCAGGCTTAAGGCTAATTGACATCAGTTACCTATGTGGGAGTGTTTTATTTAACTCTCAGGAATTAGATATATTTTTAGCATTAAAGTATATCTATTGATTGTAATTACGTGGCTAAGTGCCCTAAGTTTATAAATGACTATATAAGCATGAAAGCTAGGGTTTAGAAGAGAATTAAGAGAGAAGGATTGAATTATATCCTTGATTCTCCTAGATGATGAAGATGAATGACAAGAAGAAGAGAAAGAAAGAACATGTTATATGAAGATAGAGTCTCCATAGATATGAGCTAGACAAAAGGAAATAGCTAGGTACATATGAATGGTGAGAAGAGGGTAACATATTCTACTGTATTTTATTTGTATAGTTATGGTCTCATTATAATGGCTTGCATAGTATGCAAAGCACATAGAGTTTCTTCTTGGAGATCCACATGTTGGTGAGATACATTGTAGATCCATGTTGTTTCTAGTTTGTATTATTGATCCATGTAGGACTAGATATTGTAGAGGAGGTTGTCTTCATGTTTACACAGGTTATGCAGTGATGGAGAGACATAACTTACTTCTTGGTGCATATTCATAGTTGCACATATGGTAGACCCATGTGAGAGGTCTTGTTAGTAGATCCACAAAGAACTTGGTAGCAGTTTAGAGATGTTTAGTTCCTAGTTATGTGCTTTCTACTGGTGGTGTTTGGAGGAACAACTTGTAGTGCACTCATGGAGATCTGTTTAGAGATCTGGAGGAGAGGAGATACTCTTGGAGAGATTGAATTATACTTTGTATTGAAGAGTTGGTTTGTACTCTTGTTGTATTATATATACGAGATCTCTATCTTTGGTGGACATAGCCCTCATTGGATGAACCATGGTACATGTTATGTTATGTGTGTGTACTTTTTCTTGATTTGGATTATTCTAGTTTATACTTCCACTAATGTAGATTTTGGGGAATTGTTTAGATCATGTGTGCTTGATTTTATTTGTTATTAAATCATAGCACTATCCCACAGTCTCGAATTCCTAGCAGGAAAGTCAGTTTACAACTACATTGGAAGGTCCCACGCATAGCTAGTACCAGAGATATTATCCACACCAGATAGTGGTGGACTAGACTGCACTACATGATGCATTTTTGGTGGAGTTCCACATTCTTGATTTGAATAGAAGAGCATCAACACGTTGAAATAAATTCAGCAATGGATGGCAGAAAGTGTGTGGTAGTATGATGCACACTATAAGACTATCTTGTCAAAACTATCTTATGATATTCATCCTTCTCAACATGCTCAATGGTTCGTCGTTGGGTTAATCACACCTTTCAAGAGGGAGCTTTCTCATAAAACATTCATAGACCCATGCAAGGCCTTGGAGGCTACCTTGCGTGTTGAGGTCATAGGAAGCATGAACAATGGAATCAGTCCATTTCTAGAAGCTCATATCACTACCATGGAAAAGCAGCTTGATAAACTATCTACGAACTTGACACATGAGGCTCATAGTGGCCTATGGTGCACAGACTGTGAAGTGGAGGGGCATACAAAAGACATCTTTTCATGAAGATTGGTACACGCCATGATGGTGGACTATGAAATTTTCCATGAGATCATGATGGAGTAGGTGTCCATTATTGTAGCGTTTGATCTGTAAGAATGTGTCTTGCTATTACAAAATCTATACCTCTACTACTCATGACACCAAGGATTGTAGATTGATTGACTAGATACATGATGCCATTGATACTGGCGTGCACAAGACTAGTATTGCTAGTAGTTCCAAGGATAAGGGCCATAATTATGAAGGGAATGCGGATAGAGGTGGTCATGGAAGAGGTTTTCATAGAGGATTTAGAGGTCTTTGTAATCGTGAAGGTGAAAGAAGTGAGTTCCAAGGTGGAACTTGTTACAACTGTGGGTCTACAAAACACTATAATCGTGAATGTCCCGATCTATTATAATGCTATTATTGAGGAAAGAAGCACAAGTATGAGGAGTGCCTAGAATTATTTGAACACATGAGCTAGCAAAAATGGAGGAAAAAGGCATCGGGATGGTAAGCATGAAGAAATATGACTTGCAGTGGATGCCAAGAGTGGCGTGTGAGTCAGAGTTAGAACCTGTACTTATGACAACATGAGCTAAGGTTACACACACCAAGGAGATACCAAAGAAGAGACTACTAGTTACAAGAGAAGAGGTGGTGCATGGGAATTATCCAGACCCTTCTCATCAGAAATAAGTCTATCAGGAGACTATGGATGTGATTTGAAGTCTACAAGGAGAGATCCAATGCCTAAAGCGATAGTCACAACAGTTACAATAAAATAATAGCATTGAGGCTCCATAGAAGGATCTGGGTGAATTCAGGGAGGTGTATAATATGCTAAGGTAAAAAAATATCAGCCCTCTACTAGGGGAATGGATACGAGAGAAAGTAGCATGCGCTGGATGAGAGCGCGAGTAGAAGGTTTTACATGCTAACATTCCCTGCATAACATTGACTATGACAAAGAGATTACCTTGAATTATGTGGTTGATGGATGGCTCCTAAGTAATATTATGATTGACACATGCACATAAGTTAATATTCTTACCTTGGACACATGGAATCAAATGGGAAATCACCCATTATAGCAATCATCAAATGTGTTGTATATGACTAACAAGACAAAGGTGATTCCCATTGGTGTTTTAAAATATGCTATTATCACTATCCAAGGGATAAAATTCATTGGAGACTTTGAATTCTTGGTGCTTGCTGAGCTGGACAACTTTCCAACATTACTTGGGAGCCCCTGGTGCTATAATAACAATGTCAACTTATGTTTCAATAAGGGATATATGAGTTTTGAGAACAAGGCAGAATGTGTTATCATCCCTTTGACAGATGGAAAATTAGCGCCCTATACTGAGCCATTAGGAGAAGAAGACCTAAAGATAATCTATGTGTGTACAATCAGAGACCCAAAGGTTGTGCACCCAACAAAAGGTGTTATTCAGTGAGAAGATGCTCAATATATAAGTGATACAACTAGTGTGGCATGTGACAATTGGGTGCATGGGACATATGAGTTAATCAGAAGGAAATTAAGAGTTTTTGTGATAAGAGTAATAAAGGCATGCCCACTTAGGCATCTGAGAGGAAAGAATTTACCAAGTTACACTAGGGATAAAAACCCTGATGTTTTCCTATAAGCAATGGAGATCCAGTGTAGATGCTAGATCAGAAGGAGGAGTATGCATATCTACATTTTACATGAGACCGCAACACATTGATGGGAGAAGCATCAGGAAAATATTCTAGAGTGGCATGAGGTGAGGATTATGATCTCTATTAGATTCATTTAAAGCAATGTGCCTACTAAAATCTATGGCTATGATGGAAGGGGATCTGCCTTAACACATGTTCACGAATGTGAAAAGACATGGATGAAAGGAATGGAAGCTTTACCCCTTCCCTATGGGCTCAAAAGTTTTATTCCACACTACAAGGTTACACATGCACATGGTACATTCATTCGAAACCACACCATCAGATAGGAAACTGGTGGGAGTTGACGGATGAATCAATTCATACCTTTGAGGATCGAAGTACCAAGCCATTGGTGAATGATGCGTAGCAAGTTGTTAAGTGCGTAACTATGGGGATAGTGTTATGGCGGAATATAGAATACAAGATTTGTTGGGAGAAACTAATTTGGAAGAGTGATTCAATGAGGAAGAGCCATAAAAACTACAATTTGAGTGTGCTTGCATGGAAAAAGAGAAGGGAAAGTTATTCTATGTGATAGATGGTGAATAAGTGGAGAATTTGGATATTAACCATACTCTAGGTACGCATGAGGTAATGTATAGTTCTGATGAGAAAGTGTGTGCCTACCATGAACCCCTAAAAACTAAGAAGTTTAACATTGGATCGGATGCAAAACCTAAGGAGGCTACTATTGGGGACTAGTGATCACAAAGGAATATTTCAAAGATCATCAATTTTTGCTTGAGTTTTAGGATTTGTTTCCACGCTGGTACCATGAACTTAAGGGAGTTCACCACTCTTTATGAGAAATGCGGATAAAATTGAAGGAGCATGTGCACCCAATTCAGAAGAGACCTTATCAAATGAATATGAATCTGCACATCAGGGTCAAGGAAGGGGTTGATAAGATGACCACATCAGGCATCATTAAGGTTATTGAGGAATCAAAATGGATAAGTCCAATGGTCATCAACATTAAGAAGGATAGGAGGATAAGAATTTGTATCAATTACAGGGATTTGAATGTAGTTTGTAACATTGACCCTTTTCCAACCCCCTTCACTAAGGAGATCCTAGAAGGAGTAGTTGGGCGTGAGATCTATTCTTTCACAGATGGATTCTCAGGATATCATCAGGTTATAATTACAAAGGAGGACCAAGAAAAAAAAATTCACCACTGGGGAAGTTTTTCCTACCTGGTCATGCCTTTTGTACTGAAGAACACACATGCATTTTTGCGCATTGTGGTTCAAGAGTTTCAAGACTTCATCCATAAGTTTCTTCAAGTCTACCTTGATGATTGGATAGTGTATGGACTAGTAAAATACCATTGCAACAATTTTCGGTTGATTTTTGAGAGATGTTGATAGTTGAGCATATCTCTCAACGTCAAGAAATGTGTTTTCGCTACTCTATTTGAAACTTTGTTTGGGCATATTATATATAAGGAAGGCTTATTGATGGATCCTGTCAAAGTTATCGTTATTGTAGGATTGGGGGAACCTACTAGCCAGAGTGTGGTGCGTGGATTCCTTGGGCATATAGGGTGCTACCGAAAATTTATTAAGGGATATGCCAAGATCACCACACCATTGGAGGGATTGTTGAAGCACCAAAGTACATTTCATTAGGGAGAGGTGTAGTAGACGATGTTTGATACATTGAAGAAAAGGCTTATCAATGTACCCATATTACGCCTTCCTTCTTGTGATAAGCCATTCCATGTACATGTTGATGCCTTAGGGATGGAAATTGGAGAAGTGTTGGCATAACCTGGTGAGGGGACTATTGATCACCCTCTTTGTTTTGCAAGCAGGAAGTTGAAACTAGCAGATTAGAACCATAGTACTAGCGAGAGTGAGGCATTGCTGATGATCTAAGTAATGCACAAGTTTAAGAAGTATCTACTGGAAACACCCTTTGTATTCTACATGAACCACATGGCATTGAAGTACTTGGTAAACATGCTTGTTTTATAAGGGTGCATATGCAGGTGGTTCCTATTGTTTCAAGAGTTTGAGTTTACAGTTGTTGTAAAACTAGGTAAGAGTAATTTGGGACCTGACCATTTATCAAGGATTAACTTAGGAGAAGATGCACAGAGAATTGAGGATACAGTGCTAGATGCATAATTGTTTAGATTTTGGCATGCACCCTCTGACTTAGAGGATATTATTGTGTTTCTCAAAATGGGTGTGGCACTGGAGGGAATGAAGACTTTGGAAATAAAATAGTTATCAATATGCATCACGCCCTACATGTTACTTGGTGGATACCTATACAAGTTAGGATGTGATGAGATCTTGTGTCAGTGTGTGTTAGAGCTTGAGCACACTGAAATCATGGAGGAACCACATGGTGGAATTGTAGGAGGAAACTACGCAGGAAATGCCACTGTGTGGAAGATTGTACTAGCAGGTATTTGGTGGGAAACCATTTACCAAGATTGTATTGAGATTTACAAGGCTTGTGATCATTGCCAGTGCCTTGGCAAGCCAGGAAGAAGAGATGAAATGCCTTTGAGGCTGATAGCTAGTGCTAAACCATTTGAGAAGTGGGTGGTTAACTTTGTAGGACCTATTTCACCTACCTCTCGAAGGACTGGTTTGTGCTATATCATTACTTGTACTAATTGCTTAACACGGTGGGTGTAGGAAGCACCTACGAGGGATTGCACAACAACCACAATGACAAGATTCCTTTGGAAAAATATAATCAGTAGGTATGGATGTCCTTTGAGTTTGAATATTGATAGGGGTACATAGTTTTTGAATGATACAGTCAAGATTTTTTATAAGAGTTCATAGTAGCTCATCACAAGACTGCCCCTTATCACCCTCAGGCTAATGGTACTACTAGGGAATTTAACAAGATACTTAGTTACACATTGACCAAGATTTGTGATGTTGGGAGACAAGATTTGGATGAAAAATTCTTAGCCATACTATGGGCGTATAAACAACCTACAAGAGATTGAACAAGGCCGCCCATTTCAATTGTGTATAGCGCAGAAGCTATTTTACTAGTAGATTTTATGTTACCCTCTTTGTGTATCATGCACACAAGAGGATTAACTGATGAGAAAGAGTTACAAAAGCACATGGATAAGTTGATGTAGTTGGATGAAAGGTGATAACTTGCTAGGTGGAGTCAAAACACTAAGAAGGCAAGACAAAAAGCATGACATGATCATCACATTCAAAATAAAAAATTTGAGGTTGGGCATATGGTTCTAATTTATGATTCTAAGTTTCTGTGCCATCTTGGGAAACTCAAATTCCATTATTTAGAGCCGTATATTATATCCTACATCTTTGAATTAGGTGGGTGTCAGTTGCAAGTGTTGGATGGGACAAGGTTTCCAGGTTATTTCAATGGGAGTAGGTTGAAGCTCTACTATAAATAAGGCTTCTTTGTGTTGTATTTCCAATTAGATTATGTTTCCTTTAATGATTTCCCTTTTGGTTGTTTCCTTGGTCGTCGTTTTTGGGTTGTGTTGCATGTTGGTGCACCAATAGCTAATTAAATTATAAGTGATTTTATGCGCAGAGGGCCGCACATACATTTTTGTGTGGGGTGATGACTAGGGGATCAATTTCAGTTTCAAATGTTCCCTAAAATTCCCTAAACCATGAAAATCTAGTAGATCCTTTGGAGATATTTCTGACGACTATAAGAATGTGAAAAATGGACACTTTGAGCTCCAGATAAGTCTGGTCAAAGTTTGGTCATTGGGTGGTCAAAGTTGGTCAAATTGGAAAATTTATTGTCTTCGAATCTCAAAAAATCAATTCTATTGCATAGAGCTTGTCATGATCTTTCCAACACATTTTGAATAGACCAAATCTGAGTCTGTATGTGAAAGATATGGTCAATCAAAGTTTGGGTCAAACTAGCAGGAAAAAGTAACGTGAAGAAAGGTAAACCAATCACAAGATGACACATGACACCACTCCATTTGAGCACATGGGCCTCCAATTTTGGTAGCAAAATGCTATACATAGCCATTCCATGTGAAAATAGGATGGTTTAGCCTTATTAAAAGGTTTGGATAAAATTATCTCCCATGGACTATGGGATTGATTCCCATATAGGGGATAAAAGATTTCCATTTGCTATATATAGTGGATAATGCAATCAAAGGGATTCAAGCGCTTGACCTGTGCTAAAAGACTAGGTAGAATTACCAACCTGCCACCTTTTGAGAAGTGTAAAAAAAGGAGCTCACATGGTTTTGTACAAGACAAGTGACAGATCTGTGAGAGGGCATAATAGACCTACTTGCAGAAAACCTGATTTTTGAGGCACTTCCAATCAAAACCAGATCTCGAGTTGTATATGAAAATTGTTTATAATTTCTAGAAGATCATGATGGTGTGATAATTTTACCAATTTGGATATTTTTTGATAGATTTATTTTATTTTAAAGTCACACAAAGGCGTAGAACCCAAGGGAGACACAACTACAAGTGGACTAGGAAGGTGAATGACAATGGCTAAGCTCCATTAATGTCCTTCAAAGGTATGATATCAAAATAATCAGGTCAATTAAATTCTATTGTATTTTCATTTTAAAATTATTAATGGATTGATTTACCACGAACCCAAGGACGTAGGAATTCTGAACCTCGTAAACAATCTAGTGTTGTTTTCTAATTTTTATTTTCTATTTTTGATTATTTACAATCATTTAAGTTTATAAAAATAATGTAGATGTAATGATAATAAATATTTGACAACTTTGGAAAATCGATTAAAATTGGGAAACAATGAATTTTGGGCTTTGCTCAAACAATGAGTTTTGAATAAAAAAGAATTTAAATTTCAGTTTGAAATCATTCCTAAATCCGAATTTAATCAATTTTCAAAATATTAAAGACTTTAAGTTGATTAAAAAAATGATTAAAACTAGAAAAAATAAAACACTTGTTTTTGGATCAATTTTTTGTATCATAGCAGTTAGATTGTCAAATTAGCTTCTAATTGTGTTTGAAATTTTGGCTTTAGTTTTCATTTCAATTACATTTTTTAGATTTAGTTTTAGATTTGTAGGCATTTTGGACTTACTTCTATTGTTCATTTCAATTGTGTGGAAGGAAAGTTGTGTTTGCAGGAACAAGGAAATCATGTGAAAGTTATCTAAGCAAGAAAGGT
The DNA here is from genome assembly GCA_019776745.2 of Taxus chinensis. Taxonomy (NCBI): domain Eukaryota; kingdom Viridiplantae; phylum Streptophyta; class Pinopsida; order Cupressales; family Taxaceae; genus Taxus; species Taxus chinensis. The sequence goes on along the minus strand of CM034150.1, from coordinate 81,901,547 downwards.
TCGATGAGCTTGAAGCCATTAACCGATAATTCCAGGAATAAAATTATTTCCTGAGAGCTAATTTTTACTCCTTGGAAGAGGATATTGAATGGTTAAAATATGAGCCATAGTCCTCTATAACCAAGAAATAGGAATATGTCAACGAGATGCTTTCACAGAGCCATAATTTTATGGGTTTTGTTAAAGAGTTGTAGGAAGAAATACAGACCAAGAATTCCCTCTTGGAAAATCTACAACAAGGTGAAAAGAAGAAGGAAATGACATCCAAAATAGATGCAGGTTCTATGATAGAATGCAATGTAAGTTGTTCATCTTCTTGTAGTAATTCCTTGCATGTAGATTCAGACATTCCTTTGGGTCAATTTGAAAAACGCACTAATGAAATTGGGTCTAAGCTAATGGTTAAAATGGGATATAATGGAAATGGCCTTGGTAAAAATGGACAAGGTGATTGTAACCCAATACAAGTAGAGGATAAACCTCAATTTGTAGGTTTGGGTTATTCTACTGGGCAAATGGAGATTGGAGAAATTTCCAAAGCAGCTGAAGGAAGACAAGCTTCCAACAGCCAAGGATCTACGCCACTAGAATTGTAGGATTCTACCATAAAGAGGAATAATGAAAGGTGTAAGAAAATAGGTAAACGAGGTAAATACATTCCACCTCCTCCCACTTACACTAAAAATATCACTAAGGGGAAATTAAATCCTAAGAATTCTAAAACACTCTTTTAGTTTGAACAATATAACTTTGGTAGACAAAAGTATGCATTTCCTTGCACATTTTGTGAAGGTACTAATAATTTTCCATCTTATTAATGGAAGAGAAAAACTATGTTAAATAAGTTAATGCCTTCTGTGAATGATAAGGTAGGTGTTAAAGACCAATCTCACCCTAGTGATGCGAGAAATGGAAAAAAGGTTACCTCTCCTAAATAGAGGAATCATTATCCTAGACAGATCTCAGGGAATGGAAAAATGGGTAAGACTCCTAAAAACATGGAAGTTAAATTTTGTTCCCATTGTAAAAGGAATGGTCATGATGTTAAGATATGTTGGTATGTTTGTTCAGTGCAACATTGGAAAGTTGTTAGAAAGAACAATATTGTCAAACGAACAGTTGTGGATCTGACTCATGTAGATGCTCATTTTGGTATTGGGGAAGTAAAACCAATTAAACAGAAAAATCAAAGTAATTGGTTGGGTAAAACATTCCTCAATTTTATGTTTGCATTACAGTAAGTGTTGATAGTATGTAAACATTTTCAAAGCTATATTGTAGGGATTCATGATGTTTGATGAAAGGATTTATTCCTATGTTGGTATTTAGCTTTGAAAATTTTAATGAAAGTAGTCGTAGAGAAGATTTGAGTGATAGGTTCATCATACTCATATTCATCTTCTCACATTTTGGTTGGCCATTCCATTTTTGAAAACAACATGCAGGGATATGGGCATCATTCAAATGTCTATTTGAAACTTGCAGTTTAATAATGTTCTCATTTGTGAAAATTTATGGATATGCTTCTAAGACCCATTTGGGCACCTGTTTGATATTGTAATAAATAGAATTTTTTTTTGTATCCACATGTGTTATTACACTAATTTTGAAGACTCTCATTTTGGGAAAATTTTATTTTGTAACTGTCATATGTGGTTGTAATTAGGGTATAAACTGATTACACTAAAAAACTAGTTTGCAAAGTTACACTAGGTGATCATTTTGCAGATTATGTCGATTCACCAATTTGGGTAAGCATACAGTTTTTTATCTATCCTTTTACACTTTGGTGTATGGGAAGAATTGTAACATTCATATTTTGACTATAGCTATTTTTCAACGTTAATGGTTTAATTATTCTGGATAGTGAATATTTGTAGTTGTTATAGTTTTAGATGGACAATGGGCACTAACCTAATTGTGGGTAGTAGATGTCTGGTATAATAATCTGTGTTATGAAATTATAATTTTTGGTAATCGGTTGTATCACAAAGTGACAGCTGACCACTATATTTCCATATAAGAATGGGTGCGACAGTTCACAGCTATGTACAAAGTTGACAGGGTTGCAGCGTTTCAGTTGAACACTAGCTTAATTTGGTGTTATTATCTAATCAATTATGTAATTATCTAATCAACTATTTTCATTTTATTATCCTATAATTCTATTTTGAGTTATTTTATGTGTTTTTGCAATGCAAAAAGAGATAACATGTTTTGTCGGTTGATACACAACTGTTTATGGAAAAAGTGCCTCGTCAGTAGGGAGGAGTGATCAGGGGATCAATTTCAGTTTCAAATATTCCCTAAACTTCCCTAAACCATGAATATGTAGTAGATCCTTCAAAGAGCTTTCTAACGACTATAAGAATGTGAAAAATAGACACTATAAGCTCTAGATATGTCTAGTCAAAGTTGGTCAAAGTTGGTCAAACTAGAAAATTATTGTCTTGGAATCTCACAAAATCACTTCTATTACATAGAGCTTGTCATGAAATTTTCGACACATTTTTAATGGACCAAATCCAAGTCTGTATGTGAAAGATATGGTTAGTCAAATTTTGGGTCAAACTTGTGGAAAAACATGACGTGGAAAAAGGTGAACCAATCATAGTCTGACACATGGCACCAATAAATTTGAGCACGTGGACCTCCAATTTTGGTAGCAGGTTCTTGTACGTGGCCTTTAGGGTGTCAAACAAGGCACATTACAACTTTGCACAATTTATTTCAAATGACATTCTTGAAGAGGCGTGAGTACAGAATGAGGCAAGAGCAAAAATCACATGGGGCTCCATACTTCTATTGATCGTATTCTGGGAGATTGGAATTACTTATAGTGTGCCATAAACCAAATTAAAGACATGCAAAAGCTAGTTTTTGATGCAGATAAAGTGGATACTGATGTCCATACCTTGCATGTGACATACAAGTATGACACTCGACCGACCTATGTTGAAGTTTTGGAGCCAGATTGTCTAGACTTACACCCAAAAATTAGTGTCACCATCAAGGGTTACTTCCATCGGGTGTTCGTGTAGCTACACCCCAAAACACAAGGGGGGATTAAAGTGAAGGTTACAGACTCCCCCTTTCCTAAGCCACGAGAGGTGCCAATCCCACCCATGAAGGTGATACATGTTGAAGGAGAGGAAGAAGAAGAATAACAAAGTGAAGGAAAGTTAGATACTTCCCAGAAGAGGAAGTATTACATGTGCCATAATGGTAGCAATGGCACAAGCACATTGCAACAAGGAGGCGTTAAGGCCTCATTTCCATAGCACAAGAAAGAGAAGGAAGAAGATAAAGATCCTGAAGAGAAGAAGCAAAAGACACATGATGCATCAAGCCCCGCAGTAGGGTCAGAGGAGGGAGAAGAGGAGGACCACGCTACCTTAAAGGTAGAGTTGGAAGTAGAGCTTGAAGAGTAGGAAGCTGAGGTTGAATCCACATAGGTGGATGAGGCGTGTGAGGAAGGAAAGGAGCATTCTGTAGGACCTAAGAAGATTCCAATGTGTGAGGCCTCCTTGACACATACTACTAACCCAATGGGAAATAAGGGGGACTCCTTTACTATAAAGGAGTAAAAAGGATTCACACCCAAAGAAAATAAGTAGCGGAAAAAGTGCAAGGCTACAAGGAATAAGTGGACACCCATGTCCACACATATGGACTTCATGGATGACCCAACAAAGGTATTGTGTGAGAGGTTTCAGGCCACCCTCCCACCGAAAAAGCTACATGGATGAGATTTGATGGATCACGAAGGGGGTGTGGCTAGGACTAGGAAGATGCTTAGTTGGAACATGCATTGCAACTCCAAAGAGCTAGAATTTGAGGTCAACAATCATGTGATCGAGACCATTCATCTAAAGAAGAAGGGAGGAGAGATGTACAAGGTGGTGGATCCTAACCACCCGACTGATGAGTAGATGAAATGAGAAGATGTCCTTAGAGGTGATCTGATGAACTTGGATGAAATATCCACTATTCAGTCCGTGCTCACAAAGAAGAAGGATAAAGAAAAGGAAATAGATAGATTGCACTAGAGATTAAAGGGGTGAACAGGTGCAAATCAGGGAAGTATACGACCAAGATGGTGCCCTCGTAAAGGGAATTTTTGGACAATGTCTGACATTGATGAGCCAGACTAGGACAGACTATGGGGATGAGATGGAATATATTGAAGGACGCTTCAGAAGATGTCCTTAGAGGTGATCTGATGCAATTGGATGAAATATCCACTATTTAGATCATGCTCGCAAAGAAGAAGGACAAAGAAAAGGAATCCCAAGTTCAATTGGGCCCTCTGTTCCCCGATTGATTGTGTAAGAGATTAAGGGGTGAACAGGCGCAAACCAAGGAAGTATACGACCAAGATGGTGCCCTCGTAAAGGGAATTTTTGGACAATGTCTGACATTGATGAGCCAGACTAGGACAGACTATGGGGATGAGATGGAATATATTGAAGACCTTGTGGGGATTTTTCTCACAAAGATCAAGGATGGTGTGAGGCCCACAACTGTAGAGCTCGCTAAGGAGAAAGAATAAAACAAAGTCACCACTGAAGCCCAGATCACTGAGTTGGAGGACTTGCTCACTCAACTCAAGGAAGAAAATATAATTAGTAGATAGGGGCTTCAACAGCTATAGAAAATGTGAGCCCATCATTAACATGTGGGTGATAGAAGAGGAGGCCACCCCCAAAGATTTATAGGAGACAATCCCTTTCTACTAAAAAGGATGAGGGCATGTTTTGTATATGTGTAAATAGGTTCGTTTCATGAATAAGGGTCAATACTATGGCTCAAAAGGATAAGATCAAAATGAAGCACGAGAAGCTATATTTCAGGATTAATGAACTCTGGGATTCCATCATTAAGCGGATGGATGAGTTTGAAAGTATTTATGCAGAGCTAGTGATAGCCATTAATGTTCTCAAGGGGAAGGTGGAGGAAATCACCCCAGACCAAGTGCCCAGTGTTGTGGGAGAAGTTCCAAGGAAGGCCTTATAAAAATTTAAGGCTTGGGAGAAGTTGAAGAATGAAATAGACATAGAGTTCCTTGAACTCCTCCAATTCGTCACATAACATATTCTTCCATTTTATAATTCTTTATACAGATTCTTTCAATTCCACTATTCTTTATTCTTTGAAGGAGCACCATTCTTACCTTAGAAGAATTTTGGTCATCAATTTTTTTTTTGAAAAGCACGAAGGATTTTTGGGGTAACAATCAAATTAGTGTGGGGTGATGTTGGACCCCTAGAATATTGACCAAGTACCTGAAGGTCTAAATCTTTGTAGGCACACAGAGGTCCCAGGTATGGAATGGCACGTAAGACAAAAGTAGTGCTTAGAGAAGGAATTAAAGAATCATGTAGCACACGGACACGTAAAAGGATTCGAGACTTAGTCAGTTTTGGACGTCTAGGTAAGCATGAACACGTGAAATGCATGGACCCAGTTACACATGGATACAGTTATGGATATCCTATAAAGACAGGTTACAACCCAAGAAGGAGCATGCTTAGTGCATGGAATATGGTTATCATGAAGAACATCATGGACCCAAATTTGTTAGTGGATGAGCTTAGGCTCTAGCATGAAGCATGCTCGCATTAGCGAGGACCATGATTCAGACACTTGGCACCAGATCTTGAGGGCACTGGAGGGTGAGTCATGGGATATTCCTTTAGGAAAGCCTATGTAATGACAAGCACCTACAAAGACAGAGATTCCTAGAGTTCCTCTTTATGGATGATATTGCACATACATTAGGTGGTGGTGCATAGTAGGTGACCTAGAGAGTGAACAGAGCTCTGCAGAAATGTTGCGAGGACTCTGTAACAAGTGAATAGTTATGTTTAGGAAGAGAATGCACTAGAGAGCTAGGGTTTGTAAATTTTGCTATTGGGTAACTTAGTCTACATTAAGTCTAGTGCAACTGCATGGTTGCGATCTGCTAATCTCTGCGACCCTCTAATAATGGTTCCATGGATGTAATAAGGTTACCTGATTATAATATATACATGTGATGGATCTTGATCTGTGCATTTTATTTCTCTCTTATGGGTATAATACTCTTTCCTGTCATGCTAAGTATAAATTAGTTGTACGTTTCATTTCTAGTCACAATACATGTTGTGGATTCTATGTAAGCTACTCGATTTGAAATGACTGCAAGGATCTATAGGCCGTTCTGAGCCCTATGGTTCTTGCATGTCTTAACTTCCCTTCTTTGTGCAAATCTCTTACACTAATCATAGATGATGTACATCCTCACTAAAGCTCACATAAAAGAGAGACTCGATACCCGCGCGTGCCTCGGTGAGTGCTAGCTCAGCTTTCGCAAGAGGTGAATAGAGCCAGCGTTTGCATGGAAAAATGAACTTCCTTTCTTATGTATGATAGGAGTAAAATGTGACTACACTGTTGATCGCTCAGATAGTTCTATATGAGCTGTCTTTTACGATGGTCTTAAGTGATGAAACCATAGTTGGTTGGAGACTTTTTTGCATCTTGCTAATCATGTTTGGGATCAGGATACGATTTGTCTCTATATGATTCCTTTTTTTGAAGTGGGTAATTGTACAATGAATTGAATGATGTCATAGGAACAGCCGATGCCTCATTGGTAAGATACAAATTCTTCTCCTTCTATCCAAGAGAAAAGTGCATGTTCTGGTGTAATAGATTTTGAGGGTGCCTGGGTTCTAAGGACATCCACAATCATGCACAGACAAAGGCCACATTTCATGGACTCCCGTGGTTGTAGAGTATGTAAGATCACATAGGATGCATTAAAGATAGAAAACCTTCTCTTATTCTTTGTTCAACTACATTTTGTTACTAAATTTCCTGCTTATGGCAATCATCTGAATGCAAGTATGCTGGGGTGTATTACTTAGAAATATAGCACCATGCACTGGTGATATTCTGCCTACAATTACACCCAATGTACCATAGGTAAGGGTCATATCCTCGACCCACTTGGGTGGAATAGTTTAGTTGTGGTTGGCACCAGGACAAGTATGGTTAGTTGGACTACGCAAATGTGAGGTCTTTGGGTATTCTAATGTTGAGAGGGATAAGGATGCCTACCACCTTGATAGATTTGATAGTTTTGTCTTGGATGAGGCGGTCTGGTTCAAGACTTGGGAATATTTATTATTTAGATTAGAGAAGTTTCTAAGGATATTTTTGAAATTCCTCCATTTACAGGAGAAGGGGATGATGGCGTTGTCCATTATAGGCCATTGTTTTTGGATGAGAGGATGGGTAATATTCTTTGTAAGGACCATTCCAAGGTGCTGTGCAGTAGAGCTTGGGACCTGTGCTTGTGGGACTAGGAGCTAAAATTTGGGGTATATTCATCCTAATTGAGACATCTCGGGGGAGGTCTACCGAAATCCTATTCAGTATAAGTTCTTAGCTTAGGACTAGCAATATCATGAGGCTTATGGTGCCAAGTAGTACCCTCCTAATGATTGAATTCATGTATAGAAATGTCTAGGATTTAGTTGAAATTTAGATGAAAAAATCATGGCCATACCTATGGGTGGCCTCACTAGAGTAGGAATCATTCTGCCATAGTTTATGGTGGAACCTGGAAAATTGTTGCGTGAATCCATCATGATTTTCAATGAGGCCCTTCTTGAGTGTTGATAAGTTATTGGATAGAAGAAGAGGATGCAATAGTTTCCCTTGACATCCACTAAATCTTTTACACACAAGGAACATGTTCCCAATTGGTTATCAAGTGCTAATACCCTATTAGGAGTCATGGATCAGTACCAATCCAAAGCCTTTCCCTTGAAGGTATGCAGCTTAGCAATCATTTACTTGATGCTCACCATTGACTTCCTTGATGATAATGTACTAGAATGCACCGATTTATACTCACATCTTGGTAGGTGTTCCTTCAGGAGATTTTTGAAAACCTTCTCCACTAAACTTGGGAAGTGCTTTCATACTCAAATATATAGCTTGAATAGGATTCCACAGTCACCATGGAGCGTGGGTAGGGATGAGTGAACTCCCTTTGGTGTCCATGAAACAAATTGCCTCAGAGGTTGAGCCGTAGTTGGTTGTAAGCAATTCAAAGAATATCGTTCTGAAGGGTTCTGCAGTCAATGACTATAAGAAGGGCCTCACCTAGTGGAGGTGTAGATTGTAGAGTCCGGTTCAGAATTTGGAAGATGAAGCACTATGATCTAGATTTGTCTACCTCTTCTTGAACTACGTGGTGGATTTTTTATTTAAAAATACAGTAGTAAAATTCATTAAGGAGTGCCTTCTTCTCTGGACATCCTTCGCTCTTGTATCACATTCATCTAAAAGTAGATACTAGAGAGGATTGACCAATTTAGTACTAACCATGAAATGTAATAGATTTTCGACGATGGAGTATCAAGAATATGTAGATGTTCATCCCATGTGCACGTGCCAGGAAAACTATTGACTGATAAGTACTTTGAGGATGAACCATGTTTGAGACGATTGGATACCTTAGGTTAGTGGGACGTGTATTCCTAAGGTAACCTCCAGATTGTTAACAGAAGTTGGCTCTTCTCTATGGCAGGTTTCATTACAAAGTGTAGAAAAGAAAACAGGCTTGTCTTGAAGCTAGTGAAAAGAGATTTTAGACTCATTGGATTAATATTGGCTAGCCTTTCGTGAAGGACTATAACATAGAAAGATCTTTGTCCATTTGAATGTCGTATCGGCCTTATGTATGATTTTATCTATGAATAAAGAGTTCTTGTTTTGTGCATATTATATTTCAATTTTTTGTGTCTCTCTTCTTTCACTATTAGTAGTTTTAGATAGATTTGAAGATCAATCATGCTATATGCTCTTGGATTTTCTTTATGTATCTATTATCTACATATGGTTATGTTTTACACCTTCTCGGCCTCTGATAAATCTAAGATACTTCTGAAAATAGTAGATCATGCTAACACACTCTTTGAACTATTCTAAGTAGTTTCCCAAGATATATCTCTTTGTCTTTTAAGATCTGTTATGGCGTATCGCCTTAGTTAATTTTACATTTCATTTCAATTTTCTTCTAACCTTATCTCACACCACAGAGAAGAGCCAAATTATTTAAAATCTAGAGGTTACCTTAAGAAGCATGTCCCACTAACCTAAGGTATGCAACGAATCTGACGGTTCATCTACAAAGATTATCGTCAACAGTTAGATCATGTAAGATATCATATTATTCCTAGTAAAAGGGGTATCGGATTATTGGCAAGGAATGAATGTTTGTAATTTCATGAGAAGTGCCAAAAATTTCCATCTAACAGTAATCCATACTTGACAATATATTAGTGATAAAGGGCATGATATGATTGATAAGGGATTTTGAATGAAAGCTGATAGAAATTATATGAAAGCATGAATCAAGTAGTTTTTGGAATTCATCCTGATGATTAGGCCAATCCCTGGTGACTTCTAGGATGGATTTGTAATGCAACTGATAAATTCAATATGTCTAATGGCATCTAATCTACTATTTTCATAATTTTAGATAACTAGAAGATGATGTAAAAGGCCTAGCATGAATAATACAGACAAAGGAAATACATCTGGAAAATATATTGGAAGTTATGCTAAAAGGATCTCTAACCTTGTTGAAGGATGATCTAGGTAGCTGGTGTAATTTGTAAGTTAAGTGATGGAGTGATGATCCACATGTGGTCCGAAAATGGCCTGAAATTGTTTTTTGATCGATGATAATGCCACTAAGTGATGATCCATTATACTTTGGTACTCGATGTTGTAGATATACATAATGTTATTGGACTATTTCTTGATCAAGCTAGAATCTCTATGTGAACTGAAGTTGGGGGTTTTATCTAGGAGAGACATCCTGGAATTTATGGCTTAAATTTCAATTACTGGTGATTACCTAAATCACCAGTGATTTCGGGTTGTTTGAGCTTTATGAGAGTAAAATGATTGAAAATCTTCCAAATTTTGGCTATTTGATTTGGATTTTGAACTAGATAATTTCAAGTTCCTCACCAAAGTAATAGGGATGTGTTATAGGTTATTATGGAGGGTGACAAAATTAGTTAGATCCATACTTGGGAAAGGGTTTGATGCCCCGGAAACTCCTAGATGTCCTAATTTCAGGTTCTGTAGATTATTTTCGATAGGTCAAGACATGAAATGATGAATGATTTGTTTATCGAGATAAGTCTCAGATCCTAGACCATAGTGTGTAAATAGTGGATCTTATTTCAATGGATTTTAGGATTATAAATAGTCCTTTAGGCCAAGTCATCTTGGGTGGTTCTAAAAAATGATTAAGTTCATCATTCTAAGTGCCTTAGGTCTTATTTGTGGATAGGTAGCATTCAACAATAGGATTTTACATGTAGCTAAAAGTGATGTAGATATGAATGTGTCAAAATGTCATGGAATATCAGACTTAGGATCCAAATATTTTGTTAATCAGAGAACACTTAACAAAAAGCACACAAGAAGTCCAGCGAGAAAACATGTCATATTTAAAGGCACGAACAAAATAGGGAGAACACGGGCATGGAAGCATAATTTCATCTTTTCAGGACTTAGTTGTTTTTGCTCATGAAGGTTTATTTTTAGAGATGGCATGTGCAGAGCACACAAACGAGGCAGAGACATGCACACATTGGATGGAGGATTAACTACGAAGCACTTTGCATGGACATAGGATGGAAATAGATCTACCATTTTTAGTTAAATACCAGTAGTCTATTGTTAGTGCACCTGTATGTGTGGCTAGTTTTGTAAAGGCGTGTGGCTAATAATATCATGCGACCTATTTTGGGAATGGATAAGTGGTGAAGCGCAAGTCCCCACCCTTATATGTAGTGAACTGCATAGTAGTGAGAGATGTATGATGGTGACATATATAGAGAGAGATCGAGATATATAGAGATATACATGCATAGTGAGATTATGTTAAATCTGTTACACGTATACTACTATTATTGTAATGAAGCTTCTGTATACTTATTGCATTGAATATAATGGAGGATATTGGCTGAATCTAAGTGTTAGTTTTGTGTGTATCTGAAATCTAGTATGTTTTTAATCTCATCATGGTTAGTACTTAATTTTGTTCTCCCTTAGAGTATAGATCTAGTATGCTATGTAGAATGATGTGTTAGTAATGGAACTCTATGTATCTCTTAAGTATTCATCATGCTAACATCCTAACAACAACCCTAAAGAGGGAACTGCTACCTTTGCGCTTAGTTTAGTATTGCTGAGTGATGTGCTCAGTGCGTCTAGGGTCTTATTGGATTTGTATCACTGAATTCTAGGTTGTATCATTGGTTCCATTATTGAGACCTATTTTTTAAGTTGTTTTCAGGATGGTTCGTGACGAAGACATACCGGTTGACCTTAGCAAGTGTTGAAGAATGGATACACAATCTGGAAGAAAAATATGCATGGCGGTTCAGCACTGGATTTGATTTTAACTCACACGTGTGGGTGGAACAGAATCTGTATGACAATTTATATGAGAGCTTTTTTGTTATCGTTCTAGTAGAATTATATGAGTGGCTGAGTGTTTATACATCTAAGTGGAATTAGAGGTATCACACACTTGTCTGGACGTAGGAAGAATTCCAGGCCCTGTATGATGCTGATCTGATTTGGACTCGAGCTATGGATACGTGGTTCTGTGGTGTCTTGAACAGTTATATTTTGGAATACTCAATTTCCACTTATTCGTGTCCAAAAGTAGTTGAATTCCAGTTCTTACGATATCCAAGGGCAGCTTACCTACAAGGCATTCCTTTGGCAATCAAGATTTTGATGGTAACTTTGAATCTGGAGGAGTAAACCGATGGCTAACTAAACCTCACCATGTGCACGGGGCCAGGGGTAGGATTGGTGAAACATGGTAGACCTAGTAGATAGAAAGGAAGAGAGAGGAAATGTAGCTTAAGTATAATGAGGCACGCGAGAGGGAGATAGAGAAGCAACATACCATTGTAGAAAGTATGGCATTGAGGAGAGAGATGGCTCATGAAGGATTTGAAGCTTGCATAGAAGATGTGGAGCCTAAGCATCAGGAACTCCCCCATCTTGGAAAGCATAACAGGGATCCCCCCTCGAGCCTCACGTAGAAGCGCGCCAACAAAGACTACCTGGGCCATGGACGTGCATTTGAATCTACCTGGTAACCTAGTCCTTGTGCTTGCTTTTCCATTGCATCTAGTACAATAAGTTCATCAAGCAAGCAAGTAGTGGGAGAGTAAGAGTGAGTCTTATAAGAGACATCAATGATGACAGGGCAGATGGACTTCATTGTTATTTAGAGGTGTGCCTTTTCAGGTTCATCGTCCACATAGAACACGAGCACGCAGAATGTTTGGATTCACCGCTGGAAGAGTAGTAACTACTTCACACACCGTATTGGGTACATTTAGTATAGTACTAATGTCATAGCACAGTGGAAGTATGTCTTCTAGGGCCTATTCCAGCTACAGGTTTGCGATCAGGAGGCATAGGTAGCTCTAGTTTAGGTGAATCTGGTGGTTCTTAGAGGTAAGGGAAACACAGGAGGTTTTGGATCAGGTGGGCAAGGTTTGCACCAACCCTAAAATATTTACATGGAAATGTCTCTTCATCTTTCTAGAATATAAGGGTCATAGAAGATATTGTTGAACACATGCACATGTGTGAGATATTGTGGTGCACACAAAAGGGATCATGGCTTCTGAGCATAGGGCAAGCCAATTTTCCACTATGTTACAAGGGCACACACACAAATGGTACAAAAATTTTGACCCTGATCAGATTTTCATAGATTATACAACTTTAAAGGATGCATTCTTTAAAGAGTTTCATATCCCTGAGTTTGAGCAAAAGAGTATAAGTGCGCTCAAAGATATTAAGCAAGGAACTACTGAGAAGTGTTAGAGATTATGATGCATGGTTTAAAATGTTGTTATCAAATCTTTCTTATGACATACACGCAAGCCAACATGCACAATGGTTCGTATTCGGGGCTTCATTACCCCTTTTAGGAGGGCATTATCACATAAGACATACATTGATATGTGTGAAACACTTAAAGAATCCTTTCGTACTGAGGCAATTAGAAGCATAGATACCGGGGTGAGCCCATTTTTAGAAGCACAAATAGCAAAAATGGTGAAATAGTTGGAGAAATTGTCAGTAAACTCAACTCATGAGACGTGCACAGGAATTTAGTGCATAGATTGTGAAGTAGAAGGTCACATAAATAATAGTTTCCCTCGTAGAAAAGTACGCTCATTATTGACAGACTGTGAAATATGCCACCTAAACCATGATGCTAGACACTGCCCATTATTACAACGTGCGATAAGGAAGAATGTTTCAAGCTACTATAAAATTTGCAGTTCCATAACTCATGGCATGGAGGACTATCAGTTGATTGGACAGATCCATGATGCTATAGATGTTGGTGTACGACAAATAGGAGTTCTAGATAACTCTAAGGGCAAGAATGAGCATCAGGACCAGGAGCACAATTAGGTGTGCTATGATCGGAATGAGGGGCATTTTGAAGGCAGTTGTGGTAGAGGTCGAGGATACCGCTATGGATTTGGTGGACGAGGCCATGGTGGTGGAAGAAGTGAGTTTCCTCATGGAACATGTTATACATGTGGATCTCCTGATCACTACATGCATGAATGTCCTCAGAATATTACATGTTCTTTTTGTGGAAAGAACCATAGCTATGAGGAATGTCTAGACTTATATGAGCATTTGAGTAAGCAACATAAACAAGAAAACAAAGGTACAAGGATGGTTAGGATACAATGCATTGTTGATAATCAATTCGCCATAATAACTTTACATAAAACCTTTGGAAACAAATGAGCAACAATATCATATATTATTATGGAACTCAATGCAATACAATGAGAATGGGCCTTTCTTAAATAGGCAAGGAATATCAATCTAAGAACCAGTCAAGGTCGTAGATCAAGATATAAATCAAGGAAATAACTAGTCATCAAATAACTAGTCAAGACCATAGATCAAGGAAAGAACTATACCTAATAACTAGATAATATCTCCTAATATCTAAATAAGATAAAAGAAATATCCACACACATAAGTGGGTGAGGATAAATACAATAAAGGTAAATAAACTACCTAGGTGAACATGAGCTAAGGTAAATACCTACTCTAACACCCCCCTTCAAGTGAAGCTAGGGGCCAAAATAAAAGTGGCATGTCCATAGTATGAGTCCCAACAACTAGGCCTGATGAGGTACTCATGTACAACAACTGGGAAAAAAGGGACACTGCAAGGTACCCAAAACTAGTAACAACCAAGTAAAGAGAGTAAAGACCCGCTCCAAGGCATCCCAAGAATCTTGGCTCAAAAAACTCATACAATGTTGAAGAATTTTGGTGTGCACTGTGGTCTAGATCCACTGATCAATCACAAAACTCAAAAACAACTGACACTGGGTTTCACCAGAATAGCTCCATACAAGGAGACTGTCAATGGAGTGATGTCAAAAGTGCAAAAAAAACACCAAACATAATCCGATCAACTGCTGCAAATAAGTGTGCCATGATCCAAGAACAATAACCAAAGCAACAAGGCAAGGACACAAACTCTAGAGTGTCACAATCCAAGAAAAGCCAAGGTAACAAGGCAAGGACATGAAACCCGAAGAAGCAGGATCAACACCACACCCTCCCATACTACTGAATGGGTGGAGTGTCACTACAAATCTGTATGAGTTGTCAAAACAACCACTTGAACACTAACAAACTAACATTGTAATGCACTAGAATAGATCCCCCATAAGAGATATTGTCAACATGCCAAAAGTGTCGAAAATACAGATACAAAATCTCTCAACAAACTACACTTGCTAAAGAAAAATTCTCAAAACAAGAAGCATCACAATGCATAAGGTATAGAAAGTGGAGCAAGAGATCGAATGGTGGAGGAGCCATGCCTGTAGAGTCCTCTCAACAAATGCCTATGTCGCCACCACGAGTGATCAGATATCCACCCAAAGCAACACAGATGGATGAAGAAGATTCCTGCATATGACTTGGTGAAAAATGCACAATGGGTGCATGCAAAAAAACATCAGAATGTGTCAGGTTGATCATGTTTGACAACTAAAATCTCAAGTTTTGCAAGACTGAGTGAAGGTGCAGAACTCATGTGTTGCTCATGATCCTCAGAAAGAGTCAAGCAAACAAAAAAATGAGATATGTCAATGTGTGATCCCAATGAAGTATCTGCTCGAAAACCAATGTCACAACAAGAATTCCACTTAACATGTGGAATAGAAGAAACAATACCCTGTGAATGACTACCAATGACTCCACTAGTGAGACCCATAGAATGGAGCATCAGAGAACTTAATGCAGTGGTATGCTTATTAAAAAATCCATGTAGCTGAGCAGAAGTGGGATACATAACATGTGGAACTGTAATAGGCACAGATGTGGAAGAGCATGCAGTAAAAAGTCTCACAGGTTTAGAAGCATCAAAAGTAGGTTTAGGCTCAAAGAATGGAAGATCAATGTCAGTGGGTACAAGAGAAACAACTGCAAGTGGACTAGGAGCATGGATATGGTTGTCCACGATATGATGGTGATGTTGTAGGCTAACAAGTTTGTTCTACAGGGAGTGTATTATTGTATCCTTATCATGAATGAGTGATTATAGAAGAGAATTTTACTTCTTGAGTGATCTATTTTCTTCCAAAAATTTTATGATATCCTCTTGAAGTCCACATACTTAAGAGAAAAGCATATCATTCTCAGAATCCATGATACGTACAAACTGCAACTCCCAAAAGTTTAGGACGTCGGGCTCAGCCGAAATTGTGTCCACAATTGATCACAATTGATTACAACACTCCATATTTGACACCTTATAATTATAGTGCAAGTCTTAAAATAAATATTTTCAATGGAAATAACATGAAAAAACAAACACTTTTACAAAAAACGACACTCAAAACTAAGTTACCAATCAAAAGTTACAAGATTTTTAATATTTTGCTCTATTATTTATTTTAGTTGCCACTAAAACGAAAGTTGCCTTCCCCACACAAATAAAATTAAATGGGGTTCAAATTAAGCACCTACTAGTAGGAATCACAAGTTTTAAGCCCTTATATGACCATGGCATATGACCAAGGGCTAAGGATTTTAATGTGTGCAACCTACGGATTTTCCCGAAATAGCAAAAAAAATGCACATCATCCGTGAACCCCTGCCAAAAAAGGAAAGATCCAAAAACCTTCTTGCGCATAAACCAAGATAGATACGCTTTATAGAAAATTTCCCTGTGTAAATCTCGAGAAATCCAACAGACCCGAAAAAAGAATCCCATGTTTTTTTCCCCTTTGCGGTAAGGATCCCGAGGCAGATTGGTGTGCTTTCCTACAACAATGCAAAAAAGAAAATAAAAAATGACTACCTCCACAAATGATCGAGTTTATAGTCAATCTTAGGGTTTTCCTACCTTCCAGATCCAATGGAAGCCTCTGTTTTGCATAAAAATGTATGCAGCAACAAAATATGACCAAATCCCAAATATATGAATATACAATGAATTTATTTACAAAATAAAACTTACAGATGGATTTCAACAACAATATCCATCTCTGATACCATGAAAGGAACAATAACCAGATCATACCAAGCCAAGAACACAGATGCTAATCAAACACCACGATCAATAAGATGAAAGCAATTTGCCATAATAGCTTTACATAAAACCTTTGCAAACAAATGAGCAACAATATCATATATTATTATGGAACTCAATGCAATAAAATGAGAATGGGCCATGCTTAAATAGGCAAGGAATATCAATCTAAGAACCACTCAAGGTCGTAGATCAAGCCATAAATCAAGGAAATAACTAGTCATCAAAGAACTAGTCAAGACCATAGATTTAGGAGAGAACTAGACATCAAAGATCTAGTCAATACCACCACCCCCATAGATCAAGAAAAGAACTAGTCAATACCATAGATCAAGGAAAGAACTATACCTAACAACTAGATAATATCTCCTAATATCTAAATAAGATAAAAGAAATATCCACACACATAAGTGGGTGAGGATAAATACAATAAAGGTAAATAAACTACCTAGGTAAACATGAGCTAAGGTAAATACCTACTCTAACACTCGAAAGAAGAAATATGCTAACATATACACTATGTTGGACATCGTCATGCTGGTGGGTGGTCCACAGGAATAATCTTGTCAGATGGAATGAAATTGGGATTTATCTTACTACTAGGTTCTTCAAGAGAAATTCACCTACTCAAATTTCTACTTATCATGGTGATAATCCTATTCAGCACCACGTTCAGAAGTGTGAGAGAATTTGGATAGAAGGGAAGGAAGCTTTACCACCTTCACTATGGGTGCACGGGTTTTATTCCACTTTACAAGGTTGCATGCGTGCTTAGTATGTATATGCAAAACTACATAGAGAAACTAGAAATTGGCAGAATTTAATTGCAGGAATGGCCTAGACATTTGACTTCTTCTCTACAAATCCTCCTGTAGAAGAAGCATTGAAATTTATCAAGCACTTAACTATGGTGGATAGTGCCAAGGCTGAAGAACTCCTTCAGGAGTTATTAGATAATGAAGACTCAAGAGCGCATCTTGATAAAGAACCAGAGGCTGATGCAACATTACTTCAACGCACTTGCCTTGAGAAAGAGAAAGGAAAAATGGTCTACCTAGTGGATGACGAAGAAGTAGATAATCTGGATGTAAACCATTCAATAGGGAGGTGTGAGGTATTAGACAGTGTGGATAAGACCACGTGCACCTATCATGAACGTATGAATACAAAGTGGGTGAATATTGGAACAGATACTGAGCCTAAGGAGCCATAATTGGAGACTATTGGTCAGACTCTAAAGTGGAAAATATCATAGAGTTACTAAGGGATTACCAGGACCTATTTCCTAGGTGTACCATAAATTTAAAGGTGTGTATGAATCTTTAGGGGAGATGAAGATAAATCTTAAAGAGGGTGCGTGCCTAGTTAGAAAGAGACCTTACATAATGAACCCCAATTTGTGTGAAAAGGTCAAAGAAGAGATTGACAACATGTTGAAGTCTAGGATTATCAAGCCCCTTGATGAGTCAGAATGGGTTAATCCAATGGTGATCAGTATTAAGAAGGATTGATGGATTAGATTATGCATGGACTACAGGGAGTTGAATGTTTCATGTGTAACTAACCCATTTCCTACATCATTCACTGAGGAAATACTAGGAGTTGCAGGGCGTAAAATCTATTTGTTTCAGATTTCCCAGGAGGATCAAGTAAATACTACATTCACTACTAAATGGGGTAGTTTCTAGTATATTGTAATGCCCTTCAGTCTGAAAAATGTGCTTGGTGTATTTTCGCGCATAGTTTTCGAATCATTCAAGGAATTTATTCACAACTTCTTACATGTATATTTAGACAATTGGACAGTGTATGGATTAGTTATCATTGTGACAATTTTATGTTAATGTTTGAATGGTGTAGATAGTTGATTATCTCTTTTGACATCAAGAAGTTCATATTTGCTAAACCTTTTGGGATAATTTTAGGACACATAATTTGCAAGGAGGGTTTGTTGGTTGATCTAGAAAAATTTGCAGTTATTATAGGCCTAAGGGAGCCTACCATTCAAAGTGAGGTAAGTGGATTCTTGGGTCATACAAGATATTACAGAAAGTTTATCAAAGGTTATGCCAATGTTACAGGATCATTAGAAGAGTTACTAAAGGGGAAAGGTACGTTCTACTGGGGAGAACATCAACAATGTGAATTCAAGACATTAAAGGAGAAACTTACTACCATGCCTATTCTACGTTTTCCTTCATGGGAAAAACCATTTCATGTACATGTTGACGCCTCTAGCATGGCCATTGGCGCAGTGTTGGATTAACCTGGAGAAGCTATTGTATATCATCCTATATGTTTTTCTAGTTGAAAGATGAATCCTGCAAAACATAATTACATAACTACAGAGTGTGAAGCTTTGTCAATGATCTATGTGCTGCATAAATTTTGTCAGTACCTATTAGCTACACCATTCTTCTTTTATACATATCACATGGAATTGAATTATTTGGTAAATAAACCTGTTTTACAAGGGTGCATATCTCGATGGGTGCTCTTATTTCAAGAATTTGATTTCAGAGTTGTGGTAAAACTAGGAAAAATTAATTCTAGACCAGACCATTTATCAAGAATAGAGTCAGGAGAAGAAGCATGGCAATTGAGGATACCATGCCAGATGCACAGTTATACAGGTTACAATGCGCACCATCAGAACTAGAGGACATTGTTGTCTTTCTACGAATAGGGATGGCACTAGAAGGAATAAAATCCTTGAAGAAGAAACAAATTTCTATACGTGTCACACCTTATATGTTAATCAGTGGTGACTTGTATAAATTGGGCCGAGATGAAGTATTGCACCGTTATGTATTGGAACATGAGAACACAAGTATTATGGAAAAATCTCATGATAGAATTACAGGTGGCCACTATGCCGGTGATGCCACATCGCACAAGATTCTACTCGCTAGGTTATGGTGGGAGATAATATATAAAGATTGTAAGGAATTTTGTAAGGCATGTGATCATTTTCAATGTCTTAGAAAATCAAGTCAACGAGGTGAAATGCCTCTGAGACCTATTTCTAGGATAAAACCATTTGAGAAATGGGCTATAGATTTTGTGTGTTCTATTTGACCAGCTGCATGCAGAATTGGATCACACTACATCATAACTTGGACAAAGTATCCAACAAATGGGAAGAAGCATCACCTACCAAGGACTGTATAACGGCTACAAAAGCCTAATTTCTACGAGAAAATATTATTACAAGGTATGGATGTTCTTTAAGTTTGACCAGTGATAGGGGCACACATTTTCTTAATGACATAATCCGAATTTTATTGGATGAGTTCATGATTACATATCATAAGACTACACCCTATCATCCTTAGGAAAATGGAATTGCCAAAGCTTTCAACAAAGTTTTGAGCTAGACTTTGACAAAAATCTGTGATGTTGGAAGAAAGGATTGGGATGATAAAGTATCTACAGTACTTTGGGCATATTGAACTACATACAAAAGGTTGAACAAAGCCACACCATTTCAGTTAGTGTTTAGCACAAAAGTCATTATTCCTATGGAATTTATTTTACCTTCTTTGCGTATTGCATGCACTGGAGGTCTAGCTGATGAGAAATCTTTATAAGAATGGATTGAAAAGATAAATCAGCTAGATGAGTGATGAGACATGGTATGTTGGAGTCAAAATCAAGAAAAGGCCAGGTAGAAAGCATGGCATGACCAAAACATAAGGGACAAGAAGTTTGAGATTGGAAAAATGGTACTTCTTTATGACTCTAAGTTTTTTTGCCATCCAGGCAAACTTAAGGTACATTGGTTGGGGCCGTATGTTATCACTTACATCCTTGAAACATGTGCTTTCTAGTTAGAAGCACTTTATGGAACACGGCTACCTAGTTACTTTAACAGGAGTACGCTGAAGCCCTACTATAAATAATTCTTCTTGGTGTTTGTAATAAGGTAGTATTGCCATTTAGATTAGGTTTTCAATTCTACATTCCCTTAATGTGTTTCCTTCTTTGTCACTACGCTTTTTCAATTTAGTTATTGTTCTTGTGTAATAAGCGTGCTTGCATACATGAATCTAATTACTATATGAAGCATGTTTATGCGTAGAGGACTACACATACTTTTAGTGTGGGGTGGTTGTCAATATCCAAGTATAAAATTGTGGGAATTGAAAGGCAAAAGGAATAAGCTACTACGGGTACTCTTCAAGTCAAAGGAATGCTTCTAAAAAGTGACCAAAGATGGAGATGAATGAAGGGAAAGTATAACACGAGGTAAGCAGAGGCCATAACAAATACCAGTGGAAGGTGTAGTGACAAGGTACCCAGGCGCAAGGAAGCACACTGAAGAGAAGTTTGTGATCAGAGGGTAGGAAGGCATGTTAGAAGATTATAGTTGGGGCATGAAGATGTAATGCGTGGAAAGAAGGGTATTAATCAATTAATGAGAGTATATTTGGTAGGTGAAGGAGCAATGAATGCATCAAAAATTTAAAAATCTATATAAGGACGGGATGTAAGTTAAATTTTACCATTGTGATTAAGAGTATTTGAAAAAGAGTTAAGTGTGAAGAGCCGAGTGATTGAATTGAGGTGCGAGAGGTGTGTAGCTAGTTGTGACAAAGATATATGTGCACAGAAAGAGCTTCCATCCCCGATGGTGAAGGGTTTGAGTGAAGCAAGGTGACACAAAGGAGAGAGGGCACATGATTTCACCTAGGGCACGCTGAATTGAGCTAGGGTTTGATTCATACATTCTAGAATTCAAGAGGTGAGTATCTACAAAGGATTGCAAGGTAGAAATGGCACCCAAGGAAGTATTTATAGTAGGAGTGAAGGGAAAGAAGAAGGTGGTCATAGAAGAAGAGGAGATGGCTCCCGAAAGAAATTTTTCTAAAGTGCAATATCCAGATGGGGTCATTGTAGGCAACGAGTGTGATTATCACATAAGGAGAAGAATGGTGAGTGAGTATAATCATTGTACTGTAGAGAATAAGAAGGAACTTGATGCCTTGCTGAACATAAAGATGAATAAACACATGACGAAAGACATGTTGGTGTACAATGATCCTGGCGAGAAGCTCTTGAAGAATATTGGAGTTTACCAGTTATACGAGCTCCCTTACTTCGAGAAATATGAGCCCTTTTACCAGTGGCTCATGAGTAGAGTCCACAAATATTTTTTTCTCCTTTATAGGATAGAGAGCCAGAATTTCAGCCATGCTCATCTCCATGGTAACATGATTGAAGGGCACAAGATAAGATTTGAAGTATGATTTAAAAGACAAGAGTGCAATATTGGAGACCAGAAAGGATCTGGGGTACACCAAGGGTCCATGGGGTATGGACATAGATAAACTGAAGAAGTATTTAGTTGTAAAAGTAGTCATACATCTTGTCATGAAGCTAAATGACTAGGAAAGGTGGTGATAAGTGAACACCATGTGGTTGTACGTTACTAAAAAGATGTTCGAGGGGGTAGTCTACAAAATTTCACGTTACATTGTAGAAACTATCATTGAGGAAGCATGCATAGGAGGAAAAATCAGCTTTGGATTTGTTCTGTTATGACTGGTATTCATGGAGATCGAAGTACTTGATCGACCAAAAGAGAAGATATGGGAGTATCCCATGGAGCACAAGTCACATACAAAATGCTTCAAAAAGTACTTGTGTGAAGGATCCATGACAAAACAAGTCAATCAAAGGTATGAGATGTGGTAGGATACACTCACAAAATAAAAAAATCACTTCTATTGCATAGATATTTTCATGATCTTTTCGACACATTTTGAACCGACCAAAACTGAGTCTGTATGTGAAAGATATGGTTAGTCAAACTTTGGGTCAAACTTGTGGGAAAACATGACATGGAAAAAGGTGAACCAATCACAGTTTGACACATGGCACCAATACATTTGAGCATGTGGACCTCCAATTTTGGTAGCAGGTTCTTGTACATGGCCTTTAGGGTGTCAAACAAGGCACATTACAACTTTACACAATTTATTGCAAATGACATTTTTGAAGAGGCGTGAGTACAGAATGAGGCAAGAGAAAAAATAACATGTGGCTCCATGCTTCTATTGATCATATTCCTGGGAGATTGGAACTCACTTATAGTGTGCCATAAACTGAATTAAAGACATGCAAAAGCTAGTTTTTGATGTAGATAAAGTGCATACTGATGTCCATACCTTGAATGTGACGTACAAGTATGACACTCGACCGACCTATGTTGAATTTTTGGAGCCAGATTGTCTAGAATTACACCCAAAAATTAGTGTCACCATCAAGGGTTACTTCCATCGGGTGTTCATGTAGCTACAACCCAAAACACAAGGGGGGATTAAAGTGGAGGTTACAGACTCCCCCTTTCCTAAGCCACGAGAGGTGCCAATCCCGCCCATGAAAGTGATACAGGTCGAAGGAGAGGAAGAAGAAGAATAACAAAGCAAAGGAAAGTTAGATACTTCCCAGAAGAGGAAGTATTACACGTGCCATAATGGTAGCAATGGCACAAGCACATTGCAACAAGGAGGCGTTAAGGCCTCATTGCCATAGCACGAGAAAGAGAAGGAAGAAGATAAAGATCCTGAAGAGAAGAAGCAAAAGACACATGATGCATCAAGCCCCACAGTAGGGTCAAAGGAGGGAGAAGAGGAGGACCACGCTACCTTAAAGGTAGAGTTGGAAGTAGAGCTTGAAGAGTAGGAAGATGAGGTTGAATCCACATAGGTGGGTGAGGCGTACATGAGGAAGGAAAGGAGCATTCTGTAGGACCTAAGAAGATTCCAACGTGTGCTAGGCCTCCCCAACACAAACTACCAACCCAATGGGAAATAAGGGGGACTCCTTTACTATAAAGGAGGATAAAGGATTCACACCTGGAGAAAAGAAGTAGTGGACAAAGTGCAAGGCTACAAGGAATAAGTGGACACCCATGTCCACACATATGGACTTTGTGGATGAACCCACAAAGGTATTCTGTGTGAGGTTTCAGGCCACCCTCCCACTGAAAAAGCTACATGGATGAGATTTGATGGATCACGAAGGGGGTGTGGCTAGGACTAGGAAGATGTTTAGTTGGAACATGCATTGCAACTCTGAAGAGCTAGAATTTGAGGTCAACAATCATGTGATCGAGACCATTCATCTAAAGAAGAAGTGAGGAGAGATGTACAAGGTGGTGGATCCTAACCACCTAACTGATGAGCAGGCATGAAATGTGCTTCAGAAGATGTCCTCAGAGGTGATCTGATGTAACTTGGATGAAAGATCCACTATTCAGTCCATGCTCACAAAGAAGAAGGATAAAGAAAAGGAAATAGATAGATTGCACCAGGGATTAAGGGGTGAACAGGCGTAAACCAAGGAAGTATACGACCAAGCTGGTGCCCTCCTAAAGGGCATTTTTGGACAATGTATGACATTGATGAGCCAAACTAGGATGGAATATGAGGATGAGATGGAATCTATTGAAGACCTTGTGGGGATTTTGCTCACAAATATCATGGATGGTTTGAGGCCCACAACCGTAGAGCTCGCTAAGGAGAAAGAAGAAAACAAAGTCACCACTGAAGCCTAGATCACTGAGTTGCAGGATTTGCTTACTCAACTCAATGAAGATAATATACTGGCAGATAGGGGCTTCAACCAACTACAAAAAATGTGATCCCATCATTGACGTGCACGGGTGATAGAAGAGGAGGCCACCCTTAAAGCTTTATAGGAGACAATCCCCACCAAAAATGCTGAGCACACATAGTTTTTTTTCAATACTATGGCTCCGAAGGATAAGATCAAAATGAAGCATGAGAAGCTAGATTTTAGGATTAATGAACAATAGGATTACATCACTGAGTAGATGGATGAGTTTGAAAGTATTTCCGTAGAGCTGGTGGTAGCCATTAATGTGCTCAAGGGGAGTGTGGAGGAATTCCTCTCGGACCAAGTGCCTAGTGTCGTGGGAGAAGTTCTAGGGAAGGTCTTATCAGAATTTAAGGCTTGGGAAAAGTTGAAGGATGAAATAGACACAGAGTTCCCTTAACTATTCTAATTGGTCATATAGCATATTCTTCCATTTTTCAAATCTTTATATAGATTCTTTCAATTCCACTATTATTTATTTTTGAAGGAGCACCATTCTTTCTTTAGCAAAATTTTGGTTATCAAGACTTTGTTCGATAAGTAAGTAGGATTGTTGGGGTAACAATCAAATTAGTGTGGGGTGATGTTGGACCCCTAAATTAACTAAGTACCTAAGGTGTGAATCTTTTTGGTACATAGAAGTAACCTACAGAAGTAGTTCTTAGGGATGCAAAAAGTCTCGTGCTTAGGCAGGATGTATTCGGGACTTAGTGAGTTTTGGACAATAGGTAAGGACATGTTTAGGGAATGGATGGAAAAATGACTAGATACAGTTATGGATAAGCTATAGAGACTTACAACTCAAGAAATATATATTCCAGGGCATAAATACGGTTATCATGAAAGGATAAGGACCCAAATTTGTTATGGATGAGCTAGCTCTTGCATGCTAAGGATACTCAATTAACGATGACCATGATGACATTTGACATCTTATTGAGGAGCGGTTGGGTGATCATGGGATATTACTTTAGGCCTTCCTTTGTAATGATGAAAAGTTAGAAGATATTACTTCGAGTTCCTCTTTATGGATGGTCTTGCACAACATTAGGTGGTGGTGCGATTGGGTGAGAGAGAGAGAGGGAGATACATACATATCTAGTGGAAATGTGTAACAAGTAATTGTAAACTCTGTAGGGAAGCAATGATAGAGAGCTTGTTGAAGCTCTGTTACTATAAATATCTTCATACATGGAACTATTTTGATGTAATCTTGGCTACTGTAATACAATAAATGAATATAATGGAATGATTCTGAAGCATCTGTGTGATGGATCTTGATTTATGCATTTTATTTTATTTTCATTCACGTAATACTATTTTTTTTATGTTAATCGTGATTTAGTTTTAGTTACATTGTAGTATGAACATGTTATTCTATGTTTTGGTGTATTAGACTAGGATTTAGTGCTTAAATATTTATTCCAAGATTGAGTGTGTTCATTATTTTTTTGTGGAAACACCCCCTTATTAAGGGAGAACATTCTCACAAATCTCACATAAAGGAGAGGCTCGGTGCCTACGCACATCTCAGGTGAGCTTCCAGATCATTCTAGATGATGTGCCAGTGCGTTTGGGGTGATTGATGAAGCAAGAGGTAAATATAGACTACAATGTTTGGATGGAAAAATGAAATTCCCTTCATATGCATGTTTGTAGAAAATTTAGTTCATTTTCCCTCGAATGAAAGCTATATGGATGTTTTTTGATGATCTTAAGTGATGATAATAGATGCTTAAATCTTGGTCCTTTATTTTGATCACATAGATTTGTATTTATATGATTCCCTTGGTTGAATTTCATAATTAACAATTAAAAGGCCAACTCAGAAGAAAATAAGATGCCCAAAAGATAAAAGAAGCCCAAAAAGAGCAAGTAAAGTAAAAAGAGTTTGAGGGTTCCTCGGTACTGGTGTCCACAGTCATGAAAGATAAAGCAATAAAGTTCATATTGGGTTGTAGAGTATGTAAGATCACATAGGAAGCAAGAAAGATAGAAAAGAGGCCTGAGATAGTAGTCAATTACTAGTTTTCTCACTTAGGCATCATATGAATGCAAGTATACTTTTATTACTTAGAAATTTACCCAAATACGTTATTTTATGTCTATAATTACACCCAATGACATAGGTAAGGGTCATAGCCTTGATCCACTTGGTGAAATATTCAGTTGCAGTCATAATGAAGGTATGGAAGTTACAAGATGTGGGCTTTATTTTTTCGATTAGGTCAAGACCCCATTTAGAAAAAATGCCATGGTGAGGCGATAGGCTGCAAGACTTGGGAAAATGCATAAATTAGATTATCTTGTTTCTAACAATTTTGAAATTTCTTTACATATTTGTATGCATCCATTTTTATTATAGGCTAGTCGTATCTAGCACGCAATATCTTCTTTGCAAGAACCATTCCATAGGTGTGTGCACCACAAATACCCGAGTGCACTTCAACTAAAATTTGAGTAGCTTCATCCTAATTGAGACATCTTAAGAGAGTCCCGTTATAGCCTATTTAGTATAAGGTGTCAGTTAGGATAGTGTAGCGTGAGGCACATTGTGCCAAGGCTCTTTTTTTGGTTGATTTCATGTTTGGATGATAGGCTTTAGTTGGAATGAAGGTGTATATATCATGATACCAAGGGTGATCAAGACCAAAAATCTCATAAACTATGGTGGAATCCGGAAAATTTTATGTGGGCACCAAAATATGTTCAATGAGGAACTCAATGTGAGTTTTATAAGTGTTGGATAAAAGAAGGGATGCAATAGTTTCCATGACATCCACTACTTTTTTTACACACAAGGAACTTGTTCAAAAGTGTTTCTCTTGAAAACCCTTTAATACTATCAACCATACATTTATAGGGTATACACTTATCATCTTTTACTTGATGCTCACCATTGACTTATTTGATGATAAGAATAGGATCATTGAAGACAATCAAATCTGGTAATTGTCAGGAGATGGTGAATTTTAAGCCTGTGATCAATGCTTCATACTCAACTATATTGTTACTACATGGAAAGTCAATGCGATAAGATTTAGGGATTAGATCTCCATTTGGTGTACATAAGACAATCCCAGATCTTGAGCCATGTTGGTTGTAAGAGCCATCAAAGAATACATTCCATGAAGGGACTGCATCAATGTATAACATCTGTTCATCTGGAAACTCAAATTGTAAGTGTTGAGAATTTGGAAGTGACACTACGGTCAGATTATCTGCCACTGCTTGAACTCTGATAAATTTTTTATTTAAAACTTCAATATCAAATTCATTGAGGAGTGCAATCCATTTAGACATCCTTTGTTTTATCACTAGTCTTAATAGTAGATACTTGAGAGGATCGACCTTTGCAATAAGCTTGGTTGTATGATTTAACAAATATTGCCACAAATTTTGGAAGTCGTATGTGACTGATAAGTAAGAGTTTTTGACTTATGAGTACTTAGTTTCATGTTCGAGAAGATTCCTACTCAAGTAATAGAAATTTTTTTCCCAACCCTTGTCATTGTATTACATGAATAATTCCCCAATGGAATGTTTCATTACAAAAGTGTATAACAACATAGTCTTGTCTTATACTAGTGGCACAAGTACCGATAGAGTGGAAAAATATTCTTTCAACTTGGTGAAGGAGTCTTAACAATCTTGTGTCCACTTGAATTTGACATCCTTCTTAAGTAGTTGATCAAAGTGATGGAAAGTTGAGAGATGTTGATCAAATAATACTTGTCAAAGATCACACAAGGAGTCCTATGTGATTTAGAAGGCCCAGAACCAAGGGTGCGGAAGAACAGGAAGGACCCGCGCACGGAAGGCAAGTTCAGATTTCAGGACTTAGCTGATTTTGAGCATGAAGACCTATTTTTAGAAGATGGTGTGGAACACACCAATGATGTAGAGACATGTGTGCCATGAATTTTCTATCTTTGGAGAAGTGGTTTGAATAAATTTTGCATGGAGACGAGCTGAGAATAGAATTGATACTTCAGTTAACTGTAAGAGGACTATAGATAGCACACTTTTATGTGTGGCTATGCTTGTAAATGGCGTGTGGCTATCAATAGCATGCAACCTATTTCTGGAATAGATAAGTGGTGAAGGGAAAGTCCCCACCCTATATATATGATGTTGGGTACATACTAGAAGTAGATATGAGTGGGTGAGTGTGAAGTGTGTGTATACACATATGATTGAATTACTATATCAGTTCCATACTCACATTGGTATAGATTGACAATACTGTAAGGAGCTTCTATATTTATTAATAGATGGAAGATATTGGTTGAATATAAGTGTCATTCTGTGTAGTTGAGTAGTGCATGTTATTAATTCAATCATGATTACTGTTTAAGCTTGTTCTTTCATAGATCTGAGGGTAGCATGCATTGTAGAATGATGGATTAGTTATGAATCTATATGTTTCTTCCTTCATCATGTTAACATCCTTTTACAGCAACCCTAAAGATGGACCTGGTACCTTTACGCACTTCAGGTGAGTGCTCTCAGTCAAGGCTGAGTGATGTGCCAACATGACTAGGGTGTTATCTGGTAAATTCTAGGCTGCATCATTGGTTCCATTTCCGGGACCTTTTTTCAGTTGTTTTTCAGGATGGTTCACAATGAAGACATACCAGTTAACTCTAGCAAGTATTGAGGAATGGATACATGATCTGGAGGAAGAATATGCACAATGGTTCAGCAGTGGATCTGAGTTTAACACATGCACTTGGGTAGAACAGAACCTATATGACAACTTATATGAGATATTTTTCACTATCTTTCTAGTAGAACTATACAAGTGGCTTACTGCTTATGCATCTCAGTGGAATTGGAGGTATCGTGCACTTTTCTGGACACAGGAAGAATTTTAGGCCCTCTATGATGCTGATTTGATATGAACTCGCATGGAGGATACGTGGTTTCATGGTGTTCTAAATAGTTATATTCTAGAATATTCAATTTTGACATACTCTTTCCCAGAGGTAACTGAATTCCAATTTTTTCAGTATCTGAGCGGAACATATTTGCAAGGTATTCCACTTTTGATCAAGATCTTAATGGTGAATTTAAACCTAGAGAGTAAAGAGGTAGCGATGGCTAACTAAAAGGTTCACCACAAGATCTTAATGGAAGGGTAGGAATAGGTTTGGTTTAAGATGGTAGACCTAGTGGCAGAGAGGAAGAGAGAGGAAAGGTGGCTTAAGTATAATGAGGCATGTGAGAGGGAGATAGAGAAGTAACGTTCCATTACAGAAAGTATGGCATGGAGGAGAGAGATGGCTCGTGAAGGATTTATAGCTCACGTAGAAGACGTGGAGCCAGAGCATCAGGAACTCCCCCATCTTGGAAAGCATGATAGAGATCCCTTCTCGGCCTCACACAGAAGTGTGCCACCAGAGACTACCTGGGACCATGGGTGCACATCTTAATCCACCTGGTGACCTAGCCCTTGCGCTTGGTTTTTTAGTATCTAGTACAACAAGTAACCAACAAACTAACTTGGGAAGTAGGAGAGCAGGAGTAAGTCAGGGATCAAGTACATCAATGGTAGGATAGACAACTTCAATGTCATTTAGAGGAGCATTCTTAGGTGCATCATCCACACAGAATGTGAGTGTGCACATAATGTTGGATTCACCTCTGGAAGTGGAACTACCTCACAGACTGTAGGGGTTCAGTATAGTACTACTGTCGGAGCACAGGGGAGTACATCTACAGGTCCTATTCCAACTACAGGAGGGGGATCAGGAGGTATAGGTGGTTCTAGTTCTAGTGGATCTAGTGATTCTTGAGGTAGAGGGAACACAGGAGGTTCTGGATCAGGTGGTCAAAGCCCGTAACAACCACATAATATCTATATGGAGATGTCTCTTCATCTCCTCAGAGTATAGAGGTATAGAGGATGCTGCTGAACATGTCCATATGTGTGAAATCTTGTGGCGCGCTAAAGGGATCATGGCTACTGAGTGAAAGGAAAGTCAATTCACCACTACATTAAAGGGGTGTGTACATAGCTGGTATAGGAAGTTTGACCCTGATCAAACTTGTGTGGATTATGTAGCATTGAGGGATGCTTTCTTGAAAGAGTTCCATATCCCTAAGTTTGAGTAGAAGAGTATAAGTGCACTCAAGGATATCAAGCAAGGCACTACTGAGAGTGTACGTGAGTATGATGCTCATTTTAAGACACTTCTATCTAAGCTATCTTATGATATTCACGCTAGCCAGCATGCATAGTGGTTCATTGGAGGATTGATTACACCTTTTAGAAGGGTTCTATCACATAAGACATACATTGATCCACTCGAAGCACTGGAAGAAGCTTTACGTGCTGAGGTAGTTGGGAGCATTGACACTGGTGTTAGTCCATTCCTAGAGGCACAAATTATAGCTATGGCAAAGCAATTAGAGAAGCTATCAGCAAATTTAGCCCATGAAATGTGCTCAGGAATTTGGTGTACAGATTGTGAAGTGGAAGGTCACACCAAGGATAGTTTCCCTCGCAGATCTGTATGCTCATTACTATTGGACTATGAAATTTGTCATTTGAATCATGATGCTAGTCACTTTCCTTTGTTATAGCGTGTGATAAGGAAGAATGTATCTTGCTTTTGCAAAATTTGTAGGTCCACGACCCATGATACTGAGGATTGTCAGCTGATTGGTCAGATCTAGGATGCTATAGACCTTGGGGTATGATAGACAAGTATAATAGATAATTCTAAGGGTAAGAATGAGCACCAGGATCGGGATCATAATCAAACACGCTATGATAGGAATGAGGGGCATTTTGAAGGAGGTCATGGAAGGGGACATGGATATCATGGTGGATATGGAGGATGAGGCCATGGTGGAGGAAGAGGTGAGTTCCCTCGTGGAACATGTTATACATGTGGATCTCCTGACCACTATAGGTGTGAATGTCCTCAGAATATTGCATGTTCTTTCTGCGGAAAGAACCATAGCTATGAAGAGTTCCCAGACTTATATGAGGTTTGAGTAAGCAACATAAGCAAGAAAACAAAGGCACCAGGGATGGTTAGAATCCAACGCATGGTAGAAGATCAGTAGATGCCCAAGATAGCAGAAGGACCTGAGGCATTGACAGTGAAGATTACTACATGCGCTGAAGCAGCGCGCACAAGAGAGGCATTGCACCAGAAGCCTACGATCACCAAGGAGGAGGTTTTGCATGCAAGGTACCCAGATCCTGCTCATCAGAAGGAAGTTTACCAAGATACCATGGAAGTGCTAAGGAATCTTCAGGGTGAGATACAATACCTAAAGGAGCAAAATTAAAGCATCAGAGACAGTCCAAACTAATATTGATGATCTACGAGAGGTGTGCAAGATGTTGCACCAGGAGAACATTACTCCACTATTAGGAAGTTGGTTAAAAGGGAACACTCTGCACGCAAGTCTTGAGACTAGATGATAGATTTTCCATGAAAATCTTCCCCCTGATAGTATTGACTATGAAAAAGAAATTAATTTGAATGTTGTTGTGGATGGGTGGCTGTTGGGAAACATATTGATCGATACAGGTGCAGAAAGTAAATGTGCTTACATTAGATGCATGGGTATAAATGGGGAGGCCTCCATTGCAGCCATCATCTAATGTGTTATTTATGGCAAACTAGACTAAGGCCACTCCCATAGGAGTTTTGAAAGATGCATCTATAACTATACAAGGGGCCAAGTTCACTAGGGATTTTGAGGTATTAGCACTTGCAGAAGCAGAAAATTTTCTAGCCCTACTTGGACGCCCTTGGTGTTATGTGAATAATGCTGACTTGAGATTCAATAAGGGGTATATCAGCTTTGAAAACAAGGAGGAAAGGGTTGTGATACCTTTGACAGATGGGAAGTTCTACACCATATGTTGAACCTCTAAGTGAGGAGGATTTAAACAGAGTCTATGTACGTGCTATTCAGGACCCAGAGGTCAATGAGCCATCAAAAGAAGGCATCCTACAGTGGGAGGATTCTCATTCTATTAGTGATACTATGAGTATTTCTTGCAACAATTGGGCTCATGGTACATATGAATTAGTAGGACACTAGGTGAAAAGTGTGGTTACATGTAAGAATGGATTTCGTTCAATTCAACGGATAGGTAGCACAATACCTTGGTATACAGGGACAGAAGATCTTCCTGCATTTTTGAAGGCCATGGAAACACAGTGGACAGATCAAATTAAAAGGAGAGATATGTTAGTATATACACTATGCAGGACAGTAGCGCGCTGGTGGGTAGTCCACAGAGATAATCTTATAAACTGGGAAGAGATTGGAATAGCTTTGTCTACTAGGTTTATAAGGAACAATGCACCTACACAAATCTACACTTATCATGGTGATCAACCTGTTTAACATCACATTTAGCAGTGTGAGAGACTCTGGACAGCAGGACAGGAAGAATTGCCACCTTCATTCTGGGTGCATAGACTGTATTCTACACTACAAGGATGCTCATGCACATGGTATGTATATGCAAAACTACATCAAGAAACTGGAACTAGCAAGATTTTATTGCAGGAATGATCCAGACCTTTGACTACTTCTTGACTAAACCTCCTGTAGAAGAGGCATTAAAATTTGTCAAGCACTTAACTATGGGAGATAGTGCAAAAGTAGAAGAGCATATTCAGGAATTATTCGGTGAGGCAGAGTTCAGAGCATGTTTTGAAAAGGAAGAAGAAATGGACTCCATACTACTTGAACACGCTTGCCTTGAGAAAGAGAAAGGAAAGATGGTTTACATCATGGATGATGAGGAAGTTGAGAACCTGGATATTGAACATTCACAAGGGGTGCACGAGGTCTTGGAATAGTGTAGACAAGGATACGCGTGCACTATCACAAACCCATGAAGACAAAGAAGGTGAATATAGGTTTGGAGGTTGAGCCTAAGGAGGCCATAATTGGAGATTACTGGTCAGACTCAGAGGTAGAAAAGATCATCGAGTTACTCAAGGATTATTAGGACTTATTCCCTCGAGGATATCATGAACTTAAAGGTGTGCATGAATCACTTGGGGAAATGAAGATCAAACTTAAGGATGGTGCATGGCTAGTTAGAAAGATACCTTACAGAATGAATCCTAATTTGTGTGAAAAGGTAAAAGAAGAAATTGATAAAATGTTGAAATCTAGAATTATCAAGCCCCTTGATGAGTCAGAATGGGTTAGCCCAATGGTGATCAGTATCAAGAAGGATGGATGAATTAGGATATGTGTGGACTACAGGGAGCTGAATGTTGCATGTGTCATAGATCCATTCCCTATGCCATTCACTGAGGAAATACTAGAAGGAGTTGCAGGGCATGAAATATATTCCTTCATAGATGGATTTTCTAGGTATCATCAGGTTAGGATTTCTCAGGAGGATCAAGAAAAGACAACTTTTACTACTAAATGGGGCAGTTTTTCCTATACTGTGATGCCCTTTGGATTGAAAAATGTGCCTGTTGTATTCTCGCACATAGTTGTTCAGGCATTCAAAGATTTTATTCACAACTTCTTACAAGTCTACCTAGATGATTGGACAGTATATGGGCTTGTGAAAGATCATTGTGACAATCTGTGCTTAATGTTTGAACAATGCAGACAATTGAGTATCTCTTTGAACATCAAGAAGTGCATATTTTCTACGCCATTTGGGATACTGTTAGGACATATAATCTGCAAGGAAGGTTTGCTAGTTGATCCAGCCAAGGTTGCAGTCATTTTAGGCCTGGAAGCACCTACCAGTACAAAGTGACTCTACACGGATTTTTAGGTCTGATACAGGATATTATAGAAAATTCATCAAAGGGTATGCCACTAGATTTTGTCGCACCCTTGGAAGAATTACTGAAGGGGAAAGGTACATTTTATTAGGGAGAACCGCAATAGTGATGAATTTGAGATATTAAAAGAGAAACTTACTACCATGCCCATTCTGTGCTTTCCCTCATGGGATAAACCATTTCACATGCATGTGGATGCTTCTGGCATGGCCATTGGCACTTTGTTAACTTGCATACATGGTGAAGGTATTATTGATCATCTAATCTGTTTTGCTAGTAGGAAGCTACTCCTGAAGAACATAATTATATAACTATAGTGGCGTGAAGCTTTTTCAATGATCTATGCCTTGTGTTTTGAAAGGTGAAAGTTGTTAGCAACACCATTTTTGTTTTATACAGATCACATGGCATTTCTTGTTAAAGAGCTTTAGTCTTGTTTGTCAAATGTAGATGTCCTATTTCAAGAGTGTTGACTTTGTGGAAGTATGGAGAAGAATGAAAATTAATTCTAGATATAATTTATGGCTAGAATCAAGGTGAATGCAGAGGCCATGATTGGTACTATGTGGGATGCAAGGTATAGTGTTAAGCTACTCATGGCCAAGAAGCACATTGTTGAAGAAATTTATGGACTAGAAGGAATGAAATAGGAAAAGAAGGTGCACTAGAACCATTTATGTTAATCAGTGGTGAATAAGCAGGTACGAAGAGAAGATGTACCATTGTGTATTAGAGTATGAATAAGGATATCATGGTCAATGAACGAGAGGCCATATTTGGTAGGTGAAGGAGAAGATCTTAATGCATCAGATGTATTGGGAGACAAATAAAAAAAAGGGTATGGAATGTGGATTCATTTTTACCAGGTAAGCTAGCATGCAACTAAAAGTATTTGAGGAAAGAGCATGAGTGCCTAGGATTCGAGACTCAGATTTTAGGTGTGAAGGGTGTGAAACCAAGATTTTGAGGTGGAAGACATAGAAGATGGCTTTCAAATTTGAAAAATTTCTATAAGTGTGAAAAGAATCTTGCACTAAGTCCCCAGGTGGTGAAGGGTTTGAGGACTTGTGAAACAGGGAGACAAAAAAGCTTACTGTCCCCAGTAGGTTATGAGCAAATCAGAGATATAAAAGAGTTAAGTTTCCACCTAGGGCATGATTGAATCAAGCTAGGGTTTGATTCACAAAGTTGTACAAGTTGAAGAGGAGACATTTGCAAGGTAAAAATGGCACCTAAGAAGGCATCTGCAACAAGCAGTAAAAGGAAAGAAGAAGGTGGTCATCGAGGAGGAAGAGATGGCACCTGAAAGCCATTTTTTAGAGATGCAATATCTAGAAGGAGTCATCATCAGGCAAGAATGGGATTCACCCATCAGAAAGAGTAAAGTAAGTGAATACAATCATAGGACTTCAGAGAACAAGAAGGAGCTTGATTCCTTTCTCACTGCTAGAAGGAACAAGTGCATGACAGAGGACATGCCAGTATATGATGATGTAGGTGAGAAGATTTTGAAGAGAATTGGGGTCTACCAATTATATGAGCTTCCATATTTTGGGAAGTATGAGCCCTTGTATCAGTGGCTCATGAGCAGGGTGCACGAGGACTTCTTCTACTTTGCAGGACGAGTAGAGTTAGAATCTCATCTGTGCTTGTCTCATCAGTTACATGTCTGAAGGCCACAAGAGAGGATATAAAAGGTGATCTCATAGATAAAGCCATGATTTTAAAGACCAGACAGGAGTTGGGGTACCTGAAGGGTCCACATGGAA
Organism: Taxus chinensis; assembly: GCA_019776745.2. Lineage (NCBI taxonomy): Eukaryota > Viridiplantae > Streptophyta > Pinopsida > Cupressales > Taxaceae > Taxus > Taxus chinensis. The sequence goes on along the minus strand of CM034150.1, from coordinate 81,865,662 downwards.
TGGACATAGACAAATTGAAGAACTGTCCAGTTGTGCAAGCTGCAGCACACCTTGTTACCAAGTTGAATGATCAAGAGTGGTGGTCACAGGTAAATACTATGTGGTTACATGTGGCACGCGTAAGATGTCAGAAGGGAAAATCTACAACATTGTAGGCTATATTGCAGAGAAAATAGTCGAAGAAGCATGCACAAGGAGGGAAGATCAACTTTAGGGCTGTTCTACTATCACTAGTATTCATGGAGATCAGAGTACCAGATGTACCAAAGGAAAAATTATGGGAATACCCCATGGAGAACAAGTCCCCAGCTGAAAGATTCAACAAGTACCTATGCAAGGGGGCCATGACAGATGACGTAAAGAAAAGGGTGGAGAAGTGGTATGACAGGCTCCATGTGGCATTTGGGGAAGAGTGGCACATCCCAAAGGACCTACCAATAGTGGTAGGGAAACAAGTTCAGTTTGTTGTATATCAAGCATTTCTGCATCATGCGCTTCCCAATGAAAGATGGAGTCTGGAGCCCTTGGTGCAAGTTTCCTTACACATTCACTACAAGGTATTTCCAAGCATCTGTTCATAGATTTATAGACATGTGTCGACTGGTCTTCAATGTAGATAAGGTAGAATGCGACTACCATACGTTGAGGAAGAAGTATGTGTATCCTGGCAGAAGTGCTTATACAGAGAGGACCATTTCAGAAAGTGTTGAATATCAAGCCAATAAGTCTGGCTATAGCAGATGTGGGGGTAGCATTGGTGTATCTCCAGTTGAAGCCAAATATGGAGAATAAAAATATGTGGAAGGTGAGTTCACACTTCCAGCACCACCAAAGGGAAAGCATACAATGGAGAACATCCCAGCACCTAAGCCCACAGAGCCAATTGAAGTGCAGGATGAGGAGGAGGAGTGTGAAGATAGTGGTGGTTTGGAGCATAGGGGTAGGAGACATCCTACAAATAAGGGTGAAGATGAGTGCACGCCATTACACCACCTCAGCCACAAGAGGGGGATGATGAGGACTTGAATGCAGTCCAAGGGGAGCATAGGTTTAAGAGGGTATTTAGGAGAACAAGGACCCAAGGTGCTACTCCAACAACTGTTCAAAAATCACCCAGACTCTCTCCACAAAAGGAGGTGACAGTGCAAGAGAAGGAGGAAACTAAAGTTAAATGAGGAGGTGGAAGAGTCAGAGGAAAGCACACCTAATTATCCTACACTTCTAGAGAACACAGAAGAATAGGGTGAGGCATCAAAGGAAAAAGAAGAGGATGAGAAAAGACTAGAGGAGACATCTACAGAGAATGTTCAGGACATGGAGACACAAGTCCCAAATTTGGAAGCTAAAGTTCCTAAGTAGCAAAGGTCTAGAAGAACAAGTGGAGAGAACATTCCACCAGCCATGGGGTATGCAGAGGACGTAGGAAAAATTTTCTGCACCCGCTTCCAGAGCATGATAGTGCAAAAGGATTTATTTGGCTAGGAGTTAATGGATGAGGATATGGTGACTGTGTGCACTCGAAAGAAACTATCGTGGTCAATGCACACCCACATGGATGAGCCTAACTTTGATGTGTGCAAAGAGTCATGTGTTTCAAGATGACTGAAGAAGGCACCTCAAGCTAGACACATGACAGTAAAGCCTACTGTCATGTCAGATGAGCAGGTCAACAATGCATTGGTGAAAGTTTCTTACTGAGGTGGCTAGAAGAAACATGGACAAAGCTACCATGATCAGAGCACTACGCGAGGAGTTGAAGACAAAGGATGTAGAGATAGCACGCATAACACAGGAGAGGGAATTCATGTAGAAGAAGAATGAAGTGTTTATAAGCATCGCAGAGGAGATTGGGGACAATGTCATCAGAGCAAGGCCACACTTGGAGGCCAAGGTACCACAGACATTTCCTTCAGCGATACACTATGTGGGAAAGTTGGTGGACTTGGTACTTGAAGATGAAACTCTGTGCATGCAAGTGCACAGAAAGCTTAGAGAAGATGCTGAATGGGAGAAATCATTAGTGATGAGAAAATTTACATCTTATGAAGGGTTGTTGCAATAATTATAGGAAGTATTGAAGAAAGTAGACCAGGATTTAAATGTATGCATAGCTCCAGAGGTGCTTATCAACATCAATACCCTAGAAGAGAACAATGAGGTCCAGAAAGTGATGAAAGATGAGACATTGGGCCACGCAGAAATTTTGTCAATGGTTAAATAGAAGCGCGAGGCCCTGCTAGCAGCACAAGAGCCACACAAGACTCGACTAGAAGAGCTTGGAAAGCTAATTGCGCAGAAGATGGACCTTTTAGAAGGAAGAATGACATCAATGTCCAGTGTTGTGTTGGTTCTGCAAAATGAGAAAGGAGAGATTGCGAGGGATGAGTTGGAATCCATTGCTGTGGACATCCCAGAAAAAGTAGATCAAGCACTCACTGAATGACAGGTTTTGGAGGCCGAAATAAAAGAGGAGTATCTAGAGTTGATACTACAAACTGATACAGAGGAGGTTGCCTCATAACCTCATAAAAATTCTTTATTTATCTACATTATTCCATTCTTCTATTCTTTCCTTCAATTTTTTGGAGATACCCATTGTTGGGATGACAATGAGATTAGTGTGGGGTAATGTTGATCAAAGAATACTTGTCAAAGATCACACAAGGAGTCCGCGTGGGATAGAAGGCCCAAAAAAAAGGGTAAAAAAGGACAGGAAGGACCCATGCATGGAAGGCAAGTTCAGATTTCAGGACTTAGCCGATTTTGAGCATGAAGACCTATTTTTAGAAGATGGCATGCAGAACACACCAACGATGCAGAGACGTGCACACCATGCATTGTCTATCTTTGGAGAAGTGGATCGAAGCGTTTTTGCATGGAGATGAGCTGAGAATAGAATTGACACTTCAGTTAACTGTAAGAGGACTATAGATAGCACACTTGCATGTGTGGCTATGCTTGTAAACGACGTGTGGCTATCAATAGCATGCGGCCTATTTCTAGAATAGATAAGCGGTGAAGGGAAAGTCCCCACCCTATATATATGATGTTAGGTACATAGTAGAAAAAAAAAGAGAGTGTGATAAGTAAGTGTGTGTGTGTGTGTGTGTGAAGTGTGTGTGTGTGTAACAGAGAATATATGCATATGTCTGAATTACTGTATCAGATCCATACGTGCATTGGTATAGATTGACAATACTATAAGGAGCTTCTGTATTTATTAATAGATGGAAGATATTGGCTGAATCTAAGTGTCATTCTATGTGTAATTGAGTAGTGCATGTTATTAATTCAATCATGATTAATGTTTAAGCTTGTTATTTCATAGATCTGAGGGTAGCATGCTTTGTAGAATGATGGAATAGTTATGAATCTATATGTTTATTCCTTCATCATGTTAACATCCTGTTATAACAACCCTAAAGAGGGACCTGGTACCTTTGCGTGCTTTGGGTGAGTGCTCAGTCAAGGCTGAGTGATGTGCCAGCGCAACTAGGGTGTTATATGTTAAATTCTAGGCTGCATCATTCGAGATAACACCAAAGATGGGAAAGTAGTCTAGGAAAGTTGTCTGCCTCTACTAACTCCAAAACCTCAAAGGTGTCCTCTGAAATTTTGAGGAGGTAACATTATCGATGCTTGCATCCTTCAAGACACTAATAGGCATGGGTCCACTTCAATTCCTTATTTGTCCATATAGGATCACACTCTAAAGATGGCTACCCAATGGTGGCCTTCCCAAGACATATTCTAAGCATCCAAGGATCAGAACTTTATATTCCCTTAATTGTTTTACGATGTATCAAAATAAGGATATTACTCACTATCCAACTCTAGTTGATCGACTATATCCAATGTATATCTTTTTCATATTCATCCATTATGAGGTGAATAAATTGGTCATGTAATATATATCTATCCCTCTTGATGTGTCCTGTACACGGTAGCTTTCTCCCGTAACCATTCTCCTAATGCCAAGGGATGATATTTTCTTGTCTACAGAATGTCCTGCATACTTATTGTGAAGGTCATTTTACATTCTTATCAGGTACTTTAGAAATGTGAATTAAGCATGCTCTCTATCCTGCAAAACAATCCTTAAGAGAAAATTATCTCATGGCCTTACTTCCCTGATTAATCAACAATCATGTCAATCTTGGGTAGAGGGAATACTTCCTTTTAACATGCCCTACTGATATCAAGGATATTTCGTTGGATGCACATTCTCATCCCATCTGATGAGAGGATCTTCATTTGCAACAGGTACCTTGTTGGATCATGCACACGCTAAAGATTTGATGCATGCATAAGTAACCATGCATCAAGTGGTTGTTGGACTCTCCCCATCAACTAGAGTATTAGGCTACCACTGTGACTTTCTTAGAGTGCTCAACATGTATGCAACTTGGTTCACCCTTAATAGGTTTGGCTTATTGATTACACCATGTGGTGCATATAAATCCAAGATAATATTCTACTTTGTGCCTAGCTTTTCACAGTATGTGCAAGCAATTACATCTTTGGGCACTCACGTTGATAATGATCTATTGACGCACATGTATAGCATTTCAGTTTTTGAGAGACGTAACCTTCCAAGATCTAGCAATCTCCATGGATTTTGCCACAATATCCTCCCGATGTTGCATACCTCCATTGTTTCTTCCACTAATATCATGTAGATGTAAGTCATTATCTAGTTCCATTACGTTGTCACATTTATGCAGGTCCATTTGAGCTACTCTCTGCATTAATCATGGTGCAATCCAATCTCTAAAATGCCTCAAGGAGGTTTTCAGTAGGAGATACATCATTTGATAATTAGATGTATCATGGGTGTGCACATAAAAAATATTGTCACATAACGCCTAAAAAATTCTTTTGTGTGGCACTACTGTGAGATATAGTTTTTAATTTTTCTATTTTTGACTTCATTTAATTTTGGATTAGAGATCTTGCAAGCTCCTCACCGAAGTAATACATGTAGCATCAAGGTTCCTGTGCAGATAACTATTCTTAGTGATGCCCCTATATGTTGCAAGGGTCTATGAGCCCCGAGAAACTCCTATATGTCCACTCATCAAGTTTCAAAGAGGTCCATGGAATTAGTAGATAACTTCTCCAACTATGTCACCATAGATACAATCTACGCTTCAATGGTAATGAACTGTACACTTGGTATCAGATGCTTCTAACTTCCTTTGACACATAGTGGGGTTTCTACAAGGTGCTCTTACGTGGGTATGTATGGATGCCAGTTGTCAACTTCAGGGTCTTAGTCAATAATCGCTACCCAAAACATCAAATTACGCGTGATTGACTTTGATGGATGTCATACGAGAGTCCTATACAAAAGAGTCTTAAATCATGAGATCATATTCCATGACACTCTCAGATAGGCCTTGAGATTATCATATCATTAAGTGTGCCATAGTGCTCTACTACTTTCAAACTCAAGTATGTGAAATTTTTCTATGTGCCTTGGTGATGCACACCACATTATAGTCCACAACCGTATCATGTGGGTCAATACTGATCTTCATACCAGTTATGCAGTCGTCAGATCCTTGAATGTGTCTATCTTATAAATATCCATATCATCTTCCTAACTAAGGTATGTTGATTCCCTTGAGACCTCCATAAGAGTTTGTACTTATGTACATGCTCTATTGCATCTTCCACTCCTTGGTCACTCTGGTCAAATGAAGTGAACGGATAGGGATAAGAAAATCGTGGAGGAGAAGTTCAGATTGTGGTGGTGGGACTTAGCCGTTTGTGCTCATGAAGGTCTATTTCCACATATGGTGTGCAAAGCACACAGATCCTGAACCCAGATACCTCCACTAGGAACGCCTCTACTCATTTTTGGAGGACTAAAGCCTATCCAAGCCTACTTGTCGCATGATCTACAGACCAGAACTGAAGTGTGGCTTTACGTCCATGTAGTAGAGACTACCATTACACTCTAATCATTTAGCGCACTTGTATGTGTCCCTATGGGATTATAGCCAACGACGTATGCGCTTTTAATAGCGTTCTGTCCTGATGTTGTGCCTATCAGGTTATTTCAGTAAAGGGAAACTTCGTTATCCTGAAATACTATGTAGTGAAGTCCATAGTTGTGAGAGATGTCATGATGGTGAATATACCTTACATTTGTTGTACCTAAATGAGCTGATATGCATACATAGTGAGATTATGCTACTAAATCTGTTACACGCATACTACTGATATTGTAATGAAGATTCTGTATACTTATTGAATTTAATATGATGGCGGATATTGGCTGAATCTAATTTTTAGTTCTATGTGTATCTGAATCTAGTATGTCTTTGATCTCATCATATTTAATATTTAGTTTTGTTCTTCCATAGAGATAGATCTGGTATGCTCTGTAGAATGATGTGTTAGTAATGGAAATGTATATGTTAAGTCTTCATCATGCTAACATATTGCAACAAAAACCATAAAGAGGGACATGGTACCTTTGCGGACTTTGGGTGAGCTCTCAGTCTAGGCTAAGTGATGTGCTAGTGTGTCTAGGGTCTTATTGGATTTGTATCACTAAATTCTAGGTTGCATCAGATTATTTCTTGGATAGTATACTAGGGGTTATCATAAGTGGGGAGTGTTAGGGCATCCATAACTGTGAGGTGATAATGGAAGTTGGCCAAAAAGAAATGCATTTTCAAGTGTGTACTCACCAAGACCTTTGTGAGATAATTTAATCTCTTGCAATGTCTTAGATGTATATTCTTCTGAAGAAGGCATAGACACATGAGAGCACAACAACATTTCAGGATCAATATGGTTTCTAGTGACAACGATGACACAAGGTTCAACTATTCTATCAACAGATGGATAATAATTAACTGTATTGTACCTTGCTTCTAGGAGTTCACAATACTTAAAGGGTTTAAAATAAACAATCACAGTGAACTCTTTGACATTGTGTGGGAATTTTATACATTGATGGAAAGTGAAAGGTACTGCTTGTATCATGTGTATCCATGGTCTACCCAGAATCAGGTTTTACGATGTTTCTACATCCACGACATGATAAATGGTTTCAAGAATTTAGGGGTTGACTTGTATAGGAATGGTGATAGTACCATAGCATTATTGTTGTAGTCAAAAAATTACGCACTTATTATTAAATTTATACCACCAAGTATGTTATTTTATATATGGATCTCACATAAGAAAAGTATTCACTAATGACCTATCCCCTAGTCTTGTCATCAGTTAATTGGTTTTCGTCATCATTTGTCTTGCATATTTGTCAGTTGTTTACACAGTTCTTGTCATCTCCTAGGGAGTCTCAGGTGTCGGTATTTGGTCATTTATCATCTCTAGTCTTTGACTAGGGCACCCATGCGCACCCCGGTCTTTATTTTAGGTGCCCTGGTCCTAGCAACACTTACATCTAATTTAGAGTTTTGATTTCAGCCTTTGTAATTTTTCCCATCATTCCCCTAGGTACTAGTCTGCATGTTGGGTCATTAGTGTTAAAATTTGAGTAATATATCCCTATATAAACATAACATACCTACTATCTCATGGGTAGACTATCTACTATCAAGGGGTAACTATCTACTAATGCAAGGGACTGCATTTGGGCATCATTACATCACACACACTGCATAGGAAGGATTTTATTCATTTTATTCCATCCACCATTTTCATTTTACATCTATATATTGTCCCTGTTATCACCGAATCACATCACCCTTATATTTATACAAGTGCATGTACTTGGACTCACAGTGTGATTGGATAACATGTGTACTATCTCCAAGTTGTGGGACTTGCTACTTGAGATAGACCTACAGAGAAAGCCGGTTCTTGCTCCTAAACTACCTGCCACAATCTACTCTAATGCAGGGTAAGCTAACTATTCTAATCTAAATTTCCAAGGAACCAAGGAGAGAGAGTTCATAAAATAAAAGCCTACACTAAAGTGGTGATACACCAGAAAAGGAGGGTGTGTGAGAATATCTTTCCAATGTGTGACATAAAGAAACAAAATGCACACTAGAGAGAGTGATGACAGTTCTCCATAATCTAGCAAAATGCATTCACAACAATATTCCAAACACACACAATGATAACGGATCCCTGCAAGAATATAATAATAGACACAATATTCTTGTATAAATATTAAAGGGGCAAGAAGGATGCAAGAAAACACAGCAGGGAAAGATACATCCACAAACTTATATTTTATTACTTCATGATATGCACAGTTCAATCTATTACAAGATAAGGGCCTTGGTCACCGTGTAAGGAATATACTACAAGGGCCTGTAGCACATTGGCTTCACAAGAAATTTTGACAGAGCTTTGCTATCTAAAAAAACTCTCCCTTTACAATGACCCCAACACTCCAATTTATAGAAAAAATGAGAAGAGAGAGAGAGGGAAAAATGAAAATCCTGAATCTATCCTTCCACCACTTGTAAGAGGCATTAAATGGAGTGAAATGATTATATATTACTTGCAAAAGGCTCCCCATACTATCCTAGGTGCTGCAACAGAGAAAGAATGATGACCATGCCTCTTAATTGCACTCCCAACCACCAAATAAAACACTGTTATGAACCTAGCCACGTTTTCTAAAAAATATCAATCAATATATTATCAAATACAAAATTTATTGATTTCTATGCATCGGGCTCATAGCCACGATTCCAACGGTACCAATTTTGTGCAATTTCGTTGAGAAATGCAAAATTTATGGCCTTCTGAGTGCGGGCAGCTATTTTGGGTCTGGCAGGTGTTTTCTGTCATTTGACGGGAATGAGCATTAACTGACTGGGGCCGAATATTTTTATTTTATTTAAATATATCTACCCTTGTTAAAAATAATAAATCCAGTTTTTGTGGCGTAGGGGACATCATGTTCATTCCAGAAAGTCCAATTTTGTGAAAATCGGAGCTCGGAGTCAAAAGTTATGGCCGTTTGAAGTTTCACGGGTCAAACGTTGAATTTTCTTCTTTGTTGCAGCTATTTCAGAAAATCGGCCGATTCGCATCCCACATGTACTTTTTTCCCAGCTGTCCCAGACGTATTCTCCCGCATCGGCCGATTCGGGCTTCCTTGTCCCTTTTTGCGGCCTTTTCACCTTTTCACGTCCCTCGCGTCCCGCGCATACTTTTGTCCCGGCTGTCCCAGACAAAAATCTCCGAACTGCCCGAAATGGACCGTCTTGCAGAAAATCGGCCGATTCGCGTCCCGCGCATACTTTTGTCCTAGCTGTCCCAAACCGTGCGAAACAAAAACTTGATGATTTTTATTTCTTTCGGCCGATTCGGCTTTTCGCGTCCCAAATGTCCCGCGGACCGCCTAGGACAAAAATGTCTGACTTAGCCGATTTTCTTTGTATTTCAGCTCCAAGCTTGGTACGACGAACCTCGGTATAACCCGCACTAGTACGACCCGAACCCTTTAGATCCGAAATGCTTTAAAACAATCATGTAACCTTATTTTTTGCATTTTTTCCATTTTTTCTAACTCGTTGGGATTTCTTCTTGGATGGGAGAGTTAGAAAGAAGCCGAGGGGACCCCAAAAACATGATTTTGGGCCTCGAACCAATCTAATTTCTCAGGAATAAATAATTTGATGCATGTTATCAAAATTACCTTGAGGGTGAATTTTGGATAACAGTCCCTTATCTCTGCGTCATTGACGCTAGGGCACCCTAGGAACACAATTATACATGCAAACACACAGAACTAAATTGGGTCTAGAATGTAGTGCAACATTTAGTTGTAAGTCCACCATTGTGGAAGCTAAGGTCATTCTGACCCCTTCATATGCATCTTTATTTTTTAGGGATTTGACACTTTGTATGGGGTTTTACAGGTAGATCTTCATCATAGTTTCATGGCGACATAAGTGAAGTTACTATGACAATCATGCAATAAGGATCAAGACATTGTGAATATCTAGCGACACTTCCAAATTTAAGTACTGAGTTGTTTTATAGACCATAACACCCATACTACCGACTAGAACACCCATAGGCACCCTGATCCTCTCACAGGTGCCCTAGTCCAGTTTAATCTCCATTTGCTTCAATTTTCTAGGTTGTGCCATCATACTCTGCTTCGTCTGCACATCATCCTGTTTAGTCCTGAATCACAACAATAAGTCATTTTCAGGTTAGTACCTTATCCCTCCTATTTCAATTATTTCATTTCATTTAAATATAAGATAAAATTACTTAGCATTCATATTGCAGTTTATACCATTTATTTCATTGTTATAATATTTATATTAACCTTAAAATTTCATATTTTAGTTAATCATTTTTGTGAACCCATACTTTAGAATATTTTTCCCTAGGATAAGCTTTAAACCCTAAGGGATAAGGATAATTCATATTCTTCACCCTTCATGTCTCATTTCAGTGTTAACCCTATCTATGATGAGGTTGTCATTGCTGAGCTCACGACTCTCTATGGTAATCCTACTCCTATACCAGATCATATCAAACAACAACTTCTAGATGGTCAACAATATGTGCCTACTATTTTTAAAGATTTTCCCATTGGCATTAGTATTGTTGAGGATCTAATATCCTTTAATAATTGTACACCATGTTATACGACTACTTGTGATCCTCCTCCTAACCTTTCTAAGGAAGTTTTAGATGATTCTCTTATCAATTACTTTCTTGGTATTGACAATTGCTCACATATGCACACTGATTCCTCTTCTAGTCAAGCTATTGCTATAGTTCCTTCTCATGATTTTCCTACTTTTGATATTTCTTCTCATGATACATCTCATACTATCTTGCATACTCCTTCATATTATGGTGATCATCCTATCTGATACTGATGAGGAAGTTGATATCCATGGTTATCCTTCTTTTCATACTGCCAAGTGTAAATATCATATTCCATCATTTCCTTCTCCTGAGATTGCATCTAGCACTATACATGAGTTACCTTCATCCATCAATTCTTCTTCTCCTACTGTTTCATCTCCTCTTATTTCATCATCTACACCTATTCATTTGTCTTCTCCTATTTATGTATCTCCATCAGTCACCTCACATATTAGGGATGTTTCTAATGCTAATATTACCACTTTTATGGATATTCCATCTATATCATATACAATAGCTTCTTTGGAACCTAATCCTAGTGTTCCCTTAACATCATAATCTTCTTTATCATTTCTTGATATTCCTATGATTATTCATAATGGAAAATTACAACCTATTAATAGATTATTTCCATTATTCACTATATATTCATAGGATATCATTTATATCATGCATGTCATCGTTCAATTAAAAAATCAGGTTTTGTCTCTTACTTTAGAAAGTAGGGCCTACTCTGCTTATATGGATAACAACTCGTTACATGGTAACTTTGTTCCTAATAAGATTCATAATTATGCATTCCCTAAGGGCTTTATCATGCCTACATTCACATTTTTTGATGGTACTGGTGACCCTCATGCTCATCTTCTACATTACCACATGCTTATGACCTCTTATTATGGTAATAGATTATTACTTAAGGATTTTTGATACATTCTTATTGATGAGGCATTGCAATGGTACACTCATCTTCCCTTAGGGTCCATTAGTACTTACTATGACATGGAGGATGATTTCCACTATCGGTTTATCATCAACAACAGCCCTAAGGTTACTTATGATCACATACCTACTTTACATCAAGGCTCATCTGAACCTATCAAGTATTATATCTTCCAGTTCAATGCTAGTATATCAACTAATATTCTAACCTATTGATCTAGAGAAGAAATTCATTTTTTGTTGTAGTCTGATTCCCACACTTTAACAAATATTGTAGTATGATACATGTAAGTCATTCATTCTTATATGATACAAATTTATTGACTTAGAACAATATTTTCTTTCAAAACATATCACTGATCCTCCATGTGTCTCTATTGTTGTTGGTTCATGTAGTTCTCCTCCATCGACATCATTTCAACATCCTACATGATCTCAAACCTTTCCTAGGAAGAAAACTCAACCTACTCCACCACCATAATGTACTTTTTCTCCTACTCCGTGATAGGAAGATTCTCCTTCCACTCCATCTATGTCGCGTGAGCCATTGCATTTCTCTCATCATGTGAGACCTCATGATGTGCTACTGTTTTTACTTGTAAATCACCTAATTCACTTACCATCCAACCGACATCATCCACAACATAGTCTACAACATCAGCATGACCATGCTTATTGTAATTATCATCGCATAAATGGCCATACATATAGTAATTGTCTTTCCCTTTATTATAGATTGCAAAAATTAGAAGATAAGGGCATAATCTCCTTTGGATCTTACTCATGTGAGTGATCCATCTCTCATATACCTTGTCATAGAATTTATATTACAATTGAGTCATCTCCTCCACCTGGTGCTTAGGTCATGGTACTTCCATCACTGTAGTTCATTACTCATGTGTGCTCTCCACCACATCTATACACTACTTCATCATCACATCCATCATATTCATTTCATCCATCTCATCCTTTGCATTCATGTTATCCACCGCATCACACTACTGCTCCACATTGGCTTCCACACCTTCATGCATACCACCACAGCTCCATATGACATTCATTTTGGCACATATTTGCATGTTTCTTCTATCCCACATGCTTCCACCACTTCACACCTCCTTCATCAATGGTGGGTGATTACAATCACCTTAACCCCCAATGACACACTTGTGTTCTTACAGTTCTTACAAAACTATAGAGGCTTCTTCTCTGCGGACCTTTCATCATGCACTTTGTCATTCATCTAGCACACTTAATCATTTACAAATGACACACTCTTGCTTTCCACAGTTCATTCTTGACTGCTGAGGGGTATTAATTAAAATGAACCTAATCATCCATACATTGGGGGGCATTGCTAATTTTTCCCCCCATTCATCCCACTAACATATTTCGATTACATTACATTATTGCAAAACATTTTTATCACAACATGTTAGTTTGATAATCATACATCATATCTTTTTTACATTCATTATACTAACTACATGTTACAAAATTACATTTAATAAATGTTAACAATATACAAAAACATCACATACATCCCAATCATACATATCACTACACCACAAAATAATCTCATCATATATAAATCACATATGCCCATACATATATAGAAAATACAATCATCACTAGGGTGAAACTCCCCTACATCATATACAATAATACTAATCACGCCTCATCATCACTATCACTCTCAAGTACTGTGAGATCCCTAGAACTAGATGCCTCGCCACTAACTCTGTGCTGCTATTTGCGGCCTCATTACTTCTCCACTTACTACGTAATAAGGTTTTCTCCATCGACTACTCTGAAAAATGACATTGCGAATTCAAGTATTCGTGCACCACCTCTAGCATAATGCATTCAATATAGGAATATTGTGGGGTAATCCCCCATCCGTGCTATGTTCTGTAGTCTGACATGGTCCATGACATCCCAATCCTCATCTGTAAGGCCTAATCCAATAAAATTACTCAAATGACGACCACCGTGGAACTTCCTCAAGTGAATATCCCTCTACACATCAAAAAATGACCACAAACACAGTGTTAGAACACCTTACAAGTACAAATACACTTGCCTATCACATTCATCTACATCAAAAATCTAATTCTTCATCATTATACACCAAATACACAAATTCTAGACCAGGACACCCAGATGCAGGACACTAGCACCCATATTTAGGTGTTCCTATCCTAGGGGTCACTAGCACCCTTGCCGCTATTGTCTAAGTATATAACACCAAGAAAATTAAAAATCTTAAATTGGCAAAAATTCAATAGAAACAATTACTACACCATACATTTTTTGACAAAATATTACACTTACCAACTCTGTAGTCGTGTGCGACACTATGATAGTCGCCACCCTCTCAAACTAACTAGGAAGCTGCTCTCACTTATGGAATTTTCACTCACTTCTCTCTCAATATCACAATCACTTAAATAACAAATGAAGTGCCTAAACACATTTTCACTTCACTCTTTATAATTAATTTTACATCACCTACTTTACTCTAGTCATTATTTTGCGCTTATTACCACAACTAATATATACTACATTGTTTTTGTCATATCTTGAGCATTTCTACTCCAATTTACACCTCGTTTATGGAATTATTTTTATAATTCTTCCTACCACCATATTGTCCACATTATACACAAGATATTTCTGTTCAATATTTTCTTCCATCTGACTCGTACACATTTTTGGTGATTTTTTATCACTTTCTATCTATTTCGTGCTTACTTTCAACTTAACATTCATTCTTCTCATCACTTTCCCTATCAGTGAAAGGGGAGAATATTATTGGGGTCATCCTATAATGCCCCTTATGTTACCACACGTTAAAAAAACATTACCAATTTGAAAAGTTCCAAACATTTACTAACACACTATGCAAAATTTCACCATTAATTCCCCCTAATAACATAAATGGGGAATAAGTGTTTAAATATTTCCATGCGATCAGCCACTAATTTCTATCGAGCCCCCCTAATAACTTAACATGGGGGAAACTAACATAAAATGTCTCTATGGGTAACCAATAAATCAATCAATGTTCTCAAATGTCTAACAATCAAAATCATATCATCAACACAAATTCAACACAATCAGCCTCCTACATGACCTACCTTAGAAGGTATATGCATTACTTTCCTAGATGACCTAACTTGGGAAGTTATTCTAAAATTCATATTTGCTTCTAAATGACCTAACTTGGAAGTTATCATACATTTTATGTTTACTTCTAGATAACCTAACTTGGAAGCCATCACTTTGTGCTTGCTTGTAGATGATCTAACTTGGAAGTCGTCACATTGAGGCGATGCCCATAGAGTGGGGGTAAGAGTTCCTTTCCTATACTACTTCTATATGGGTCAACTGTTTGATCAAGATTATTTGGACCTAAAAACTACAAATTTTTTATTTGAGTTTGTTTGCAGCAACTAGATCTTGAGGATGTCGTTAGAGACTAGAGAATAACACACTTTTCTCCCTACACTCTTCCTCTAGTGTCGGGATGCCCAAATCCTTGGTCGATTATTCATATACATGCATTTGGGTTAGTAACTGGTCACTCCCTACCCCATCTCATCATCATCATACAATGTTTGAAATCATCAATCATCTAACATTTCTAACATTACTCTCATTGTGACATTACGCTTTTCACTACGTCGCATGGATCAACACGTTAATCCATGGTTCAACATGCTATATGGTTCTTTCATAATGATTTTACTAACACATCTGCATGTTCTACTACAACATGGAATTCTCTATATTTCTCTCAAGTATGCATCTCTATCTACTTTATGTTACCGAGCTTTCTGATCACCAACATAAAGTGGAGGAAAATATCCTCACAATATCCCTCATTTACTATTACATTTATACCGTCAAGTATGTTATTTTATGTATGGATCATTCGTAAGAAAAGTATTTTCTAATGACCTACACCCTAGTCATGTCATAAGTTAATTGGTTTTCATTGTCATTTTTCTTGCATAGTCGTCAGTTGTTTGCACAAGTTTTATCATCTCCCATGAAGTCTTAGGTATTTTTATTTGGTCATTTTTCATCTCTAGTCTTTGACTAGGGTTCCTAAGGTAGAACGGGGCACCCATGGGTGCCTCGGTCTTTATTTTAGGAACCTTGGTCCTAGCAACACTTGTGTCTAATTTAGAGTTTCACGTTTGGTCTTTGTAATTTTCCCTCTCATTTCCCTAGGTACTAGTCGGCATGTCGAGTCATTAGTGTCAAAATTTGAGCAAGAGATTCCTATATAAACATACCTACTATCTTATGGGCGGACTATATACTATCAGCTATCTACTAAGGAAAAGGACTACATTTGGGAATCATTGCATTACACAAACTGTATAGGAATGGTTTTATTCATTTTATTCCATCCACCATTTGCATTTTACATCTATCTATTGCCCCTATCTCTGCATCATTGACACTAGGGCACCCTAGGAACATAATTACGCACACAAGCACATAGAACTACATTGGGTCTAGATGTAGACACTAAAATTAGGTCACACTCCC
Source organism: Taxus chinensis (assembly GCA_019776745.2). Lineage (NCBI taxonomy): Eukaryota > Viridiplantae > Streptophyta > Pinopsida > Cupressales > Taxaceae > Taxus > Taxus chinensis. The sequence goes on along the minus strand of CM034150.1, from coordinate 81,849,543 downwards.
CTTTGGTCCCTCGACGAATAAACACCCTTCATCACATTCACCTAGCCATGGCCCCTTTCACCCCACTAATATTAATTAAATTAAATTAATTCATTATTCTCACTATATCTATTATTTAAATATCTTATTTTAAATAATATCCACACATACAATTCACTTAGATACCTCACCAATCCAACTCAACCTAAGACCTATTCTTAGTAAGTTACCATAACTAACTAAGACTTACCCAAACCTTAAAAATCAATGCCTACATTCCCACATGCTTAAAAGAAGCTCCCAGTCTAATCCGTGGGTTAACGACACGAGATCTAAGGAAATCAAGAGGATCTCTCTAGTTTAGTAAACCTAGGAAATCCCACCTTGACCGACACCTGTTACCCCTAACCATCACTGGTTAAGCCGGAACCACTGTCAGTGACCCTTTTAACCCCAAAACAACCTTATTCTCAAGGTTGGAAGTTGGAAGCAAAAGGTAGAAGGTTGGCAAGAAAAAACAAATCTCAGAGAGATAACACATCTTCAGTGAGTGAATTCCAGTGAGAATCCGCAAGTAAGGAAGGAGATCAAGCATCTTTTCCTGCACAGCTATCCCAACCACGATCTCATCTAACCAAGAAAAGAGGAATGTACATGCAGCCCATGCAGAAGCTTTCCTTCAGTTGGTGATCACTTGCAGCCTTCAAAACCCCTCATCAGCATTTCCATTCCTCACTCACAGGCATTCAAGACCGGAATCCAAGTAAGTATAACGTCATACTTTTTTGGTTCATTTCATTTCATCATCATTTTATCATTTATTGTTTACCTAGCCATATATTGACCTTATCCAACATTTCCACCTCCATATACCCATTAAAACCCCGCCAAACCCCATCCAAATATCCTAATACCTCATCCCGACCAACCAGAGTCCTTTGTGCAATCACAAAGGAGACCTAAAGCTTATTCTATGGCATTTCAGATTTCCACAGTAACCGACACCGGTTGCACCTAACCGTTGTCGATTACTCTTAACTGACATCGGTCACTATATTTTCCCATACAACCCTACCCACCAAATTTCATCTCACCCTCATCCACCTGTGATCTACCCGAGACCTTTGTCAAACCTGCAGAACCCAGAATTAATCATTTGACCTTTGGATTCTATCCTAGCTTAGCTTGTTAGATTAGATCTATTTCTTATTTTGTTTTAAGTGAGATACCTAAATCATTTCAAATTACAATAGGATTTACTTTGTTTACAACATTAAATTTTTTAAAACAATGGACTGATAGCCATCTAGGAAGTATCACACTTCCTAGATCTAGCATACACTAGGCATTTCACTACCCATATTGTTTAATTCCTTCTGGTGGTCTTTCTTTGCATTACAGGTAGTTCCTCCTAGCCAAAAGGAAGCTCTCACAATCAGCTGTGGATTCGGAAGTCATATGCATACAACAACCCATCAAACAACATTTGAACACGTGTTCCTCCTCTGCGTGTTACCTTATCTGTTTCATCACATCTTCAAAGAAATGATCCAAGAATTAGGTGAAACATTTTCACATGCCCGGTGGGACCCATCTGGGGTTCCTTGCATTTCATTCATTCCTAGGAAAATTTGTGTTTGTTTTTCTTTTGAAAAGCATACACACTAATTTTTTTCCTTGGTAACCCACCTCTTCTTTCTATTTGCTCTAAAGGAAATTTTTCTTTTGGTGTAATTAAAAAGAACCATTTCTTCATGTTTTCTGCATTATAGTGAAAGAGCATCCCTCTTCCTCTTCATATTATTGTGTCATCCAATTTCACATCTCGATTTGGGCTTAAAAATAAGTGCATTGCATTCTTATTTATCACATTTACTCACATTAATTGAGGGCAACCTATACGCTATAAGTCATGCCCAATTGATGGTCGACAAATGAATCATAGAAAAGCACTTCTTTCTCTCTCTCTCTCTCTGAGTCTTACCAAACCTCACAAAATTTGAAAATACACACATTCTTAAACAACATCTTACCTGGAAGAAGCTGTAGGTGATCACACGATCATGATGCAGTGGGCACCCAGCTCACTGCTCTTTCGAGTCGTACTTCATAGCGAAGCCCACCCCCACCATAACATACCTGAAACCTCACCTTTTAGATCTCCTTCTTTGTAGGAAGCCATCCTCACTAAAAAAATCTATTTCATAATTTATGTGTCAGTACCTAAATAACATAAGCTAAAAAAACATAATAGAAAGGGCACTCCTAGGATCACATTTTTCTTAGTGTTTTTGCTTAGCTTCAATTTTGAGGTGAGAGATCACGTTTTTCAATTTTTTGTTCATCCTTGCACGCTCCTCATCACAACTAGTGTATTCTAGCTTCACTTGAGTGTGCCTGGGCCATATCACCATCATTATAAGAATTCTAGGTTTGATTCCACACCATATTTTAATTCACAACCACTTTTCTTTCATCACTGTTTCAATTTCATAGTAACCGTCGTCGGTTACCTTTGACCGCCATCGGTTATACCCAACTGATGTTGGTTCCAGGTCCTTTTATTAACCTACCCAAAAGGACATTTTATTCATTTTCTTCCACTTTTCACAGTCCCTGTCACCACCATCATACCCATTGACACTTTAATCATCATCATATTTGGCATACCTATTAGACTTCACCTTCTACCTTATTTTTTACTCACTGTCCATTTTCTATAGTGACTGGCAGCAGTTACCCTAGACCAGTGTCAGTTTTCCCTAACTGGCATCGGTTAGCCTATTTCACATTCCAATTACCATTTTGTATATAATCCACTTTTTGCCACCAGATTCACCTATTCCTATTGTTCTGTGTCATTTACAGAGAAGCAACCCTACCTTATCAGTACTGGTTAACATGGTGCTGACCGGAAAACAAGCAAGCCCACTCGTATTTCACTCCAGTTGTCAACCAATCCCACCTATTCCTTCACCACCTTCCTTTTTATCACCAACAATGGATCCCATCCAGCCTATTACTATCGCTACCGGAGATGAGGTGTTTGCACGAATCCTTGACCAAAACCCTGGCGCTTTGCAGTTTTACCTTTCCCATTCATCCACTCGAGATGCCTCAGGTTAGTTGATATACGACATGCCTATATCTATCCCCCCAAATCTTGCTCCCACTCCCGCATCGGCCCCATCTAGCTCCATGCTTCCCGATATACCTTACCCCCAGTCATTTCGCAGCTAGGTCCTATACCCGCTATAACTGTCACGTCTGCTACCTCCGTGGCACCTACTACATCCACCATACCCGTGACAACTACCCCAATCACAACCTCATATGCCCCCAATGTCTCACACATACCCATAGCTACATTAGCACCTCCAGTTTCGGTGACCCCTACCCCATTTCAGAACATGGTCATTTCCATTCCACAATCATTAGCCCCTATTACCACTAGGGTTACCACAACCCTTCCACCACCATATACATACTACCAACAGCCTCCCATTTCATCCATTATACATTTCGGGTATGTACCCCCCATTTCATTGCCTTCTTCTCAATTAACCTACATGGCAGCCCCATACAATGGAGTGCCACCCCTATTATATGCCAAAAACCAACCCTCTCATGCTATAGGATGCACCCAATCATCATAACCCACCAACGACCTAATTAAATTGATGTTGGAAAAGATGCAGACATTGGAGGCATTGGTTTCAGGCTCTTGTAACACTCTCACCTATGACAAGATTTGTAATGAGCCCATCCACCAATCCATTCCTATCCGCTCATACCCCGTGCATTGGGAAATGCCTAAATTCAATCGTTTCAATAACAAAGAAGACCCGCAGCAACATTTGTGGTCATTCAAACACGGGTGTTATATGGTCACTCATGATGATGCCTTGCTCTTGAGAACCTTTCCCATGTCCCTCAGTGGACCTGCATTAAATTGGTATAGTGGGTTACCTAGACACTCTATATTCTCATTCAATCAAGTATCCCAAGCCTTCTTGGATAATTTCTCTATCAATATCATCAAGAAGGTTACCATGACTGATCTATACTCCACACGTCAGTATGAGGACGAATCTATCACATATTTTGTCACTCGCTGGCGTAGCCTGATTAACCAACTGACCTTCCAACTACCACAAATAGAACTCATCGAGCTCTTCACAAGGGCTTGTGCTAGACATATCTCACCAACCTTGCAGGTCCAAACCTTATGAACATTTGATGAAGCATTCACTATGGCATGAAATCTAGAGATTCGGGCCATCGAAGAGAAGAAAATCCAATTACGCAATAAGAATTCAGCATTAAAGTTGAATGATACCTCTTCTTCTTCCAAACCACAAACCAATCATTCAAAAGCTAAGGGCACCGCTAACATAGTGGTACTCAAGGCTGGCCCAGCACATCCGTTAAATCAGGCTACCCCTTCATCTAATCTCTTACTTGTCTAGAATTCTCAATTTAGACGAGAGCAGTGGAAATATACCCCAATTATGGAACCTTACTCTTCTATCTTAAAAAATATGATCAAAGCCGGAGCCATCACTCTTCCACCCATAAAACCACACACAGGTTTTGACCCTGCTCGCCCCATGCCCGCCTGGTATAAAGAACATGATTTTTGTAATTATCATCGAGTAAAAGGTCATAGTGACAGTAACTGCATCACTTTCAAAAATAATGTCCAAGAAATGATCGATAAAAGTGATTTAACCATGGATAATCATAATGCACCTGCCAACCAGAACCTACACATCTTCAAGAAACCAATTCCCAACCATGCCCCTTTGTCTAATAAAACCGGTGAGACCTCAACTCATGATACCCATACCGGCGAGGTTCACTGTATGTACCCAAAATTGTAAGGTACTGTACTGCGGAATGGTGTAATAAATGCCCCAATGATGATACAGGTCTCCTCGCAAGGTGTTCGGGATCCGGAAAAGCCTTCGGAGTATGCGTTAACATCCCGCATGCCCCGCTTAGCCCCCGCGCCCTTTGTTTTCCCTTTTTTTTCCCTCTTTCCTTGGCCTCTTAACCTTCAGTGAAAAAACCGCCGCCTTGCAGGGCGGCAGTCTCGTAACCACCACCCTGAACAGGGCGGCGGTCCTGTAACCGCCGCCCTGCTCAGAGCGGCGGTCCTGTGCGCGTTTTCCAGAACGCTCTTTTGACACGACCCGCGTGAAATATCACATTTCACCAGCTTTTCTTTGCCGACTTGAGCATGCATTTATGTTTTTGGTCCCCTGGAATAGTGTTTTTCCTTTGTTTATTGTTTAGGAGTTCAATTTGGTTTTGGTTCTTGGATGCTTGAATTCCTATAATGCATGGTTTGTGCACATGCAAATGGTCTGGGAGTTTTTGGTCTGAAGCTTGGATGGATTTTGAAGTTTGATCTTTGCTCTCATTCCCTCATTTTAGTGCTTAGTTTAGTTTAGCTTGTTAGAGCCATAGCTTGAATTCACTGGCAGCTTTTGTGAAATTTGCTCGCGTTGGTAAGCACAGACCCATCTTGTGCAGGCAGTGCTGTCATTTCACAGCCAAGCGATTTAGAACTTGCCTCTGAATTCTCTTGCTATATACCCCCTTCCACGACACCTGTTATAGCTAACATTGCACCCTTACCCATAACTCAACCTACACCTAAACCCAAACCCATACCTACAAAATTTGATTCCACTAAGCCCATTACCACTTTAGGGGTCATTCCTTGACCAAAACCCTAGCGCTTACTGCAGTTTTACCTATCCCATTCATCCACTCGAGATGCCTCAGCTACAGTCCTCCAAAGTACAACATTGCCTATACCTACTCTGACACCCAAACAGAAGCACCAAACCTTGCATAGAACTCACTACCCGCAACTACACCAATCACAGCTACATGCTTGTCCCGATCCATACCTTAGGATCAGTCAGTTTCCCCAGCTATGGTCAAGAAACCTCCACCCATTAATAAATCGAAAACACAAAAGCTCACGTCTGCTTCCTCATAAACCTCTGGCACCTACCCCGACATCCAACCTGAATTACACCGTGACAACTGCCACCAATCTTTACCACCTCATATACCTCCAATATCCTTACACTATTTCTTCATTACCCACATTAGCACCTTCAGTTGCGGTGATCTCACACACCTCAAGCACCATTTCCAGAACATGGTCATCTACCTTTCCACAATCATTACCCCCTATTCTCCCCATGGGTTACCACTCAACTCTTTTCCTCCACCATCATACTTACTACCTTCTAGACCTCCCATTACACCCATTAACACATTTCGGGTATGTACCCAAGAAGGTGCATTGCCTTCTTCTCAATAAAACTCCATGGCTAGCCCCATACAATGGAGTTAGTCACCCCTATTATATGACCACACACCAACTCCTACACATCCATATACTATGCACCCATACCTAAAAAAAACATGACCAACGACCTAATTAAATTGATGTTGGACCAGATGCACCCATTGGACCCATTGGCTTCAGACTCTTGTAACACTCTTCTACCTATGACAAGATTCCTCAATGATCAACATACCACCTACACCCAAACCTATCCGTTCATACTTCCGTGCATTGTGAAATCCACTAGTAGGGTCAATCGTATTACAAAATTTTAAAGAAGACCCGCAGCAACATTTGTGGTCATTCAAACACGGGTGTTATATGGTCACTCATGATTACTGCCATTTAGACTCTTGATGAACCCTTACAACCCATGTCCAATCAGTGGACCTGACAATACTAAAATTGGTACAGTGGGTTACCTAGACCACTCTATGTTCTAGATTCATGATGTGGAGAATTACAAGGCTTCTTGAAAACCGTTCTCTATCTAATTATGTCATACTAGAAGGTTACCATGACTTTGATGGCTATACTCCACTTCGTCAGTACGAGGATCGAATGCTATCACCAACACCCATGTCCCACACTGCCGTAGCTCAATGATGAACCAACCTGACCTTCCCTCACCTACTCACAAATAGAGACTCATCGAGCTCTTCACAAGGGCTTGTAAATTAGACATGGTCTCACATCAGAGCACTTGCCAGGTGCCAAACCTACCCAACATGTTGATGAAGCATTCACTAACTGACCTCACCAATCTAGAGATTTCGGGCCATCTGGTGAGAAGAAAATTTCCCGTTACGCAATAAGAATTCAGCATTTAAAGTTGACCACTCACCCTACACTTATTCTCCATTTGCCCAACTCCCCTCAAATCAATCATGATCAAACGTTACTAGGCACATGCTATAGATAGTGGTAAAGGAAAGGAAACTGACCCACCACATCCGTTAAATCAGGCTATACCCAACATACCAATCTGCTTACCCATACCTAAAATTCTCAACTTAGACTAGAGCAGTGGAAATGTACCCCATTTCTAATGGAACCTTACACTTCTATCTTACACCATATGCTCAAAGCCGGAGCCATTAAACTAATCCACCCCATCAAACCATGTCACAGGTTATATGACCCTGCATCGCAAACCTCAAAATGCCCATCTGGTTATCAAGCTCTCATGGATTTTGTAATCTATCAATCAATTGAAAGGTCATAGTGACCGTAACTGACATCACTTTCACCCAATAATGTCCAAGAAATCATCGATAAAAGTGATTTACAAACCATGGATCATCATAATGCACTCTGCTCAACCAAATTACCAACTTCATCTTCACCCCACCAATTCTTCAACAGAGTGGCATCCCTTAGTCTTCTCAGACAGGTACTGTACTGCGGAACGGTGTAATAAATGCCCCAATGATGATACAGGTCTCCTCGCAAGGTGTTCGGGATCCGGAAAAGCCTTCGGAGTATGCGTTAACATCCCGCATGCCCCGCTTAGCCCCCGCGCCCTTTGTTTTCCCCTTTTTTTCCCTCTTTCCTTGGCCTCTTAACCTTCAGTGACGAAACCGCCGCCCTTCAGGGCCGGTCTCATAACCGCCGGAACAGGGCGGCGGTCCTGTAACCGCCGCCCTGCTCAGAGCGGCGGTCCTGTGCGCGTTTTCCAGAACGCTCTTTTGACGTGACCCGCGTGAAATATCACATTTCACCAGCTTTTCTTTGCCGACTTGAGCATGCATTTATGTTTTTGGTCCCCTGGAATAGTGTTTTTCCTTTGTTTATTGTTTAGGAGTTCAATTTGGTTTTGGTTCTTGGATGTTTGAATTCCTATAAATGCATGGTTTGTGCACATGCAAATGGTCTGGAGTTTTTGGTCTGAAGCTTGGCTGGATTTTGAAGTTTGATCTTTGCTCTCATTCCCTCATTTTAGTGCTTTAGTTAGTTAGCTTGTTTAGAAGCCATAGCTTGAATTCACTTGCATCTTTTGTTAAATTGCTCAGCTGTTGGTAAGCCACAGACCCATCTTGTGCAGGCAGTGCTGTCATTTCATCCAATCCAGTTAGAAGCTTGCCTCTGAATTTCTCTTTGTTGTAGATTTACTTTCGTTGTGTCTTGGAGTTCTTAGTTTAATTCATTATTTGCCTGGTTAGTTTTTATTCAGCTGTTGGTAAGCCACATATCCAACTTGTGCAAACAGTGTTGTTGTTTTATCCAAACCATTGGAACAGGATAGCTTAGGAAGCCATTAAAGTTGCAGGTTTTTCTCTTCGTATAGGATAGTTACAGGTTCTGGTCGCTTCATGTTGCATGACTTGCAGTAAAATCCCGCTAGGAATCGCATAAGCCAAGCTCTGTACTCTTGCGCTATCCCTCTCCTACTCGCATTCTCGGTCTGCATTCTGAGCTGTCCTTATCCCAAAATCTACTCCTATCGGTGCTAGCATCACACGCTTTTCTGGATCCACGTGAACACGAAAGAACGAAGAGACCATACTGAGGGGACGAGATCACACACACACCATCGGATTCGCCACTGTTCTGCGGAATCCAGGTTTTAAATTTCAAAGTTCTAGTCAGAATCATATCAAATAGAGTAGTTAATCACTTTATTTCATTTCATTCTATTCTCGATATTGCCAGGGAAGCTGTGGGGATTGATAGTTTCTGAGAAACTGTGATTCACTCCTCACTTCTGAGGTAGGATCGAGAATCTTGCAGATAGATTAGACGAGCTATTTTACTTATTTAGAATTCTACCAAATCGCACAGGCAAATAACTACACTCGGTTATCTTGTCTGTTTTAATTACTGTTTAGTTATTATTTCTAGATACGTTTAAAATAGTTTGCTTTCCTTAAAATTATTAAATATTTCATAGAAAAATAAAAGTTATATGTAGTTAGATTTATTTCACTTAGTTAGAATTTGTTTCATCACAGTTAGATTGCATTTTGTTTCGTATGACAATCACGGGACCTCAAGAGCCCAGGGAATATATATTTGAGCCAATCGTGCCTCAACCAAACCTAGTCACAGCAATAGTTGACATAGACCAAAATCTCAGGATACAAGTATTCCGAACAACCACAGATTTACAACTGATCAGTTCACAGTTAAGAGGATTAAACATAGAAGACGACCAAGCACATGCGTTTTGGTCAAGTCAGCCAAACTACAGATTACTCTAGAAAACATCCACATGACTGTAGAGGGGCTCGAAAGAGAACAAACATTCGGGTGCGATCCTCTAGTTCCACAGCCAGACGCTGGAGACACCCTCGTAGATATAGATACCAGCTTAAGAATCCAGGTTGCGAGAACGTCTATAAGGTATTCTGAGAAGATTGCACAACTATTGGTTCTAAACATAGAAGCTGAGAAAGCATACGATTACTGGATACTAGGGATTAGAACTTGATTTCGCATATGACCATAACAGGACCGCAACAACCGAGAGTCTACGGTTGTGATCCACAGACCCCACAGCCCAACGAGTCCACAGGTCAATCCGATATAGACGCTAGCCTACGTACTTTGGTATTCAGGTCCACTCCACTTCCACCTATCATCATCGAACAACTGTCCTTACTAGATATAGCGGCTAACGAAGCTAGGGAATTCTGGACTAGGCCAGAAAATCATCCATAGAGTCAATTATATTCATCATCCACTATATGACCTTATCAGGAGATATACACGAAACAATCCCAGGTCATTTTCCACGTATTCCGCAACCCATAGATCGAATCACGCCAGAGCTCGATATTGATTGGAGCCTTCGAGCAGTCATCCTCGCTGATCGATCTATCACACCAGTCCAAGTTAGAAGGGCCTTCTTTGCCTTAGATTCGCAAATTCCACTAGTGCGTGTCGAAGACATTAGACTGCCTAACTAGTTTGTCTGCATATTCTACCCCCCACCGGCTGTCTCGGCACGACCTCGAGAGGTCGGGTACGCGGAAGAGTCACTTGTAGATTCTCACGCTCGCCTGTCGCTTTTCCGGCGTACAAAATTGGTGAACCCGACGTGAAACAAACAAGATTAGTAAAACTGACATAAACTACCTACTTTCTTGACTGGAGTCATAGTATTACACTTTCACTTTAGTACGCCTTCTTAGAACCGCTTCATTAAGTTTTCATAAATCACCTTCGCTTCTTCCCATTATTCTGCGGGTATTCATATACCCCCCGAATATGTCGGGATTCGATGCATACGGCAGACCCCTCCTGGGTCTTGAGGCATACTACGCCCAACAAAATAGGCAATCATCACCCTCGCTCTCAGTATGGGGTGACAACTATTCAACTAATCAGTTGTCAACACAAACCCCAAGAATCAGATATAGTTCGTCTTTTCAAACTGAGGAGTTAGATCAACCCCCTCGAACCCAACAAACAGAACCTTCAGGTTCCAACAATATGACGTTTACCGGAGAATCTGGTTCATCTCCTCAAATGTTACTCAGACCACAAATTGGTAGGCAATCAGATCCATACCTGGTCTTAGATGATGGACAGTCAACACGTTATCCTAGGAGTGAACAACGCTCCCGGGGAATGTACCCATCTATAGGAGGTTTACAAATACAACCCGAAATCTCTTTTCAAGAAAATACCTCTATGCCACTGCATACAGGAAATATTCTGGGAGAAACTTGGCAAGATAGCGATCAGTTTATGACAGGATATCATGTACCTTTACAACACCAAGGTATACAACAAACGCCGCTCAGGCAAAGTACCGTGACTTCACCAAATGAAGTCATTTCAACGTTAGTAGAAAGAGTGAGAGGGTTAGAACTGGCTCAAGCAAGTCAAAATTCTCCGTTCATACAAACAGGAAGTTCCAATCCTCCATACCACTCTGGTCAGGTAGATCTCCTTACGGGAGTAGGCACGTTAGGCATGCCTCCTCAATATCCACAGCAAACGCCAACAAGGCCTATCATCTCTAACACTATTCCTCCCGGTCTAGTGTCGAACAGTCCGTTCCTCGATAATACCCCGTCCTACTTAAACATATACTCTAAATCACCACAAGGAGATATGTTCTCCTCTCCCGGCATGTTTGCTCAAACGCAGGGACCTCCCTATGCCCCTGCCAACGCGTACGCTGCACCGTATCAACAACCCATCCCACCACCACTCCCTCACCAAACACCATCAATGGTCGAAAGCTATGCAATAGGGACGTATTCAGAATATCTAAAGGAACCCTTAGATTTCACCATACGAAGCGTCATGCTTCCAAGACCTCTCCCTGATTTGCCTAAGTTCAAGGGTGAGGGAGATCCAAACGCACATATCAAAGCTTACGCTACAGCCATACGAGAATTACTCCCTTGGGATGGGGTTGTTGCTAAAATATTCCCCAAAACACTGGAGGGCATTGCTCTCGATTGGTATTATAGAATACCTGAGGCTTCCATACATTCATTTAAACAACTCGTGTCAGAGTTCATCAAAGCCTTCGACATGAACAAACTACTGAGAACAGGAATCAGGGAATTCTTGCATATCAAACAAGAACACAATGAATCTGTCGCTCATTTCATCCAGAGGTGGCGTACAGTTCTTTATTCGTCAGCAAGTGCTCCAAACATGGATCAGATGGAACTATGCGATTTATTCCTTCATTCTCTCAGCAGAGAAGTGAAGGAAGAAGTCCAGAAGTTCCCACTAAGGACTTATGATGAAGTACTTGAGAGCGCTCTACGAATAGACCAGGCAGCAATAGATAGTGGTCGTAAGACGTATGGAGCAAACGGGAGGTTAATCACCTCCACTCAAAATACTACAACTACCACAAACGTCAATCAAGGACCCAAAATCCTTAACAAAAATCGTGGGGTAACAACGGATGGGGTAACCGACCAGCCCAAGAGGGTAAATGTTGTTAATACTCCGTCACAAACAAACAACCAGCGAAACAACAACTTTACCCCAACGGTCAATACAGTGGATTTTAACCATCCACAACAACAACAACAACAACGGCGAAATCCCATACAAGGGCCAAGCCAAAACTCATTTGGTTACCAAAACCAAAGTCAAAACCAAAAACAACAATTCCAAAACTTTGGTCCTAATAGGCAACAGTTTGATCGGAATTTTAGGCCACAATACACACCAAACCAACAAAACGGGAATTATAATCCCAATTCTTATTGTGGTTTCCATAAAATTCATGGTCACGACACTAGAACGTGCCGTGACTACAATAAATTTATGCAACGTTTGCCAGAAGAACAAAGACAGTTCTTCACAGACTTGTTTTTGGCAGATCCCGTCTCATCATCACCAAATACTCTCGCAGGGGCAGTTTCTCCTCAGAATGCTCCCCTCAAGATCTTTAATGATCCGCTCCCAAATCATGACAGCAATAGGCTGAATCCAACCGGAACAAACAAAGGTGCAGTGACGGGAAACAATGACCATGAAGCCTCGACTTCATTAAATCCGTCAGTCGCGCCACAGTTGGGAGCTCAACCGAGACCTAAGATAGTCAGTTTGGTAGAATTAGACGCTGAACTACCTATCGAAGCTATAACGAGAACACGAGAGTATTTCTCTCAACCAAGCCCAAGTCATCTGCCAGAGGCAGATAAGAGTCAGCAAATAGTTGAAAAACCCATCGGTGCGTATGATTTAATTAGTGACCTAACAAAGACCTTCTCACACATTTCATTTTTGGACTTACTAAAGAACTCTCCCCCTCACAGAGCTGCTCTTTTAGAAGCATTAGGTCTAGGCCATCTAATTAACATCACTCCACCTCCCGAAACACAAGTAAATCACGTAGATTTTGATATCCACCCTCCGGGGCAGCCGGACAAGGATGTCGAATTCATCTTCGAAATAAGTAAAATGCCCACAGATGCTGAGATCGCACGCCGAGGTGACCCAGCCTTACACTTGCAAGTGTGGGTTTATAATAACTATGTAAAACGGGCAATGGTTGACGATGGGGCTGCAGTTAACATAGTCCCTTTCTCTTTCCTCCAAAAACTTGGATATGGAGAAACAAACTGTTCCACTACACGAAATACCTTGAGAGGCTATGATAGCCTTAAAGCCACTTCGATAGGAACTATAATACTGCCAGTCACCTTAGGGCCCAAAACCATCTTGACTGAGTTTTACATTATAGATCGGGAAACTAACTATAATATGATCCTCGGCCGACCTTGGATACATCGAATGAAGGCAATCCCTTCCACGCTATTTCAAGAAGTAAGATTCTTGCATCTGGGAAAGGTATTTGTAGCCAAAGGCGATCCAAAACCTTTCGATTTGCACCTAGCTGATTTAAAGAAAAGACCAGGGGTGCACTCAGAATTTGAGCTGCCAACAAACCAACTTAATAAACCCTCTGACCCAAAGCCAGAGGAAAAGTTGATACCTACAACGGATCTTGAAACTACCAGCATAGCCAAAACAACTCCAACCCCTAAAGGTAAAACTAAAGAAACAGTATCATTAGGGACTACTGCGAAAATCGTTGAATTGATAGAACAAGATTCACCAATGTTCTTACCATTCGATTCAGTAGGCATAGGATTTTCCCTAGGTGTTGGTTCCTTACCGGCAGAGGATCTCTGTATGATAGAAGTAGAGTGTGCAAACGCGGCAGATGCCCCAACATCTACACTCCCGGCTAAGTATTGGACTCTCCATTTCGATGGAGCTAAATGTCGTTATGGAGCGGGGGCAGGTATAATTCTTACTTCGCCCGAGGAGAAGGTCCTCCCATTCTCATTTAAGTTAAACTTTGAATGCACAAACAATGGCGCTGAGTACGAAGCCCTCCTCCTTGGCCTCACCTTAGCCAGAAGAATTGGTATTAATAACATCAGAGTCTTGGGAGACTCGCAATTAGTAACAAACCAAGTTTCTGAAGTATATGAAACTAAAGCCGAACATTTACAACTCTACAAAAACGCTGTATTAGATTTAAGCAAGGCGTTTAACTTCATATCCATTGAAGCGATCCCGCGAGAGAAAAATCTTCTCGCCGATTCAATAGCAACCTCGGCATCACGTTTTACTCCAAGCAATGAGCTAGAAGATACTCACTTCACAGTATCCATTCGTGACGAGCCATTAATAAAAACAATGACAAATCCTCTTTTAAGCGGAAGTGAATCTACCATCCTAGACCATGTTGGAAATGATGCGGCTACTTTGGATTATTTAAATGCCTATGCAGCATTACATCTCTCCTATCACATGCTAGATTTATCCCTGATCCCACATTCGTCCTCCTACTTCGGAAATCCCGTAACGGATCTTCCGTCACAAAGGGAACCTAACATATACGCAATAGAAAATGGGGATGATTTAGATTTACCTCCAGCACCACCTGAGTTCGAAGAGGGTAACGCCTCTTTAATCGAAGAAACAATCGATGTCAACATTGGGACAGAAGATGAACCAAGAATATTGAAACTAGGTTCTTCGTTGACACCAGAAGAAGTGGAAATACATACTCAGGTTCTCAAAGAACATCAGAAGGCATTTGCATTTAATTACAAGGAGATGACGGGAGTCGCACCCCACATTGCGGTACACAACCTCGTCACTAGATCGGATGCAAAGCCAATTAAACAAAAATCAAGGCCCATGAAACCCAAAGTAGCTCTCATGGTAAAAGAGGAAGTAATAAAACTCCTTCAGGTAGGATTTATCAAGCCAGTTGACTACTCCCAATGGGTATCTAATATCGTTCCCGTTCTCAAGAAGAACGGAAAGATACGCATTTGCATAGATTTCCGAGACATCAACAAAGCGTGTCCTAAAGACGATTTCCCATTACCATCCATAGACGTTATTGTTGATGCAACAGCTGGTTTTGAACTTTTGTCTCTCATGGATGGATTCTCGGGATACAATCAAATCAGAATATCCGAGCAAGATCAAGCTAAAACCACGTTTATAACTCCTTGGGGAACCTATTGCTACGCTGTTATGCCATTCGGTCTTAAGAACGCCGGTGCTACGTACCAGCGGGCCATGACATACATATTTCACGATCTAATTCATAAAATCGTGGAATCTTACGTAGACGACTTATTGGCTAAGGCCAAAAAGCGCTGTGACCATCCCGAAGTACTCCGCATCATTCTTTCACGCCTAATAGAATACGGAGTCACGCTAAACCCAGAGAAATGCGTCTTTGGTGTAACAGGAGGAAAGCTCCTAGGTTACATCATATCGTCACGAGGGATCGACGTTGATCCAACCAAAATTCGGGCTGTCCTCGAAATGGTCCCACCTTCGAGTGAATCTGGAATCAGATCATTTCTCAGGAAGCTGGGTGCAATCCGGAGATTCATCCCGGACTTAAGCTTCGCTATTCATCCAATCAACAATTTACTCAAGAAAGACTATAGCATTGATTGGACCGAAGACTGCAACGAAGCTTTCAACGCAGTTAAACGTTTCTTGCTGTCACCACCTACGCTAATGCCACCTAAGCTGGATCGCCCGTTAATCCTATATTCGCGAGCTACCAATGTCTCGCTGGCCTGTATGTTGGCCCAAGAAGACGATGACAAGAGAGAACGTGCGATTTATTTCATTAGCCGAACACTGCTCGACTATGAAACACGCTATACACAAGCAGAGCGAGAATGTCTTGCCATAGTCTTTGCTACTAAACGTCTAAGACATTACATGCTGAATCAAGAAACAAAGGTCATGGTAAAGACGGACCATTTACGGACTTTTCTCACACAAGGTTCCTTATCCAAAAAGGCTGGACGTTTTATAACCTTAATGGGAGAGTTCGAATTAACATTTGTAAATCAGAAGTCAGTTAAAGGACAAATCATCGCGGATTGGTTAGCTGACAACCCATTAGACGGAGGCGATCTAGTAGATTTGGATTTTCCAGATGAATGCGTATACTACATCGAAACTCGACCTGCTATTTCTGAGTGCCCTTGGTACACTGATATCATTAATTATATCATGGACCATACGTACCCGGATGCAGTGACACCGCAACAAAGAAGGTGATTACGCATAATCGTAGCCAAATATGTCATTATAGAGCAGGTGCTCTATCGAAAAGCATTCGATGGAATGCTCTTAAGGTGTGTCGACACAGAAGAGTCCAAGAGGATTCTCCATGAATCCCACAGCGGTATATGTGGAGGCCACTTCGGTGGCCATGCCACTGCTCGAAAAATACATCGAATGGGCTATTTCTGGCCCACTCTAGAACATGACGCGATAGAGTTTGCACGCAGGTGTCATAAGTGCCAAGAATTCTCTCATGAGATCCACATGCCAGCACAAGCTCTGCAACCAATCGCTACTCCATGGCCCTTTTCTACATGGGGCCTAGACTTAATAGGGAAATTCTCTCCCTCATCCACAGACGGCCACAATTTTATAATTACGGCCACTGAATATTTTACCAAATGGGTGGAGGCCATGCCTCTTACTACCGTACCTGGTTCTGTAATCGCTAAGTTCATTTTAAATCAAATCATTTGCAGGTACGGTATCCCACAAATCATTATCTCAGATAATGGAACTTCTTTCAAGAATGAAGAAGTTCGTGAACTATGCAACAAATTTAAAATAAGCCATCATACGGCTTCCTTGTATTATCCCCAAGCCAATGGGCAGGCTGAAGCAACAAACAAAACGCTGAAAGCCATTCTCCTTAAAACGGTGAAAGAAAACAAGCGAGATTGGCATTTGAAGTTATATCCGGCCTTGTGGGCCCACCGAACCTCAATAAGAACACCAACAGGAGCAACTCCTTTCTCGCTAGTATTTGGGGCAGAAGCAGTTCTCCCGCTTGAGGTCGAAATACCCAGTCTCCGCATTTCACTACAAGGGATTCTGGATGAAGACGCTTACAGAGAAGTACGTCTTTCCCAATTAGAAAGCCTAGATGAAATTAGGTTAGATGTTGAACAACGGCATAGAGCTTATGCTGACCGAATGTGCCGGCAGTATAACAAGAAGGTTTATGAACGCGATATATACGAAGGTGATCTAGTTCTAAGACTAGACAGCCGGATCGACAAGAAGACCGGCGAAGGAAGGAAATTCCGGCCCAAATGGTTGGGCCCATACCGAGTCACGAAGGACTATGGAAATGGTGCATACCTCTTATGCACGCTAGAAGGTGAGGAATTTGGCGAAACAGTCAATTCCCTGCACCTCAAGCGTTTCTACGCATAAGCAGCTAGCACTACCTATATAACTATCTACATTGCATCTTCATATAGATTTAGATCATTTTGTCCACTTGTTCTTACACAAATTGTGATCAAGGAATCTATTCTCAAAGTAATTCATTACAAACTCATGATGTTGTTGGCACAAAACTTTCTAATCATATCTCTCCATTTTCGCGATATCATCAATCACTTCAGAATCTTTTATCAAATAAAATCAAACATGACGAAGTCTTAACGGTAACCATACCAAGATCTGCAAGTTTGTTCTCACTTTGATTTCTTCTTAGGATTGGTGTCTTGCCTATGGTCTATTCTAGAAGCTTCATGGTGTCACATCTATCCCATATATACATCTCTTTGGAAACAAGCATATACTGACATTTTACTCAAAAAGACAAGTCAAAAAGTGATTAAACAGAAAATTTTATTTTTACACATTTCCTTGCCCTACCAACCTTCGGTGATGAGCTTGCGTCTCTTACTAGTGACGTAGGGTTGGGAAAGGATGGAAATGCCCTTACTCGCCTATGCCTTGCCCACGGTGATAAACCCACGCTTCTTACTAGTAGCATGGGGCAAAGTGTAGGGGGTCCTCTAGACAATGCAAACATTAAAAGGTCATAAACAAACTATTCAAACTTTGAGTCAAAAACGAATGAATCAGATGTTCAAAATTCCAAGAGAGTTAAAAATCCTAAAAACCAGATTTTGTCTACTATGTGGCCATCTACGGGTCTAAGTCTGGATAAACCGCAAGCAAGTTGCACCCAAAACTATGAAGTCATTCGGGTGGAGTAAGCTTGTAGTTTTCAATTTGGTTCCACCAAAGCTTCGTCTGTCTTTCATCACTATCGTTTCACCATATTTCATAAACTTGCGCCCTTCTTGGCTCTTGGTGATGAGCCCTCGCATCTTACTAGTTGCGTGGAGTTAGGAGTGGGGCAAGTTAATCTGTTCATCATACTGGTTATTTTCATCACTTTGC
This sequence comes from Taxus chinensis, assembly GCA_019776745.2. Taxonomy (NCBI): domain Eukaryota; kingdom Viridiplantae; phylum Streptophyta; class Pinopsida; order Cupressales; family Taxaceae; genus Taxus; species Taxus chinensis. The sequence goes on along the minus strand of CM034150.1, from coordinate 81,830,993 downwards.
CAAAACAAACATGAGGTATCCAAATTGCTCACAGAAGCTAAGATTTAAGATCACAATATATCTACAATATCATGTATCAGCATCATGAAACACAAAAAGAAAGCAAGCATTTGCATCATCTGTTCTCCATTGCATACATTCTAGAAAGCATATAAAACATACATCGTAGTATACACAAAGCAGTTGGAAATAGAAAGGACAAACGTGAGTGACAAGCTTTTGATCTAAAATCAATGCATATATATAAATAATCAATGTTTGTATACAATGCCATCATGCATTAGGCATGGTCAAAATGCTCAAAGAGCCCGTGATATACAAAAGAATCCATGATACAAAATATACAAGGGCCAAGTCGCCTCTCAACCCCTACGCGACCCCTCCGAGGGTGCGCGCCCTCGCCTAGGACTCCGGCTACGCCGGCGCTCTGAATGCACGGAGGGCTCAGGGTCTCGAGGAGCAGCCGCGGTCTCGCCACGAGAATGGCTCCTCATAAGACGCTCGGCTGTCCTATAGCCTGCCAACTCTGTACGGAGGGTCGACACCATCCTGGCCACATGCCAAATAGGAGCGAAGACGTCAGTATGCCTACCGGCTGCTGAAGGCTCCCCGGCATCTACAGATAGCTCCGCACGGGTCTTATCCATAGGGATCATCAGAGAATCAGTGCATACCCTACGGATTAGATCCCGCCACTCGTCAACAGTCTCTGCAAAACAAAGAAGAAAAATGAATTAGAAGCTAGGCAAGAGACTAAAAGATACAATATCAAAACATAAGGAGAGATAGCAATTAAAAATCCTAAATTAAACAAACATTGAAAAGATGAGAGGATAACTTACTCGGATCACCGGGCCTCCAAGATGGGTCGCTGGGGCCAGCACCCGCCGCAGATGCCGCTGCCGACTGAGGGGCTGCTCCTGTAGTAGGAGCAACATGACGCCCCGCAACTGACTCATCCTCTCCACCATGGCCCTGGGAGAGTGGCTCCTCTGAAGCTAGAGTCTCTCTCTCTGCACTCTGCTCGGCCCTCTCTGCCTGCAAAATATCCTGAGTGTCATGCCACTCAGGATCACTATCATCCGTCTGCTCCTCCGACCCTCCCTCTGTAAGCTCCTCAGAATCAGAGTCGATATCTATAGGGTCATCGCTGCTATGAGCAGGACCCGCGGCAATCTGAAGCAAAGGTGCCCGAGGCGCACCAGCTCTCCCTCTGGCCCGAACAATCCCCCTGGCTACAATAGGAATACCAGGAGTGACCACTGTCCAACCACGGCCTCTAGGCCCCCCTCTAGCCTCGCGGACTGATCTATAAACCGGTGCCACTGGAGGAAGCATGCCCACATATGGGAGGCCGAACTGCTGAGGAACCCTGCCGAAAGGATGTACCTCTACTCGTCCCACATGGTCAATAAGCTGCCCTGTGGTGGAGCAAGAGATCAGTGTAAGAGTCTCCTCTCCCCATATACCAGCCATAAGCTGGTACGGTGTGGCCTCCATGTCTGCTGTAGTAAGCGAGGCAACTGGCTGGTGAGGTGCTCTAAGCACCGACATATCTGACCATCTGGCCGCCCTCACACCCCCAGGATCTGCCACCTCCACGCCTCTGCCATAGGGAATGAAGCGCTCATACACCCAACTCATAACTAGAGTAGGGTGACTCAAAGACTGTCCCTGTAGACGGACCACCCTGTATAAGTCATGGTAGGTGGTCCCCAGAATATCTGCGCCCCAGGCATATATCCGGCCATGCCCCTCTATCTGTGCAATGATAGGGGCCCAGCAGTATAGTAAGGTATCCCCTCCCTTGTCCCCGATCAGCCTCGAAGCAAGGATCCCCATGATAGCCTGTCGAAATACGGGGATGGGCAAAGAAGGAATGGATCTAACTCTCACTCCCTTCTTCGGCCCCGTGGAGATGGCTGCATCCCCCATGTAACCTGCCCACTGTGCAATCTATGCTCGGGACCCTGCTGTCTCCAGTGTGAGTCTCCTCCCGATGATCGGGACCCCCAGGATACGGTAAACATCCTCCAAAGTAATCGTCCACTCACCGCGGACCCCTGGCAGTCGGAAAGTGTTCCGATCTGCATCCCAATAAGAAAACAAGTCACAAAGGATGTGACTAGATGGTGCGACATGAGGCACGTGCGATATACACAGTATGCCGGCCCTCTGCAATGTGTCCTCCTCATCTGGTGAGAGGGCATCCAATACCCCGGGAAACCAATCACACTCCCTCTCTCGACTCCATCTGATGTACTCCTCTCTCGCCTGCATACACCCAAAAACACACAAAACAGAGCAAGTTAGTATCTAATCAATGCCGAGAGAGTCATAAAAACATATAGAAATGATAAAAATACAAGTGCAATGTCTAAAGCAAGCTCCTTTTTCTTTCTGTGCAAAACCACCACCCTGAGCAGGGAGGCGGTTCTGTAACTTCCGCCTTTAAGGCAGCGGTCACGTAACCGCCACCCTGGTCAGGGCGGCGGTCGTGTAACCGCCGCCCTGGCCAGGGCGGCGGTCGCGGTCCGAAAACCCGCGCGGGTTTTTAAACCTAAAAAGCCCAAAATGAGCAAAAATAGACCATTTAAACTAAAAACAAAGCCTACCCAGTAGGCGCCCCCCCTAGGTGGACCTTTTGAACCTAACATTTTCAAAAATAACCCCCCCATTACAAAGAATTTGCCATTTCAAATTTGAAGGGGGAAAAATGCAAAATTAAAGAAAACCGACCTGTGATCTTGCGGGGTGGCGTTCTGCACATGGGGGCATGGTCGCTAGATATCTCACTCCAGAAAAATAAAAGTTTTGACTCTATTCACGCAAGAAACCGTCACCATGGGTCCCAGAGCTCAAAATCAATCGAATCAACTCGCCTCAAATGAATAGGAAAATGGGCCCATCTTTCATATATATATCGTTCTGTTTCATTTTAAAATGGCTTTTTCACAGGTTCGGAGCGCTGTTGGAGGTAAGTTTCTATCCCCGCACAAATGGTACAACTCTCAGTTCCCTGTTATTTTAGTGTTTTTTTTCCAAATTATTGTATCTATCTGCACTTGAGTTCTCTTTTCATTTTGCAGGTAGCGGGAATTTCTGGAATGGCATCATTTCAACACACGGACGTGTAAGGTATAACTTCTAACTCCCCATTTCGGGGCGGCCATACTCGGACCCACCGTTTTACCCTCTTCATGGCTAAAACGCTTCTCCGAGGGGGTAATATGTACGTACCCAAAATTGTAAGGTACTGTACTGCGGAACGGTGTAATAAATGCCCCGTATGATGATACAGGTCTCCTCGCAAGAGTGTTCGGGATCCACAAAAGCCTTCAGAGTATGCGTTAACATCCCGCATGCCCCGATTAGCCCCCTACGCCCTTTGTTTTCCCCCTTTTTTTTCCCTCTTTCCTTGGCCTCTTGATCCTTCAGTGATGAAACCGCCGCCCTGCAGGGTGGCTCTCGTGACCGGGAATTCAGGACGGCGGTCCTGTAACCATAGCCGCCCTGCTCAGAGCGGCGGTCCTTATGCAAGAGTTTTCTAGAAACAATCCCAGGTCATTTTCCACGTGATTCCGCAATGAAATATCACATTTCACCAGAGCTTTTCTTTGCCGACTTCGAGCATGCATTTATGTTTTTGGTCCACCTGGAATAGTGTTTTTCCTTTGTTTATTGTTTAGGAGTTCCATTTGGTTTTGGTTCATTGGACTGTTTGAATTCCTATAAATGCCCCCCATGGATTTGTGCACACCTGCAAATGGTCTGGAGTTTTTGGTCGGAAGAGTCTTGGCTGGATTCTCAAGTTTGATCGCTTTGCTCTATATTCCCTCATTTTAGTACTTTACCGTTAGTTCCAGCTCCTGTTTAGCTAAGCCATAGCTTGGAATTTTCACTTGCATCTTTTGTTAAATTGTCAGCTGTTTGTAAGCCACAGACCCATCTTGTGCAGGCAGTGCTGTTTTAAACATCCAATCCAGTTAGAAGCTTGCCTCTCATATTTTATCTTTGCTGTAGATTTACTTTCGTCTATTGTCTTGGACCGTTCTTAGTTTAATTCATTATTTGCCTAACCGGTTAGCCTTTTTCATTCAGCTGTTGGTAAGCCACATATCCAACTTGTGCAAGATTCACCTGTTGTTGTTTTATCCAAACCATTGGAACAGAGATAGTTAGGAAGCCATTAAAGTTGCAGGTTTTTCTCTTCATATAGGATAGTTACAGGTTCTGGTCACTTCATGTTGCATGACTTGCAGTAAAACTCCCACTAGGAATCTGCATAAGCCAAGCTCTGTACTCTTGCGCTATCCCTCTCATACTACTCGCATTCTAGGTCTGCATTCTGAGCTGTCCTTAACCAAAACCCTACCACCTATCGGTGCTAGCATCACACTCTTTTCTTGATCCACGTGAACATGAAAGAACAAGAGACCATACTGAGGGGACGAGATCACACAATTCTGCATCGGATTCGCCACTGTTCTGCCCGAATCCACGTTTTAAATTTCAAAGTTTCTAGTTAGGTTCTATATCAAATAGAGTAGTTAATCGCTTGTATTTCACCCATTACATTCTATTCTCGATATTACCAGGGAAGCTGTGGGGATTGATAGTTTCTGAGAAACTGTGATTCACTCCTCACTTCTGAGGTAGGATCCTAGAATCTTGCAGATAGATTAGACGAGCTATTTTACTTATTTAGAATTCTACCCCTATCGCACAGGGTTAATAACTACACTCGGTTATCTTGTCTACCAAAAATTACCTATTTCAGTTATTATTTCTAGATACGTTTAAAATAGTTTTCTTTCCTTAAAATTATTCCCCATTTACATAGAAGCCCCATAACTGGTTAATGCCAGTTAGATTTATATCACCCAGTTAGAATTTCTTTCATCGCAGTTAGATTGCATTTTGTTTCGTATGACAATCACCAATGACCTAATTAGAGCCCAGGGAAAGATATATTTGAGCCAATCAGTGCCTCAACCAAACCTCAGTCACAGCAATAGTTGACATAGACCAAAATCTCAGGATACAAGTATTCCGAACAACCACAGATTTACAACTGATCAGTTCTAAAGTTAAGAGGATTCAATAGCATAGGAAGACGACCACAATGGCATTTGTGCTCGTGCAAGTCACGGGGTGTTATCTGATTGCTCATGATGATGCCCTATTTTTGAGAAATTTTCCCATGTCCCTCACAGGACCAGCATTAGATTGGTATAGTGGGTTACCCACATTCGGGTGCTATCCTTCTCAGTTCAATCAGGTAGCCTAGAGCTTTCTTGAGATCATTTCTCTATCAATATCACCAAGAAAGTTACCATGACTAATTTATTTTCCACACATCCAGGTTACGAGGACGAATCTATCACAATTTTTTTCACTCGCTAGCGCAGCCTAATCAATCAACTTTGGTTCCAACTGACACAGAAGCTGAGAAATTATCAAGCTCTTCTGGATGAGCTTAGGGACCAGACATGATCTCCCTATGACCTTAACAGGTCCGCAACTTTCTGAACATTCGATGTTGTGCATTCACTATAACACGAAAGCCCAGACGATTTGTGCGATTGAAGAAAAGAAAATTGAATTATGAAATAAGACATTCAGAATTCAAGTCGAATGAAACATCTTCTTCTTCCATCACCACCGAACCAATGTCCTTACTGAAGGCTATAGCGGCTAACTGCTAAGCGTAGTGGTACTCAAGGCTAGGCCCAGCACATCTATCCAATCAAGTCTACACCCTCATCTAATCTATCCACTTGTTCAGGATTTTCGATTCAGAAGAAGAGCAGCAAAAATATACCCCAATTGGGGAACCTTACTCTTCGTATCTTAGCAAAGCTTATCGAATCACGCTGGGGCTCGATCATTGATTCCACCCATAAAACCACACACCCATTTTGATCGATCTGCTCACCCCATGCCTGCATGGTATAGAAGAGCATGATCTGTTGCCTTAGACTATCGGCAACTGCATCACTTTTAAGAATGCGTGTCCAAGACATTACGACTCGAGAAAGGTGAGTTTGTCTGTGGATAATCCCAATGCCACCCCTAACCAAAATATCGGCAAATACCTCAAAAAACCATTCCCCGGAACCAGTGCCCCTGTATCCAATCAAACCAGTGAGACATCCACTCAGGATACCCATACCCATGAGCGTTCATGTAATCTTTAACGAGGTAACTATCACCTCTTAATTACCTCACATCCCTTCTATAGAGGAAATCTTATCCTGAAATCCTTTTTCCACATTTGAACCAACCTCCACTGTTCCTTCACTAATAGAGGAACACCTTTCATCTCTTTCATCACCAATGGAAGAGTCTTCCACTAACATCGAGCCCCTCTCACCCCTAGCTTCAACACTTAGAGAGCCTTTACCTACCATACCTCCTCCACCTGTAGAGGAGCTCCCATTACCTCATCCACCCATAGAGGAGCACCCACTACCTCCTCCACCCATAGAGGAGCACCTATCCATTCCTCCACTTATAGAGGAGTTCCCATCATCTCTTCCATCCATCATAGACCTAGTGGAGATACCTTTGCCTCTTGGCGAGCTTTCCCCATTGGCTACCCAACATCCAACAGACCCACTTTCAGCTCTCTTACCCACAGAAGCTGAAGCTGGCCAATTCCCCGTCTCTAAGATACATTTTATAGTAATTCCCATTAAGTCCTCACCAAATCCACCCACAAACGTGTCATTCTCACGTTTGGTTGATCACTTAGATTATGTAGATAGGGCTTTACTATGGGGGCACCTCTTACTCCCTATCTCAACACAAATGCAGAGATCCCTCGATGACACCTCCACTATCTATCCAAACACATTTCAACCCATCAGACCAAATACAACCATTGTTATCGCAACCCCTTCCATGATACCTGTTAGCACTCACACCACACCCTTACCCATAACCCGACCTATATCTAAACCCAAACCCATACCCACAATATTTGCCTCCACTAAACCTATTACCACTTTAGGGGTCACCCCGACCACCAGCCTCACTTAGCCACCTTTTAAACTAGATTTAGCTACATCCTCCAACATCAATACCACACTTACTATGACACCCAAACCAAAGAAACAAACTCACTGACCTCATACCTTGACCACACTAATCACACCCACACTTGTCCTGTCTGCCTTGAGATATCAGCTACCTAACATGGTCAAGCACCCTTCACCCATCCATAAACCAATAACACAACAACCCATTCCTTCCTCACAAACTTCTAACCTACCCAGGCACACAACATGACTTATACCCACCCCTGTAGTCTCTTTACCACCAATACCTCCAATACCTTCAGCGATTGCTTCACTACTCATTACACTTCAGTCATTGTCCCTCACACCCCAAGCACAACCTGCATCATCTACATTCATAACACCCCCATTATCCCCGTGGGTAACTCGCCCTCTTCCTCCATCTAATTTTCCTTCTAAAACTCATACACCCACATCACCTTTACCTAAGAAGGTGCAACCCAAAAACAAAACCCCACTACCCCATAATAAGGTAGTCAAAACAACCACACACCCTCCTACCAATCCATCTATTGTACCCCTACTCAAAAAAACATGACTAATACCTAAAACCACACCAGCACCTAAACCCATAGCTCGATCCGTTCCTCCTCTTCAAAAACAATTCACCGACAACCAAACACACCTACACCCAAACCCACATTCACTTCCCATTATGATCCACTAGCAGGGTCCTATGCCAAAATTTTAACCAACCTCCTCGAAACTTCTATTATCACATTACTGCCACTCTGACCTTATGACCCCCTCAAACCCAAGCCAAAAGGGTTTGATGATACTAAAATCTGTGCAATCCATCATGTGCCAGGGCATGATGTGGAGAACTGCAAGGCCTTGAAAACCATCCTTATCCAATTGTGTCCACTAGAAACCAACTTTGACGATGACGACCTTCTTAATGAGGATCCTGCTTCACCTACACCATTCCTACACTACCCACTCAACAACCACAACCTCCACCCTCATAGCTAACCTCAGAACCACAAACAAAGGCTTTTGGCAGCATTAACATGGTTCGCATAAGAGAAATTGCAACACCACCACCCAATACGTCGTCTAGCCCAACTAAACTTATAGGGATAATTTCTCCACCAGTAGGGTTTTAATCCCTTCATCCATCAGTCTATATGAGGAATTTCTATGCACCATGGTCCATTCACCAAATTCACATGTTAAAGTTAACATGGTCCTTTTCACTACTCATGTGCAGGACTCTTAAGAAAAGGTAGCTGATGCCACCAACTGATCCTATACCCAGGACATACCATCTGGGACCCAGTTCCGGAGTGACATTAAACCTATTTTATGTGTTTACCATCATACCCCAATATGTGTAAAAATTTTCATTTAGTGCCATGTGGTACACCATGCTATAAAATATTACAACATTGTCATCCTCAATATTGACACTTATACGAAGGCTTTTCCAAGGCTGCATTCAGTGCAACCATGAGAAAAACATTCATGGATCTAGGAGAAACAATGAGATTGATTTTTATAGGTTCAATGATCCTACAGCTGTATGTTTCCATGTGATCACACCCCACCATGTAGCCAAGGAGTCTCACCAGAATTACCACCTGTCGAATCCTAAACTCTTTTTTGTCCCTAGGAATTTTAAGAGAAAATACCTAACCAATGTAGCTTCTCAGATGAATCGAGATGGTTAGATAGCAAACTAATGTTTCTTATAGTGTATGAACATAAAACCCTAACCCTCTGTGGGATTTATAGTTCAAATTGAGGTGTGACATATGGGTAAACTATATCATCATTGATGGAGGTGCTCAGCAGTGACATAAAATTGAGGATTTTGGAAGCGTTGCATCTCAAACGTGCATACACAAGACAATATACATGTACTAGGTAGAAAAAATGAGAGTCATTTTGCATTCAGGGTATCAATGATGGATATGTACCTCCACACTAGACACTGATCATCCTTCTAGTTTCGTGTGGTTTTTGATAATTCGCACTATTCCAGAAGTTAGACCCTTTTTTGCTCTGGAGGGGGAATATAAAGAGACAATGCCTGGATGATGTAGCTGAGTAGGACCCTGGATCCATTGGGAATAAAAATGACGCCCCTATAAAATATACTATTCCACATGGATGTGTGGGAATTGTGTCATTTAGTTTCATGAGGTGTCGATTGGAAACACTTATACCATATCATATGACAACCATCACACTTTCAAGATTACATGCAAGGTTTTTTACCGACCCATTGATGTGCTCATAGCAGCTGTGAGAAAATGCCATATGGATTTGGTACAAACCACTGACCACTTCACCTACATTTCCACCTACTAGGGTATAACCATGTTAAGCCTTAGGTTTACGCACATACATTTTCTAGGTAATTAAAACTGCTTAGAAACTGCCTATAAAATTTGAACCCTTTTTTGCTTCTCAGGGATTCGTTAACTCCACCTCCGCCCATCGACCAATGATACATCAAGAAGGACCGAGACTGGTTAGGCAGACCAACCACTGATCACTTTTTATAGGTGTATATTCAACACCTCACTCTAGGGGATGTACCACCTATACAGTGTCAACACATTCCATGACTCCACACGATTGTATAAAATCCTTCATTGACAGCCTAACACTATGATCACAATATTAGGAGTACACCTGGTAGTGTTATGTTTCCTCTTCATCATAAGAAATATGTCAGGACCTATGGGAGAAACCTCATACTAGGATTTTTTATAGGGGCTTAATGACAATTTTTTTGTCCAAATGAGACCTTTCTAGGTACCATGGATTCTAATGACTTCCAATCCTTTCAAAGTTAGACCCTTTTTTACTCTCACAGGCTTCTTAAGCAGACAACTATAAGCATGGAAGGACCAAGATCATTGCGATTTTACGAGAAATGAAGCCACCATACTATTATTCAATGTAGCCCACCCGTAAACATGTGGGAACCGTATTTTTATCAGCTGCCATGAATGTTTTATTGACAATAGGCCCACATTAGAAGCCTAACATTGGCAAAAACCCTAGGCCCTTCTGGCAATGTTGGATTTTCTATGCCACTGTGAGAAAACCTTTGAGAGTCGATGGAAAAAGTACTGAGATTCTTTCCCTATTAGATCTCATTTATGATCTATAGGTATAGATAAGACACTTTCTAGGTTCCATGGGGCCTTTGAATAACTCACCTGTGAAAGTTGAGACCCTTTCCACTCTTACCATCTCAAGGATCCTTAGAGACAATACCCGACCAATGATGGCTAGGACCTACCATTGGGATCATATGGTAATGAAAGGAAACCACTTATAGCATATACCATACTCCACCTAAATGTGTTGGCACTATCCATTATGTGCCACATAATATCAATTGCTAAAACGTGTACCCTCTGATAGATTAACACTAAGACTAATTGAGTTTTATGACAATGTTACATTTGTTGTGACCATTGAGATCAACATTCATACTCAAGACATGGGCCAAACTATAATATAATATTATAGAGGGTCTTTAGATGTTAATATATAGTTCTAAGTTATACATTTCTATATTTCTCCAGAGATCATAACCACGATGTTACTTGGTATTACGCAAAGTTAGACCATGGTATTTTCTCCATAATAGTGGTCTATAAAATCATAACCGTTCTTGATGCGATGTACCTGATCAAGGACTAGGGTGGTTGAGGTAGAAAATGCACCCTCACATTGCTCTTCTCATTATAGAAGAACTACAGCGCCTTCAATTATACGTGTAGCTTCATGCTTACCCATTGATTCCATCCTGGTTTGGATGTCTAACATTGTCCCTATTACTAAAGCAACAGGAGGACTCCGCATTTGCATGGACTTCCATGACCTCAACCTAGCCTGCCTAAAAGATGAATTTCCCTTACCCAGTATTGATCAACTGGTTGACCTTACCACTGGTCATGAGATGCTATCACTCATGGATGGCTTTTCGGGTTATAAATTTTTTTTTCTTTCCCCAGAAGATCAACACAAGACCTCATTCATCACCCCTTAGGGGACCTTCTGCTATTAAGTCATGCCTTTTGGCCTTAAAAATGTTGGTGCCACATATCAATGGGCTATGACTTACATCTTCCATGATATCATGCATCGCATATTGGAAGATTATGTGGATGATCTCTTGGCCAAATCTAAACATCGCTCTGAGCACCTTGCCATCCTTAAAACCATCTTTAACCGCCTCATTAAATATTACGTCCACCTTCAACCTAAGAAGTGCATCTTTACGGTTCTTTCAGGAAAGCTCCTAGGATTTATCATTTCCCTCCATGGTATAGAAGTTGACCCTGCTAAATTTGAGGCCATTCTCAAAATGTCTCCGCCTATTAACCTTCAACAACTCCGTAGCCTGCAAGGTAAATTGTAGTCTATTCACCACTTCATTTCACAATTATCTTATCGATGTTAACCATTTAATCATCTACTCAAGAAGGATGTCTCCTTTAAATGGGATGATGACTATCACAAAGATTTTGAGGCCTTAAAACAATAACTTCTCCAACCACTCGTACTCATCCCACCTAAAGACAATCAACCTTTCTACCTATACATATCCACTACTGGTCATTCCTTGGGAGATATGCTCGCTCATCGCGATGAAAAACACAAGGAGTAGGTAGTTTATTACATAATCCGTACTCTTTCGGACTATGAAACCCGATACAACCATCCCAAAAAAATTTTTTTAGCCTTAGTCTTCGTTGCCACCAAAATTTGTCATTACCTACTCAATCAAAAAACTTATGTTGTGACCAACACCGACCCCTTACACTTCATGTATGCCAAACCTTATCAAAATCAGTGTGTCACACGATGGCTTATGATTTTAGCTGATCTTGACCTCGAATTCATTCATCAAAAGTCCATCAAGGGCCAAGATATCACTGACCAACTGGTCAACACACCTAATTCTGGGGATCAACACTCTAATTTGAATTTCCAGATGAGTCGATTGTTACCCTTCCCTAGACGAACATCCTTATCAAATGACACTCTTTTCGACAGTTCCAAGTGTTAGTGTGGGGGTGGGGCTGGTATTATCCTCATTCCTCTTGATGGAGAACCCATGCCTTTATCTTTCGAACTAGATTTTTAATGTACCAACAATATTTCCAAATACAAAGCACTCGCACTAGCTCTCCAAGCCACCTATGCCCTAGATGTTAAATCAATCAACATCTTTGGTGATTCTCAATTGGTCGTAAACCAAGTCAATGGTATATACTAATGTCGTAACAAGATACTTCACAAGTATAAACATCATGTAGACATAATTTTGACCACCTTTGACTATTACACCCTTCAAACCATCCCATGTTTAACCAACAAATTTACAGATTCCATGGCCTGCTTAGCTTTTCAAATACCCGTTTCAGCTGCCGATTCTACAATCGTTTTCATCAAACAATGATTCCAATCACCCTCTTATTTACCTTGCAATGTTTACTCTAGCGGAATCTCTACCCCTGACCTAAGTGATCTTTGGTATAAACAATACTCTGACTACCTTTCTGTCTCCATCTTACCTTCTGATCTCACCTATAACAGACAACACACCTTCCTTAAAAAGGTCTCTCGTTACGTCATTTTGGGGGGACTCCTCTATAAACATGGCTTTGATGGTATTCTCTTACGATGCCTCACAAGTTCTGAAATTCCTTATACCATTAAGGAAGTTCATGATGGCATATGTGGAGGCCACTTCAATGGCCTTGTTATTCCTAAGTGTATTCTTCGCCTAGGATATTACTAGCCGACCCTTAACCATGATTGTTGTGACTATGTCAAACATTGTGTAAAATGACAACAACATTCCAATCTTCATCATACACCCAGTCATGCCTTACAGGTCGCTCGTGACCTTTGACCCTTCTCTTAATGGGGTTTGGATCTCGTCGAGGATATCAATCCTCATTCATCCCAATGCCATCAATGGATCATCATTGCTACTGAATACTTTAAAAAATGGGTGGAAGCCATAACACTCATCTCCACGAAAGAAATGAAAATATGTGAGTTCATTAACCACCAAATCATTTATCACTTCGGTGTTCCTCATCACCTCATCACTGACAATGGAAAACAATTCAAAAACAAAACATTACAAAAACTATGCAATGCCTTTAGCATTCATCTTAGTTTCTCATCACCTTATTACCCACAAACCAATGGCCAAGCCAAATCCAATAACAAAACCCTCAACAAAATTCTTATGAAAGTGGTTGACGATACCAGGAAGGATTGGTATACGCACATTCCTTTTTCCCTTTGGGTGTACCACACTAGTATTTGCACTTCCACTATAGCCACACCATTTTCTATGGTCTATGGTACAGAGGCTGTTATACCTCTCGAAGTCCAAATCCCCTCACTCCAAATTTCTCTCCATGAAATTATCATTGATGATGACTTTCATCAGGACCGTTTAGCACAGCTAGAGTTATTAGACGAACGTCATCTTAACGCTCTAGATCACCTTCAAGTTTACCAAAAATGTATCAAACGTGCCTATGACAAATGTGTTCATGAATGAACCTTCCAAGTTGGTGACCTTGTCCTAAAAGAAAATCAACACATAACCAAAGTAGAAAAAATCAAATAGGGAAAATTTTCTCCTAATTGGCTTGGACCATACATCATAACTCATAATTATGGATCAGGTGCTTATCATTTATCTTCTCTTGATGGTAAACCCAGACCTGAGCCCCTTAATGCCTTACATCTTCAACCATTCTATTGTTGACTCATCATCCTACCTCACCCTATGTCTCTTTCCAAGCTCGTCCCCTGAGTGTTACCCACTCCATACACCTCCCTAACGATTAAACAAGAATCATGTGAGTACCCGTCACTTGTTATCTTCTCTTGAATTTGTGTATCATGGTGCTACACATAACATGATTCTCATGTATACTTTTCATCTACCCTTAAATGAGATCCCATGGTCATTTCACCTTTCCTTTTGAACAAGAGTCCTATCTTTCACCTTGGTCCAGTCCATGACTGAAAGGACCTCACAAAGGGACCAAACTCCTTAAGTCAAACTTCTAATAAAAAGATGACTCCCTCAAAAGGACATATTCCTTTTAAACAATTGTTGCTATAAATAGATTGCTCCCATGAAGGACAGCTATGTAAAGATCTTCAAAAAAAAACAAGAGCAACCGAAGCTTTCTGCATCGATCAGCTTCATGAAGACCTCAAGGAGTTCAATTTTTCCCATATAGACTTCCCACATCAATCATTCTATCTCAACTATAAGTCAAAACACTCAATCTTTTTGTCATAAACTTGCCGATTGTGACCTCGGATCTCTTGTCCAAAGCTCATGCTACCTCATACCATATAAAAATTACCTACTCTTCACCCTTTGAACCATGCCCACTCTCATTTCCTACTACCTCAAGGGAATTCTTGGAACTTAGACATTTTTTGATCATGTGACTACTTTTCCCCGTAGAACAGTCCATCATGCAATGTCTTTAGGGTCTTACATTCATCACCTCTGCCAAGGTATGATCTACTCGGTATGTTCCCACCCAATCAGGTGGCTTTTATTATCCCCTTTTATCTTTTAACCATCTTTGTTTACATTTTGATTACCTTATACAGGACTTGGTCCTCGACACTTACTTTTGGGATAATCTTCTTCTTTCACCACAATCACCCCCACCTACATCATTTTACCTATAATCTACCCACACCTAGCAGATCTAAACCCACAACATGCCCAAAAACCTACCAACTCATTTTCACACCTCCTCATTTTCTTTCGTAGCTTATGGGAGAACTACATCGGCTTGAGGTCCCTTTTTCGCTAGGACTATGTAGGTAGTGCTCCGAGGGCATGGTGCCCTTGGAGGTTTGCTCAGCCATTTCTCTACCCTAAAAATTTATCTTCCATGTTCCCCACCATTTACACCATATCTCACTTAATTTCCCTTTTATATACAAAATTGGAAATTAGGCCACATACATAACAAGTTGTTTTATATTTTAAACATTATCACAACATACATTTATTATGCCTACCATTTCTCTATAATCACTATGCATAGATTATACCACATATTACATGTGACCCATAATATCATTCATTGCAAAAAATAATGAATCATAACTTCACCTACTTTCAACACGATCCATGCCCAACCAACCTAACTCATCCATGCCTATAACCTGACTCAATCCATGCCTAAAGTGAATTGACTCCATCATGCCTAACTCACCTAATTTCCATCCATATAAAAAAAAACATACCCATATCTCATCTAATACAAACAACAAATCCATATCTCATCTACCACAAGCCATAAACCAATATCTCATAAACACATCAACAAATCACAAAATACCATGTATCTCATCATATAAATCAATAAATATGTATCTCAATATTCATGCCTATCTCATCATGTCCATCATCTCAAAATGTTGGCACACAGGTCACTCTCATATATAATAAAAAGAGTGAATCAATACAAAATATCTTCAGCACGCAGGCTGGTATATACTCAAAATATACAAATCACTCGTAAATCCTCACTTTCTTCAGCATGCATGCCAGTATGAGATAAAAAATACAACTATCTTCAGCACGCAGGCCGATATATATATATCTCAAAAAATAGCTATCATACATCAAAAAACTAGGTGACTACATATCAGGCATCTCGCCAGATATCCTCCATCTTTGTGTCACATGTACCCTTGACCTCCTGTGTCCCTACTAGCACCTCACCTAGAGTTGGTCACCATGTGCTGGTGGCCTCTCCCTGATCAGGCCTCAGAGCTCACTGACCTCCTATGCTCTCCACACTATGAATGCGGGATCTCGTCCTCTCGTTGGACGCCTGTTGTGCCCTATACTTGACATAGGATATGAAATCTATCCCGACCGCCATAAGCTAGTCTTGATAGTATCTCACCTCATCTAGGGCATCCCGTAACTTGGATACATGCATGGTCTGTGGTGGTCCCATAGGTCTCAATCCCTATACCTGCACTGTAACAACCTTCCCTGCACCTTCCTATGAACTAGGACCTACTCCTGGTGCCTGTGGTGGTGCCCACTACCCTTGTGCCTATATTTGGGCCTGTAAGTCCCCAATCTGTGCCTGGGCTATGGCCAAATAGCCTTGTAAACTTGCCACCTGAGCATGTAAGGCTGTCACTTGACCATATCCATCTCCTCCATCTCCTCCATCCACCATCTGGGCCTGCAGACTGGCCACCTATACATGTAGCTTTGCTACCTCTGCCTCTGAACCCTCCAGCTATATCTATAGTATACCTAGTTGTGTAATTAGTGTAGCTACCTACCCCTGTAGGATGTCTCTCTACACTGTAATGGTAGCTAGGTCTGGCTGCCCCAGTCTGGGTAGTATGGCTCATAATTGAGCCACCCACCACTTTATATACCTATCTATACATCTAGTATCATCTATCCACTGATCCACTGGCTACTCCTCCTTCCCTGTGGGCACTATAGGCTATGGTAGAGGTAAGGGCCTCTCCACGTTATCTCTCTGATATTGTGGGAAGGGTGGAGGAATGTCCTGTAAGAGCCCAAACTACCATCAGACTCTTTCTACCGGGATCATATCATCCTTTCCCGCACGGTGACCCTGTATCCACCTCTCTAGTTGGAGCTCAGCTAGCTCCTCCTGCATATGCCTATATAAGGGGAGTCCCACATATGGCCTCCATATAATGTCCACTCCAGACAATCCCTCCAGTAACTACCAAAAATGGGCCACATCATGTGTCGTCTTATCCGATCTCCGATATCCTATCACTGGAACCCATCTCTAGTATCCCACCCGCACAAATCTAGGTGGGAATGCATCTGCTTGGGGCATCCCTATAGGTCACATGCACACTATGTGCTCATATGCCTAGCAGTGTAGTATAAATGTACAACACATGCTAAACATGCGCAATTGCCCATATGCCCACAACTCTCTGTATAGTTGCACCAAGAATGATGGTGCCCAGGAAAAATGGGTCTCATGCACCATCATGTCATGGAGTACCCCCATCATTAATCGGAGAAAGCGTCCACCCTCTGCATCTGGCAGTGCATAGCAGCACACTGCCTCCATCAACAAAACTACTAGCCTCATCTCATTTGGATGGGCTAGGTACATCTCTCCATAGCTCAAACTAGCGCTATGGAATCTCAGATCAGCCAACCCCTTCCCAAAAAAATTCCCAATCAGCTCCTCTGAGGCCTCAGAGAAGATAGAGTAAACCTCGGCACCCAATATGGGTAACTGCAGAATCCAGAACACGTCCTCCAGGGTGATAGTCATCTCACCCATTGACAGGTGGAACATATTGGTCATGGGATCCCATCTATCAATGAGCATGACCATCAAGCTTGGTTTCCTAACAACATGTCTGTAACAACAAAACTCACTCAGGCCCACTACCTCCACATGTTGCAGCTCCAACGGGGTCGCTGTACCATGCAATGTCACAAATAGAGGAGGAACCCTATCCCACATATGTAACTGCGCTCTCCCCTGCATCTAATCTAAGCATGACATTAATCCACATTTACCGTGACCATATTTACCAATTATCATTACCCTCCACCCTATTTTCACCCTACCTATCTCAACTACCTAGCCCACATCACTTTTACACCCTTGTGCCTACAAGCCTGACCAGTACTGGTTCATCCTAACCGACTCCGGTCACCCTTAAACTGACATTGGTCACCTGTTTGGTGACTGATACCGGCTAACCCTTACCAACCACGGTTACCCCTTAACAGACATTGGTCACCTATTTGGTGACCAATACTAGTGACACATAACTGACATCGGCCACACATGACCAACGTCGGTCATTGTCCCAGAAAAACCTGTGTCTTCCCAAAATCCCCCTTTTTCTAAAACCCTCCCCCTGCCCCTTTTACCCCACCTTGAATCATCTACACTCCCCTTGAATCTCTACCCACCCCACCTATACCATTTAATACCCTCCCCCTTCCTCTTTTTGCCTGCTATTTCCCCCATACCAAAATTTAATTTTTACCCACCAAAAAACCTACAACTAACAATAATCTACCTCTCTAATATATCAAATCCACAATGTAGATTAGGGTGCTTACCTTGTCGCGCTACCACCATCTCGGTGGCACGTCTGGCTGCTGTACCGGTGGCTCACCTGATCCCTCTCCAACCTCTGCCATCACAGAATAGCTACCCGTAACCTCTGATCAATCAAATCTCTCACCCTGATCTCATGGACCCACTGCTCCCCAACCAAACCTTCATCCAATCACACTACCAGCTCACTTTCCCATTTTATCTAAACACTTTTCTCTCTTTTCTCCCTTTGTTGTCATTTTCTCACTTTGTAAATAACAAATGAATAATAAAAAACATGAATTTTTTGTTTTTATAACCAACCCGACCTAACTAATGTCGGTTACCCTTGACTGACATCGGTCGTGTACCCTACCTTACCATCTTTAGTTGATCTATATCATCATCAGTTACCCTTGACCGGCATTAGCCACCCTCACCTACACATTGCCAACCCTTTTACCCCACCCCACCTTTACCCAAACCATTTACCTCACCTTCCTGCCCTCATCATTTACTACCTCCCTTTGTCCTCCTTTGAGGACTCATTATTTTACCCCTACCTTGGCCTTACCCATGCTGTGACCTAGCTATTTGGACCTGGACCATCGCTAGTGACATTTTGACCTCATGTGTTCACTATACCTTACGACACTGTTACCTGTGTTGTTGACTTAGTGACCTTACCTAGCCTATTGCCGTGACCATTTATCCTGACCCTACCTTAGTGCACCAGAACATACCTAAACATTCCTGCACCTAACCTATATTGTGTTTCCTGACCATATCTTATACCTTGGATACTAGAATCACTTTAACCTTGTTTGGATAAACCTATCAACCTTAGACAATGTAGAGTTTTCCTACTCTTGAACTTGGTAGTGTGCTGCAATTTATACATGTGCGTACATTTGACTGTTGCTACCTTTGACTCTGACCAATTACCTAGATTTCCCAAGTAGACCTTTAACCCTTCCTCCCCCGTGCCCACCTACATTTTCCTCCCATTCACCTTTTTATCAAACCAATCACCGATTCTTCCTGCTACCTCATCAGTTCCTAGTTTGAGGGGAATCACCTTTAATAACACATGGGGCAACTACATCTTATTTTTTGTTAGCATCACTTACCAATACAAGCTACGCAACAAAAAGGGGAAAAATGTAGACACTAAAATTAGGTCACACTCCCCTTTGGTCCCTCTATGAATAAACATCCTTCATCACATTCACCTAACCATGGCCCCTTTCACCCCACTAATATTAATTTAATTAATTTAGTTCATTATCTTCACTATATCTATTATTTAAATATATTATTTTAAATAATATCCACACATACAGTTCACATAGACACCTCACCAAGCCAACTCAACCTAAGACCTATTCTTAGTAAGTTTCCATAACTAACTAAGACTTACCCAAACCCTAAAATTCAATGCCTACATTACCTCTAACCACATTCCCACATGCTTACAAGAAGCTCCCAGTCTAATCTATGGGTTAATGACACAAAATATGAGGAAATCAAGAAGATATCCCTAGTTTAGTAAACCTCAGAAATCCCACCTTGACCGACGTCGGTTACCCCTAATCATCACCGGTTAAGCCGGAACCGCCGTCGGTTACCTTATAACACCAAAACAACTTTATTCTCAAGGTTGGAAGTTAGAAGAAAAAGGTAGAAGGTTGGCGAGAAAAAACACATATCAGAGAGATAACACATCTTTAGAGAGTGAATTCCAGTGAGAATCCACATACGAGGAAGGAGATCAAGCATCTTTTCCTACACAACTATCCTAGCCATGATCTGATCTAACCAAGCAAAGAGGAATGTACATGCAGCCCATGCAAAAGCTTTCCTTTAGTTGGTGATCACTTACAGCCTTCAAAACCCCTCATCAGCACCTCCATCCCTCACTCATAGGCATTCAAGACTGGAATCCAAGTAAGTATAATGTCATACTTTTCTGGTTCATTTCATTTCAGTACCTTATCCCTTATATTTTAATTATTTCATTTTATTTAACTATCAGATAAATTTACTTAGCATTCACATTGTATTTTATACCATTTATTTCATTTTTATACTATTTAGATCAACCCTAAAATTTCATATTTTAGTTAATCAACTGCTCATTATTTTCATAACCACATATGCTGATGACATTGGCCTCTAAGTCAATCTCTGTATAACCAAGAAAAAGTAACATTTTCATAGAACATATGTTTAAATATGCTATGTTGTCTATAAGAACTCTTTTGAATTTATGGTTTGTGACATACACCTCGATGTACAAAGAGTTATTATTAAGAAGATTGGGGTTCAACATATCTTGAGGACTGAAAGAAAATATGGAAATTTCAGATGAAAGTTTGGTAATCAAATCTTGGAACTAATAAACATTAAGGGTAGCAGTAACATGTGCTTCAAGAAGGGCATGAGTGACGATGTCATATAAGCTATACAACTCTCTTAATATCTCCATTAGAGATATATGTGTAGGTGTGGTCGTTAACTATTTTATGAGGACATACTGAATATAAGTAGAAGTTTAGGCATTGGAAGTTGAATTTAGATTTGAGGGAGCCATAGGTTTGGACACTTGAGGCTTTGTTGCTAATGTAAACAATTAGTTTTTTACAAAAACCTAGATTTTATTTTGACGTGTGGTTACTACATTAGTTATAGGTTTAAATTTTATGGTGGTGATAGTAGGAGGAATTTCCTCAATAAATGAAATAATTGAGTTGAAATCAACATTATTAAATGAGTGACCTTTGACAATGTTTTTATTATCACCATGAGTCTTAGGGAAAGGGTTTGAAAACATTTTGATATTTTCATTTGTTATTTTATTCAATTAAGGTTCTTCAATGATAATATCCCCGCTGTCGATGAGGTCTTGGACATAGTGACGTAAACATACACATCGATTGGTTAGTGACTGTCAATGTGATGAAAATCACAGTAAGTTTCAGCTTTGTGCCAAGTGGGTTTAGGCTCTTCCTCAACCCAAGGTCTTGTAATAGGATGTCACCATGTTGGCATTGGTAAGTTATTGTAGGATGCTAGAGAGAGGTTCTCCCAACGACATAAAATGATGTCATTTAGATTCATGTGAAGAAGAATCCTCTTTACTTGATACAATAAGAGGTTATTTATATTTATTTAACGTAGCTTGATTTTTTTGAACATTGTGGAAGTTTTGATTGTTTGTGACACTATTATTGACTACGTTGCAATTTCAGTTGATAGGCTTAGATTTATCATGGTAATAACTATTTTTATTTTGTTATGGTGCCCATTATCTTTTGAGTGAGGTTTGAGTAAACCTTTTGCGATAAGGTATTTTTCAATTTATGATCCTTTCTCGATAACATCATCTAAATTTTTGATATAATGAATTTGTATGTGAAAGGATAATTTGTTGTTAAGATTAGGCAAAAAGATGCTTATGAAGTATTTTTCACATATAGATCATAGGAAATGACTAAAAATCCCACACTATATTTGTAGGAATTGTGCAAAGATTTCGTTAGAATGTTTCTTGGTATTACAAAAATACATCATAGTGATTTCAGAATCTAGGTTAAAGGATAAGTGTTTAATGAACTTCTCTAAAATATCCAAAAAAAAAACTATGGAGCCCTTGGGAAGGTGTAGGAACCAATCCAAGGCTTCTCCCCCTAGACTACATGGAAAGAGACATAATAAGAAGATGTCACTATAGGCCACCTACTGATAAGCCATATAGAACTCCTTGATGTGCTCTCTTGGATCATTCTTACCCTTGTACTTGTCAAAGTTGGGCGTTTCAAAGGATTTTGGAAATCGTATATATAATATATCCTTATTAAAGGGATAAGGACACAATTCATAAAAGTTGAATTATTTTCATTGGTGTTGTATACCTGAGATGGTGTATTTATTCATTTTCCATTCTTGGGAAAATTGTAAATTTTTTTGTAAGATAAATGATGAACCATCATTCTTAGGGTTGTTTTTCTCTTTGTTGGGTGCAATATGGCTCTTAGATGGATCATCACTAGATTTTGAGGAATCTATTTTAGAAGTTTTAGTAGTGACTTTGGAGGATAAGATAACTAATTGTTTAGCCATCTCATTGATTTGATCCATGAGTACTTTAGTGGGATCAGCGGCTGAAATGGTCAATTTTCCCTTGTTCCCCGCACTTAATTTTCTTGAACTCGATCCATTGTCATTGTTAGTGTTTGAGGTGGATTTTCCTTTATCCCCATTATTTTTTTTTCTAGGGCCAGATCCATCATCATTGTTATTTGATGATAATGGGTTACTCTTTTTGGTTTTGGGCTTACTGAGTAATGTCCACAAAACATCATTGTCAAAATAGAAGGGTAATTTTTCTCCCATCTCAAGGAGAAAAAGGAAAATAATTCTTTGTTCATGCATAAAATATTTTCAACGTGGACTTGTTCCTTAGGAGAGATGTCATTTTGATCATTCTCAGGGTTTTGGTTATCTTCACTATCAAAATTTCTAAAATGATTTCAGACTTTTCCATTTATTTTAAAAGGAAAATGATCTATATGCCTTGCTCCCACCATTTTTAAATGAGGAGGGAACAAATAGAGACGTCAAAGATAACTCAACCCATAGCATCATGAATTCTATGATGGAAGATAGTTTTGTGATTAGGTTTGATTATAACATGTCCCTCAAAAAAGTGAATGCTAAGATGGACAATGTGTTTGAAATATTTAGATGACGTGACCCTTAACAAAGTGAATGTCAAGGTAGAATCGTGCGAAAGTGATGATAAAATCAACTCTTGGCAAAGTAAATGCCAACATGGAAGAGGGTTCTAATGTGAAATTTATCATCCTCTAGAAAATTGAGTGCTAGATGGGAGGAGGATTATAACAATAAAGGTTCAAATGTGCTCAACCTTTAGCAAAGTGAATGCTAGAATGGAGGAGATATAATAGAAAATTTTAAATGTACTAAAGAGGATTTTGTAATTTAATATTTTATTGAGCTTAATCTCTATCAATGTGAATTCTAGAAAGGAAGAGGGTATAAAAGGGTTAGAATCATATGCAATATAATCAACCGTTAACAAGAAAAGGTTAAGGAGGAAGTGGCTATAATAATGAAAGGATAAGATTCAAGCGTAAATAATGTGATTGTTTGAAAAAATAGATGATGAAGATGTCTAAAATTCAATAAATGGATTTTCAAATTAGATACATGAAATAAATGAACGTGTATAGCTCAGCAATGATGGTGTCGAACTAAGGGATGTAAGAGGAGGATGAAATGATCATATCTTTAACGAAAGATAAGATGTGGAGGACCTTATCATGATAAAGTAGGATATGAAAATGTTAAGATGTAAATCAAAAAAATATAAATTCTTAATCGAGGATGTGGAAATCCACAAATAAATATTTGATGTGAAAGGGAGAGTGAAAGCTTAAACTTTTGGGAAATATGATCCAAAGTTTAAGACTATAATGAAAATAAACTCAAGATGAGATACATATGAAAGATAGGAAAATTTGATGATTTCAAAAAAATAAGGGTCGAATGGGAAAATGAGAATTCCAAAGGAACAAAATGAGATAAAATGGGAAGCGTGATGAAAATGAAAGAGAGATTCCAAATGAAGGAAGAGATTGCAAAAATGGAAAAGAGACAAAATATCTGAAAAGATGATTTTTAAGAGTAAAAAAGAAAGGTAGTGAATAACTAAAAATGAAGAAAAAGGATGACAAGAAAATAAACGAACAATGACTCCAAATATGGGAAATTTTGAAGATTGGGAAAAGAGTCAAAAATAAGCCCAAATGAGGAGTATTTGGGATAGTGAAAAGGAGGTGAAAAAGAATCCAAATGGGAAATTTTTGGAAAGATTAAAAAGGTATGAAATATGAATCCAAACAAGGAGTGTTTGGAAAATGTGATAATATACAAGAGTGAGAATGTAGATGCAAGTGTGGAACACTACTACAAAAAGAAAGAAAACAAAAAATAGAGTATTTTGTTTATGGTTTGTTTTGGCCTCTAACTTAGCTTGGCTTGGACAGTGTGTGGCTTCCTAGGCATTTCTCTCAACTATGTGTCAAAAATATACCCAAGTGAGTGTGGTGCTATTGTTATTTTTTGGCATTACTTTACCCCCTTTGAAACCTTGAGCAAAGATCCTACTCAAAATGAATCGCATAAGAGTTGCTACTACTGGATATAAATGACTCTAATCCCACAAGGTTTTACTAGTCATATAGGATTAAAGGTACCCATTTCGTCAACCATTTCCCTCAATGTGCCAACTACTTTGGGGTTCCTGTGGTACTCCTAAAATGAATTTTATGGATTATGCCAAAGCACTTCTAATAGTTATAATAGTTGGGAAATAGCTTTGTCAACCACACCTGCAAATATAGTGTGAATTGTTCATGTTATCTTTTTTAAAAGATGAGAATTTTTTTACCACCAGTCTTTGATAAAGGCAACCTGCAATTAGTAAATTGTTTTAAAGTAAAATTAAAGGAAAAATTTAGCTAGTAGTTTAATTTTTTATAGCCTTCTTTAAGATTTGGTACTCCAAACAAGAGTTAGAATGTTTTCCTGAGGTAGGTAGAGGAAAAGACGACAAAAGAAATCTCACGTTCATGATTTCCAAGTTCACTTATAAAGCACGAGGAAAGAGCATACACTCGAACAAGATTGGATTAATAAAATAAAAAGGTATATTCATTTAAACAAAAACTTGAAAATAGAAGATAATGTTTTTGATTTCCAAGGTTACTTATAAAGCACGAGGAAAGAGCATACGTGTGATCTCACAATGATTACAAAAATAGATGTTAATTCCCTTTTAATAATGCTTGAAAAGAGTACAAACAACATATATTAAGTAGAAAAATATGGAATTACTCTAAAACAGGGGTTAGAAACACATAGGGTGCTAGAAAAATAAAGAAAATGAAGAAAAAAAGGAAGTTACGCTAGTGCGTAGAGTAGTACGCTAGCGTAGGCATGTAAGACATAATTGAGGGCACTAATGTTGTGGATGACACTAGTGCATTTAGATGGGTGAATTACCATTATAAACCTAAAAAATCAAGATGGAAAAATAGAGACGACACTGCAAAATTCCAATGCGTGTTACATGATGCTAGTGTAAGTGTTGGAGAGACTAGTGCGTGAAAGTTCAACAATAACGCGTGAAGTTACATGGAAACACGTGTAGTTTGATGTAAATGAATGTATTTTTAATGGTAGTGCATGCAGATATATGCTAGTGTAAACATTTCAATGCTAGCACAAATATCATGCACGCTAGCACAGACAGTTCTGAAAAATGTAGAAATGTCAAAATCACAGCCAAGAAGCTGGATTTTATGGTTTTTTGGCTTTTGTGCTTCACCTTGGAACCTAAAACTTTGACAACAAGGTTAACTAAAGATAAGAAACACACAAATGAAGTTAAATCATGAAATGATAAATTAAAATAAAATAAATAATGTGGGTGGTCCCAATGGGCGTGCTAGAATGTATGTAAGAAAAAATGACAAACATCAAAAGATAAATAAATAAACAAAAAAAATTATATCTTCATTGTGATCTCATTCAAACCTCAAGTAAGATTTTAGAAGCCTTAAAATTGTTAAATCTTGTTGAATATTGAATTTTGGATGATCTTTGATATTAATCTCCAATGTTATTTGTGGATGCTACGAGTAGATTTCACAAGGATACGAGGACAAATTCAACAAAATTTGGATATAATTTGCTCAAAACTCCAACGATAGATTACAAAGGAAAATGGCCTCCTCTTATAGTTGAGGGTAGATCCATGAGAAGTGGATCTTGGTTTGAATTGGATCCAAGGTAATAATTATAATTACCTGATATAGTAAAATGACCATGTCTGTGTAGTTACAGCTTTGCACGGGCAACCATTATCTTTGAATTCATCTAAGAAGTGGTTGCACATGCATTATTGCTGCCCCCACCATTGCAAGATTTTGGAAGTGGAGTGGAGTGGATAAACAAATTAAAAAACTAATTTAATTAGTATTTAATTGGGAGGGAATAATTAACCATTTATTTAATTAAATGTTTAATTATATTAGCTAGAAGGTGTTAGGAATTAATTTAATTAAGTCAAAAGGGATAATAGAATTAAATTATTTAATTCTAAGGGGTAAGAATGTGACTTAGAAAATAGAATTAATTTAATTAATTCTATAAGGGGGATTTAATTTATTTAATTATAAATTGGTAAGTTATGGTCATATAGAATTAATTCTAATTAGATAGAAGTGAGATATCAATATGTATGTATTTTTGGAGTGTTTACATCTCGTAGAGAAAACCTTTATAAGGCATTAGAGAGATGTGACTCTAATTCATGTCTAACTGATGATTTACATCAACCAACGACATCCATTTTAGAAAGAGACACATCTAAAATGTTGATTGAAGAAATAATTGGCATTGTAGTCATTTTTACTCCTATCACAAAAGAAAGGAACCCCATGTGAGCATGCTTCTCCAAGCCTGAGCTTTCCACTTTATCCCATGATGTTCTTCTAGAAGATTCTATCGGAGGCATGCTCCTTCCTGGGCCAACCTGTCATCAGGCTGGCGTCTTATCCACGTATAATCGGGTCATGCTTTTCACGTGTTCTGCTCTAGACATCAAAATTGACTAAGTGCCGAACCCTCGGTTCTATCTTTGCACATCGCGTGCCACGGGCTTCCTTATACCCTTCTCTTGTGCACTTTTTCCTTGCGCGCCATTTCATAACTGGGACCTTGTGCACCTCCACACCTTCATACTTGGTCAATAATCTATGGGTCCAACATCACCCCACACTATGCTTGTTCTCCATCCTCAAAAACACTCCACTTAACCAAGATGTATGTTTCCTTAAGGAACCAAGGTGTAGTCTTACATTTTATAAAAGAATAAAGGAATAAAATAATTGGGGAAGAAGTAAGAATAAGGGGCATCAACTTAGCAAGCTAGGAAAATCCTTCCAGAAGTCTACCTCTAACTTGTTCCATACGTGGACCTCGCTCTGTGCCTTCTGACAGAGGTTTCCGATCAGGATGCTCACCTCGTCAAAACTTACGCCAATTCTCTAGGTGCCCAAAGTGTCAACAATCTTTTCCATCTCCTTTCTTAGGTCTTTGAGCATTTCCATCCTCCTAGTAAACTAAGGATATAGTTCTTTCATCTAGGCCTTAATTGAACCCCTTAATGTTTCAATTACCTCATATTTTCTTTCTACTTCGGTCAGGACCTTGTCTCTTTCTTCCCTATTTCCTTTATTCTTCTCTTAGAACTCCTTTAGCTCCGCTTCAAGTGTGGCGAACAAGGTGCTTGCTACCTTATCCCTGTCTGTACAAGTATCATATGCAGCCTTAGCAGATTGGGCAGTGATTTTAACCTCTGTGAGCACCTTGCTATACTCAGCAACGAGCACTACTGCCATCAACCTTTCCTCTTCATTTAAGCGTGCGGCCACTTCCTCTGTAGACTCTAGGGCCAAAGGTCATCTCTCCATGGTGAGGATGCACGTTAGATATTCTAAGCATTCCAGAATGGATTCGTACTTCTATGTGGGTGGTGCTAGGTCTAGGTGCTTTAAAATGATGGCACTCTTAATAGACTCCACCTTCTTATACACTTCCTATACCTTTTTCTTCTCATCCTTTAACTCGTGCCTCAGCTACGCACTGATCAGTTCTTCTTTCTTCAAACTTTTGGTCTTCTTAGCCAACTCCTCTTCTTTCTTCCCTAGCTTTCCCTCTAGCACTCTTATCTTTTCATTGCGTGCAAATAGCCTAGCCTCTGTCTCGACTATGGCCTTGTTGAGAATGTTACAGACCTTCTCATCTGAGAGCTCCTGGGCATTTACCAAGGGATTGGCTCCCTTAGACTCTGGTATTGTTATGATTTCTCCCTAACAGTCTTCAAAGTCTGGCTCATCAATGTGGGATTCAAATGCCCAAGAGAGAATCTTCTTTATTCTGGGGTACGCGCCCTCCTTTTCAAATGACCCCATGGCTAAAATCCTTTCTCTAGGTACAGTGCTCTAGAACCATGTGCGTAGCATCTTCTTTGTGTCATCAACGTAGCCCATCACTTGTCTCTGCTCTGCATCAAGGCTCCTCCTACCCGAGCGTGCGCCTTTGGGAAAACTCACTATTAGAGTGGGACCTCCTCCCACACTATCATGCTCCTTTTCAAATTTTTCCTCTTTTCCTTCCTTCAGCGCTATGTTAGCACTGCGCTCCAACTCTTGGTCTACTAAAGCCTTGAGAATTTTCTTTGACTCTCTCTCTGCTACCTTAGTGATCTATTCCTTTGTGAAGATTATGGATTCCTTCTTTTCCGTGCAAACCTCCTCACTCTTTCCCATGTCTTGGGCACCTTCCTCATCCTGAGTACCCTTGCGTCGTGTGAATATGAACTCTTGTTTCTCTTCTTCGCTCTCTTCTTCTAATTCATACACATTGAAAACATATGCTTCCTGATCCCTCTCAGGCTGATCCTCCTTGTTGTCATCTTCTTCACTCTCATCCTCTCTTCCACCCATGTACTTCTCCAAGCTGTTGATCTCCTCCATGTCATCTTCCTCTTCCATCCTCTAATTTTTCCTGAGAGGTGGCTCCTTGATAGGGGATTCGGCCTCTTCTTCTTCCTCTGGTGACTTTCCCTTGGTGAGGGGTATCCTAGGTGCCACCACTTCTTATGTCTTCTCCTTCGCTGGGGAGTTCTTTCTCTACATGTAATTACTAGGCTTGGCACTCGTTGTCGACATACTCATTATCTTTCACAGTCTACATACTTAGTGCTTCTTCACCTCTTCCCCTCTTCTTGGGCACGGGCCCCTTCCTACCCATGGGATCTTCAGGTATGGAGACATTGTTCTCAAGGTACGCTCCCTTCTCAAACTTGGGACTTATATGGAGGTATACACATGCCGCGGATCCTCCTGCAATGGGAAACATTATCGAACTTTTCATCTGGACCTCATGCGACATGTACCTTTCCACGTACGCATGTTTTTCATCAGGGTAGTTCAACCTTTTTTGCATCTCTCTGTGCTCCCAGTACAAAATACCCAGTTCCAGCTTCAGCTTCTTAGATTCCTTGAATTTTTTTACTCCCACTTGGAAGTATTGAGCTGTGAAAGTGAAGGGAAGCTTGCACCATGGACTTTATGACCCATTTACTAGCCTGAACCTACCCAGGCAGAAATGTTAGTATACTAGATACTTGGTTTCTCCTTCAATGATTACTGAAAGTTGTTCAGGAATCCTCCACTCTACCCCAAACAAGTTCCTCAGGCACATGTACCACTTCTCCAGTCGTGCCTTCTGGGGTGTTATCATTGTGTCGTATTCATACTTCTCAAATCTCTTTGCAGGTGAAGGATTCTCAGCAGGGTACTCCCACACAAATTTTTCTGGTGCATCAAGCACTCCAATATCTGAAAACACAATGGTTAGTAAGATGTTGGCGAAGAGAATTTTGTCCCCCTCCTTCACACAAATAACAATTTCCTCTGTGATGTATGTAGATAAGTTGTAAATGGTTCCCTTTGTAATCTTTCTGCAAACATGTAATCAGGGTTTATTGACCAGGGTCCATCTCTCCTGGCCATTCATATTTGCTACTAGATGTGAAGCCATCTTCGTTACTGGGTCCTTGATGTCTAACATGTCATAGTACCTCGACCCCTTCTTGCAGGCATATTCGGTGATGGTTTCCTGAATTGCCTCCTTGTCACTTAGGTCATCTTCCAAGTTGTCTCCTCCACATATGAGGCCTGTGAACTGAGAAATGAGTTGAGGAGTAATGTGCATCTTGTGCCCTGTAAAATGGAAATAATTTTCATGTACTCGCAACATTAGCCATTGGTATAGTTGTTCTAGTTTTCCAAAATAGGGCAACTCATAGAGTTGCAACAAACCCGCCTTCTCCAATTTTACCTTAACATCATCATTGTAGATGGGCAAGCCCTCTGGTGTCTGTTTACTCATGGGGCGCACTAACTCTAGTGTCATTTCCTTCTCAATCGTGTTCATTCGATGGTTATAGTCACTCACAGGCATGTTCCTCAGGTCGTACTCCCACTCCTTACCCATCATTACCCTGTTTGGGTACTGCATCTCCGCATACCATTCTTCATTCATATTACTCACGTTAGGTTCTTACTACTTGGCCTTGCCCTTGCCCTTTCCTTTCTTGGGTGCCATTGTCGAGGTCCTTCTATCACTTCACTCCCTCCTTCTTATTATGTTCTTTCACTTCTTCAAGCCTCATATCTCAAATCTGTGATGAAAAACCCCTCGAACTCGTGCCCTAGTTTTTCAAACCCGAATTGGGATAAACTTCCACAAGAGGGTGCCTCCTCACAAATTTTCTCACGCCCGTGTAACCCCTTCCTTCTGGTTTGTAAATCCAAACTGGCTGCTCATGTTTCAATCTCACAGATATTTCTTCACACAATCAAATATGGAAACCCTAGTTTTTAATAGACGTAAAAATCACTTCTCTCTATTCGCAAAGTGAAAATGAAAGTGCCTCAACCCTTCACTTATAGCTTTTCTCTTTTGAGCATTAAATGCTACTTCACCTACCATTGTACTTTTTTCATTTAATGGGGATTTTTCAAACAAATCCTGTCTTCAGCGCTTTCACTCACGCGCCCAACTTGCGTGAAAACTCCTCCAACCTTCTAGCACGCAACCAATCCAACCCGATAGGAGACTCTTACATGCGTGTAACCAATGCCGAAGGCACTTCTTTTTTCCTGATTTTTTCTCTCACCTACCTCATGTTGCTTAAATGTGCTTTCTCAACCTCAATACGTGGGATCTAAAAGTCACTTTATCCTGACACCAACCATCCTTCTTCCATTTTTCCTCTCCATACACGTCTTTCAACCAGGCCATTCAACAGGGATTTTTAACATACACTTCCTTGGCACTCTAACCATGTGCTCCTTCACATTACTCCACCCCACACTTAAAATGATGTGCGGTCCTCTACGCACTCACAAATTCTCCAAAGTAGCAATAAGGTTACCGATGCCCAAGGTGCAAAAACAAAACAACAACATGAAACGAAAACACAATAAAGGGAAATGCATAAATGAAATTCTAAAATAACTGGCAAAACTGCCTTATTTACAAACACCGAGAATACTTATTTATTGTAGTGCTTCAGCCTACTCCCATTGAAGTGTCCAGGAAACTTCATCACATCCAGCACTTGTAACTGGAATGCGCCTAAATCAAGGATGTATGAGATTGTGTAAGGACCCAACCAATGGACTTTTAACTTCCTAAGATGGCGCAGAAACTTAGAATCATATAGTAAAACCATCTACCCAACCTAAAACTTCTTGTTTCTAATGTGGCAATCATGCCAAGCTTTATGCTTTGCTTTTTTTTCTTTTTGGCTCCACCTGGCGAGTGATCGTCTCTCATCTAGCTTCATTAACTCATCAATCCTTTCTTCTAGTGCTTGTTCATTGGCTGACCCTCCTACACATGCTATTCGTAGAGAAGGAAACATAAATTCAACTGGAAAAATAGCTTCCGCCCCAAACACCAAGTGAAATGGTGTGGCTTTGTTCATCCTTTTATATGATGTCATGTAAGCCCACAGTACTACCAATACTTTGTCATCCCAATCTTGTCTTCTGACATCACAAATTTTGGTTAAGGTATGACTCAATATTTTTTTGAATACTTCCGCGGTTCCATTTGCTTGTGGGTGATAGTGATTCAAAAATAATCAGAAATTTACTACCAGATCTCGGACCCTTGTAGGCTTTAAATATTTGCCGAAAATTTTCTCCTTTTAAGTAATAAATTTAAAAATTAATGCAAGACAATAAAGATAATTACACAAAGATTTATTACGGAGTTCGGAAATTGCTTACATCTCCGGGTTCGTGGTCGAACCGTTCCACTAGTCAAAACTTGTAAGTTACAATAGTACTTTCACAAGAAAACCTAATGGAATTTTACTTGCTTATCAGTACACCAGTTCTTCGAAAAATTCTGATAATCAGTCGAATTGTTCTTCACCTTCCTGATGCATAATCTCCTTCAGCTTCAATCATCCTTCTTGACGCTATCAATGCGACGCTAGCACTCCAGTCAAAAATCCAGGATTTGCAAGTAATTGGTGTGGCTCAATGGGCCTATTGGGTAGTTTATAATTTACTCCCAATCACAAATATTTCATCTACTATTGCCTAAAATAATAGGCCAATAAACAATATTTGTTGACACATCTCACAAATAAGCTTAAAAAATAATAAGCTTCTCAGGCTAATGTGTCCACCTTTCCGCGCTCTAGCAATGAGCTTCTCCATTACGCCAGTGTTTGTCCCCACAATAAGCTTAAAAAATAATAAGCTTGGGGTATGTTTACAATGCAAATGGGTTCCCTATTTATACAAAAAAATAGGGCCCTTAAAAAATGCAATATAATTTATCCTTATGTTATTTTTAACCTAGCCCGTACATGAAAAATGGGATAGGCTTATCTCCATTTGGGCGGATTTGCATATTTTAATGAGATAAATACCCATGTTGGCAGAGAAGCATGTTTAATGGGATAAATATCCCAAATAGGGTGGTGGGATAATATTTTAGGCTTTATTAATCCTTTCCACGCATTTTTATAGTGGTCAAAGGATCACCTTAGGCTTAACTGCCCCCATCTCCACCGCTTCACCACCTTCTTCCACGTGGATGGCTTTGCATGCCCCCACCACCACTTCCCTCCCTCACAAATGGACTTAGCATATGGTGGTTTAATTGGGCAAGTGGAAATTTGAATACTAATGTTTGAACATTAAGGCATAATGCGTGGTATTTGGAAATCGGTGTGTAAGTGGACTTACCAAGTAAATAGAAATTCGACCCATACCATGGGGTATAGAAAATAATTATCTTGGTCATCATGTAGTCCACTTGTCATCTCTCGATAGGAAAATCAAGAAAATTCGATGATTGTGGTGGCAAGCCACGTGTCATAGTGTGATTGGTCCAATATTGACTAGTTGACCAAAGTTGACTTTCTCGCTGTCTAAACTTTGACCAGACATATCTAGAGCTCCCGTTGTCCATTTTTTGTGTTCTCACAGTCATTGGAAATCTCTCGAGATGATCTTATACACTAAAAACATTTAGGGATGTTTAGGGAACTTTCAAAAATGATCCCTCGATCAGTTAGAGCGTAGTCTTGTGATGAGCCACCATGAACTCTGATAACAGGATCCTCAAGGTTTCATTCAAGAAATGTGTATCCCTATTGCTGGTCAAACTAAATAGGCACCCATACCTCATGATAATGTTCTCCCATAAGAACCTTACCACTATGGCTACTATGCAATCTTTAGTTAGTGCTGCCTTTGCCCATCTAGTCAAATAATCCATGCAGGTGATGACATAACATGACCCAATTCTACGCACCGCTGGTGCAATAGGGCCTACAAAGTCTATTGCCCACTTTTCAAAAGGCTCCGTGCTAGGGATAGGGTGCAAAGTCATTTCATCTCTCCTTCCTGGTTTTCCAATGGGCTGACAATGGTCACAAGCTTTACAATAGTCTTTATAATCCTTCTACAGGGTTTCACACCACAAACCTGTCATTAATATTTTACATGCGGTGGCATCACCTGCATAATGCCCACCCGCACTTCCTCTGTGTGCTTCATCCATGATGGTGAGTGCTCATGCTCTAATACACACCTACACAAAACTTCATCATGTCTCAACTTTTATAAGTCTCCACTGATTAACATGTAGGGTGCGACGCATATGGCCAGTTGCTTTTTCTCTAATGTCTACATTCCTTCCGGCACCACACCTTCCTTTAAAAATAATGCAATCTCTTCCAAGTCCAAAGGTGCATGCCACAACCTAAATATTTGCATGTATGGCATTGTTTCCTCAATACTCTTTGCATCCTCCAATGAATCAATTCTTGATACATGATCAGGTCCACAATTGCTTTTCCCAGGCTACACTATAACGGTGAACTCAAACTCTTGAAACAACAACACCCAATGACATATGTGCCCTTGTAGAATAGGCTTGTTCACTAAATAATTTAATGCCATGTGGTCGTTGTAAAACAAAAAGGGTGTTGCCAGAAAATATTTCCTAAACTTGTAAAGCGCATAGATCATCGTTAATGCCTCGTGCTCAGTTGTGGTATAATTCTACCTTGCTAGTGTCAGTTTCTTGCTCACAAAACATAGAGGATGATCAATAATCCCTTCACCTAGTTGTGCAAGCATTGCTCCAATGGCTGTCCCTGAGGCATCTATATGGACATGAAAGGGCTTGTCCCAAGAGGGAAAATGTAATATAGGTGTAGTGACAAGCCTATCTTTTAATGTATCAAATGCCCTTTGCTGCGCCTCTCCCCAATGGAAGACACTTTTATGTATGAGTAGTTCCTCCAAAGGCATAGCGGTCTTGGCATACCCTTTGATGAATTTCCTGTAATAGCCTGTATGCCCAATGAATCCGTGCACTACGCTATGACTAGTAGGCTCCCCTAACCCCACAATAATTACAACTTTAGCTGGATCTACCAGAAATCCCTCCTTACAGATGATATGCCCCAATAAAGTCCCAAAGGGTGTAACAAACACACATTTCTGAATGTTGAGGGATATCCTCAACTGCCTACACATCTCAAACATTAACCTTAAATTGTCACAATGGTCTTTAACCAGACCATACACTATCCAATCATCCAAATAAACTTGAAGAAACTTATGGATGAAGTCCTGAAATAGTTGCACCACTGTGCACGAGAAAAAAGAAGGTGTATTCTTCAACCCAAAGGGCATGACCGTGTATGCAAAACTTTCCCACTTTATTGCAAAATTCATCTTCTCCTGGTCCTCCTTTGCAATTTAGACTTAGTGGTACCCTAAAAATCCATCCGTACAGGAATAGATTTCGTGCCCAACAACTCCTTCCAAAATTTATTTAGTGAAGGGGGTTGGAAAGGGATCAATGACACAAACTACATTCAATTCCCTATAATCCATGCAGATCCTAATCCGCCCATCCTTCTTGATGTTGATTACCATTGAACTTGTCCATTCTGAATCTTCCACTACCTCAATGATCCCAGAAGATATCATTTTTTCTATCTCTTCCTTAACCTTCACACGTAAATTGGGATTCATCTAGTAGGGCCTTTTCCTAACAAGGTGTGCTCCTTCCTTCAATTTTATCTTCATCTCACCCAAGGAATGGTGAACACCTTTGAGCTCATGGTACCCGCTCGGGAATAAATCCTCAAATTCATGCAGCAGATCAATGATCTTAGAAACTTCCTTCTCCAACCAGTAGTCTCCAATAATAGCTTCCTTGGGTTCTTCTCCTAAACTGATGTTAACTTTATTTGTCTGTAAGGGTTCATGGTAGGCACGCGCACGAGTATCTACACTATTCACTACCTCACACATCCCTACAGAATGGTTAAAATCCAAGCTTTCCTATTCCTCTCCATCAATCACATACACCAACTTTCATTTTCCTTTTTCCAAACATGTGCGCTCAAGCTATAACTCTTTTATTTCCTCTACTTCTTCTTCAAATCGCGCCTCCAATTTTGGTTCTCCTAGTAATTCTAATAGCCTATCTTCCATCCTGGCACTATACCCCATGGTAAGGTGCTTGATACCCTGGAAGGCCTTATCAACTAATGGTTTGGTACTCTGATACTCAAAGGTTTGAATAAGGTTGGCTGCGAGTTCTTGCCAATTCCTTGTCTGGAGGTGTGTCTCCGAATGAATATACCATGCGCGTACGCAACCTTGTAGTGTAGAATATAACTTGTGCACCCAGAGGGATGGTGGAAAAGCTTCTGCACCTTCTCTCTAGACCCATTTACACTCCTAGATATGGAAAGAGGTATGATCCTTCCCATGGTAGTCCTTGATGATGGTTGGCACATTGCTCCTAAAAAATTTGACAAAGAGAGAAATTCTTACCTCGCACCACTCTAAAAGGCTCTCCTGATGTGTAGCCCACCACCGAGCCACTGTTTTGAGCAAGACATAACTTAAAATCCCCCTTCATTCCTTCTCATCCTTCCACTAATCTTCCACTTCCTACAAAAAGATCTCAGGGAAGGCTCCTCCTGAATACTTAGGTAGTTCTTTTCCTGCAAGGCACTGAACTATGCGCACCTTTGTTACCTTGGTCACCGAACCTCTCAGCTACCATCCAATCAATTCATAAGTCCCATGCACCTAATTTTCACATGTTGGACTAGTGGTATCACTCCCTGACTCAGCATCTTCAAACTAGATAACCTCGTTAGTAGGGTGTATTTTCTATGGGTCTCTGATTGAGCACACATATATCCTGTCTAGAACTTCTTCCCCTAACAGTTCAATATAGGGTGTCGACTTCCCATCAACAAGGGGTATAATGACCCATTCCTCCTTGTTCTCAAAGCTGATGTACCCTTTTTTTAACCGAAGGTCCGCATTGTTCTTGTAACACCAAGGGCGCCCAAGTAGTACTAGGAAATTATCCGCCTTGGCGAATGCCAAGACTTCAAAGTCCTTAGTAAACTTAGCTCCCTAGATAGTCATAGTTGCATCCTTTAAAACACTGATGGACATTGCCTTAGTTTTGTTTGCCATATATAGAACATTCGAAGATGGATATAACAAAGGTCTTCCCATTTTATGTCACGCATCCAAAGTTATAACATTAACCTCTGCACCTATGTCAATGAGGATATTACTGAGGAGTCATCCATCTATGACTACATTCAACATGATCTCCTTGTCATAGTCAAGGCTGTGAAGGGGAAGGTTTACGTGCAAGACCTGTCTCTCGTGCTCTCCTTTGGCATGTGGTACCTTCTCTCTCAACCATGATCCGAGTAAGGGAATGATATTCTCCTGCCTTAGCATTTTACACACCTCCTAACCTCATCCAATTCATCCTTTGGAACCTTGAATCTCTTTCCTTGTTCCTCCCTCCTGGATTACTCCTTTAGACACTGGATTTCCCCTTATAGGCTCTAAATGACATCCATGGTGTCCTGATATATCTCCTTTTGATGCACGGGGTCTGGATACTTTCCTTCCATGAATGACCTCCTCCCTTGAAACTAGGTTCTTCTATCTTGGTATCTCTCTTACGCGTGCGGATTCTACCCTTGTTGTTACCAAGACAAGCTCCAAACCTGCATCTTGTGTTACCCAAGACATCCTTTCTTTATATTCCTTCTTGATGTTGACCATTACAGTGCCCTTGTCCTTCTGGTGCTGCTGATTCATATGCTCAAACAATTTTGGGCACTCCTCATACTTATGCTTCTTACTGCACCACGAGCACTGCAATAAGTCTAGATATTCACATTTGTAATGCTCTGTAGATCCACAATTGAAATATTTTCCATGTAGGAACTCACTCCTTCCTCCCCCACGGTTACCACGACCATAAAATCCTCCTCGAAAACCTCTTCTGTGCACGCCTCTATCTGCGCGTTCCTCATAATGGTGACCATCACCCTTAGAACTACTGGCAACACTAGCTTGGCACACCCCATGATCAATGGCCTCATGGATCTGATCAATAAGCCTACACTGCTTAGTATCATGTGTTGTAGAAATGAAAATCTTACAGTAACAGGATACATTCTTCTTGAATGCCCCCTGCAACAAGGGGCACCTACTCGCATCATGGTCCCCATGAAAAATTTCACAATCTACTGCCAGAGTGCATATTATCCTCCAAGGGAAATTATCCTTAATGTGCCCCTCTATCTCAGAATCTATGCACCATAAACCACCACGAGTCTCATGGGCTAAGTTCTCAGACAAGTTTTCCAACTGCTTGTCCATAGCAGCAATTTGAACCTCCAAGAATGAGTTAACGCCAGTATCAACACTACCGACAGCTTTGGCACATAGGGTAGCTTCCAATGCCTCGCGCGGTTCTGTAAAAGTTTTATGAGATAAGGCCCTTCTAAAAGGGTTGATCAACCCTCCAGCAAACCACTGAGCATGCTGTGAAGGGTGAATATCATATTATAATTTAGACAAAAGATTTTTAAAGCACGCATCATACTCCTGTACACTCTTTTCCATTCCTTGTTGAATCTCCTTCAAAGCATTGATGCTTTTATGCTCAAACTCAAGAATGTGGAATTCTACCAAGATTGCATTCTTTAAAGTAGTATAGTCCACCACTGTTTGATGAGGGTCATACTTCCTATACCAGCTATGAGAATGCCCTTGCAATGTGGTTGTAAACTGACTAGTCTTCCGTTCTGGGGTTGTGACACCCTTCGTGCGCCATAGTAGTTCACATTTGTGAACATGTTTTTTAGCATCCTCAATACCTCTATAATCAGGAAAATGTAGAGACATTTCAAAGAAAACTTGTGGGGGTGGTTGGGTTCCAAATCCTCCTCCGCCAGATCCTTGGTTTCCGCCTGTATTTCCTCCACCACATGATCCACCAGGTCCACCAGGTCCTAAACCACTAGGTCCACCGGGCCCACTAGGTCCTAAACCACTCGATCCACCAGACCCACCAGCTCCTACTCCTTCTGAACCACCAGATCCAACAGGCCCACCAAGTCCTGAAGTGGTCATGCCAAGGGTCCCCACAGTTCCATCGAGTTACGCACCTATAGTCTGCAATAATGCCCCATTGCCAATAGTATACCCCGTGCCACTCCCCAACGCGAGACCAAACACTTGTGTGCCTATACCTTTCCTGAAAAGTCCTAACACTGGGATAGTGTTTGCAGCCATAGAAGTCCCAAATGAGAAATTATACCTCTTGGGCCTAGACAGATCACCTCCAATGTAGCCAACTGGATTAGCAATTTTATCCCCCTGATTTAAAAAACCAAGCACTAGGGTCTGGTCACTAGGTGGGCTCGGATGCACACCAACTGTTCTTCTTTCTCCATGTAATGAAATCTCATTAGAAGCTGAAGGGGTTTCTCCCACGTGCTTGCCAAGATGGGGTTACATAGACTACTCAGGTTCCACGTCCTCTACGTGAACATCAAATCCTTCCCGCAACGTCTGCTACCATACATCCATCAAACTTGCAACCTCACATTTTATAGCAATTTCCCTTCCACACACTTCACCATACTTGAGTCATATTTCCACCCTATCCTTCTCCGTTGCGACATCTTCCATCTTCCTCCACCCTAGCTTCCTCACCCAGCACTCAGGATGGTTTAGCCGGCCATTGGGAAAGCCTCTAAACTCATGGTAATCATCAAGATATTCAGAGCTAGAGGGAGAACACATAGAAACAATCCTCTAGGTTCCCACAGAAACTCAAACTCAGAAACCTCTAGACAGGAATATGTGGAAATGGCGTACTCCAGAGTGTAGCTAGCCAATACTCCTTTCCATCAATGATCCACAACATGAGTCCACATCAGATCTGCATCCTGCAGCCTTTGGTATTCTTCTTGGGTCCACACATGTGATCCATAATGCCAACTAGATCTAGATGTATAGGCTGAGAGCCATTCATATAGTTCCACAGGGAAGCAATAGAAAAAAGTTTCATATAGATCGTGGTAGAGATTATCTTCTACCCATCTACGTGCAATAAACTCAGGTCCAGTGCTAAATCTCTAAGCAAATTCATACTTTGTGCTCTTGAACCATGATTTAACACTTTCCAACGTTAACCACTCTGTAATTACTCATTACACAGATCATGATGTATGTTAAATCCCACTACAACTTAAAAAATAGATCCCAGCAACGGAACCAAGATGTAGTCATTTTTACTCCTATCACGAAAGAAAGGAACCCCATGCGAGCATGCTTCTCTAGACCTGAGCTTTCCACTTTATCCCATGATGTTCTTCTAGAAGATTCTATCTCAAGTATGCTCCTTCCTAAGCCAACCTGTTGCCAGGCTGACATCTTATCCACGTGCATCTGGGTCATACTTTTCACGTGTTCTGCTCCGGACGTCCAAATTGACTAAGTCTTGAACCCTCGGTTCTATCTTCGCACGTCATGCACCATGGGCTTCTTTACACCCTTCTCTTGTGCACTTTTGCCTTACATGCCATTTCATAACTGGGACCTTGTACGCCTCCGTGCCTTCATACTTGGTCAATAATCTAGGGGTCCAACAGGCATCAACATCGACACATCTGAGCAATCAAATATTTTACAACTTGGTGTAAGTATTTCCAAAAAAAAAAAAATAGAGTTCACAACACTCCTTGTGGAATTTCAAGATATCTTTGTATTGACCTTCAAATATATGCCAATATTAGATCCATATCTTGTGGTACACTACCTCATAGTCCATACAGATGGAAAATATGTCAAATAAAAACTAATAAAAATACATCCCAAGGTTATATTTCTTGTCAAATATGAACTTCAAATACTTTTAGAGGAAGATTTCATTTAACCAATAGAGCACTCAGACTAGATTTCAAACATAGTACCTATTTCAAGGAAAAATTTGAGTATCAAAATATGTACATATTTTCATGGCATCAACAAGTCTTGTCTAATAGATGAATTTTCTTTAGAAAACATAGATATGATCATGGATTTAATAGCAGATCATGAAATTATTTCCTTAATGGATGGAAGTTTTGGCTACAATCAGATAAAAATTGCTGAAAATATCAACATAAAACAATGTTCATTACATCATGGGGCACATTTTATTATAAGGTCATGCCTTTTGGCCTTAAAAACATAGGTGATACATATCAATGAGCGATAATAGTCTTCTTTCATGATATACTACATGATATCATGGAAGACTATGTAGATGGCATCCTAGCAAAATATAAAATAAGAGTAGATCATCCAATGGTATTAAGGCACATATTTGAACAATTACATGAATAAAAGGTTAGAATTAATCCCAAAAAATGTGTGTTTGGTGTGACATTAGGTAAATTACTAGGATTCATTGTTTCACGAAGAGGCATAGAAGTAGACCCAACAATGGTCAAATCTATCATGGAAACTCCTCCTCCCCAAAATATTAGACAATTAAGATGTATTCAAGTAAAGATATAGTCAATTGGAAGGTTCATTTCATAAATGGCCAATAAATGTGATCACTTCAATCAATTATTGAAAAAGGATGTTTAGTTCTGGTGGAACCAAGAATGTCAAGATTCTTTTTCCAAAATAAAATAATATCTATCAAGTCCACCAGTTCTCATGCCACCAATATCAGATAAACCAATTCTTCTCTACACATTTTCTATAGAATATGCAATAGGAGAATTGTTAGCACAAGAGAAAATGATATAATAACTTAGTAGAACACTTATTGATAATGAGTTAAAGTATTCACAAGTTAAAAAAGCATGATTGGCATTAGCTTTCAAATTTCACAAACTCCATTACTATTTTCTCAATCATACAACCAAACCCATTAAAAATGTAGTTCCTCTCAATTATCTACTATCTAGACCCATTCTCATAGGAAGAATGTCAAGTTGGGTCATTCTACTTAATAAGTTTGATATAAAAAAAATTTATTCAAAAATCAATCAAAGGAAAAACACTAACAGATCAATTAGTTACATCACCTCTTATAGGATCAGAACCTCTTCATTTTGAATTTTTAGGTGAATAACTCTTGTACGTCAATTTAGCACCATCTTGGACTCTATTTTTTGACAGATCTTGTAATGTCCATGGATCAAGAGCTAGTATTTTACTTATCACACTAGATGACAACGATACCTAAAAATATTTTTGTTTAGCCTTTCCCTACAAAATTAATATTACAGAATATGAAGCCCTCATTTCTGGATTAAAATTGACTATATCATGGAATCTCAAAGAGTTATAAGTGTTTGGAAATTCACTTCTAATAATCAAAAAGGTCATAAATGAATACCAAGTCAGATATGAAAGGCTCATTCCTTACAAACTCATGGAGGATAACTTTAAAGGTTACTTTTAGATGATCACTTTTGATTAAGTTCCTTGCCTCCAAAATAAATCTACACATGCAATGAAGACTATCAGATCTCTTCTTAAGTTTAACTCCCCTCAAACACATACTAAATTTCTCATCAAACATATTCTGGTTCTGGCCTAATATTTTCTTGATTCAACCATGGTCTATGAAATAGTTGGTCCTAATAACCTCTAGTATCATAATATCTATACTTTCATTCATGACCACACTTATGCTGAAAATGTGAACTCCTAGAACAAACAAGCCTTAACACAACATGCTTCATGTTATTCCATACTTACAGACACTCTTTATCAAAGAGGAAATGATGGGACTCTAAGTATCAAACAAGATTAAGTACTTCAAACCCTAGAAGAGGTACATGTTTGTATTTCTGGTGCACATACAAGCAACATGGTCTTAGCAAAGAAGATCATATGCATAGGTTACTATTGGCCTACTATAGAGTCTGATGCATGTAAATTTTTCAAGAAATGTATGTAATGCCAAACACATAGGAACCTAATTCACGCACATTCACAATATCTAAAACCAATCATTACACCTTGTACTTTCTCCCGATATGGGCTCGACCTTATAGGAAAGATCAATCCCACCTCATTTTATTGCCACAAATTCATTATCATCACCACATAATATTTTACCAAATGGATAAAGGAAACACCTCTCACACATGTCACTAGTAATTATATATCCAAATTCATATTTAACCACCTCATTTGTCACTTTTGCATTCCTTCCTCTATTGTTACTAATAACGGTAATTCATTTAAAAAGTAAGTCGTTAAAGTATTAGCTAAGTGTTTCCACATCCACCTTCACCAGTCCACACCCTACTATCAATAATGTAATGGCCAAGATGAAGAGTCTAAAATGACATTAAAATCCATCATGGAATTTTGTTTATAAGCAAGGTTGTAATTAGCATAAACAAGTATATCCTACCCTTTACGCATATCGCACGTCCTTCTGCACTCCAATAGGAGCCACGCCTTTTTCACATGTATATAGATATGAAGTTGTATTACATGTAGAGGTCAATCTCACATACCTTCATGTATCCCTCCAATATCAAATCAAATATGATGATTATAGATAGGATCCTCTTGCGAGTTTTGATCTAGTAGATGAAAAGTAGTTCAATGCTTTAGATAATCTCAAAGTGTATCAGAATTGACTTCGTCACAACTATAACAAGCAGATCAAACCAATAAAATTTTAGATTTAAAACCTTGTATTAAAATTATATTAAAAAATACAACCAAATATTAGGAAAAGAAAGGAAAATATAAAAAAATTGGTTGGGTCCTTACATTATCACTACAAAATTTGGATCAGGCGCATACAAGTTATCTACTCAAGATGACGAAGAGCTTAAAGAGTCCATGAATGTGGTTCATTTGAAAAATTTATATTATTGATTCATAGATACATACCTCTTGTGATGGGGCATTTTGGCACATCCACTGATATAGCTCCTTTATCTTATACATTTTCATTTTTCATCCCAAATAGGTTTATGTCGCTTGTTCCTTGTATTTAGGACATGCACCATATTTCACCTTATCCATTTTTTCCTAAATTAATTCCTTGATATTCATAGTTATTTACAAGCTTGTGTATAATTGGGTGGTCCTGGATCACCTATTTAAAATCACTAGTTCCTATTATTAGATTAAAAAACTCAAAAACATTCAAATACTATAAAAAATCTAAAACATTCAAAAAATCCAAAAACAATAAAAAATAATCAAAAATACCAAAAACATCAAGATGTCTCAACAAAATCAAACTTTTAACTCCTATCCTAGTGATCATTCCAACTATCCTATGATTATCAAAATAAATCATCTTACCCCTTGTATGTATCCTTGCTTGGGGGCAAGTCCTACCAATCCTTCGTGTGTCTCCTCACTTGGGGTAATATCGACTCTCATATTCTCCCTTGTATGCATCCTTGGTTGGGGAGAGTGACCAATTCAATCTTAGATTAATATTCAATGAAGATATAAAAAGAGTGTCACTTGACCCCATTCTTCAGTCTGATCTAATCCCATTGCATGTATCCTTGATTGGGGGCATCTAAATCTTATTAATCACCACTTTGGAATACATTTTGGGCATAGTTAATTTTTTTTTAAAAATAATTTGTGTTGCATTACTATTATTATTTCTTGACCAATTCTAAGTATTTTTTATCATCTTGGTTCATTTATAGCGATGGTGCATACTTTTACTATGTATATTAGGTTTTCTTTGCTTTTTGTCTTTTGTGTTTTTTACCAATTAAAACTATTTTTTTATAATATTGGTTCATTTATAGCCATGGTGTATACATCGAATATGTATATCAGGTTTATTTTACTTTTATCTTTTTGTTTGTTGTGTGTATGTTTGTATTATGCACATAATGAGTTAATCTTCATAGTTTCTTAATAATCATGATGTAAACTATGTTGTGTGTTGGTCTGAAAATCTGTCGCTTGGGCAGATCTATGGATAAACGAGCCAACAGTGTGTAGGGCATAGCCCCTCTTTGAGTCAGCAAAGCGAAACTAGTTTATTGCTATTCTACCAGCAGG
Organism: Taxus chinensis; assembly: GCA_019776745.2. Taxonomy (NCBI): domain Eukaryota; kingdom Viridiplantae; phylum Streptophyta; class Pinopsida; order Cupressales; family Taxaceae; genus Taxus; species Taxus chinensis. The sequence continues at coordinate 81,786,185 of CM034150.1, read as the reverse complement.
AATCTTATGCAAGTCTCATAGATTCTGCCTTCGGGGGTTTGGGATCTCATCCCAGTAGGGGTGTTTCCGACTGTGAAAAGAAAGGAAAGGAAGAGGGGATGAAGAAAGAGCAGGTCCGAAGGAAGAAAAGAAATGAATTCCAAAGTAGAAAGGTCATAAGGTTTGTGTTTTGGGAATGGTAGTAAACAGAGCCAAACCTACTTGCATAAATGAGCAAAGCAATACTGATGATGAATAAATGACAATAAAATAGAAGCAAATTTAACAGAATAAACACATAGATCTGACATAAGAAATATTTGATGCAAACAACATGCGTATTCAGCACAAAGTCTAAATATTGTATTGATAATTTCTTCTGTTACAAAATCTCAAAGTCTTTTCTCCTCACTTCTACTTTTCATCTGAAAGATATTCATCCCCTTTTTGAATAACACAAGTATTCCAATATATATAGAAGAGGAGAAGGAAAGAAGGCAAAAAGGAGCCAACAACTATTTACAAAGCTATTTACAAAATATCTAAAAGTCATGTTGACTTTTGACAACTTGATGGATGACATCATCCCATGACGCAACATGGATGATGTCATCATTTGCATCAACATACTTTAGACATTCCAACAAGAAAGTTGGAGAAGAGAGAGAGAAGAAGAAGAAGAAGGAGGAGGAGGAGGAGGAGCAGCTACTCGTCGTCATCATCTTGCGGCCGAAAGGGGGTAGCCTGCTTTTGATGCTGCTCAGGTGACGAGATATGGAACTAAGCGTGGTATTCCAAAAACTTGTTAATTATTGGCCCAAGTTGATCCTGAGAAGTATCCTTGTGCCTATCGCTTATTGCCTCACAAGTCTCTTGCTCATTTATGAGCTTCTCTGGGAGTTTGGAAAAGTCCTTTTCAGCCTCAATGAGGAACCCGACGAAGTCCCTACAGGCTAGCAGGTTGTTGATAGATTCAGTGTCAAATGTGACCTCTGGCCCCGTTCCTTGAGAAGTGATCTCCTTGAAGATCCGGATGGTTTCATCAGCTGACCTTAAGGTAAAGGAAGGAGTGAGAAACCCTGGATACATGTTGAGAACAATCCGCTCCATTTGATGCATTGTATCCAGGGCCTCTTCCTTTACCTTGTCAATCTTTTCTAGAATAAATTCTAGCTGACCCACCCGATAGTCCAGAGTGGACATGATTTTGTTGAGGGCCCTTGGATGGCCGAAGACGCCGAACTTGACCAGATCTTCGACTGAACAGTCAAACATTTGTTGAAAGGCCTCGTGCTGCAGTCTAGCATGTTCTAGCTCTTCTGATATGGGCCCTGCTAACGCTTGGAGTTCTTTATTCACCTTACTGATATTCAGGTATAAGTAAGAGAACTCGGCGATCACTTTTTCGCTGTCTTCGAGGATTTGGCTCCTCCAAGTGGAAATAGTCATACCCTGCTTGCCAATTTTGGCATATTCGTTGATTTTCTCCTGGCTGAGAAGCTCATAAGTCTCGGCGGCAGTTGTGGGAGGCGCACTACCCATCTTCTGTAAGGCTTGGAGCAGATATTTGTTTTGCTCTTTTAGTAGCCTTTTCTCTTCTTTTGTCTCTTGAAGCTTTTGACAGAGGGCGTCAACCGCGGAAAGAGCTTCCCCCTGGAGACTTTCAGAAGATGTCCCCATTGTGACTTGGGTCACAGTAAAATCTGTCAGAGAAAGATCCTTTTTCTCTTTGAGGGGATCGGGGTATGCAATTTCCATGATTCTCTCACCTGCAGCACTTTTAGAGAAGCGTGTAACAGGCTTCTGCTTCTTCGCCCCTTTGGCTGGGATTACTGAAAAGTCCATCGAAGCGATGGGAACTTTCCTCTTTTGCTGGCTTAGCTGCTGAGAGATCCAAGCTGGTCCTATGGAAGAAGGACCAGAGACAGAGGAGGAGGCAGCTACATTAGAAGAGGGGAAAAACGTGGAGACACGCGGCGGCGGCATTGAGAGAATAGCCGAAGAAGTGTCCATGGGAGGAAGGGAAACTGTAGCTGTGGAAGACATAGGAAGGGAAGGGAGCCCGGAGATGAGGGAAGAAATGGAGGAGGATAGATCAGCGAGGGAGGAGAAGATAGACGAAGAAGCAGGGGAAAGAGTAGAAGAAGGGACAGAGGACACGACCAAAGGGATGGTCGCTTGAGTCACTCGAGGAGGGGAAGGAAGAGAAGAAGAAGGGATAGAAGGCACCTCTGTTGTGGTAGCAATGCCGACATCCTGAGTGGATGGGCCTATGGGACTATCCTCTGCTGCTTCTTTCTCTGGCGAATCCAGAGTTATTACCTGTTCTGGTGCTGCGGAAGGAGGACTCTCAGGGGCTTCTTCCTTAATGGTGCTGGATTCACCTTCTACACCTTTGCCTTTAAGCTGCTTCTTGGATCGTGGAGGCGCGTTGCCCAATGGGGATGTTGTGAAATCAACCCTGAGGTAGATTAGGCCATTCATTCGGCACCAATGTTCTGTCCTCTACAAATTCTCCTTGACCCTCTCCTCAATTGTCTGAGGAGCTTTAGTTCTATCAATGGCCGGAAAGGGCCAATCGTCCCCATCTGTATCAGTATATACCTTGTCTACTTCATCTTCTGTTGTTTGGTAGCATTTGGGGACAATGGCTACCCCATATTGGATGATTTCTGCCAATGCTAGGCGAGAATGATCCTTTCTTCTGAGCTCTACCTCATGGAGGACGTCAATATAAATATCCTCGATCTGAGGAACATGGATTGGATCAAGCTTTGCTCTTGGCAGGCAGCCCCTTGGGTCGAAGGTAGGCCTGGCTGGGAAGTCGTGTTTCAAATTAAGTAACTCCAGCTCTGCAAACATTTCCTTCGCCTTGTGGTGGGTAGAGCATGTGTATCAGCCCACTGTGAGGGGTAAAGGAGTTCCACCCTTCTTTCTTTTAAGGCATTTTTCGTGGTATGTGACCAGCTGCCTTGATAGCTCTAGTAGAATCAGCTTAGGCCCAGCATACCTTGGTAGCCTGGTTGGCTCTCCCAAAAAGTTGGCAGCCCTTAGATAGGTGAATGTGAGAAATTGGGTGAACAGGGCCCCCCATTTCTCCGTGGCTGCCACTATGTTTTTGGTCGTACGACCATGGGTCATATTCGGCCTCAGCAGGTAGATGATGTGATAGAAAAACACATCGTTAACTTTTGTGAACTGGGAGATGCTATTCTCCAGCTTCAACTCTGGGTAGTACTCGTATATCTTGACCTGAGGCCAAACTCCACTCCTCGTTAGGCCTGGATAATCCCTCTCCGACGCTGCAGCGTAGACCACGTAGGAGTTCATATGGAATACTCCTGTTGTGCTGAATTGTTGTAGCTTCTCAGAGATGGTGCTGCTTATAATTTCCCCCCAGCAAAAGCGCTGATCAGGAAAATTCTTGTTCATTGTTTCCAAGTAGTGCAGCGTCCATTTATGGAAGTAATGGGCGTCAGAAAGCCCGAAGACCCTGCTCAGGAAGGTAATGGTATCACTGAGCTCTTCTGAGAAGTCACTGCGGTGGATGATTTGGGGCCACCGGGTTACCACCTTCTTATTTTTCAGATATACTTCGTTCATTAGCTGCATACATTGGTCTTCATTGTCTTCACAGGCCTTGATGCACTCTGTTTGGCTAACGGCCACAAAGTGCCGGTGGTGAGGGATGTCGAGTATGGTCTCAAAATGACGGGCAGTGAGGTTGATGACTACCTCGCCCTTGCTGTTTTTAACACACCTTGTGTCTTTGTTGTAACTCTGGGAAACCACCATCATAAATTCATTGTTGACGGCACTAACGGGGATTCCTCTGGCGAAGTGCAGGGCACTGCCAATCAATTTTTCCATCCATGGACTCCTTGTAACTTTCTGAGTCCTGGCCCAAAATTCCTCCATGTCGATATGCCCCAATTCTGAATCTCTGACGTCCATGCTGCATTCGGCCTGTGACTCAGGCATTCTGACCCTCTGATATTTGTATTTCATTTCTTCCTCCGTAAGCTTAGCCTTTCCTTTCGGTTTGGTAGGTCTCCTGCTGGATGTAGACATATGTTCTTTCGAACTCGGTTGCTGATCTGCATGAAGAAGAAGCGAGACCCAATCCGAAAAGGTTGAATTAGCCATTTGATCTTCCATTGGAATGTTAGCAGAAGAAAGAGTTAGAGATTTTTAGGCTCAGGGCGCAGGGCGCATGAAAATTACAGCTTACAGGGCTAAATAGGTAGGGCGCACAGGAAGAGGGTGTTGCAAGGATAAAACTGGCACCAAAGGCGCATGGCACATGAAAACATTGTGTAACAAGAAATTTTCATGCGCCAAAGGGAGCATGGCATGGCGCATGAAATGTTTACACAACATGATGTTATTGTAATCGGGGATGCGCCTGCACCTTCAAAGATTTGTACTTGGCGCAGATAAAGCTTGTGTTGCATAGATGTTGGGTACGCCACTGGCGCATGGAAATGGGATGCAACAAGGAAGGTTGGCGCGCCATTGGAGCACAAGTTTAGCGATTGTAGCAGGCAAGATGGGTGCACCAAGGGCGCGGGTTTTTATCATGTTGCAAGGGGGACAGATGCGCCATGGGGGCGCAACTATTTATGATGTTGTAGGACGCACCGATGTGCCAAAGGGAAAAACAGGATTTTCTCCATTTCTTTCTTCATTTGTTTTAGCAGGGTTATTGGGAAATGAAATGGCTCATCAAAAAGGAGATAAAACCATGCTTTTAGACAGGTTCCCCTACCAGCAGATCTGGACAGAGGGGGAGGGATATGGGAAGATAGCAGAAGGAGGAGGATCTTGATATTTCAAACTTCAGGCACAAACTAAAACCAGACCACCAAGCACAAAGAACCAAAACGCAAAACATGAGAAAGAGAAAAGAACCTCTTACCTGGACAAATAGCGAAAACTTGTAACGGGTCCACAAGGCGTTGAAAATGACGAAGCAGGGGCTGACAGGATCAGAAAAATCACGTGCTCAGCGAATAGTGAAAATGACATTTTGGGCGCGCAAACACACATATATAGGTGAGCTGGTAATAAATGCGCCACCCAATTTTTAAAGGGCACATGAGAGTTGCTGTCGACAGGGAAAAGCGTGTGCCCTTTGGCGCATGAAAACGTTTTCCAGCAGGAAATTAAGCGCACCTTTGGCGCACCAAAATCTATGTCGACATGAAGTTATGTGCGCCCTTTGGCACACCAAAACATGGTGCAACAAAATTTGTGCCAATACAAAGGCGCATGCGCCTTGGCGCACGCAGGGAAGGCTCAACATACTTTGGCGCACCAAAAGGTGTGTTGACACTGAAAATCATGCGCCAAAGGTTTTAAAGGGGGTGCACCAAAAGTTGGTGTTACATAGCAATTTCATGCGCCCAGCCAAAAAAAAGGATCAAAAGACTAAGTTCGAAAAAACCAGATTTCCCGGGAAGGGATTTTACAACGTTTCGAACGCAAGGGATCCCTAACGAGGGATCAGAACAAAATTTTGGTATGGTTATCGGTAAAATTTCCCTTGTCAATTTTACGGGATAACATTGTGCAATAAAAAAATTGGTTTCTCTAAAATATAATATCTGAATGGAAGCTCATGCTATGCGGAAAATCACTCACATCATCATCATTATCTTATCTATCACTTTATTTACCATAATAAACATCCATCCATGAATAAATTACAATGTGAAAAATAAACCAGTCATCATCTATATACATCATTAAAATTTCCAAAAAGAATGTCATATACATGAGTATACATCACAATGCCATAATCAAAATATGTATAAAATAATATGCCTTCATCATGAGGCACATACAAAAAATAATACATCTACATAATACATAGGGTCATCCATGAATCTCTCCAACATTTGGACTACCCGGTCTATCATCTCACCTTAGTGGCGGCATATAGAATGATATAGCTGATCTAGATATCCAATATGATCTAGTTGACCCCTCTAACATCGTCCATGTCCTCTGACTGTAGTCTGGAGCTCTCTGGCTCTCTGGGATGGATGCCTTGTACAAACCTCTATAATAATCAACATCATGTGTAGCTTATAATAAATCCTTTAATATGTCACCCATCCCATTGGTCTCGACAACACGGCGGGTTGTATCCATTTCCGTTGTCACCTGCCACAGCTATAGTGCTAACTAATCTATCTTAGTTGTCCTATGATGTAGTTGTGTCTCTAATGACTGAGCTATAATCAAAGGCATCTCTCTATCTCATTTCTCTATCTCTCTATTCATACTTCATATGTAACTCATCTAATGAAGGACCTGGAGGGTGTAATGAGGGAATCTGACTCCACACGTTAACCTCTCTCTTATCTCCATAACCATCATCTCCATCCCCAACATCATCTCTATCTTCATATCCTCTTCCTCCTAGACCAAGTGGCCTCAGTGGTGAACCATGTACACCTTGTACCTATAATGGTACCTGTAAAGCCTATATCTACCCCTCTCGTACATCTCTATCATAGTGCACACCTTGCTACTATTGTTATCCTTGTTTCCATCACTACTTGAGGGGTGGTTACACAAAAAGGTACTATAACTACATGCAATGCTACATACTCCACTAATATTCCAGGGTTCATGATGTATTCTTATGCATCCCATACATGTGTTAATACTCCTCCAAAACTATCCCTCGCTATGCTCAATCTAATCTATGGTCCAAAATCCATGCTCTCTCATTCTACTTGAACATACGACTGCTCTCCCTGCATAATATCATGTATGACTCCAAGTTGTTGCATGAACCTATCAATTCTATACCACTCAACGATATATGACCTGTTAGGTTGTGGAGATAAATATCTTCACTAGAGTATGTGTTACAAATTTTCTATAATATACAGCAACCATCATCGGTCAAGGGGAACTGACATTAGTTACCCAAGACTGACATCAGTCAAAGAAAGTATGAATCAACCGCGGTTAAGTCTAACTAGTGTTGGTTACCTGTGCGATGATGTTTTAACTAACTCTCAGGAATTAAATCTATCTTTAGCATTAAAGTAGATTTGTTGGATGTAATTGCATGGCTAAGTGTCATAAGTTTATAAATGACTATATAAGCATGAAAGCTAGGGTTTATAAATAGAATTAAGAGAAGGATTGAATTAGATCCTTGATTCTTCTAGATTGAGAGGATGGAGACAAAGAAGAAGAAGAGAAAGAAAGAACAGGTTACATGAAGACAAAGTCTCCATGGAAAGGAGTGGACAGAAGAAAATAGTAGGTACATCTGAACGGTGAGAAGAGGGTAACATCTTCTAATGTATTTTCTTTGTATATTTATTATCTCATTGTAATGGCTTACATAGTATGCAAAGCACATAGAGTTTCTTCTTATAGATCCACATGTTGGTGAGATCTTGTATTATAGATCCTTGTAGATATAGACTTGTAGTGTATATCCATGAGATCATATTGTATTGTTGATCCATGTAGATCTAGCTATTATAGAGGAGGTTTTCTTCATGTTTGCAAAGGTTATGCATGCAGTGATGGAGAGACATACTTACTTCTTGGTGCACAGTCATAGTTACACATTGGTAGACCCATGTAAGAGGTCTTGTTATAGATCCACAGAGAACTTGGTAGCAGGTCATAGATGCAGTAGTTCCTAGTTATGTGAGATCTGTTGGTGGTGTTTGGAGGCACAGTTGTAGTGCACTCATGAAGATCCGTTTAGAGATCTAGAGGAGAGGAAATACTCTTGGAGATATGCATTGTACTCTTGTTGTATTATATGTATGAGATCTCTATCTTTGGTGGACGTAGCCCACACTGGGTGAACCACGGTACATGTTGTGTTATGTGTGTGTACTTTATCTTGATTTGGATTATTCTAGTTTATAATTCCATTGCTGTATATTTTTGGGAATTGTTTAGATCCAGCATGCATGATTTTTATTATTATTAAATCATAACACTGTTCTGTAGTCTTGAATTCCCAACAACTAGTATCAGAGCCAAGTTTGTTATCTTATCTGATACCAAGAAATGGTATAAGAGCTTGGTTAGCTTGGTTAGCGTGGTTATCTTGGGTAGCTTGGGTAGCTTGGTTATTTTAGAGCAAGGGTTTGCTTCATGGTTTTGTTAGTGGTTTGACTGACATGTATGAGAGCAGAGTTTATTTTTCATGATGAGAAGATCGCATGAAGAGATTCAATCTCAAGTGGGAGCTGGAAGAGTAAGGTTTCTGGAAATTACACTGATTGGCATTGGTTAAGTAGCAACCAATGTCGGCAGGGTGATCATGGTCGGTTATAGGGTAACCGTGGTCGGTTACAGGGTGACTGTGGTTGGTTATTGGGTAGCCTAGTTATAAAAAGAAAATCAAAGACCTGGAGAATATAGAAGATGCATACAATGTATCTTGGTTGCTGAGGTGTCCCTGGTTCTTGGAGGCACAAGCATGTTGGTTAGATTACAAATCTGGTTATTGAGGTATGGCTTTATCTAAGTATTGCAGTGCTTATATTATTTTGGTTGCACATGCATGTTTGGGATTGTAAATCTAGATATGACAATGACAGAAAAGGATAAGTTATGCATCCTTTGGTGTAGTTAGATGCATGGGATTCTTAGAGAGGCTGAATACAGTAGCACAAAACAAAGATGGGGTTTCCATTAGAGAAACATGTTCTTCAGTTGAAGATGTGGTTGAGTATCTTGGTGCTAGTAAGGTGATCTATTTCATCTTGATGCACAGTTTTATTGCATATATTATTGTTGTTAAGTTTTTATGCAAGATTTGGGTGCTTCTATAAATGACTGGCTCAACACAACTATCGGCTTTGGTTGGAGTGGGCACTTGGTTTGGTGACCTATGCCAATTTTTGGCATTTTGTTAGTTCCATCAACACCGTTGTCGGTCAGGGAACTAACAACGATCACAGAGGGTAATTGGTACTGGTCAGCGAACCATAGTCGGTCTCTATGACAATGAGTTTGCACATGGTTTCTTACAGTAGAAGAGGACATGGATGGTTCAGTGTCCTATTATGGAGGATCATGTTTCTTACACAGTGTGTATAGGTAGAAATAGTGCAGATCACTTCAATGTTTGGATCAAAAAGAGGATGGTTTTGGCTTCGTTAGTCTAATCAGACTTTGGGTCAGGTATCTCTATATGGTTCATGTTTTATTTATTTTGTTTAGTGCAGATGATATTATGTTTGGATAGTTGTTACAGATTTACACCATGTTATTGGTGTTGTTTGACTTTTATTTCCCATTTGTGTGGAATTTTGAGGACAAGGATATCTAGTCTAAGCATGAGATCCTCAATGAAAAGTCATGGTTAGACACAGTTGCAGGTAATGAAATATGTTGAATACACGGAATGAAAAGAAGTTGATTCACCTACTTCACAAGAAGTCCAAAATTCTATGATGTAGGAGTATTCTTTGATAAAAAGGGAATCATTTTATATTTTCTTTCATCTGGTTTTATTTCTCACTGACATATTAGCTTTTGAACTTGGTGTTAGAGGAAGTGCAGGGAATTTTTTGTTTAGTAGGAGCAAGCCATGGTTGTTGCCATTGGAGGATTGGATACATGATGCACATGTAGAGTGAGAGGAAATTGCTACTATTTAGAGTGGTAGAGGCACTAGTTGGTTTTGGAGGGAATTCATAGATTTGCAAGTATATTGATTTTATTGCTTTGTGAGTCACTTCTTTTTTCATTTTTTGGTGCCTAGATATCCCTATAGGATTACAGTTGATGGTTAGATTCAGTTGGGTGAAGATGATAGAGCATTTTTTTAGAGTTTTAAGGGTTTAAGGAGAAATTATGACTATTACAGAGATCAGTGTTGGTTAGGATTAACCATGGTCGGTCATCTAGTAACTATGTTTAGTCAGGTAGTGACTGGGGTCGGTTAGGAAATTGTGGTCAGTTTGGTCATAGGTTTGACAGCAGTGTTTATTTACCATTTTTAGATGGTGCCCTTGTTTTGCTTTCATCTTAGTTTATTGTGTAGAGTATGTTGATGACATGTTTGCCGGTATTTACACTTGGTATTAGTTGCATGGTTTAGCACGGTTATTTTTTATTGACATTGATGAGCACAAGATTCATTTATGGTTTTGGAGCTAGTCGGTGAGAGACTTGGTGCTTCTGGAGAGCCTAATGATATGGCTAGATGTATAGGTGAGTTTATACATGTGGATAGATTCAATTTTGTGAGTCTATGATGATGCAGGTGTTTGATTTAGATATGGATGCCTATGAGCATGGTTCATTTTCCTTGAGCATGAGTAGGGGATGTTTTTATTTCCTCTTGATTACTATGATACTCCTTGATAGATGTGTTATCTACAGATGAATGTCTTGGACATGCTAATTGTTTATGTAGGGTTGGATTTACAGATTGTAGTGTTTGGATTTCTTTGAGTTATGCAGGTGTTTTTGGATTGATCACCCATTGTTGCATGTACAACTCATTTAGGGATGTTTTTACCTGGGATCTTTTTTTGCTTTCACATATTCTAGCTTGACATGTCTTTGAACAGTTGCATTGGTGGTTACATGAAGACATGGATAGATGGATGGAGAACATGGTTGGTTTTACAGGTATGGCTATGGTTGCAGTTTAAGCTTAGTACTTCAGTTTGATTTGGATCTCTTCCAGGTGTGTTAGTCATGATGGCTTGGTTACATCAGAGGCTTGGTGTTATGATTCAGTGGGAGCTTGTTGTATGGATAGTCTGATTATCACGGATCATTTGTAGCTTCATGGTGGTTTGGTAAGTCATGTTTTTATCTTATTGGTTTGAGAAGATGGTTTGATCTTCCTGGTTTTATTCTTGAGAAATTTTTTGAAGGAAATAATAGACAGTCTTCACGGTGTGTAGAGGACAGTCATGTATAGGTACAAGTACAGAGATTTGGCTATTTATCTCAAAGTGGTAGATTGTTAGGTTATAGAGATAAATATCTTCACTAGAGCATGCGTTACAAAGTTGCTAGAATATACAGCAACCATCATCAGTCAAAGGGAACCGACATCGGTTACCTAGGACTGACATCAGTCAGAGCAAGTAGGAACTAGCCGCAGTTAAGTCTAACTGACATCGGTTACCTGTGCGATGATTTTTTAATTAACTCTCAGGAATTAAATCTATCTTTATCATTAAAGTAGATTTATTGGATGTAATTACATGGCTAAGTTCCCTAAGTTTATATATGACTATATAAGCATGAAAGCTAGGGTTTAGAAGTAGAATTAAGAGAAGGATTAAATTATATCCTTGATTCTCCTATATTGAGAGGATGAAGACAAAGATGAAGAAGAGAAAGAAAGAACATGTTGCATGAAGACAGAGTCTCCATGGAAAGGAGTTAATCAAAATAAAGTAGGAGGAACATCTGAATGGTGAGAAGAGGGTAACATCTTCTACTGTATTTTCTTTGTATAGTTATTGTCTCATTGTAATTGCTTGCATAGTATGCAAAGCACATAGAGTTTCTTCTTGTAGATCCACATGTTGGTGAGATCTTGTATTATAGATCAATGTAGATCTATACTTTTAGTGTATATTCATGATATCATATTGTATTGTTGATCCATGTAGATCTAGATATTGTAGAGGAGGTTGTCTTCATGTTTGCACAGGTTATGCATGCAGTGATGGAGAGACATAATTCTTGGTGTCCAGTCATGGTTGCAAATTGGTAGACCCATGCAAGAGGTCTTGTTACAGATCCACAGAGAAATTGGTAGCAATTCAGAGATGAAATAGTTCCTAGTTATGTGAGATTTGTTAGTGGTGTTTGGAGGCATAGTTGTAGTGCACTCATGGAGATCCATTTAGAGATCTGGAGGAGAGGAGATACTCTTGGAGAGATGCATTGTACTCTTGTATTAAAGAGTTGATTTTTACTCTTGTTGTATTATATATATGAGATCTCTATCTTTGGTGGATGTAGCCCACACTGGGTGAACCACGATACATGTTGTGTTATGTGTGTGTATTTTGTCTTGATTTAGATTATTCTATTTTATACTTCCACTACTCTAGATTTGGGGGAATTTTTTAGATCCCGTATGCATGATTTTGATTGTTATTGAATCATAGCACTATTTTACAGTCTCCCCGATAGGCAATTTGAATGTCTAGGACTCATTGTGCCATCAATCTACTAATGTAGTCAACAAGCAATGGTCCAATCTAATGTCTGGCATCCATGTTATGTGTTACAATCATGATGCCTCTAGTATCGCACATAGTCCTCTATACTCTAACCTCGTCATTTGTCTCTTGCATCATCACAATCAAGCATGTCTCTTTTACACATCCAAGGTGTACAATCTCTCGTACACACAATGCATTACTTCATTAGTTCTTTGCAAATGATTTTTCATTATTGTCTTATCTTCTAACTCTAACCTATTTATCTACTTCGTACTAGGACACCTCATGTTACACTAACACACACGTCTTGATGTTCACGCTCAATTTCATGCTATCACATTCTATTTTACACTAATGCACTCACCACTAGCGTATTTTCTATCATGTTAGCACATCTAATATAACACTAACGTACTTCTTATGCAAGCACATTTATTTCTACACAAATTCTTTTATTTTCATCCTAGCGTAGGTAAGCCTATGTTAGCACACTTTGTGGGCTACGTTAGTGCAATAAATTCCTTATTTTAGTGTTACTTTTTCACTTTTAAATATATCTAAAAATAATAAATGCACATAATTACTTCATTGCTTGTGTACATACAATATTTTCATCATTAGGAGCCCGCTCAAAATCTCAAACTTGGTCTGCATGATGAACATGTGTTGGATATTGCACCATCTCTCCCACAATCTAAAGCTCCAAAATCTCTCAGGGGCATAAAAGGGTCTAATAAAAAAAATAAATAATAAAGTTTTCTATCCTCACACCCTTCTATTTAATCCCTTCTTCTAACCCTAATGTCTCTTCCTAAACCCTAATTTTGGCCTTTGCGCCCTCGTGACTCATTTTATACACCATTTCTTCTAATTTATCCTTGGCTATCTATCTCTCTATCAAGTGTATTTCCACCTCTTTGTTGCATCACCCACCCGCTCTAGGGGGGACTCCTTTAGTATTGTATTTAACTCGTTGGCTCATCCAAATGCTTCACTGGGGTAAATTAGGTAGTCGTTCACGCCTCTCTATCATCCAATTGTCTATTTACATTGGCTATCTCTCTCTCTCTCTCTATCAAGTGTATGTCCACCTCTTTGTTGCATCACTCACTCACTCAAGGGGGGACTCCTTTAGTATTGTATTTAACTCATTGGCTCATCCAAATGCTTCACTGGGGTAAATTAGGTAGTCGTTCACACCTCTCTATCATCCAATTGTCTATTTACATTGTCTACTATCTTTAAAATGGAATTAATTTGTAATAAAAATTTAAAGAGGGGAAAATGTAGATACCCTAAAATTTCATACTACCCTTTACACATTGTTATTTAAATAATTATTCCCCCACATCTCACTAGAATTTTTTTAATTAATTATATCATGCATAAAACATAAACTTACACTTCTTACCTAATTTAATTAGTAATTTAAATAAAATAAAAATTAACTATCCACTCATTTCCACTTCATTAGCTCACTCACTCAAGTTCTAGAACCTTACAAAAGAGGAAGCTAAATTACACATTCAATTGAAGAATTCAAGATCCAACTATTCAAATTAAATCCTCTTAAATTTTTATTCAAACTCATCTTTCAAGAGATGATTTGTGAAGGGACGGGCCTCTTATTTATATATGAAGGAGAGACCATGGATTAAGGATTAATATTTGATTGATTTGTAGGTGAATGAATGCATTTTCCTGATTTATCATGTTGATTTGGTCTGTGCAGTTTTTATTAAAAAGTAACATGAAATGCTCAGTAAAATAATATTTAATTGAATTTATTAAATAAGAAATATTTTGGGGTGGCTAGTTTATTATGTTCCTTTTGGCTTCAAATTACACTTTGGAATTATATTTCTCTTTTAATTTGACTAACATTATACACTTTCCTTAAGGGGTTTCCTCTCACAACCTTTATCTTATTTCTTGTTGTTCTAATATTATTGTTGACCCTCTTATTTTTTTCATTCCTTGGTTGTGTTTTATTTTTTTAATGCCTTTGATTGGGATTAATGACATTAATTTCTTTATATTCAACACATGTCCTCGAATATTTCCTATTCTTCTTGATGACACCTTTCTTCGTATTGATGTTAAATATTTTTTCATTTTCCATTGTGACATCTAGCACATATTCCTTCTAAAATAATATAATTCCTAGTAATGAGTTTGGAAAATTATCCAACATTCAATCAATTTCTTATGTCACCACAAAGTTCTATCGAATAAAATTTGTAAGAACTTGGTTTCTCTTAAATTTCTTTGACATGCTCATGTACAAGGAGATCACATATGTACTTGAAATATCTAATGAGTTTTTCTTCTCTTTGTTTATTAGTGTTGAAAAATCTTATTAATTTGATTGACATATTCACTATCTTGTAATGTGTCATCTTCAATAAATATTTTCCACTAAATTTCACTTTTACACTAATTCATCCTCGCCCTACTATACAACGGAAATGACACTAGAAATTTTTTCTGTAAAATCTCCACTACCAAAAAAATACAAATCTCATAATTATAAATATGTACCACAAACATAACACATAATAAAATGAGAAATAACTCTATTGCATAATTGCAGTATAGTGTGAAGCCCAGTATAGGGAGGTCCTCTAACATCAATGCCCTTTAACTTGAAATTCAACTAGTTATTGGTAAGATGAATAAATATTTCTGAATACATAAGTGTTGACCCTAATGATTCATAATGAAATATAGCTACTTCATACATTAACAAATTTGGCAATACAATAATTTAAAATATAACTAAGTTATCAAACATTTATATTAAGATACATGTTTGATAATACTGAGAATACTAATATGATCTACTAAAATTGTCTTATGATATTTCATCAATGTAGCCTTGACATTTAAAAGAGGATATTTACACATTCAAGACTTGAGAAGATAAAATCTCAATTTTTGTATTAAAACCGATGTTTTGATAACTTATAATTTGTGGTAAGTTAAGGCATTTTGATGAGAAGATTGGTCTTGTTGATGTGGATTGTATGCCAAATTTTGATGAAAATATTTTCTAAAAGTTGGGTTTTGACTTTATATTTAATGGTGGGCATTTTAATTTGAATTCTAAGCCATAAGATACAATATCAAGTAGAATTTTTCTTGCATGATAACGACTCTTCAAACAAATACGGGGTCAGTGAAGAAGATAAAATATGATGTTATACCTAGAATTATCAATTGAGGATGTTGGGGTAATTCAGTAATAATACACAAAGAGGGACATTGTCTCATTGAATTTCCACCCTTTAAGCATGAATCAATTGCATGTATGGGTTTTTAATGCCATCAACACTTATATATCCCCGCAACTCTAGGTGTGTTCATATGGATTTAAATTTTGGATTATAAACCTATCAAAGAAAAATAGTCAAGCACCTTTGATCAAGGTAATAAAATAAAGTGGATAAGTAATTGATTACATCCCCACATAGACTATGGTATCTCCCCTGTATCTCATAGTATATATGAAACCTAAAAAATAAAAAAGGATCCTTAATATCAATGTTTTGTAGAGGGTATAAATGATATATCATATCACCCATATTTATATGGTGGTTCATATTAAATCATAAATGGTGGGATCATATTCATCAAGATGAGTAAGAGGAATCCTTAATTAATGCGACTAATGATGTTGAAGAAATGACCATCACATAAAGTTCACTTAGGGTAGAGTGGTTGCAAATAATTACAAATGGGTTGAATGTATTGCTAATAATTATCTTATCTTCCAACTTTTTTAATGGTCATCTTCAAGGGAAGAAGGAAACAAGTTGCATCTAAGGAATACTTGAAAGGAGAAATTTAGTCAATATAAATTGTGATATATTAAACAAGCATATTTGTGTTGAATAATGTCTAGTGGGGCCCAAAGAATCAATTCTCTTTAAAGAAAAAAGTGTCAAGGTGTTATCCTGTGAAATTGACAAGGGAAATTTTACGGGTATCCATACCAAAATTTCCGTTCTGGCCCCCGAAAGAAGTCTGATAACATTAAAATGGGCTTAAACTCCATTTCAAAAATCAAGTTATTTCTGAACTTAGCCATTTTTTCAACTTCTTCCCTAGGCGTAGTTTTTTGCATGTCAACACTCTCAAAAATTGGCCTTTTTGAAATAAGGTGCAAGAATTCTCATGTCAACATCAAGGAATCTGCACCCACTCATAAAACCTAAGGCGCGGAAATGTATATGGGTTGATGGAGATGCCGACATGTGGCACACATCCCCTTATCTTATTATATCATTCATTTATGATTTATTATGCTTAGGAGGTCGGCCTCAGTATTGGCCATAGGTTAGAATGGTATATATAGGGGTTAGAAGGTTGTATTTAAGGATCATGTTGAGTATTGGAGTGTTATTGTGTGGTTTGGAGGTTACCCCCTCGAAGTGGTATTGGAGGTTGCCCCCTCGAAGTGGAAAGGCTATTATATGAGCATATTGTCATAATTTTGGTGTTCTTTCATGTTATTCTTCTGTATATGTTCTGATTTATACAAGTAATATCCTTACAAGTGGTATCAGAGCAGCGATTTCGGCCAAAATTAGGGCAAAAACCCTAATACCACTTGTAAGGATATTACTTGTATAAATCAGAGCATATACAGAAGAATAACATCAAATAACACCAAAATATAGATCAATGATGACAATATGATCATATAATAGCTTTGCCACTTCGAGGGGGTAACCTCCAAACCATACAATAACACTCCAATACTCAATATGATGATTAACTACAACCTTCTAACCCCTATATATACCATTCTAACCTATGGCCAATACTGAGGCCGACCTCCTAAGCATAATAAATCATAAATGAATGATATAATAATATAAGAGGATGTGTGCCACATGTTGGCATCTCCATCAACCCATATACATTATAATATTATATCCCAAGGTACATAGCATTGCCTCCCTCTTTGACATGTTTCGTCCCCGAAACATAAGAAGAAGCCATATAATGGGTGTGCTTTAAATTATTGCACACTTGTCACCATGCTCTATCATTCAATCACCATATTAAATCCTATCATGTGTAGTAGCTTCATCATCAACATCTTCTTCTTCTTCTTCTTCGTCTTCTTCTTCTTTTGTTGCCCATCTGTCCATGAAAACTTGTTCCAGTTCCTGCAAAGACCAATTAGAATTTTCCATTTCTAACTTAGAAAAGAAAATCTGTGCAGGGACACTAATCCAAAACTTGAATAATTGAATATCTGATGGTTTAGATAATTTATCCCTGAATTTGTTCCACCATTCTCTAGCATCAATCCTGCCATCTCTAAAAAAAGCTACCATCCCCATGATCCACAAAACTAGGGTTTTCAAAATTCTGAAAATATTGCTGCAGATGGATAAAAACACAAAGAACAAATCCCAACTGAAATTTCAAGAGCTTTCCGAAAATATAAATTGTGCTGAAAAATATCACAATTTGCTTCCTAAAAAGCGAATTTATGAAAAACCTTAAAACACCAATAACTTCTGTAAAACAGATCCAATGGAGCTGAATTTTTCAGATATTCTGCCTTAGAGTATTTCCAAATTATTCTGAAAAAATTGGAAAAAAATTCGATATACTCTTCAAGATATACTTGAAACAAAAAATTAGGGTTTTTGCCCTAATTTTGGCCGAAATTGCTGCTCTGATACCACTTGTAAGGATATTACTTGTATAAATCAGAACATATACAGCAGAATAATATGAGAGAACACCAAAATATAGATAAATGATGACAATATGCTCATATAATATCCTTGCCACTTCGAGGGGGCAACCTCCAATACCACTTCGAGGGGGTAACCTCCAAACCATACAATAACACTCCAATACTCAATATGATCCATAACTACAACCTTCTAACCCCTATATATACCATTCTAACCTATGGCCAATACTGAGGCCTACCTACTAAGCATAATAAATCATAAATGAATGATATAATAAGATAAGGGGATGTGTGCCACATGTCGGCATCTCAATCAACCCATATACATTTTAATATTATATCCCAAGGTACATAGCATTGCCTCCCTCTTTGACATGTTTCATCCCCGAAACATAAGAAGAATCCATATAATGAGTGTGCTTTAAATTATTGCACACTTTTCGCTAAGCTCGATCATCCAACCACCATATGAAATCCTATCCTGTGTAGTAGCTTCATCATCAAAATCTTCTTCTTCTTCTTCTTCTGATGTTGCTTCTGCTTCTGATTCTTCTTCTTCTACTTTTTTTTTTCTTTTTTTTTTGCTTCGTCTTCTTCTTCTTTTGTTGCACATATGTCCATGAAAACTTCTGATACCACTTGTAATGGTATTACTTGTATAAATCAGAACATATACAGAAGAATAACATGAAAGAACACCAAAATTATGACAATATGCTCATATAATAGCTTTGCCACTTCGAGGGGGCAACCTCCAATACCACTTCGAGGGGGTAACCTCCAAACCATACACTAACACTCCAATACTCAATATGATGATTAAATACAACCTTATAACCCCTATATATACCATTCTAACCTATGGCCAATACTGAGGCCGACCTCCTAAGCATAATAAATCATAAATGAATGATATAATAAGATAAGGGGATGTGTGCCACATGTCGGCATCTCCATCAACCCATATACATTATAATATATCCCAAGGTACATAGCAAAAAATCAAGTTATTTCTAAACTTAGCCATTTTTTCAACTTCTTCCCTAGGCGCAGTTTTTTGCATGTCAACACTCTCAAAAATTGGCCTTTTTGAAATAAGGTGCAAGAATTCTCATGTCAACATCAAGGAATCTGCGCCCACTCATAAAACCTAAGGCGCGGAAATTGTTATGTCGACATACCAAAATGTGTGCCCCTTAAAAAGCCCTTTGGCGCTAGAAATGTTGTGTCAACATCTTAAAACATGCGCTAAGTATTCTTTTTAGGTGCTGGGAACTCGTGTCAAAATCCCAAAAGTTACACTAAGGTGCACTTCTTCTCATGTCGACACTCCCAAAAGTGCGCCAAAGGTGGTTGGTGAGGTAATAAATGTGAATTTTTCTATAAATATGCACTCGACACCTATCATTCTCACGAATTAAAAATTGTGAAAAGTGTTTTCTCTGCGCCTATCAGCCATCCTTGTTACCCCCGTGTGCCATTTTTCAAGCTTGTGGATCCCATGTCATCCTTTGTCTTTTATAAATCCGGGTAAGTGGCTCCTCTCCTTGTTGTTTTTGTTTTTGTTGTGTTAGGTATTAGGGTTGGTGTAGAAAAGATAAAATCTAAAGAAACACACCTAATAAATTATCAAACCAGCTGAAAGCCATTTATCTCTCCTTCTAGATCTACAAATCTAGAAGACCCCTACCTCTGAAGAAATCCAAAAAACCCATCTTTTCCTGAGGCCTGTAAAACCCTCTCTTTACCATCTAAGATATCCAAAAGAGAGAAAAATAGAGATCAAGAAAAGTAAGCCATACTGTTAAAATTCATGGTGCACTGTCCTTCCTTATAACATCTTCCAAAATTGTGCCCTGGTGCACTTTCCACTCTTGCAACATAGCCTTAACCCACACCCAGTTTAAATAACACTTAGCATCTTTGGTGGGGTGCAGGTGCAACTTTCACAATTCCAACATAAGATGTTGCGTGCTTCAAAACTGCGCCATGCGCTTTTTCCCTTGGTGCATTGATTTTTCTTGCAACATATTTCAAAGTTGCGCCTTGGTGCACTCTAAGCCCATGCAACACTAACTTTTTCAGTGCCCAGCCAAAGCAATTTTTTCCCAAGGCACAGGTGTAACCTCCTTAACACCAACATAAGATGTCGTATGCTACAAATACGCGCCCTGCGCTTTACCCTTTGGCACTACCTTTTATCATGCAACACCTCTCAAAAGTGTGCCCTTTCTAAAAACATGGCGCAATTTTTTTCATATCGACATCTTCCTAAGTGGGCCCAACATTTTTAAGCCTCTACAGCATGTTGTGAACCTACGCCTTGCGCTCTAAGCCTTATAATTGCTAGTTCTTCATTCTGTAAGCTTTCATTATGAATAATGTGACAGTTGACATGGCTCTTCTATGTTGGACCTCATTGATTCTTCTTGCAGAACAACAACACCCATCCTTCAGCTCACACATGTCTTCATCAAGCAAGACACCAAGTTTGAGCAAAGAGATGATGAGGAGTAGTTTCTCCTCTTGTGTATGCTTTGATCATTTTTGTAAAATTTTTAAAAATCTTGTTGGCATTTACGATGAAATCATCCATGTTGCACCATGGGATGTTGCCATCCAAAAAATTGCCCAAAGTCATTTTTTGACTTTTTAGATATTTTGTAAATATCTTGTAAGATATTTTGTAAATAGTGGTTGGTTTGCTTTTGTCTTCTTTCTTCTTCTCCTTCTATAAATATTGGAATACTTATTATTTTCCAAAGGGACATTTTTTGTATGAAAGGAGAAGTGAGGAGAGAAAGAATTTGTGCTTTCTTGTAACAGAAGAAATGATAATACACGTATTTAGACTTTGTGCTTCATATGTGTGTTATTTGCATCAAATCTTTCTTAAGTTAGATCTATGTTTTTATTCTGTTGGATTCATTCCTACTATTGTCATTTGTTCATCAGGTATTGCTTTATTTGTTTATGCAAGTAAGTTTGGCTCTGTTTACTACCAGCCCAAAGCATAAACCTTCTGACTTTTCTGTCTAGGAATTCATTTCTTTTGTTCCTTCAGATCTATCCTTCCTCCATTCTTTCTCTCCTACTTTTCTATTCGTTGTTGGAACTACCTCTACTGGGATGAGATCCCAAACACCCTGAAGTTAGAATAGTGTAGATTTGTATAGATTCCTACTTGATAGATTAGGAATAAACCAATTTCACTTTGTTGTCTCAAAGAGGGGCTATGCCTTGCACAATGTTGGCTTGTTTCCTCACGACCTGCCTAACCAACAGTTTTTCAGACCAATAGTTTTTGGTGACTCCGCTAGGGATCAAACTAAGGAAACATCTAAAAAACTGTAAAAATCACTACTAGATTGTGAATTTTAACTTTGTTAAAAATAAAAAAAATTGCATAAGTGATCAAAACTGAAAATTTCCTTATATAAATCCATAGATCTGGACCATATAGGAGCTTTTAGTTCACTGAGTTTTTACAAAAACTTGTATATTTTAGTAGATCTGAGATTCTGACATTTCATGATATTTTCAAAACCTTGCAAAATTTAGGTCAAAGATCTAAAAATCAGCCTACTAAATTAACCCACTTTTTATCCTTATTAATCTTTGTCAGAAAACCGCAATCAGTTGTTATTAAGAGGGTAAAATTTAAATATTGAAAAAAGTACATGCTGCTGATTTTTTCCAGAAAAATCAGAAAATTAGCAAGCATAAACAAAAATATTGTTGTAAATCTGCTGCTGATTGTTTCATATCTGAATGGGTACGCTGGCGGATGAACCATTTATTTGCAACAGAAGAGCCCGTGGGGAAGTTGATCCAATTTTTGATCTAATTCGAAGGCACAATTTCAGTATCACTCCAACGTGATTCGCATCTCTAAACTAAACGGATCGATCAGAAAGAAGTGCCTCACCTCCACAAAAGAGCGAGATTTCACAAGGTGCCTCAACATCAACTTGTAGTGCTCTTTTGCTAAGTGGAACCACACTCCCTGCTCGTGTTATTTTTCCCACTTTTCAAATGGTAGTTGATCTACCTGTACTATGGGGAAATGCCATGGGTCCTCTAGCACTACCGCATCCAATCCACCCCCTCCCCAGTGGAAATCACAAGAATTTCCCAAAATTTGATGGGAGCGGAAATCAAAGCATAGACACACATATATCTACGTTTATTATGTCATGCAACATTCTGGATGTGATTCATGAGGAATTATCGGTACGTCTCTTTCTGGAGACCTTGTAAGGGCCTGCATCAAAATGGTTCCAGTATTTACCAACTGGATCCATCACCAGTTGGGCCACATTGTGGACTACATTTGAAGATAGATACAAACCTTCAGAAGATGCATTCGCATCATTGTCACAAATCACTCACATGAAGAAGGAGACCAATGAAACCATGCACAATTTTATCATCCGGTTCAATTCACTAATCAACCATGTGCCACTTGCTATGATGCCAACATTAGATAATCAAAAGTGTTTCTTCTTGAATTCCATGAGATTGAAAGTAAGTTTCTTACTTTTACAAAATAAATACCCATTTAGTATTTGCCTAGGCTATGGCCATTCGAATAGAAGATAACCTTCTTATATCTGGTGAGTTAAGATGAGAGCCATCAAAATCAAAGGTTTCCACTTCTTCTCAAGCTACCTCATCAAATCTAGCATTCCAAAAGATGGCAAATGACTTGCTCTCGTTAAAGAAGCAATTGGCTCAAACATCGTCTACTACTCCGTACCAGGATATCCCACTGAGGAACTTCGCTCCCAAAAATTCCCCCCAAAGGCCACGTTTACTTGTTACTTCTCCAAGATTAGAAATTGAAGCCCCTTCAGTTAATGCTTTGGTTAAAATCAAAGAAGATGATCCAAATTACGAAGAACCTTCATCGCAAGGAAAAGATGATCAAGATGTCGGTGAACTGACTGGTGACTCTACTATTGGGTATATGGAATTTGAAGATGGGGAATCTGATGAAGAAGAGGGTATCCAATGGTATGCAAGTGGACAATCATACGTGGTTTTCACTCACTCGCAAGGAAAAGAAGCAAAGGTTGCTGCTGAAAAACAAAAGGAAAAGGCTATGGCAACTCCTCCTCCAACGATCACAAAAAGAGGTAATCCCCTTCCTACTCAACCTCCTATTAAACCTGTTGTAAAGAAATATTTTCCTCTTGTTTCTCCTCCAATTCAGCCTTCCTCCACTCCCATAAAGACCAGTAATCCTCCTCTATAAATGTTAAATGAAGGACTCATTCCTTCATTAGCGCAATCCTTGTCCACATTTGATATAATTGATCATGCCAAAAAGACCAAGATCCAGATGTCTGAAGTTGAGTACCTTCAGTCCAACCCATAGCAGCTTATAAGATTAACTAAGTATATCCAAATTTAATTTGTCTTCCTTCCTCATATTTTCCCAAAAGGAATTCTTCCCACTCATCCTACGTATCATATAACATTGCCTCGACTTCTGCGTCGGGGAAAATTGAACCTTTTTACCTATCTCTCCTGATCAATGGTCATAAACTAAGCAACTGTATAATTGATTATGGAGCTTCTGATAATGTCATGCCGGAAAAGGTCACCCATGCTTTGGGCCTCACACTTACTAAACCTTTTAGAAAATGCTACTCAATGGAAACCAAGCAGGTACCATTGATTGGTTAGATCAAGGATGCGCAGTTTGCATTCATGGAATTTCCTGAGAAAAGGGTAAAAATGACTATTCTTGTAGCTAACATTCTAGTAGCATATGGGATATTGCTAGGGAGGATCTTTAGTAAAGAAGTTGATGGGGAAATTCATATGGACTGGTCCAAAGCCAAGATTCCTATCAAAGGGGTGATGTAGACATTAGAACCAGAATCACAAAAGAAATATCTAGTTACCAACTCTGATGACCCTAAGGCTCAGATTCTTTTCGAATCATCAGGGATGGGAAATTATTTCTTGTCCACTGACTCAGATAGAATGGATGTTCTTATCGAAAAGGAGGATCTCAACAAAGTGTGTACATTGCAGTTTGATGGCAGTTGCGCAACAAGTGGATGCGGTGCTGGGGCTGTTCTAATATCTCTGAAAGAGGAGATTTTCCCTTTTTCTTTTAAGTTGCAGTTCTTCAATACGAATAATACTGTCGAGTTTGAATCCTTGTTACTTGGCATGCAAGATGCGAAAGATAAGGGAATCAATAACCTGAGGGTGCAAGGTGATGTTGAGCTAATTGTCAATTAGGTAAAAGGGATATATCAAGTAAAAAATGACCGACTCAGACACTACCGCAATGCGGTATGGGATATCATCAAATATTTTGACGCTTTCTCAATCAAAGCAATTCTACAAGCTCAAAATGACATGGCTGATTCATTTGCCATCTCAGCCTCTTCATGCTCCCTCACCCAGGGTTAAAAGCAAATACATATACCATTGAGGTGGTTTTTTTCCCAAGTGTACCAGATAATTCACAGCACTGGCAAGTGTTAATTGATGACAACCAACTTATCACCTTTTTGGAGAAAACTGACAATTTTAAAGAACTTCATTTCGATGGATCAAATTCTATTTGTCATGAGTCTCTCACCGGTCAAGCACATGAATCTGAAAAAAAATCAGTGATACAAATCAAAGGAAATAAGATTCCTAAAGGTTTGGTTTCCTTAGAATGATTATTTGATAATCATGACCATTTTGTCAAGAAAAAATGACAGGATTATCCTTCCTCTTCTCCGGAAACTGAATCCGCCAATTTGGGTACTGTGGAACATCCTCATTTTGTGAATATCAGGAAGTGTTGTATGCCCGAGGAAAAGTGAAAATTCATTAAGTTTCTGAAAAAGTACATGGATGTGTTAGCATGGTCTTATGCTGATCTAAAATCTTTCAAGCCAAAGGACATTCGGCATAACATTCCGCTCAAGGATGACATCAAGCCTTTCCATCAAAAGTAAAGGCATTACAACCCCAAAATCTCAGGTACCATCCAAGCTGAAATTCAGAAAATGCTAGATGCAAGAATTATTTTTCCAATTCATCACAGTACTTGGGTTGCAAATATTGTGCCTATGCAAAAGAAGAATGGAGAGATACGCATATGTGTGGAATTTCGCAACTTGAACCAGTCATCCTTAAAGGATAACTATCCACTGCTGATAATAGATCAAGTGCTACAATTAGTAACTAGATCAAAAATTTTGTCTATGCTTGATGGTTTTTTAGGTTATAATCAAATTCAAGTCACACCTGAAGATCAGTTCAAAACAACGTTCACCAATCCTTAGGGTACCTTCACCTATAACAGAATGTCATTCGGGTTGATCAACGTTGGTGCCACCTTTCAAAAAATAATGGACTTTTCATTCAAAGGTATGATGGGAAAAGTCATCGTATTTTACCTAGATGACCTGACCGTGTTCTCTAAAAGATGAAGTGATCACTGTGATCATTTGGAACGAGTCTTGATCAGATGCCGAGAGCATGGGATTTCACTAAATCCTAAGAAGTTAGGTTTTGGGGTCACCGAAGGAAATTTTCTAGGACATGTCATTAGCAGGGAATGAATTAAGATAGATGTCGAAAGAGTCAAGGCTATTCAGAGCCTTACTTTACCTACAAGTAAGACCGGTGTTCACTCTTTCTTCAGAAAGGTAAATTTTCTTAGACGCTTTATTCCTGATTTTGCTGAGAAGACTCGTCATATATCTAATATGATGAAAGGGTCTCAAAAATTCTGATGGAGTGAGGAAGGCAAGACATCATTCGAAGACATAAAAACCTCCGTTTCTCACGCTCCTATCCTGGTGTGTCCTAACTTCAGCAAAGACTTCATCATGTACAGTTATGCGTCTACGCATACTATATCAGCTATCTTGATGCAAAAGAACTCTGAGGACATTGAATCCCTAATTGCTTTCATGAGCTCTCCTCTTAAGCCTCATGAACTAAATATGTGGCAATTAGAAAAGCATGCCTTTGTCATTGCAAAAGTAGTCAAAATTTTCCGCTACTATATTCTAAATTCTCAGACAGTGGTGTTGGTTCCTGACATGGTTGTTAAGTCTATCCTAACTCAACAGGAGTTAGGGAGATCACAAGGGAATTGAATCACAAAGGTCCAAGAATACAATCTAGACATCAGACCAACCAAGTTGGTAAGAGGTAAAGGCCTATGTCAGCTAATGGCCGAAAACAAAAACTCAGGGGTACCTGAAGAAAGAGCTGATCACATTGATGGAAAAAAAATGAACTAGAGAAAGCAAATTATTTTCCCATGGTTCTGTTTGTCACAACCAATGACGAATGGTATTTTGATATCACATTCTTTCTCACCTATGGTGACTTCCCAACTCACCTAACCACGAAGGAAAAGTGAACAGTGAAGCTCAGAGCTGCAAGATATGTCATATGGGATGATGGATTGTACAAACGTGGAATTGACGGCATTTTTCTAAGATGCGTTAACAAGCCGCAGCAGGTAAACTTATTGGAGAATTTTCACAACTCATCTTATGGTGGTCACTTCTCCTCATCTGTGACAACACATAAGATCATTCGGGCTAGGTACTACTAGCCGATGCTATTCCAAGATACATCCACCTCGGTAACGAAATGTGAACTTTGCCAACAGTTCGTTGGAAAACCAAAACTGGTTGCATTTCCCCTCATGCTAGACATTATTGATGAACCATTCAGGAAATGGGGAATTGATTTCATTGGAGTGCTCAATCCTTAATCAAGTGCTGGACATAGTTACATCCTAACATTAATGGATTACTTCACAAACTGGGTGCAGGCCATACCTGTCAAGCATGCCACTTCTGAAGTCGTTTGCAACTTCATCAAAGAGAATATTATTGTGATATTTGGCATTCCACACAGCATCGTTGTTGACAACGCTTCTAACTTCTCTTCACAGGAAGTAATTTTTTTTTGTTATGAATACAGAATAACTTGGCTCATGCTTCTGATTATTATCCTCAAGGAAATGGTTAGGCAGGATCCAGCAACAAGAACCTGGTGACTATCATATGGAAGCTGGTTGATGAAAACTAGTGGTCCTGGCACAAATCATTGTATGATGCATTTTGGATGGATTGTATCACTCTAAAGAGGTCTCTCGACATGTCACATTTCCAGGTGTTATATGGGATCGATGCTAAAATCCCTATCTCCACAGAACTTCTTGCTATGCGCTTAGCTCGAGCAATTGAAGATGAAATTTTTTAGAATTCTCTTGAAAAGATGATTATGTACCTGATGGAACTTGAAGAAAAGAAAGTGAAAGTGGTCGACAGGATCACTGAACATCATAATCAAGTTAAGATACTATTCGAAAAGAAACCTAAGTAGAGAGTTTTCCAAGTGGGAGATCTCATTCTTCTATGGGACAAATGAAGAGAACCAAAAGGTATACACGGGAAGTTTGACTCTCTTTGGAGAGGGCTATACAAAATCAAGTAGCTCAATGGAGAGAATAGTTTCTATCTCTCATATCTGGATGGAACCAAGCTCTTGCTTCCCTATAGTAGGTAGCACCTGAAGATCTTAAGGAAGTAGAGCTTGCTCTCTTCTTTGTACAGTTTGCTTTCGTTGTGTGTTTGCTTTCTATTGTTGTGTGTTCCCTTTATTTTTCCTTTTTCTCGCCCTCTAGTAACCCTTGTTTTTGACTCTTTGTAACCCAATGGATAGGCACACGAAAATATGGGATTCTCTACTCTTAAGTTCCACTTAAATATAGTCCCCAGAAAGAGCCAGCAGTTATCCTACGAAATTGACAAAGGCAATTTTACAAGTAACCATAACAAATTTTCCATTCTGGCCCCTGAAAGAAGTCTGATAACGTTAAAATGGCCTAAAAATCCCTTTCGAAAATCAAGTTATTTCTGAACTTAGCCATTTTCTCAGCTTCTTCCCTAGGCATAGTTTTTTGCATTTCAACACTCTCAAAAATGCACCTTTTTGAAATAAGGTGCAAGAATTCTCATGTTGACATCAACGAATATGTGCCCACTCATAAAACCTAAGGCACAGAAATTTTTATGTCAACATACCAAAATGTGGGCCCCTTAAAAATCCCTTTGGCACTGGAAATGTTGTGTCAACATCTTAAAACATACGCTAAGTATTCTTCTTAGGCATTGGGAACTCATGTCAACATCCCAAAATTTGCGCTAAGGCACACTTCTTCTCATGTTGACACTCCCAAAAGTGTGCCACAGGTTGTTGGTGAGGTAATAAATGCAAATTTTTCTATAAATATGCACCTGACGCCTGTCATTTTCACGAATTGAAAATTGTGAAAAGTTTTTTCTCTATTCCTGTCAACCATCCTTGTCACCCCTGCATGCCATTTTTCAATCTTGTGGATCCCACGTCGTCCTTTATTTTTTATAAATTTGGGTATGTGGTTCCTCTCCTTGTTGTTGTTTTTGTTTTTGTTGTGTTAGGTATTAGGGTTGGTGTAGAAAAGATAAAATCTAAATAAACACACCTAATAAATTATCAAACTAACTGAAATCCATTTTATCTCTCCTTCCAAATCTATAAATCTGGAAGACCCCTGCCTCTAAAGAAATCCAAAAAACCCATCTTTTCCTAAGGCCTGCAAAACCCTCTCTTTACCATCTGAGATATCCGAAAGAGAGAGAAAGAGAGATCAAGAAAAGTAAGACAAACTATTAAAAATCATGGCACACTATCCTTCCTTGTAACATCTTCCAAAATTGTGCCTTGGCGCACTTTCCGCTCTTGCAACATAGCCTTAACCCACACCCAGTTGAAATAACACTTAGTAGCTTTGGTGGGGCGCAGGCGTAACTTTCACAACGCCAACATAAGATGTTGTGTGCTTCAAAACCTTGCCATCCACTTTTTCCCTTGACGCATTGATTTTTCTTGCAACATATTTCAAATTTGTACCTTGGTGCACTCTAAGCCCATGCAACACTAACTTTTTCAGTGCCCAGCCAAAGTAATTTTTTTCCCAAGGCACAGGTGCAACCTCCTTAACACCAACATAAGATGTCGTATGCTGAAAATCGGCACCCTAAGCTTTACCCTTTAGCATTGCCTTTTTCATGCAACACCTCTCAAAAGTGTGCCCTTTCTAAAAACATGGCGCAAATTTTCTCTTGTCAACATTAGGCGTAACTTTTTTCATGTCGACATCTTCCTAACTACGCCCAACATTTTTAAGCCTCTGCAACATGCTGTGAACCTGTGCCTTGTGCCCTAAGCCTTATAATTGCTAGTTCTTCATTATGTAAGCTTTCATTATGAATAACATGACGGTTGACATGGCTCTTCTATGTTGGACCTCCTTGATTCTTCTTGCAGAACAACAACATCCATCCTTCAGCTCACACATGTCTTCATCAAGCAAGACACCAAGTTTGAGAAAAGAGATGATGAGGAGTAGTTTCTCCTCTTGTGTATGCTTTGATATTTTTGTAAAATATTTAAAAAGCTTGTTGGAATTTACGATGACATCATCCATGTTGCACCACGGGATGTTGCCATCCAAAAACTTGCTCAAAGTCAACTTTTGACTTTTTAGATATTTTGTAAATATCTTGTAAGATATTTTGTAAATAGTGGTTGGTTTGCTTTTGTCTTCTTTCTTCTTCTCCTTCTATAAATACTGGAATATTTATTGTATTCCAGAGGGACATTTTTTTTATGAAAGGAGAAGTGAGGAGAGAAATACTTTGTGCTCTCTTGTAACAGAAGAAATATTAATACACGTATTCAGACTGTGTGCTCCATTTGTGTGTTATTTGCATCAGATCTTTCTTAAGTTAGATCTATGTTTTTTATTTTTTTGGATTCATTCCTACTATTGTCATTTGTTCATCAGTATTGCTTTATTTGTTTATGCAAGTAAGTTTGGCTCTGTTTACTACCAGCCCAAAGCATAAACCTTATGACCTTTCTATCTTGGAATTCATTTCTTTTGTTCCTTCAGATCCATCATTCCTCTGTTCCTTCTCTCCTACCTTTCTATTCATTTTTGGAACTACCTCTACTGGGATGAGATCCCAAACCCCTAAAATTTAGAATTGTGTAGATTTGCACATATTCCTTCTTGATAGATTATCAATAAACCAGTTTCGTTTTGTTGTCTCAAAGAGGGGCTATGCCCCACACACTATTGGCCTGTTTCCCCATGACCTAGCTAACCGACAATTTTTCAGACCAACACAAGTAGATTTCGAAATTTAAAGTAGAGGTATTATGGAAGGAACCATGCCTCATCTTATTTTTGTTTTAGGAAGTACCCTACAGCTATTCTATATGGTCATAGAAAACAATAGTTCCCTAAAAAATGGAACATTGGAAGAATAAATTTAAGAAAAGGCCCCTGAAAAATTATATAAAATCCTAGATAATCTTGATCCAAAAAGTTAATTTCTTTGTAAAATTGAGCCAATGAATTCCCCCCCGCAAACAAAGATTGCTTGGCAAAGTTATGTTTAGTTCTTAAAAAAGGTAATTTCTTAGTGAATTTGTGACTAGTGCTATAAAAATAATTTTTTTGCATTGGGAATCAATATTACCATTAAAAAAATAAATTAGAGTTAACATGATAAATACAAATTATTTTCATTGGTGAATAAATTTTAACAGTAAAAAATAAAAATAAAAAATTATTGTTGAATAAATGTTAGTATTTAAAATTAAAGTATATTTCATTTCACAAATAGATATTTTTTGATAATAAGAAAAATAAGGTTTTTGAGAGGGCCCCTTACCCTTTTATGCAGTAACACCGAACATAAACATGTGAAACTAGAGCTAAGAAAAAAACTAGAAGCATTCTAAGGTTCACAATCAAACACCCATACATAAACCCACTTCCTCAACAACTAGCCAAACACTAGCAAATGGTCCATAGACTAGAAAAAAGCTAAAACTAAACAAATACAACAACTTTAAACATATTACTGATGAGAAGAAATATTATTGAGACTCTCTTGACCTCTCACTCATTACTAAATTATTCAAGTTTCTTCTCCATGTAACTTCCTCTCGGATCTTCTCCTTACCGACATTCTTTATTTTTTGGTCTCTTGTTCTAATACTTGGACCCTCTGGGTTGGATATTTCCTTCCTCTTCCTCACCTCTTCTTGATACTTGAATCATAATTATTTTATAGTTTCCCTACAAAATGAAACTACCAGATTCAAATTCTCCTTGACATGTCTCACCTCCTTATCTAATTTTTCAAATTTCATATTGGCTTTAACAACCTCTTACTTAATTTGGAAAACCTCTTAAAATAAGCCCCAAATATCATCTTAACCAAGTTATTTTGATTTCTATTTTCCCCTATGCTCTTAAAGTTCATTGACATCCATTATGATTTTCTTGTTTTCTTTAAAAAAATATTTCATGACACTAAATTTTTTATAAGTAATTTTCTCCTGCTTGTTGATCCTCTCCAAAAGGTTTGTATCCATAATCATTTTATCCTCAATAACAATTATTTTTACCTTTTAAGGGGACCTATTATCGGTGCCACCATCTTATGAATTGGAAGACCATCATTCAATGGAGTTGTTCCATACGATTTTAGTCTATTCAATTCCCCCTTATAATATTTAGTTATATTCAGTGGCATAAAAACTTCTTAGGTACCTTTAGGTTGATAGGAAGTACCTCTAGGATACGTAATGGTAACACATTTAATCTTAGATTTCATAGATTTATCATTGGGAACATTGTTCAACATAATAGGTTTTCCATTCTTAGGAGAAACAAGGGAGGCATGACCTTGTTCAATAAATCCATTCTGGATAATCAAAAATCCTCCTTGAAAAATAACTAGAAATAGGGATTAGTGAATGGTTAGTTCCACCCCATTATTTTGAAACTCTTAAACATAATCCCCCAAATATATGAACAAGAAGAAAGGAATACTAATAGTCCTCTTATAAAGAAATTGGTTGAAAAAAGAGAAGTATGAGTATAATTTTTGGCATCTATTTTCCATGGTGACATATTTCATCAAAATGAAGACTTAGTTCATCACATAAGGTAGCCAGAGACAATCTCAAAATGCCATCCTCTATCTCAAGAATTTTTTCCTTCTCTTTACAAAATAAATTTATCTCTTCACCTTGGCCACACCTTATCTATATATTTTCATTCTAATAACACTAACTATAAATACTCTACCCTTCTAGGCATACGAAAATGTATAGAATAAATCTTACCTCTTCAACTTAATTGAATAAGCAAGACAATAAAACTTACCTAACCTCAAAATGGCGGGGTTTAGAGATACCTATGGATGTGGATAGATGATGTTGAAGATGCGCTCAATATAGGAAAAATATATAGATTCCTTTCTTGTGAGAATACTTGTAGATCACAAACACTAAATATGATAATTATTAATAAAATATGAGGAGGATTGCTTGGAAAAGGCTAGTCCCTAGAAATCAAAGGACTTCCTCAAAAGGACAGCAATCCATTGTTTACACAATCAAGTGATTCAAAAACAAGATGTGATATACGATAGATAATAAATGGTAAATGTTGCAGTAAGTTTCAAGTTTATTACAAACATATATAGCTAATAAACAATAATAAATATGAACTATGGCTCAAAATTAGAATCTAAATCTAAATCAAAATTCTCAAAAGAAGGAGAATAATCCTCTTCAATAAACTCAAGCTCTTCATCTTCAAAGTAATCTGAATTCTCATAATCAATGTATTCCTCTTTAAATAAATCTAAATACTCCTCTTCAGTGTTGTATTGGTGATCAGATTCAAAATTTGAATCCTCAGATTCATATTCGTTGTAGTATTCAGACTCATAGCTTAATGCCTCTAATTTAGCTTTGTATTGGTATTCAAACCATGCTAAATCAGCCCAGATACAAAAGACCTCAAAATAAGCTTCCCAAAATTTGTTTGTAGTGTCATGAATCCTTTGAGTGGATTTAAAAATGGTTTGTAACTTCTCTAAAGGGGCTGAGTGAATGGCACACAACTCAACATCATGCAGAATGTCATATTGTTCCTAGTGCAATAGATGAAAGATGATAGGTAAAGAGTTGATGCTCATTATTTCATGGCTTGGTCCACTTATTGCCATTTAATCAATCCATTCTTGATAAAATGTTAGTAGTAAAAGAGATGTAAAGGAAATTATTAGACAAAGTTTGATAAATCTGCAAGAAAAGAAAAATAGGTAGGAATTGTACGTGATTCTAGTAATCATTAGCGGTTACTAGTAAACAATAAAAGACTAATAAAACAAATTATTTAACTAATTGATTTAATATTGTGGTTTTTGAGAGGCTATTATGTGCTAATAAATGATTAAATAAAAAAAATTTAATGTAGAAAAAGAATTATAAAATGATATATGACCTTGATTGAGAATGATGTAAGGAATTGATGCAATTTGTAGTTGGGTGATGTACAAGCTCCAAAATTAATTCCAAGATGTTTGATTGATCGTAAGTAAGAGTGTTAGATGATAATATGTTCATGTTGATGTAGAATAATGTTGATAAAGTCCAATACAAAACTCAGGCTTGAGAACGTCAGCAGGTGATCCCGAAAGGAGACTATAAAATAGACTTAAATAATCGTTGTCCATTTACCAAATCGTCGGTGATTTTGGCCTTTTTAAGGTTTTTTTAGTAAATTGTTGGAAAAAATTTCTAATTTGAGATTTGTGTTCATATTTTCAAGGGATGGGTTTGTTGGAATTGTTTGAAAGTGTGAGGTTGGCTAGTGATGTATCAAAATTTGTTTAGGGAAATGATGAGTTAGGTTAGATGTTATATAATTTGGCTAAGTTTTTTTTTAAATAAGTATTATGTGATTATTTAGTGATTAATTAGGTGTACGAACATAATATTATATAGGATAATGTAAAATAATATGGGATAAATAACATGGAAAATAATGATGGTCCTAAATTAATTAATATATTTAATTAATTTAGAATACGGGGCATTAAATAACTAGTGGGAAGTGTGCGGTGTAAGATATGTTTAATTAATTGAGGAGGTGGATGTATAATATTGGTATGATTTGAAAAAAGATGAGGGAGTGTAGATTTCTGGTGTCTATGGAAAAATCCTTAGACAAACTAGGGTCACAACCTTTGATTTGCTATATGTATATAATTAGTCCCCCTATGTAAGATTTCCTAAATCATGGAATTCCTTCTGACACTCTCACAAGAATAAGGTTCATACCATACTCTACCACCCCCCATATTGTCAAAAAAATAATAAAATCTAAGACTTTTTCCTCTCTTATCGCCAGAATCGAAACAAGAAAAAAAATCCATTTTTGAGGCAAATAGACTTCATGAATATGTGTGAGAAGTCATTTAATTTCATAAACATCACTAGTGTCCATCCCAAATGGTGTTTTCCTCTCATTTCTCACACATGTACTATCTTTTATCATTATGATTTTAATCATGGAAAATATATCTAAGCCAATCATATAACAAAAAATAAGACCTGAGCTCTTTGTAGTATCGAAGCTTGACTTGACACCATTATTTGTTACCATAAGAAAGAAGATAATAAATAATATCATCACTTCCTACTTCCACATGAATGATTTATTTAATGGATTGGGGTAAATCATCCAAATTGAACTAATTTTGGAAATCATTAGAGGCCACCCTTAAATTTGTAAACTAGTGTGCACATTTATTCCCTTCCCTATAGATGTGGTTGATGGATACATCTTCAAAAATTTGTAAAATGTTGATAGCATCTTTAATCACATATTTGATTGTCCATGTTGAGACACTTAATTCACATACATAATATATAATATTAAGGGAGTCTCCCTCAATGAAAATAAATATAAATTTTAAATCCTTAGTGGTTTTAATTCCCCATATTTTTAATTCCCCATAGAGGCGCACAAGCCTTAGTATAGTGATTAAGTTAAAATCCAAGGGGTCATTCTTACAACATGCATACTTAGCAATCAATTCTCCCTAGTTCTCTCTAATAACTCCTCCCCTTATATTTACTAGATTTATTTTCAAGGCCCCATCAATTTCAACTTGAGCCTAGAGATGAGAAGTTTGAACTACTTAATAGATATTCTAATTTCTTCATTAAAAACCTTGGAAAATTTATCTCCTTCAACCCATTTGTTTCTCAACCAAAACCTCATCTATATTAGAAACAAATGGCTTATTCTTCTTTAATGAAGATCAATTTTCATTTATAGAAGACAAAATAGACAAGGAAACTCTTTCAACTATTTTCTTTCTACCCTTAAAGATTCTTGAATTCATTTCTCTCCATAACCCCCAAAAGAGATGCATAACTGAAAGCTTGCATAGTTTCTTCAAGAAAAAATATAGAAAGGGAGAGGACCATTATAGAAACAAATCACAAAATCAATTGGGAAACACCTAAGAAACCTTAAACCGAGAAATAATATCCAAACGAACCTTTTTGTAAAAGGACAGCCAAGAAAAAGTGGTCAATTTCCTCCAATGCTTTGTAAAAGGAGCACCTATTTGGCCAATTAAAATAGTGCTTTATTAAATTTTCTATTAAAAGGATTATATTTTTAATGGATGACCAAAAGAACATAATGACTTTAGGAGAGATCTCCTATAAATAATTCCAATGAAAAAAATTCAATATATGTTAGAAAGGATAAAATACGTTGATTTCGCACTATATGAGCCATCTAATTTTTTTGTTTATATTTAAGCTGAAAACGTGTCCCAAATTTGATTACCTATATTAGATCGAGCTTAGCCAATTTTAAAAGAAGCAATGTCACCAACATATAATATTTTTTTGGGCACTCACGAGTACAATGGGATTTAATTCATTTACAATCCTTGCACCCAATCATCTTCCCCCTCTTTGTCAGCATAACCACTGAAAAATGGTACTGTCAAATTTATCATTTATGACATAGTACATCACTCGATTCTTGCAATTTTCTGTAATTTAGCAACACCTACTACGTGTTTCTCTAATTTTAATGTAACACCTCATTTATTATCCCAAAACTGAAGCTTTTTATTTTCTTACCATAAGTCAGTTAACAGAGTATGCAATAAAGTTAACTCAATAAAAACCAGTTAACTATTATTAAAAACTATTTATTAAGTTAATTTTGATCTATCGTATAACTCTTTTTTGTATAAACCTTTTGTGGATGAGAAGGGTGCATCCATATCTCCCTTTGATCCACACTATACGAGCAATCATGCAATCTTTAGTATGTTCAGGTTTACCTTTTTATTAGGTTGAGAAGACTATGATTTCATCCTTAAATGCCTACCACCAAAGTCAATTTTCTTAACTTTGAACTTTGGTATTTGACATATATAAAGTAAGGATATAGTGAAAAAATGATGTAATCAGCTACTTGCATTACTTTGGCCAAAATTTTCAGTTGTGCATAAACAACTTATCCTGAGACCGTACATAAGTCTTAGGGACATGGTCTTCTACCAAAAAACAAATAGCTGGACACATGTATCTGGATATTTCTATTTAAGGAGGTGAACATGTTAATAAGGTGGGGTGTTATTTACAATATCATCTCCATAAACAAAAATAACAACAAACCACTTAGGGTATTTATAGAAGGAGAGAGCGTGTAATGGGTTACCACCATTATGTCCTTTTTCCCTAATCCGTAACTACTCCTAGTTAGCACTATGTCTAGATGTGTGTATGATGTCATCAGACAATATCCAATCTATGTCCTAATTAAATTTATTTATCCTTAATCAAATTTCATCATGAGGAAAGTCATACGGGACTTAAGTTATTCCATTATTTATCTAAGTTATAGCCAAGAGGTATTTTCGTAATACTCCTCTAAGTTATTCATTATGTTCCAAGGGGATCATAATAACTTATTCGAGTTATGGACTAACTATTAGTTTCCCTTTAGTGAAGTCACCTTGTTTTTATTATAGGTTTCCCATATCAAAGGTTGGTTTTGTTCATTAAATGTTGGTCTATTTAATAAAGGAGATATTTCCATTTTATTGTGATGGTTGACTTATTATTTCATGAAGAATAATGATTAATACTAATTAATTTAAGTTAACCATGCTCCTTTTTATTCTCAGATAGGTGTTCATTAATCAAAATTACTATCAACATACCTTCATATTTTGAAGTATAGATTATATTATCATTCACAGCCATATACATTTTACTCCATAATTGATTAATGAGCATTACCATTATTCCCATAATAAACATTGTATCCCATAGCATACTTTCCATTTTTATTACTTAATTAATCATAATACTAGTTTAAATGAAGGATTAAGTTAATTAATTTTATAATAACACATCTAAAATTCATTGGTGCACTTAATTTATTAGATCAGCAACGGTTTATATAAAGACACAATCATCAAAAATAGGGACGTAAATAATATCTACTCTTATATACCATGCCCAATTAAATAGACCAATTATATTTTAATCAAAATAGAGAGGTTTTAAATAAACATATATTCACTCAAGGTTGTGAAACCAACTATCCTCATTATACAAGTAATAAAATTTGTATTAGGATTATACACTAGGGTCATGGCCCATCTTAAACAGCCAAGTTTAATTCATGAAAATAATTAATATAGAATAAAAACTTCTTAAGGTTATCCTTTTTTACATAATACTGTGAGGTCGTAATCAAATAAAATAGTATTAAATCAATCCAAATAATTCACTTCATAGCTTCTCCTATTTACATGTGCATCTGCTAGGAGAGAGAAATATACATGGGTCAGTTCAAGAGAACTAACATGAGTCAACTCACTCATATTCTATAT
Source organism: Taxus chinensis (assembly GCA_019776745.2). Classification (NCBI taxonomy): domain Eukaryota; kingdom Viridiplantae; phylum Streptophyta; class Pinopsida; order Cupressales; family Taxaceae; genus Taxus; species Taxus chinensis. The sequence continues at coordinate 81,748,452 of CM034150.1, read as the reverse complement.
CATAGCCATTATATAATGAGAATAAAAATAAATTTTTAACCCCATACTAGATCAAGTCTACCTGATAATTCAAACTAACCAAATTTAATCAATAATCAGAAAATTATCAACTTACCTCAAATCGTAATAGTTTTTTATAAATATTTAATTTTACTTGATATTCATAATCAATCGTATTTAATTAACAAATATTTAACTTTAGTTTATGACTTTCATAAAATCATAAAAATTCATCAAGAAATAATAAACTCATGCAGACTATTCATACTTTTTTTATAATATCATCAGTTGAGGATTCATTTTATTTAAAAAATCAATATTTAACAAGCCAGTTTTGCCTTTTTGTGACAACAATATTCCAACCATGTTAATAGTTTCATCCTTCAACAAAGAACAAATTTTATATTCAAGAACAACACCAAGTACAAAATTCATCTAACTACAAGAATGTATGAATGAAGCATTTGTATTATCCTATAAAGTGTTCGAATAGAAAATGGAGGACAAATAATAAAACACCTTCATTATCTCTCATTTATGCATTACCCAAATATTGGGAGAAAAATTCTCATAAAGAGGTAGTCAAAAAAAAAAATCTTGTATCATAAAATGCGGACACACTTCTATAAAAAAACTACAACATGTCGACCCATTATGGATATTTTGATCTATTACCAGAAAATGCATAATCTTGACTATTAAAAACACAATCCTAACATGCGAACTCATACATGTTCTATTCAAGGGAATACACAATCGCATATATCATAATATAGTCAAATATCATAAAATCATTCCACTCATATGATCTAGAGGATATTGTTCAGATGAAAATTCCCAAAACCTCTCGAGATTGCTACAATATAGAAGATCATTCTGAGAGCTTTATAATGGTATAAAAAATGCTAAAAATGGATCCTGTATGACAAAGTTTCCACTGGTCAAATTTTTGTCAAAGTTCAGACTCAGAAGGATCAACTAGACAATCAGGTGAAAGTGAAATAATGATTTTGTGACTCTGGTCTTTGATGCTTGATAAAGGCCAGGATAATCATCATGTTCACCAAACCAATAAAAATAATGCCACATGGTGGGTCCTCAGCACACCATGTGGCCTACCACCATTATTCCACATTAGATGAACTAAGGGCAAGTCATTAGACCAAGCTTGTCTAGAGAGATATCCAAATTTGGCGAGTTGATTCCATAACTCAGGCATCTCACACCGACTGACCGAGCTAACTCAGCAAGCCTGTATACATTGGGTGATTTGGGCTAAAGAATCAGTGAATAAAAATCAACGACGTGGCCTTAGCCACAAGTTACACTAAAGGCACTGAGTTATAATAAGCCCTCATATGTCCCCCTTTCTATGTATGTGACATTATCCCACCAGACACAACATCCCGAGATGCATGACAGATGATGTGGGAGCAGGCGGTGGTGTGGCAAGGTCAAAGCCGTGTGGTGATAACAGGGGTGGGAAAAAGCGTGGACTGGTCAACTGTTATCTCATTTTTGAGTTTACGCCAAAAATGAGATAACCCTAAGAAATTTTTGAGCTGGTTTTCTAAAAATTCACTTTTCAAAGAGATAATCGGGTTTTCGGGTTTCACAAGAAAAACAACATGTGTTTTGGATGCTTCATATCATGTGTTCCTCGAAACCCAAAACCTGCATAAAGTAAGGTGATTCGGGTTTTCGGACCTTCCAAGCATTGGAACATGCCTTTGTCAAAGCATGCTTCATGTCACGTGACTTCCGATCCCTGAAGCCTGATTTGTTCCTTTGTTTCAAGTTTGTGGGCCTGTTAAGCATCGGAACATGCCTTCATCAAAACATGCTTCATGTCACGTGTCTTCCGATCCCCGAAGCCTGATTTATTCCTTTGTTTTAGGTTTGCGGGCCTGTCAAGCATCGGAACATGCCTTTGTCAAAACATGCTTCATGTCGCATGTCTTCCGATCCCTGAAGCCCGATTTATTCCTTTGTTTCGGGTTTGCGGGCCTGTCAAGCATTGGAACATGCCTTCGTCAAAACATGTTTCATGTCGCATGTCTTCTAATCCCCGAAGCCTGATTTATTCCTTTGTTTTGGGTTTCTGGGACCATCAAGCATGATGCTTCATGTCGCTTGCTTCCCGCAACCCGAAACCCGAATTGCTCTGAGACCCTTTGTGTCGGGTTTCCAGAATATCCCAAGCATGCTGACATGGCATTAATGCCGAGTTTTTAGGTAGTTGACATATGTCAACTAAAGTGTATTAAATGTGAATTTTCTTATATATATTTGGATTTCCACGTCATTTTTACTAGACGTACTTTTTACCTCGTGGATTTTCGTACACATGCATCTTCGACCCAGAAACCCGACTCACCTCTGTGCCTGATTGCATTTCTCATTTTTGATCATTTCTTGTTCAAAATTGAAGGTATTTTTCTTCATTCTTTGTTTATGGTTTTTGTGGAATAATTGTGTAAAGAATTCTTCCAGGCTTCTGTCTTTTTCTTATCAGGGTTGTTGGGGTTTTATGTTTTCCTTTTTGGGTGTTGCTTTCTAAATCAGGTGTGCGTTTTAGGGTTCCCCCTTTGGAAGGCTCACTTTGTTCTATTCCCCATAATGTCATTGTAGTTAAAAATATGTTTTGGATATCAGATGGTGAAGGAATACCCGCATGTTTCAACCTCAACAATTAACCTGATTCCCTCTTTTCGGGTTTTGCAGGGTGCTTTGCAGTGTTCAGAACCCGCAGTGTGTCAGAAATTTTAAAGTGTTGGACATTTCTAACTCTCTGACATCTCCAGTGTGTCAAGTTTTCTGAACTTTCTGACCTCCTTCCAGTGTGTCGGGTTTTCTGAACTTTCTGGCCTCATTCCAGTGTGTCGGGTTTTCCGAACTTTCTGGCATCCTCCCAGTGTGTCGGGTTTTCTGAAGTGTTCAACACCTTCTGATCTCCGAAACTCTCCTCCTTTTAAATTCCTTATGTCGGACCCTGGTTCATCACAAGATAAGACTGAAAAATCAGGGATGATGAAGCCCCGATTTACGAAGGTTTGATTCTCCCTCCTACATTGATTGTAACTACGACATCCGGCATATGGAACTCGGAAACATACCCATGGACGATTTTTGCCATAGCGTAGAAGACGTCCTCCCAGACTTGATTTACGAAATGAATAGTTGGTAGTGGTCTATCTCTTGAAGAAGGTTTCCCTATGATCCACTCAGTGCCCCGAGTTTACATCTTAGCCTGAAATTCAGACACTATGACTCTGCTTCACGTTCTGTGACATACCAGAAGGTACTAGTTGTAATCAAGTTGAATGGAGTGTTACTTCGATGACCTCCTCAAGATACCTAATTTTGATGGAATATGGGGATGAAGATCATTATGTTTTCCCAAAAAGCTTGGGATAATGATCAGGAGGATTACATCAAGCACGTGAATAAGAAGTTCCTCCGTTACAGCCATACCGATTGTTTCTAGGTTCCCAAGACTTGTTCCTAGAAGTGATTTCATTGAAGAAATCAATGATATCATTACTCTGTTGAGTTGGGTTTTTGGTTTCCCCAAATCAAATGTTTTCCAAGGATGGATTTACCAGTTCATGATCATTATTAAGAAGAATGAATAAGGAATTGATTGGGGTACTCTTATCAGTAACAAGATAGATTCTCAAATGACAAAAGATCCTTTCTAAGGGGACCTATAATAGGTCCTAAGTTTGTCACCTATGAAGCAGAAGAGAACGGGCAACTATCTCTTCAATTGGACTCTCTAGTTGAACATGGTAGTAGAGCATGTTCCTGAGTATTTTCCTCGGCTAACACCAACAAGGTCTAAAGACCAATTCAGAAGTGTAAACGATGCCTTCTTTTACGAGAAGGATTTGAAGGTTAAGCCATGACCTCCAGTTTCACCAGAGTCTCTGTTGAGGCATGCCCTGAACTTTCAAAATGACCTTGTGTATCTCTTGCAATCCTAAGAAGTTCACATATCTTCGAGTAGTCATGTACGAAGGGGATCCTTTCGCATTTGCCCAGATATCCAGGGGACAAACTAATCTTGATGGAGTTGGTCAGGAAATTGTTGGATTTTCATAAGTTCCAACAGAGTAAACACAAGGCCATTGTATCTTTCCCAATTTCTATTGGAAGGTATACTTGTTCAACACTGGTGAAAGCCAAGAACGTCTGTCCATGGGACTTCAAGAGTAAGTTGACCAAGCACATGAAGCTCCTCGATGATGCCTCTGATTTTACTGAGGAGTCCTTAAGGCATATGGAACTCTGCACTTGCATGTGCAAAGCATAGAAGACATCTGGATTGATTTACGTGATGAGGTTGTTGTCCCTCTCCCCCTGAAAGTATGATACCAACTTCTACAATAGTGGCAACTCCCTTTGACACACCTCAATGGCTACTTGAGAAAACTCTGGGGAAGAGGAAGGTGATTGTACCCATACCAGCCTTTGATTTTAGTTCACTCAAGGCTTCTACTGCTAAATTAGCCAAGAAATCCAAAATAGTTTCAAGGTTTTTAGTGGACACTTCGGGGCATAAGTTTGTAGATATCGTGACTCCCGTGACTGATAAAACCAAAGAGGACATAAAATCCTCTAACTATCAGATAACCAGGGTGGCTCTAGGAGAAGTGAAAAAAGAAGGAGCACAATAGGATGCACAAGATGCTACAAACATGTTGTGCCAGAAATTTAAGGAAACAAAAGATAGCAGAGATGAGCATAAAGGAAAGGTGGAGCAGTTGACTGAGGTATTTCTTAAGCTCTCAAAACCCCTTGAATCCATACCATATTCCTCTGTCCCTGTCAGGATTCGATTTCTCATCAGTGCCTATAATTGAGAAGATTAATAAAAAAGGAAGGGTGGTCAATAAATGGATCCAAAGGCTGCTCCAACAGGGAAAAGAAGTGATTTGAGACACCGTGGAAGTCTATCAATCTTTGGGGAATATTCAAAGTGATGGAGAAAAGATGGACAATGATTTATCCCAAGAAATTAGACACCTTGATTTGAATTTTGAAGCTCTCCAGGTATTAAAGAAAATCCCATCACACATCTTGGTAGAAGAAGGCATCATCCCACATGCAAATAATCATTTCCAGCGGATCAAAGCCATCAGGTTCAGGGTAAATATTCTTAACGAAGCCTGTGCAGTAAATTGAGAGAATCAAGAGATCAGTTGATCGATGGCAAGAGCGACCTGGAAGAAGAACTTTTAAAAATTTGTGCAAAAGTGTCAGTTGGAAACTCGGGCATCTTATCAGCTGATGATCTTTTCAAACAAATCCAAGAATCTATTCAGCATGAACCAACTCATGGATTTGGTATTGAAATCATCGATAAGTTTGTGAAGATTGAACATTCTTTGGAGGCCTTGAGAAAACTCAACAAAAGATTGAGAAAGCTTCCTGGTATTGCCAGTAACACTCACGAAATGTGTGAAGTCTTGAGACATCATTCCACTGCGCCTGATGAAAATGAGATGCAAGGTATAATTCGGAAGTTCCAAGAATTTTGGAACAAACAAGCTCAGTTGGAGGAAGAGAAAGATGAGGAAGAAAAAGATGATGATTCACACTAAGTCTTGATGTGACGTGTCATTTCAATCTTGAAATTGACATGTCTTTTTCATTGCTGTTTCGTCACATTTTGAATCATATTGTGACTTGGTCTCCTGTGTGAGAGCCAAGCAAAAGAGGACTCTTTTTAACTAGATTGTTTTATAGGGTTTGTCCTATTTTTTTCTCTCGACTATTTCTATTATAAATAAGGGATGTGTGTACATTCCAAAGGGTTGAGATTTTTGAAATATTGGGAGCTATTTTGAAGAAGAAAAACTTTGTGTTTTCTTTTAAATCATTTGAGGAATAGAAGTTGATACTATTTTTGCAAACTTTGTGTTGTGAGATATATCTTTCTTAAGATATTGGTCTTATGTTCATAATCTTAAGCTATTCTTTGTTTAGCATCTTGATGATTCTAATCATTTCAAACATTACATTTGTTATCTAAAGCTCATATGATTATTTCGTGCTCTGTGTTTACTCAAAAGAAAATACGTTCCTCTCCTTTCCTTTCCATTGTGTTTCTTCCATTGTAATAATCTCCGACCCAGTCCATTTATAAAAATGACATATTCCCAATAGTGTGGATATGGATTTCAAGATTCTATCCCAACACCAATGGTTAGATTAGTGTGAATATTGTATATATTGTTTCTTTTGTGTTTTAGATTAGTAATAAACAGGCAGCCTCACCTGTCTTTGAGGAGGGATTTAATCCCATGTACTATGGTTGAACCTCATATTTTGACTTGACAAAATATCCAACCAACATCAACCTACATCCTTCATGGAGCAGTAGACACGGGATGTAAAAATGGAAGTGGTTGGGGCAGTTTAAACCCCCAACCGCCTATCTCTTAATTAAACCACCTAATCGTTCTACCAAACGTGGTTTTTTGAGGGAAAAGTAGGCCAACTGCTATTAATAGAAGATGTCTCCATGTATGGAGGGAAAGGGGATTTGAAGCCCTGACTGGAAAGGTAAAAAGATAAGGCCCGACCAATGCACCACACTTGTAAGGATAAAAATAATCCTAATGATATTTTTAATCCTTAAAAAGTGGCCTATCAAGGCCTCTATAAGGCCCCTCACTCTCCATTCTCAACAACAATATCCTCACTCTTTTTCAAGGTAGATGTAATCTTTTATTACCCACTCAATAGTTATGCACACTGGAAACTAATTCACACAAATATGAATGGTCACCTAAAGTGTAGGTATCCATTAGGTCCCTCCTTTGTTATACTTAATAGGAATTTAGAAGGCATAATCATCATATTGATAACCAAGAAACCATTCATGCATAGATAATCATTCTAAACATGGTAATTTTGAAACACATATAATAAGGAAACAAATCATAGTTCAGTTCAATGATAGGTCAATAACACTGACATTCTAGAACATCCATCATGAACATACATGTATTACATAACACATAGTTGATTACATTAACCTGATACTTGCATATGTGCACAAGACCTGTGTGTGAAGTTCCAAATACCCATGACTACATAACATCAAATACCCTCAAGAAGTCTCTAACTTGCAAGCACATTAAAAAACCCAACCAATCTGACCCTTCTAACATAAATGAACTACCTATATATAAGGGCGAGGACTTGCCCTTCACTGCTTCATGTAGATTCCTAATAATAGGCAGTGCGTACAAAAATAACCAACGTATGCTTTTTACATTTGTCTACTAATAATAGATTTTCCTAAATATAACAACTTACTTTAACCTTATTATTAGCTTGTCCTGTGCATGATCTTCCTTAGTCTTTGCATGTGCTTTTTCCAATTATAGTTTCCTTTGTGTGCATCTCCAAGATATCCTTCTGATTTGTCCAAATATAAACCTTTATTGGTCGCAACTCCTTCTCTACTTTTCTTATTTTCAGCCTTGTCGTTTGGAAAATCATGGCTAAGTTCCTAACTTTGTCTGCCCATTCACAAACCTTCCGTGCATTGATTCCATATCCTGCATGCGCGTGCACCCCTTCGCGCACCCCCTTACACGTGGCTCCAAACCTCTGCGCATGTGGCTAATACTTAGACATTTCTTTCACTCAACATTACCCCACACTAAATTAATTTCCCATCCTCAGTAAGGGATTTCCCAACTTATCCCTCTAATGAATAAATGAATTAAATAATATTTGAAGAATAAAGAATAAGGCCAAGAATACCATTAATCCAAGTAATGACTTATAACTTGTGCACCAGCTCCATCAAGCTGTCAAGTTTTTGGAGGAACTCTAGAAAATCTACATGTTAAAATCATCTTCAAACTTTTTCCATGTCCGCGAGCTCCTCTATGTGTCCTTTCCGGGTGTCATCTCTACAATGTATGAGAATTTTGTTAGGCACTACTTCATCCACTCCCCCCTTTAGCTCCTTGATGACCACACTCAATTCAATGCTTACTCCCTCCAACATAATCCATTCATTCCAAGACCAAGAGCTGGATCTATTGGATCTGGAGCTTCAATGTATCCCTCATGGCCTTTATTAATTCCTTCCACATCGATACTTCCACCATAAATTTTATGCGCTTAAGCTTATTTTTTGGTTACTTTGATTGTATTTACTTTGAGCCCTACTTCCTCTTTGGTGACATGCACGCTGACTAATGACAGGGTCACTCTTTTGGCACCTATCAAACTATTGACGTGTGCACTGATTTTAGTCTTACTGTTGGCCTCCATGTCTTGTGTGAATACAACCTCAAGCTCAGCTATCTTGGCCTCCACAGCCGCTTTATTCTTTTCCTTATCCTTATCCAATTATTTTGTTGATGTCCCCGTGCCACTCTTGATGTTCATGAGCAACATCCCAACCAAGTCCTTGAGGTACTCCATTTCATCATTATAGTTAGTCTGGGTTTGGATTACTAGGGTGGATATTGCGCTTGTAATTGGTTTCACCAATGCTCCTTCCCTATAGTAGGCCTCCTTCATGTGCTTCTTCTCCCCCTTGATATCATATTTTAATCTTTCTACTTCCCGCATTTTATTCTTTTTATCTTGTACCATGAGCCTCATGGTAGCCCCTTTATCTATATTTCTATGTGTGATCTTAGCATCTAGTTTGTTCAAGGCATTGCATGCCTACTCATTGGTTAGATACATGGGGTGTACAGGCTTATATTTCTTCCATGGATCCTTCTTTAATTCTAGTGTGGAGTAAGACTTGTTTCTGATCTTAAACTCTGGCTCTTTTGCATGTGCATGCATATTCCATTATAGCATCTTCTTTATTCGAGAGAGCCCTCCTTATTTTTCCAATAGGTCCCATCTAAATAACTTATCCATATTTTCCATGCTTTGAAATATTTCCCTCAACACATTTTTAGGTTCATCAACAAAAGCGATATGTGGTGATTCGAAAATTCTTCATTTCCCTAGTGCGTTGGCCTTAGTCTGTGGCTTCCTTGGTGTGAAGGGCCATGTACTCATATCTCTTTCAGTGACCTTGTCTTCCTTGATAAAAAATGCATCATTGGTTTGTTTACTTCCCTTGGGTGTTTCCCTGCATGTCGATGTTTTCTCCTTACATAGGCTAAGCTCCATGTCAATTGGTGACTTTGTCTCTTGCGTAGACTTCTCACACTCCAAATCCTCGATCACCTTCTCTTTTAAATCCTCATCATTAAAAACTACTTGGGCCCCTACATGCCCCTTCTTAGTCCTTAATGGAATCACCTTGGCTAGATGAGAGGGTCCTATACCCTCACTATACTTCATCCTATTTTACTGCATTTACTTTCTCTGCCCTTGATCAATTGCAACATTTTCTCCTTCTTCTTCTGATGGGGACTCATCTCAGCTTCTCTTAGGGATCTCCATCATGCACTTCTTTTGGTGTGCTCAGCAAGTTTAAAATACTTCTACCTCCTCTCTACCTTGTGTCTTCATGGTGTAAAACCACAAAGACCCTGTATATCATCCCTTTGATTGCCACATTTATCATAGGGATTCAATCCAAGGTATCTGGTTTTGTTGTCTCTAACTATGTGTTTCTGGATGTATATCCATAGGTGGTGTGCAACATGTTCCAATCTGAATCCACCTTCTCTTCATAAAAATTCAACTTCTACACATCCTTAATCATGTTCACTATGCACTTGAAATATTTTGTTGTGAATGACAATGACAGTTTGCACCACGGTCCCATTTTTCTATTTGCCATTATAAAATGTGTAAGTCTAAAGTGTTACATTACTGCAAAATTTGCATGATCCCCAAGTTCTCCAAGAATCTCCCTAGGTATGTGCCATTCATTTTCAAAAATTGTGCACATCCTATTATACCACTTGTCCAAGCGAATACACATGTAAAATTTACAAATTGGACTTCAGGGGACTAGGCTTCTACAAGGTGGACCCACATGTCTTCTTCTGGCCCATCTAGGACATAATCCTCCCAGACCACAATTAGTAAAAAAATTGAGCCCCATGCTATCTTGGATCCTTCCTCATTTTGTGCCTTCACCTCCTCAATGATTTCATTGGTGATGAACTGTGTAATGTTATATTGTGTTTTATGCGCCATTTTGTGCATGATATAGAGGAATGTTTTGTTCACCTCTCCCCACCTTTCCAAGGCGTAAAGTTTGAAAATTACCAATACGGCCACTACCCTAGTTGTGAGGTCTATAATTTTTTCCATGATCATTTCCATTTCTCCACTTTCATACTACAAGTTGGTTGCCAACTCATCAATATTAACCTCATCACACAAATCTAGGTCTAGGTCTTCTCCATTCTCTTGCAACCCTATAATTCATCAAATCAACCAGTCTGGAATCCTCATTCTTCATCTTGCAAAGTAGATTTAGTCTTTGTGCACCATCGACATAAACCATTGGAAGAGGTGTGCAGGTCTTGTAAAGTACGAAAGCTCAAATAACTGCAGAAACCCTACCTTCTCAAGACTCTTCCTCATCGAGTCGTCTATCAGTAATCGACCCTCTTCATTCTTGGTTAGCAACTCTCATGGCATGTCATTATTTAACATGGTTTCGTTCCCTAGTGTCCTATGTTTGAACTTACTAATTTTACACTTTGCAAGATTCGAGTCCCATTTTTGTGCCACAATCACTTCAGGTGGATACTACATTTCTGAATATAATTCCTTTGGTGGATCTTCAATTTCAATCATCTTATTTTGGCCCTTTCCCTTAGGAAATGTCTAAGTAGCCTTCTTAGGTTCCATTTCTTGTTCTTATTCCTTCACAAAAAACATGTTCCCTAGGTGTTCTTGCTCACTGACCCTTGATTTCAAGTGTTAAACCCTCACGTCATAGTACCCAAGCCTTACAAACCTTAACCGCTCAATTTCCAATTCCCATAAACCCTATTCCGTCGTGCTTCTACTTTTCACTCAAATTTTCCACAATGATCTCCAAAATAAAATCTTCTACACACTTCTTAGGTTTTCTTACTACTCAATTCACTATGTCATGTTTAGTCACTCAGTTTCTTGGTTGCTAAATTCACTTCAAATGCAAGGTAATAAATAACTTGATTGTCCCCTTTTTATATCTTTCTCGTAGTTAAAAACACCATCAACTTACTTTTTGGATTTTAAAATTATTTTTCCTACTTTCAATTATAAATGTACTTTATCCATTTTAAAACACTTTTTTCCTCCTCAGACACTAATTTACTTTCATCCATACCTTTCTTTCGCATGCATGACATTTGTAAGCTTGTGGTGTACCTACTACTTTCCAACCCTACTGACATCCTTGCACCACAAATCATCTTCTTTTACACTTTATACCAAGTATGACCTTTACTTTTGCCTCCCTCGCATTACACTACACGTCCTTTTATTTGCATGGCTTCGAATCTCATAAAATATCCTTTAAGAACCATCATCTTAACTACCTGCAACACCTTATTTTTCCTTTCAAGTGTTCTCAATTCATATTCAAAAACACCTCCCTTTCTACGTATGTCGCGTGCACCTTGGTACTGACTCAAGTTCACGAACCATCATCTAAGCTTTCCTGTTTAATAGTCATACCAGCTTCCACCCCACACTAAAATTATGTGTAGTCTTCTACGCATTATCTCTATAAATAGTAATCATCTCATGCACATGAACATGATTATTATAACAAAACATGAAAGGAAATCTAATCTAAGTGGAAATACTACATTATTACAAACACATAAAAGCTTATTTAAAGTAGGGATTTAGCCTACTCCCATTGAAGTAATAGGGAAATATGGTTGTCATTTGGCAGTTGTAATTAACATGCACTTGATTAAAGTATCTTGGTTATGATAAAGGGTCCCAACCAGTAGACCTTTAACTTCCCTAGATGTCACGTAAACTTTGAGTCAAACAGAAGTACCATGTTTCCAATTGTAAAAGACTCTCTCTTAATTTTCCTATCATGTCAATCCTTTTTTCATTCCTTATTTTTCTTCTAGCTTCAACACATAATGGCAAACCACTCATCCAATTGTATCAATTTCTAAATGTGCTCTTCCACATAATGTTCATTAGACAATCCACCTACACGTGCAATACACAGATATGGTATTAAAAAATCCACTTGTAGTACCACCTTCGTGTCAAACACCAACTGAAAGGGTGTGGTCTTGTTCAACCGTTTATATGTGGTGTTGTAAGCCTAAAGTACAGCTAATACTTTATCATCCCATTACTTCCTTACAACATCGCAAATCTTCTTAATATTTGTCCCTAAAATATTGTTGAAAGCTTCAGCAGTGCCATTTGCTTGAGGGTTATAATGAGTAGTATTATGATACACCATTGTAAACTCTTCAACCAAAATTATAATTGTCTCATTCAAGAAATGAGTTCCTATATCACTTTTCAAGCTCAGAGGGCATTCATACCTGCTGATAATATTCTCCCAAAGGAACCTTGATGTTGTATTTTTCATGTAATCCTTAGTAGGCACAACATTTTCCCACGTTTTCAAATAATCAATACAAGTCATGATATAACACACCCCAATCCTACATGAGGGTGGCACAATAGGTCCTATAAAATCAAAATCCCACTTCCCAAAATATTTCTTGCTTTCTATGGGTCACAAAGGAATTTCATCTCTACTTCTAGGTTTTCTAAGGCACTAATAATGATCACAAGATTTAACATAATCCTTGGTATCCTTGTACAATATATCCCACCATAACAGCAAGAAGGATCTTTCCCATTGTTGCATCTCCTACATAATTTTCTCCTCCAATACCTCTGTGAGCTTCCTCTATAATAGCCTCAAGATCATGCTCCAAAACACACCTGTGCAAGACCTCGTCTTGGCCCATCTTATATAAATATCCACCAATGAGTTGATAGGGCATAACTCGAATCATAAGTTTCTTCTTCTATAATGTTTTCATCCCTTCTGGCTCAAGTACAGTGTGGAAGAATATTGTTATATCCTCCAAATTTATGGGCACATGATTCAAACAGAATAACTACATGTAGACACCCCAATTTCACATCTATCCTAAATCAATTAATTTCCCTTCCTCATTTCCCACAAAAATACACTTCGAATTAATCAAATATAATTTGATTAATTATCCATTTCAAAATATAAAAATAATCTAATCCTCACCACATGTCATTATTCTCCATGTTTTTCCACTATTGAATTAAAAATTCAAATTCAAATCCTCACCCACCATTCGTGGTCCCCACTCACCTAAAATCCTCCACTTATGAATTAAAAATATAATTCAAATCCTCACCCATTCTTCGTGGCCCCCACTCACCTAATATTGCCCACATTTTCAAACCACCCACCTAATCTTGCCCACATTTTCAAACCACCCACTTAATCTTGCCCACATTTTCAAACCATAATTACTTAAATTAATCTAAGCTAATCACTCCCTCAGGCTATAAATACAACCTTACCCCTCCCCTCTAAACACACGGAGAATAAGCTTTCATGCCATATCTAAGTTCTTGCATCCTTTGAGCAAAGAACATCATTTTGCCTCGTCCTAATGCCAAAATAGTCTCATAATCCTTTTTCCCATCTAGTGCAAAGTAAGAAGATCATTGTTGCAGGAAGGTCTTGCTCCGTCTTGAAGAAAAGCACCTACATATCACAAAATCAGGGCTCAACCCAAGTTTCCTAGCCCATTCTGAGGTTTGCTACGGAACACGAAGGAGGAGGTATGATTATTGGTATTTTACTTCCTTGTTAGTAGTGTATTTTTCCTATCTTACATTCTGGCACGCCCGGTTACTTTCAATCTATTACCATTAATTTCCCAATTAGTGGTTTTATCTGTTCTTTGTTTATTATTGTTCATTATTATTTCATTTTCTGTTCCTTATGGTCTTCTTTGGTTAACCTTCACGCTTTGGGTAGTGTTTTTGTTGTGTGGTGTCTTGTGGTGTATCTGCAGGGTATAGCCACAATGAAACTCTGAAGCTCATTTTGTCTTTGATCTCCTCGGTGCTTGGTGCTTAGTTCCCAGTTTTGATTTTGTTATTTACTCATCATCTGTAGAAACACATGAACTAGCCATTAGTTTATTATCTTACTGTCATGGGACAACCAATCCGGAAAATGCATTTATTTATTTACTTTTGCTAAAATAACTACTTTGTAGGAAGTTAATCATTTTTATTTTCTTTTATTTTAATCAATAATTTTGTGATCTAACTCTTTCTTTCTGTTTATTTTTATTTTTTAACCTTGCTGTCAAAATTTTAGCTTCTCAGGTGAAGTATAGAAGTCAGAAAATAAAAAAAACCAGCTCCCGGGACGTTTTTCTCACGTTTAAAATTTTCATTCAGAGCGTTCTCGTAGCCCATCTTCCGGAAGCCATAACTTTTTCTCCCGAACTCAGAATGAATTCATTTTTTTTTAACGGAAAGGTATTGAAAATATCTATGCAATGAAAAAATAATTTTTAGATTTAGACTTACAGAAAAAATTTGGTTTCATTTCTTATAACACCTATCTTTTTAACAAAAAAACAACAAAATTATAGTTTTATTTATTTTTATTTTTTTAATTTTTATTTCACGAAACATCCTCACACGTATGCTCTTTCCTCGCACTTCAAAAGTGATCTTGGAAATCAGAAACATGAGGCCACTCAAGCTTTAGAAAATAATTTTTTTTTTTAATTTTTTTTTCCTTACATTTAAATTTTCCACGAAAACACTTCTAGGTAACGTTTTCACCCTCTTCTTTCATCATTTTTCTTTTTTGTGAAAATAATCATTATCGCTATTTCGCAATCATGATTAATTGTAATAATTATTAATATTTATAAAAATAAAAAAAAACTATTTCAATTGTATCCGCGTATGCTCTTTTCTTGCACCTTCAAGCGATCTAGAAAATCAGAAACGATCACAATTTTTTAGTTTCTTGTTCTAACATTGCAGGATCCTCTAGCTTTGTTTTTCAACTATCATTTTAATAATTATTTTCCTTTGTCATATTCTTAATATTTTTTTGGTCGTTGGTTGTGTATGCTCTTTTCCTGCGCCTTTGAGCGATCTAGCAAATCAAAAACAACCACGATCACTTTTCTAACATTTCATTTGCAGGATAACTACTAATTTGTTTTCTGTAGAACCGCGTTGCTGGAATATTGTCAAAAACAAAAACAAAAACAAAAACAACAAAAATCCCGCAAAAATACCACCATTTAAAGACAATTGCTGAAACTAAAAAAAAAGTACGCTCAGGTACGCAATTATTTTCTGCTAGTGATTTATTTCAAGTTGGAAAGAACCCTGCGTTTAATCACTTTATCATATTGTTTTTGCACGTAGACAAGGTGGATTTCATCACCACCAAAGCTACACCGATGACATGGACTTGACTACCACGCACCAACAACATTTGCATCTGCATTGCACTTTGAGACCTAGTCTCATCACAGCATTCAGTATTTACCTCGTCACTGCTCTTCACTTACAGGTAATGCTGTCGTGCAGCGCATGCGAGTCACGCCTAAATAGCTGTAACAACGAAGCCTGGGCATCGTCCCTATAAATCTTCGGGGAGTTATAAGGACACCATACACATTCATCCCTCCATCACCTTCCACCTTTTCACAAAACCTGTTCTGGACGTGGTGATTCACTCCGAAACAGGAAAGTAAGAATTGGTGAGTCTTCTCCAGTGCTCTAAGGGTTCCCCATACCAATTTTGTCCCCGTACAGAATTAGGTATATCAGGACTAGGGTATATCGGAGGACGCATCTTCTTGGAGTAATAAGAGCCTGCATCCACCATTTCACAACATACTTGTATGATCACATGAAACAATGATCATTCCTGAAGAAGTTACCTCATAAGCCAAAACAATTGAATCCACATGACTGCTTGCTGTTTGAAAACACAATAGTTTAGCATTTTTTTTATCATAAAACTTGGCTGATATCAATGTGTTCATTGTAAAAGTTCATACCCTAGTTTTGTTCCACAAAAAAAATCAGTTCTCGACCAATTCAATACCAAGCAAAAACATCCAAACAATCCAACAACACAAATCAAACCATCACACCAATTTCATTAGCTTACCTCATCCAACAATACATTTTTCATAGCTTGGCATCGGCTATATCCAACTGATATTGAGTGACTAGCATTCACTCCCCATATCGTCAATCATCAATCGTCCAAACATCCTTCATATCTTGTTTTCAGCTGTATCAAACTAATATTGGGTGACTTGTTTGAGTTCACTCATTATTCTGTCCACCATCGTGTTTATCCAAATCAAAACCAACAAAAATCCTTTCATAACTCATTTTGAGTTATATCACAACCATATCATGATTAACCTGTTTGGGTTACTCTCCACGTCAAACAATTCAGAGCTTGTTTAAGCCAAATCTAAACCATTTTCATTATAGCTTATTTAAGCTATCACATATTTATTCTGAGTAGCTTTTTTTAAAGCTTTCTCCTTATAGCCTTACTTGCTAAAACTCGAATGAGCCAAAACAAAGATCACAATCAATAGGTTGATTTCTTCATCACATCTTTCTTTGTTCTCCCTCTCTTTCAAACATGAAGAATTCACAAAAAATATCACACAATGAGCTATTAGAACAAATTAATAAGATGACAACACAACTCTCTCATATGGCTACCCAAATCAGTGATCGATCACCCAAAAAGCCGATCATACAACCTCACGAAGAAATCAGTTCACGTAAAGTCCAACGTCAGTTTACCCCCCTTGGAGAAAGTATCTCTAGTGTTTTTCATCAACTAAAAGAGGCTAAACTGATAAGATATCCAATTACAAAACCCTTTGTCAAAGGGGAAGCTAAGCCATGTTGGTACAAACCTAACACATACTGTGACTTTCATCACATTGATGGTCATCACATAGATAAATGTGTGCGATTTAAGAATTACATCCAAGACTTAATTGACGACGACATCATCTCTGTAGAACTTGATGACAATGCTCTTGCAACCAACGACACATCAAATACCACAACTTTCCATGAAGAGCTGACTACTGTCGAAACTCCTATATATACTGAAATTCCACGGGATCATGATGACAACAGTCAAGACTCTCTAATTCCAAACCAATCCATATCTTCTTCAAATTTCCTTCCATTAGTTCAAACATACATTGAATCTGTTTTAGACAACAACATTTTTCCAACATCTACTGAGCACTTGAACTTATTTCAAGACACTCTTTCAACACAAACATACATTGAACATGTTTTAGACAACAACATTTTTCCAACATCTACTGAGCACTTGAACTTATTTCAAGACACTCTTTCAACACAAACATACATTGAACCTGTTTTGGACAACAACATTCTTCCCACATCTATTGAGCACTTGAACTTATTTCAAGACTCTCTTTCAGCCCAAAAATATATTGAACCTGTTTTGGGTGACAACATTCTTCCAACATCTAACGAGACCTTGATCTCATTTCAAGACTCCCTTTCAAACCTTGATATTATTGTAGACACTACAGACAAGGTTCCATCAACAAGTATCATTAAGTTTGATTCTATTCTTCCAATATTGGCTCTTATGCCTAACATCTCTAGCCTTTTTATCGAAACACAACCACATTGATTTTGGACACTTGCGACAATGCAACCCGTCATGTCCATCATGTTTTCAACTATCGATCTTGTAGGCATCTCATCACTAATTAGTCTCACCTGTCAAGACTTCTACGTGCATCCATTCTACGAGGTACTTATACCCAAGAATATCTTTACACAACCTTTTCCATCTTTAATTGTGAATCTATCCTCAAAACAATCAATTAATGGACAAATAGAAGCAAAAAACGAAATAACACAAACCATCATTGTCAACACACATGGGAGCTATTGGCTTAACCAAATATATCCCACTCTTTGGGCTTACCGCACATCTTATCACACACCTATTGGAGCCACTCCCTTCTACTTTATTTATAGTTGGGAAGCTATTTTACATGTCAAGGTTGAATTTTCATCCTTCATAATATCCTTCAAAGATGTAATCAATAAAGATTATTATCAACAATCACGCCTTAATGAACTCGAGCTTCTTGATGAAAAATGACTTAATTCCCTAGATCATCTTCAAGTATATCAAAATTGGCTACGACATAGCCACCATAAAAAATTCAAACCTAGAAAATTTAAGGTCAATCATTTCATTTTCAAAGAAAATCGAAAGAACACACCCAAGGAACGAGACAAACAAGAAAAATTTGAGCCCAACAAAATCATAGGTAATTTTAGGTTTGGAGCTTATAAATTGGCCATTGACACAGGCCAAGTCCTTGAAAAACCCATGAATGCATTCCATTCAAATAAATTCTATTCTTGAAAGCACTCTCTATTTTGGGAAACATCAACATGTACATTTTTCCTTTTGTCTTGCTTATCTCCAAATAAATTTATTCATTTCCATTGGCAGAAATTTTCATTATCAAAATCACATCTTCATATTTATCATCATGAGACAAGTGCTAATATAAATCCTATTAAGTTTGTGAGCATCATACTTCTTCTATTTTCAGTCGCTTTCCTCTATGGTCATACCTAGAAGCTTACTGATGGTAATATATTCCCTTCAAATACATTCTCTCTTTCATAACAAAGCTCTAAACTTCGTTTGGTCATCCATCTCAGTCTTCGGTGATGAACCCTTGTGTCCTACTAGTTTTGTGGGGCTGAGATTGGGGGCAGACATTTCTTCCCAAATACAAAGCACTATTGTAAAAAAAATCCATCAATTCAATAACTTATGAATAATTCATTGTCACATCTTTCGTTCTTCATAGTCTTTGGTGTTGAGCCCACACTTCTTACTAGTAGTGTGAGACTGGGAATGGAGGAAGGTGCCCTTACTCATCTACATCTTGTCTTCGGTGATAAACCCTTGCCTCTTACACGTGGCATGGGGCAAAGCGTAGAGGGTAATTCTCATACAAGCATAAAAACATTGCAAAATATTCTAAAAAAACAAAAAAACAAAACAAACAAAAAGGAAATTCACTCGCCTATATTTTGCCTTTGGTGATGAGCCCTTGCTTCTCACTAGTAGCATGGGGCAAGGCATAGGGAGTCATTTCAAAAATACAAAATCTTACAGTGCTTACAAATTATAGAATCCCCAAACACGTAATTTAGATTCCTAAGTGAAGAGAGAACTATCCCTTAACCTCATATCTTATCAATCAATAGGCCACATAACTGTCTAAGTCTAGCATGTGACTCATAAAGTGAAAGCCATTTTTGAAACTGGTTTAGTACCATTATGAAGAATGGAGTCACAATTTCCCAAAGGGATTGTTGTTAGCATTTGTCTCTATATTCATTATCTACCTCCTGCGTCCTTCTTGATTCTCGGTGACGAGCCCACACATCTTACTAGTTGTGTGGAGTCAAGAATGGAGCTGGAATTCTTTTCATCATATCATCACCACCATATCCTGCCAATGGAAAGTGAATTTATGTTATTTTGAGCATAAGTTACAATGCGGAACACGGTACATCGTCTCTCAAAAATAAGTCTGCACTCTGGTCCATAAATTGTCAATCACAATGTAAAAATCCAAAAACATTTGAAAATAGTAAAAAAATCCAAAAACAATGTAAAAATCCAAAAATCCAAAAACATTTGAAAATCATCAAAAATCTAAAAACTGTGTAAAAATCCAAAAATCCAAAAAAACATTCGAAAATCGACAAAAATCCAAAAACATTTGAAAATCGTCAAAAATCCAAAAACATTTGAAAATCGTCAAAAATCCAAAACCATTTGAAAATCATCAAAAAAATCCAAACACAGTGTAAACATCCCAAAAATTCAAAAATCTCCAAAAAATCTAAAAAAATTATAAAATTAAAAAACAAACATTAGAAAATGTAAAAATCCAAAAACAAAAACATTAGAAAATATCCAAAATACAAAAACATTTGCAAATTTTCAAAAGACCAAAAACATCCACAAAATCATAAAAACTCAATAAGCAACACAGTTCATCCTTTGAACTATTATCCCAAACGAATGGTCCA
This sequence comes from Taxus chinensis, assembly GCA_019776745.2. NCBI lineage: Eukaryota > Viridiplantae > Streptophyta > Pinopsida > Cupressales > Taxaceae > Taxus > Taxus chinensis. Next base: position 81,728,325 of record CM034150.1, on the reverse strand, counting down.
ACCACCTTATGACTACCAATTTCAAACCACTTCTCCTCGCGTGAATCCTCGCTTGGGGAAAATCCGGCTCTCATTGTTTCCTTGTTTGAGGAGACTGACCCAATCCCTTGTACCCTTGCTTGGGGGCACATCTAATCAATCATCACTGTGGAACACGTTAGGGACATGTTTTCCAGGTTCTTGTGTTGCATTATTAGTGGAAAATTATTAATTACTTTCTTGTATCTTGATATATTACAGGGGGCATCTTGATTTTATGTATCCTGGTGTTCTCTGTAATATTCTTATGTTATCTGATTTCATGTCGTACTGGGGCATCATACTTTCTTGATGGCCTCTGTCTATGCTCTCTTCCATTTGCATATCGTATTGGGGCATCAAACCTTTTTTGATGGCCCCTGTCTATGCTATCACGCATATTACAGTCTAGTCATCCTGATCTTTTATATCACGATGCATCCTGTTATGTGCTATATTAAAATTAAGATGATTTTCGTCACGTGAGTATCTTCCTGCATGATCAACATCTTACTTTGCACCCCATCCATTCACCCATACTAATGCATTCTCCAGTTTGCGAATCCTACTTGACGATCTTTCTCAAGTAGCATTCACTATCTAGCAGCTCCTTCTCCCCCACCATGATCACCATGTATTTGATCCATTCATTCTCACTTCTCATTTTTACTCCTCCGCCGCTTATACCCATATTACCCTTCTCACCATTCCTGTCCCCTCTCACCCATTGGTATTCTTTCCTTTCACCCTTTTTCTTCCCGCTTGACAATCTTACTTAATAACCCCTTCTATATGGAATTCTCAGTGGAGGTTTACCCTCTCCCTAAGATCTTCCCGCTGTAGAAGTTTCTTCACCACCTGCCCTCTCATCAAATAACCATCACTACCAAACACATCTTCCCACTCCACCTCTTCTACTTCTCATTCTCGCATCATTACTCTAACCACGCGGGCATCCCAATTAAGGATTCCCCTCACACTCTTTGCCCTCCACTACATATATTCCTTCATCCATTCATGCTACACTCCTTTGTGTCCTTTCTTTCTTATTATCACCTCATCTCATATCATATACCACTTAGGCATACCTCACTCACTCTTTTCTCATCCTTCCCCAAATCAACCTTATGCCTAGTCATCCTACTTACACGCTCTCGTAGTATGGAAAATTCACTTGAGGGTTCCCCTTCAGTCCATTTTGTCATACCCTATTCCCACCAACTCTAACATCATCCTTCTTCCTCAGCTTGGCGATCTTACTTAACCATTCCAGCCGCATGGAAATCTTACTTAATACTTCCACTTAAGGTTGATCTACCCTGTGGCCTTCCCCCAGCCCATCATATTTTCGCCCATCTTATTTCTCCCACCTCTCATCGCGATCATCTTCTTCACCCTACCATTCCACCCCTATCCCCAATATCATTTTGTCTTTCTCTTTGCATATCATCCCTGTCGGTTGGGTGACCCTACGAAACTTCTCCAGCAGTATGACGATCTTACTTAAGAGATTATCTTAAGCATGACATGTCATCTTACACTCGCCCATCACTCTCTCTCACGGGAAGAATGTCTAGTTGGGTCGTATTACTTAGTGAATTCGATGTCGAGTTTGTTCCGCAAAAAGCAATTAAAGGACAAGCCCTTGCCGACCAACTTGCCGAGGCACCCCTTCCTGGCACAGAAACCACTTCAGTTTTCTTTTCCTGATGAAGATATTCTACACATAGACATCGCGCCAGCTTGGACTCTATTTTTTGATGGATCTTGTAATCTCCATGGCTCAGGGGCTGGTATTTTTCTTATCACACCCAGCGGACATGTTATCCCCAAATCATTTCGCTTAGCATTCCCATGTACCAACAATATCGCAGAATATGAAGCTCTCATCGCAGGGTTATTAAAACTGGCTATATCTTGGAATCTTACAGAATTAGCTGTATTTGGTGATTCTTTACTTATCATCAAGCAAGTTACCGATGAATACCAGGTCAAGGATGAAAAAAACTTATCCCATATAAACGCATGGTGGATAGTCTTCGAAGCTATTTTTTTAATTAGCTTTGATCAAATTCCCAGAATTCGTAATAAATCTGCCGATGCTATGGCAACCATCGGATCCCTATTAGAAATCGCATCTAGTCAACCCCAGGCACATTTTCTCGTGAACATCTCTTAATGCCTGCCTATGATCTTCCTGAAACACTATGGTATGTGAGATCGTGGGTCCGAATAACCCTTGGTACCACGATCTTTATACCTTCATTCGTGATAAAAACGTTTCCTGCCGACATGAAACCAATGCATAAACGTGCTTTAGCACAACGTGCTTCTCGTTACACCCCATTTTAACAGAAACTCTTTATAAACGAGGATATGATGGCACCCTGCTCTCGATGTCTTAATCAGGAAGAATCCTCGAGTGTCTTAGCTGAAGTCCATTCTGGTATCTGTGGAGCACACATGAATGGTATCGCCTTAGCCAAGAAAATCCTGCGAGTTGGATATTATTGGCCCACCATGGAAAGTGACGCATGTCATTTTGTCAAACATGTCAAGCATGTCAAAAGCATGGAAATCTTATCCACGCACCTTCCCAGGCATTACAATCGATAACCACACCATGGCCCTTCTCTCAATGGGGACTTGACCTCATTGGTAAAATCAGACCAACATCTTCCGATGGACATAAGTTCATCATTACCGCTACCGATTACTTCACTAAATGGGTAGAGGCAAATATGCCTCTCACTAATGTTACCGGTAGCCAAATATCGAAATTAATTTTCAATAATCTCATATGTCGATTTGGTATTCCATCCGCTTTGGTTGCAGATAATGGCAAATCATTTAAAAACCAGGATGTAAAAGACCTAGCCAAACGTTTTCACATCAAACTTAAATGGTCCACTCCATACTACCCTCAGGGCAACGGTCAAGCGGAAGCAACCAATAAGACCTTAAAATCCATCATGGAAAAGATTGTCAACACCCATGGACGTAATTGGCATACTCAAATTTACCCCGCTCTTTGGGCTTACCGTACATCTTACCGCACGCCTACCGGAGCCACCCCATTTTCCCTTGTTTATGGTTGTGAAGCCATTTTACCTATTGAGATAGAACTCCCATCCTTGAGGATCTCCCTTTAAGATGTAATTAATGAGGATGAATACCGACAGTCGCAGCTTCAAGAGCTTGAGCTTCTCGATGAAAAAACGACTTAATGCTCTCAATCATCTTCAAGTCTATCAAAACTGACTGCAACGCAGTTATCATAAAAAGGTAAGACCTAGAGAATTCAAAATTGGTGACCTTGTTTTAAAATAAAATCAAAAGAATACCACTAAAGAACGAGAAAAACAAGGAAAATTTGAGCCTAATTGGTTAGCCCACAAATCATAGGTAATTTAGGTTTGGCTTTTATAAATTGGGCCATTGACACAGGCCAAGTCCTTGAAAAACCCATGAATGCATTCCATTCAAATAAATTCTATTCTTGAAAGCACTCTCTATTTTGGGAAACATCAACATGTACATTTTTCCTTTTGTCTTGCTTATCTCCAAATAAATTTATTCATTTCCATTGGCAGAAATTTTCATTATCAAAATCACATCTTCATATTTATCATCATGAGACAAGTGCTAATATAAATCCTATTAAGTTTGTGAGCATCATACTTCTTCTATTTTCAGTCGTTTTCCTCTATGGTCATACCTAGAAGCTTACTGATGGTAATATATTCCCTTCAAATACATTCTCTCTTTCATAACAAAGCTCTAAACTTCGTTTGGTCATCCATCTCAGTCTTCGGTGATGAACCCTTGTGTCCTACTAGTTTTGTGGGGCTGAGATTGGGGGCAGACATTTCTTCCCAAATACAAAGCACTATTGTAAAAAAAATCCATCAATTCAATAACTTATGAATAATTCATTGTCACATCTTCGTTCTTTCATAGTCCTTTGGTGTTGAGCCCACACTTCTTACTAGTAGTGTGAGACTGGGAAATGGAGGAAGGTGCCCTTACTCATCTACATCTTGTCTTCGGTGATAAACCCTTGCCTCTTACACGTGGCATGGGGCAAAGCGTAGAGGGTAATTCTCATACAAGCATAAAAACATTGCAAAATATTCTAAAAAAACAAAAAAACAAAACAAACAAAAAGGAAATTCACTCGCCTATATTTTGCCTTTGGTGATGAGCCCTTGCTTCTCACTAGTAGCATGGGGCAAGGCATAGGGAGTCATTTCAAAAATACAAAATCTTACAGTGCTTACAAATTATAGAATCCCCAAACACGTAATTTAGATTCCTAAGTGAAGAGAGAACTATCCCTTAACCTCATATCTTATCAATCAATAGGCCACATAACTGTCTAAGTCTAGCATGTGACTCATAAAGTGAAAGCCATTTTTGAAACTGGTTTAGTACCATTATGAAGAATGGAGTCACAATTTCCCAAAGGGATTGTTGTTAGCATTTGTCTCTATATTCATTATCTACCTCCTGCGTCCTTCTTGATTCTCGTGACGAGCCCCACACATCTTACTAGTTGTGTGGAGTCAAGAATGGAGCTGGAATTCTTTTCATCATATCATCACCACCATATCCTGCCAATGGGAAAGTGAATTTATGTTATTTTGAGCATAAGTTACAATGCGGAACACGGTACATCGTCTCTCAAAAATAAGTCTGCACTCTGGTCCATAAATTGTCAATCACAATGTAAAAATCCAAAAAACATTTGAAAATAGTAAAAAAATCCAAAAACAATGTAAAAATCCAAAAATCCAAAAACATTTGAAAAATCATCAAAAATCTAAAAACTGTGTAAAAAATCCAAAAATCCAAAAAACATTCGAAAATCGTCAAAAATCCAAAACATTTGAAAATCGTCAAAAATCCAAAACATTTGAAAATCGTCAAAAATCCAAAACCATTTGAAAATCGTCAAAAAAATCCAAACACAGTGTAAACATCCCAAAAAACAAAAAAAATCTCCAAAAAATCTAAAAAAATTATAAAATTAAAAACAAACATTAGAAAATGTAAAAAATCCAAAAACAAAAACATTAGAAAATATCCAAAATACAAAAACATTTGCAAATTTTCAAAAGACCAAAAACATCCACAAAAATCATAAAACTCAATAAGCAACACAGTTCATCCTTTGAACTATTATCCCAAACGAATGGTCCAACCACCTTATGACTACCAATTTCAACCACTTTCTCCTCGCGTGAATCCTCGCTTTGGGAAAATCCGGCTCTCATTGTTCCTCCTTGTTTGAGGAGACTACCCAATCCCTTGTACCCTTGCTTGGGGGCACATCTAATCAATCATCACTGTGGAACACGTTAGGGACATGTTTTCCAGGTTCTTGTGTTGCATTATTAGTGGAAAATTATTAATTACTTTCTTGTATCTTGATATATTACAGGGGGCATCTTGATTTTATGTATCCTGGTGTTCTCTGTAATATTCTTATGTTATCTGTTTCATGTCGTACTGGGGCATCATACTTTTCTTGATGGCCTCTGTCTATTGCTCTCTTCCATTTGCATATCGTATTGGGGCATCAAACCTTTTTTGATGGCCCCTGTCTATGCTATCACGCATATTACAGTCTAGTCAATCCTGATCTTTTATATCACGATGCATCCTGTTATGTGCTATATTAAAATTAGATGATTTTCGTCACGTGAGTATCTTCCTGCATGATCAACATCTTACTTTGGCACCCCATCCATTCACCCATACTAATGCATTCTCCAGTTTGCGAATCTACTTGACGATCTTCTCAAGTAGCATTCACTATCTAGCAGCTCCTTCTCCCCCACCATGATCACCAGTATTTGATCCATTCATTCTCACTTCTCATTTTTACTCCTCCGCCGCTTATACCCATAGTACCCTTCTCACCATTCCTGTCCCCTCTCACCCATTGGTATTCTTTCCTTTCACCCTTTTTCTTCCCGCTTGACAATCTTACTTAATAACCCCTTCTATATGGAATTCTCAGTGGAGGTTTACCCTCTCCCTAAGATCTTCCCGCTGTAGAAGTTTCTTCACCACCTGCCCTCTCATCAAATAACCATCACTACCAAACACATCTTCCCACTCCACCTCTTCTACTTCTCATTCTCGCATCATTACTCTAACCACGCGGGCATCCCAATTAAGGATTCCCCTCACACTCTTTGCCCTCCACTACATATATTCCTTCATCCATTCATGCTACACTCCTTTGTGTCCTTTCTTTCTTATTATCACCTCATCTCATATCATATACCACTTAGGCATACCTCACTCACTCTTTTCTCATCCTTCCCCAAATCAACCTTATGCCTAGTCATCCTACTTACACGCTCTCGTAGTATGGAAAATTCACTTGAGGGTTCCCCTTCAGTCCATTTTGTCATACCCTATTCCCACCAACTCTAACATCATCCTTCTTCCTCAGCTTGGCGATCTTACTTAACCATTCCAGCCCGCATGGAAATCTTACTTAATACTTCCACTTAAGGTTGATCTACCCTGTGGCTTCCCCCAGCCCATCATATTTTCGCCCATCTTATTTCTCCACCTCTCATCGCGATCATCTTCTTCACCCTACCATTCCACCCCTATCCCCAATATCATTTTGTCTTTCTCTTTGCATATCATCCCTGTCGGTTGGGTGACCCTACGAAACTTCTCCAGCAGTATGACGATCTTACTTAAGAGATTCTCTTAAGCATGACATGTCATCTTACACTCGCCCATCACTCTCCCATCTCACCACCATATTTCCTCTTCATTCCCCATCATCACATCTTTTTACCACCACTATCACCCTCCTCTGCTTGGCAATCTTACTTAACCACTCACCCAGCATGGCAATCTCACTTAAGAGTCCCTCTTAAGGATGATCTGTCTCCTTGCCTTTCCCCATCCCTACCCACCCTTCACCCTTCATTTTTTCTCGGCATTCCCCATTATCACATCCTTTCACCTCTTTTTCGATTCTCGCAAACACCACTTCTCACTTGACCATTTGTCATCTCCAGTTTTGCTCACATGGCAATCTTACTTAACCACTTCCATCACATGCCAATCTTATGTTAGGGTCCTCCCTACACTTAACTTTTCATCGTGAACTTCTCCCCCGCCTCATTCTTAGTTCACTTTATTGATCGTTTCTTCCACCTGGTATCTCCTATTACCCACTTTTTCCTCCTACTATTATCCTTTCTCCACATATCTTCTTACAACATACACCTCATCTCTTCCACCTACAATCACATTTTTTTCCCCCATTTTCCCCTCCTTGATCCATCATCCTTCATACCATTTCTTCCCATTCTTTTCATGTCTTGGTTTTTCATCCTCACCTCGTTCATCCTCATCACCCCCATCCTCTCCTCACTTTCACTTCGTCCCCAACTCCTCCCTCCCATCTTCTTCTCTCTTTCCCCTTCATCTTCTCACATTCCCCCTACATTTCTACCCACACACATATTCACCATTACTGTTAAAACTCCTATATCATTCTTTCATCATCATCTTCTCTTCCCGCACTCATAATTGTCAACGGGTTTTCCCTAAAAATTATCAATCCTCATTCCGCACGACCTCATTCACTCTCTTGGACCTTCTAGAGTTTCCCTTCATTCCTTTCCTCCTTTAAGCCCACCACTCATTGGCAACGGGTTTTTCCCCTAACGTCCTTTTGTTCGCATTACCCCTTTCCAGTCCTCATATCGCTTCTTTTTTTTCATTTTTTCTTTCAACCTTCCCCACCACTCATGTCAAGCGGGTTTCGCCCTAACATCCTTTCATTGGCATTGCCTCTTCTATCACCCCATTCTCTTTTCTCTCCTATTCTTTTCCCTCCACTCCCACCCTTTCTTGTCACTTTACCCATCTCATCCATCTCCTTTGTGACCTCTTCACTATCTTTACTGTCTTCATCATACATCCTTTTTCTATTTTTCCCGTCATCTAGTATCCTCATTTCATGCATCTCCATATCTTTTCCAATCGATGTCATTCCTCCCCTCTTTCTTCTTTGAACATTCCTTCTGTCATTCCCTTTCCACTTATTACCCCCTTTCTGTATTCCCTTCCTTCTACACATCATTTTCTTTGTTATCCTCTTCTCGCTCCCACCCCCTCATTTTATTTCCCTTCCCTATATCATCTTCTTCCCCTTTTTCCATCACGTTTCCTCCTTACATCCCCATCGATAAACCTGGTTGTTCAGCGTTGTCCTATCTTTTTTATCATCCCCACTCTCCACATGCATCTCATACGGCCTGTTCCATATTCTTTGCCTTGGTCTTCCTCGCAATGACGTGATTCCTTCAATCTTCTCCTTGTATTCGTTCTATCTTCCTTTCCTCCCCCCTAATTTTCACGTTTCTTCTGACCACTTCCCCTTTTCTCTACCACCCCTACCTTTTCATTCATTCTGTATATGTTTCTCTTCTTTTCTCTCCTCTTTTTCACACTTTCCTCGCCCCTCATAGTTTCTTTTTTTTCTCCGTTCTACTTATTCTTTCATCCTCTTTCTATTTTCCTCTATTTCACCCCCTACTCCCACCTCATTTTCTCCTTCTTATTATCCTTTCCCGTTTCCTGCTTTTTCACTTCCCACGCATCCCTCTTTACTATCTCTGTTGCTTCCTTCATTTTGCACATCTCTCTCTTTTTTTTCCCCTTCACCCTCTACTCTATCACTTTTTGTTTTTTGCCTTGTTTGTCCTTCATCATTCCTTATTCCCCTATCATCTCTCTCTCTTATTTCTACTTTTTTTTCATTCCTTTATTCCCTCCCCTATTTCCCTTACTCTTCTCATAATCAACCCCCACTCCTATCCATTCCCTTTTCTCTTTCCCACACACCCTCACACCTAGCATTCAAGGTCGATTGAATCCTTCCTCCATTTGCGTCGTGCGGTCATTCCAGTCTCTTCCACTCCATTATCGTCCTCTTCTCCACCAAATCCATTTCCCTTCTTTTCGAGAGTTATGTCGTATATTTCATTCTCGTCAATCCTCTCGAGGGGGCATCACCACATCTATCCATAATCACATCTTCTCATGACATTTTTGTCTTGGAGGATACTATGACATCCGTCACTCACCACTTTCTATTCTCCCCAACAAACATTCGCTCTACCTTTTAAAAATTAGATTGAATTCTTCCCCCATACCGTCTACTTTCTTTGAAAGGACACTACTTTCATAGTACCCTTCCAAAGAGGGGAAAATGTAGACACCCCAATTTCACATCTATCCTAAATCAATTAATTTCCCTTCCTCATTTCCCACAAAAATACACTTCGAATTAATCAAATATAATTTGATTAATTATCCATTCAAAATATAAAAATAATCTAATCCTCACCACATGTCATTATTCTCCATGTTTTTCCACTATTGAATTAAAAATTCAAATTCAAATCCTCACCCACCATTCGTGGTCCCCACTCACCTAAAATCCTCCACTTATGAATTAAAAATATAATTCAAATCCTCACCCATTCTTCGTGGCCCCCACTCACCTAATATTTCCCACATATTCAAACCACCCACCTAATCTTGCCCACATTTTCAAACCACCCACTTAATCTTGCCCACATTTTCAAACCATAATTACTTAAATTAATCTAAGCTAATCACTCCCTCAGGCTATAAATACAACCTTACCCATCCCCTCTAAACACACGGAGAATAAGCTTTCATGCCATATCTAAGTTCTTGCATCCTTTGAGAAAAAATCCTTTTTCCCATCTAGTGCAAAGTAAGAAGATCATTATTGCAGGAAGGTCTTGCTCCGTCTTGAAGAAAAGCACCTACATATCACAAAATCAGGGCTCAATCCAATTTTCCTAGCCCATTCTGAGGTTTGCTACGGAACGCGAAGGAGGAGGTATGATTATTGGTATTTTACTTCCTTGTTAGTAGTGTATTTTTCATAGCTTACACTACACATCAGGCATAGTGTCTGTTAGTACCCAAATTTATTCTCCCTGTGAAACCGAGTAGCATCATAAGTTAAGCAAGATTCTTAGAGACAGATAGATCAAAATATGAGTCATTTTGTAGCCGGGGAAGGATTTAACTGAATCTTTGTCACTCAAGCTTGGAAGAATTGGATAACACCGTACTAAGGGTTTGACCTACCCTTACTACTTTAGTTTGTGCCTTAAACAAAGGTGAGAGGGCCCATTTTGTAACCTGTGTTGGTGAAGGATATCAATGGATCAAAAATATTTGAATCTCCTTTTACAATAATCAAAAGAAACCTTGAGAAAACATGGTCAATGTAACATAATCCAACTCTCATGAGTTGTCACCCTAAATAATGAAGATATCATCTAGACAAGGTCAAGGTTACTAAAGACAATGATAAGACATGATTGCTCCTACATATCTTGGGTTAAAGGATGGAAAACTCAACAAATTTCCTCAACATTTATGAATACACAGTGTAATTAGGGGTAGTTCTTGTAAGATTCATCACTTAATGTATAATTTGTTGTTGGGAAGTTAAGCAAGATAAAGTTGATTATACTAAATTCTTGGGAACTTTTGACAAATGTTGGGACATATACCAAGAAAAATGACAAAAAAATGCTTCAAATGGTCAAAATTATCCTTCAACTAGAAGATGTGTATCTATAGAAGCCCAAAGATACACGGTTTCACACATTCTTTAATAATTCAACATAAAATATCATGTTAAAGACTCAATTAAACATTATAAATCCTTCCTTCATCATGCTTATGATACACTCATAGACTAACAAACAATTTGTACCAACAAAATAAAATTAGAGTGAATTTAAATTGTTTATTGCATCGTGAAATGAAAACTCTCTTCACGATGTAATTGAAAATGCCAAAATACTATCACAAGGACAAGATCTTGTGTGACTCAAAGGAATTCCTAACATAATATTGCAATAGGAACATAGATAATTACTTGAAGAAATCTCAAAATGAAATCAGACACAACTATGCTCATGATTAACACGATTTACTCAAGGTTCTTCAAATTCATCAGCAAGGGAAAGTTATATTTACAGTCTTAAAGCTTATCAATGGCTGGAAATTTGTAACCATCTTGACATGATCAAATCTAAAGACACATAAGAAATAAAAGGTTTCTCATATAGGTTCTTTGGTAAAAATTTCTTCTCTCAACTTTCTCTCTTTTTATTTTCTTTGAACAACTCTCAGAAAATTAACCCCCCTCTTTCATGATTATTCTTTGCCTTTTTATATCACTCAATTCACTTGCTATCCTTCAAATTTTTTCCCCCCAAAAGCACAAACATTTTCATGAATATTCCTTCTACAATACTTGTTCTAGAAGTTTCCATTTAAAATTTTTACTTTAAGTTGTCGGGTGTATAAAATGTAAGTCTTTTTAATTGGTTCCACTTGTGCTCAACTGGGATATCAGGTCATCATTTCTGGAAAATTATTTTAATAATTTTTCCCTCAGATTAATTAAATAATAATTTCAAATGGCCTCTGAGTGCTTCTAGATGACTCTGATATGACATATATCCTCATCTACCTTTCAAGAATCCATCTTAGGTGCTACGCACTCTATTTCATGTCTCGCTAGTTTAATTGCCACACAAGGTTCCTATCAAATCAAATTGATTCACTAGTTTTGCTTATTCCTAATCACTTCCAACTCTTAAATCCTTCTCATGCGAACTGAGAAAAATCTCCCTCATCTCATGGGAAATATTTCTCTAAATCAAAACCATATGCACCCCGTTCACTATAAAACATGGTTCTAATTTATTACCTTTATGTATTTCCCTACTTATTTTGAATATAAAGAATTTTATCAGAAAAATGATGAAGGTACTTATAGTACATAGTCTAAAAGAAATTTCCTCATAATATTTAAATCAAATCTTCAACTTGAGTGGTCCTAATCCTTTGTTAGGGCCCTATTTGACATAGAGTGTGTTGGCAATACCAGAGGACCTTTAACATATCGGCAGGTCCGATTAGCACTTCTTACAAGGTTGGTCAGGATTAATCTTGTGTTTACATCCTTTCAACTTATGTACTTTCATCTCTTCAAATGGTGACATCTGAAAAATCCTGAAGATTTAAAGAGATATTGGGTCAAGAGAAGACCCCAAGTATCTAGGAAAACCAATTTTCAATGCCCATTTTTATGTGATGAAGGATTTGTATCGAAGGAGATTCCTAAGGAATCATATGTGTTATATGAAAAATCCTCTATTGACACTGTGTCTATCATTTCTCATAAAGTCGATGAGTTAGAGTGGAGGATCAAATCTCTGGAGAAAAAACAAGTAGAGACTGTGTCCTTGCAACCAATTTTAGCACCAACATCATCTTCAAGTAAGAGAAAGGGTGAACCACATCCTCAAATTCCAATCATTATCTCAAAGGGAGAAGAAGATCAATCATTATCTTCTCGTCGTTTAAGAGCAAAAATATCCTATGCTTAGGAAAACAGGGGAAGATTTGTAATTCGGTCATCCACCCGTTTAATGCATCGTGCTCCTCATTCTGAGTATGATTTTTTGGGACCTCAACCCATTCCTTCTCCGAGAGACAATCCACCCCTCACAAGGAAGTGGGAGACTAGGTCAAGCTCAAGACCTCATAATTTACCCCATTAACAAAGTGTATTACTTTCCCTTCCAATCACCCCAGATGTCCCCTCTCAAACCACTCCTAGTAAGTTGACCATTCACAAGGGGAAAGGGAAAATGACATTTTTCATAGGTGGTTTGGATCTTCTGGACTAGGTATCATCACAGCAAAATAAAATCAAGCTAGAACAGATCATGATTCATCCTATAATGACTCTGGAATCAGAGTGACTCAGTCATATTTGTTCAGACAGCACAAGGTTCAAGTGAATTTGTGTTGAGAAAGAATAAGCTTTTGAACAAGCTTCCCCTATTGGGAGGAAATTTTGAAGCAGGACTAAAAAATGTCTAAATATTTCTTTCCTTTTATTGTCCCTACTTTTGGCATGTATATATCTTTCTTTATCATGGGCAAGGGCCCCTATAGAACCCCATTTTGCTCCTTATTCAAAATGCAAGAAGCACAAAAATATCAATAGTTTACATGCTTATCCAAATGTATGTAAAATTTTACCTAAGTCAATAGGAAACTATTGCATTCTTCCACTTTACAATTGATATAAGGAAAAAATAAAGTTTAGAATAACAATTACATCCAACGTAACAGAAATATCAATTTAAATCATCAATTTAGAGAATAAGTATGAAAATAAAATACAGCTTAAGGAACAACACGCCTATGCTTGTTCATCATATTTTATATCTGCATTATTTTCTTCTTCAACTTCCATTTTTGCATCTCATTCTTTTGGACACCCTGCCACAAATGCATCATACCTTTGGAACAACAAATTTATCTTGTCCTCATCTGGTCCAGTGTGATGCTAGAAGATTAGTTTTTGCCTAGCTAATTCATCTATGCAATGGTTCTTCTCTTGTTTGTATTCCAATGGCCTGGCCTTTAATTCTATAATTATGTTCTTAACCTTTCTCATTGTTTTTATGATTTCATAAGAGAAATCATCCTTCTGAATATTATTTTCAAAAAAGTTAAGAAAAAGTCAATCTTCAGATCCCCGTACCTCTTTTTGAATTTATCAGATACCATACCTTCTAACTTCACGTCAATGGCATCAAGAGTGTCATCAACCCAATTTCTTTTGACTTCAAGATTTTCCTTGATCCCATTCAAGGTTCCCACTCTGATTTTTGATAACTCTTCTATGGCATGCTGAATTACTTTGAATTCCATTGGCACAATGCTTTCTCGTTTAACCAATTCATCACTGACCCGAGTTATGCGGTCTAGTTTGGGAAAAATTACCTCAAAGTAGAAGATCTCATTGTCACATTGTCTAATTATCTCATCAATCTCATTGAGTCTATTTTTGATCTCTTCATACTTTGATCTAGTTTCATTAACTACTTCTTTTCCCTTTTTGATTAATTTTTCAATAAGTGTATCCACTTCCTAGACCTTCTTGATATCTTTGTTAATCTTTTTTATTCCCTCAAGGGTATCTATAGAGGCACTTGCTTGAGTGTGACTATGTTGCCCAATCAACTGCTGCAAACTAGAATTCAAGTCTTTAACTTGTTCTTTTAACTAATTTTTCATCACCCTATCCTCGTCCACCTTTTACAAAAGGTCATCCACTACCTTATATACTCCTTGTTTTAGTTGGTCTCTTGAGGGCTTCCCTAAAGGAATGATCTGGACATTATAATCATTAGTTGTCACATCTTCTCTAGTTTTCCCTCAAAAGGAATTACTATTTCCAGAGTTTTGGCTCCTAATGAATCAGTGTGAGTTTTGGTTATAATCCTATCCCTTTTTTATGCTCTTACCACCTTTGGAAAAGACAAAGTAGTAAGGTCAACGGATTGAACAGGGAGGACCTCCTATTCCTTATTCGAAATTAATTCACCAATCTAAAATTTTGTTAAACTTGTTCCAGCATTTACTTCTTGTGATTCATGTTGGGGTTTCTCGAGGACAACCACCAATTGCTTGAACACCCCTTGTTCATCCTAAGCCAATAAATTTTCTTGTTCTTCCTTGTTTATTTCAATAACCACTTTGCTACTCTCACTGTGTGTTGACAATTCTTTCAATTATCCTTCTCCTTGGTCTAGAACCTAAGATTGATCATTATTTTCTTGATTTATATCAGTAATTAAGGGAGATTTCTTCCTTATTTATCCTATTGATGCCACATTATACTCAGTTTCTCCCTCGACATTTTCTTGTACTAATGATTGGCTTATAGGCTCTTCCTTCCCCAAAATTTGTCGAGTTGACATCGTACTATCCTCATGTTTTGATGATACATCAGGTAGTGTCATGGTGGGTTGTTCTTCTAATGTCAACTTCACATTCCCATCTAGATGTTGTATATCAGTATAAGAAATGATTTTCTCTCTAGCAGTTGAATCTTGTGCCATTTTTGTTTTCTCTTCAAAGATAGATTTTTTTACTTGAAAAAGCTCATCAAATTTATTAAATTTAAAAGAATGGGAAATAATCTCTTCCACTGATATCTCTGCATTAATTTCTTCTCCGCTGAGTAAATCTGATCTGTTTGATTCTAAAACCACATGTTGTGTAGGAGAAGCTTTTGTTGCTTGGATTTTCTCTTCACTGATTAGTATATGAGTAGTCCCTTCCAATTATTTATTTTTTTGAAGGCCGTCTACTGGTGTCATTATTGGTTCACTCATAGATAAATCAAGTGCATCTAATTTATAAAATTCTTCACCATTATCAACATCAATCACATCAGTTTGAATATTTACAAATTCGTGCAATGTTTCAATTGAGGGAATATTTTCATCCCTAGCATATAGGGTCTCAGATGTTTTCATACCTATATTTAAAAATTGGTTGCCTACTGGATTAGTTGTAACATTTTCTTGGGTTACTTGATCCTGAGTGGTTCTCATTGTTATTTCCTCCAAATATAAGGGTGGGAATAGAGGCTCTGATTGCTCCACTTGTGGCAGTGATGCAGCATGATGTGCCTGAAAAACATCATTCCTTTCAAACTCGGGAGGATCAATTACCATATCTCTATGTTTGTGTTTTTTGGGCATGTGGGCACCCACCCTCATCAAAACCACCTTGTGTTTCTTGTGTGCTCTTTAAAAATTCTTCAAGTCAGGTACTTCCTTTCACTCTTCTTTATGTAGCTTAGACTAAGAATGACCACTTGTTCTAGCTCTGCTCATTAATTTTTCAGCATTGTCTGGTTTTGGAAAAGTACCCGAACGAACCCCATGAGATGCCAAACCTTTCCCCTTTACTTGAATTGGCATTTTAAAAGTAATTAGGACATTTTCCATGGATTTGAGGAGAATTTCCTTAGTCTTTTGCTTCAAAGTAGATATAGAGGTGTCGGCCCCACTAATAGTTGAGGTCCATTCATCTATTAGTTTAGAAGTGGGTCTCTTTGATGGAAGTTAGGGATCCTTTCCTCCCAATGGATCAATTATGTTTGCACCTTCTCTCAAGGGTGCAAGATCATCAGTTAAGCAATCCAAGTCTATAAAATTATTTATAACCCATGTACTTTGGATTGACAGATCAATACACTTTTAGGCTAACCAATTTATAGTCCTCCTTATTACATCAGTTATCCGTGTGTAAAAATCATCAAATTCTATTTCATTCCAATTTAAAGAGGCTATAGGTTGTCCTTCCACCTTATAATCAAGGTAATATTTACTTATTGTATGTGGATCATCCACAATTCCGTCTAAGATAACTGTAATTTTGAAATCTATGACTTGTGCAAGGGTCATTCTGGAGAAATCTCTTAGCCTGGCCTCTTCTTCATCCCTAAAATTCATCCAATAATCTTCAAAATGAGGCTCATGCTCAAAATTATTTGCAATGTTAGTAAATACCCATCTAATATCATAATTGTCTCTTGGCTCAAAAATTTTCATATCAAACTTCTTCATTTCATACTCAATCAGTTTGGCTTTCATGACTAAATGTCGTGAATACCTTCCAATTCTAATGGGGAACTTAATATTTGTCTTATATCTTCCGAAATTAGTTTTTGAATAGGTGTTAGTTTCCTTACTAATTCACATAAAGCTAATTTATCATCTACATATCTAGACAATTTAATGGGTTTGCCTTCAAAACCACTACCCCTTATGTATGTGAATTTCTTGTATTGAATGAAGTAACACCCATACTCCAAAATTAATTTCCTGACCTGCTCAGAAATTCTATACTACCCCCACTCTGGTTTGAAAATACAAATAATTGGGGCAAAGAAAGCATCATTGACCAACCTCACATTCCCACTCCAATTGACTAGTTGCATTTGAGGAAAAATCTCGTGCATTTGGCACTACTTAAAATCAGCATGTGGTAATAGACCCATGAAATGTTTATGCCCTGCAACATTGTAAATAAAGTAGGTCATCATGTATAATTCCATCTCTGAAGTGTCACCCATCTCAATTTTCGCTGTTAAAGTAACCATGTGACTATGGAGTGCTTCTGCAATAAAAGTAGCCCAAAAGATGTTCCCTTTTGTTTCCAAAATTATCCACATATAGGTACACATCTGTTATCTCATTTTTGAGTTTACACCAAAAATGAGATAACCCTAAGAAATTTTTTAGCTGGTTTTCTAAGAATCACCTTTCAGAGAGATAATCAGGTTTTCAGGTTTCACGAGCAAGACAACATGTGTTTTGAATGCTTCATGTCATGTGTTCCCTGAAACCGAAATCCGACTTACTCCTTTGTTTCAGGTTTTCGGGTCTTCCAAGCATCGGAACATGCCTTCGTCAAAACATGCCTCATGTCTCATGTTTCCCGAAACCCGAAACCCGAATTTCCTAAGTCCTTCATGTCAGGTTTTCAGAACTTAGGAGCATCTAAACATCTCATGCATCATGTCTCATGTTTCCTGAAACCTGAAACCCGAATTTCCTAAGTCCTTCATGTCAGGTTTTCAGAACTTATAAGCATCTAAACATCTCATGCATCATGTCTCATGTTTCCCGAAACCCGAAACCCAAATTTCCTAAGTCCTTCATGTCGGGTTTTCGGAACTTAGGAGCATCTAAACATCTCATGCATCATGTCTCATGTTTCCCGAAACCCGAAACCCGAAATGAAGCAAATCCTTTGTTATAGGTTTTCGGATGCTCTAAGCATGATGACATGTCATTAATGTCTAGTTGTTTGGCAGTTGGTACACATGTCAAGTGAGGTGTATTAGCAATCATTCCAATGCACAAGATGAAGCTAAGATGTAAGGCACAATCCAGAAAGTTCTAGGAATTATAAGACAAGCAAGCTGCGCCGGAGGAAGACAAGGATGATGAAACAAAATAAGCATAATGTTTCATGTCATTTCAATCTTGAAATTGACATGTCTTTTTCATTTATGTTTCGTCACATAGGAAGCAAATTTTGACTTGGTCTCCTGCGTGAGAGTAAAGCAAAATAGGACTCTCGTTAGAACACTATTTTCTAGGATTTATCCTATTTTCTCTCTACTCCTTTTATTATAAATAAGGGATGCTTATGTATTCCAAAGGGTCAATATTTTTGGAATATTGGGCGCTATTGTGAAGAAGAAAAACTTTGTGTTTTCTTTTAATCATTTGAAGAATAGGAGTTGATACTATTTTGCAAACTTTGTGTTGTGGGATATATCTTTCTTAAGATATTGTTCTTATGTTCATAATCTTAAGCTATTCTTCATTTAGCATCTTGATGATTCTGATCATTTCAAACATTATATTTATGGTCTAAAGCTCGTATGATTATTTCGTGCTCTGTGTTTACTCAAAAGAAAATACGTTCCTCTCATTCCCTTTCCATTGTGTTTCTTCCATTGTAATAGCTTCCGACCCTGTCCATTTATTAGAATGACATCTTCCCAACGTATGTATATGGATCTTAGGATTTTATCCCAACCCGAATGGTTAGATTAGTGTGAATACTGTATATATTGTTTCTGCTGTGTTTTAGATTAGTAATAAACAGGCAGCCTCACCTGTCTTTGAGGAGGGATTTAATCTCATGTACTATGGTTGAACCTCATATTTTGGATTGAAAAAATATCCAACCAACAATTTTTGGCGACTCCACTGGGGAATACGGATTTATAGTGTAAAGCTTATCCTCTTGGTGTCTAATGACTCCGTATTTGCCTTATTTTTAACAAGGTCTCTTTCCTGGTTCAAGCTGGCCGGAAAGATCTTCACTCGGTCCCGCTGAGCCCGAGGTGAAATTGATCCACTCTTTGAGTTGTTACAACAGCACAATTTCAGCCTTTCCCCCAACAGCATTGTTTCTAACCGAACCAGAAGTTCTTCGCCTGTTCGGAGAAACCGGATCTCTGTGGAATGGGAAGCATCTGCAACTTGTCGTGCACTACTCTTGTCTGATACTTGGATCCCTATACGCACTCTTTTCAGAAGGATGACAGTACAACCTGTGCCTTGGGGCGCAGTTATTGGTCCTCTTTCTTTAACTCCACCATTGCATGAGTTACCACATGGATCACGTAAAAACATTCCCAAGTTTAATGGGGATGGGAAGCAGCATCCTGATGAACACGTTGCATCTTTCTTTGTAGCGTGTGGCATCCTTGGAGTAGCTCATGAAGATGTTTCTGTTTGACTTTTTGTTGAAACATTGCATGGTGCAGCAGTCTGAATGGTTTTACCACCTCTCAAATGCATGCATCACAAACTGGGCTACCATGAGGACCAAATTCAAAGCACGTTTCAAACCAGCTGCAGATTCTCATGCTTTGTTAGCACAACTTACCCATATGAAGAACGAATCTCATGAACCCATGCGGGACTTCATGGTAAATTTTAATAAGCTGATCTGAAAGATTCTGGAAATAGCTGTACTGACTCCAGAAAATCAGAAATGCTTCTTCATTATTGCTCAGCCTCCCAATGTGAGATTTTTATTAAGAAGGTCAGCTATCCCAAATTTGGCTGTCGCTCAGTCAACAGCTATTGAAATAGAGGATGATCTCATTTTGGCCAGAAGGATTAGGAAAGATGTACCCAAGGTTAAAAATCAAGGTTCTTCCCAAGGTAATATTATCCTATGTTTCAAAAAATGGCTAATGATTTGATTGACTTTTAAAAATCAAGTGTCCCAGCAGGTGAGCAATGTTCCGTATCGGGATATCCCTAGACGGAATTTCAATAACACCAATGGTGCACCTGCAAGAGATAGGCCACGGTTAACCCCTACTCAACCGAGGCTGGAAATCAAAGCTCCTCCCTTCAATGCAGCAGTAGAACTAGTTGAAGAAGAGGAAGAACCCAAAGAACAAGATTCCCTCGAGGCTTTTGAAGCTTCAAAATACGCTGATGAGTCTTATGACGATTTGGCTGACGACTCTAGCATTGGGTATTTGGAATATGAAGAGGATGAATCTGCACCGGATGGTTAGTCATTTTCTATCTTCACTCTATCCCAATCTCAGAATCCAAGAAAACCTCTTGAAATCCCCAAGGAGAAGAACAAGGAACCTCCCATAGCCATAGTTAAGAGAGGTACTCCTATTTCAGCACAAACCAAAAGAGAAGTCACCCAAAAGGTAACAACTTCTCCTCCTAAGGTCAATGCCCCAGCTCAAGTTCGCGTGATTAGAACTAATCCTACCATCACCCCTTCTTATACTGCTTTTGAAATTATTAATCATGCAAAAAGAACCAAGATCCAAATGTCAGAAGCAGAATACCTTCAGTCAAATCCTGAACAGTTCGAAAAACTTGCCAAATTCATTAGAAGTAAACCATCGTTCCCCCACCTTCAAAAGGTCTCCTTCCAAATCCTAATCAACTCCCACCTCAGAACAATATGACCTCTGCTTCTTCTTCAGGAAAAATTGAACCATTTTATTTGTCTTTGCTAATAAATGGGTTTAAAATCAGCAATTGCATCATCGACTCAGGGGCCTCCGACAATGTTATGCCTGCAAAAGTAGCCCATGCCCTTGGGCTTACTTTGACTAAGTCATATGGACAGTGTTACTCCATGGAAACCAAAAAAGTTCCCTTGATTGGTCAAATCAAAGATGCACAGTTTGCATTTGTTGCCTTCCTAGAGAAGAGGGTGAAAATGACCATTCTAGTTGCTGACATTCCTGTAGCTTACGGTATCCTCTTGGGTAGAGGTTTTTGTAAAGATGTCGGAGGAGAGATTAATATGGATTAGACCAAGGAACGGATTCCAGTCAATGGGTTTTATCATGTTCTCCATCCCGAGCCTCAGGTGAGGTATTTTGTAACTAAATCAGATGACCCTAAGGCTCAAATTATTTTTGAAGATGCTAGCTTTGGAAATTATTTCATGACATCTGAGATACCAGATCGTGGCTGTCAAGAAAGAAGATCCTAATGCTGTTTAGACCCTCGAATTCGATGGTAGCTGCTCAACCACTGGATCGGGTGCTAGTGTAGTTCTTATATCTCCTAATTCCGAGATTTTCCCCTCTGCTTTCAAATTGCAGTTTGATAATACTAATAACACGGCTGAATATGAAGCTCTATTACTAGGATTAGAAATGGCCAGACAGAAGGGAATTCAAAATCTCAAGGTTTAGGGGCATGCGGAGCTAATTGTCAACCAGGTCAAGGGAATCTATCAGGTAAAAAATGATCGCTTGAGACATTACAGGAACAAAGTTTGGGATAGTATAGAATGCTTTGATGCATTCTCTATTAAGGCAGTTTTGAGAGATTATAACGACAAGGCTGATTCTTTGGCCGTGTCTACATCCCTCCTTCTTCCTCATCCCCAGTTCAAACAAGATACGTACACTATTGAGATTGTGTACCATCCCAGTATCCCAGATAATGTGACTCACTGGAAAGTGTTCAATGATGATCAACAGGTGTTGGCTTTTCTAGAAAAGGCTGAAAATTTTAGTGAGTTGTACTTTGAAGGTTCGGAATCAGCTTTCCATGAATCTATCTCAGATCCATATCAAGAGGTTGATGGTGAGTTTATCCATCTTAAAGGAAACAAGATACCCAAAGTGTCTGGTTTCTCTGGAGGGTTTGTTCGACAAGCATGATCGTTTTATTCAAAACAAGAGACAAGTTGAAGGAGCTTCTTCCTCAGAAATAGATCAAGTCAATCTAGGTTCATCTAATCAACCTCAGATGGTGAATATTGGAGAAATGTTGTTCCCCTGAAGAGAAATCGAAAGATTCACTTCACTCCTGAAGAGATACATGGATGTGTTAGCTTGGTCTTATGCAGATTTAAAATCCTTCAAGCCCAAAGACGTACAACACAGTATCCCTTTGAAGCCTGATGCGAAACCATACAGGCAGAAGCAAAGACATTACAATCCCAAGATCTCAGGGACTATCCTTGCGGAAATTCAGAAAATGTTAGACGCCAAGATTATTTTTCCAATCCATCACTCCACTTGGATTGCTAACATCATCCCTATCAAGAAGAAGAATGGTGAAATCCGAATCTGTGTTGACTTTCTGGAACCTAAATCAGTCTTCGTTGAAGGACAACTATCCCTTGCCTATCATGGATCAGGTATTACAAACCAGTTACTAGATCAGAAATGCTATCCATGCTCGATGGATTTTCAGGATATAATCAAGTTGAGGTGACTACGGAGGATCAACACAAGACGGCCTTCACAACCCCATGGGGTACCTTTGCTTATAGGTGGATGCCTTTTGACTTGATCAATGCCGGAGCCACCTTTCAGAGAGCTATGGACTTGGCATTTAGAGACCTGATGGGAAAAGTCATAGTGGTATATTTGGATGACTTGACCGTTTTCTCTAAAAAACGGAGTGATCATTATGATCATTTAGAGCAAGTACTTTTGAGATGCAGGCGTCACGAGATTTCATTAAATCCCAAGAAGTCCATGTTTGGAGTGACCGAAGGAAAGCTGCTGGGTCATATCGTGACTAAAGAAGGAACCAAAATCGACCCAGAGAGAGTAAAAGCCATTCAAATCCTTTCCCTACCCACAAGTAAAACTGGGGTTCATTCATTCTTTGGGAAGGTTAATTTCCTAAGAAGGTTCGTACTTGATTTTGCTGATAAAACCAAGGATATCCTTGGGATGATGAAAGGCAAAATTCCATTTCGACGGAGTACTGAAGGGAACCTTGCGTTCGATGAAGTCAAAAGGGCAGTTGTTTGTGCTCCTATCCTAGTATGTCCAGATTTCAAAAAATATTTCATCATGTACACCTATGCCTCTGCTCACATAGTGTCGGCCATCTGATGCAGGAGAATGGGGAGGGCATTGAAGCTCCCATCACTTTTATGAGTTTTCCATTAAAGTAACATGAGCTAAAAATGTCACAAATTTAAAATCATGCTTATGCAGTGGTACGAGCGGTGAAACATTTCAGGTACTATGTGCTGAACTCCCATACCCTCGTTCTCATTCCTGACACTGCCGTTAAATCCATTTTGACTCAACAAGAGCTGGGGAGCCAACGAGGTACCTGGATAGCTAAAGTTCAGGAGTACAACTTGGACATCAGACCTACCAAGTTGGTATGAGGAAGGGGCCTATGCCAATTGATTGTAGAAAATCATGCTGAAGCAGAATGTGAAAAGACTGAAGATACTCCTTCAAAGCTGCCCATGGTGCTTTTCATGTAAGTACAACTGATGACTGGTACACAGACATTGCTTTCTTTCTGACGTATGGTGAGTGCCCCCCGCATTTAAGCCAAAAGGAGAAGAGGACAGTCAAGTTAAGATCTGCAAGATACCTCTTGTGGGATAACAAAATATACAAGAAAGGTCTTGATGGTGTTTTCCTGCGTTGTGTTGATAAATCACAATAGTTAAAGTTGTTAGAGTCCTTCTATAGCCTAGCATGCAGAGGAAATTTTTCATGCTCTGTAACATCTTATAAGATCCTACGGGCTAGGTAATATTGGCCTATTCTCTTTCAGGATTCAACAGAGTGGGTGTCCAAGTGTGAAGCTTGTCAACATTTTATTGGTCGTCTTAAGCTAACAGCTCTTCCCCTGAAGCCCGTAGTGATTGAAGAACCTTTCCACTAGTGGAGAATTGAATTCATTGGAACATTGAATCCTGCCTCCAGTGTCGGACATAATTACGTGCTGACTGCTACAGACTATTTTACCAAGTGGATGGAAGTCGCGCCAATCAAGCAAACAACCTCAGAAGCTGTGTGCAAGTTCCTTAAAGAAAATATAATTGTCAGATTCGGTGTGCCTCACAAGATTGTAGCTGATAATGCCTCTAATTTCTTGTCGCATGAATTGACAGAATTTTGTCTATGGATTCGGCATCACCCTGGCTCACTCATCCGATTATTATCCCCAAGGTAATGGGCAAGCTGAGTCTAGCAACAAGAACTTGGTCACCATAATTAGAAAGCTAGTAGATGAAAACCAGAGGACATGGCACAAAGCATTGTATGACGTGCATTGTGGGCTGATCGAATTACCCCAAAGCGAGCTATAGGAATGTCTCCTTTCTAAGTGCTGTACGGGATTGATGCTGAGATACCTATCTCACTAGAGTTGTCAGCATTATAGTTGGCCAAAGTAGTGGAAGATGTGACTTTTCAAAATTCTATTGAGAAAAGGGTTATGTACCTAGCCAGGCTAGAAGAGGAATGGAGCAAAGTGGTTGATTGCATTGTAGACTATCAAAGCAAAGTAAATAAAATTTTTGACAAGAAATCAAGGCAACGTCATTTCCAAATTGGAGACCTGGTGTTGCTTTGGGATAAGAGGAGGGAGCATAAAGGAATGCACGGAAAGTTTGATTCTTTGTGGAAAGGACCTTTTAAGATCCATCAGCTGAGTGGTGAAAATTGTTTCCATCTATCATATCTTGATGGAGAGTTACTCCCTTTGCCTTTCAGCGGTCAACATCTGAATTTGTTCCATCATTAATGCAAGATGCTCTTTTGCATTGTACATACTTTATTTTTTGTCGTGTGTTTGCTTTTAGTCTTCTTTCTTTCCTCATTTTGTTTTTCAGTTTTCTTCTTTTCTGACTCCGTAGCCCAATGGATAAAGCCAAATATTCTGAGTTCTCTTCCTTTGATATCACAAAGAAAGTCCCCAACTAGAGCCATTTGTTATCTCATTTTTGAGTTTACGCCAAAAATGAGATAACCATAAGAAAAATTTTAGCTGGTTTTCTAAGAATCACCTTTCAGAGAGATAATCGGGTTTTCAGGTTTCACGAGCAAGACAACATGTGTTTTGGATGCTTCATGTCATGTATTCCCCGAAACCCGAAACCTGACTTACTCCTTTGTTTCAGGTTTTCGGGTCTTCCAAGCATCGGAACATGCCTTCATCAAAACATGCCTCATGTCTCATGTTTCCCGAAACCTGAAACCCGAATTGCCTAATTCCTTCATGTCGGGTTTTCAGAACTTAGGAGCATCTAAACATCTCATGCATCATGTCTCATGTTTCCCGAAACCTGAAACCCGAATTTCCTAAGTCCTTCATGTCAGATTTTCATAACTTAGAAGCATCTAAACATCTCATGCATCATGTCTCATGTTTCCCGAAACCCGAAACCTGAATTTCTTAAGTCCTTCATGTCAGGTTTTCGGAACTTAGGAGCATCTAAACATCTCATGCATCATGTCTCATGTTTCCCAAAACCCGAAACCTGAATTTCTTAAGTCCTTCATGTCAAGTTTTTGGAACTTAGAAGCATCTAAACATCTCATGCATCATGTCTCATGTTTCCCGGAACCCGAAACCCGAAATGCATCATGTCTCATGTTTCCCGAAACCCGAAACCCGAAATGAAGCAAATTCTTTGTTATAGGTTTTCGGATGCTCCAAGCATGATGACATGTCATTAATGTCGAGTTGTATGGAAATTGGTACACATGTCAAGTGAGGTGTATTAGCAATCATTCCAATGCACCAGATGAAGCTAAGATGTAGGGCACAATCCAGAATTTCTAGGAATTCTGAGACAAGCAAGCTGCGCTGGAGGAAGATAAGGATGATGAAACAAAATGAGCATAATGTTTTATTTCATTTCAATCTTGAAATTGACATGTCTTTTTCATTTCTGTTTCGTCACATAGGAAGCAAATTTTGACTTGTCTCCTGCGTGAGAGTCAAGCAAAATAGGACTCTTGTTAAAAGACTATTTTCTAGGATTTATCCTATTTTCTCTCTACTCTTTTTATTATAAATAAGGGATGTGTGTACATTCCAAAGGGTTGAGATTTTTGGAATATTGAAAGCTATTGTGAAGAAGAAAAACTTTGTGTTTTCTTTTAATCATTTGAGGAATAGAAGCTGATGCTATTTTGCAAACTTTGTGTTGTGAGATGTATCTTTCTTAAGATATTGTTCTTATGTTCATAATCTTAAGCTATTCTTTGTTTAGCATCTTGATGATCCTAATAATTTCAAACATTACATTTGTTATCTAAATCTCGTATGATTATTTCGTGCTCTGTGTTTACTCGAAAGAAAATATGTTCCTCTCATTTCCTTTCCATTGTGTTTCTTCCATTGTAATAATTTCTGACCCTGTCCATTTATAAAAATGACATCTTCCCAACGTGTGGATATGGATCTCGGGATTCTATCCCAACCCCAATGGTTAGATTAGTGTGAATACTATATATATTGTTTCTGCTGTGTTTTAGATTAGTAATAAACAGGCAGCCTCACCTGTCTTTGAGGAGGGATTTAATCCCATGTACTGTGGTTGAACCTCATATTTTGGATTGACAAAATATCCAACCAACAACATCCATTCCTTGAATTCATTTGTATTTTCCAACCCCTCCATTCGAATTAATAACATAATAATATCTTCAGCCTCTTCAACAAATTGTGCCCTAACTAGCCTTTTAGGGATTCTAGTTGTTGCATTTTTATTTGTGAGGATCCATTTTGTATTTATGATCTTAGCGTGGTATTTTTTCTTCTTTTCATAATCCTGTAAAGCTAATTTGATACCAATGGTGATTGGGTTTGTGATTACAGGAAATTTAAGCATTATTTTAATAGTCACAGGTGTCAATGTCAACACTACATCACCACTTCTGTCTAATACTTCCCTTTTCTCCGGTTCATAATTCATATCACAATTCCATATCAATTTGGGGCATTGAACTGATGGTGAGATAGCACCAGCTAAATCGATGCAGCTATCCTTAATTTCTTTCAAAGACTCACTTTTATTAGTTCCATTTAATCATGGAAGAAATTCCTCTAAGTCAGCATTCATCAGGTCTGTGTTTGTAATTCTTTCTAAATCACTTGTAATCCAAGAAGAAACTGAGAACAAAGATGGCATGGTCTTCACCCTTGAAAACCCTAACTTTTCCTCAAAATTTCTTGCCAATAATATGAAAATTATGGGAGTTTTCACTTCTTACAAATTTTGCGTGAATCCTTGAACCATTCAAATTTAATCCGACCGTCTTTTTATCTTCGATTCTCAAAACAAGCTCCACGATCAAATTTCACGCTATTGCATAATGCAAATATCAACAAAGGCACTCAGATCTCAACAAATTTGATAATAAAGGATTGAAACACTTGAAACATTTTTTAAAAATTTCCTTGGTTTGTGCAAAATGCATTGATGGCAACATAAATAAATGCAATGCATCGTGGCCATTCATTCCGCTTTTTCAATTTTAAAAATGAGTTGTCCACGTGGAAAAGTATTTAATTAATGCGGGTTCAAGGAGAATTTTTGTATCTTTTCCATGCTTTAAAACTCATACAATTTCGGCCATTTGACCCGCTCATCCACTTTTGACTTTCAACACGGGATTGACACATGGTCACATTTAAGTGATAACAAAATTGCAGACCCTTTCTATAATTTTATTCCCTTTCCAATTTAAAACCAAAAGTGTCAAAGTTCTTTGACAACCCGCTTCCACGCTACTTGCCTAAAAAAGATCCATGTGTCCTTTACGGGTCTCGGTAACCTTTTTACACTTTTACACTTTTTCTCCTTAGTGCGTAGAAATACAATCATGCACCACTTCCTAAAATCCACTTAGTTTGTGAAAAGTATACACCTTCAGAGGTGAATTGAAAATTTGTTTGTTCCGCCTTCTGATTTCGAATATTTGAAGAATATTCATCGGGTTACAAGATCGAATTTACATTTTGTGAACGCAATAGAAATTTATGATTTTGCAAGTTACACCTATCATACCACATTTAATTAGGAACCTCCACGTACCAATGGGTGAAGGGGCAAAAAATAAAAATAGAGACATGACCAAGGAACATTTTATATAGGAAATCCTTTAGATTTTAGACCTAAATAACAATTGGTTTCCCGCGAGAATTTTCAAAAACAATACATATCCAACCATGATCCTCCATCAAAAAAGAGGAAAGACAAATCCACATATAGGAGAACCAAAATATCAACTCACACCCCCACGGGAAAATAGAAAATACAACAGACATTGAAGGAAAAGATTAAACAAATAGGGGCGAGATTAATTCGAGCACCAACAATGTCTTCAATACTATGTATGTCCTCTCCAGATTTCTCTTTCGTGGCTTTACAATAACTATAAAAGAAAATTCCTGAAAAATAAGTATTCACCAATAGATGTGCCCTTGAAAAATAGGTTTGTTGACTAAATACTTCAATGCCATATGATTTGTATAAAATATGAACATAGTAGCCAACAAGTACTATCGTAATTTATGAAGTGTGTAGATCATGGACAATGTCTCATGCTCTATCATGGTATAATTTTGTTCTTTCGATCTCAACTTTCTACTTACAAAGTATATAGGTTGATCTACATTACCCTCTCCTGGTTGTGTCAGGATTGTGCGAATAGCCATGCCAAAAGCATCAACATGTACATGAAAGGGTTTATTCTAGGAGGTAAAGTGTATGATAGGAGTAGTAGTCAATCTAATTTTTAGTTTTTAAATGCATGTTGTTGCATGTCACCCCAGTAAAAATTTCCTTTAGCCTTGAGCAATTCTTCCAGGGGTGCAACAATCTTTGAATATCCTTTAATAAATTTTATGTAGTTGCCAGAGCGCCCCAAGAATCCACGCACTTTACTTTGGTTGGTAGGTTCTTCCAATCCCAAAACTACCCTATCTTAGTCGGATCTACCAACAATCCATCTTTATAAATGATGTGCACAAGTACAGTGCCAAAAGGTGCATCAAAGATACACTTATTTATATTAAGAGAGATGTTTAACTGCCTGCACCTCTCAAACATGAGCCTTAGATTATCACAGTGATATTTTACAAGCCCATGGACATTCCAATCATCTAAATAGACCTGCAAGAACTTATGAATGAAGTAATTAAAATATTGTATAACTATGCACAAGATTACTGGGGACCCATTTTTCTATCCAAAAGGCCTCACCGTATATGAAAAGATTCCCCATTTAACGGTAAAAGTGGTATTTTCTTGGTCCTCATGCACAATGCACACCCAATGATAGCCTAAGAACCCATCTATGAATAAATAGATTTCACACCCTGCAACTCCCTCAAGGATCTCCTCTGTGAATGGCATATGAAAAGGATCTATGGCACATGATGCATTAAGTTCCATGTAATCTACATAGATCCTGATCTGTGTATCCTTCTTTATGCTAATAACCATAGGGATAACCCACTTATACTCCTCAATTGGTTTAATGATGTCAAACTTAAGTATCTTTTCTATTTATTCCTTAACCTTCACACACATGTTAAAATTCACCCTCTAAGGCCTCTTTTGAATGGGGCACACACCTTCTTTAAAATTAATCCTCATGACTCCCAATAAGGGGTGCACTCCTTTAAACTCATTATAGCCCCTTGGAAATAAGTCTTGAAAGTCATGAAAAAGCTCAATGATATTTTCTACCTATTTTTTTGACAATTAGTCTCTAATGATGGCCTCCTTAGGCACATCCTCAGTGCCAATGTTAACCTTCTTAGTCTTCATTATATCATGATACGCATGTACCTTTTCATATTCAGAGTCCATTACCTCATGTGCACCTTCTATGTGGCTAATATCCAAGTTATCCACCTCTTCATCATCAATGAGATATACTAACTTCCCCTTTTATTTCTCTTTCCAGGCACAACCCATTTACACCTTGTCTATCTCCAATGTATCAACGTGCACCTTGGGATCAAGTTCTCCAAGTAACTAAAGTATGAACTCTTATGCTTTCACACTATCCCCCAATATGATGTGCTTTATAATCTAAAAATCCTCTTGTATAGGTGACTTATTATAAAAATGATCAAAGGTATGAACAATACTTTCAGTCATCTCACGCTAGCTTGCAGTCTCCCTTTTCAACTTAGCATGGACATACCATGTGTGCACGGATCCGTGCAGAGTGGAATAGAACTAACACACCCAAAGAGATGGCGGTAATGCCTCTTGGTATTACGCCCATTGTCTCTCATAGTTATGGACATGTACCAAAGCAAGAGTCTTCCCATCATACTCATATATAAGTGTAGGTACATTATTTTGAGTAAACCTTATTCAAAAGGTGATTCTCACTTCTTTCCAACACAACAAGTTATCAGTGTGTGTTGTCCACTAGCGCACTATTGTCCTGCACAAGATATAGACCAAAATATTCCTTCTATCACTTTAATTCGGCCAGTGGTTCTCCATGGAATGTAATAATGAATTAAATTTCTCCTCGCCAGTATACATTGGTAACTAACTTGCACCCAAATGCCTAATCATGTGCGGCCTGATAATCCTTGTGATTCTCCCTTTAATCTCTCACATGACCATTTCATATGTTCCATGGGCCCAATTGTCACAAGCAACACTAGTGGTGTCACTAACAGAATGTACATCTTTCCACTGAATTATGCCTTCCTTAGATGGTTCTACGTTTTCAAGATCACATACTTTCTAGAAATAGATTTTATTCAACTCTTCTTCACTCAAAGGCTCAATGTATGGTGTAGCCTTTGCCTCATCCAGGGGCATGACTACACGCTCATCTTTTTTTCTCAAAACTAATATATCTTTTGTTGAAGCACAATTCGATATTGTTCACATAACACAAAGGTCATCGAAGTAACACTGGGAAGATATCTTCCTCAGCCTAATCCAAAACTTCAAAATATCTTATAAACTTGGCTCCATGAATGGTAATTTAAGCATCCTTAAACATCCCAATAGACATATCTCTCATCTTGTTTTCCATATACAAAATATTGGAAGGTGGATAAAATGGTTGTCTCCCAATGTGGTTTTAAGAATATAGAGTCAAAACATTCACCTCAATCCATGTTTCAATCAAAATGGTGTTCACCAGCCAACCATCGATCATTACATCTTATGTGATTTCCTTGTCATATTCATGGTTTTGTTGAGACAAATTCATATGGAGGATATATCACTCGTGCTCAACTCCTACGTGTGGTACCTTCTCTTGCAATCATTCCCCTAGCAATGGGATGATATTATCATTTCTCCATAGCTTACAAACCTCCTTTAGATCATCTACACCTTTCTACAGAAACTTGATGTTATTTGTGCATTCCCTCTCATGTATTTTTTCCTTCAGACACTGTATCTAGCCTTGCAGATATGTGATTACCCACATAGTCTCCTAATAAACCTCTTTCTGATGAGAAAAATTTGGATATTTGGCATGCATAATTGTATACACTTATTTTCGGAACCCACATGCCTTCATACTGCATTCGCCCCTCACCCTCGCCTAGTGCGGTCATTTCCCTCCTATTTTTGAATTACCCACTTTGCCTCCCAAATTCATATTTTTCCCCTCCCCACATCAATTTTATTTTAATATCCTTCATAAATTCTATTTTCCCATATTTCAATCTGTATTAAAACTTATTATTTTCATAATACCTACTCTAGCCTAAACCCATTTAATTACCCTAATAATATCCTAATCACTCTCATTTAGTAACCCTATCAGATTCCCATGCCTCCTAATTATTACCCCTCATTAAATCCCTTCCTAAGATTCCCTCTACCCATTTACTCCCTCCTTATCATCCCTTAACCCATCAATGTCCTTTAACATGTGTGCAGGGATAAAAATATCTCGTTAGCAGTTACATTTCCATTTCTACCCATTTCTTATCATATTCTCACTGACCCATTATGGTCTTAACATATCTTGGAAAATTGTCTGTCCCAATCATCGGTGAATGACCCGAGTCACCATCGACCCTACTCTATCTTATTTAAACACACTCATCCCTCCTTTCAAAAGACTATTTTTTTTAATCTCTTTTGTTCTTTGTTATTGTCACCTCGCTTGTCATTTATAGAGCTCTAGTTACCAGTGGAATCTGTTGATTATCCTTTTACATGTCATTCTTGGAGCTTTGAACATAGTGGAGGTTACTTGGAGATATCATTTGTGTATGATCTTCTTTATTTCATAGGTTTACAGGTTTATAGGTTTTCTTGGAGTTCTACCTTTCCTTTCAAAATTCCATTACCTTCATCAAATCTCTTTATCAATTATGTCCTTTAGTAAATATCCCATTTCTATTTCGGTCACTACCGACTGCGTCTAGTCATCGTCGACCCATCCCCCACATCTGTTAAATCCATCTTATCTTATATCCTATCTACATGTTCTTACATCTGATTCATCCCTCTCTATCCTAGCCATTTTATAAGAACCCTATTATCCATCTTAACACCCCAAAATTAGTACCTTCCCCTATTTCTGTATACACCTACCAGCTTGCATAGGTTTCTATAGAATGTGTCTATTCACCTTGAGTCATCGTCAACCACTCCTTACCTCCTTCTACCTTCATCCAAATCAAACCCTTCCCAAGTCCCCAAGTCTCCATCCTCCAAAATGTCCATCGTATCTTATATTTATTTCTTTCAATGTATTCTCCATGCATCTACAGTCACCCTTCCACCCATGAAACCCTTTGACCCACAGGGGTCGAAACCCACATGGTTTGATTTTAACGTTGTTTTTTCCTACCATCGTGTTCTAGACCATACTATAGACACACAATCATGCACTTTGGGTAATTATTTAGTCCTAGTTACATAATAATATTCATATGATTCCTGAGTTGGAAAAGTACTAATTAACCTGTCTTTTCCCACCTTTTTTTTCTTTCTATTGCTACTTTCAGTCTTACATCCTTACTTTCTCAGTCTATATTTTTACTCTTCAACATTTGTCATCCTAGACACCAGCACCCGGGTAGGACACCAGTGTTAGGTGCCCTCATCCCAACTGAGTGCTCATGTCCCCTTTGTACTTTACTATCACTTTTTGGTTCCTTTCTATCCATTTGAGTATCTTATCTTTTTGGGAGTCGGTCTTTTTGGGGTTATATACGAAATTCAAAAAAATTAATCATATAAATATAAAGTTATGTGATCATAATAAGGGAACAAGCACTAAGCACTATCTATGACCACCTAAGGTTGTATCCATTAATGCATTTAAAAGCTACATTGCATCCATTTAGCTCCATCACAAGGGACACAAGGGATAGTTTTCTACATCACACTTCATAGGAGGGAAGTTCATTCTATTCCATGCACACATTTACTAAATTATACATCTAGATACTTGCTTGCTATTCCAAGTGTGACATGCATAAGAGCAACCTAGAGCACAATTCCACACACACACACACACACACACACACACACACACACACACACACACACACACACACACACACACACAGATAAATTCATTAGGTTTGAGATGTAGTGAAGTACTTAGATGTAATTCCATCATTATGGTAACTGAGGATAGTTTAACCCCTCATTTTGAATCTTTCTTTTTTGGGATTTGATGTCTATTTGAGGGTTTTACAGGTTCATTCATTATTGTAGGTTTACAGCGACCTTAGTGATCATTGTGTGAATTTGTAGTGACAAAAGGTGAGCATCAATGAACATCTTATGACCCTAATAATTTTGGTTTCTTAGCACTTCCATAGACCCAAGTGCCCAAAATAGGCCTAAGGCACCCATAGGCGGCCTCTTCCATTCAAATTCTCCAAATCTGTAATTTTATAGGCTCCAGTGCAACGATTCGTACTTCATCATTTTCAGTTTTCCAACTCTGTGCACTTTCCAGTGCTTGACAAAATCAGCTAAGACATATTACCCTTCTTTACACATTAGGGTTCTATATTTTATTTCTTAATTTCTTAGACCTACTTTAATATTTCATTATTTATTTATTTACTGCAATCTTGAATTCAGATTAGGTATATAAAATTATATTTTAGCTTAATCACATACTACTAAACATTATTAAGCCCTCTGCACCATTATTGACAATCTTATGGGAAAGAATGACCTTCTCATCAAATAATAAGATTCCCTTCCATCCCCTAGCCCATCTTCATACAAATTCCATCCTCCAACCAATCCCAAGACTTATAAATCCACCTTCATCTCTATCCCAGCTTTGGCTTCTCTTTCATCCAAAGATATCCCTCATCTTTACATAGATGTCATATGTATTACCACCAGTCTCACCCTTAC
This sequence comes from Taxus chinensis, assembly GCA_019776745.2. NCBI lineage: Eukaryota > Viridiplantae > Streptophyta > Pinopsida > Cupressales > Taxaceae > Taxus > Taxus chinensis. The sequence goes on along the minus strand of CM034150.1, from coordinate 81,694,191 downwards.
GAGGCCCAACCATCCATATCTAAAGTTTTCATCATTACTCCTCCCAGCGAGCCTTCCTCACATCCCCTACATCTACCCCCTTCTTCCTCTAAGGCTAAGGTGTCTATTCTAGCCACTTCTAATCCTACCTCCATCAAACAATCCATTGTAAAGCAGTTGCATCCATCTCATGTTAAAATTTCCCTTCAGGAGATTATCCAAAGCTCCCCCAACCACAAATAGACTCTTATTGAAGATTTATAGCACATTCTCGTATCATCTAATGAGTCTCATCCCCTTACGGCCCTTGTTGGAGCTCTCGCAACTTCCACCACTATATATTTTGAGGATTTTGAAATCCCTAAAATTCTTTTGGAATACCATGATATCCCTCTTTTCATCATGGTTCATATTATTGACACCTTTATCCACTTATCCACGATTGACAATGGTGTTAGTATCAACATAATTTCTTACCATACCTTTTATCAACTTAAACTTCCTGACACCATTGTCACCTAATCACATGTCATCCTTCATTATTTTAATGATCATGTTGCCCTTGCTTTAGGCACAGTTATCCTTCCCATCCATGTTGTCCATAAACTCCTTCATAATATCTTCTACATTATATAAAGGGATTTTCAATATAATGTCTTTCTTAGATGCCCTTGGATTTGTGTCATGTATTGTGTCCCATCTACCCTCCACCTTTGTATTAAATATGAACATGAAGGTAAGATCCATACTCTCCCTACTTACCTCCCTCCCTTTAAATTATGTCATATTACTTATCGACTAAATGACATTCTTGTCCCTAAACAAGACTCTTCTTCCAAAGAATCCACTAGTTCTTTTCTTCCTACATATAAATTACACCATGATGGATCTTTTGATGATGTGATGCAGTGCTTTGCTCTAGGGGAGTATCAACTCCTCACTCTTAATTCCCTTCCTTCTATCCTGACAAGGCCCCTATGTATCAATCCAATGTTGGGGATGTTATCTATTTCGGTACCCCTTTCCTCGAAACCAATCTTATTTATGAAAACTTTGATATCCCCTCTTCTCATGTTTTTAACTGCCCTCACACCAAATCATACGCCAATGGTTTTGACTTCCTCTCTAACAAATATTTTTCCTATACTTACCTTTATTGTTTTGTGTGGAAGGGATATGGTCTAAGACATTATAAGCGGGGTATCCAATACCTTGTCCTTAACCAATCCTAGGAACCATGTGAGAAGTGTGGCTTAGAATACAAAGATCCTCCACTCCTCCATACACGTCTTCCTATTCTAACATTAATATTGAGCCATCATCTGACCATCCCACAGACATAGATGAAATTGTGTCTATCCCCCCTGACTTTTTTTATCCTCCACCATTTCCCTCAAACCGGTGACCTATCAAGTTGAAAATGAGACCCAATATTTTCCTCTTAAATACCCTGAGATGATAGGGGAGGACTCTCCTGATATTGATATCTTCCAATGCAGTGATGATAACTCTATTCTTTCTTACATGGGGGCTGAGGATTCTCATATCCAATATTCCTTTCCTCCTGATACTTTCACCCTCCTTAATGAATCCATCATTGACATCAACATATGGACTCCCCAAGAGCCCTGTATCCTCAAGGTTTACCAATCTCTTGATCCTCAAGAGGTTAAAGCCTTTACCTCCTTCTTGTTCAAGTATAGTCAAGCCTTTGCATAGTTATACTCTGACATGTTGGACCTTGATCCTTCCATCTTTGTCCATAACATTGTCACCATCTCTAGCACCTAACCTGTTAAACAAAAGTTATGTCACATGCATCCCCACATTTCCCTCCTTGTCAAAGAAGAGCTACAATGTATTATTTTTGCTATAATGGGTTTCAAATATCATTCCCGTTGCCAAAAATTCTGAAAACCTTCGCATCTGCACCAATTTTTGAGATTTAAATATCACTTTCCCTAAGGATGCATTTCCCCTTCCCAAAATCGATCATCTCATCAACCTCATGGATGGCCATGAGAAGCTCTCTCTTATGGATGGGTTTTTGGGTTATAATCAGATCCTTATCACCCTAGAAGACCAACATAAGACTTCCTTTATCACCCCTTGGGGGAAATTCTGCTATCGTGTCATGCCTTTTAGTATGAATAACGTTGGGGCCACTTACCAACATGTTGTGAATTATATCTTCCATGACCTTATCCATTAAACTGTAGAGGATTATGTTGATAACATCTTGGGTAAATCCAAGCATCGGTGTGATCATCTTTCTGTCCTTGAATTCATTTTTGAGATCCTTATCCACTTCCTTCTTCATCTTAATCTAAACAAGTGTGTGTTTGGAGTGTTAACTGGTAAACGCGTTAGAAGGCCGAATTTAATCGGTCAGTCGCTTCATCTCATAAATCTCATATCCTTGCCAACCCTTTCATCACCTTCTTTGTAAATACACCCAATTCAATTAGGATTCCAATTATCAGAAGGCCTTTGATGATCTTAAGTAGTATCTTATCTCTCCACCAGTGCTCACATCTCCACACAAATGGAGCCTTTGTATCTCTATATCTATGCCTCTAATCATGCTCTAGGTACCATGTTGACACATTATGATGAGAAAGATAAGGAGAAAGTTTTCTATTATATCAGTCGTACCCTTCATGCCTATAAAACTCACTGCACCGAAGCTGAAAATTTATGTTACACCCTCTTATTCGCCACTTCTAAGCTTTCTCATTACCTTCTTAATCCCAAAACCTTCATCGTTTCTAGCTTCCATATTATTAATACCATACATTCCAAACATAATCATAGTGATCATATCACTCGATGGCTCATGCTCATGATAAATTTTCACTTAGAGTTCATCTCCCAAAAATCCATTAAGGGCGAGATATTTCCAAACAACTAGTTGACACCCCTCTTCCTGATAGTCATCTTCCTCACGAGAAATTCCCAAATGAATCTATCTTCACCATTGATCATGAGTTTTCTACTCTTAATATAAGCCTTTTCTTTGATGGGTCTAAGTATCAAAAAGGGGGGGCACCAGCATCATTATCATTCCTCCTTGGGATAATCCCATCCCCATTTCTCAAAATCTTAACTTTGAATGCATTAATAATATAGATGAATATGAAGCCCTCATCTTGGGCCTTAAAATTATTATCATGCTCAGCATACAAAATCTGGATATCTATGGGGATTCCCATATCATCGTTAATCAAGTCATAGGCACCTATCAATGTAAAAATGGCATTCTTCAAAAATATAGCAATATCGTCGTCTTCCTCCTTGAAGCATTTGACTCCTATACCATCCAAGTTATCTCATATTCATCTAATCATTTCACTAACACGATGGCTTCCCTCACATCTCTTATCCCATGAATAATGAAAGAATCCAATCTCTCCATTTTTGTTCATCATCTCGATCAACCATCTCATGTCCATTAGCTTCTTCATTTCAATCATGTTAACGTCAAACAATCTGATCTTTGGTATTCTCAAGTCTTATATAATGTCCCCATTCTTTCACTAAGGGCCTAAGGACCATTTTTTAGTCTTATCCTTGGTCATACCCAAGGGGCTTGCGATGTTAGAGGCTATTAGGTATGGATGACTGATTACCCCCTTGCTTATTTGTTATAAATTTTTCTTGGCATTAATATTAAGAACCTTGGTGGGAATAATTGTTATATTTTTTCATTCGGGGGCTCATGGTACTTTATTATTCAATTTTTTCTGGGTCACTTAAGTCACTTTTAGTCCCACATGGAGTTCCCAACTTGGAAAAGGTAATGAAAAGTTATAAAAGGAAGTGTTGGGGGAGAAAAGGGCTCATTCTTACACTCACATATATTTTGGCATTGAGAAACTATTGTTTACATTCTTCTTACTTGAGGAGTAAAATCCCATAGGAACACTAGGTTTAGTGGTGATAGATCCACTCCTAGCTAGTAGGGCACTCTTTGGTGGTGAAAAATCCACTCTAATTTGTTGTTTTGGAGCCTATTCAGGGTAGATATTCAGGAATATTTTATAGATATTTTAGGAATTTTTTTCAGAGGGTTTCAGAGGCTATTTTAGCAACCAGGGTGAGGAAATTTAAAGGGTTTACATATCATATTATTCCCAGTATTTACGGTAGAGTTTGGCACAACTTTTGGAGGCATGTTGGCAGATTTCTAGCCCCTTCTATAGGGTGATGTCATCCCTAGGGATTTGCAACAAGTTTTTATAGGGTTTGTAGGTGCTCATTTTTAGATGTGGATGTTGTGTTCATTTATATACAAGTTTTCCATGTTATTTCTATAAAATCATATTTTTATCCATTGTATTCACATAGTTATGAATTTTTGAAGTTTCTAGCAGTTTAGGGCATTTTGAAAATTACGAGCAGTTATATATTATTTATAAAAATCCAAAAATATTTTCTTAGTCTTTATTATTGTATTAGCAAGCTCTCTACAAAATTTCGTGTGATTTGGACAAGTATTTTGCAATGTATCTATAAATTTTAGTTTGTTGCCCTAGTTGGTTTATTTCCAGAAATTTCAGAATATCATTTGTCGTAAATTGTTTTATATATTTTGTGGATTTTAAGTGATATCCCACAAGGGATATTTCAATGGTATCAAAGCTAGGTTTCCTCTAGCATGTTGGGTGTGAATGAAATTTTATTCTAAGAGAAACACACTGCAAAAGGAAGGGCATAAAATGGGTGAAAATGATGAGTTGAACAAAGAAATGATGAAAAATGTATTTATCAATATGGTTAAACAACAAGAGACCACTTATATTTATTTGATCCAGGTCACCATATGATTAGCACAGGGTAGAGTGGAGAATCATATGGAAAGAGGAAAAAAAGTAACATGGGGCAATAGGGTCGAAGATGTGAAAATAGTGATTTTGGGCAGCACAATCCCTGTTCCCATAATACACATGTGAGCATGCATGAGCTCGCATTTTCGAAAGATACGGAAAATACACAAATGGGACAGCAATCAGATATTTTTGATGAGGAGACTTGTTGGCTGAAATATGAATCCTTGAGTGAAGGGATTAAAGCTAACATGACTTCTACTAAGTACTGCAAGATGAAGATCCGTAGTAGATCCAAGAGGGATCACACTACTCAGGTTCTAGAGTTACAGAGGATATTGGGACATATTTCCATTCCACCCTTCGATTGGTCTAAGAAGTGTATAGTGAAATCTTGGATCCAGAAATTGAAGACATACTTTGACTTGAATCTCATGCGTGAGGAGGATGCAATTCAATACCTTAAGGGAGATGCACATGACTGGTGGTATTATGGTCTTATTACATAGAGGCACATGCATATTAGGACCTATGTGGAGTTCACAAAGAAGTTGATGAACAGTTTTGACAGGGGAGACCCAAACAAGTATTTCAGAGGGTTGACTCATTTGAGACAGACAGGTTCTTTGGGCATGTACATTTTAGAATTTCAAAGGTTTTTAGTCATGGTTTCTTTTTTTTTAGAGATGATATTGACTTCACTCTTCATATTTTGGTTGAAAAATGCATTAGCATGACTTGTGAAGGCATTTGAGCCTTCTTGATTACATGTTGCTATTAGGAGAGCACATGATTTGGATTTATCTACTTTAAAGTCAGGGTTTCCACCTTGGGCTCAACATATGGTATCTCCATCTAGACCCGATGGTTCTCAATAGAAGGTTCCTTCACCTAGGAAAGATACAGTCAAGAATCCATTCATATCCCGTGAAGATAGAGACAAGTTGAGGTGAAAGAAACTATGTTTCGATTTCCACACACCTTGGAATCCAGGACATGATTGTAGAGGTAGAGGGAAGGTCCAATTCATCAAGGTCTTTGAGGTAGATTACAATGATGGGGATTAGGAGAAGGAGACTCGGAGATTGGATGATGGATATGTAGAGGCCTTGGGTAGTGCTGGTATTGAGTAGGAGGACGAGACATTCCCTCAAGATATTATTACCACCTTGTCTAGTACCCTAAGGTACAAGGCATTCAGGATCAGAGGAGATTTGTCTGAATTTCTCGTTATTAATGTAAATGAATGCACTAGATATTAAAGAAACTAGCAACTCAGAAAGATAGAGGGTTTATGTTACCTCGGATGGCTGATGTTGGATACGAGCACTAGGTGGTTGATTCTTATTACTATAAATTAGATAAAATCTACAAATAGGACTGAAAAATTATTTTGGATTAGATGGTTTGTGTGGGGATTTCCCAGTAAAGTGGGCCCTAGAAGTATGAACTTCCTTGGTAGATGTCAACCTCCATTTTTAGACAAAAAATGACATGAAAATAAATGTATACTGATAATATGCAAAGACTGAAAAAGTAAAGAATTTGAAATTACTATTGATTAATTTAGATACTAATCTAATTAAAACAACTAAAAAGAAAATGTACCTTCTCTGGGTTGAGGTGACCCAGGTTGTGCAGAGACAGGTCGATGGCTACCTAAGGGGATGGATCAGTAAAATAAGAGAAATATGTAGACTATACAGGATTAGAATGCCATCTGGGAGCTCCAAAAGTTTGTAAATTCTAGATTCAACCATCAAAGAAAATATGAAGGAATAGAAACCAAGGAGATAATGGAAAACATGGATTTATGGCTAGGGATTGAAACTATGACTCTGTTCGACGGTGACCAGGGTGTAAATAGGTTGATTTGTTGTAACACATAGGTTGGGATGAGAGCTTAACAATATGGGATACATGGTAAGCGCATGGAGAGGATGAATATGATAGGGAAGGATAAATTTGAGGGAAAACAAGTCGGATTATCAACCTACAAGAATGGATTTGCAGATAGAAGTCGATAACGAATTTGTGAGCTATGTTGCTAATGATTTGGACCTACAAAAGGTTAGATGCAAAAATACAAGATAATATGATAAAGTTGATTAACCTACATAAACCAGTGACAATCTCACAAAAAATATGGTCTTGATTGACGCATGCATGCTACAAGAAGGTCTAGAGGTCTGTAATGGCTTTAGGACTATTCAGGCATGAAATATTGTCTGCAAGTTATGGGAAAAGCCATTTCTAGTCGATTTTCTAATGATGAATGGAAAGGAAGAAACAAGATTTATAAGGTCAGTGGCAACCAAGCTGGTTCACCACCGATTCTGGGGAAATTTTCCCCAATAGGAATATTTTTCTTTTTTTTTAGCGTGATTTCAGTTTTTTTAAAGGGTTGGTTGAATTCTTTAAAGCATTAGGCAAGAATGGGTTATTTAGGGATGAGGTGTAGGTGAGTTGGAGATAAGGATAAGTTAGAAAAATTATGTGAATGCATAAGACATATATTTGGAATGAAAGTATTCCAAAATAAACTCTAATAGGGCATATGGATGTGGGTACCCATTAATTAAATAATAAAAGGGAATTGATTAATTAATGGAAATTAACAAGGATCAAATGATTAATTAATTAATTAATGGGACTTAATAAATTAATGTTAGTTGATGGGGGTTGGATAATGATAGGATAAATGGGCATTTAATTAACTAATAAGGATTAGGACAAACTTAAGTTTGCTACCGCGAGCCCTAGCTCCAGCCACCGCCTGCTCATCCCTGGCTTTCTTTGGTGCTAGCATGGATGTCAGACCCTTCTGGTTTGGACCAGGGGCCCCCTCTATGAGGGGTCCTTTCTCCCTAGCCCCCTGATGCCTAGAATAAGATCGTGGAGGGCTCCACCTCTGCTTTGCACTCAGACAAACTCTTGCCTACCTTGGCAGATGGGTCCTTCTCCCTACGCATTCCCACTCATATCACTGAGGCGGCAGCTACTTCACACAATCTTTTGTTGGTTGGTAAACTAATGGGCCCTAGGCCCCCTTTTGAGGATATTAAAAAATGGGCATGTTTAAAATGGCACCCTTGTGGTGCGCTGGAAATTGCAGCAATGCCAAATGGTTTCATTCTATTCTTCTTCAGCATGGAAGAGGATTTTGCAAGATCTCTTCTTAGAGGTCCTTTCTTCTTTGGCAGACAAGGCTTCTACCTCAGGAAATGGTCTCCAGGATTTAATCCTCACACGAAATCCATGACCCAAGCTCCAATCTGGGTTCTCCTACCAGGTCTCCCCCTAGAATTCTAGCACGCTACAGTTATAGAAGGTATTGCTCTCACTATAGGCTCTTTAATAGCTATAGATCAAGCTACTAAGGAAAAAACTAGATTCATCCATGCTCGTTTTTGTGTTAATTCTGATGTCAGCTGCCCTCTCCAAAAAGAGATTGCGCTACTTTCAGACCTAGGGAACTAGAAGCAAAACATTGATTATGAATATATCCCCCAAGCCTGCTCTTTCTGTAAAAGTATTAGCCATAGAGCCTTTGGCTGCCCTTCCAAGCCCCAACCAAAACATAAAACCCTAATCACCTCCCCAAAGAACAAGAAATTATTTGTACCAAAATCAGCCTCAAGATCCCAGACATACCCATCTCTAATCCTTTTGCTCTCCTTGAAGAGGGGGAAATAAATGTTGACTCACAATTGGAGGCTCCCACCGATCCCCCTTCCTCCCCCCTCATGTCTCCCATCCTTTTTTCATCTCCCTTGGCCCCTCCCCCCCCCCTCAGTGGAGGCTCCCCCCTCCATGTCTGTTCCCTACTCCCCTCCTTTTTTATCCTCTCCTTGCTCCCTTATCCCTTCCCCTCTTTCCGTCCTTGGATCTTTGGATCCTCCTTCCTTGAACCTCCCCCCCTCGGTCCCCCTCTTCCCTCCTTCTTTGGTCATGGCTTCCTCCCCTACGGCCCTCTCTTTTGATGATAGTTTCAATCCCCGATGGACAAGAAGCAATAGTAAGAAGCCTGATATTGACAATGAAAAACCCAGGGGAAGGACCCGAGCAATGTCAAACTTCAACAAGAGGCAGCCCTGAATGTCGCTCAAGGTACACAAAGCACAATCACCATGGTTATGGGGAAAAAATATAAACCTAAGAAATGAAGATCATCTCATGGAACATAAGAGGCCTCAACTCTCTCCAAAAGCAAATAGTTATCAAAGATATAAAGTTTCAAAATTCTCCTGATATCATAATGTTGTAGGAAACTAAACTTAAAAATTATGACCGTCTCCAGAAAATTTGGCTGGCTGTTGCTTTTGAGTCTCAGCCCTTGGCAGGAAATTTAGGGGGTTTGTGCACCTTATAGGACCCCAGAAGCTTCAACGGAGATGTCTGCTCAAACACCCCAACTTCTTGTGCATGCTCTTCCAAGAAGTGGGCTCTGATTCCACATGGATTGCCATCAATGTCTACACTCCCAACTTGGAAACCCATCGTGGAAAACTTTGGAATGATATATCTGACTTCATCAGCAATTGCAGCAATATCCCCATTTTAATAATGGGTGATCTCAATTGCCCTCTTTATCCTTTGGAAAAACAGGGAGGTGCCCCTGCTATGCCAGCCAGCATGGAAGTACTAGCTGACTTCATTAGAGAGAACTCCCTTCTTGACATGGATCTTCACGGATCCTCTTTCACTTGGTCAAATCGTAGATTGGGTAGAAACCACATTCAAAGTAGATTGGATAGATCCATTGGATATCTGGACTGGATCTCTCTTTTTCTAGACTTCTATCTTTTTTCCCTCCCTAAGGCTAACTCTGATCACAACCCTCTCATGCTTAGCGCTAATCATAATCTAAACATCAAGAAGCCCCCCTTCAGGTTCGAGCTAGCATGGCTTGAGGATAACCACTTGAATCCCCTTGTTGACAAATGGTGGGACTTCAAAGTTGAAGGCACCGATATGTTTAAATTTACCAGAAAGCTCAAAGAAATCAAAAAGTAGCTCAAAATCTGGAATACCGCGGTTTTCGGCAGTATCAAGCTCCGCAAGTAGAAACTGAGTCAAGATATCACCAGATTCTCAGCCTAAATGGAGATTGAAGGGAGGCTTGATCACCTTCACCAACAAGAAATATCTCTTCTCAGTGATTACTATAATACTCTTTAGGAGGAGGAGGCCTATTGGCGGCAGCATTCTCGTGCCCTCTAGCTTGAACAAGGGGATTGCAATACCAAGTTTTTTCACACCACTACCTCCAAGCACAAAAGCAGGGACAAAATTAGAGACTTGGTGGCATCCTCATGTATCTTACTAACCTCTAACTTTGACATATCTAATGATCTTGTCTCCTTCTATTCTAATCTCCTCCAAGTCGACCAACCTCCTTCAGAGCAATCAATGTCTGATATGATTTAGCATATTCCCCAGATTGTGTTAGTAGAGATGAACAAAAACCTTATCAAACCTTTTACTATGGAAGAAATCCACAAAGTGGTTTTCTCCATGAAAAGGGACAAAGCTCCGGGCCCGGATGGCTTTCCAGCTACTTTCTTCCAAGTCTTCTAAGAGACCATCAAGTGGGATCCTTTCAAAGCGGTTAATGAATTTCATAACAGTAACAATTTTCTTAAAGAATGGAACACCACCTTCTTAGCTCTTGCTCCTAAAGAGCAGGGTTCAAAGAATGTCTCCAACTTTAGGTCGATTAGCCTTTGCAACACCGCTTACAAAATCATCACTAAGATGTTGGCTTCTAGGCTCAAACCCCTTATGAATAGCCTCATCTCTCAGAATCAGAACGGTTTTATAAGTGGACGTCTCATTCAAGGAGGTATAATCACTATCATGAAGCTATCCACTCGACATATCATTCAAAATCCCCTGGAATGATCCTAAAGCTTGATATGTAAAAATCCTTTGATAGAGTCAACTGGCCTTTCCTGATCAAGATCCTGGAAAAAATTGGTTTTGATAAAAGATGGTGTAGTTGGGTTTCCTCTTGTATCACGACACCTTGTTTCTCTATTCTCATAAATGGTATTCCAGTGAGCTTCTTTAAAAGTAGTAGAGGAATCAGGAAAGAGGACCCTCTATCCCCCTTTCTCTTCATTTTTATGGCTGAATCCCTCAGCAGAGCACTTGAGGCGGCTAAAAGACAATCAGTCATATCAGGACTCAAAATCACCTCAAGCTTGCCTTTGGCCACTCATAGCCAATTTTCTAATGAAACCTTGTTGTTGAATGTTGCCTCAGTAATTGAATCTTGAGCTCTCATGGATATCCTAAATCTCTATCAAGCTACTTCCCAGCAAACCATTAACTTCAACAAAAGTAGCATCTCTTTTATAAATTCTACTCCCAGGCTACAACGAAATATTGCCGATATCTTTGGCTGTAAATTTTTTGATCTCTCTGCCTCCTATCTCGGCATTCCCATCTTCAAGGGAAGGCAAACTAAAAATCTTTGGAATCTTGTTATTGAGCATTATCAGAAAAATTTAGCAACCTGGAAAGGGGTCTTGCTCAGCCAGGCTGACAAGCTGCAACTGGTTGTAGACACCAAATTTGTGTCTTATGACCTCCTGTGCCCCGCATCTCATTTCACAACCTAACCTCATCGCCTAAACCTTACATAATTATTTATTAATTACCTTATAATTAATAAATCCACATCGTCATACCTGCCACCTCATTTCGCCACTTCATCATGACCTAGTCCTAACCCTAAACTAACCTAATTAAGACCTATAACTTGGTCCACATCCACACCCATGACTAAATGACTCCTCACCCACACCTAAAACCAACCTCATAATGACTTGACCAAGCCCGCAACTAATCCCTCGGGAGAAAAGGAGGGAAAGTTGGCTATTTTACTAAAAATAGCCCACTTTGACCTGACCGATACCGGTTCCTACTTGACCATCGTCGGTTATGTAACCGCCATCTGTTCCCTATAAATGACCTTCCCCAACCAAAAACAAAGGGTGGGATTTTCATTTGATCAGAGGGAGAAGTCATTGGAAGGATCCTAAATTTTTACTTGGCTGAACAGAGACAAGTGAAGGAAAGAGAGGAGTTTACAGAGAAGGACATCAAGCCCAAGACTGCAACTGAATAACCAGATCCCAGTGACACTCATCCAAGCATCAGGAGAGGAGATAGCTCATCTCGGATTGTCATACCATCCTACCTGAACCCTGCCTTCGACATCACAGTCCTTGAACCTACATTTTTCATCAGGAACTAGTAAGTAAGTCTTATACATTCTTTTAATAATATTTATTGGATTTCTGAATCACAGTAATTACAAGTCTACTCCCAGATCCACTACCTGGTAACACTCTCCATCTAACTTACATTCCTCTACCCCTACATTTCCCCAAGAACAGCTCCCATACTCTCTTAGTCTTCTCCATCACCTCATTACCTATCCTCAGTCATTTTACCAGCCTTATAAACACCATAGCTATCATATAGCCATATTATAGCCAACCTTCACCAAACCCCTTAAAACACTACCCCCACTGGTATCGGTTATCATCAACTGGTACCGGTGACAGTGACCGGCATCGGTCACTGTGATTCAAAACCAAAAACCAACCTTTCCTCTACTTGTTTCAACAAGGCAATTAAATTGTGATTTTACAATAATTTGTGTTAATTCATATTAGCAGGGGAACTGACCACCTTCGAAAGGAAGTTATATATTTCCTGGGTCCAAGGAATTTCCCTCATTTATTGTCTAATTAAAATCTGGTGGTCTTGTATTCTTACTTGCAGGTAGTCCTTCCAAGACAAAAAGGAGTTCTTCACAGCCGATCTGATCTTTCTCTATGGTACGCGCACACCCTCTCGACATTTAACAGGTATTCGTCCTAGCCTTAACCCTTATATGTTTCTCAAAGGAATGAAAGGATAGAAGCAACTCTATTCCAAAAGTTGAAACATTCTGTGCAAAACACTAGTAAAAGCTACTCTCTAGAGCCTTCCAACTTACTTTATGTCTCTTCTCAAATTACCCACTTCGGTGAAGGAGATGGTAGAAAGAATTCAAAATAACTTCCTTTGGTCGGGGGTAGAAGAAAAAAATAGGATCCATCTAGTTTCCTAGAAAGATGTGTGTAAGCTTACCTCTCTTAGGGGTCTTGGTTTAAGAAGGATGGCTGATATGAATGTGGCGCTCCTGGAAAAAATTGGATGGGAAGTTGCTAAAGGGAACTCCTAATGGGCACAGCTCCTCAGAGTAAAATATGTGGTTCCTAATGAGAATTTAATCTCCTCAACTCTAATTCGAGGTTCGGCCATCTAGAATTTTGTTACTAGCTTCCTCCCAATTATTCGGGATGGCACCAAATGGAACTTTGGAAATGGCAGACTTATCGATTTCTAGCATGATCACTGGATTGGGGAAGAACCACTAGACAACAACCCCTCATGGGAACCTATTAAAATAATCCTCATTCATAGACTAGGAAGGTTTGTTTCTGGATATTGGACTATGGTAAACTCCATCCCTTCTTGGACTATCTCAGAGTGGACTGGAATAAGGGATCAGCAGAGGCAACTCCTATTTTTGCTTAGGAAGTAACTTTCTTCAGTTTATATCCCCTTTTCCCTGCCTGAGGATGAGCTCATATGGCCCCTCTCCCCTTCTGGTTCCTTCTCAGTTAAATTTTCTTACCACTCCATACCTCGTGCTAGCTCTGGCCCTCCTCTCACCAAAATTTGGCCGAAAACAACGATCCCCAAAATTGGTTTCTTCTCCTAGCTTTCTTCTAAGAATGCCTTCCTCTCTAGAGAAAATCTGAAAAGAATGGGTTTCTCTCTTCCCACTCGGTGTGTGCTCTGTGCTAAGGTAGTGGAATATTCTTCCCACCTTTTACTTCACTGCCCTTTCTCTCAAGCTATTTGGAATTGGTTGCTTTCTTAGATGGAAGTTTGTTGGATTTTTCTTGAGTCCATTCAGGACACCCTCACTCATTGGTGCTCCCCCTTTTCTTAGCCGGCCTTGGTTTTGGCTTGGAATCTCCTCCTTCCGCATGGTATCTAGGGTATATGGAAGGAAAGAAATAGAAGAATTTTCAAAGATCAGAGTTTGGATCTTGATCGGGTGGCCAATCAGATTGCTTTATCTTTCCAAGATAATATCAACTCTCACTATTGGGCCAAATTTTAGCAAAAAATCCAAATTTGTAACTCCCACCAGTGGCAGCTGCTGATGGTTAATCTCTTGGTGAAGAAATCTACTTCTCCAAATCACGATTCAGTGAGGTTACTCCCCCCTTCTAGCTAGAGGAAACTCAACACTGACGGGGCCTCGAAAGGTAACCTTGGTAAATTGGGTGGAGGAGCCATCCTTCGCAACCCTGTTGGTTCCATCATTACTGCCTCTGCCCATAATCTTAGTGTTGACACAAATCATTGGGTAGAGGCCATCGCCATTCTTAAAGGCCTTGAGATGGCTCTCAATTTTGGAAACAATCCTCTGCAAGTGGAAAGTGACTCCCTCAATATCATCAAGCTCCTTTAGTCAGAGGAACCTGGTCAATGGACTATCTAGAATATAATTGCTGATATTAGAGTTTTGCAAAGGAATTTTCAGCAAATCCAGTTCCAGCACACCTTTTAAGAGGGAAACAAAACAGCGGACTACTTGGCTAACACTGGGCTTATTCTTGATAATACTCAAAGCTGGCAGGATCACTTTCTATCGGATCTCCTCCAAATTACTCAAAATGATCTCACCTCCAAATGTTAGTGAGTGTGAGGGAAGTGCTAACTTTGGTGTCAGCAATATCTTATTAGACTTCACAAATGGTGGCGGTATTAATTTTGCGTTTATTAAGAAAATACCCTTGGCTCTGAAGCTTTCAAAGGGTGTGATTCATAATTTCGCTGATCCTCCCACGCTTGGTGCCATACATCCCCATAATTCCATAAAGTACGAGTGGAGAGAATTAATGAGGATACAGTCGACTCCCACGCACGAAGCGGGCTTTTTAAGTCCCTCCTTAATTCCCCCCTTCACACACATTTCTTTTTTCTTAAGAAAATGGGGGACCAGCTAAAGCGTATTGAACATATGTCTTGCAGCTCGATCAAGGAGGACGAAGAGGTTTGGAATATTCTGGTGGACAATGGAATTTCTACCTTCCTCGAAAGGATGATGGGCTATTCTACCCTGGTCTCGTACACCACAATGGTGACCTGGGTGAGAGGGAGAGTCCATATTGGCAAAACTACCTTCACCATATTAACGAATGGTATTGCTAATGCTACTGGTCTTCCGACTGCTAGAGACATCTACACCAAACACTCACTCCAAGTTGAAATCTAGGATTTCATATCTCCAGGAGAAATATTGGTGAACAACCTCTCGGGGTATACCCATGAATCACTTCCTCCCCCATGGGACAGACTTGCAGAAGTCATCATGAGATATTTCATGATTGACGGTAGATACCAGCTAATCTTTAGCCCCCATCTGTTCATCCTCTCTCATCTACGTTGGGGAAAAAGGATAGATTTGGCTACATTCCTCTTCCAATCCCCGGAGCACTCTGTTCAATTGGCGTGTGACAAAGATGGATCCATCCTGCATCAAGGTTTATTGTATCTATTGTTCACTACTGTTGCCTCACATTCAGAGCTCGTTTGCTTTCCCCCCAAGTCAGGTTAGCGCTGCCATTCTTCCTCCCCTTCCCCTCGCCCCTCCCCTATCTCCCACCACTCATCTCACCATCATTGCCGCTTCCACATCTCCTTTGACTCCAACTCGGATGTCGCTATCTTCGAATCCTCTCAGGTTGTTGCTAACCCCTTTGTCCCCCCTTTTTCCCCCCCACACCCGCTTGATCAATCTTGTCTTTTTTTAGAAGATGCTATTTTGAGTAACAAGGTACTCTCCCCTATTTCTAGCCCTAATGAGTCTCTTGCTGAGGACTTACTGGGCCTCACCAAGCTTTACCCAGACTCCCCTGGTTCAGAGAAGACAAGGACGAACTTGCAGGTTGATAACACTAGCGCCCAAAATGTTGGGGAAGACTCAGATTCTGCTGACAGAGCTACTCATGATAACTCCCCAAAGTCACCTCCATTTATGGATGAGAATCCTGCTAAGCCTATAGTTGCTGACTCCTCGAGGGATGAACGCAGAATTGAAATTGTCTCCTCTATCCTAGACAAGCTTCAACGTGCCTTCACTACCCTGAAGGTCTGGGAGGATTTCACGGACTCTACCAGGAAAGCTATTGCCAGGGATTGCGTGGATCTCATCACTCTGGTAGAAAATCTCACTGAAGATTTTGGTTCCCCTAGTGCAAAAAATGTTGTTGCAGAGCTCAAGAAGCTCATTTGATGTTCTTTTGTATCTTCCTTTTTGTTATCCTTTTCGCTGCTTTTTTTGGAATCTCCTAAGGGTATCTCCGTTTTATGTTTTAACTGTTATATCTAGCCTTTGGGGATTTTTTGTACAAGGTTGGGGAACCTTATAAAACCCTCATTTTACCCTTAATTCCAAAAAATTAACTAATAAGGATTAATAATAAAATATGTGCACACAGGCAAAGAGGATAAAGATACCAAAATTAGGTGGCTACATTTTGCCCCTTTTTGTTGAGTGGTTTGTGGTAGCAAGCCACGAAATAAAAATAAAAGGGGTTAGATAAAGATGAAGAAATGATGATAAGTTCCCCTTCAAATGGGGAATTGATAACGCCAAGGGAAATCGATGGTGCGTTTGAAAAAGGTAGATGATGAAGGGCAGGTGGGTGATGAAAGATGGGTGAAATCATAACCAAGGCAAGATGCACTAGGAAAAAATGATCACAATAATGGATCGAAGAACTATGGTGGGACTCCAATATCACATCAATAGGGGACAATTGCGGTCTCAACGAAGACGAACAACAATGTTCTATAGACCAGTGAGTGGGTGAAGATCACTGTAGTATGGATGTAGGCCAGAATTACCAATGGGTCATGTGCAAGTCATTAAAAATATGCACAACTAAATGTAAAAACTATGTGAAATCCTTCATACACGATGAATCGAGTGAATATGTATGTGTCTACAGGGGACGAGGATGAAAATTATGGTGCCCAATGAGACACGAAGATGCCAAAAAGTCAGAACTGGAAAAAAATGAATGAAGAGATAATATACCCCAAACAGGGAAAGTATGGCCACGAAGGAAAAAGGGAAAAGTAAAATATTCCCTGAGTGGGGAAAAGTGGATAGATTCTATGTGCAAAGTAGATTATGTTAATCTAAGGTAAATTTCCCGAAGGAAGATTAAACATTGCCACCGAAGTGATATTCAAGATTGAAAAGATACTGCCTTAAAAGTGAAAAAGGACACAAAATTAGACTTTGAAATAAGAACGAGAGGATTCGTAATATGAATACGTAATTCCCTAAGGGGAGGATATAGAATATGGCCATGAATGTGGACATTGGAAAAAGAATATATGCCTGAAAAATGGATATAAGTATGGCCCTATGGGAATTTTGGTGAGGGAGATAGATTAAAATCCGATAAGACGTAACTGGAAGCATAGCGACCTGAAGGTACAAATGTGACTACATTGTGTTACTGAGCATGCAAGATAAAACATGCCTCCAAGTTAATTTGAGGAAAATGAGAAATGATCTTAGGTAATGCAGGGCACTTTCGACCAAAGAAAATGCTAGTAAATAACCAGTTATAGTTAGTCATTTGACATATCATAAGGAAATGATGAATAAAACGATCTCATAGACCTAACGTTGAGATGAAAAAAGGGTTTTGAGATGCACTTTTACAGAGGAAAGATGGTTCCCCAAAAGTGGCATTCCCTAAACTATGCCCCAACTCTGGGAAGGGGAAACAGAAAGTTGACCAATGCAGGAAGCCTCCTAAGGATGTTGATAAAATGGAAGACTGGTCAATGTAGGAAGCCTTCAAATGCCATAAGGAGTAGCAATCCATCGAGGGTATGGTCTAATTTTTTACAATTAATAGATGGTAAGAATAAATGATATCCATTCTACAAGGGATTGGTATATTTACTTTTGAGTTTGATTTAATGTTTTTTTAAACTTTTTTTTTGCATGAACAACTATCCTTCGAGGGATTAGTCTATTTTTTATAACTTTAATTTTTTATTTGAGCATCCATGAATTTTTCTTCTACATGGGGGAGAGTTGGAAGTAGCTAAGTAGACCACTTAGGAGGGGATAAAGAGTTTACAAGAAACACCCCTTGACCCTTTGCATGGTTTCAATAGGTGAATAAGAGGAAGATGGATGTGATGATCGCAGAGTTCCCACCAAAGGGGAGAACCTATCCATAAGGAATATGCTATAGGTAGAGCCATGGTGCCCACCTTTAAGGTCACATCTAGGAAGTGACGGAAGAACACATAGTTCAAAATCATCACATTGAGCAATGAAAAGGGGCTGAGATGGAGGAATGATCTAAATTCATGACTAAGGGAACATTTGTAAATATTCTAACAATAGAGTGGTCAAAAGTGCAATGTGTTAAGGGGTTCCACTTCCAGTTTACCGTTAAGGGAGGATAGATGATAGACTCACTAATCCATACTTATGTCATGATAATGTATAGATCAATGTAGTTAGGGGAAAACTTTCCACGTTGGATCATTTCTAGAGTAGTGACATTATGATTTTATTTGAGTACAAGGTCACCAACATTAGGAAGTCACATTCCTTAAGGTGCTTTATTGTAAGCATGTTTGATGCACTCTTGGTAAACATGATGGTGGTTAAGAGCGAGAAGGTGATGCTCATCTCAGTATCTCAAGTTGTGTTAGACCGATCTTGGTGATAATCTTCATCAGAGATGAATTCATGCAAAGAGAAACGTGCAAATATGGAATTTGACCTTCAAGAGGGAGGACGAACTCATAGCCATAAATAAGATAAAAAGGCATAGCCCACATTGGAGGTACGAATGCTAGTATGATAGGCCTTGAG
Source organism: Taxus chinensis (assembly GCA_019776745.2). Taxonomy (NCBI): domain Eukaryota; kingdom Viridiplantae; phylum Streptophyta; class Pinopsida; order Cupressales; family Taxaceae; genus Taxus; species Taxus chinensis. The sequence continues at coordinate 81,675,390 of CM034150.1, read as the reverse complement.
GGCATGAAAGGAAGATGAAGATGATCAATTACGACCTACTTGATCAATAGTTTTGGCAAGAATGTTTCGAAGGGATTTATTAGTAGCTTTAGCTTGGCCGTTAGCTTGAGGATAATATGGAGAAGAGAAGCTAAGTTGGATGTTGAATCCATCATATATTTTTTTAAGATCTTTGTTTTTAATGAACTTTCCATTTGTCTGCATGACAAGTTTATGGGGAACATTTGAAGCGACAGATGATGTGTTGATAAATAAAATTAATAATAGGGACCATATTTGGTTGAGGTAAGTGGGATTTCTTCCACCCACTTTGTGAAATAGTTAGTGGCAATGGTTATCAAATGATGTTGTTGTGAATAATGATGGATTAATAAGACCAATAAGATCAAGGCCCCATTGGGAAAAGGGTCAAAGGTCCTAAGCTGGTTACAAATATTGACTAGGGATATGAATAAGTTTAGAATGCTGCTGAACATTCTTCACATTTCTTAATGTATTCCTAACATTCATGACTAAGGGAAGGCCAAGTAATAGCCAAGATGAAGTATCATGACTTAGTAATAGCTAAGCCGCTAAAGTTCCTACCACAAATATTGTCATGGACTTCCTTGGATGGCTCAAGAGGGGCTTCATGGGATTTTTGACATTAGAGAAGGACACCATCAAATCCAAGTTTATAAATAATGTTGTCCAAGGATCACATAGTGGTGAATGTGTACTGAAGGAAGGACCTCTTAGTGTTTTTTGAAAGATTAGGAGGAAGGATGGATTTGGAGAGATAATCGAAGATATTAGGGAGTATTAAAGGTTCTGGTGAGTTAGATGCCATAAGATTAACCTGAGGTAATTAATGAAAAGGCCATGGTCATGACAGATGAATGACAACAAAAGAAGCTTGGACTCCCCTATTTTCCATAGGATGTGAGGCGTACGAGGGATGTCATCATATCATCAAAACTGATTTGTTTAATTGGGGTACAACTTAGAATGGTGTAAAATTCAACAACTTTAAGGAGAAGATGAACACTGTCATGATATTTTTGATATGTATCATTTTTACATTTGATACTCACCTATGAACTTGTTTTATTATGAGCTCAGAATCTCCGTAGATGTTAATAATTTAACACATAAGAAGATGATAGTTTTAAGACCCAGGATAAGATCCTCAAATATTTCCATGTTATTTGTGTACTCAAAATTAAGTTTATATACGAGGGGAATAATAGTTTCCCATGGATAAATTAGAACGATGCACTAGCACCTCCCCTTTGCTTACATTTCGAGCTGTCAAAGAAGAGATTGAATTTGAGAGGATTATATTCATGATGAAATTGATTAATGGATTCATCCAAAAATTTCTCATGAGGTAAATGTGTACTAGGAAGAGGGGCTTCTACCAATTGGTCAGCAATACCTTGTCCCTTAATGGATTTTCAAGCGATAAACTCAAGGTAAAACTCTTTCATGAGCATGATCCATCAAGTAATGCGATCATTGTGATAAGGTTTGGACTACAATGTCTTAAGAAGATGAAATCTAGTCATGATGTAAGTCTTGTGGTTGAGAAGATAATGTCAAAGCTTAGATGTTGCAAAGAATAAGGTGCAACACATCCTTTCAGCTTCAGTGTAGTGGTTCTCATAGTCATGTAGAGTATGACTGAAGTAATAAGTAGCCTGCTCATAACCTAGGTCATCGTGATGTGATATCATGGCCCTTAGAACATGATTAGTGGCAGAGATATACAAATAAAATGGCTCTTCATCGTGTGGAGGTGTGAGCACCTATGGAGATAGAAGATATTGTTTTATATCATAAAAATACTTTTGACAATCATGATACCAATCGAATTAAATTTCCTTCTGAAGGAGGTGATGAAAAGTTTGACAGTGATCAGAAAGTTTTGAAATGAAATGGTGAATAGATTGAAGGTGGCCTTAAAGATTGCAAAGTTGCTTAATATTGGTAGGAGGAGGTGACATTTCAATGATTGCCTTAATTTTTTTGGGGTCAACTTTAATGCCCCTAATAGAAATGATAAATCTAAGGATCTTACCAGTTAAGACTCCAAATACACATTTGGCTAGATTAAGATGAAGGAAAAAGTGAATGAGGCACTCGAAAAGGAATTTGAGAATAGAAAGATGGTTGTGTCATTGCTTAGATTTTCCTAAAATATCATCAACATAGTCTTCAATGGTTTTGTGGACGAGATCATGAAAGATAAAAGTCATGGGTCACTAATAAGTAGTGTCACCATTCTTCAAACCAAAAGGCATGACATGATAGGAAAAGGTCCCCCAAGGGGTGATGAAAGAGTTTTTGTTGATCTTCTAGTGCAATGAGGATTTGATTGTAACCAGAGAAACCATCCATGAGAGAAAGCATCTCATGACCTATGGTAAGATCCATAAGTTGATCAATGTTTGGGAGAGGGAAATCATCCTTAGGGTAGGTGAGATTGAGATCTTGAAAGTCTGTGCATATGCACAGTTTTCTTCATGTTTTAGTGATGGGGAAAATGTTGGAAACCCACTGGGAATATTCAATGGGAATGATGAAATTTTCTATTAAAAGGTGTTGGAAATATTCTTTAACAAGGAGATTAATGTAAGGATGCATGCGAAGAAGTTTTTTCTTTACTAGTTTAGCATTGGGATAAGTGACAATATTGTGGATGACGATAGAGGGGTCAAGACCCAAAATGTCTGAATATGACCATGAAAATTCTTGGCTATGATGGGAGAGGAATGTGGTGAAATATTCTAGTTCATGTGGATCAAGCGATTGGCCCACTTTGAGAATGTGAGGCTCCTATGGAGTCCCGATATTGACGTCAATGGTGGATTTGTTAAGGAGAGTGGATGAATCGATGGTAAGGTCTTCTAAAGATAAGAATATTCTACCCCCATGTGGGAAAGGATGACATCATCATTAGCACACTAAAGAACATTAATGGTAGAAGAGTCATCTTCTATCATCTCTGATGGTAAAGAGGAAGGGACCTAGTCTTATTATCACATTGATAGGTGAGTGGTCCCAAAATTATGGTGGAGACTAAAAAAATATAGAGGAAATATAGATGGTGTCATCCAATTCCATGTCCTCAAGAGTCAAGAAAGGTGGGGATGGTATGTTTATGTCCTCAGGAGTTAGATGAGATGGGGAAAGTAAATAAGGTATGTCCATGCCCTTAAGCAAGACAAGAACCTTGAGGGTTGGAAAATATGGAGGAGGTAGAGAAGGAATTCCCTCATATTCGAAAGTTGGAACAGACAAAGGATGTGGAGAAGGCATGTCCATCAATATCTCTGATGGTGGGATGGGATCAAAGGACCATTCTCCTTATAGCCTAACCTAAAAAAATTCGTAAGGTTTACGACATTGATCAAGAATAAGGCCATGTGGGCCATGTTCGTAATGGCCCAAACCAAATCCATTCCATACGCAATGATGGAAATAGTTATAGGTAAAATAGGTGGTTTGTTGAGAAAGCTAAAGCCTCCAGTATAAATCCTGGCATGTGGGATTTAATCGATGTGAGAAAAAGGGATATCAATGCCACCATAAATAAGATTGGTGTGACGATGCGGTGGACCAAAAGGGACAACATCCCCGACATCCGGTTGGTACATAGGTGCTTTATCAGGTCTACCAACATGGTTAGGAGTGGGAAGGGTATTAAGCATGAGAAAATAATACTCCCCCATCATAATTTTTTTCACCACATCATCTAGGTAGTTTTTGTCAGGGATTTTGGATGAGGGAATGGCTAAACTAGTAGACGGTGCAGATGGATCATCCTTAGGGATGAATATGTCATTTGGTCTGTAATTCATGTTACAACCTTAGAAAGGAGGAGCATCCCCAAGAAGGTGTTAAGGTTTTTCCCGCATGCTCATATTTAAGGGAATGATGAAGTGTCGGTGGGACACAACACATAGCGCGGATCCACGGTCGTCCAAGGAGGACATTGTATTGGAACTCTCCTTCAATGATATGAAAAATCTAGTGGATGTGCTCATAACCAACACATATGGGAAGAAAAATCATTCCCAAGGTGGGAGAGATGGCATCATTAAAGGCACGAAGGACCACAGGTGACTGAGCGACGGTTTCCTTTGGAATCTTAGGTTGGTCTAAATTATGTGAAGGGATGATCTTAATGTTTGCCCCACATTCAATCTTGGACCTTCGAATGAATGTATCATTTATCTTAACCATAATGAAGAGGGGAAGTTCATGTTCTTCTGGTGGGATGTCCATAATTTCAGTTTCATTGAATGATATAGCAGTAAAAGCAGTAAATGACCCTACAAGAGATGCAAAGGGTTGAACTTCATCATTAGGTGTCGAAATGCTCTTTAGGGCTTTAATAAGATCATGTCTATGATCTGGAAAGCTTTAGATGAGATCATAGAGCAAAATTTTAACTGGGGATTGATGAAGTTGTCTAACGATGCTTTGTTCGATAGGCTTAGGGGTTGCTAAAATAAACCTTTGTTTTCGAAGATGCAGCCAACTCCTTAGGGGAGGAATAATATGATGTAGGTCTTGGAATTTGGTTTGGAGGTCATTTTAGGATCGTGTGGGCTAGATCGAGTGGTTAGCTGAACCACGTTGATTAGTAAAGGAGGGTCATCACTAGGTGAGTCCTCTCCACAAGGAAAAAGTAAAAATGTCAAACTAGATGTGGAAGAAAGGGACCGGCTCAACCTAAGAACAAGTCTCCCTTCTTCAATGAGATTGTGATTAATGACCTAGAGTTCTCTACAATGCTCAGTATCATGTCCCAGGGGTATGATGAAAGGAACACATAAGGTTAGGATTGAACCATAGAGGCTTCTTTCCTTTTGGGTCAAAATCCTTAATAGGAGGAAGCATAATTACAGAGGTTTGCAGTAGGTGGTAGAAGATTTATGTGTTCGATCTAATGGGAGCACTAGCAGACGTCTTATGGGACACTTTGGATTTTTGGATTAAAACCCAAGCATCCTGATGCTTTGATGATTTGGATTCAATTCCACTATTGATTGGTATTATAGTATAGGATGATCTTGGGTTGGAAAGTTGAAACTCTCATGGTTTTGGAGAAAATGATCTTGGATTATATGGTTTACCTCTATAAGGTACCATGGGTTTTGTATGCGAGAACACACTATCAGGAGGACAATCAATAATCTCAAGTGGGGAGTCAGATGGCGATGATGTGATTGGTTTGGGTACATAGAAAAAACACCTGTCTAAGATGATCCCTAAAAGATGGGGATTGATGGGATTGTGTTGATGAGGTGGAAGGACATTTGAGGTCATGGTAAGGTAAACTTGTTTTAAGCATTCTTCAAATGAAAATATTGGGGTGAAAGAAGGTGATGATCATAGATGTAACCATAGTAGTCGGTATAGTCAAAGAGTGGGATGAAGAGGACTTGTATAGGTTCCACATATGGTATGATGGGAAAGGGTAGAATATATATAGGTGAGGTGGTCAAGCCTATGGAATGGATGAAGTAGATAATGTGGTTGATAAAATATGAAGCCACCCCTAAGTGTGAAGATAGGCTGAAATGGTTACTTCAAGAATGTCTCTAAGGGTATAAATGATATATTTTCAAATGGGGTTCTAGTGGTTGTAGATGTGGGAGTAGATTCTAAATCATACAGATGTATAACAGATGTAGGAAGGATGTCAAATGGAATAGAGGTGGTCAATGATGAATTTGTGGATGGAACAAGCTCTTGATCATCAGTGTTTAGGGTGTTTATAGTATGAGCACTAGGTTCTTGGGTTGTGGTAGAGTGGTAGCTTTGACTTGTCAATGTATGATTTGGGAACGGTTATTTGAAAATGTCAAGGGGTTGATTGGGTGAAGCATTTGGAATATTTTCAAATTGAAGATCACCCTGATCTGATGAGTCTTTCAACCAAGTCCTTAAAATTATGACATCTTTCTATGTCATGACCTCGGACCTGATGATACTTGTAATAGTGGCCTTCATGATACCATATAGGTTTTGGTCTTAACTTGTTGACTAGTCAGATAGGAGGAAGTTTGAAAAGATTAGTTGTCATTAATTTATCAAATATTGTATTGTATTACTCCCCGAGGGGAGTGAAGTTAGGTTTTGGTTGAGTGACTCGTTGTTGAGACCATATGCTAGACGTAAATGTGGGAGATGATTTAACAACCACAACATTAGATGTCGCGTCTGACTTGTAATTTGACATGCAGATGATTAAGTAAATTCATTTTTCAGTTTATTTGATTTGAGTTTTAAATGTCCTTACTTGAGGATGCATCTTTATCCAGTTTTTCATTCCATGGGGAAGGCCTCGTCAAAGGTTTAGAATTATTAGATTTGAAAAGATTAAGATATATGATTCAAACATGAACATGAGAAGATGTCCATAAGGTGAGCTTGTGGAAGAGGAAAGGCTAATTTAATTATAGTCAAGTTTCATCATGCAATGAATATTTGTGATGGATTCATCTTCAAATTTTTGGATGGAGTATAGATCATTGATGGTTATTTTTCGTGCAATGTTAATCGAAAAATGTTCTAAAAATAATTGCGCGAGTTGGGAAAAAGAGAAGATTGAATATTGGGGAATATTATTGTACCAATCCAAGGCAAGACCAGCCAAAGACATGAGGAAGGTACGGAGCATCAAATGTTGGTCATGTGTGATAATATAGCATGAGTGCTTGAACACATGGATATGTTATTGAGGATACTCCTTGCTATTAAATTTGGTGAATTTAGGTAATTCCCAATGTGGAGGATACGGTTTAATGGGCACAGATAAGTGAATAGGATCATTACATATATGTTCATCTGATAAGGATACTTTCGTCCCTAATGTCACAAATTCAAGGTTAGCTAACCTTTTTACAAGGGCATGAATAGGGTCATTTAAAAGAGTCTGTTGGGATATAAAAGGTTGTGGATACATGTAAGAAGTAGTTGGATGGGTTTGTTGATCAACTTTTTTGCAGATGCATTAGTGTTTGAGGAATTTGTTAGGGGTAAGCCATGGGCTATAATTAAAAGGATGGTTGTTGAAAGATATATTACTGAGAGATGTGGAAATGATAGGATGATTGGGATTGGGTAGGTTACTGCATGGGGATGTGGATATGAACATGTTGGTGTGGATTTCAAAAAGGGTTAGACATTGTATAATGCAAATCACCCGTGAGAGGGGGTTAGGAAGCGTTGATTTGCATGTTGGATGTAATAAGGTCATATTGTCTAGGTATGGGATATGATGTTTGGATTTGAGTAGGGAAACTAAAGGGGGTAGTGACCGAAGAAGCTAGGGGAATATTAGTAATAATGGTTTTGTTGATCAGCTGAAGATTGTGAGGAATCAAGGTGACTATCTAGGTAGTCTTGATGAGTCAAGGGATTGGTAGAGGAGGAAGTAAGGTGGGATAAAAAAAAGTCTCATTAGTTGCAGGCTAGGTGGCCTGAGGATTAGTTTAATAGGGATAAAGTTGTTGGAGCATTGTTCCATCTAGGGGAATCTAGCTTGATCTCCTAAGAAGATAATCTTGAAGTGCAACTAGATTTGCATTCAGGAGCTCTTAAAACCTGGCATCACCGAGAGGGACCTTAGGTGGTCCGAAAGGTTTAGATCAGACTGATGGTGGGGTGGCTATCCTAAATGGGATAGATTGATGGTAAAATAAAGGATTGGTCTCTCCTAAGGTTGTAGTGTGAATAAAGAGGCTCTGGTTGAGAGATATCAAGGAGCGGTTAAGTACTCAAGGGCAGAGATGAGTAAGTATGTTGTAGAGAACATTTTTTGAGATAAGGGATCATTTGAGGAAAACATTTGTTCCATTATCCTAGCTTCCAAACGAGTGACTATGGGCATGAACACAATTTTTACCCAAGAAAGTAAAGCAAACAAATTTTATTTTTTATTATTAAGAATGCATGGAAAATAAAAGGGAAATGGTTAATCAGGTACCTAGAAAAAGGAAAACCTTGTTTGGTTTGGGTTTCTTATGGTTGGGAAGTGTCTGAGGTGGTTTATTGTTGGGTGGTGAAATCCCAATCAAAAAACCAGGAAGAAGGATGTTTTGATGTGTTAATTAATTTGTGAGGTTTAAGGCTATGTGTGATAAGATGAGTGAGATGCAGATTATTAAACCCCTATTTAACCTATGTGGGCAAGAATGATGCAAAAAAGTATTCTTTTTAAGCCAAAAACAAAATGTGATGTTTGATGAGGATACAAATAGTGATAGAAAAGTACAATGCAAAAATGCGTAAATAGGGAAAAAGTGAAATACCTGGATAATGTTTTTCCTATTTATCTGCACTTCTCGAATGAGGAGCCACCCAAGCCACAAACATGAACAAGCAATAAAACAAGGCCTCACATTGCAGTGTTAGTGGAAAACAAGAAAAAGCAAGATATACAAAATAAAGAAACCACCTAAAGGGTGTGTAGACACCAAATTTTGGTGTCACCCTATGTTTTCTCCCTCTTTTAGCATGTTTATCCATGCAAATTGCATCTTCCGCCAAAACAAAATATTTAATTAATCAATTTTGATTGATTAATTGATCCCCTTAAACCTCATTATCCAAATATGTCATTTGGGTCACACTCATCCACTATTACACCCACCGTACAAATCAAGAACCCCACATGTTCCCCACTTAACCAAGATCAATTCAATCAAATCGAATTTAACACCTCACCTAATAATCAATCCCATAAAATTATTAATTCATGAACCCACCCATGAATTTAATAATTCTAAAACCCAAATGCATCAAAATCTGACATCCCATTTAAATATTCAATAGTGTAAAGTAATCCACATGGGATTCACTATTACACCTAGCATTTCAAATCATGTCCCCACTCATATCATATCTTTTTCTTTTTTTCAAATCATAAGCCCCTCAATCAAATCAATTCCTAATCATGTCCCATTAAGCAGGGTTACTTTTGCAAACCTCGGTTACTCATTAACCTCAAATTTAACCCATATTCAAGCTACAAATATGGCCCTTTTCCCCCCTATTCAATAATAGAAATAATACGAAAATATTGAAACAAGTTTTGAAGGTTGAAGGTGGAAATTTTGGGAAATTATTTTTGAAGTTTGAAATAAATTTGGAAGTATTTTGAAGTCATGGAAAACCTCTGACACTATAACTGAGGATATTATCAATCTCTCCCACACAATGTATTTCTCTGTTCATTTTACTTGGTATATTGTATTTATCTATTTCTACATGTTATCTATTGTTCGTCTTTTACTTCCATATTTATAGACACGAGGGTTGACATCCTCTAAGGGAGTTCATAGCCTATTAGAGCCGGCATTGTTTGGGAAACCCCCACATATCTTGATCTAATCATATATGTTCGAGTTTTTATAGGCATTATCACGCATATCTCTTCTTGGTTCCCGTAGATCCGTATCCACATCCAAGGTACTAATCCCTCCATCATTTGAAGTTGTTGATGGCTTCTAGCATCAGCATTCATCCGCGCAAGAACGAAGTTTCCTATACAACATTATGGCACGCCCGGTGGGACCAGACCCAAGATCTGGTCATGTTTTGTGTTACTTCACTCATCTTGAGGAGGTGTTGTAAGTATAACTGTTATCCAGTTTCTTGCAAAGATTTCATTGTACTGGCTTATTCGTAGGGTTTTTGTATTTTCTCTACCAATTTGGTGTGGTCAGTTGTTTATGTCATCATCGAGGTAAGTGATTTGATTGTTTTCAACAAGCTTGTTATTTCGATTGTTTGTAGTTAATATAAAGTATATGTTTATTACATAAATAAATAGATTTAAAAAAACAACAAAATCAAATAAAATAAACAATAAACAAATAAAACACATTTGTTTTGTCATTTTCACTTTAGACTCTACCGGCATGGGACACAAATCCGGAAATTAATCTTATCACGTGGCTTTTGTTTTTCAATCTTCATACAATAAATATATATCTTAATTTTAAAATCATTTAAATCTTCATTCATAATGATATATAAGTCTCGTCTTTCAAATCATAATGATCTATAATTATTTATTAAAAACATAAGAATCTATAATTAGTTATTTTAAAACATAATCGTTTACAATTATTTATTTAAATAAAAAAATCAAATTAAAAATAAACAACAATAATAATACAAAAAAAACTTCCTGAGTACACATCCCCCTACCTATCATTGAGCTCTCTCCCTCACCTCCGACCCATATCCGAACACTATCTATCTACCCACCGAGCCACTCGACCCATATCCTAACATTTGCATACTCCTGAGACGAAACGTTCGTGGCCGACCTGATATACGTTTGAAAAAACCTGATAAATACGTTAGCCAGAGTCTAGCCAAAGCAGAATTCCTCGTGGAAATTTCTTATATGTTCAACACCATCCAAATCAGGGAAATAATCTAATTCTTTGCACTGATCATACAACGGACAACGAACGATCAGTATCCACTGCTAAATGATGAACCAATGGCAATAGAAGAACGAATGACTTTGCAGCAATTCCTTCTGCGGGTTTGGTAAGATCCATAGCCAATCATATATTTCTCGTTTAGATTTTTTGTGATTCTCATTATATCATCGCACATGTGAAGAGCCACGCCCATGAATCCAGATGCTCGACGCTTCCAATTGTTTCCAGTTCAGGTTTAAATTCACACAAGCTTTGTGGTAGTGACTGTACAGTGTCTTTATACATCAATTGGTCTTATAATTGTTTAGAACACATTTCCAAATAGTGCCTTTGATAAACAATGCCTTTTAGTACAGTGAAGTGTAATTTAGTGACTTTACATTCTTTTTATAGCGTTTATTGGCTTACAATCCTTATAGTGAACACATGTAGCTAAAACAATGCACATAACACCATATCTCTTTACAATTATTATATTTCTAAATGACAGTTTATATTTCCCGTTTAATGATTCTCAATTATGAAACATTTATTCACGTTGCCTTGGATAAAAAAACGTCCATTCGTGTATTGAAATGTAATCCAATCCATGGAATGGATCACCATAGTTAACTGTATATGTCTTTAATTTTCTTTTAAGTGTGATTCACTTTATGTTCATACATGTAAAAAATTGTGTCCATTTTTTTACAGGATCACCTTTGGAAACACCTAAAAGTGAATAAACTTGTTTGGTCAATAAAGAGGTTTGATAAGATATTGATCCTCATTCTTTTTCCCACCCATTATTTTAGATTTCTTATCTTTTTCATGCTTGTCCTACAATATTGTAAACTATAAGACATTAATAAATTACTCAATAAGTACCCTTATAAATAGTTCACTACAAGTTATCAACACAACAATGATCACACATTCATATTGTTTTGATAGCGTAGTTTGTTGTCTAACAACGTGTAATTTATCATTTTATTAATTTATCATTTTGATAGATTAATTTAATATAAAGTTGGTTTTTGTATAATTTATGTCATAATTTATTATTTTGAATATTATCACATTGCATTGTTTGTAGTTCTAGTGTTATGATTTAGCATTAAATATTTATGTCAATTGTTTGGAAGTTATTTAGTTTCTATTTCATTGTTTTATTATTTATTTCATTATTTCACCATATTCATTTCATCCTTTAGTTTATAACTTAGTTTACATTCAATTAGTTCCGATAGTTTGTATAATCTAATTAACATACAAACGACGAACTGGTTTTTAGATTAATATCATACGTGTAGGATTTTCTTTTGCATATAAATATTAGAAATTTGTGTTTTATCATCCTTTTAACTTATACCCACTAATTACATTTTTTTTTTTGCAGGAAAAGTTCTAAATTACGACTGCCAAAGGTTAAGTGCTATTACCCAAACACACATGCAAGTCACCTCCTTATCAACCCCATATGCGATCGTGAATCGTAAAATTCTAGGGTATGTAGACGTTCTTGTACACTGATTATAGCTTTCAAAATACATCACTATCACGTGTAATCAAATAACAAAGAAAAGTGTTCTCCAGGTTTCCTCGTTTTTCCCTATTTTCTCTTTTCTGCATTGTAATTGTCTTTTTTGGTTACTTATCTACATTGAATTTCACATTTCACTTTGGTTTAAAATGAATCTTGTACGTCCTTCCTGATCAGATAGTTTAAATAGGGGAATTAACCTTCTGCATTTCACTCATCCCACACTTCCTAAAAATCACGAATAAAATCAACACATCGCAACACTCCTCTCACTTGGTTAACTAATTGGGACTTAAACACCCAACAACAACCATATCAAACATCTCCCTAACCAAAACTGCTTGAAACCAACCTTAGATTACCATTCTATAGGAACCTTTGTTATCCAATTTTCTATTCACATCCTCTAAATTAAACATGATGATAAAAAACTTATGTTGTTTGATTTGTTTGTCAACAAATTACATAAACAGATGTTTCTCTATTTCACACATGTTGTCACTCTCTCTCAAATTGAAACAAAACAACAATGTCCTCCATCAATAAAATTACTTCTCCTAATGATCTCTCCCAACAAGATTCTAAACTTGAAATCACACCTTCAGCTACCCAACCCCTTGTCTCTATGATCTTGCCTCATGAGGGCTGTGTCATCCACAATCATCCCCATCTTGAAACCAATCCTCATATCTCTTCACCAATCCAATCTTCCTAAACAAATCACACCACAATCTCCTACTCCTTTGAAAACTCTTGGACCTCCTCCTAACCCCATATATGATTTCTTACACCAAAAACTTCCCAAAATTTCTCAATAAAATTAGTCTACTCATTTTATGTATCATATTCCACCCACATCCATTTTTATTAACTATTTTCCATCCACCACTAATATGCCTATCCAACCACCTCAACTTCTCAACACTTACATTCCTACCCATCTGTATGCTCCAACCATCTCAATCACGTAACACTCATATCCCCACTGATCACCTACTACAACAACCTACCCAATCTCAACAATCAAATCACTTCCCTATTTCTCAACACTAATCATCGCAACAACATATTCCATCTAAACCAATGACATATGTTATTCCTTATCAAACATTTTCTCAAACATCCTACACATCTACAAATTAATCTGACCACCTTATCAAACAATTTCCCAAACACCCACACATCTGAAAATTAATCAACTATCTTATCAAATGATTCCAAAAACATCCCACCCACAAGCTTATCAACCACATTATCAAGAAAATCCCCAAACACCCACACATCCAAAACCATTTCATCTGCCTTATCAAACCACATTTCATGCCACACAACCTAACATCACGTCAAATGATCTTATTCATGCTCTTATGAATAGGTTGGATAGTCTAGAAGCTGCTACCTTGGCACCCAAGGTTATCATTATCCTATGAACAAATATTTAATGAACCGATTTATCCGTCAATTTCTATCAAACATCTACCCACCTCATTGGAAAGCCTCCCAAGTTCATTAATTTCAATAACAAAGGAAAATCTCCAGCAATATCTTTCCTGCATTGAAACACGCATGTTAACTTATTACACATGATCAAGACCTAATGCTTCACACTTTCCCCATGTCCTTGTCTGAGTCACGCGTTGGACTGGTACAACAATATCCCACAACACTTGATATTTTCCTTCACCCAAATCACGAAATTTTTCTTAAGAACACTTTTCTATTAACACTACATGCAAAATCACTATCAATGATTTATACGCTATTTGATAGTTTGAATATGATTTCATCACAAATTTTTTCGCATGATGGAATGATGTTATAAACCAACTATCCTTCTATCTCTTCCAGCAAACCAAGCTCATCAAACTCTTCTCATGATCATGTGAAAATACATATATCATCTACCTTGTAAATTTAATCATTCCAAACCTTTTACGAAGTCCTTCACCATGGATCGCAAACTCGAAACCCATGCCATTGAGCATGGTCATCTTAAAATTAGATCAACCAAACCCAAAATTGAATCTACTAAACCATCCAAACAGAAATGATACATTTAAGGGTGTGCCCAATGTCATGGTCATTAAGTCCTCATCCACACCTATATCTAGCATATTGCCTCAACAATGACCCCCTCAACCAACAATCAACTACACACCCTTCAGAGAATCATATAGTTCGGTATTTGAAAATTTGATGGCCGTAAAATCCATCCAACTTCCTCCCATATGACCCATGGAAAACTCGCAACCCAAGCCTATTTGGTATCATGAAACCCACTATTGTAAATATCATCGAGTAAAAGGTCATGACATTGAGAAATGTTGTTCCTTCAAAAATCATATCCAACTTATAAATCAAGGGGATATCCAAATAGACAACTCCACCACTTCATCTAGCAAACCCCTTGACAAAATTATGCAACCTTTTCCAAATCAACCACCAACGAATCAAGCTACCCCTTTTACATCTCAACTATTAAATACTTATGTCGTTGACACCATCAATCAAGATCTCATCTCATTAACAAATTAACATGTTCTTACTTTAGACATTATTCCCACTCCTTATTCGAAACATGTCGTATCCAAACCTATCACACATATATCAAAATTTACCACTCATCTTATACCTATAACTTCTCCTACCCTCACCACATCCACATAAAATTTGACTATACCATCTAATTCATCCACTTCAATCATGCCCCAATCTATCACATCTGATTCATCCTTAGCACCCATTTTGGCCCCATTGATATCCACACCTATCCCTATATCTCTCACATCTATTCCTTCACCCACATCTGCATCAAACAAACCTATTACTCCACCTACATCACTCATCTCTACAACCATCCCAATTAAAATCATTTCTACCACTTATACCTTTACAACCCCACCTACAACATCAACCCCATTCAAAACATTTATGAAGCAACCATTCCCATCTAATTTTACACCCAATATTACTCCTGCATTTTTTGCATTACCAATCATATATACTCCATCAATTACCACATCCCCTTCATTACATTTGACTACCTTACCTACATCCATTCCACCTTTATCCATTATGCCATCCTCAGAATCGATCTTAGTTCCTCCTTAAGTAATTTTTTTTGTACCTACCACATCAAATGTTGTGGCCACATCTACATTTATTCCTACCTTTACCACATCCACATCGAATTCAACCATACATAACAATTCATTCACATCTACCGTACCCCAAAAATTTCATATTCAATCCCTTAATCACATCTACATCAAACATAACCATTACCACATCAGATACATCTTAGAATATCCCAATTATCCCCACCTCCATATCCATCCCAATTTCACCTACATCTATCATATCAACAAATCCACTTATCCCTACCTTGACATCTTCATCATCTATACCTATATGCTTTCCCATGGCCACCTAACTCATTTTATCCCAATACTCTTTACTTAATCCTTTTATCACACTGACCAAATTCTCTTGATTCACAACTCTATCGAAGATACCCCTGAAAAAATTTATGGAGCAAAAAAGTCCACCTGAGAAAAACACAAGGGGGATCCATTCTCCCTCTACAAAACCAACTGTTTCCACATTAACCAATTCAAAACCTACACAATCCACATCCCACATAGACATCATTAATTGCATCATACAAACACCTCTTTCTATATCAATAACCACACCTAGACCGAATCTTTGGATCCTCCAGTTGAAATTATTATCATCCCTGCTAAAGGTAAATCTTCTTGATCAAAATATAAATCTTGTGGTAAATATCCCCAACAGTCTCCTACACATCCTCGTAAGAATTCAGGTCTTCCCTCTTTTCAACAATATAATGTTGCAACATATAGGCTAGTCTCTTCATCTAATACACCTTGTAACGATAAATATACATTCAAACAATCCAATCCTCTAATAAAATTTTATTTTTCATCCAAGACATATAATATAACAATCGAATGTACATCCTCACCTAAATCCCAATCCAAAAAATCCAATCCTCTAACCAAATTTGATTTTTCTTTTGAGAACATCATAATTCACCCATCTAATCTACATCCATACCTAAAATATTTTAGCCAAAACCCATCATAAGATTTTCCTTTATTTTAACACTTTGATGGGGTCCTATGTAAACATCCTTCAACATTTAATTTCAAGTATCTATCATCATGATTCCTCCCATTAAAGCCTTTAATACCTATAGTCCAAAGACATCATGGTTCAATCCTAATTGCATTTACAATTACCATCGTACCCCAGGCCATGACATTGAACATTGTAAGGCCTTTTAGACAATCATCCATAACCTTATTGAGAAAGATGATTTCCTCATTCAGAAGGAACATTCTTCTCCACCTACATATAATCCAATTTTTATCCCATCCATAAAGTTTACCACGATTCCTCCATCTACATCATCTCTTAACATCTCTCCCGCACATGACATTCCTCACAAGGAAATTCCTTCATTGTTCATTGGTATTGTTGATCTTACAAATCATCATTTTGGTCTTCGACCAGTTTATCCAATCCAAATCCAAAAAAATCTCATCTAAACTCTTTCAACATCCTTTAACTCATCCACATCCTAATTCATTTAGGGGGCAATCTTCCCTTTTCGTTGATCATATCATCCATATCTAAACAACTCCCTTAACACTAGGGGACTTCACTCCTTGACATTATTTTATTTACCTCATCCAAATCTTCATCTCATCTTTAGTCCACTATTGTCACCATGTTTTTCCTTCCATCGAGGGACCATATTTCTATCTTTTTCATCAAATTCCACCTTTGTGGCCATGATTGTGTCCTTTATTGAGGCACCAAATCACCATTTTTAAAATCCAAAGTGCACTATTGTGGCCATGTTTTTCCTTCCACTGAGGGACCATATTTCCATATTTTTCATCAAAGTCTACATTTGTGGCCATACTTGTGCGTCCTTTGAGGCACCATATCTCCATCTTTTTTATCCACAATACAAAATTGTGGCCATGTTTGTCCTTCCATTGAGGGACCATATTTCCATTTTTTCATCAAAGTCCACCTTTTTGGCCATGTTTGCGTCTCTCTTTGGGGCACCATATTTTTTTCCCTCTCTTGGGAGACCATCTACTCGTCTCGTTAGAGACACATTATTTTTCTTCCTTAAGGGTAGCGCATAGTTTTTTTTTATCTTCACTCATCTATATCTATCATATCATATTGTATCTTATCTTCCTTTCTAATAATCCCATCCTATCTTTTGCATCACATAAGTGTGGGTATGGGGTTTATCATTTGGCCTCCCTTGCTGGTAAACTAGAGACTGAACCTCTTAATGCAGTTGCACTTGTAACCATTCCATTGTTATCATATCCACCAATGAGAACTTAGTTATATCCTTAGATCATTTCTCCATCATATCACTATAATGATATGGAACTATGTGGTATACTGTCACTTATTAGACATGACCTTAAATATGGGAACCATGGATTTTTCCATAATCATTTTCCTTATGGATAGTTTCTCCCTTTTTGGTGAGATCTTCACGATAATTACATCCATCATCCTCTCTATATCACCTATTGAAACCACACAAAGGGTCTAGAGGTGTCACTTGTGCAATCATCGTCCCCTACTAAGTGGTCTACCTAGCTACACCCAGCTCTTCCCCATAAATTAAAAAAGAAAAAAAGAAAATAAAGTACAAATTATGGATTCTCCTATTTCATGCCATGTTATCCAAAAAATAGAGTGATCCCTTGAAGGAAAATTTTTTCATTAAAATCATATAATAAGTATAGAATAGACTCCCTTGAAGAACAAATATCATGCGTATCTTATCTTGCCATCCAAAAGTTAAAAAAAAACCAAAAGAAAAAGTGAAAACTTCCAAAAGCAAAAGCAAAAAGTGGACCATACCCTCGAAGGATGGCTACTATATCATATCATGGCAACAAAGGCTTCCCAAATTGATCAACCTTCTATACATCATCACATCCTAAGAAATCTTCCCGCATCAATCAAATTTCTCATATACATTGCAAACTTACCACATTGATCAGTTTACATCTTCCTCCTTCCCAGAGCTGGGGCATAGTCCTAGGAACATGCACCTATGGAGAACCCTCTTCCCACATACAAGTTATATCTCCAATACCTTTGTCATGTCAACATTATCTTAATGAGAATATTTCATCCATATTTACCTCATGGTATTTTGGTATAACTAACTATCATTGGTTATGTGTTAACACGTGCTATTGGATGCAACTGTAATACCTTGAGTGGTCCTCTATCTTGTTTACCTCCAATCCGGTTCAAATCATGGTTTCCCTATATGACCTTACTATGAATATGTGTCATTCATCTCATCAAGGTCATATTTTATCAAAATCACATCAAATTTCACACCATGAATTCTATATCTATCCTCTATAATATCCTTGAATGCTCTCATAAATACAATTTTTAGTTTGGAAATTCTACTTTATCTACGTTGTAGTTTGCGAATCCTACTTAAGGATCCTTCTGAAGGAGATTTTTTTATCCTACATCTTCTTATCCCCCCCATGATTAACAATGCATTTGATCCAATGCTCCTTGCTCCTCATTTTCACTCAGCACCACTTATCCCCACATCATCCTTCTTACCTTTCTGTCCCCTTTCACCACTATGTGTGTCTTCCTTTCATTTACTCATGCCTTTTCTCTTTTCCTCTTCCGCTTTACATTCTTGCCTCATCACTCCCACCAAGTGGGAATCCAAATTAAGGATTTCCCTTACATTCTCCATCTACACTGCCTATATTCCTCCTTGTTATCCATTCAGCTCTCACACTCCTTTGTTTCCTTGTTATCACCCCATAGTTCACCTCTTGTTCCATTTTGGCATTCACCACTCACTGTCACTTTTTCATCCTTCCTAGCATTTTTCTTCTACTTGGCCATCTTACTTAACCACTATTGTCATAGTATGGAAATCTTCACTTGAGGGTTCCCCTTCAGTCCATATACTGTCATATTACCTTTCCCCATCAAAATCCATCAATCACTTACTTCTTCCCATCATTCTTCTTCTTCATTCGGTTTTCCGATCTTACTTAACCACTCATGTGGCATGGCGATCTTACTTAAGAGTCTTCCTCTTACAGGATGATCTGTCATCCTACACTTGCCCATAACTCCACATCATCACCATCCAAATTTTCTGGATCATTCCCCATCATCACATCCTTTCACCATCCTTCTTCCATTCTCATAAATACCACCTCCTGTTTTCCCACTATTTCATCTCCATCATCCCTCACTTACTAATCTTACATAACCACTTCCTAACATTTATTTTCATGTCTTATTTCTTCATCTTAACCCCATTCATCCTCTTTTCTCCTTCTTTACTCTTTCTACTCCATCTTCTAGATTTATCCCACATATCTACCCCCATGACTACCCACCATCATTGTTGGTATTCACTTCAACATTATTTCATCATAATAATCTGTTTATGTGCTAATAATTATCAGTGGAATTCTCCTAAAAATCACTCATCCCTGTTCTGAGTGGCCTTGATCACTTTTATTTGACCTCCTCCATTCTATTTTCATTCCTTCCTTCCTTTGTGCCCTCTGATCATTATCGAGGGACTTCTCCTAACATACCTTTCATTGGCATTTCCTCTTCCATACATCATTTATTCTCTCCCTCTTCTCACTTTTCATCCCATCCTTCCCTACCAATCATTATCATTGGATTTCTCCTAACATCCCTTCGCTGGCATTGCCTCTCATATCCCTTCCTCTCTTTTTCTTTGCCACTGCATCTCCATCTTATTTTCTTCCTTGCCAATTTCTTTACTGTTTTCATCATATACCCTCTATCTATTTTCTTGTCCTCAACTTATCCTCATCTCACACATCTCTTCATCTTTTCCAATTTGTGTCATTCCTCCCCTCCAACTTCTCTTTACATTCCTTATGCTACTCACTTTTTACTGAATATCTATGTTCTTGGTTCACTTCCTTCTAAATTTTTTTCTCCATTTTCCTATCCTCCTCTCTACTCCTCATCTTATTTCACTTCCTCTGTATCATCTTCATCCCATTTTTACTTCGCATTTACCTCTTACCTCCCCATTGATACCCTAGATCTTTAGCATTATCCCATCTATTTTATCATCCCACCATCCACATGCATTTCCATGCGGTCAGTTCCATATTTATCTTGGTTTTCCACATCCATGATCTAGGCCCTTCAATCTTCTCTACTCTATCATCTCTTTCATTTTCCATCATTTCTCTCCCTTCATTTTCTTCACCCTCCTTCGCTCCTTTTGGTTTGAATATCTCTCTGCCTATTTTCATAATGTCATCTCCTCTACTCTGTCATTTTCTTGGTCTTCTCATGTCCTTGTTCATCCTATCCTTCCCTTCCCTCTCCTCCATCCTTGTTATCCTCTTCCTCCTCCTTTCATTTCATTCTTCGTTCTCCTCCTCCATCTCCGTCGCCTCTATCCCATACCCTTGTCTCCTTCAACTTTAACCTTTCTTTGTCTTCTCATAATCATCCACTACTCCTATCCATTCCCTTTTTTCTTTCACATTACATCCTTCAAAACATCCCTCAAACCTAACATTCATGGTCAATTCTGATGTTTCTTTGTTTATGCACTACCACTGATCCATTTCATTACACCCCATTCTCATCCTCCTCTCTACAAAATTGAACTCTCCTCTTTTCGAGAGCTTTGTTGCATCTTCTATCCTTGTCAGCCCTCTCATAGGGGCATCATCATATCAATTTCTAAGAATTTCTTCCCATGGTATAGTTCGTATTCAAGGTTACCATAACAACCATCACCTATTGTCTTTCCCCTTGCAAGTTTCTGCTCTAATTTTTGCTTGGCAAACGTCGATCATAATCTTTCCCCCATTTCCATGAATCGCAGTTTTTTGTACTAATATTGTCAAAAAATATCTTCCTTAGGATAGCTCTCTTCAAAACTATTCACTTCCCATCCTTGGGGAATTTTATCTCAAACTTATATCTAATGTAGCTCTTCATGTCCACATTTGTGAACCATACTCATTCCCCCTCAAGGCACATTTTATTTACACATTCGTCTTTTACTTTTTCACTTTCATGCCCTCTACACGAGGGGCATAATTATCTTTATCTTCATAATTTTTCTGGACGCACAATTTTTTTCTCGATTCCTCACGTATGAAGGATTTTTCTTACCTTTCATATTCAATTGCACATATTTTTATGTTTTCCTATGACCCATTGGTCATCACAATTTGCATCCATATTGTAGTGATATTCACCCACTCATTAGTTCTGTAGAACATTTTCGTTCATCTCCATTGAGACTGCAATTGTCATATATCAATGTGATATGGGTGTCATCGCCATATTTTTCATTATTGTTGTAATTCTTTTTCATCTAAGGCATATTTCTTTTGGTCATGTTTTTACTCATCCTCTATCCACCAACCCCTTTTGCAAATGTGTCATCAATTTCACATGACATCATCAAATCCCCGTTTGAGGGGGAGCTTACCATATACTCTTTTATCCTCATGTAACCCTTTTTTTTTTCTCGTGGGTTGCTATCGAAAACTACTCAACAAAAAGGGGAAAATGAAGACACCAAATTTTGGTATCACCCTGCGTTTTCTCTCCTTCAACAGCCTTATCCAATCAAATCTCATTTCCTACCTAAAATTCATGTTCAATTAATTAATCTTATAACTTAATTGATCCCCTTTCACATACTTAAACCTCATTATATGTTAAATAATCAATTATTCCAATTAGGTCATATCATCCCATATCATAATTAAATAATCCAAAAATCATCCAAATCATAAGCCACACTCAATCAAATCAAATCCACTAATACACCCACCATCCAAATCATGAACCCCACCTGTTTCCCACTTAATCAAATTCAATTCAATCAAATCTAATCTAACACCCCACCCAATAATCAATCCCCCAAAATTATTAAATTCATGAACCCCACCCATAAATTTAATAATTCTAAAATCCAAATACATCAAAATCTGGCATCTTATTCAAAAATTCAATAGTGTATAGTAATGCACATGGCTTCACTATTCCACCTAACATTTCAAATCATGTCCCCACTCCACATCACACCTTTTATTTTTTTCAAATCATGAGCCCCACAGTCAAATCAAATCCTAATCATGTCTCATTAATCAGGGTTACTTTTACCAACCTCACTTACTCGTTAACCTCAAACTTAACCCATATTCAAGCTATAAATATAACCCTTTCCCCCCTCTTCAAAAAAGAATAATAATAATAATATGAAATCTCTACATATTTTGAAACTTGAAGGATTGGAAATAAGAAGAAAATTATGAAATAAGTTTTGAAGTTATTTTTTGAAGCCATGACAAACCTCTGACGATGTAGCTAAGGATCTTATCAATATCTCCCACAAACAATATTTCAGTTCTTATTTTACTGGGCATATTGTATTTCTCTACCTCTACACTCTATCTATTTCTCATTTTTTCATCTTTCTAACACGGGGGGTTGACATCCTCCAAGGGATTTCACAAATTCATGGACCTAGCATTGTCCAGGAAACCCCCGCATATCTTGATCTAATCATATTTGTTCAATTTTTTGCGCCCCTAGATCCATATCTATCTTCTTGGCGCCCCTAGATCCATATCCACATCCTAGGTAGTAAGCTCTCCATCATTCAAAGTTTCTAGTGGCTTCCAGTATCAGAATTCAACCGCATGAGAAAAAAGTTTCCTGTATAACAAGGTGGTCCCACTAAGCATGCTAGGAATGTTGTCCAAGTTTCTCATTCTTAATGTAAATGAATGCACTAGCTACTAAAGAAACTAGCAACTCGGATGGTTGATGTTGGATACGAGCACTAGGTGGTTGTTTCTTGCTACTCTAAATCGGATAAAATCTGTAAATAAGACTAAAAATGTTTTTTTTAGATGGTTTGGGCAAGGGTTTCACAGAAAAGTGGACCCGAGAAGCATGAACTTCCTCAGTGGATGTCAACCCCCATTTTTAGACAAAAAATGACATGAAAATAAATGTATACTAATAATATGCAGAGACTAAAAAAGTACATAATCTGAAAGTATTATTGATTTATTTAGATATTGATCTAATTAAAGCAACTGAAAAGTAAATGTACATGGTCTATGTTGACAACGACCCAAATTGTGAAGAGACAGGTCGACAGTGACCTAAGGGGCTAGATCAGGAAAATATGAGAAATATGTAGACTACGCAGGATCAGAGTGCCATCTAGAAGCTACAGAATTGGAAATGCTAGAGTCAACTTGTAAAGAAAATATGAAGGAATACAGACCAAGGAGATAATGGGAAACCACATTTTAAGGCTGTGGATTGAAACCAAGACTATGGTCGATGATGAATAGTGTGTAAACACATTGATTTGTTGTAACAAAGAGGTTAGAATGAGAGCTTAACAATCTAGAATAGAGGGTAAGCACATACAGAGGCTGGAGATAGCTCTGGAACAGAAAGTGGAGGTTATTGGGGCTGAGTTGATGGCAACCTAATAGGGTCGACAAAGACTATAATAGGGAAGGATAAAGCCAAGGGAAGACAAGCCGGATGATCGAACAACAAGAATGGATTTACCGAAAGAATTTGATACTGAAGCTGTGAGCTCTATTGCTGATGATTTGGACCTGCAAAAGGTTAGATGTGAAAAATATAAAATAATATGATAAAGTTGACTAAGCTACATAAAACAGTGACAATCTCACAAAAAATATGCTCTCGATTGATGCATGCACGTTACAAAGAGGTATGGAGGTCTACAATGGCTTTAGGACTACTCAAGCATGAAATATTGTCTACAAGTCACGAGAAAATTTATTTACACTCGATTTCTAATGATGAATGGAAAAGAAGAAACCAGATTTATAGGGTCGGTGACGACTAAGTTGGGTCATCTCCATTCCGGGGAAATTTTCCATAATAGGAATATTTTTCTATTTTTTTAGGATGATTTCAGTTTGTTTTAAGGGTTGGCAGAATTCTTTAAAGCATTTGACAGGAATGGGTTTTTTGGGGATGAGGTATAGATGATTTGGAGAAAAGGATAGGTTAGCAAAAGCATGGGAATACATAAGACATATATTTGGAATGAAAGCATTCCAAAATAGAATCCAGTTAGGACATGTGGATGTGGGTACCCATTAGTTAATTAAAAAAGGAATTAATTAATTAATGTAAATTAACAAGGATCAGATGATTAATTATTTAATTAATGGGACTTAATTAATTAATGTTAGTCGATGAGGGCAAGATAATGATAAGATAAATGGGAATTTAATTAAATAATAATGATGAATAATAATATATGTGCACATAGGCGAAGAGGATATAGATACCGAAATTATGTGTCTACAAGGAGTTCTACATGGTCAAGGAGTTGTGGTGCTCATTGATAGTGGGGCCACCCATAACTTTATTGATGCATCATTGGTTGAGAGACAGGGATTACGTGTAGAGTATTTTGAGGGATTCAATGTTCACCAATGTAGATTCTATGACGTTCACACAACAAGTCCCATAATTGAGAATTACGATGGGAAATTATACAGTTACTAATGACTTTTATAATGTTGGCATTGAAGAGACGAGTCTTGTGCTTGGAGTATAATGGCTCCATTCTCTTGGTGAGTTTCAGACTAACTTTCAGATGATAGAACTAAAGTTTAAGTTTGAAGGAAAGAATGTTATCTTGAGGGGATTATCTATAGATGCACCCAGGATTTTCATGGTCAAATGGATTGAGAGGATTTACATGAACAACATGGTGGATTGGCAGTAAAATGTTTGGTTACAACCAAAGATTCATACGATGGACAACCAGAGTATCACATAGATGTCCAAGGATTATTGGACAAGCATAGTGTTACTTTTGGTGATATACCTCCAGGTGTGCCTCCAGACAGGGGATTTGAGCATGTGATTGAGCTTGAGGACAACATACATGTGGTTACTACTTTTTATCGTTATCTCGGATGGTTTAAGGATGAGATCAAGAGGACTATACATGAGCTCATAGATATGGGGCATATTAGATTGATTTCTAGACCCTTTGCTTCTTCAGTAGTGTTGGTGAAGAAGAAGGATGACACCATGTGGATGTGCATAGACTATCGTGCATTAAATAAGAATAAAATCAAGAATAAATATCCATTGTCACGAATTGATGAGTTATTAGATGAGAAACAGGGGGAAATCCATTTTCAAAAATACATTTTTGATCTAGATATCACCATATTAAATTCAGGGAGGAGGGTGTGCATAAGAAAATTTTCAAATATCATTATGATCACTTTGAATTTCTAGTGATGCCATTCAATTTCTCTAATGCACCAACCACTTTTCAGTCTTGTATGAGCCATGTGTTCAAACTCCATTTGTGGAAGTTTGTATTGGTATTCTTTGACAACATATTGGTCTACAACATGACTTGGGAGGGTCACATTAGGCACCTTGATGAGGTATTGGGTATATTAGAAACTAACTCGATATACGCAAAAGATTCTAAATGTGAATTTGGTATGACATTGTTATTGTATTTGGGATATGTGATTGGTGGAGGTGTAGTCAAGGTTAATAAGGAAAAGATTCAGGTGATATTAGATTGGCCACCACCTAGGATGTTGACACAGTTAAGAGGGTTCTTGGGGATATGCACATATTACATGAGGTTTGTGAATAATTTCTCTCAGTTGACTGCACCTTTGATGGATTTGACCAAGAAGGAGGATTTTTTTTTTCAAAATCAACACAACAAGATTTTGATCACCTCAAGGGGGTGATGATTTTATGTCTTGTTCTTTCATTTTCATATTTCTCTCATCCATTCATACTTGAGTGTGACGCATCATATGAGGGCATTAGATCAGTTCTTATGTAGGATAGGCATTGCATTGCCTACAAGAGTTAGAAATTGAGCCATGTAGAGAAGGGGTACTCAATTTACAATAAGGAGATGTTGGATTTTATGCATGCTTTGTCCAAATTTAGATAGTACCTAATGGGCAAAAAAAATGTGGTTCATATGGATCACAACAATTTGAGGTTCTTCCTAGGGTAGAAGGATCTACATGACCGCTAGTGGAGATGGGTGAACAATGTGCAAACATATGAATTTTACATAGAGTACACCAAAGGTAAGAATAATATTGTTGTTGATGCATTATCTAGGAGGCCTCACCTTACCTCTATGATTAATTCTATGTATGAGCTTTTAACAGATTGGAAGGCTCACATACTTGTTGAGTATTCCAAAAATCAATTTTCATGTGAGATTATGGATGACATCATACAAGATAATAGATACACGATCTTGGATGACCTTGTATACTACAAGGATAGGATCTTCCTCATACCATAATCCAATATGAAGGAGAAAATACTTTAGGAAATGCATGATACACCTATAACATGGCATCCTAGATATTTTAAGACCTATAGGTATATCATGGAGAGATTTGCATGGAAAGGCCCGAAGGATGACGTCTTTAATCATAGCAGAGAGTGTGTGGTTTGCTATAAAATCAAAGTTGAGCATTATTTCCCAGTAAGACTACCACAACCTCTTCCTATTCCTGAGCAGAAGTGGGAGAATATATCCATGGATTTTATCACAGGACTTCCCTCAATACATGGGAATGATTGCATATATGTGGTAGTTGATCAATTAACCAAGTATTCCCATTTATTTTATATTCCTAAGGGGTATAAGGCACCACAGGTGGTTCAGTTATTCTATACAAGTGTTTTTAAGCTTCATGGTTTGCCTAAAAAATATTATCAGTGACAAGGAAAAGATTTTCATGAGCACCTTTTGGTAAGATATTTTTAGAATTACAGGTACGGAGTTGACTCCCGGCACTAGATACCATCCACATATTGATGGGCATATAGAAATAGTTAATAAGTGGATAGAGGGTTATTTGTGTAGTTATGTGACATGACATCAGTGTGCATAAATTAAATGGTTACACATGGGTGAGTATTTCTACAATACCACCTACCAAATGAACATTGACATGGTTCCTTTTTAAGCATTGTATGGGTATGATGCTACGTCATTTTTATATTTAGTATTATCAAATAGTTGAGCTCTCAAACCTCACAATTGGTTACAGGAGAACCAAGACATTCTAAGAGCCCTCAAGTATAACCTTCAGAAAGCATAGAATCAAAAAAAGGTGCATGCAGATAGGCATAGAGTAGAGAGGTATTTTGAGGTGGGAGATATAGTATTCCTACGTTTACAACCCTACAGGCAATCCTCACTCAAGAAAAGTGATGCCGAGAAGCTAAAACCATGGTTCTATGGTCCATACACGATAACACAAAGAGTTAAGGCAGTTGCATATGAGTTGGATCTTCAAGAGCATAGTAAAATACATAATGTTTTTCATGTTTTCTACCTCAAATGGGCACTGGGACAACATATTGTGCCTTCTACAGAGTTTCTACCATTAGATGATGAGGGGAAGCTAGTCTTGGAACCATAATCTATCATTGAGGTGAGATAGAGGAATCTCAGGAACATGGTGATTACAGAGTACTTGGTGCAATGGAGAGACTTGTCACTTGAGGATGCTAATTGGGATGGAGAGACATTTTTACAACATCCTAGTTTGCAGTTTCTTGGGGACAAGAAAACTAAGTCCTCATTCCTTCACCGAGGGCCTAAAGGTCATTTTTTTAGTCTTATCCTTGGTCATACCCAAGGGGCTAACGATGGCGGAGGCTATTGGGTATGGATGATTGATTTCCCCTTGCTTATTTGTTATATTTTTCTGTTGGCATTAGTATTAAGCAAATTGGTGGGAATAATTATTATATTTTTTCGTTGAAGTGGGGGGGGGGGGGGGCTCATGGTACTTTATTATTCTATTTCTTCGTTGGGGTCACTTAAGTCACTTTTAATTCCACATGGAATTCCCAACTTAGAAAAGGTAATGAAAAGTTATAAAAATAAGTGTTTGGGGCAGAAAAGGGGTCATTCTTACACTCACACATATTTTGGCATTGAGTAACTGCTATTTTCATTCTTCTTTCTTGTGCAGTAAAATCCCACAGGAACCCTAGCTTCAGTGGTGAGAGGTCCACTGCTAGCAAGGAGGGAAATCTTCAGTGGTGAAAGATCCACCCTAGTTTGCTATTTTGGATCCTATTCAGAGTAGATATTTAGGAATATTTTACAGATATTTCAGGAAGGATTTTTAGATGGTTCTAGAGCCTATTTCCAGCATCAGGGTGAGGAAATTTCAAGGGTTTTCATATCATATTATTCCTAGTATTTACGATAGAGTTTGGTGTAGCTTTTAGAGTCATTTTGGTGGATTTCCAACCCCTTCTATAGGGTGACGTAATCCCTAGGGATTTGCAACAAGTTTTTATAGGGTTTCTAGGTGATCATTTTCATATCTGTATGTTGGGTTCATTTCTATATAAGTTGTAGATGTTATTTCTAGTAAATCAAATTTTATCCATTATATTCACATAGTTATGAATTTTTGAAGTTTCCAGCAGTTTAGGGCATTTTGAAAATTACTGGAAGTTATATATTATTTAGAAAAATCCAAAAATATTTTCCTAGTCTTTGTTATCATATTAGAAAGCTCTTTACAAAATTTTATGTCATTTGGACAAGTGTTTTGTAAGATATCTATAAATTTCAGTTTGTTTCCCTAGTTGGTTTATTTCCAAAAAAATAGAATATCATTTGTTGTAAATTTTTATATATTTTTTAGAATGATATCCCACAAGGAATATTTCATCTTTGACTACCTTTTCCCAATCTAAAGTCCCCTTCAACCTGTCTAAGAATGGTAGGAGGTCCTTCCTTCAACGTGCAACCCGTTATGTTATCCTTGGCAGAATCCTGTACAAACCTGGGTTTGACAACATTCTCCTATGTTGTCTTAAATCCTCTGAATCTATCTACACTATTCGAGAGGTCCATGATGTTATTATGGTGGAAAATTCAGTGACTTCATTGTTACTCTTAGTGCGTCCTTCACTTGGGCTATTACTTGCCTACCCTCAACCAAGACTATTGTATGTTAAAAAGTGTATATAATGTCAGCAAGAATCCAATCTTATCTACATCCCTAGCCAGGATCTACAGCTAGCCCAAGAACTTTGGCCCTTCTCACAATGGGGACTCAACCTCATTGGCCTCATTAATTTTTGTTCCTCCCAATGCCATCATTCCATCATCATCGCTATCGATTACTTCACCAAATGGGTGGAATCCATTCCAATCATATCTACCAAATCTAACCAGATCATTAATTTCATCTATCTGCACATCATCTACCACTTTGGAGTCCCTCACAAGCTCATCATGGACAAAAAAAAGTTCTTCAAAAATAAATACCGTAAGAAGCTTTGCAACTCCTTTAACATCAAGCTTAACTTATCTTCTCCTTATTATCCCCAGGCTAACGGCCAGGCCGAGGCCTCTAACAAGACACTTCGTAACATTCTTGTTAAGACAATTAATAGGTCAGATCGTAATTGGCATCTTCGTATTCCTTTCACTCTTTAGGCCTACTATACTAGCATCCACACCCCTATAAGTGCTAATCCTTTCTCTCTTTTCTACGGTTCCAAGATCATCCTTCTTCTTGAAGTTAAAATCCCTTCCTTGTGTGTTTTCCTCTACAAATTTATCTTTGACGAGAACTATCGTCAAGAGTATTTATCAAAACTTGAGTTGTTAGATGAATGTCACTTGAATGCCCTTCAACATCACCAATTTTATCAAGATCAAATTAAATGTGCCTACAACAAGCATCTCAAGCCTCACGACTTTAACATTGGTAACCTCGTCCTTACAGAAAATCATAATGTCACTACTCTAGAAAGGATCCAAAGTGGAAAGTTCACTCCCAATTGGATTGGATCATACATTATCATGCATAAGTATGGGTCTGGTGCTTATCATTTAGCATCTCCTGACAATAAACCTGAACTAGAACCTCTCAATGCCTTGCACTTATGACCTTTCTATTGTTAGCATACTTACCAATGTGACCTTAGTCGCCTTAGCAATCCCCTCACTCCATTAGTTCCCTCTTTCATATATCACTTTAATGATATGAAAATATGTATTCTACCATCACTATCATGTTTATTACCTTAAATATGAGCACCACGCCTCTGATCATAGCATGTTCCTTATGGATAGGTTCTTCCTTCGCGATGATAAATCCACGATCATTACTTTTATTTCCCTCTTATCTACCTTTTGGAACCATGATAAGGGTCCTCAAGTATAACTTGCACATATTTATTACCCCCTCCCCAAATGGTCTACTTGGCTATCTTTATCTTGTGACAAATATAATATTCAAAACCAAGGATGCTCTTGTTAAGTTATATTTTCCTAAAAAATGACTACTCCCTCGAAAGATAGTTGTTCATGTAAATCAAATCATATAAAAATATAGACTGGTCCCTTGAAGGACATCTATCATATATCGTACCATCTCAAAAAAATGTAGACCACTCCCTTCAAGGATGGCTGCCCTATTGTATCATGACATTAAAAGGATTCTCGCATTGATTAGCCTTTCATATGTAAATGCATCCTAGGAAAGCTTCCCACGTCAATTAGCTTTCCCATCAAAATAAAACTTCCCGCATCAATCAGTTTGCATCATTATATCTATAGATGTGGTATATTCCTAGGAACACCACCTAAGGAGAACCTATTTCCCACGTGCATTTCATATCTTGACCCTTTTTCATGTCAACAAATTTTCTGTAGGCTTCCCCCTTCCATCTTTCCTTTCTTGATCATGAGTGTGACTAACTATCATTAGTCCTATGTTAACACCTGGTTGTGGTCGCAAGTGCATTGCTTTGATTGATTCCCCACCTCATTTTACCTATAATCTAGTTTAGATCACTCCTTCCACTTGTGTTCTTCTCTACAATATAGAGACCTTCGTACATTCTTTGGTCATTGCCCATCAAGACACATCTCTCTCTAATCCTATATTTTTCATCCCCTCTGATTTCCTAACATCACTTCCACATCATTTTATTTAATTATCTCATCTATATCTAACCATCTATCCACGTGTAAATCATATTTCCATTTTGCCATATTTTCATCATAACACATTTTATCACACCATTTACATTCTATATTCTATCTCATCACATCCCATATTATTTATAACTACCACATTTCTAAATCCATCACATTTAAGATATCTATCATGCGTTATCACATTCATATCCTATCCTAAATTTTCCAAAACATAATCAAATTCATAATTTAAACATCATCATAATCCATAACTATATTCATGAAATTCCCATCACATCTATATCCAAAATATCATCATATCCACATTTGATCTAAAACAATTCATACTTCTACATCATCCATCCACATTATAATCATAATCATCCACATATAAATAAAAACCATAAATCAAACAGATGACACATAAATGCACCATAACCAAACCATATATCTATATATCTCATCAAAAAACCAAGTATACATATACATCAAGTCATAGGCCACTAAGGGTCCTGTCTCAACCCAAATACATCATCAAAATCTATGAACTGTACATCAGATAATCTCAAATCTTGCCCTCTAGGGCAGGTTCCTGAATAAATCATAAGGCCTCATCACCTCCTTCATGGCTCGTCTCTCACTATAGATGTGCCACACTCTTCGTACTCTTAGATGGTGCTAGTTGTGTTGCTCCGCTCACTCCTCATTGTGAATCCAAATACTTTGCATATCTCAATGTATGTGGAAGCTTATGTGTTACAATCCTCTCATTGTATCGTGCCTCTGTCGCTAGTGATGTGTACAAATGTAGGGGCACAATCCCTAGGGGTCCCATCTATCTAGCCATCTATGATGCAGCTGGTACACCACTCTCAGAATCTACATCTAGTATGGGTATGAGGTCTCCAAATCTCAACCTGTAGGCCTTGCATTTCCTCCTATATCTATCCCTCTACTCAATTGATGTGTCCCTCACCTGATGAGTGGTTTCTCTCTCAAAGAGGGCTAAGTCACGCTCTGCGTGTACTCACACTAGCTCCTTTGCATCCCCTCCATCCCTACCACCACCTCTAGGAGATGCCTACTCCCCAACATCCTCCTCATCCTCATCCTCATCTCCACCCTTTATTCCCCCCAGTGATGTCCAAGTTGCCCATGTAGTGGTAATCCAATCTGTAAATCTATCCCCAACTCCTACATCATCTTTTTCATCCCATGGTGCCCCTGCCTCCTCCAATGGTTCTATCATGTCAGGACTAGGTAGATCCCTCTGTCTCGTCACACCTGTATATAATTGGCTTTCGAGGAACTGTCTATATAACTCCAAATTGTTGTTGGAATTTTTCAAACTGAATCACCTCCATCATCTCAGGCCCGCAACCTTACACCCATCTTATGCGTCTCATTCCCGCAAACTCCTCATCCACTCTTAGCCATGCACGGAAGTCACAGTATGTCTTTCACTTCACCTGCATTATCTCCAACTCCACAAAACTATCTCCATACCAATCAGCATCCCTATCCCCCCTCTCATCATGAGCTTGATCAACTCACCATCTCGAAAATCCTAACGCCAACTCAATGTGGTCACTTGTAACCCATGGGAACCCCAGTGTCCTAATCATAACTATATGCTCGTATGCCCAGCAATGGAGCATGCACCCCACATCTAATCATGTCCTCCTCAATCTATACATCGACAACTTATGATACACATGTGCTAGTAACGTTATCCCAAATGAAAATATTGTCTGATGATCAACAATGTCAGCCACTACCCCTGCTAGTATCTAATGAAATCTAACACCCCCTAAATCTAGGATTACATAACTAGATATGGCCATCATCACCAAAAACATCAATCTTCTCCTCGCCACACCCCTCTCATATCTTCTCTCTATGTGAAATTCCCAAAATGCAAAATTAATATGTGGTGTATCGGCCCCAAACAACCATGTCAAGACTCCTAATCTTTTATTTTTTATAATCATCTCTACTGGATCCCCCTGTATAGGTGGCCTCAAAATCCTATATACATCCTCCAGGTTGATTGTCATCTCACCCGTTGATCAGGGGATAATTTTCAAAAGTTCCCTAAACATCCCTAAATTGTGTCAGTGCAGAAGATCATCTCAAGATCTTTCCATCGACTGTGAGAACGCGACAAACGGACATCGGGAGCTCTAGATATGTTTGGTCAAAGTTCAGACAGCGGGAAAGTCAACTCTGGTCAACCGGTCAATATTGGACCGAATCGCACTGTGACACGTGGCTTGCCACCACTTGTTGAATTTGCTCGATTTTCCTATGGGGAGACGACAAGTGGAATATATGCTAATTACCGAGTTAATTTATTTCTATGCCACATTGTATGGGTTGAAATTATAATTACTTGGTAAGTCCACTTTCCAACTGCCATGCATATATGTCAAACAGCTATATATTAATGTTTATACATTAGTATTAAACCGCCGCATGCATGCCAAACTTCCACACACATGGAGAAGGTGGTGAAGTGGTTGTTTGGGAGGCATTAAGCCTTGCGTGGATGTTTCCACGTGGAAGAAGGAAATTGAAGCGGTGAAGATGGGGGCGGTTAAGCCTAACATGGTCTTTTGACCACTTCAAATATGCGTGGAAGGCTATTTAAAGCCTTAGACATTATTCTCCACCGCCAAAAAATGAGAGAACTTATTCAAATGCGGTTCATTTGGGATTTAATCCCATTAAACATGAAATTCGCTCCACATGGGATTTATCCCATTTAAAAATACAGTCGCGCCAAACTTGGGTTTTAATCCCATTAAAAATGCAACCCGAATATTATCCCAATTGTTATGCTAAGATTTAATACCATGTATCTTGTTACGGGTTAGGTTAAAAATAACATAAGGATGATTTGTAATTGCATATTTTTTGGACCCTAATTTTGTATAAATAGGGAACCCATTCTATTGTAAAAACACACCGATGCAACGGAGAAGCTCATTGCTAGAGCGCGGAACGGTGGACACCGCTGTAACACACACAAATCAAGCTTATTATTTGTTAAGCTTGTTGTGGGGACACACACAACCTGAGCTTATTATTTGTTAAGCTTATTTGTGGGATGTGTGAACAAGTATTGTCTATTGGCCTATTATTTTAGGCAATATTAGATGAAATATTTTTGATTGGGAGTAAATTATAAACCACCCAATAGGCCCATTGAGCCACACCAAATACTTGCAAATCCTGGATTGTCGACCAGAGTGCTAGCTTCGCAGTGATAGCATCGAGAAGGCCGATCGAAGCCAAAGGAGATTGTGTGCGAGGAAGGTGGAAGTTGGGTGCTATTTTTCACCCTTGTCGTCTGAAGAACTGGTGTACTGATAGGCAAGTAAAATTCCATTAGGTTTTCTTGTGAAAGTACTATTGTAACTTACAAGTTTTGACTAGTGGAACGGTTCGACCACGAACCCAGAGACGTAGGCAATTGCCGAACTCCGTAATCAATCTTTGTGCAATTTTCATTATTGTCTTGCATTATTTTTAAATTGATTACTTAAAAGGAGAAAATCATTAGCAAATAATTAAAGCCTACAAGGGTCCGAGATTAGGTAGTAATAATCTGGTTATTTTCGGATCACCCGTCTTGAACCAAAATGTGCTTATATGCACATCCCATTTATCTACCAATGCAATCATGAGCCCCACATCTCGTGGAATCCGCTAGTAGTGTCAGAAACCACCCAATCCGAACGCACCCATGTGATCCCACTCACCATCTGTGACATCCCCTCTCATTTGATCAAAGAGGACATGCACTCTATCTCTCAATTACAAGGTCTCTCGGGCATGAAAATCCAATCAAACACACAAACATTAGACCTCTGCATCATCAAAATTCCAATATCATCCATCTAGCCCTAGTCGATGCCGACCCAGGTTGGGTCGATGCCTTTGAGGCATGTCAATGCCTTTTATAGTACCAATCAATGGAGACCGTATAAATTCATCGACGATCACCCCCTTCACCATGTTTTAATCCTTATTTTTTCTCCTAAAATCACTGTCATGTTTTAATCCTTATTTTTGCTTGAATATTTTTTATATGGGGCACCATGCCTCATCTTATCTTTTCCCCATTCATGCCTCATCCTTTTTTTCCCCATTCTTTCCCACCCTCCCTTCTTATCCATCTATTTCAAACTAGTGATTAGTTCCCCTTTGCATCACCAATCTCTAGTTTGAAGGGGAACACCTTATCAATTAATCCTTTCCTCATCAATTACCTTTCCCATTTGTTCTCGTTTTTGTCTTGCAGTTTGCTATCGTAAAACCCTCAACAAAAAGGGACATAATGTAGACACTTATTTTTGGCACCCACATGCCTTCATACTACGTTTGCCTCTCACCCTTGCTTAGCATGCTCATTTCCCTCCTAGTTTTGAATTACCCACTTTCCCTCCTAAATTCATATTTTTCCTCTCCCCACATCCCATTTATTTTAATATCCTCCTTAATTCCTATTTTCACATATTTCAATCCCCATTAATCCTTACTATTTCCATAATCCCTAATTTACGCCAAACCTATTTAATTACCATAATCTTATCTTAATCACTCTCATTTAATACCTTGGTTAGATTCTCATGCCCCCTAATTATTACCCCTCATTAAACACCTTCCTAAGATTCCCTCTACCCATTTACTCCATCCTTATCATACCTTAACCCATCAATGTCATTTAACATGTGTGTAGGGATAAAAATATCCTGTTAGCCGTTACATCTCCATTTCTAACCATTTCTTATCCTATTCTCGCTTACCCATTAAGGTCCTACGTCTCTTGGCAAATTTTCTGTCCCATTTTCTGGTGACTAACCCGAGTCACCGTCAACCCTACCCTGTCTTATTTAAACACACTCACCCCTCATTTTAAAGGGCTAAATTGTTTTGAATATTTTTTATTCTCTGTGATTTTTGCCTCTTGCGTCAGTTGTGGAGCTCCAGTTATCAATGGAATCGTCATATTATCCTTTTCCATATCATTTTTGAAGCTTGGAACATAGTGAAGGTTACTTGGAGATATCATTCATGATACTCTTCTTTGTTTTACAGGTTTTTAGGTCTTCTTGGAGTTCTACCTTCTTTTTCATTCATCCATTACCATCCTCAGATCTCTTTACCCATTTTGTCCTTTAGTCAAGATCCCATTTCTGTTCCTGTCGCCACCGACTGGGTCTAGTCATCGTCGAACCATCCCCCACATCCATTAAATCCATCTTATCTTACATCTTATCCACCTTATCTTATTTCTAACTCATCCCTCTACATCTTATCCATTTTATCAGTAACCAATTATCCATCTTAACACTCCAGAATCAGTACCTGCCCCTATTTTTGCATACACCTACCAGCTCTGCATAAGTAACCCTTCAACTATGTATGTTCACCTTGGGTCATTGTCAACCCGCTCCTTACCTCCTTCTAATTTTCCCTGCCCTTTATCCCTTTCACCTTATCTATGTTTTGATGTCAGCTTCTGTAGCTCTGCATTAGTGTTTTAGCTCTATTCCAACACATTCTCATATTACCTCTGCTCTAGTCACCGTTGATCCTACCATTTCTATTCAGGTCATCATCGACCCACTCTAGTTTGCTTTTATTTTTAGGATTTCCATTATCAGCTATCATTTTAGTATCTTTTACTTCATTAGATCTTAGCTTATTAGATATTTGTTTTTGTAATATTTTCCATTCTCATCTAGTATCAATTATTCCTATCTTTGTTATCACGTGGGCTGATATCCTTTCTAGGAAGTTTTCACTTCTCAGAACTGGCTTCATCATGTAACCCACCATATCCATCACTGATCCTTTTTCGTGTTTTAGTCTTTGTTGTTGTGTAGGTTACTAACACTCAGTGAGGAGGATTCATTCATGTGTTCCTATACCATCCCCATCATCATCCACACTAGAAGGTCCCAAAACCCTCCCATATTCTAAGGTTTTTCTTGATTTTTCGTTTGGTTTTCACTAATCTAAAACAAGAAGCATGAAATATTAGTAAATAATAACCTCTTCTCTCGTAATGAGTGGTTTATATTTAAGAGGCTCGTGCCCACGTGTTGCTTCTGTTTGAGTAGTTACTAACATGGGTTGTAAATATAGATCAGGCATCTTCTTTGACATCCATTGGTCATTCTTTTTTCACTACACCTTGATCATTCACGTGCCCTTGTCCTTCTTTTTGTTCTTATACATATTCTCATAAAGAGAAGGGCATTCCTCAACCTCATGTTGTTTTCCAAAATACACACATACTAATTTTTGGGGACACTCATGTTGGTAATGATTTGGGGACCCACAAGTATAGAAAGTATTGAGTGTGAATCTACCTCTACCATCATGGCCTCTACTCCTATAACCACCTTGAAATCCACTGTCATTACTGCACCCTTCCACAGGTTTTTCTTCCTGTATCTGAGAGTTATTTTCCACCATGGTTTATCGTAATCAAGTCTCGCAAGCCTCATGAATTTGATCTATCAACCATAAATCCTTAGTATCATGGGTGTGCGCATCACAAATATTACAATAAATGGAGACATTTTTCATCATAGTGTGCTACAGTAGAGAAAAAAATTTAAACATCATGGTTTTTTTGGCATATCTCATAAGATTATAACAACATGCACACAGTCCTACACAGACATCTATCCTTCATATGGCCCTCAAATTCACAATCAGTGCACCACAATCCACTATGTTTATCATGTGTTGAATTAGTAAAGAACTTATCCAATTGCTTGGCCATATTTTCTGTCTCTGCCTCCAAAAACAAGCTTACTCTAGTATCAACACTCCCAACCGCTTCAATGTGCAGAGCTGTTTCTAAGGCCTCATACAGATCCACATATGTTTTATGAGATAGGTCTCTTTAAAACAAAGTCATTAATCCTCCAACAAATCACTGTGCGTGCTGACTTGGATGAATATCATAAGATAATTTAGATAAGAGAGTATTAAAACATGCATCATACTTCGTGACACTTTAAGAGAAACCATGTTTTATGTCCTTGAGCATGCTAATACTTTTTTTCTCAAACTCTGGAATGTGGAACTCATCCAAAAATGTTGTGTGTAAAACATCACAGTCCACCACACTCTAGTGGGGAACATACGTTCTATAATAACTATGTGCACACCCTTGAAGTGTGGTATCAAGTTAACTTTCCTTTTTATCAGCGGTTGTAATGCTCTTTTCTCTCCATAGCAATTCACCCTTATGCATGTGCTCAGCCACATCCTCCACACCTATATACTCTGGTAAGTGAAGAGACATCTTGAAGTAGACATGATGTGTATGTTGGTGTGGTTACTAAGGTGGTGTCTAATGAGGTTGGTTTGAAGGTGGTTGTGGAACCTTCCCTGGGTTAGGACCAGGCCCAGACCCAAAACCTCCACCAGGATTTCCTCTATCGGTAGCTAACCTGACCCTCATGACCCTCCTGTGGCTTGTGGTCCTATGGACAAACTCCCTTATGTCCTAGTTTTGGTACTAAACTGAGCACCCACTATCTGCATTGTCGTAGCACCTATAGGATTAATTCTAATGGTATGCGCATCAACACTCTGCCCTAATGATGCACTTGTAAAAATTTCTCCAAAAGTACTCCCTAACAATGGTGCTTGTTATGTGGCCATGTGCACGTCCTTAGTCTGTTGCAATTCCCGAGCTGAAAATAAAAATAGGTATACTTGTATCTCCTTCCCAATGTGGAGATCATGCTTTCATACCTTCACTATAATGCCCTTCAAGAACTACCTCTGGATCTGGAACACCTTGCATAAGGGCTAGGTAGCCAAGTTGGGTCTAATGCATGCCCACGGTTCTCATTCTTTCCTCTTACGCACTCTCATCAGAATTCGATGGGGCCTCTTTATTGTGCTTTCCTAAAGTTAGGATGACAAGATATTACAAGTCCTCATCTTCCATGGGATTCTCAAAACCTTCACTAGTCACCATTCCTCTCGATAGTAGCGTTGCGTCAATTACCCTCTATCACACTTCATTAAACTTGATTCGTCTTTCCTCTCTCTGTATTTCTTCTACTAGGGTCGTCGACATCCTTCTTCACACTTTCTTCCACCTCTACACATAGTGGGGGTTCATCTAGCCATAGGTAATCTTTCTAATCCTAGTTCTATCGTCAAGATCTTGATAGCTAAGGTTATCGCATGAAAATAGGATGCTCTGGGCTCACGCAAGAACTTGAACTCTTCTTCTTTTAGACAGGAGTGTGTGGAAATTGTGTACTCCAAAGTATAGTTACACAACATGCCTTCCCACCATTGATCCAAGCCCTAGTCCGCGTCTCAGTTGAAATAAATAGAGTTTGATAGTCTTCCTGCGTCCAAGATCTCGTTCTTGGGTAGAAATTTTTGTTTGATGTGTAAGCTATTAACCGCGGATACAATTCTACTTGGAAGAAGCTGAAGAATGTCTCATACAAGTAGTAATATAGGTTATCTTCCACCCACTTTTGTGTATTAAAGTTAGGTCCAATGTTATATCTTCGTGCAAACGAATCTTGGTCGTCTTCTACCCAGCTTTCAATACTCTCTTAACATATTCAATACACCATTTGCATCCAACATCCTGACAGACAAATTGAAAAGAGGTCCCGACAACATAACCAAAATGTATTCTTTTGTCACCCACTCAATAGCTATATGCATTGGCACCTCATTCAAACATATCTGAATGCTCACCCGAAGCACGTGCACCCACCAGTCCCTCCTATATTATACTTAATAGGAAGTTAGCATGCATAATCATCATATC
Source organism: Taxus chinensis (assembly GCA_019776745.2). Taxonomy (NCBI): domain Eukaryota; kingdom Viridiplantae; phylum Streptophyta; class Pinopsida; order Cupressales; family Taxaceae; genus Taxus; species Taxus chinensis. The sequence goes on along the minus strand of CM034150.1, from coordinate 81,635,455 downwards.
AATAACCAAGAAACCATCCATGCACATATAATCATTCTAAAAGGATTAATGGCCCTGGTTCCCAAGTTCCCTCCAGTTCCTCAAATCCCTAATTTATCTTATCTCCAAAGGATTAAAAATATTAAAAGGTAAAAGGGGGGGATATTATAATGCAGACTGTAATGAAGAATCGGGAACCCGTGTTCCTTACATCTTCCCCAGATCCAATTTAACATACCTATGGATTATGTGGGAGGTTTCTAACGTCTAAACATGGTGATATGTGTGTGTGTGTGTGTGTGTGTGTTGTAGTGGATAGATTTTTAAAAACTATGTTTTGATTCCATATAAGAAGAGAATAAAAAGGTATGGAGTAGTTATGTTATTCTTTTATAATGTTTAGGTATATTATGGGTAGCTTAAGTTCATTGTTTCAAATATAGAGTTGAGATTTTAAGGCAAGTTTTGAACCACTTTATGGAGCATGATGGATGCTAAGCTCCAAAGAAGCACAAATATCCATCTTCACACCAATGAACGAATAAAAATGATTTTAAGTTTCATTTACCCTCATATTACATGTCCATAAGATTTCAAATGATTTTAAGCTTGATTTACCCCATATTTGCATGCCCATAATTTACTGGCTTATTTCAATTGGTAATGAAATTTGATAAATTTTTCTAGCCTAAGGATGAAAACTTCTAAATGCTTGTAATCAAGGCGGCCAATCCCTTGCATGCCCACCATATTTGTTGAAATAAATATACTTGCATTAAAGTTAATTAAATTTGAGTGTAAATTGTGGATAAGAATTGTGCATGTAAGGGAAGATTGGCCACATATTCGAGAAGTATCCTAGAGATATGTTCATATATGTTTATGTAAATAAACTATTACGAGATCTCATATAAGGATGTGATGGATAATGTTGCCTCTTTGCATATTGTAACTTAGGAGAAAATGGTGTAGAAAAGCAAAAAAAAACTACATGTACAAGTTTAGGATTCAAGATCATTTTATGATTTTGATGCAGGTTACTGAAGGAAAAAATGATGAAAAGATGGCAAGGACAGTCAATATGACCATGTTTCACAATGTGATCAAACAAGAACAACAATATTGGGACTATTGTCACACTAAATGTGTCTATAGCTTGATAAGGCGTATGTGGTTTTTGGGTTTACATTGTAATCTTTATGTAGGAATAATAAAGATAAGTTTGGTGTTTTCTATTAATGCAAGCCTAAATGAATAACCAAATTGTTATATGTAAATTCTTGGGTTACAAGTCTAAGGTTGTCCTTCATTGGACCCCCTAACCATGACTACATCAATTGTTGTGATGGTGGATCAAGACAAATATAAAATGAATGTGGGGTTGTATGGATATGCGTGAAGGTGGTTTCAAACATCAAATGTCACCATAACAATTTAATAATGTAAAATTTGGATGAGTCGCCCACAGAAAAATATGCATAACACATCAAATAATGTGAATAAATGCCATGGCGCCACTTTTTAATATCTCCAACTCCCTCAAAGCTAGCCTAAGACATTGTGTAAGAAACCAAAATGGGGACAATAATATGGAAGATTACAATCAAGAGTTAGATTTAATGTTCATATGAACATGCTAACTTTTTTAATTGTAAAATACAAGGGAGTATGTATTTAAACAACATAGGAATGAAAGGAGAAATTTGGGTAGATTGCCACAAAATGTTAAAACATGATATTTTTTTATGTTTCCATCTTTAAACACTATTTTGCATTTAAAATATCCAATACTTGATGGAATAAAAACCAAAATTTTGATTATTGAAGTTTAAAAAATTGTTTATTTATAAATCATATGTGAATGGGGTCAACATCTCACTATTATTTAGTACACAATAAATATTAATTGGTACTTTCATTTTCTACAATAAAAGACTCATTTGTTCAAAGTATAAGTACAACATATCAATTGACAAACCAATCATATCTATTTAATGGGTTGAGTATTTCACTTTCCAATGCATCCCTTTCCATATTGTAAGAATGTATGTTCAATCACCAGATCTTTCATATCCAAACTTTAATACATACCTGCAAAAAAAAAAAAACACACTTCTTCTCAAGATTCAAATTCATCCATTAAAAACACCAATAAAATTGTACACTTGAAGGTAAAAAGTAAATATGAATATCAAATCAAATAATTTCAGCCACAAGATCATCTCAAAATCAATTTCAACCTTTGATTAAAAAAACCCTCCACCTTGATCCATGTCTTACATTTTGATTGGATACTCTCTCCCCTATGTTGGTAATATAGATTCACTTTCCTAGTCTTGTTTATTGTTTATTTACTTCTGTAGGGTGCATGATTACAGTCGATTTTATAACAAGAGATTACTTCTATCAAGTTTTGAAAGGAAAGGTCCAGCAAATCAAAAATTGCAGGTTAGTTTTCATACCTACTGCTTATAATTTCAAATTTCCTGCATATTCTCATACAACAATTGGCTGCATATTCTCCATAAATGTAACATTTGCAGTCTACATATTCTCATTGTTATCTTTTAAAGCTCAAATTGATTACAGTTAGTTTTTAAAGATGAATTCAATTCATATTGAAACCTGGAAATCATGAATTTTGTGTATTTTATAAAGATTAAATGCTTCCATGGTGTGTTGTTTTTTTATGAATTATTGTCCAGCAAATGAAATATTGCTTATTTTTCTCAACCTTCCTAACTTTCTTCTCAAGTCCAGTAAATGAATTATTTGATCCTCATTGTCATCCTACACAATGGTGCTTCTCTACAAAAGCTGTCATGAAATACATGCACCATATTCCTCCCTCACTTCCTCAATGGAAAATTGCTTATCATTCTTACCAGACCCAATAGTATACCATGAAAACCAGTTCACCGTGAATATCAAAACAAATTTGAACAATCCCAGAAACAAAGTCATGTGAACACTTCCCAATACGTAAAACTGTTTTTTGCAATGGAAATATCCGTTAATTGATCAAATAAAATCCATAATTTTGCATACAGATAAGACTCCACAAAACTGTATGAAAAGTTATTCGTGTGTTGCTGTGTGAGCAAGAATGAAATCTGTCATTGTAGGTTTTGATGACCAAAATAGTTAATACATGCATTAATGCAAACCCAACAAATGTTCTGGATGCTTCACAACTGTTCACAGAGCTACCAACAACTCTTCACACAACTGCAAAAAAATCACAGTCTAAAAATCTTCAAAAAAACTGTGGAAATGCAAAATAGTGTTCAAGCATCGGGAAATGTTCACATACTAGCCCAATTCCCCTAGTTATTAATGCTCAACTAGCATCGTGTTACATGAACCACTTTGGATCTCCACGAGTAGGGGAGAAGGGCCAGTATGCAAACATCCCAAGTTCACGGGTCCGTTGGACCAAATCCTTGCCACATATGATTTCTAATTTTACAGATAGTGATAAATAAACATTTTTTTATTTTTTATATCTCTAATTTGGAATCATATTAATGGAAGCAAAGACCCCAATTAATGCTCACACACCAACACACCAGATTAGAGGGAAGCAAATAATATTAAAATGAGTTTCCAAACTAAAGAGATAAGATAAAGAAATGTTTATTTATAGGTAGCTGTAAAATTGACAACCCTACATGACAAGGAATTGGCCCGATGGACCCGTGAACTTAGGGTGTTCACATAATGGCACTACTCCCAGAAATTCTATTTTCAAATTGCTATGATTACAAATTTGAGGCACTGAAATTCTTGCCCTCTAACCCACTTTGTAGAGGCATTCAACAAACATAAAAAAATTGGCTTCATGTGAATATCATTGACAGTAGTCAATGATTGTCATTGAAAGTATTCCAATATTACAACAAATTTGCTACCACCATAACAGCATATGTAGTCAAGCTATTGCAATTACGATTCTTACATGCATTCACTTCTGAAGATGATTTGATGTCATAAAACATTACATTAACAAGACCTGCATCAATTGATCAATATCAATTACAATGTCCAAAGGGGTGATTGCATGTTCGAGTGAAACATTATAATTGATATTGATCAATTACAAACAAGCTGATGAATGTAGTGTTATTTGATAACACCTCATCTTTAGAAGTGTCTATATATGTAATCAACAACCCAACTTATAAATTTTGTCTTTATCAAATAATATGAAATTAATAAAACATGTATTAAATCATCGTTAATGGTGCCCAAAGGGGTAATCACAAGTTTACCTACAAGTTTATAATTCATACTATCATGTATCATAAGCTTGCTAAAATTTTCCCATTGTAGATGATCTTATTGATATATTAATACATATATTACTAATTTTATATTGTTTAATACTGCAACATTTCGAGAAGATGAAGAGAAAGAGGATTTTGAAGCGAGGACAATGTATGCCCAAAAAATGAGGTGTACAATTTGAAATTGAAACATCTAACCATGAAACAGATCAACAAGATGCTATAATAATAAGTGAAGAGGATGGTGCAACAACAAATCAAGGAGATACAAACACAACCAATGATCATCAGCTAGAACCTACTGGATGTCAAGTAAATAGGCATGAAATAGAAGAAACTGTGGTTGTTAGAGGCAACACTTCGACCAAGAAGGTTAGAATTTTGTCTAGTTGGTCAAAAGAAGATATGTTAAAGGCCATAGATGATATTGAATTCAACAATTATTCAATTAGAGATGTTGCACTGAAATATAATTTAACTCCTACATCTGTTCATTACTAGCTGAATGGTCTGACCCATACAAAAAGGAAGGGCTCTGCACCTGTTTTGAGTGAAGGAGAGGAGAAAGAGATATTTGAATGGTGTAAGAAAATGGTAGATTCAGGGCATGGAGTGGGATTTATGCAACTGAGGGCATGTGTTGCACAAATTTGTGAAACTAGAGAGACTCTATTTCGAGAAGGATTACCTGGAAAATCTTGGTGTAAAGGATTTAGAAAAAGACACCCAGACATAGTCCTACAGACTGTTGAAGGTCTAGAAAGAGATTGTGCAATAGGTTTACGTCCAAAGGTGGTTAGCAAGTTTTATGAAAAACTAGCTAACATTTATATCAATTTCTATGGTATAGGAAAAATATGGAATTGTGATGAGACAAGAATCCAAGCAGGGATAAATTGTGGTATGAGGGTGCTTACCACCAAGGGTTGTAGGAATGTTCCCAAAATCATTCCTTGTAGTAGAGAATGGATGAGAATTCTATGTTGTGTAAATGCTGCAGGGCAATGTATCCCTAACTTTTACTTATTTAAAGGTCGGAAAGTTTCACAAAATTACATCAAGGGATGTGAACCAGGTGCTTGCATGGTTGCTCATCCGAGTGCTTGGATGACTAGAGAGCTCTTTATAAGCTGGTTGTATCACTTCAGTAAGTATGTACATGGAGGAGTGTGCCCTGAAAATAGGCATTTACTTATATTTGATGGTCATGGAAGCCATGTGGAATTGTCAACTATAGAAGAGGCCAAGCAATTGGGGATTGATTTATTGACATTGCCAATAGATACTACACCTAGGTTGCAACCACTGGATACTAGTGTCTTTGGTCCTTTTAAAGCATATTTCAGATCTGAGAGGATGCAGTGGATGTGTAATAATAAGTACCAAGAAGTCAAACATTCAGACTTGGTAGAAATAGGTAGTAGAGCTCTAGTCAAGGCCATGACACCTGTAAATATTCGTGTTGGTTTTAGATGCACAGGTATATGGCCACTTGATCCAAATGCATTACAAAATGACATGGAATGTAGTAAACTATATATCATTGAAGAAGATGACAACAAAAATGATGCTGAAAATGTCACAGATGATGATACTACTGAAAATAGCATGAATGTTGATTGTACTGAAAACATAATAGATGTTGATGATGTTGAAAACATCCTAAGTTTGTCAAGAGATGTAGCTCCACCACTTGGCGACAATATAGGAGAAGATTACTTCATGGAATCATTGAGAATCTGACAACAAAAAAAAAATTCAATCCAACCATAGAAACAATGGTTGTTGCTAATACAAAGGTGGAGGAACCAAGTGTACAAGGAGAAAGACAAAGTATAATGCAGACCAAAGGTTATGAAGTGAACCACATTGTGAATACTCATGACAATGGCACATCCAGCTACAACACTGAGGCCCAGGGAATAGGAGAGGATGATCTCTCATTGCCAAGTGCACCAAAACAACCTACTTGGTTGCAAGAGCATATTGCAGAGTTGGGACTTGATCAGATTGGAAACACTAAGGATGAAAGTATATCTTCACCTTCGATGCCAACCAACCTTGACCCAACAAAATTTGAACCAGAAAACTTTACTCATTATTATGTTGACATAGAGGAAATTGAGGTCATTGATAAGGATAAAAATGAGGAAGAGACAACTCAACATGATGTTGAAAGTGTTATATCAAATGATGGTGTTGCTGCAAATGAGAAGAAATTGGGTAAATTTTTAAGATTACCGACACAATTTGTACGGGATCCTTCCAAAGGTAAGAGTGATGCTGCACTTTCGGATAAGTCGTGCTTCACAATTGCTAACATCTGATGCTTATGTTCAGATGTTAAAAGATACACAACAAAAAAAAACAAGAAATATTTGAAGGGAAACAACGTAAAAAGGAGCATATTGAGGCAAAAAAGCAAGAAAGGTTGGCAGCAAAGGAGCCAAAAAAAGAAGAGAGATTGCAACGCATTAAAGAGAGGCAAGAAAGGGATCTACAAAAGTTTGTTGAAAGACAAGAGCGCAAGAAACAACGGGAAGTAGCTCGCCAAAAAAAGGAATTGGAATTACAATAGAAGGAAGCCACTCGCCATCAAAGGGAGAAAGAGAAACAAGAAAGAGATAACAAGTTCAACAATCTGCAGGTTTTGTTTCCCATGCATCATTCCATGCCCATACATAACTCCATGTTACAAGATATGTTGAAAGTTCCTATCCCAGATTACCACCCTTACTTCCTTGACACCAACAGAATGCAACTAACTTCAACTCCAACTACACACCCCATTATCCCACAACCTCCTACTTGACATACAACCTTTCATACCATATCTGGTTTTCCTATTCCACCATGGGTTCATCCAGTGAACCTCTTAATGACTCCAACAACATCTGTCAATGATACAATTGTTCCTGATAGTCCAAACTCAGGGCCTTTTTGAAGGTGTGACATGGAAATTGACTAACAAACTGATCCCAAAATTATGGCAGCATTCGAGGAGTATTTTTTTTGTGTTGCAGAAAAATATGTATCGAAATCAATTGAGAATGCATTATTGCATTCACAATTATAGTTTATAGTTGGTATATTTTGCTCTAAATGTAATGAATATGGACACATACAGTATAAGTTTATATGTTTTGCTCCAAATGTAAGAAATATAAAGACATGCAATACATGTTAATACATTTTGCTCCAAATGTAATCATTGTTTCAGATGTGGAAACCAAATCAGCTCAGAATTTGTTAAAAAAATACATTAAATTGTTACAGCTTAAAATGAATACCATTAAATAAAAATTGAAACACAAGGATTTATTTGAATCTTGGCGAGGTAAAAACCTCACCTCTAGATGGCTTAAAAACATAGAATTGTAGGTAACAGTTTCCTTGAGTATTAGTAGTGTGAATACACATTGTTTGCACCCATCTTCAAACTGCCTCGACACATACAATTGCCATTCTAAATTTTTCCAAAAACCTGCACATGCATGTTTTTTCATTTATTAAAAAATTGAATCAAAAATCATAAAGCTACATTTACAAATCAAATAGCATGTATACGATTACAAATCAAAAAATAGATCAGAATTTTATGTTCTCTCACAGCAAAGACAACCAATCCATCATGCTGCTAAATGAATAGAAAATAATTACAGAGGAGGATGAATTTGTTTGAAGACTGAGAATGTTCATAGCATAAGGATCCCTTACCTGGCCAGTTAAGTATTGCTCTGTGCCATTTATTACTCTTCTAGGCTCCCTTTTCTTTAAACTGTGGTATTTCGCCTTCAAAGTCTTGTGGGTTCCATCGCTGCAGATGTGATGATACGCAGATTCGTCACCTTCAAAGTCTTGTGGCCAGTTAAGTATTGCTCCAAATCGTGTTGCGCAGGGGGTTCCGTCGCTGCAAATGTGATGATACAAGACTGACTATAGGTATCAATTGGATAGAAAATGCAGAGGTTTGAGTGAAAATGCCAAGCCAGGACTGAGAAAATGCCAATGTTCGACTGAAAATGCCAAGCCAGGACTGAGAAAATGCCAATGTTTGAGTGAAAATGCCAAGCCAGGACTGAGAAAATGCCAATGCCAGGACTGACTGACTGCAGATGTGATGCGAATGCCAGGAGAGAAAATAGTGATATCCAGCATTGATCTCGGTGGACAGTTGTTGGTATGGAATGCGTCCAAAGGAAGCCTCCGGAACAACTGTTGAGGCATTGGTGGGTGAGCATTAATCACTGTCTTATCTGCATTGCACGTCAAAATCCACGAGGACAGATTGCATTTCCCTCTTTTATTTAGCTTTTAATGCTCAACTACTATCATGTTGCGTGAACCACTTCGGGTCTCCACCAGTAAATGAGTTTTTTTTGAGATATTTTTTTCGATTGATCATATGGAAGCAAATAATATTAAAATATGATTCGAAATTAAAGATATAGGATAAAAAAATGTTTATTTATACCTAGCTAGCATACTGACAATCCTACGTGGCAAGGATTTGGTCTAATGGACCTACAAACTTAGGGTGTTCGTAAACTGGCCCTTCTCCCCTACATCTCTCGAACAAGACTTTATTTTGGGGAAGAAAACAAAAGCCCTCTCCTCCCAAAATACTTTGGTATATTGTGCCCTTAGGAAATATGATGTGACCTTTTGTGAGTACATAATAATAGCATACACCTAGTGCGGTGGAATTTGGAAAAGGTTGTCAAAAGGCATCATGGGGAAGCAACCTCGTAACAACATTGGAGTTTCAAGGAATAAATTATTGATGGGACCCCGACCGCGTGAATTACTTGGGTTTAACTTAACCACTGGTAAATTGGCAACATATTTATTTTTATCTCCGAGTTTACACGTCATAGTCATTCACGTCACATAAGGCAATATTATAACGTACCGCACTCGCACAAACTTTATATGGTACGGGAAAATTGGGATGCTCGTAAGACTAAGTAAGTAGGACCACTTCATGATTTTGTTATACTAAATGATAGTAGCGAGTAGCGACATGAGAGTGTGATGAATAGTGGTCAAGTCAATGAACTTCTAAATGACATAAAGAACTCGCAATTGCAACGAAAGGTGTAATGGTCATGTGGAGTTCGGAAAATGAATGGGGAATCTTAGTGAACTAGAACATTATTAAAAAGATAAAGATGTCAATTGTGGTGGTTGATATGGATTGAAATGAGTGTTTCTACTATTTTTCAATATGAATGTATAGACTCTTTAACATACAAGGTCTTTGAAAGATTGAATTATGAAGACTATAACAAATGTTAATTCTAATTATTCAATTTTTTTTAAAAAAAATATTTATAAGAGTTTTTGTGACTCAACAATTTGGCACACTTCAAGGTGTTCTAATGTACGATAAATTATCCCAGCCGGCATAACAAATCCTCCTAGTCAGCTGTGTAAATGTAAGGGTAATCAGTCAGTCTGCTGGCGCCTGGGGGATTAGAACCTAATTGGGTGGTTGGCCACTCTTGGGTGCATCTTTCGGAGTTTCTGTTTGATAGGCTTAGCGTCTGCATGCACAACTAGGTTGTGCACGACCAAAGTTGGATCTAAGCATGGCATGTCTTTGTAAGACCATGCGAACATGTCTATAAACTCTCGCATAAGCATAGTGAAGGTTTTATGTTCTCTAGCAGAGAGTGATCCTCCCAATTTTACTATCTTGGGATCTTCTTCTGTACCAATATTCACGTTAACGGTTTCCTCGACTAGTAATTTGGATAAGTCCTGCATATGCTTAGGATCGAGAGGAAGGTTGAGATCTTCGTCCAAGGATGTCTCCACGAGATTTTCATCCTTAGCGTGGTCACTTTGTTTGTCCTTTGATTTTTTTACTTGTTTGTCGGCCAGTGCCTCAAAGAGGTTTTCACTGTGCGACTTGGACTTTGATTTTTTCCGAGGCTTTACGTTGGAACTTTTTCCCTCACTTTTCTTTAAGTTTTGCTGACCACGAAGCTCAACCTCCTCACCGAAGTAGGCGCAGGTATCCAAGTCAATAAAGAAACCCTTCTTGTGGTCTCCAATGGGAATTGTATCCCGAATGCCCATGAACTCTGCGATAGCTTCATCATTCTCAAATAAATCTAGCGACATGTGACGTTGTTGGTCCCATTCAACAAGGGAAGGGTAAACAAGGTCAAGGGTTGGTTCCGTAGGGGTTATGGTTAGGACAACGTTGTTCATGAATAGGTTTGTGGAGGCAAGATCCTCATATTGGCTACAATGGGAATCCGTATCACTGTCTAGATAGTCAGAGCTATCCTCACATTCAGAACAAGTAGCATCTTGATCATTGGGGTGTGCTCCATAAGGGTGAATCCCAATGTCATATCTTTCTATTTTGAAATGTAGAAGAGGCACTGGATCCCTCTGTCCTTGTTCATTTCTACCACATCCTAGGCCCTTGTAGCCCATGGAGTACATCATTTTACTAGATTTCTCATATTCTGGGGTTTGATAACAGGATGGTTGGGTATCCTCTGGGACCCAAGTTTTAGGTGGATCTAGCAATTTCTCCTCATCTAACAAGCCTCCAGGTAAGAATGACCCAATAGTGTGTTCATTTCTAGGTCTCTGAAAGTGATAGTTGGGTCGGCCTCTAGTCTTGGGTGACAATGAGAGGTCTAAAACCAAGAGCGCTTGTTGTACATTGTATTCTCCACAGCCATATTCAAGGATTTTCATCTCCCAGGAATCAAAAGGAGATGTTGATGTAGACACCCCATGGGCGCAAGAACTAAGAGAATCTGAATCTACCTAGGATTCCATGGCCTCAGATTGGAGAGGGACAGCTATATCAGCGGAGGGACATGCGTATGTGCCCTTTCGTGTAAAGCTATTGAGAGCTCTACAGTGAGCGAAGGGCTCTGAATCTTCTTGTATTGTAATGGTGTGTCCCTCATGCTTCAATTTAATGCATTGATGAAATGTCGATGGCACGGCCTACATGGCATGAATCCATGGTCGGCCTAGAAGCATATTATATGGAAGTTCCAAGTCCAGGACATGAAACTTTGTCTGATGGCAAGTGGGACCCACCTCCATGGGCAACGTGATTGTGCCCACTGACTCCCTTTCCATGTTGTCGTATGTGGTGATAGTGATGATATTGGACTCAAGATCTGCCTCAGTATGTCCTAACTGTTTAACCAACTTGAGTGTGTAAATGTTCAACCCAGATCTGTTATCCACAAGCACCCGTTTGATCTTCCTGTGGGTGACAACTACCTCAATATATAAAGGAATATTATGTGTTGGATTCTCAGTAGGGATCTCCCTATGATTGAAGGCAATATGTTCATTTGGTACGATGTTTTCCACTGCAGCTTGAAGGTGTGTAGGATCGACCTCTAAAGGCACTCCCGACCCCTGAAGAGTTTGGTATAGAATGTCTTTATGCACATTGGATATCTTGAGAAGATCTAAGATTGAAATCTTAGCAGATGTCTTCTCAAGTTGTTCTAAAAGGTTATATTTACCAGTTTGTGGGGTTGACGGAGAAGGTTCCAGAATCACGAGGCGGGCACGCCTTGTTACCGCAGCACAGTCCTTTCCCTTGATTCAGATAGTGTTGACATGGTCAGTAGGAGAGCGAATACATCCAATAAGTGAATCATAATGATTGTTGTCTCTTTTGGTGTACAAGTAATTCACTGCTTTATAACCTTGGGATGACTCTCCCTGATCCGGCTTTGACTTCTCTGATTTATCATGATTGGGGAATGGCTCTTTATATATCCCCATTTTCTCGTTAGGTGTCTGTGTTTTTCCTAGGTTATCCACCTCTATCTCCCCATTGTCAATGAGGTCTTGAATATAATGACGAAGTCACAGACATTTGTTTATCTTATGTCCTTTTACATGATGCATTTCACAATATTCATGCTCCTTGTACCATGAAGGTTTTGGTAGCATTGTCATCAAATGGTTGCATCGTAGGATATGTCATCATGTGGGCCGCATCCAATTGTTTTAGTATAACTGACAAAGGTTCATTAAGAGAGGTGAACGTTCTTCACTTTGGTGGTGGTTGAATTGGTCCCTTGGTCAGTTTAAAAGGTTGACCAGTTTGGACTGTTTGAACACGTTTGGAATCAGTGATTCCGTCTCCCACCACATTTTTGTTTTTGTTAAAGATCTTCGGCTTCTCCATGGATTTGACATTTTGATTATCTCTAGATTGGGTTTTGAGGGTGCCTTTGGCAATGAGAGATTTCTCTATCTGAACCCCTTTTTCGATGACCTCCTCAAAAGTGTGAACACAATGCATTTGGAGGTGGAAAGCTATATCCGGGTTTAGGTTGGGAATGAAAATACTAACCAGCTATTTTTCAGGGAAAGCGCAAGGGAAGCGACTAGCTATCCCTCTCCACCATTGGAGGAAGCTGGTGAAAGTCTCATTAGGGTGTTGCTTGGTGCCACATAAATCTTCCATGGTGACATCACTCTCTATGTTGTATGAGAAGTGACGCACGAACCTTTCTGCCAATTCTGGCCAGGTGAAAATTGATCCTCGTGGTAAACGTGTAAACCACTCCAAGGCTTGGCCTCCGAGACTCTTGGGGAAAAGTCTGATGAGATAATTGTCACTATAAGACACCTCTTGACATGCCATATAGAAATATTTGACATGATCCCGTGGATCTCCTTTCCCTTTATATTTGTCAAATTTTGGCATATCAAATTTCTTAGGAAAGGGTTGAAGGGTCATTGTCTTGTCAAAAGGATAGGGGCATAATTCTTCGTATTGATACTTTCTAATGCTCCCTATATTGCTCTCTTGTAGGCTCATGAGTGTCACTTTCATAGACTGTACCTCTTGTGTGAGCAATTGTTCTCTAGTGGGAGAAGTGGGGATGTATACGCGATGATACCCTGTATCTTCTTCTCCTTGGTTTTCTCTATGGAGTTCATTGATCTTAACCTTAGGCTTTGACTTTTGAACATGTTCTTGTTTGCTTCCTTCTGTACATGGGAGTTTAGCAAAGCTAATTGTTAGCTTAGGTTACTAATCTGTTGTTGAATTGTGGTTTCTTCTTCTAAAGGTTCTTCCTCCTCGTATTGTGGAGGTTCTTCACCCATCTCATGTTCTGTCTTGTTTCTACGTGGCACTTTGATAAAGGGTATTCTATGCCCCACCACTTTATCATTCCCTGCGTTAGAGGTAGAAGCATGTCCATGCGTCAAAATATCCTCCATATTGATAAGGGGGCATTCTTCCTCAGTAGCGTTATTCACAGGTGGGATTGTTTCATTTTCAGTGGGAAATTTGGCCCCTAATTCTACAACCCGTGCTAGCACTCTATCCTTATTTCTGAAAAGAAACTCATCTAATAAAGTGGGGTCAAAATCAAATTCTATGTGTGGGATTCTAATTCATTTCCACTATGATCAACCATATCTTCTATCTCTTTTTCCACAGAAAATAGAGGTCCTAGATCATGTCCAATGAAGGGGTTTGACCCTTGTCTGTTAGAGGCTTCCCAAGCTTGCACTTTTTGTTCCTCATATGTCTATTTCTTGAGTCCTAATCATGTTTTAGGAGCCATGTTTTTGTGATAGTTTCACTAGGGTAAGTTGTAAATGTGTTCAAAACTTTGTGACCACACCTAAGTGAAATGCAAGATGTATTGTCAAGAATATGAGTGAATTAAACAATGTGAGAATACCAATGTGATAGAGTGATAAATCACCAGTGACACAAATGTTTGGTATCTAAACCTATTAAATGAAGTACCACATAGACTACGTTTCAAATAGTAGTTTCACGTCACAAGATAATTAACAAGATGTTCTTACTTATGCTAAGTTCACGAGAATGAACAAAACGTAAGTAAATACAAAAAGTCAATGTGACCTCCTAACAAGATATACTAGGAGCGAGCTCAAACTCAATTAAGACCTATATCTCAAAAAGTGCCAATTACAATTCATGAATGACACAACAATATCACCAAGATATGTTAACCAACTTTGCGAGAAAGTAAGGTATTGATATCAAGGTGCTATTGATATAACACGCACAAATGGTAACACCCAGCACTCTTCAAAATCGAGGTAATAATAGAATCAAACTAAAGAGCTCAAAGTATAGCTAGGAATAGTTAAAAATGTGTGTAGCGTAACCTTACAATATAGATATTTATGTCAAGTTTACAAGAAACAAGACGTAAATATCAAAATTGTAGTGATACGATACAAACAAGTTAACCCTTCTAAGGAAGTTCAAGATGATGAACCACACCTAACTACAATGATATCTTGACATGGGTATCAAGATCACAATGGCCACCAATGATATGAATATGCCTTTGCACACTTTAGACATTTAACTTACCCAGCCGCAAACATGGATGGGCGTAAACAGACATAAAAGTGACAGAAACAATCGATTGGTAACACAAAGGTAGTCACTCTCCTTCTGATCAACAAAGTGTCAAAAGAATGTGAAGGAAGTAAATCAAAAATGGGATGAAAAATGTTGGCTTCACTTTGGCAGAGTTTTGCCTCACCCTAAGGCAAGTAAAAACTAAGCGAAAGTAACGCGTCACACATTTTGCAATAAAAAGATGGTTCACAACTCAACACTATTTTACAATAGTCAAAGTGGGCTCCTGGCCAAAGTATATTTTCCTAGGTGGTTCTCTCATCCTAGGTGTTACAAAGATTATCCACGAGCGGGACGATTTACCCAAATAGTCCCGACTATCTTGGGAGTATCTCAACTTTTCCCCCTTCAAGCACAGTGGGCATCAAATGCATCCATCATGTACTTAAAAGGGTCACGTAGGGACAACTTGTAACTCTATCTCACAAAGGAATCACTAGTCAGATAGGTAGTGCGGAGCACTTCCCATTTCATCCACAAGGTTCCCTCTTGCGTGGACTACTTTGGGGTTCCTGGAACCACCCCCATTGTTGTAGCTTAAGGTGTTATGCCAAAGGGGTTATGTTCCAGTTGAGCGGAGAATGACGTACCCTTTTCTGAAACCTGCAATACAGTGTTTTGAATATGTTGTTCATTTTATCTTTTTTAATTAGGTGTGGTTTTCTCGAACACCATTTGGCAACCTGTATAACAACTGTATTAGTAGTTTTTGACTTTTGTTTTGATTCCTCCGTTCTTTGACAAGCGATGGCATTTTGGTCTTGTATGATGATTTTTAGTAGTTTTCCATCAAAAGAGAAGGCACCATTTCTGATTCTCTAGATCATCCAAGGACGCAAGAGAAGAGCATACGTGATGTCTTCAAAATCCAAAAAGATATCAAATGGAAAAAAACACTTTAATTCAACTACGCCAAGTTAACCAATTCCAACTCAAATATTCCTAAAAACCTCAAAGCATCAAAAAGGACTTAAGAATCATTTCTGATTCCCAAGATCACCCCAAGGGACGTGAGGGAAGAGCATACATGATCTTATTCCTATAAGTAAACAATGCAAAATATTATCTAATCAAGTACAAACATGTAAAAACAGCCTGCAAAGACAAGTATATGATTAGATAAAACCTGCAAGAATGTTAGAACCTCAACACATTAATTTCAAAAATATGAAAGGACACCTGCGCCCCTTTTTTAGCACCTGCGCGTGGGTTAGGGCATATACGCCACTCTACATTTTTTTTAATTATAGTGCACCTGCGCCACCCAAGAGGCGTGTGCGCCACGAAATCAATGCATGCGCCACTCTATGTATTTTTTGCTTACCATGCACCTACGCCACCAGAGAGGCATGTGCACCACAAAAACAATGTATGCGCCACCTTCGAGAAAAATAGACAGAACACTCGTGCTACCAGGAAAACGTGTGTGCCACCAGAAAAGTGTGTGCGCTACTGGGAAAATGTGTGTGCCACCGCTTTATAAAACAGCTCCAGATTCTGACAGAACATCCGCATCACCAAAAATGTGTCTATGCCACTAAAACAACATGTGCACTCTGGTTAGGGTGTGTGCACTGATCTGACAGGTTTCAGAATGCAGTGAAGGTACAGTACGAAACAATGTTTGCGCCCAGGTTAGTGCATCTGCACGCTGGTTAGGGTGTGTGCGCCGGGGTTAGCGTGCATGCGCCAGGGTCGGTAAATAGAGAACCAGGTTTTGACAGTGTGCCTACGCCACCAGAGAGGCATGTGTGCCACAAAAACTACACCTGTGCTCCTAAAAATGTGCCTGCGCCAGACCTGCAACCAAAATACGGCAAAAAACACAAGAAAACTCACAATATCTCAAATTTTGACAAGTTAGCTTAAGAATGGAAATTACCCATTAAAATGATGGCTATGAACATGAAGTTACACATATCAAATTAGCAAAAATTCCAAGAAAATGGACATTAATTACTACATGTGCATATCAAAAATTAGCCAAAACAATGAAACTTAAACTAAAATGCCATGGGACTAAGTGTCCCACCGGGCATGCCAAATGTGTGCATGTGTACTTTGCTTAATGCTAAATCAAATGGAGCAAGAACTACCACCTAAAATAGTTCTACAATCTAGCTAAAACAAAGCATAAGCACCATCAAGATAAAGAGCTAAACAAGATCTAAACTAAACATCATAACTTTGAAATACATAAGATCAAAACTAGCATGCTATTTAAAATCTCTACTCTCCTAGATTACCAACAAAATGCATGGACCTATTTAGCTCCAATGGAAATCAAAAATTGCTTGTTTGATCCTTAAAGAATGCAAGAATAGGAAGCTTAGCTCTTAACAATGGTGACCTCTCAAGAAGACAAAATGCAAGCTCTTAGTCTCTTTGCTATATGCTTTGCATTTGCTCTCTTAAGAAGTTTAGGTGTAGGTATAAAGGTAGAAGGAGGGCTCCTTATATAGCCCAATGGATAAAGGAAACACTTCATCCCTTTGCATGTGGGATAAAGGTAAAACATGATTAGGAATGGATAAGGTTGCTTTATTAAAGGTAACCTTACTTTAGAAGGGTTTAATTTATGCTTAGCAAGTCATGGGAGTTGGGGGGTGTTTTAATTAATCAAAGGTGATTAACTAATAGGTAGATGTAAGCTTATAGAAGCTAATTAGAGGAATATTAGTACGATTTAGGCTATTAGAAGGGGATTAAATCAATTAAATATTGATTTATTAGTTAAATGAAGGGAAAGGCTAATTAATTAATAATAATTAATTAGTCTAGATAGAAGGGGTGAATAATTAACGAAAGGTCGTTAATTAGGTTGTTAGCTGGATAGGCGACTTAATCAATTAGCGTATTGTAATTAATTAATGACAACAAGAGGGAATATGAGCGCTTTTGACGATATGTCATTGATTTGCGAGAAAGGGGATAATTAGCGCAATTTAAGTATTTAAATTACTTGGGCGTAATTATGGGTGTCTACAAGATGCTAAGATGTTCTATCTATTTATTAAATGAAAATTATGAACACTTGAACATTTTTCTCTATTCCTTAAAGAACAAATTAAATGCATATAGATAAAATATAGTCGAGAAAAATAGGGATTTTATTGAACACACACACACGCACTCACGCACACACACATGATTTGGAAAATGTTAGGGAATTTAATGAAACCTAAAACAAAAAATTAATGTCTCCATTCAATGTAACTAGATTATTAATTTTTGTGAGATTTCTTAGTGTGCATTATCTCGTGATTACCACCACAAATTAATGTCTCCATTCAATGTGATTAGATTATTAGCTTTTATGAGATTTTTTAGTGTGCGTTGGATCAAGTTTTCTCTTTAGGAAATATACCCTACTTGGGAACAATAAATTGGTGGCAGAGATAAGGACACCAAAAATGTCAACTCCACAATGAGTCGTGTATAATGTTTCCTCCATGAGGACCATTTTTGCAATCATATGCCTAGTAAAGTCAGAGTGCTCCAAGTAAATATGTAAGACGAAAAGTCTAGGGAAATGTTCAAGGCAACCTAAATTTGCAAGAAATACAATAAAAATGACAAAAACATAAATATAATGTGTATACCATTATGATGTGAGTTCATGGAACACCATTCCCT
The DNA here is from genome assembly GCA_019776745.2 of Taxus chinensis. Classification (NCBI taxonomy): domain Eukaryota; kingdom Viridiplantae; phylum Streptophyta; class Pinopsida; order Cupressales; family Taxaceae; genus Taxus; species Taxus chinensis. The sequence continues at coordinate 81,617,131 of CM034150.1, read as the reverse complement.
CTCCCCTCTTTAGTTTGGTCTTTAGGAACTACACAACTTTGTTATTTTTATTTTACAATGATAAGGTTTTCAATTAGACGGAATTTATTTGTTGGATAAGAGGAAGACGTGAATGAAAAAGTTGGAAATAAAGATGTGGGAATTAAATACCTACATGTTCCACACCTATTTCATAGTTCATATTGTTCCCACCAAAATATCTTGTTTCTATCTATGTTCCACTTTTCCGTCTCAATCTCACTTGCATTATTCGCATGAGTAAAAAGGCAATATCCCAATAGGTTCTAGGTTCAAAACCAAACCACAATGCTTGCTTCTTGTAGCACGTTAGAGCCTACCTTTTTAGTTTGAAGCTTGAGTAAATGTAGGTAAATAGGCGATATGTGTATTTTATCTGTTGACTAAAATTTTTAGATTGAACTCCATAAGATTTCTTACATTCTTGAGTACCATTCTCTCTTTCATTTACAAGAAGGGATTTTTACTAATAAAACCATTAAAGTGTTTCGTGTAATGTCCATGTTTGAAAGAGATTTCTTTTTTTATTAATTTATGATTTGACATGCTTACTCTAGGGTGAAGTAGTTATTCTTTTGCCAATTCTAGACATCAAATTTGTGAAGAAAAGAAGTTGTAGACATGTATAAATCATTTTTCTGAACTTCAAGCATATTGGATCGAAACATAACTCCAAAGAGAGCTAAGATGAAAGAAAATTGACTTTTATAAAAAAGACATTAAGCAAGGACACGTAATAGCTAAAAAAAACAAGGATAGATGAAGTCCATCTAGTGAGGCTCAATTTCACTTTACCATGGCTATGGGATTAAAAAACTTACCATTTAGAATTCCAAAAAGTGCTTAAATTAGGTATTTATTGTTTCGAATTGAAACAAACTATTTTTGTGGCATTGAATGAAACAAAACATCACACAAAATAAATGATAAATCTGTTTTCATACTCACCACGCGTTTGCATTATGGTATCGAACCGAGTGGTAGTATTCCTTCAACAATTTTTGAATGAATGGTTAGCTAGTAAGTGAAAATAATTTTTTTTGCAACTTCCATGTGGACGACACAGATATGGATGTGTTGTTGGGGTCAGCACATCGGTTATACAGACAATATATCAGATCTAAGCATACATGCAAATAAAAGTGGATATTCTACCAGAAGAATTATACAAAACAAGAGACATAAATCAACACCAGATTTAACGTGGTTCACCCAGTGTGGGTTACGTCCACCAAGAAACAAACCAATCTATTATCCAAAGCTTTGACAAGATATACAATGAAGATTTACAATCTTCTACTCTTCTCAGATTTTCAGTACTTTCTTCCTTCAAGCTTTTTTGATTCTTCACCAAGAATTCTCTCTCACATAATTATCTTGTAATTATGATCCATCCATTACTTCTAAACCCTAGCTTTTATGCTTATATATTCATTTATAGACTTAGGGCACTTAGCCATGCAATTACAATCAATAGGTCTATTTTAATGCTAAAAATCAATATAATTCCCGATAGTTAATTAAAACTTCATCGCACATGTAACCGACGCCGGTTTTGCCTAACCGTGGCTGGTTCCTTACTCGCTTGACCAATGCCGGTCATACCTGACCGATGCCAGTTACTGTATTTTCCAGCAAGTTCCAATTGCATGCTAAAATGAAGTAATTAAGCTTCACAACTCATCAATATCCCACTTGGAGTTTAATTACTACACCATACATGTACATCATCATTCTTGGATCCTTCCTTGGCTTTGTTTCTTTCTCTTCAAGTCTCAAACTTGAAGACCAATAGAAGTGGAGTGTAGCTACAGCTTCTCCTTTGCTAATGGCTTCGTTAGCATATCCACAGGGTTCTTGCTCGTATGAATCTTTTCCAGATTCAACTGTCCATCCTCCAATACACTGTATGAAGTGATACCTCAACTGAATGTGTTTCATTCTCGAATGAAACATTGAGTTCTTTTCCAAATGAATTACACTATGACTGTCACTGAACAGTTTACAATTACTTTACTCCTTTCCCAACTCTTCCATGAACCTACTCATCCATATCATCTCTTTGCTAGCCTCTGTAGCTGCAACATACTCTGCCTCTGAGTAAACAAAACCACAACCTTTTGCAATCTCGAAATCCAGCTAACTGTCGTTACAGGTCTACTATGAAAATATATTCAGTAGTGCTTCTCCTACCATCTAGATCTCCAGCCCTATCTGAATCAACATAGCCACTTAATGAAATATCTAAAACTCCATAGCATAAATACATGCTAGATGTCCCTTTTAAATACCTGAGTATCCATCGGACTGCTTTCCAATGCTCTTTACTTGGATTAGCCATATATCTACTCACAACTCCCACTGCCTGTGTAATGTCTGATCTTGTACAAACCATAGCATACATGAGACTTCCAAATGCCGAAGCATATGGCACTCGTGTCATGTATTTGACCTCCACATGTGATGAAGGACACTGATCTTTACTCAATTTGAAGTGTCCAACCATAGGTGTGCTAACACTGATCTACATGTTGAACCTTTCTAACACCTTGTAGATATAATCCTCCTGAGACAAATACAATTTCTTGTTTTTCCTATCTCTATGTATTTACATACCAAGGATTCTTTTTGCAGCTCCCAAATCCTTCATTGCAAACGTGTGAGCTAGCTTTCTCTTAAGCTCACTAATATCATGCATACTAGATCCTGCAATAAACATATCATCCACATACAGTAACAAAATAATATAGCTCCCATTTTCAAGCTTCTTGAAATAAACACAATGGTCAGATTCACATCTCAAGTAACCATGATCATGCATAAAACTATCAAACCTCATGTACCATTGCCTTGGAGCTTGCTTGAGCCCATATAGACTCTTTTTCAACCTACACACTAATTTATCCTTACCCTTGACTTCATACCTAAGCGGCTACTGCATATAGATTTCTTCATCAAAATCACCATGAAGGAAAGTCGTCTTTACATCTAGTTGCTCTAAATGCAAGAAACTCAATACAGTACGAATAAAATTCATCTTAACAACAAGAGAAAATATTTCACCAAAGTCAATACTTGCCTTTTGTGCAAATCCCTTTACTACAAGCCTTGCCTTGTATCTTTTCTGTCCACCCTCTTCTTCCTTAATTCTGTAAACCCACTTGTTCTACAATGTTCTCTTTCCTATTGGCAATTTAACCAAATCTCAAGTTTGGTTCTGTTCCAAGGAGTTCATCTCATCATCCATGCCATGGTCCCACTGAACGTGAGTTTTATCCTGCATTGCTTCTTTAAAGCTTTCTGGTTCACCACTATCAGTCAATAATAGATAAAATAGAGAAGGTGAAAATCTTTCTGGAAGTTTACTTACCCTTTGTGACCTTCTCACAGGAGTTTGGGGTACCAGAGGCTCAATCTGGACCTCTTGGACATTAATATCAACTTCTAATAGTGACCGACGTCGGCCACCTTAACCGACGTTGGTTCGGCTAATCGACGTCAGTTCTGATCCTCTGTAACCATCGGTGGTTCATCTAACCGATGCCCGGTCAGGGCCTAACCGACCACGGTTACTATGTATTTCTGAAGGTGTTTCTTTAAAACCTGAGAGTTCATTTTCATAAATAAACTTCTCAATTTTCTCATCCTTGGGTACCAAAATTTGATCCTTGTACATTCTCTTTTCATTCCATTCAACATCATGATTCCTAACGATTTTAGAATTCTCTAAATCCCAAAAACAAAAACCGAAATCACCAGATCCAAAACCAATGAAAGTGCACCTTTTGGATTTTACATCTAACTTTTTGCTATTTTCTCTATCAACATGCACAAAAGCTTCTGAACTAAAAACTTTAAGAAAAGAAAGATCTACCTCTTTCCTGGTCCATTCTTCTTCTGGTATTCCTCCATCTAGTGAACTTGAAGGGCCACGGTTAATCAAATAAACCGTTGTATCAACTGCTTCTGTCTAAAACTGCAAAGGCAATCTAGAATGTATCCTCATACTCCTAGCACATTCCATGATTGTCTTATTCATTCTCTCTGCAACACCATTCTCCTATGGTGTTCTTGGAACCGTTCTTTCTCTACGTATCCCATTCACTGAACAATAATCATTGAAAGCCTTGCTACAGTATTCACCACCATTGTCAGATCTAAGGCACTTTAACTTAGAATTTGATTCATTCTCAACAAGGGCTTTCCATCTTTTAAAAGTTTCAAAAACATCAGATTTGTATTTAATACAATAAACCCATACCTTTCTTATAGCATCATTAATGAAAGTAACATAATACTGGGATCCACCATGAGAAGCTACCTGAGCTGGTTGCCACACATCTGAATATACAAGCTCCAATTTCTGCTCCTTCTTAGTTGCCCCAACTTTGAGAAATCTCACTCTCTTTTTGCTTTTCAAAGACAATGCTCACAAAAATCAAGATCTAAATCTTTCAAATCTGATAACTTACCCTTAGCCTTTAAGATCTGCATTCCTTTTTTACTCATATGACCCAAATGATTATGCCACATGCATGCATCTGAATCTGAAGTAGATAATACAGAAAAGGAATCAGTAATACAAGTAGATAAATATAACGTTCCTACCTTCTTACCTCTTGCCATAACAAAAGCACCCTTGGTGACTTTCCAAGAGTCTCCTGTAAAAGTAACCATGCAACTAGATTCACCTAGTTGCCATGCAGAAATAAGATTCCTTCTAAGGCTTGGCACATGCCTCACATCTTTCAATACCCATGTATTTCCATTCTATAATTTTAAATGAACTTCCCCTTTATCAGTAATACTACAAGGTTCATCATCATCCAAATAAACATGCCCAAAATTACCCTGGACATAATTTCTTAAATAACCCTTATTAGGGGTTGCATGGAAAGAAGCTCCTGAATCTAAAACCCACGATTCAATTCTACTATCTAAATAAATAGTAAGAGCATCTTGCATTACCTCTGATGCAACAAGATTCACCTCTTTACCTTTGTCTGGTTATTGGTTCTCTTTATCCTTTGACCAACAATCTTTCTTTGCATGTCCTTTCTTTCCACATTTCCAACAAGTAATTCCCTTACTTCTAGATTTAGATCTGCTATCCCTTGACTTTGATTTCCCATTACTCTTACTCTTGGATCTCTCCTTCTATCTACCCCTGCTTTCTACATTCAAAGCATTTCCAGATGATGTTTCCTCTGTACTTTTCCTACGAATTTCATCATTCAAGATTATACTAACCACATCATCAAAATTCAAAATATTACTAGTAAATATTGTATTACTAACAGCCATTACCAAGTTGTCCCAACTATCAGGCAAAGAACATAAGAATAAAAGTTCTTTTACTTCATCATCAAATGGTATTGAAACCGATTTTAACTAATTTACAATAGATCAGAAATCATTCAAATGACTAGAGGCAGATTCACCTTCATGCATCTTAGAACTAAAAAGTTTCTTCATCAAATAAAACTTTATTTGAAGCACAAGGTTTTTCATATAAATTACCAAGAGATTTCATTAAGTCTACTATAGAAGCCGCTTCTGTAATATTGGAAGCCATGGATGCTATCAAGCTCAATCTTATAGATCCCAAAGTCTTTCTGTCAAGAATATTCTATTCTTCATCAGTCATCTTCATATGTCTAGACTTTTCATCCAACGGTAAATATAAATTTTTTTTATACAGATAATCCTCAATTTGCATCTTCCATAATTGATAATTTCGGCCATCAAACTTCTCTACCTTGTATTTATTATCTTATGTTATTGCTATAGCTCCCACTCAATCAGAAAATCCTCTGTGAGTAAATTTTTCAACACAAAAAAGCCTCAAACAAAGCTCTGATACCAGTTGTTGGGGTTAGCACACCGGTTGTACAGACAATATATCAGATCTAAGCATACATGCAAATAAAACCAGATATTATATCAGAAGAATTATACAAAACAAGAGACATAAATCAACACCAGATTTAACGTGGTTCACCCAGTGTGGGTTACGTCCACCAAGAAACAAGCCAATCTATTATCCAAAGCTTTGACAAGATATACAATGAAGATTTACAATCTTCTACTCTTCTCAGATGTTCAATACTTTCTTCCTTCAAGATTTTTTGATTCTTCACCAAGAATTCTCTCTCACATAATTATCTTGTAATTATGATCCATCCATTACTTCTAAACCCTAGCTTTTATGCTTATATAGTCGTTTATAGACTTATGACACTTAGCCATGCAATTACAATCAATAGATCTATTTTAATGCTAAAAATAGACATAATTCCCGAGAGTTAATTAAAACTTCATCGCACAGGTAACCGATGCCGGTTCTACCTAACCGTGGCCGGTTCCTTACTCGCTTGACCGATGTCAGTCATACCTGACCGATGACAGTTACTGTGTTTTCCAGCAAGTTTCAATTGCATGTTAAAATGAAGTAATTAAGCTTCATAACTCAACACGTGCTTCGTCTGTTTTAATGGTGTATGTCAGTGGCAACAGTCTTAGCCATGGAATTCGTGGAGAAAAGAATTGAGCCGTCTGATTTCTTAAAATAGATATACTCGCGAGTCAATGCTTCTGCTCATCCTGCAAAACATCACATTGTTGCGACTCCGCATATATGTGAATAACATTTCTAAGTAATTGATTTGATTGAACGTCATGCAATAAGAAAATAGATATCAACATAGAGCAATGGAAAAAACCTGATCGTTTGGAAGCCCATCTTTCTGTGTAAGGGGAGGGCAAGTGTGGTTGAGCCTACCAGTACAAGGAGGATTAAATTGCAAAGTGAATGTGAAACCTCATCTGCATTGGAGGAAGATGGATATGTGGGGAAATATTCACAAATCCGGTAGGGGACTAACGAGGATGATGAGACAGTGGCTTCTCCATCACACCTGGAGTTGCCCACCAAAACTCCTTTATATTTGAATGCAAAGATTGAGTTCTTGAAAGCAACTGCACATGCTACAACAGATGCTACCTTCAATACCCACCATGAAATTCTTGATTTGGATGAAGCATTAGTATACAAAGTTCAAGAAAATGTATCCCAAGTTTTTTGGTAATGTTCGTTAAGTGGTAATGCGGTCAAAAAAAATTAATGTTTGGCATATTTATTCTTTCAAGTAGAAAAACCAGAAAAACTAGACAGAGAAGCATAATAAACGTAAAATTTCAAAATTTATATTTTTTTTGAGTGAGTGGGATGGTGGGACTACATTTTTTGAGTGAGTGGGATGGTGGGACCCCATGTCACTAGTAAACAAATTAAGTGACTCATCATGGCAATTGGCTATTTAATATATTTGTCCATAAAAGTTTGTGATGTGAATAGTAAATTTTAATACTAACTAATTACGAGACCAAAATATTCTTATTTAATTTAATCAAGTTTTTAGTATTTTAAAGTTAAAATTGAACGGCGGTCAGGTTAGGAATCAAAATTTTTTAAAAAATCTTAAGAAATTGAAATTTCTTGAGAAGATAAAGATAAGTCAAGTTTGTAATTGATTTACAAAAGATTTCGAATTGTCCACTCAAAAATAAAATAGATTTTCTTCAAGACTAAGTACTTAATCACGCCGAAGGCGTTTCTTACAATTGGAATAGCTCGGGCCTCTCTGACAAGATCTAATGGTTCACAAATTCTGCATCGACGTCCATCTTGACGGTCAAAAATCACTACGTACATGTGATAAAAATTGAGGAGGGCCTGGGGGGTTATGACATCCGTCAGAATTTGGAGGGCAGATATTGAGTTTCAAAATGTGCATTGAAATCTGATGGTGGTTAATTTGTGACTGTTAGCAGTTTTTTGTGCCATGGATGTCTATCTCTTGTGCCCTTGGATTTGCATACTAGACGAACTGTGTAATAACGTTTTTTCTTTCACCGTCAGTGTTTTTAAATTCAGATAAAATAGATTTCATATCAAGGCTTCAAATGCTGAATACCTCCCATCGTTCATCCAAAAAGGCGACCCCTTCCGATACAGTTCTGCAGCTCATATTTCGCTAATTCAAATTACTAGACGAAGCAGATTGGATTTTGGGGAACACCGTTTACGAAATGGAAACTGAGGCAACTTATTTCAGTGGGTTCTTTGCTTCCATCTGCTTATTTTAATGACGAAAAGGATGGCACGGTAATGTATAGCTTGTTTGAGGAGTCCAAAAGGTTGCATTCCATGGCTGGATTCGAAGCCCAAAATGCTCAGTTCTGTACGCCTCTTTTGGAAGCCTCATTCACATGCCAAAAGGCTAGTTCGAGGAAATCGTCATGGGTTTCTTACAGAGCGGGAAATACGTTCTGTGGGTAGTCCAGATGGATATTTTTCCACTCTAAATCCTCAAATGTTTTGCTTCATGATTTCATTTCCGCAGTGGTCTGAGCAGTACACAAACACAAAGGTGTTAGTAGAATAGTGGAAGGTGGGATTGAGCCTCAAATGCGCATCTGAAGATGGAATTGTTGACAGATAAGAAATAGCAAAAGTTGCGATGATAGTAATACAGGGCGAGGAAGGAATAGCAATGAGAGAGTGTTGAGTGTGTTTCCCAAGGTGGCAAGTGGAGTGGGATCGAAGTGCCTGGTCGAGAGTCAATACATGGATTTTGCGACAATGGTGAATCCACACGTCCCTGTTGGAGGACATTCATCTGCACAAATTGGCATTGATGGACTAGAGGCTGAGGGGCTACGGGAAGGTCGTGGGGTTGTTGTATCAAATTGTGGTGGACATGCTCCACGTGGATGCGGGGACCGTTAATACCACTTATCCTAAAGTTCATGGGATGGAAAAATCCAAGCTTATAGTGAACGAGCTCAATGTCAAGGAAAAGAAATTTCTCTCAGCATTTTGACACAAAATGACCACCCCCTCTTCTTAGTTTTGGTGACTATGCTGCCAGTAGGTCCTGATAAATGTAGACACCATATAATTTGTGCAAGTCATTTGTTATGTCAAAGGTGTGTTCTCAAATAGATTGTATATGGATGAAACCTACCTTGCTCTAACACTAAGCTAAGTCGGTGTTGAAGACATGTAATTTTGAATTGTGCTCTTCCAATCAATTTTTTCGAATTCATATGCATCTTCCTCGTCCATTCTCAATTCTTTAACCTTTTCAATGTCATAGAATAGTCACTAGGAAGAGCTTGGAAACACCAAAAATATATCGGTTTTAATGAGTCTTCTGATATTGTAATCACTTCCTTGGCTCATACAAAACTTGCACATTCTAACCCACGAGCACCGTAATATAAAAACTACATTTTTCCTCAGTCTTCAGAGTTTTTTACTCTATTTTCATGAATTCAACAGTAGCGAGTTCAAACTATAGCACCATTAAAAAAAAAAAAAAATTTTGTTACATGTTTTTTTATTTATTTTGACGCATGCAAGCTCATATTGCACTCATGCAAATAATGCAAGTGAGATTGTGATTATAAAGTGGACCACATGTAACAAATATTTTTTTGGCAGGGGAACTCTAAATGTGGTAAAGGTGTACGACATGAATGTATTTTAATTTCAACATTTTAATCATGTGTTCGTCTTATCTAAAAAAATTAACTTCAAATCAATAAACTTGATGTCAAATAAAATATAATAAAATAATAGAAAAACCTTGTTCTATGTTGGTGGTTGTGATGTTACCAATAGATAACCCTTGGCACATGATGAGAATGATTATCCTCCTTGAAAATCAAATTACAGATAGAACCCATGCATGGAGGACATAAGAGTCATTTCTTCTGAAGACACGAACAACATTTTATGTTAATGGTTATTGATCGAAAACTCTATCAAGATTGTTGACGAGTGAGTCCCTTACATTTCCTTAATTGTCAGGAAGATTTCTTAATCGTAAATGTGCATAGAAAGGTGTTAAATGTGTACAACATGCAGTATGTATTTTATTTCAAACATTTTAATCATTTGTTCGCCTTATCTAACAAATTAAACTTCAAATTGATAAACTTATTGCCAAAAAAATAAAATAAAATAATAGCAAAACCTTTTTCTATGTCGGTGGTTGTGATGTCACCATTAGATAACCCTTGGCACATGCTGAGAATTGTTGTCCTCCTTGACAATCAAATTACAGATAGAACCCATGCATGGAGGACACAAGAGCCATTTCTTCCGAAGACACGAACAACATTTTATGTTAATGGTTATTGATCAAAAACTCTATCAAGACTGTTGACGAGGGAATCCCTTACATTGCCCTAATTGTCAGGAAGATTCCTTAATCATAAAGGTGCATAGAAATGTGGTAAAGGTGTACAACATGCATGTATTTTATTTCCAACATTTTAATCATGTGTTCGTCTTATCTAACAAATTAAACTTCGAATCGATAAACTTGATGCCAAAAAATAAAATAAAATAATAGAAAAAACCCTTTTCTATGTTGTTGGTTGTGATGTCACCATTACATAACCCTTGGCACATGCTGAGAATGGTTTTCCTCCTTGAAAATCAAAGTACAAATACAACCCATGCATGGAGTACATAAGAGCCATTTCTTCCGAAGACACAAACAAAGAACATGGTACGTTGTATTCCCTTTACACTTATATGTGTTCTAACTAACATAAAAACATAAGGACTGAAATTAGAAGCACCTATTGACATTAGTAGCATTAATCAACCCCTCATTTCCTTCTAAGATATCCCAAAAAATATGTTTCCTTGATATCTTGAACACCGCAACCATTTTCGCCTTCTAACAATTGAAAAATAATGACATGTGGTTGTAGGAAAGAAACATTTGGCATGAGTCCCCCGCAAAAATTTCCATATCCTTGGACTTCTCATCCATCTACCCATTCTTTATCTCCCTCTTCATCTTCTATTATTCCAATCCCTCCATTTTCAAGTATTCGATGTATTTCCTCTCAGAGACCATTGAACCCACTCCAAATACAGATATAGATACAAATACAAAGCTAGATCAATCAATTTGTATATAGTAAAATGAGGAAATATTACGGTTACAGATTTATTTCCATTTGCAGGTCTAATTTAACCCATATTGGTGTTGATTTTAGGATGGCTATTAGAGAGAGCTCTATTTAGCGCAGTCCCCCCTACCATTTTGTTTATTTATTTGATTTAATTTCGCCGCAACTATCCAATTGATGCTAAATTTACAACATTAACTTGGGTTTTCATGGTTAACACCTTCAGATCTCAAATAAAGTGCTTTTATTATTATGTAAGGAAAATGAAAGGTCTAAAAGGGTGTTTAGGATGTGTCACTCTCTATGTTACACTTCTGGTTTACAAGAGCGCTTGATGTGGTTGGTGGATTTTTTTGATATGGGTATATTTTTTCCCTTGAACTTTTATTTTGTTATTAAATAAATGGAGAAACAAACAACATTTACGATACTTTTGAGGCTATATGATTCATATCATATATTTTCAAATGCAATCTTATCAATCTAAGGAATACCTATATTGAATGCCCTTTAAAAACAAAGTTAAAATCTGTCCTACCTCTCCAAACCTTAAATTTCCTACATTAAACTTGTCTTATTAAGAAAAATCGTAATAGCGTTCAGTATGCTGATAAATTTAAAATATCTATAACCTGCAAACCCTAAAATTTCATTTCTATACTTGTCATATCAAGGAATTATTGATGAAAAGGCATAAAAGGTGTCTGTGACGTTTTATTGTTATGAAATCTCCCAACACCAATAAAACATGTGCAATCAACTTGCCTAATACGCTAATTTTATTTCTATTATTGGAAAATGAAAGAGTGCTCTATTTGTAAATATGTTTGATAGATGGATTGGAGATCGGAACGTACTTGAATATGTAGGTACCAAGAGGTGTATATACATAAATATTTTATTATAAAATGATATGTAGGTAAAAGACAAGTAGATTGAAGATTGTCAAAAGAGGACACACATTTAATATATAGTGTAAGAGTGTTTATTAACAAATATTCCACCTACCATATAACAATAAGATCAATAATACATATGAAATCCATGAGGGGGAGTAGTATTGTTTTGTTTTGTTTTATTTTTTAGGGGGCATGCCTTTTACAGTTCTTGTTGCATTTTCACTTCCGTGATACTTTTCTTCCTTTCCTTACATTCACATATATAATTTTTTTTTCCACAATGTCTTGAACAACTCCCCTGTTCTCCTTCGAAGGATTTCCAAATGCTTCGTCAAGTTCTTCTACATTTGAGTTTCGCATTGTTTCTACTCTCTTTTCACTACACATGCACTTTTTCATCATCTAACCCTTCATCTTCACCCCTCTTTCTCTCCCAATATTACTCTCCTTCCAATATGAATCCTTCAAAATATCCCCTTCGGCGTTCCCATCATACATTTCACATACGATTGCTAAGATAAGCCGCAACCATTGTTCCTTCCCCCAAAAGGATATGCACACACATACCTCGCACATTTAAACAATTGTCAACCTCCACACGAAGAAGCGAGCCATAATATTAACTCCGTGATGATTATATTGAAATGATGAAAATGGAATGGATGAAGTGGTAACGATTCTGTTTCTAGAATAATATCAAGTGAAAAGAAAATAACGTAGAAATCCAGTTCCTTTATTTGAACAAAAAGATGAAGAACAACTTAATATCGCAAGAGAGCTCGGCCATGACGAAAACTACAACAAAAATAACAAGGTGATTTCTACAAGTTTGATGTGTGGGATTTAACTTACAAGTTAATAGGAGGTTTAATGGACCATCGCTCATTAAATTCCAGTTTAGAATCACACACTATCATAGAATTTTTATCTTTGTGCAGATTAAATTTATATTTAGATAAGAGGAGGTTCAACGCATTAAGAAATTGCTTATTTTGGAGATGTTGGTAATTTTTATACTCCAAATAATATCAATGTCACTATGCCAAAAACGTTCCCTATTCGAATCGGGGGTGGCTAATTCTAACACCACTCAAAATGTGGATGGCAAATATTGTAGTTTGAGGGGATGCATTGAACACATATTGCACTCAATTTTTTAGTTCGTCCCCTTTGAGCATATATTGCACTCAAATAAAATATGCGACCAAGATAAAGAACATTCAGTGGAACACAATGCACTGATCCTCCCTCCTACCCCATCTTCTTTGCCCCCCATCCTCTCCCTCTTATTCAATTCTTTAAGTTTTAATTCTTCACTCTATCCCCTTTGGCGTTCTCATCGTACATTTCACGTACGATTGCTAGTGGTAACAACACCCGGGCATTTCATAATAGTTGACAGGTACTACGAGCGACAATAAAAGGCAAAGCATGGGAATAAAAATGAATGACGTTGTTTCGTTTTGTGTGGCATATGTAATAGTTGTGCACTTACTAAAATGAATGAAATGAAATGCTTTTAATTATGTTTAAGAGCGGAAGGTTATGGGAGTTAAAAAATTAGGGATTTAGTGGTATTTTTTAGAATGTTTTTTTGAATTGAGTGAGTATTTCTTGTACAAAAAATTTATTATTTATTATTTTTAATAGTTTTATTATGGAATCAATTCTTATTATTTTTTATACTTGGTTTTAATATTAATATATCTTGGATATTTAAGGATGAAATTCTCGTCTGATTAAGTGACCTTGTATTGTATGGAATACAAGTCCTATTTTCTCATAGTTTTTTTGGTATTGCCCATTTTTCCTTATGAGAACTAGTCCTTAATTAAGTAGTGACAATATTTTCCTCCATTTAATAAGTCCTTATATATATAATTTTTTTCACAATGTTCATACATTAAGGTGAGCTCTCTAATTAGAGGAAGCCCACTCTCCATGTTAATCCCACAAAGTTGTCAATCGCTACCGAATTTGTCACTGATGCCTACTATTTTATTTGTCAAGAGGGAGAAATTTTATGTCTTAAGTAAAATATTTGTGTGCTCTTCTATTTTTCAAATATTAAAACAAAGAATTTTCTAAAATCAAACTCCAATCATCAATTCTAAAGAAAACATCCTATGTAAGAGTCCCGAAACTTAATTTTGATAAAAATCCAAACACATGCCTTTAGAAAACTCAATCAAAATCTCATTTAAATATTTTAGTAACTTTTGTTATTTTTGGGTATACCATTTAAAAAAATAAAAAATAAAAGTAAAAATGGTTATGCATTTAGTTTGAGATATTGTAAGTTTTATTTGTAATGATAATTAACTCATATATGTGTGTGTATATATATATATATATATATATATTGAAATTTAATGGTTTATTCACTTGAAAGGAAGTAATATTTGTTTGGAAATGTAGTAACAAGTAAGCCCGCGTAGCAATATTCTTGTGAGTCGAAAATACATTGATGTTCTTATTATATCCTTATTGGTAGGAGATTTTATGACTTCTTGGATTGTTTGTTCAATGTGTCAAAGATGAGGGGGACTTTGTAGTCATGACTCCAACCCATATATAATATTGATGGCACTTTACACATGTTTATGTTGTTTTAACTATAAATAATGAATAATTTCATAGTTCTTTTTGTAAGTTAGTTATTGATATGTGACAAATGGTGTTAAGAATATTTAGATCACATGGTCATAGTTTATTGTGATCCTTGTGCCAATAGGGGTGATGCTCTAATGGAGATGGCTTTCTCACTAATAGAACATGTCAATAACGATAACACCCAATGCCACAGAGGTGGTGCACGCAAACATACTCAATATTGCAAGCTCGATACATCCTAAAATTTCTTCCTGAGAATGTTACATGTTGTATTACTCATATCTTGAATTTACTTCAAAGACTCTACAAACCCTCTTATTAAACTATTTAGATAACATTACACCTCCTCAAGGAGCAGGGGCGTGTCTTACCCTAAGCAACCAGGCAGTTGCCTAGGGCACACAAAAGGGAGGGCGCCACATTTTCAAAAATATTTTCCAAGTCGGCTAGGCAGTCGGCTAAGGTTTTTTTTTAATCTTACAAAAAACAATTGATATTAAATGCCCAGTCCCACTACAGTTTCAAATTCAACTTCTTTTTCACGATCACAAATCTTAATCATTGTTCACTGTTCACATATTGATATATAAATATTAATATAAAAACTCAAAGTCTCAGTGTCCTCTGTGGCACTGGCGGCGTGGTCCTAACTCCCCGTCCCCTATTCATTTTTTGTTCTCCTGCGGCTGCAGGCTGCATCGAGTCCAGACTCCAGTGCTGAGCAACCTAGGTCCTACATCCTACAGGGTACACCTCGGCCTATTGTGCTACAAGCCACATTGGAACTTCTCGGTCTCCCCTCGGGCCTCATTGCCTCATTGCTCGGTCTCCACTCCCAAGTTATATCTTAAATTTTAATCTCCCACTGCCAGTCTGCCACGGCCCACTGGCACTCAACTTCAACACTATCCACTGTTCCACATTCATGTTTCTTCCACTTCCCGTGGAACTTGGAAATCATTCTGATTCACCCACTCAAATTTAAATAGTTGGTGAATGTTCCCTAACACCGGCGTTGATGTACTCTGTGACTCTGTGAGTTACAACTTACTGTTACAAGTACAACTTACCATTTACGGTTACCTTGAAAGTTGGATGAAAATCTAGTTCTTTTCAAATGCACTGCACATGCTGAGGCATTGATCGCGATTGTATGCTTTGCCTTTCTGTATTGGGATTCGGAAAGGAAAATTATATATCTACTTGTAAGTTGTGGACAATGGGAATTGAGCTTCGTTGCGACGCTGAACTGTGAACATTGAGCGCATGAAGTCACTGTCACAACGGTGAAGAAAAAACCAAATTTCACTCATCAATGCCAAATGGTGCACACTTACTCTAAACTGTCTATCGATCTACAGTAGTATCTGTATTATAATATGACCGTGTGTGAAACCTGAAGGGATTTGGGAATTAAAATTTATCATGTATTACCGTATTAAAATTTCAGACTTCAGTTGGTCCGGACCAACTGGCCGCCACTCCCCAATGGGAGGAAGATTTCAAAATTCAAGAGTTATACTAAGTCTATAATTATTTAAAAAACATTCACATACATGCAGGTCGTTGGTCCTGGGTGGGAGGAGGGGCGCACGCTTTGAGTACTGCCTAGAGCACTCGAAAACCTTAATTCGACCCTGTCAAGGAGTCATATAGTGCTATGGTTATTTACTTGTTTTCTTCCTCTACAAGTTAAATATAAAACAGTAATGTTCGCACGTATGAAATCTGCCTTTATACACACAACCAGCCTTACTTGCGTACGAACGAACCTCGGTTTGCTTTTTTATTTTCACTCTTCACTTTTCACTTTGCTTTTAACATTTAACTCGTCTTCTTCATGTGATGGAACTCAGCGATACACAGATTTCAGTATAAGTAGAACCGAATTGTCTGCTCTGACATCTCATATGCTTTCGCTCACAGCTCTCAGATTTACAAATAAACTTTCTTGGTAATCTTTCCTGAACTCTGACCATGGGGTCTAGCTGTTTGAGCGAAAGGTTGAAGATGTCCATGCTCATGACCAATTCCTTCGATGATGAGGCGGAAGAAGTGAAAGCCGAAGATCAGGGTTCGAGCTTGGCGATTTCATACCAGCAGCAAATACGGCCGCTGCTGGACGCGGTGGATAAGCTGCGTAACCTCGATATCATGAAAGAGGGGATCCAACTCCCCAGCATCGTCGTCGTGGGCGATCAATCCAGCGGAAAGTCCAGCGTGTTGGAATCCCTGGCGGGCATCAAGCTTCCCAGAGGCCAAGGCATCTGCACGCGAGTGCCTCTCGTCATGCGCCTCCAGAGCTGCGCCGAAGAATCGGAGGAGGAAATCTCCATCGAGTTCAACGGCGTGGAGAAGTTCATACAAGAGAGTGACATAACCAGCAGCATCGATACCGCCACACAAGAAATCGCAGGAAATGGGAAGGGAATCAGTCACACTCCCATTACGCTCCACGTTACTAAAGTTGGGGCTCCCGATTTGACAATGGTGGACTTGCCGGGAATCACCAGGGTTCCGGTGGGCGGTCAGCCAGGGGACATTTTCGAGCAAATATGTGAAATCATAAAGGAGTACATAACGCCCAAGGAGAGCATTATTCTCAATGTTTTGGCCGCGAATGTGGATTTCCCAACCTGCGAGTCCATCAGAATGTCGCAGAAGGTGGACGAGCTCGGCGAGCGGACTCTAGCCGTGGTCACCAAGTCGGACAGGGCGCCTGACGGGCTTAAGGAAAAAGTGACGACCGACGCCGTCAATATCGGCCTCGGCTACGTCTGCGTCCGCAACGGCATTGGCGACGAAAGCAACGCGGAGGCGCGGGAGAAAGAGAAGAACCTCTTCGACTTCCATCCACTGCTGAAGGATCTGGACAAATCCATGGTGGGAATCCCCACTCTGGCGAAGAAGCTGATGCAAATCCAGGCCACCACCATCAGCGCCACTCTTCCTCAGATCGTCAACAAAATCGAATCCATGCTGGGAAAGCGTCAAGCCGAGATGAGAAACCTCCCTCAGCATCTGTGCAACCCCGGGGAGGCCGACGTGGCGTTCGTTAAGCTTGTCCACGAGTTAAAAGAGTCCCTAAAGAAGATCGTCATTCTAGGGGAGTTTCAGCAGTTTCCCGACGACCCAAAAATGCACTGCACCGCCCGGCTGAGGGAAAAGTTCGACATGTTTTACAGAGATCTGTCTCAGAGAGGCTCCTTCTCTGTGGGGGACAAGTTTCTGTCGAAGGAGAGCCGAATGCTGGAGGAAGCCAAGGGCGTCGGGCTCCCTAATTTCCTGCCGCGTTCTGTGTTTCTGGAGCTGTTACAGAAAATGGTGGAGGAGATATCCGAGAAGAGCTTGAGCCTCGCCGCCACCGTTTGGGACTACTTGGAAAATGTGATCAGTCGTGTAATCGAGCACTACTGTCACTGTTATCCGCTTCTGGAGTCGCGTGTTCGAAGAGCCGTGCAGGGGCTGGTGGTGGAAAAGAAGGAGGAATGCATAAATCATGTGAAGCAGATGATCGAGATGGAGAAAGGCATCGATTTTACCCTCAGTCCTGCTTACATGGAGACTTACGGCACCCTCATTAGGTCCAAAGGTCAGTTCATGGACAGACTCGGTCGTCTCGTCCAACAACATACAAGACTCGCTAGCAAAGGATCATACAATCCGAGCTCTGATTTCGATGTAGTTAACAAGACGGTGGTGGTGGAGGATTTTGGAGAGATGGAGGTGGGCGACCTCATGGAATTGCCCGCCGAGCGTGTGCAGGAGGCGTACGAAATGCAGATGAGCCTTGCGGCTTACTGGAAAGTGGTCACTCTGAGAATGGGAGATGGGATCCCTCTGCATCTCCAGTTTGTTTGCAGGAATTTGGTGGGCAACGAGCTGGAGACCCAGATTCTGAAGCATGTAGGAGGCCCCAATTTCGGCGCCATGGATAAAATCTTGGAAGAAAGTCCAGTGGTTGCTGGGAAGAGAAAGAGCTTGATCAACAGTCTTCAGCTGCTGAAAGACTCTAAAACTGCCGTTGCCAACATCATGGATCGGATTGCAGAGGCGGCGTAAAGGGGTAACTTAGATTTTAAGTTCATCTTTCATACTCTCTTTTAAATATTTTCTGACTGTAACTTGGATTAAGTTCAGAACCTGATTATTTTGCTTGCATCTATCTTTCAGATCAGAATTCAAAGGAAGAAGACGCCCTCCAATTTTGGCTTTTTTGGGTTTGAAAATGGATCTTTTATTTGACCACTCACAGACTTAAAAAGTACCGTACCTATGTAACGCCCAAGTATTATGTATTTGGGGACCGCTTAATTAAACTTTATGCCTTTTGTTTAATTTTCTGCTATCATGTTGTCCTTTGGTTGAAAATATAGTTTATTGTTCTAGTTATAAAAATATTTACAGTTATAATTTTCATGGCGCCTAGTGTCTGCAATGTCTTGAGGACAGGACCTGAGAGTGATGTTCAAAAATATTATTTTCAACCTTACGTATTGATGCTGTTAAATTAATACCATTAATTAGTATATAATGATTTTTTTTAAAGATAATAAATTTACTAGTAATTGTGATATTTACATCTTTTAGAGTGTTATAAGTAAGAGATCCATGAATATCCGTAAGCATTATAAACATGCTCAGAAGTATTGAGACTACATAAGGGTACCTATGTGAGTGAACCTTCATTTAACTAGTGGTCGCTCCTAGAGGAGCAAGGTTATGCCGTTAATGTGTTGATACACATTTCACTTTTAGTGAATTTGTTGTGTTTTTTTTTGACAAAATATTTCAAATTAATGATGACAGGGAACAACTTTTTTTTTGCAACCATCAAACTGAGAAAAAAATGATAAAACCTTGGCATGACATTTTCTGCAACAGATAAGCCTATTATAGTTTGCACATATAATATTATGCAGAAATTTGAAAAAATTAATAATAAAAACACTCATATTTGGAAATCAGAAGCCAATAATTACAAAGAGATTGTATGTACACAAAATTTCATTAGCAATTTTTTTTCATGACCTTATTGTTCAAAGTCAGCCTAACCCTGGTAAAGAATTTATCAGGGTTATACTACAACTATCCATTCCTTCAATTCACAATTGAACAGAATGTATGAAAGTTTATCAAGCCCTTAGTGAGAGGAGGCCCAATGCACACAAGAAGTGAGATTCTTCCATATAAAATACAAGTGCCATTGTTGATAGTGCTAAACAAGCAAAAGCAAAATGCATAGGCCAACTCCAATGTTTTTTGGCATGGTCTTCTTACCAGGAGATCAAACCCCACAAAGAGAAATCACAGTCTATTCCGGGCCACCGCTTGACAGAGTTCATCCTCAAGAAACAAGACTATTAGCAGCACCACCTATTCTCAAGAAATGACTCCGGCTAGTAAGTGTTGCTTCATCCATTTGCTTTGGTGCATTAGGTGTTTCAGGCATATGTGATGAACTAAAGAAAGGTTCCACATTCTCACCTTGAACAATTTTCAGAATGTTCATCAGGGATCATAGAATCTGCTCTTCTTTTTGGAGATTGTAGTCGAATTGGTGTGGTATAACCGAAGTGCAATTGTCTAGCGATTTGAAGTTGCTTGAGGAACACATAATACAATCAAACTTGGGTATATAGCCAAACTCCACCCATTGACACATAAAAGCGTCAAATGTTGAATTCGGGATACTAAAGCAAATCTTTACCGCATCTCTGAATTTGCTTGAAACATGAGACAATGGCTTGAGTTCATCGTGATGAACATTGCAAACAATGTGGACTTGATAATAAGATTAAATTCAAATGTCAAATCCAGTTATGCAAACAAGTATCGTTTTTAAACATTCAAAGGGTGCCCACCGAATTTTCTTTCTAAAATAAGAGACAAGAAATAAACCAGTAAAATAAGAGACAAGAAAACCATAATAATATAATATCTTTGGTTCAAACCCAAATGCAAGTCTCAAGCATTAGTTCACATCTGCATTATATTAAACACAGGAAAGAGAAAAACTCATTTTCTTACAGAGAGCAGGTATTACCCCTCCCTTGCTATTCACCATACAAGAAGGAAAATTGATTGAATGATGCTAAATTATATCTATCAGATACTAAAGTTGGCTTTTGACATGTTTTTGTCATTGATGTTTACCTATATAATAGCAGAGGAAAAAAGCCCGCGACATGAATCCCTAAACCTCAATAGGGAAACTATCAATACCTTGCTGACCCATCATGCCAAAGCTCTCACGCTCAGGGGAAATGAATTAACAATCACAATTAACAGTAGTTTGCTGAAAGAATTCCACAGTAAAAGAAGGTAGGGCATATTCTTTAAATTCCCATGTGCAATTGCACTTTTACTTTAATCTTGGCCCTCCATTTGGAGTTTGGAAAGGATCAATCTGCAAAAGACAGGAGTAGAATTTCTAAATGCATATTTCCTTGAATCTTCAAATTTTTGACTTCTCAATAATCTTAACATACAAATGCTCAAGGAACCAGGAAACCTTCAGCCACAAATAATATTTAATAGTGTTACATGAGACATTATACATATTTAAATATCTACATATGAAAAACTCGTAACTTCTTTTCTTTAGTAGCTCCAACAACCAACAAACACCCAAAGTAACAAGACAAAGTAGCATTTTCCAACAGTACATCAACATTACAAACTAATTCTTTTATTTATCAGTCTATGCAAGTAACTACAATTTTTACAAGATAGAACTCTGCATTGACAGTGATTACATCATATTAGTTGATATTGGAAATCATACCGTGTATGAGCTAATCCTTTGAGGCCCCTAAACTTGAGATAGATCAGCATATAAAACATCAAGTGTAAAGGTCCCTGACCTGAAAATTGTTACAGCCTTTGTACATGGCACTATGTTGGCAATGCAATGGATAAAGGGAAACGTTCTTGTATCTGAAAGTCCAACCACAATTAAAAATGGACATTCCAATTAGCATGCAATAATATTGTTTCAGTTGTTCCTAAAATTACACTACAGGCATGAGAAAATATAAACAAACAGAATTTGTATTTAGAGTAAGTTGTAAGCTGTAAATGCTTTGAACAAGGCGGGAAAAACTTTTCAGTCTACTAAATCAGAGTTCCCTTTTGATTCAATATCATTGAGATGGTAGCATTATGCAGCTCGATAAGACTTTTGTTGATATTATGACATCTGAACATTGTCCACTGACACAACATTGCTACGAGAAAACAGGCAAGCTCAGTATATGACTAAAATCAAGGACATGCTCTAGAAAGACCATGGTATCCAATCGCATGAATAAACAAACCGCATGTATCCAACCATAATTCACTCAAGGAAGACACAAATCGCGTTAAGGATGTAGACTAAAGGTATCTTCAAGCCTGCCATTCTCGTTATACGGGCATGGTAGTGGTACCAATGGTCACTCAGGAATGTCTAGGCACCATCCACGCTTGGAAAGTATGGAGGCTCAGAAAATATCTGAGTGAGAGGATGAGAGGCACCCAGGCATGCTATCTCAACGCTGCCCATGACAATAATCACCAATTGCTGATATGAGAAGAAAAAACTTTTCACTGCAACTTCAATTGCCTAGAAGGCTAGAAGAAGATGAAGAGCAGGGATTTGTGTTGTTGGCAGTGTGTGAGAATGAAACAAATGCATAATTGCTTCTTGAAGACGAGGTCCACCCTTTGGATCAACCTCAACACCCACAACTTTTGGGACCAGATGTTTTAGTTCCTTGCATTCATCTGTTAGCCTTCTCAGAGCGGTAGATCTAAGGCAAAATGCACATGTACTGTTACTGGTTCTGTTGATGGACAAGTGTTGTTTAAGGCACAGAAAATCATCTGGGTCTACTAACAGGAACAGATTCTGAATATTTGTGAGCAATTTCTAAATCCTTTCAACTACCCAACAGTCGTTGGATGCTCCTACTGAATCCTCTTGATCTATCCTTTGATGTATTCTCTTCAATAGTGATTGGCTACAAAAAACCAGGCCTCAAAGATATGATGCACAATGCAGAGTGTGTGATCCTCTGCATTGTGGAACTGTGAAGATTGCTTGAAGGAATACAGATGGCTTGGTTTGCAGATCTTATCATATTCAAGAATAGGCTTGCCTGATAGATTTGGTTCCCCAAGGCCTAGAGTGAAAGGAGCTCTCTGCATATGACACTCAATTCCAAGCCAAATTCTAGAAACCATATGTTCAGCCCTTTTCCATGTCCCCAAGCGAGGTAATAAGCTCTCTTCACTTATCCTGCTCACCACAGGTAAAGCCCCAGGCCTCTGCCATACCTCTTGGGTAACTTTGGTTGCCAAAACACCATCACTTACAGACAATTGAAGAATGGGGGCATCCTTATCATCTTCACAAATCATTGATATTAATTCAAACTGAGAACCAATTAAGGATTCAAGCCTTCTTTTCCACTCTTCTTTGTCAATATAAGGCCTTGTGTCACAGAGGATTGATGAAACTAACCTGAATGTCATCTCCAATGACTGTAAGGCTGGTTTAAACAGCAGCTCTGAAGGCCAATCAAGCCATTCCTTGGATTTCCAGCTTGCAGTGAGCTCTGAGAGATTCGGGTATCGCTCATATGCTGCACATTCAATTGGATATGGCTCTTCAGATTCGTCAATTAAGCAAGATAGTTGATTCATGGGGTCTGATGAAGATAACATTCTATTGTAACCCAGATCATAACTGTCATGTATCTCTTTCATGGCATTATTACTTCTGCATTATGCTCTTATGGATGTGCACACCATGTCCCAAAGCTCTTATTTTGGCAAAAACTGGGAGTATGGTGGATGTAAGATGAGCAAACGTCTGGTTCTTGACATACATGTTGATAAGGTTATTTTGAAAAAATGTGCGGACCGTAGCAAATGCAATGCCACAGGTGGGTAAAGCTGCATACGGGGACAGTTCATGGGCTTTTTCAACAAATCCATTTTGAGATCACAACTCTTCGAGGTATTCTATCAAACAGTTCACGTGCATTTTCAACAAATTCATATTGTGCGTATCCTGCAATCATGGCACTCCAAGAGCCCACATTTCTTTGAGGCATTTTATCAAACAGTTCACGTGCCTTGTCTACGCTTCCACATTTTGCATACATGTCACACTGTTATCAGACAATTTCTCATGGAATACAATTATTGCAGCATATGGTTATCCTAACAAGGCAGTCACACTGTTTCACCATATGCAACAAACAGGTCTTCAACCCGATCAGTTTACATTTGCCAACATACTCCCAGCTTGTGCCAAAATGGGAGCTTTGGAACAGGGTATGGACATCCATCAAAGCATATGTGGGCAGAACTAACAGCGAACCCAAAAACAAGATTATATCTGCAACAACCGGATTTCATCAAGATGCCCTTCAAAAATACGTGGCAAAAGGAGGTGCATGTTCCTGCAACGGGGACTGGGCGACAGGTGGCTGCACCATGACAGGCAGGTCGAAGCTGCTCAAGCAGCAGAGCGTCGTCGTTGGAGGTCTACGACAGGGTAGCCACGCCTCTGGGGTAATTAAAATTTTGTTACATCAAATTTCAATTTTTTTTTTATAAATTTAGATTTTAAAAAACTTTTAAATTTCTTCACTTTTATTATAGGTTTAACAAATAATTGGCAGATAGACTTTTATAAAAATGACTTTCTTTGTTTTTCTTGGTAATGTTCTTATAGTATTGATTTGGGTGGATTGGTAAGTTGTAGGCACTTACCAAGATGAGACCTAGGTTTAAAACTTTGGAGGCAAGTCTCGTAGGGCGGAGGCAGTAGATTGACCTACCTCCGTTGAATGTTCACCAGTTTGATGACGGTAGTTCCAAACCTAAGCCACCTGAGGTGTCCCTTTGAATTGTGTTTACCGAGGATGAGGTGGAGATTATAGTGGCGGTTTCTAGATTCAAACATGTAACAAGTTAGTAGAAAATGAAGGATTGATCATACCGATTCCCTCTATATCTATATTAAAAAAATTTACTAATTTGTAACGCCAACTAGAATAAACTATTGGGCTACTAAAGGGAAGGGAAGAGGTGGACGAGACCTAGATTTATTTACTATAAACTTTGAAATGGTGTAGATTCGCATAAACATTTTAGCGAGATTTCAATAGGAGAATATTTCTTTATAAACAAAAGAAGCGTGAAAGAAAGAAGCAACATACGTGAAAAAAATTCTTTTGTTTTGTTCAATCAAGCTATATGATCAATACCAATGTAGCAAAATTTGCAATTTCAATTTATAAATCTCTTCAATTCTTACTATTTTTAGTATCATATAAACGCATGCAATAAGTCTGAAGTTTACATAGAGAATCCCCCATGATTTCTTATTATTAAATTTATATTTTACCATACTTTAATGAAAATATTTTTAGCAAAGGGAAAAAAGTATTAGTGTAATCCCTTAGCAAAATAGGGTTTTTATTGTCCATATTTAATGTTAAAAATAATAATGTTTTTTTACCATTGAAACTGCACATTATATTAATAAAATATAAGCGAGTTACATAATAAAGAGGTAATAACAAAACTCACGGTCCCACAAATAAATTTTTTTTTAACAAATCTAATTTCATTTTTTAATTGTGTATATTTTAATTGATTGTTCAATTCTAACGAACCATTCATTATAAAGATGTCTTTAAAAGGTGCAAACACTTAAAATATTCCACCTTAAAGAAAATTACGTGGTTGACAATATTTCCTAATGAAAATTGTAGTGAAGGACCCATTATTTATTACCTTTCTATTTCCCATTGAAAATTGTAGTTAAGTCCATTATTTATTACCTTTCCTTTCAGGGGCATATGTAAGCACAATCGAAAATCATTAAAATGATTTAAGGCATGCTTATAGGTCGAAGGATACTTAGAGAAATGACCAATTTTATTGAAGAAGAGGATATCGAGTTCTTATTTCTATTTAGTTTCTTTGTATTTCTCTTTACGATAATATAACACACAATTCCTAAATACTTTATAGGATACATGTTTTTTTAATGGCTTAAATCTTGTAGATAATAATATTCAATGTTATGGTATTATTGGCAATGTTTAGGATGAGATAAATGATCTATCATTAAAACATGGAAAATTAAGAAATATTCTATTTCAAATTCATGTTTATGAGGAATTAAATATATTGATAGACATTCTACAATGGCATCAAGATGTGGGATCTAATGTTGTGACCATCTAAATTTTTATTCTATATATTAAATTTGACATCCATTTGATCATTACTTAAATTTTATTTATCTATATATTTTTGAGAAATCAATAAAAAATAGTAATATATTGACCATATGATAGATTTGGGGCTCTTTTAATTCAAAAAGATTATTTTGTCACCAACAAATGATAAATATGGAGAGAATATGATAAAGTTATTAATCAATGTGATATACTTAAAATTTGAGTTCATAATTTTAAGATTGACATCTATTAGCATTTTTCAAATATATGTATTTAAAATATTTGTAATATTATAATCATAATTTACATTATTAATATGAGGCACACATGAGCACATAGTTCATTAGAAGCATACCATGTTCATTATGACTTTACCCAATATAATATTTTCCTTTTGGGCTTATATGGTTATACTATTTTCTTATTAGGCTTATATGAAATCTATTTTAGTTTACATGTTGCTTATTACCATTTAAGGAAGTAGCATGCTTAAATCTTCTATCCAAGAGGATTGACTACAAATAGTAAATGCATTAGCTATGTGGATTTTCTGAGAATCCTTTTATTGGAAGAAATAAAAAAATTAATTAGCCAAAGAAGATCCAATTTAGTGTAGTAGCTAGGATGAGTACTTTGTATGTCATGGTTGAATCCAAAAATGAAGTGCATAGCTTGCCAACATTTCCATGTTTGTATCCTATGCCCAATTGTTGTGTATAATGACACATGTGAAAATAACTAGCAACACCCACAACCAAGATCTATCCCCATGACACATATTGAATAAACAAGCCTTGTGTTTTCATATAGATAATAGAGGTGCATGTATATTTATTGTTTATATTTTTGTAGACTTGTTTGGGAATCTAAAGTCTAAATTTTATCTTGGAAAAGGAAGTGATTTTTTTTGTTTCACACACATATCACATCAAGTAATTAAGAATTTCGACAATGCTAAAATTCCAATCTTCTTTGGAGTGTGTAAATTAATTTTAGTGGAGCTATATTATAAGATATGCTCCCCTATTTTCTCCACTGATAAATTTAATATTGTATTGAGTCTGTAAACCCTAAAAATTTCACAAAATCACCATTACATTATGCTTTTGTCAGAATTATATGTACATGAGTTTTGAACAATGAAACAAGATCTTAGTGTTATCAATCCTTCATTGATTTGCTCTTTGTTACTTGATTGAACTCAAAATATTGCTATTTTTCTTCATTGATTATATTTTGAGCCTTTATACAGAAATATCTGGCACCCTACTTTTATTGTTTTTTTGTTATTTAGGCTTGGGTTAAGACTGTACAATAAGGTCAGGACCGTACATATGGTTTTGACCCCTTTTGTTGTCAATTTTTTAATCCACATGGGGTCATTTGTCACTCTTAAATTACATTTCGGTTTATGTTTTTGGGTCGGCCTTTCCTACCACTAAGGTTATAATTTCAAAGTAAGAACACACACACACACACACACACACACACAAGTCTAACCTAAGCATTTATTATCTAACAATCACTTATCTGTCTATCACGTACTGAATTGAAAAAACAAGGAACACTTCTATATATTGCATACACAATATAAGAGGCCACACATATGATTTTATTTTATTAGCACACAAGGTTTTGATTGGAATGAAGTAGCCTATCCTATTATTGGTGTGGAAACACAGTCAAAATCAGGACAAGTGGTAGTTGCATGCATATCAGCACAAAGCACTACGAGAACTATATGGAGTCTGAAAGGTAGTGCATTGGTCGGTGAAATCACAAGGGAGTGACCGACGAGGTCAGTCCGACTCAAACATTCACATTTATTTTATGTAATGTTTGTTTGAGTCTGTTGTAGGCTAGTTAGTATTTGTTTTGTAGGTTAAACTGTGAACCTAGGGTTTGATGCAACACTGAAGATTCTAAAAGGAGACAAACAATAACACTGAATTTTCTAGAACCCCATTTTCTACAGAGTCAAAATTGTACAATAAGGTTAGGTTGTGTTTACATTCCTGCCCTAGTTGTACGGTCCTTCCCAGGAAGGTGCAGATGCACATGAATTTATTTGCATAGTTTCCAAGGTTTTTTCTAGTTCCAAATCTCCCCCCAGCACATCTTGACTATCATGTGAACCAACTAAGTGACTCTTGCTATCTCATTTACACTTGTGATTGCTGGTATCTCCTACTTAGAATGATTGCTATATTATATATGTTGTATATATGATCTAGAATATCATTATGAGAGAATTTGTAATATTAGTTGCTATATCATCAACTAAAATTAACTAATTAGTTTAATTAGACCAGATACATTTTGGTGAACCTGTTTGATCAAATCCTTCATCTAATCTAAGATCTTGCCAAGTTTTGATAGGTTAGGCCTACTGATTTCAAAACCCTGGAGCCACCTTAGGGTGCATGTATAGTTAGTTTCTATGTATTTATTGTTTGGGTGTGATCATGGTTTGTTTTTGTTCCTTGTGGAATCATGTTGGTTACTATCCCTCTAATTAGGTCCATACCACCTATGAGAATGCAAGGAATGTTACTCCATTTTCATACTCCCCTTCAGATGGCATAGTATTTAATTCTGATATAGATCCAAATTCTCTGGTATTTATAGACCATCCTCCCCGCTATGGCCCTACCCCCACTACAAGTGTTTCCTTAGGCCACCTTACTATGAAGGAAAGCACCAAGTGTCTACCTCCTCTTTCTACTCATCACCATGATGTTAATCCTTGATTTGCAGGTCATGTAGATGATTGGAATAATGATAATGAACAAACACATTTTTTTCCCAATAGTAGATGATGATGTCATAGATGCTTTAGATTCTAGCGACAATGAAAGTATTTCTAGTTTGCATACAGATGATATTCCTTCCATGTATACATTTATCTATGATGTTCCTTATAATTCCAATAATGAGGTAGAATAAACTCATAGTGATAACCATCATGATGACATATATAGTGCCAATGCATTACATGAACATACTTGTGTTTCTCCCACTCCTCATGCATGCAACAATAAGGAGCTTGATTGTAACATGTCTACCTCTCTTGCACGTGATTCTATTTGTATTTCAAATGAATTTACTAACACTTCATGATACAATTTCTTATCTTCATTTTTTACATGTTATGTTTCATACACCTTGTATTTCTACTCTTCCTCTTGAAAGAAAATGTAATGATTCTATTATAATTTTTTCCATTCCAATTATAAATGAAAGTGTGCATACTGATAATGTTAGAAAAAAATATACATGTTGCTTCTTCTTTGGTTGCATATGATACACATATTTTTAATACATATTCTAGTGTGAATACTTTTCCTATTAATATGATAATATCCCTTTAGAACCTCCTCCTAAAATTTAGCCCTTAGAGCCTAAAATTTTACCCAATTTGATTTCACATGACACTACCCACTATGGAACCATTAAAAGGTAAGACACCTTAGGTCTCATCTAAGAGGCCTAATTCTAGGATAGTGGAAGAATGGAGTTCTGCAACAAGTAGAACAGGTACCTCGGTGTCTCATCTAATGTAAAACGTGGAAGAAATGTTGATGAGGACCATGAAATATGCCCTCATTACTTAGGCAGTTCCACC
Organism: Taxus chinensis; assembly: GCA_019776745.2. Classification (NCBI taxonomy): domain Eukaryota; kingdom Viridiplantae; phylum Streptophyta; class Pinopsida; order Cupressales; family Taxaceae; genus Taxus; species Taxus chinensis. The sequence goes on along the minus strand of CM034150.1, from coordinate 81,587,735 downwards.
TTAGTATATTCCCCTACATATATCAAAGCCTAAGACATCTACTTCACATGGTGAGGGTCACGTAAGTGTGCTCCCTTCAATTCCTTAAGGACCCCCAATCAAAGGGAAAAGAATGAGGGGATCTCTTCCATATACAAAATTAGAACTTTTCTCAATAAAGCCCCCCCTACAAGAGAAAGAAGATGATGAAGAGCATGGACTTAGGCACTTTGTAAGAGGTAAGAGAACTAAAGTTGAAAACTCTACAACAAAAGAAATTACAAGTGCAATTGTTATTGAGAATGTTACAGTTCCTAAAATACATGTCAAAGAGGTGGAAATACCTAGAATAATTAATACTACTCTACCCATAACAACACAAGAGAATCCTATTACAAAAGTTATCTATGATAAACCAGCTGTAAAAGTTGAGGTTGTGGATATTGGGGAATAAGAGGCGACACACGCTCAGGTTTTTGTTGATTTGTTGCAAGGCCTAGGAAAATAAGGAGTCGATCTTCCTCTACCTGATAGCCTACAAGAAAGTATCCCAAAAATGTAAATTGATGGGCATGGTGAAGGTTCCATATTGTCTCAAAAACCTAAAATTGAGGCATTTTTAGCGGAAGAAAGTTCAGTGGAGACACCCTTAACAGAGGCAATATTATCTAGAGAAGAATACCCTGAGAATGAGACAAACCTTGTCAATCATGAAGGACAAGTCACCCCAAACGATCTGCTCAAAAAATCATTAGAGGTAGTTGAAAGGGCAATGGAAACTCATGAAGTTTCCAAAGAGAAAGAAGACGAAAAATTTCAATAAAAATATGAAGATCCAACTCATGAAGTGGCTCCACCTGAAGAGCCTAAGACCAATGTTGAAGGAACTAGGCCAGCTAATGTAAATATAACACAATCTGACCCTGAGAAAGTAGAGAAAGGAGTGAAAGATTCAAAATTACAAATTATTACTCTTGATACAACCCCCTCTCTCTCACAATAAATTGTATTTACCCTAAGCACGTCCCAAAAACTGCCACAAAATCAGAGGGAAGGCAACACCCCAACTATAGGGTGGTTAGGAGCAACCTTGAAAGTGTTATTTCATCAAGATAACCAAGGGACCCTAAAAATGCCAAGATTCTATTAAATACCGTTGTAGGTCCTCAAGGGGAAAGGTCTATAGAGATTGCAACTCCCAAGGGGGATATCTTAAGAAATGAGGCCAACCCTACTGATTATCAAGTCACACAAATCCCCTTGGGAAAACACACTACTGAAGGTCTAAAACATGAGGTTTCAGTTGCTATGGGAGGTCTTTTCCAAAATATTAAAAAGGACATAGAAAATAAGAAGGAGCTCAAAGAAAAATTTTATATCTTGTCCAATTATGTGTAGAAGTGGCTCCAACCTCCCAAGGAAAATCAGGAAATTATAGTTGTCATTACTCCTAGTGCATTACAGGATGTAAAAGATATGAAAAATGCCACAAAATAATGGGAAGAGAAATTGGTTTAGAAGGGCAATCAAGTCCTCAAAGAAATAATTACATGCTATAATAAATTTAGTGAGCATTTGGAGGATGGTGGTGCATTAATTGAGATATATCAAGATGAGGTGGAACATTGGGATGGTATGCTACCCAAGCTTGAAACCATCAATGTCATGAATGAAGAAGTAGAGAAGGAAGGAATAATCCCCCGGATTGGAAGGGAAGGTAGTTTGAGCACGGAATACATATTAGGTTAAGGATATAAACATTAGGAAGATGCACAACATGCTTCAAACTATGAGGGAAAAGGAAAAAGGGTAGGTAGATGACATTGAGTCCAAGATAGAGAAGATGTTTCCCCTCGAAGGAACTTATGACTCAAGAATTGTTGATCTTGATAAATTAAGTGAAATACTCAAAAGGCATATTGCAAGTGAGTTTGAGACTCAGAAGGTATTTAATTATTCTTCCCATTAGAGGTTTGTTCACTTGGAAGGATATATCAATAAATTGGCCAAGAAGGTGAAGAAGAAAAAAATTGTATCTACTGAGTGTATCAACATCTTGTCCAAGCAAGAAACAATATTCTTGTATCACATAGGGAAAGATGGAGATCCTATTTTAAAAATGTTTGAACATTTTGATGCATTCAAAAACGAACCAAAAGAATAGGAAGAAATTAAGGCCATTGAGCTCGACCCATATTGAGAATATTTTTTATTCATTATCCTTAGACTCTTATTCTTTATTCTTATGTGACTCAATATCTTTTCAAAAGGAAAAGAGGAGGGAGAATTAGACCAAATGATTAAGATAGGTAATAGGATGCCTGTGATGACACACGCATAAAGGATGACATGGTATTAAAGGACAAAAGTGTTTTGTTAGAAAAGGGAATATCATGCACATTTCCATGTTTTCAATCATGAAACAGAACTACTCCAGCTTGGTGCATCAAGATGGGATCTTTTTAGCTAGAGGAATATTTGTTTTCATTTTAGAAAGCTTAAAATCCTTTTCCCTGCATTATTTATCTTCTCAGATAGTTTTGGGGGAAATTTGGACATATTCCTTTTGGGAAAAATATTGTATAAGAATGAGGGCATGTCCTCATTCTAAGGGTTGGGTTTTTGGTGATTGATTGCTTTAGCTCTAGGTTTTCATTTTCTGGAAAGTGTAGAAATTCTAAGTCTGAAGTTGTAATGCTAAGATGGTTGCACTATATAGCCATTAGCAGGCATTAAGGGTATCCCGTCTATCTCCCCTTGTTTAAAGTAATATGAATAGAACAATCTATTTTTATTCAATCATGGCTCTAGATATGTATGTTGAATATATGATCAATGAAATATACCTTTTATTACAATATTTTTTTTCTTGCATCTAGATCTAATACATGAGATTAAAATCTGGTTGTTGCATCTTCTTGATTAGTAAATAAATATTGTTGTAGCCACTTTTACACCCACTAAGAATAAGGGAACCTCATGCGCGCCGGCCTATCACCCAGCGAGCGTTGGGTGCTCACCCGAGGCGCGCGAGAGGGAGCTGAGTCTCTCTTTTATGTGAGTCTAGTGGAAGGCATAGCTCATGATTCTGACTTAGTGATTTAACAGACATGAAGAGCTATAGAGCTTAGGATGGCTTCTACACCCCTTCAGTCATAATAGAACCAAAGCGCGCAACAGAAATAATAGAACTAAGAGTTGTAAATCTACTACTATACTTAACCATTCAAGTAAGATTCATGATTATATAAGAACAGAAGTACAATAGAAATATGCAGGTAATACAGAGAAAGAGTCTTAATACATTTGTCATGGTAACCTTATCACATTCATTCATAGTGTTACTTATAAAAGATTACAGAAGGCAGACCATAGTCATGCGCCATGTGTGGATCCATACATGTATTCTCACAAGACAAAAATTTCATTCCCCATTTCCCCATTACATCCTTACTTGAATTATGTACCCATTTTCATCCCATAGTTCTCGTAGTAATTCTGCAGAGCTCCACTACCTCACTTCTGTCTCTCCTTCTTTGCCAAGGGCACGCGTATAAATAGGCCTCTGAGCTCTAACAAACTCCTCTGCAGCCTCAGATCTGGCCCCAAGTGTCAAGGTGTGGGTCACCCGGGCGCATGCCTCTCCATGTCATGATTAACTTTTTGGATCTTTCTATCGCAAGGTATATTCCCTCCAGGACACCCTGTCGCCAGGCTGAACCTTATCCAAATAGAACACGTTCTTCATGTGTTCTGTCCCAAAGGCCAAAAATGGCTAAGTCCTGAATTGTTCTTCACGTGCGGCGTGCATGTCCTGGGTTCTTCAAGAAGCCTTTTGAACTCTGCCTTGTGCACCTACACTTGCACACTTCCTCTAGCCATGCGTACCTATGCGCCCTTAAGATTTGGAAGCTAAATTAGGGGCCCAACATTACCCCACACTTCACCTATTCTCCACCCTCAGGAACCTTCTCAAAGAATGCAGTACAAAAGAATGCAAGGCCTTGCCTTGGAAAAGAATGGGGGGAAAGAATAAAGAAAGGGGAAGAGAAAGAATAGGGGGAAAATTTCCTAAAGAAGGAGGAGGGGAAATTTTTGCTGGAGGTCGGCCTCCAGTGTACTCCAAGCACTGACTTCCTTCTATGCTTTAGTGCAGATGTCACCAACCAAGGTGCTCACCTCGTCGTAAGTTAGCCCCTCCCCCTGTGTGGTAATGGTTTCCACCACAGTCTCCAGTTCTTTAGCGTGGTCTTCCAGGGCATCCATCTTCCTTGTGATGACCTTGTAGAGATCTTTTAGCCAGGTTTTGATTGAGACTCACCAGTTCTCAATGGCTTTGGATTTCTTTTCTACCTCAGCTATGATCCTTTCCCACTCGGCTCTATTGCCCTTATTCTTCTCTCTGAATTCCTTCAACTCGGCCTCATCGCTGGCAAGTAGTATGCTTGTCACTTTGTCTTGATCTGCGCAGTGGTCGTAAGCGACCCCCGTGGTTTGTGCAGCTATTCTTACGTCAGCAAGCACCTTGTTGTATTCAGCCACGAGTGCAATGACCTTCAACTTGTCTTCTTTCTCCAAGCTTGCCACTACCTCTTCTGCCGACTCTAATGCCAAGGGCTGCCTCTCCATGGTGAGGATCCGAGTCAAGTCCTCTAGGCACTCCAGGGAGGATCTATACTTTTGTGCAGGAGGGTTAAGGTCTGGGTGCTTCGTGATAATCGATTGGGAGATGAGCTCCACCTTCTTGGAAACTTCACGTACCCTGGCCTTTTCCTCCTGAAGCTCCCTCTGCAGTTGAGCACTGATTAATTTCTCCAGGCTGAGATCCTTCGTCAGCTTCACCACTTCTTCCTTCCTCTTCTCCAACAGGTCCTCCAAGACTCTAACCCTGTCATTTCTACCAAAGAGCCTAGCCTCGATTTCCATGGAGACTTTGTTCAATGCGTTGCACACTTGCTCGTTTGATAGTTGCTGCGTGTTTACAATGGGGTTGTCCCCCTTTCCTTCAGACAGCTTCAATACTGCTCCTTGGTTAATCTCAAATTCAGGCTCATCGAGGTGGGAGTTGAATGCCCAAGATAGCATCTTCCTCGTTTGCAGGTATCCACCCTTAGGGTCAAAGGACTCCATGGCAGTGAGCTCCTTGGTGGGCACGGTACTTTGGAAACACATGCACAAAAATTTGTTGGGGTCATCAATGTAACTCATCATTGTTCTTCCCCCTTCCGTGTGTTTACTTCCCATGTGCACGCCCTTGGGAATAGTTACCGAGAGAGTTGGTCCTTTCGTGCTACTTCCACTCTTCTCCCTCTGCTCCTTCTTGAACTCGTCGAGCACAAGCTCCGTGTTGTGCCCCAACTCTTCATTGACCAAGGCATCAATTATCTTCTCTGCCTCCCTTGTTGCCTTTTCATCCACCTCCTCTTGAGTGAGCTTGGGCATATTTGGTTCCTTGGTACTAGCCCCTTCACTCCCCTCTTCGCTGCGCGTGCCTTCCTCCCTTTGGGTGCCTTTCCTCCTTACAAAGATGAAGGCATCATTTGCATTCTCAGCCTCCTCTCCTTCCAAGTCATGGATATCAATTGGCTCTTGATCCACCTCCAGCTCTTCCCCTTCATCGTCATCCCTTTCACCTACATAGGCGTTCAGGTCATTCATATCTCCAGACCCTTGTTCCTCCATTCCTTGTTCTTCTTCTCTAGCAGAAAATTCTGGAGTGGGGGATGTTGTCTTTTCTTCATCTGAAGGTTCTTCAGGGGATGGTGGCTTCACAGGCTCCGGGGTCTTTTCCTTGACCACCATTCTTCTCTTCTTCCGGACATAGGTACTCAGCCCCGCGGTACCTACATCCTACCTTCCCACTGCCCCTTGTTCTTCCTCTTCTTCTTCTTTCTCCTTGCGCTTTAGCGCTGGCTTCTTCCTTCCCATGGGGTCATCTGGGATGGATATTTCATTCTCTACATACGCACCCTTCTCAAACTTTGGCCTTATGCGCAGGTAAATTCTGGCAGCAGCACTCTCAGCAATCAGTAAGGTCATCAGCCTTACGATGTGCACGTCCTGCGACACGTACCTTTCAACGTACATACACTTTCCTGGATAGACCAGCTTCTTCCTCATCTCTCTGTGTTCACTGTCAAGGGTGGACAGGTCGAGTCTTAACTTCTTCGACTCCTTATATCTGTTTACCCCTGCTTGGAAGAATTGGGCAGTAAATGAGAAGGGGAGTTTGCACCAGGGACTCCAACTACTGTCCACCAAGATAAATCTGCCAATGTAGAAGTGCTGGTACACCGCGAACTCTGCTTCTCCTTCAGTCACTGTGGGGAGTTGCTCTGGATCCACCATTCTGCCCCAAATGCATTCCTAAGGCATGCACTTATACCATTTATCCAAGCGTGCCTTGTGCACCCCCGTCATTGACTCACAAGTATACTTCTGGAACCTATCCGCGGGCGAAGGGTCTTCATCGGGGTACTCCCATATGAACTTATCAGATGCATCTGGCACCCCAATTTCTGAGAACACAATGGTTAGTAGAATGTTCCCAAACAATATCTTTCCTCCATCCTCCATGCGCTGCTTATAATCTCGTCTGCTATGTACTGGGAGATATTGTACATGGTGCCTTCCATGACCTTTCTGCAGACATTCAACTAGGGCTTGCTCACCTGGGTCCACCTCTCTTGTCCATTTAGCTTGGAAATGAGGTGCGTGGCCATTTTCATCACCAGATCACTGATATCCGTGACATCGTAGTACCTCGATCCCTTCTTATAATCCTGGGATGTGATGGTTTCCTTAATTGCCTCCTCATCCTGGAGGTCATCTAGGATCGCATCCCCTTTACAGCTCAGGCCTATAAAGTGTGAGATTAATTGTGGGGTTATGCGCATCTTGCACCCTGCGAAGCAGAAGAAATCTTCATGCACGTGCGTCATTAACCATTGGTACAGGCTCAGGCTTCCCAAAGTAGGGAAACTCGTAAAGCTAGAGAAGCCCTGCCTTCTCCATTTTCACCTTGACTACATCGCTGTAAATCGGCATCCCGTCAGGTGTTCATTTGTTTGTGGGGTGCACCAGCTCCAATGCCATTTCCTTCACAATTATACTCGACCAGTGATTGTAATCAATTACGGTCATCTGTCTGATGTGGGACTCCCACTCTTGCCCTAGCAAAACCCCATCTGGGTATTGCATCTCTGAGTACCATTCCTCATTGGTATCCAAGGGGATTTCATCTTCTTTCTTCTTTCCTTTTCCCTTCCCCTTTCCCTTTTTGGATTGTACTGCAGGCTTATCAACTAGTTTCATGGCCGTCATTTTACCCTTTGCTTTCATTCCTTGGTTGCCTTCGGGTTGTCTGAGAGTTTTCTTTGCGCGCCCCATGCCCTAAGGTACAAACCCTAATTTTTGACTTTCCTCCTTTGATCACGGCGTTCTTTCCCAACTTCCTCACACCTGTAAATCACTTCTTCTCTAGTTTGTAGATCAACCAAACTGATTGCGAGTGAATTTTTGAGATTCTCCTTCACATGAGTTAGCTCTCGAACCCTAGCTCTTGAAAGAAAATTGTTCTCCTTGTTTTCGCAAAGTAAAATAATGAACTTACCATCCTTGTATTTATAGCTTTTCCCACTTTTATGCATTAAAGGCTAGGCTACCTACCACCATACGACAATATTTAATGCGGAATTTTCAAACAAACCCGACTTCAGTGCTTTTCCTCGCGTGCCCAATCCTTGCACGAAATGTTTTTCACCCACGCCCAATCCTTGCGCGAAACGTTTTTCCAACCTTCTGGTGCGTAGACAATCCATCTTGACAGAAGACTTTTGCATGTGTGTTACCAGTGCCAAAGGCACCTCTTCCATCCTCATGATTCTTGCTTTCACCTACCTCGTGTTTTTGCACTTTTTCCTCCTTTGTACGTGGATTTCCAATGGAACTCTATTTTGTCATCCATCTGCCTTCCTAATGCATCTTTTCAACAGGGCCAGTTCGAATGGTCTTACCAACTCAATCTTCCTGCAGAATAACTTCATGCCTCTCTTAATCACCTCACCCCACACTAAATCGATGCATGGTCCTCTGCACAATCATAAGTTTAAAAAGTAATAAGGTTTCCGGTGCCCAAGGCGCAAAACAAGACAACAACGTGAAAGGGAAAAACAAGAAAGGAAAAGCATAAAAGGAAACTCTAAACTAACTGGCAGAACTACCTTATTTACAAACACCAAGAAGCATTATTTATAGTAGGGCTTCAGCCTACTCCCATTGAAGTGTCCAGGTAATTTTGTTCCATCCAGCGCTTGTAGCTGGCACGCACCTGAATCAAGGATGTATGAAATTACATAAGGACCCAACCAATGCACCTTCAACTTTCCAGGATGGCGTAGAAATTTAGAATCATATAGCAATACCATCTGGCCAACCTCAAACTATTTGTTTTTAATGTGGCGGTCATGCCATGCCTTTTGTTTAGCTTTTTCAGTTGTTTGGCTCCATCTTGCTAGTGAGCGCCTTTCATCCAACTTTATTAATTCATCAATTCTTCCTTCCAGTGCTTGTTCATCGTCCAACCCTCCTACGCGCGCTATACGCAGTGATGGTAGCATAAATTCAACCGGAAAAACAGCCTCCACGCCAAACACCAGTTGAAATGGTGTGGCCTTGTTCAACCTTTTATACGTTGTTCTGTATGCCCAAAGGACTGCTGACACCTTGTCATCCCAATCCTTCCTACCCACATCACATATCTTAGTCAATGTGTGACTAAGGATTTTGTTGAATGCCTCTGCAGTCCCATTTTCCTGAGGGTGATAAGGGGTAGTCTTGTGATGGGCTACCATGAATTCTGCCAATAGAATCCTGATTGTTTCATTTAAGAAGTGAGTGCCCCTATCACTTGTTAAACTTAATGGGCACCCATACCTGCTGATAATGTTCTCCCACAAAAATCTAGTAGCCATGGCTATGGTGCAATCCTAGTGGGTGCGGCCTCTGCCCACCTTGTCAGATAATCAGTACAGGTAATAATATACCGTGAGTTAGTCCTTCGCGCAGCTGGTGAGATTGGTCTGACAAAATCTATTGCCCACTTTTCAAAAGGTTCCGCACTAGCGATGGGGTGCAAGGGCATCTCGTCCCTTTTTCTAGGTTTTCCAAGGTGCTGGCAGTGGTCACAGGCCTTGCAAAACTCAATACAATCCTGGTGAATCATCTCCCACCATAGTCCAATGACTAGGATCTTGCGCGCAGTTGCATTCCCTGCATAGTGTCCTCCAGCAATCCCACCATGGGCCTCTTCTATTATAGCTACATGTTCATGTTCTAGTACACACCGGTGCAAAACCTCATCGCGGCCCATTTTATACAAATCCCCATTGATCAACATGAAGGGCGTTGTGCGTATGGCTAACCTTTTCCTTTCCAGAGCATTCATCCCTTCGGGCACCACACCTTCCTTGAGAAAGATAGCAATGTCTTCTAGTTCTGAGGGCGCGCGCCACAACCTGAATAGTTGTGCATCTGGCATGGTTTCCTCAATACTCTATGCATCCTCTCCCGAATCAATCCTTGATAAATGATCTGGCCCACAATTGTTCTTTCCCAGTTTTACCACCACTTTGAATTCAAATTCCTGAAATAGAAGAACCCAACGGCATATGCACCCTTGCAACACTGCTTTGTTTACCAGATACTTCAAGGCCATATGGTCAGTGTAGAATATGAAAGGAGTTGCCAGCAGATATTGCCTAAATTTGTGGAGCACGTAGATCATTGACAATGCCTCACGCTCAGTCGTTGTATAATTCTGTTCTGCTGGTGTCAACTTTCTACTTGCAAAACACAAAGGATGATCAACAATCCCCTCTCCTGGTTGAGCAAGAATGGCTCCCATTGTTGTACCAGAGGCATCCACATGGACATGGAAAGGTTTATCCCATGATGGGAATCGTAGAATAGGTGCGGTGATAAGCCTTTCTTTTAGAGTGTCAAATGCCCTCTGCTGCGCCTCTCCCCACTGAAAGGCACTCTTGTGTCTGAGAAATATTTCCAAAGGCACGGCGATCTTGGCATATCCCTTAATGAACTTTCTGTAGTACCCAGTGTGTCCAAGAAATCCATGCACATGACACTTTGGCTGGTAGGCTCCCCTAATCCCACAATAACTACAACCTTCGCGGGATCTACCAGTAAGCCCTCTTTACATATGATATGCCCCAACAACATTCCAAAAGGAGTTGCAAAGATACATTTCTTGATGTTGAGGGAGATCCTCAACTGCCGACATCTTTCAAACATCAACCTTAAGTTATCACAATGGTCCCTTACCAATCCATACACTGTCCAATCATCCAAATATACCTGAAGGAACTTGTGGATGAAGTCCTTAAATGCTTGTACCACTATGCGTGAAAATACAGCGGGCGCATTCTTCAGCCCAAAGGGCATGACTGTATATGCAAAGCTTCCCCACTCGGTGGTGAAAGTTGTCTTATCTTGGTCTTCCTTGGCAATCCTTACTTGGTGATATCCCGAGAATCCATCCGTAAAGGAATAGACCTCGCGCCCAGCAACTCCTTCCAAAATCTCTTCAGTAAAGGGGGTGGGAAAAGGATCTATGATACAAACAACATTTAATTCCCTGTAATCCACACATATCCTAATCCGCCCATCCTTCTTTATGCTGATCACCATTGGACTTATCCACTCTGATTCCTCCACAGCCTCAATGATACCGGATGCTATCATCTTGTCTAGTTCTTCTTTAACCCTCATGCACATGTTGGGATTCATCCTGTAAGGCCTCTTCCTGACCGGGCATGCACCATCTTTCAACTTTATCCTCATTTCCCCCAATGAATGGTGGACGCCTTTCAACTCATGGTATCCACGTGGGAATAAATCCTCAAATTCACGTAAGAGATCGATGATCTTTGATACTTCCTTGTCCGACCAATAGTCCCCAATGATAGCCTCCTTGGGCTCCTCTTCCGAGCCGATGTTAACTTTCTTGGTTTTGAGTGGTTCATGATACGCACACGCACATGCATCTGCACTGTCAACTACTTTGCGTGCCCCAACCGAATGGTTGACATTCAGGCTTTCTATCTCCTCTCCATCAACAAGGTATACCATCTTTCCTTTCTCCTTTTCAGCACACGCACACTCGAATTGTATGTCTTCTGGTTCCTCCTCTTCGAACCACGCTTCTAAGCTAGGTCCACTGAGTAAGTTTACTAACCTATCTTCCACCATGGTGCAATCCCCCAGAGTGAGGTGCTTGATAGTCTGCAATGCCTCATCAACTGGTTGCTTGGTACTTCGGTACTCGAATGTGTGAACCAAGTCAGCCGTTAATTCCTGCCAACTTCCCGTTTGGCGGCGTGTTTCAGAATGGATATACCAAGCACGTGCACAACCTTGTAGTGTCGAATACAACTTATGCACCCAAAGAGAGGGTGGTAAAGCTTCCGCACCTTCTCCCCAGACCCTCTCACATGCCTGGATGTGGGAAGAGGCGGGTCCATTGCCATTGTAATCCTTAATAGCGGTGGGTATGTTACTTTTCAAGAATCAGACAGTGAGCACAATTCAAACTTCGCACCATTCCAACAAGTTCTCACTATGCGCGGCCCACCACCTTGCTGTTGTGCCTATCAAAACATAACCTAGCATACTTCGTCGCTCGTCCTCCCTCCAGTGAGCTTCCATCTCTCTCAAAAATACCTCAGGGTATGCATCCCCAGAATACTTTGTTATTGTCTTCCCTCCCAGGTGCCGAACTATACACGTTGTTGTTACCTTGGTTACTGATCCTTTCAGATGTCACCCAATCAATTCATAAGTCCCATGCACCCAATTATCACATGCTATACTGGTAGTATCACTGACAGATTGAGCATCATCAAACTGGATGACTCCTTCTGTAGGGTGGATGGTCTCTGGATCTCTTATGGAGCACACATATATTCTATCCAGGACTTCCTCCCCAAGGGGTTCAGTATAGGGGGTGGACTTCCCATCAACCAGTGGTATAACTACCCACTCTTCCTTGTTTTCAAAGCTTATGTACCCCTTGTTAAACTGGAGATCTACATTATTCTTATAACACCACGGGCACCCAAGTAGAGCTGGGAAATTATCTGCCTCGGCAAGCGCCAAGACTTCAAAATCCCCAGTGAACCTAGTCCCCTGAATTGTAATGGTTGCATCCTTCAAGACACCTATGGGCATCGCCTTTGTCTTATTTTCCATATACAACACATTTGAAGATGGCTGTAATGCAGGTCTTCCCATTTGATGCCAGGCATCCAGAGTGAGAACATTAACCTCCACACCTGTGTCAATGAGGATGTTGCTAAGCAACCATCCATCCACTACTGCGTTCAGGGTAATCTCTTTGTCATAATCAAGGCTGTGAGGTGGGAGGTTTGCATGCAGGATCTACCTTTCATGTTCTTCCCCGAGCGCGCGGCACCTTTTCTCTCAACCATGCCCCTAGCAGGGGAATAATATTCTCCTACCTCAGCAGTTTACACACCTCCTTAACCTCATCCAAGTCATCCCTTGGTGCTTCTACTGGTCTCCTTTGCTCATCTTTTCTAGTCTGCTCTTTTAAGCATTGGATCTCCCCTTGTAAACTTTGAATTACGTCCATGGTTTCCTGGTAAACTTCTTTCTGGTGAGCCAGGTTTGGATACTTCCCATGTACTACTTCTTCTCTCGAAACCAGAGGTCTCTGCCTAGGTGCTTCCCTTGTGCGTGCGTGGATTCTGCCCTCGTTGTTACCATAACAGGCTCTAGTTCTGATTCACGTATTACTCATGGAAGCCATTATGCGTCAGCCTTCTTAATACTCACCATGGCAGCACCCTTATCCTTCTGGTACTGCTGACTCATATGTTCATACAACTCTGGGCATTCTTCGTACTTATGTTTTTTTCCACACCAGGAGCATTGTAGAAGATCTGGACATTCACGCTTATAATGGTCTGTGGCTCCACAATTAAAACACGTCCCACGCGGGAACTCACTTCTTCCTCCACGGTTACCATGACCATGAAATCCTCCGCAAAACCCTCTTCCACACGCATCTCCATCTCTATGCTCCTCATACCGACGTTCATCTCCTTTGGAACTGCTGGCAATGCCAGTTTGGTGCACACCAAGATCAATTGCCTCATGAATCTGGTCAATCAATCTACAATCCTTGGTGTCATGTGTGGTTGAGGTACATATTTTACAATAACAAGATACATTTTTATGGATCACACGCTACAACAGGGGGCACCTACTTGCATCATGGTCCTCATGACATATTTCATAGTTTACTGCCATGGCGCGTACCGCCTTCTGAGTACATATCCCACCATTATCCTTTGTGTGTCCTTCCACGTTACAATCCATGCACCACATCCCTCCATGAATCTCTGGAACTGTGTTGGCAGACAATTTCTCCAATTGCTTAGCCATGGCAGCAATCTGAGCCTCTAGAAATGGGCTAACACTAGTGTCAACACTACCAACTACTTCAGCGCGTAAAGTAGCTTCCAATGCTTCGCGCGGGTCCATGAATGTTTTATGAGATAAGGCCCTCCTAAAGGGTGTGATCAACCCTCCGACAAACCACTGAGCATGTTGTGAAGGGTGGATATCATAAGATAGCTTAGACAAAAGAGTTTTAAAGTGCACATCATATTCCCGCATGCTCTCTGCCATTCCCTGCTAGATTTCTTTGAGAGAGCTAATGCTCTTCTGTTCAAACTCAGGTATGTGGAATTCCACCAAGAATGCATTTCTCAGTGCGGTATAATCCACAACAGTCTGATGAGGGTCATACTTTCTATACCAACTATGCGCGCGTCCTTGTAAGGTCATCACAAATTGACTGGCCTTTCGATCCTGGGTCATGATTCCCTTCACGTGCCATAGCAGCTCACACTTATGCACATGCTCCACGGCATCTTCTATTCCACTGTAATCTGGTAAGTGTAGAGACATCTCAAAAAAGACTTGAGGAGGTGGTTGAGGCCCTTGCCCTCCCGATCCAGTCCCTTGGTTTCCTCCTGTGTTTCCTCCTCCACCGGATCCACTAGATCCTGAGCCACCAGCTCCACCACTTCCACCTCCAGATCCTCCTGTATTAGGTACAGGGCCTATGTTTGTCATGCCGAGTGCTCCCGTCATCCCACTGAAATGCGCACTGACAATTTGTGAACTAGTACCACTCCCAGTTGTAGTTCCTCCACCACTTCCTAATGTGCTTCTAAAACCAGCTGTATACGTGCCTTGTCCAAACATTCCACCAAATACCAGAATAGTGTGTGAAGCCATAGAAGTCCCAAACAAGAAATTGTATGTTCTAGGCACCGATCGGTTGCTTCCACCGATATCAAATGGATCAATTATACTCTTCCCTCATTCGAACAAGCCAAGCGCCAAGGTCTGGTCACTAGGTGGGGTCAGATGTGTGCCAACGACTCTTCTCTCTCTATGTGACAGACTCTCATCAGAAGCCGCAAGGTTTTCTCTTCCACACTTACCAAGATGGGGTACCACAGACTGTTCGGGTTTGACATCCTCCACGTGAACCTCAACTCCTTTCCACCATGTCTGGCTCCATAACCCACTTGTAATCCCGCACTGTCTATCGATCTCCTTTTCATGTGCTTCATTATACTTGAGCCGCCTTTCCTCCCTTTCCTGTTCAGTCGTCAGATCAGCCATCCTTCCCCAACCTGGCTTCCTCGCCTAGCACTCAGGGTGGTTTAGCCGGCCATAGGAAATGCCTCTAAACCCATGGTTACCATCAAGATTTTGATCGCAAGGGGAATAACATGCAAAAATGATCCCCTGGGCTCTCCAAGAACTCAAACTCAGCAACTTCTGGACAGGAATACGTGGAAATGGCATATTCTAGAGTGTAGCTAGTCAATACTCCCTTCCACCAATGATCTATAGCATGGGTCCACTTTAGATCAGCATCTTGCAGGTTCTGATATGTTTCTTGGGTCCAAGGGTATGATCTATAATGCCACCTCAATCTAGATGTATAAGCCGAGAGCCATTCGAATAAATTTACTGGAAACAATAGAAGAAGGTTTCATATAACTCATGATAAAGAGTGTCTTCCACCCATCTTCGTGTATCAAACCCAGATCCGGTACTAAATCTCTGAGCAAATTCATCCTCCGTGCTCTTAAACCAATCTTCAACACCTTCAAGTGTTAAGCGCTCCGCCATCACTTTTTACAGAGATCATGATATATGCCATGTTCCCCTACAACTTTGAAAAGAGGTCCCAGCAACGAAACCAAGATGTAGTCACTTTTGCACCCACTAAGAATAAGGGAACCTCATGCGTGCCGGCCTATCACCCAGCGAGCACTGGGCACTCACCTGAGGCGCGCGAGAGGGAGCCGAGTCTCTCTTTTATGTGAGTCTAGTGGAAGGCATAGCTCATGATTCTGACTTAGTGATTTAACAGACATGAAGAGCTATAGAGCTCAGGACGGCTTCTATACCCCTTCAGTCATAGTAGAACCAAAGCACACAACAAAAATAATATAACTAAGAGTTGTAAATCTACTACTATACTTAACCATTCAAGTAAGATTCATGATTATATAAGAACAAAAGTATAATAGAAATATGCAGGTAATACAGAGAAATAATCTTAATACATTTGTCATGGCAACCTTATCACATTCATTCATAGTGTTACTTATAAAAGATTACAAAAGGCAGACCGTAGTCATGCGCCATGTGTGGATCCATACATGTATTCTCACAAGACAAAAATTTCACTCCCCATTTCCCCATTACATCCTTACTTGAATAATGTACCCATTTTCATCCCATAGTTCTCATAGTAATCCTACAGAGCTCTGCTACCTCATTTTCTATCTCTCCTTCTTTGCCAAGGGCGTGCGTATAAATAGGCCTCTGAGCTCTAAAAAACTCCTCTGCAGCCTCAGATCTAGCCCCAAGTGTCAAGGTGTGGATCACCCCAGGCACATGCCTCTCCATGTCATGATTAAATTTTTGGATATTTCTATTGCAAGGTATATTCCTTCTAGGACACCCTTTCGCCAGCCTGGAACCTTATCCAAACGAAACACATTCTTCATGTGTCCTGCCCAAGGGGCCAAAAAATGGCTAAGTCTTGAATTATTCTTCGCACGGCGCGCATGTCATTGGTTCTCCAAGAAGCCTTTTGAACTTTGCCTTGAGTGCCTTCACTTGCGTGCTTCCTTCGGTCATGTGTGCCTATGCACCCTTAAGACATGGAAGCTATAATTAGGGGCCCAACAATTGTGTTGTAGTATTTAATTTGTAATATTTATTCTAGATATAAAACCTTTTGTTGCAATTTTGCTTTGGAATGATCTATGTTATCCTTTGAGTGTATCTTTGGCATAAGAAAAATTGAAGCAATGAACATTTTATTAGAATTCTTACACAAGTGTTTGTGTTGAGGGTTTTGAAGGTTTTCTAGTAGCATTTGCATGAATTGGGCATCACTGAATGCAAATTTCCCTTTGAAATTTGTTCTTACTTGATTTTATGTTCTCTACATTTTGAATGTATTAGGATATCATGGTATTTATTGGCACATTGTTATTGTGAATTAGCCATCAACCATCCCCCCTCTCTCTTACTAAAGTATCATACCATATTAACCCTTGCATATTGCACTATCTTTGCTTAGAATGAATACATTTTTCCCTGATTTATGAAGATTAGTATTCCAACATCATTAAGATCCATTTCATTTTCTATTTACGTAGAGATGATGTCTGTGAATCATATTTTATCTATCTTCAGTAGCTTGTGTCGGATGTTATGAGTATGTGTGATATATATGTGATAAATATTTGAGTGGATATCACATGCATGGCTATACTTGACTCAAATTGACTTGCCAACAATTTACAAGAGATTGAATTAGAAAATCTCTCCTCCATTCAATCTACCCATTGGGCCCTCTCACCCTGGTCCAGGTAGATCCAGAAGTAGCATGAGTTAGCCATTCCCTTTTATGTGCCTCCCAGTCAATTCCAAGACTTGGTGATAAAAAGAATGTTAGATGCATCCATGGCTACAAACGACATACCCCCAATCTATCATTATTTAAGTAATTGGTTTCTGAATTATTGCCAAGTCCCTCGGGTGTAAAACTAGGAACCAACATAAGGGAAGTATGTGGGTTTAATTTATGTTTTTTTCATTGTTATTAATGCTTCCTATTGTATTTTCCCTCCTAAGGACAGGCCGGCTGGGATGGAGACATCATAAAGATAAATTAAAAATAGAAGCATGCACTTAAAGAGGTTGGTCATGGGGGAAAAATCATCCTTATGAATCTTGGCACCAAAAAGGGAGGATATAAGGGTGGATCAAATGGCTTGAGGAAGGTTATGCCTGTTTATTTCAAAAATTGATATCTTGGGTTTGTGCGCTGTGTTCCCTACTCTCCACTGAAGATGAAAACCTTTGGTGTGGCTCTACTTTGAGGACGAAACCCTCATCGGATCCTATTGGGGACAAAAACCCTCAATAGTCACAACACTTGGGGACAATAACCCTCATTTTTTGCATTGACAGATTCATGAGTGGACTTAATTGGTAAATTTCATAACAACGAGGTATTATTTTGTGCATATGGCACTTTTACTTCAGCTAGGAAATTTTATAGAGTGTTGGCACCCTTCCTTCTTCATAGCAACCTTCCTGGGAGGTTCAGGATCAGTTTTGAGGGGGTTTCCATGGTTGGAAAAATATGATTTCACTTTCATTAGATAGTTGGTCTCTTCAAGATCATTTTGAGCATTGGTTTGTGTTGAAACTCCAAGTATTATGGAGTTATGGATTTTAGAATTTGCAGCTGTATTTACACTCAAAATAAATTTATAAAATACATATTGTCTCTAGATTTCATATTGCTGGTTTTATTAAGTATTTGGGATATTTCTATGATAATTTTCAATACATATTGCATGTGACTGATTGTTCATAAGTGTTGTTATAGTTCATTATCCTAAAGGGATATTAATTAATGTTCTAAGATGATTTTGATACCCTAAAAGTGTAATTTCCAGCTTAATGCTAGGGTTTCTAATATTGGTGGATATGTTGTTATAAAATCATATTATTTTCAGTTCGGTATTGCTGTATTTTCATATCTAATTTCTTAGAGTTTTTGGCCAAACCATTATTTTTTGTTTAAGCCCTAGAAAGGGACATTACAGTGATGGAAATTTTTTTCATTAGATCCACTCTCAATTTTTCTACTCCAAGCACGTGCCACAAGCAGCCTAGTTTTTTGTTTTACAAACTCACATTTCTTTATGTTGCACAAAAGTTGATTTTCCTCCAGCACATGCAAGACAAACTTCAAATGGATTACATATTCTTCCCAAGTAGCACTAAAAATGAACATAACATCTAGATACACTATCAAATATGTATTTATGAATGGTCTCAATAAATCATTTATCAATCTCATAAAAGTAGTGGATCCATTACACAAGTTGAAAGGAAGAACTAACCACTCATACAAAACTTGTTTTGTTTTGAATGTTATCTTTTGTATATCCTTGTCCTTATATAAAAACTTGATGGTGACCATATTTGAGGTCCAAATTAACTCGGAAGCTATTCTTCCCACAAAATGCACCATCATACATAAAACTACCATAAAATAAACCATAGAGACATGCATGCCCATGCATGGGTGGGACCCACGCGTCAGCAATCAAATCATATGTTTCTTGTTATTTAATATATATCTGATTGAAATCAGATGGTTGCATGTGGCTGACGTTAGATGAGTTGGTAGGAATGTGCACAAATAATAGGAAGATCAGGGGTTTGAATCGATGTAGGCATCTATACACAGTGTTAAAAAACACACTGTGTTTTTCAACCAAATCAAAATCGTAAAAAGAGTTAAGTGTTGAACCGTGCGCCATGTGGCAGTGAATGAGCATGATAGTCACCATGGTGCACTTTATGGTTAGTTTTATGTATGTGGTGCATTTTGTGGGCCCTCGCCACATGATGAGATATTTAGTACGTTGTAGCTATTCCAACAAGTCACCTATCCTTAGAAAAAGGACACTCGTTTTGATGGTTATCCTATTTAATGATCTATAGTCAATGCTCATCCTCAAGATCCTTTTTTTATGAACCATGACTATGGGAGATTCACATAGCAAAGTACTCGTGTTTTGAATTTTCCTCTTCACTTAATTACTCTACAAAAGTGATTGCATGCTAGCCACATACGACCTAGCTTGCATGCATCTTATCTCATGTTGTGCTTGCTTGGGTAGGGGTAAACACAGAGGGTGCATGTCCCTCAATCTAGATGATATATAGGCTAGGTGTAAGTGTAGGTGTATATGTCTATCAGTATAGAATATAGCCAATAACATCCTTTCCCCGCCACACCCCTCTACCCTATCTTAGTTCGCACTTAGGCGTGACTACTTGCTGCCTTGTCCAAATCTTTCCATTATAAACCAAAATTGGGTAAAAAAGATTCAGGAAACAAGTGAACCTCATGTTATACCTCCCTTTTTGAGATAATTTTTTTGAGAATTTGAAACACTTCACAGAAATAATGTAGTTTTTAGCACAAACAACTAGAAAAATTTCTAGCTCATCCTTTTATTTTATCAAAAGAAGTAAACAATTTGTTTTTATTATTTGAATGTATTTTGGTTTGGTTGGGACTACCATAACAAGCTAGGGTTTACATTGATGTGTCTTGATCATGGTTCAAAAATAGTTATCGGCAATTACTCAACAATTTATTGGCGTTAATTGACAACATTATCACTACTTTAATAAACATTTAAATTCATAAAATAAACTTATATTGAATGTAAAACATGATATTCAAAACCCTAGTGGGCTTGAAGAGTCAAAACCCTAGCAAAAGGTGGGAACAAATATCATAGGTCAAATCACAGAGGAAAAAATTGTTGAAAAATGCTTTGAAATGACCTTTTTCCGGTTTGAATTTGTATACCTTGCCTGGAGATTTTCCAAAATTTTCAAGGTGGATTTTCAGGATTTTTAACGCTAGAAATTGCCAATTAATCACCAAAAAAGAAATCATGACTTTTCAAGAGATTTATCGTTTTTCTTATGTGTCATGATTTATCACCAATAAATCCATTATTTTAAAACAGAAGTCTTGATAATATGGTTGATACATCCTTAACCCATCGATATTTGCTTGTGCTCTACATGAAGATAACATTCTTAAGATAAAAACTACAAAATGCAACATCAAATGCATCAAGTGGATTCACATTTGCTTCCATCTTATCGAGGAGATATGATTTAATGCCAAATTTGATTCAACATTGTTTGATTAATTTGATTTCTACCCCTTTGTCACCCAACCCCATGGATATTGGTGTATATGATCAAAAGTCTCTAGACCAAGCATCTAAAATCAAATGAGAGTTTGTGTTAGTATCTAAAAGAACATTTACATGTCTTTTTTATTTAGATTTTGGTTGGGAAAATATTACCCATTTCTTCTCTTTTAACTCCTTGATAGCTGAATTAGTAGAGATGCAACCTACTTCCCATCTATATTTGAGTTCTCCTCTACCCCCACTTGAGTTTCCTTCTACCAAGGATTCCATGGACTTCTTTGGAATCCCCTTTGATGTGGTTTATGGATGCAGTTCTAGATGCAATCTCCAACCTTTTGCATCATTATACCTTCCTGTAACACAATGATTATTTGGATCTTTGCAATCATTGACCCTATCGGGCCTACATAACTTTCTCACCAAACGAGAGCATGAACCTCCTTATAGAAACGTGCAAAAGAAAACTTTTATATTTTACTAATCTAAAGTATACTTCCATTTGATTCAACCATTTGTCTACAATTTCAGCATCTACTAGCCCTTCAAAAGAGTTGGTTTCAACTTTGCAGGGAGGATGGTCAAATTATCTTACCTTTGATTTTATCTTGCTTGGGTTGTTCGTCATCCATGAATTCTTCCTTATTATGCATGGGGCTGATCTTCTTCCACTCAAGTTCCTTAGCAAGAGCACAAACCTCCATATCCATGGATGCTTGTTGCTTGGCATGATTTTAGGATTGATATTATCTCGAAGGCCTCCTTGTGAAGTCTCTGTTTTAGCCTCCTGAAATCTCTGATTGGTAAATCTCTTATTGCTGTCATACAATGAATTCGTCCACCACCACAGTACAAAAAAATATTAAATTGCTCTACCACTACTATAATTTGTAATTTCCTAAATTCTATGCTTGTTGGAAATTAAAGCAGATTGAAAGTTGAATTAAGAATCAAATAGCAGTGAAAACAATACAGTTTATGCGCGAATTAGTGTGAATTTATTGTTAGAAATTAAACATAAACAATAACAATAGAATACGTATGAAAACAAGACCATAACACAGGAATTTTACCCTGGAAACCCACTTCAATTCACCACGGAGGAAAAGGAAGATGTAAGGTTACTTCTCTAAATGTACTAATCTCAAAGAAACCAAATGGAAACATGGCCCACGATGTTTACAGAAAGAAAACTCATACAAACCAATATCTATAACCAGGCTCTTATCACCACCCGTACCACAAAGCAGCGGTCCTTTTTACGTTGGCAACACGTGCAATTAGGATATCGTACCCCAAACATTTTGAACAAGAAAAAAATCACCTTCCCTGCAAAAATAGATTTAAGAGAAGGGACATTGAGACAACATTCCGCATAGCAAGAAGAGGAAAGAGGAAAGAAGAACAAGGAAAACAATGACAATGAAGGACCTAGTATTTTTATCCCTCATGTAAAAGGAGTTTTTGAGAAATTAGCTAGAATGTTGAGTGAGGTTTGTATTCAAACTACCTTTAAATCTCCAAACACCCTATGCACATCTGTGGACTTTACAAAAGATTCTATTGATCCAAAATTACAAAAAGGAGTCTACATTGTTCCATGTTCTTGTCATCTAAAGGAACACATAAAGGACATTATGGTATTTTGTCTCAATGATTTGGTTCTTAGAGAACATTTACATAAACTTGTCCATGCCTAATATTTTTGACCCAAAATCACAGCTGAAAATAGAGTAACTTGTTTTTAAAATATACTTAATATATAATTCTTGGTTTGCTTCTACAACATTACACAAATACAATTTGTATCAAATCCACTAACCACATAAGTTAATAGTTTAGTTTATACAATTGATGCAAATATAATTACTTGTTTATTCTTTTATTTTGTGGAATATTAGAGTACACAAGGATTCCCTTTACTTCAGATAGGGCTAGGAACATCATGTGGAAAGGGATTTAAGACGCAACCCCTACAACTTGTCAATAAGGTTAACCGTACTCTAAATAAGATCCAAGTTCACCAAAGTTCCAAAACCAGGGTATTTATCCTTTAGTCATGTACATGCTCCCCTCAAGGAGACACCAATGTTGTGTAACCATTAATCAAACTAAGGGTTAAAATTTGAGACTAGAAAAGAGCACAAGAAGCTCTAGGATTAAACACACAATAGGTTCTTCCTAGGAAAACATGCCATTCAAAAAACCTTCCCACGAGCATTCTCCTAAGATGATATTAGGGCTAGGCTCAAACCACTATCGATAAGAGAAGATAAATTCACGGAGGAGACGTCACTCATGCTTCAATGCACAAGAGTTGAGTATTACACTCATAGTGTCACACTAGTTATGATTCTGGACTTAAGGCCATATGCAAGACTTTGAAATGCCTTTTATACACAAGATAAAAGGGTGGATAATCCATTTAGGTCAAATGTATGATTCACAAATCAAGTTGGTTTTAAACAAGTTTAACTAGTGCATGGAAACGACAACACCGAGAGAGAAGGGATTATTGACCAAGGCACTAGTGAAAGGTGGCATAGGGTATGCCCCACTTCACGCATGATTAAAAGGTGAAGATGACATATTTTTCATTGATCTACATAGTCCTAGTTAGTGTAGTAAGTCCAATGTGAGGTTGTGATCATTTTAAGTTTCTTCTGGCACATACATCAAGTTATCAATTACAAAAACACAAATAATTCAGTTTACACAAGATTTAGAGTTTAACTCCTTAGACATGATTCATCACAAAGGGAACTGTTGAGGATTATCTTTGCAGATGAATCATCAAAGTTGTTGGAAATCTTAGAGATGTGGGACTTGGCCCCTAAGATAACCTCCAAATTTTATAGAAGTTGGCTCTTCTCTGATTGTGTTGAGATAAGGGTTAGAGAGAAAACACAACGATATGAAAATCCCAACTAAGGCGATGCACCGAAACCTTACTAAAAGCACAAAGATGGCTAATGAAATAACTACTAGATTAATTGAAGAGCATTCAACATGATCAAATATTCTGGAGATATCTCGAACTATCAAAGGCCAAATGAAACTAAAACATGACCAAGTGTTAATGAACATATTTATGTAAAAGATCTAAGGGTGTATAACATGATAGATATTTAAACATTCATCTAGGACTGAATACAAGTAACAAGAAGAAACAAAGGACATAAAATATTGCAAACTTGTAGGTGCACAGAAAAAGAACTCTTATTTATATAGAAAACAATACACACGGCCAAAATCACAAAGATCACATCGTTTCTTTACAACAGAGCCTTGCTAAGGCCAATGAACACAATAAACTGAACCTAAATCTTCCTCCATGACCTTCTGGAACTTCTTTTTTATATCTTCCTCCGGCACAAGAACATCCTTTTATAGACCCTACGACTCTTTCTTCGACGTGCCTCCATTAAGCTTTCCACCATCCGCATTTAGTTTCAACCAATGCAATCTTCAATCTTGGGAACAAATCTAAACTGCATGCTTTGGGACTCGAGATCACATTCAATATTGTCGAACCTCAAATCCTCTATTTCTTTAGTTAGTCCTTTCGATGATGGTAGCTGCATGTGTGATGCATGGAGACCTCGCGTGGCTCTGGGGCTTCTCCTTTCTTTCTCCTTTTGAAATTGTGCCTAGGTGACACGTGGAGGCTTGCGCGTTCCTCTTCTTTATTTTGACCTTTCAACCCACTTGGGTTGTCTTTCCGCGCTTCAGTTACGTGGCCGATTCTCGCTGCTTCCGAGGGCTCCCGATTCTTGTGCTTTCTCTAAAATACGCTGAAGGGACACGTGGATAACCTCCACGTCCAGTTCCATACTTAGGCAGAATTTAGTCATGACAAAATACAAAAGGGGTCGAGCAATGAAAGGTAGTAGAACTGGAGGGGCCCCGAAAAATGTAGAAATCGTTCTACATGAACAACATAAGGACAAGACTTTTAAGAGAGTTAAATAAAGTACAAAATTGTTTCAATTATCCAAAATAATGCAATATTTTTTTACAACATATAATAACCACATACCATAAATGCCCTAATTAGGACTACTACTCCTAGATGTAGTACAGTTAAAAAAGTACATAACATTTACAAATTACGTTCCTATTTTAAAAATGTACAAGTGTAGTTATAGAATGGAGAAACCATCCTTGATTGTAATGTCCCCATTTTGAAACTAAAGCAAAACGAATACCCTTAGCCTATATTATTGTTTCCCACAAGCTAATGGGATGAAGGAAAGTGGAACATGGTAACGATTAAAACAAAGTGATCCAAAAAATTTCTTTATGTTGGCCACTTATGTTTTAATTTTAAACCAAGAGTACTTTTCTAATTTATGTGGGCCGAAACTTAATTAAAAATTAAAAGGAAGGGAAGGATATAAAATAATATGGAGGGGTTCATTTGTGGACATCTATCATCTTGCTTTTTTGAATTCGAGCACTTGTGCTTCTACTTTCAGCTATTGAGGATGAAAACCCTCTTAGCATCCATCACTTGAGGATGAAAACCCTCAATTTGATCAGAATTTGGAGAAAAAAACCCTCATGTTTTTTTGGTGGCTTCACTCAAGGTTCACATTTGAGCATAATTTTGGATCATCAGAGCTAGGGCATGTCTATTTTCAATTTGTGTCACTTTACAATTTAGCTAGGGCACATTTTCTACTTTTCCCACTTCAGATATGTGTTTTAAGCAAATAAATTTAGCTAGTGGAGAGACAATCAACCAAACTTTAGTTAGCCACAACTAGGGCACTATTTGTAGCCATTTATAGGGTTGTCTACACCATTTTGGATTTCAGATTAGCGTTTAGGGTATCAACAATGGACAGATTGGTTGGTTTCAGTTTGTGACGTACCCTTTTGGTCTCCTCTTGTCATCTAGGGCATCTTTTGTGAGAAAATTGTTGTAATATTATGCGGATTATTTTCTTACTTTATGGTGTGAAAATAAATAAATAAAAAATTAGACTTTGGTTGGAAAGATTATTTTTCATCATGTACTTGTAACAAAAGGGTTTCTAGATGCTTTGGGCCTTTTGGGTATTTTTGTTGTTGTGATTATTTGATAAATAAATGAAGATTTCATATTGTTGTATTTTTTGTCTTATGGGTTTGCATAAAAATCAGATTGTTATATTTTGTATAAGGGTTTCAAGGAAATTACATAATTTCTTAAATTTGTCCCGTACGGGACATTACAGTGGTATTAGAGCAATGATTTTCCCAGCCTATGAATCACGAGGACAACAACTAATTAACCAATGTTTTTTCGAGCAAAGTTCTTACAAAGGGAAGAAAAGTTATATTCCATTCCAACGGTGGTGGTACTATTAGAGCAGTTAAAAATAAGGTTGCATGAAGAAAAAAAAGAATGAGAATGGTGGAGCATGAGGAATAAGAGCAATCAGAGCTACTGGAGATTGAGAAGGAACAAGCCATAGAGGAATCCACCATGCAAGTTAAAGAGGAAGACTCCTCTAAAGAAAAATCTATGGATTCTAATGAACAAAATGTTGTGGTTAAAGAGAAAAAATAATTCACATTTTCAAGTGCAGAGGTGTAATGAAGACCCAAAAAATGCGTGATGAATGGATTAGAAGAGCCAAGGAAGATAAGTTGATAGTTGCTCAAGAAAAACAACACCTACAGGAAATTAGGGCAAAGAATTCTCCCTTGACGATGAAGGAAGAGGGAGAAATCATGGAGCATGAACCAAAGAAAGTAGGAATGTCATCTTTGTAAAATTGTGGAGATAATTTTGTGGTTAAATCCCAATGGCAGGATGATAATGTTGATGTTCAGATTGCTAGAATTTTTAGAACAAAAATCAATAAGAAACAAGTTGATGGTGTTCATGACTTTGGCAAGAACCATGAAGATGTTCAATGCACGTGTCAACAAAATATGGATGAATTCAAGGAAAAAAGGGATTCACTTGTTAAATGCGAGGAGTCTAAGAGGAAGGAGAATGTTGATCCTAACTCAGAAATTTCGAGTCACAAGGATGGAGATGTTGAAAATATCTCATTCATTCTTCATCCGATAAAGGAAGGTGAATAAGTTGTGGACAACCAAAGGTATGGAAGTGTTGTGGATTTTTTTATATCTACTATGTCACTTCAAATGTGTTTTCATCATGGGAAGCATGTTGAAAATAATGATCTTATGTCAAGTTTGATGTATCATGGTATATCATGGAAAATTTATGGTCATCATGGACAACATAGTGAAAATGGTGATAGATTGAAGAACCCTTTTAGGGGAAAAGGGCACATAGATACTTTCATACAAGTTCCAAATTGTGTGTACATGAACATTTGGAATCCAAGTGATCTTTGGAGATACAATAAGGACAAGGCTATGAGGATAGTCACCATTTTTGAGGTAGCGAGATGCTTGATAGTAAAAGTGGGTAGGCCATATGATATTATGTACTTTTTTCCATGCAAGCAATTTTATTCATTGAAGTGAGTAATTTTAAGTTTGATGCTATTTTTGAGGAAATTTTAGTCACATGGTGTGAAGGAGAACTCAAGGAGGATATGGTTTTTCAAAAAAGCTTCACTATTCCAGGTTGGAGAGTTGTTGTCATCCTCATTTCCAGCCATCTCAACAGTTTTTCTGGATCCATACAAGTAATTTCAGTCATACACTTGAGTAATTTTCAATTTATTATTGTTGTTGATGAATTTTCAGTAACTATATGGTCGATTCCAACCCCCATATTAATGTCATTTTTGAATTTTGTGAAAAGTCTAAAGTATAAAAATTGTTGTCCTATTATTTTTGCTTCTGTTAGCAACAGATCCAACCCGTTAATACTTTTTTGAAATTCACAAAAGTGTTTTCAGTCACAAGGTGGAAGGATTTTCCACTCACCACCAATGAGGGATTGTTTTTCATTGTTATGAAAGAGTTTCCATCCACTACAATGTTGTTAGTGAGCAATAAAATGCAATGCTACAGCTACATCCATGTGTGGGACAACAAGAATGGACTGTTGGAAGTCCATCACATGAAAGGAAAGTATGAAGAAGATGCAAGCATTGGAAGAGAGTTGAACGCCATGTATATGAGACATGATGGAGGGTTTTCTGGGATTTTGGTGGAAACTCTTAATTTCATTAATATGTTTTCTCTATGTGCAGGTCCGAAAATGGAGATGATAGAAAAGAAGAGACATAAGAGCGGTTCAGTCTAGCATGCTCATATGTATGAATAAGAAGCAAAGGGAAAAAGTGAGCTTACTGATTGTCATGCATATGAGGAGAACAAGGGGTGACGATATCCTCTGACCCAAAAATAGAATTAAAAAAATTGGTATAGCCATGCATCAAATTCCCAATTTCAATGTTGTTATCATAATCATTATTAGCTTCTACGATACTTTATCTCATTGATGCACTTACTCCCAATTACATTTTTTAGCTCTTATATAGTTCACACCCTTGATTAGGGAAAAAGGAGATCAATTTTGCTACTGTGATGACATTTTTAGAGTGTTGAATTGTTGTTACCAACTAAGGACATTTGTAAGCTTGCATAAAATCAGGGAAAATCTTAAATGAAAGAATTTAGAAGAAGGGTTTAAGTGAAGGATATCTTCATGGTGGTGATACAGGTACTTAATTGGATGAAAATAAAAGTGATTGGTTGCTATTGCAATTCATTTCCAACCCATTTATAGTCTGATTTTTATCAAGTATTTGGAGGAACAAATCTCCAAGTCATAAAAGGAAGCTTTGGATCCCAAGAGTTTGATATCTCAAAACCTTCTTTGCATAAAATTAGCCAAGTGGGATAGCAACAACCCAATAATGTGAGCATATGGCTTCTTTCAAACTTGTAGGATTTTGTGGATGTTTTTAGGCATTTACAAAATTTGGAGGATCATCTAGAGGTTGGATGATATTCATTATCCATTTGGGATATATCACACCATGTTCTTTGGTAGGATTTATCCCATTTGACAGGTAGAGGATTCAGACTCTTTATGCACTACAACATGACTGACCACATTGACGCAGTGATACTTGAGCATCTAGGCTTGCAATTACTTGAAGATAAGAAATTTCAAAAGGGGAGGACTGTAATGTCTCCTTTTTGAAACTAAAGTAGAATGAAGACCCGTAGCCTATTTTATTGTTTCCCACAAGCAAATGAGATAAAACAAGTAGAAGATGGTAAGATTAAAATGAAGTGAGAAAAAAGTAACTTTATGTTGGCCACTTATGTTTTTGTAGATAATAAATCACACACTTTGGGTACATTTCTAGGTCCTAATCACATACTACTATTCATATGATTCCTAAGTAAGAAAACTAGCAATTGATAGCTATCTTTGGCCTTTTGTCTATGTTTCATGTCTTCTTTTTGGCCCATTGCACCCTAAGTGTAGTTGATACTTTACTACTTTATATTTTATGACTCCAGACACTAGCACCCAAGTGCCCCTATCCTTCTGGGTGTCCCAACCTCTCTTTACTTTACTCAAGCCTTTGGGCATATTTTATCTTTTGGGCATCTTATTTTCTTATGGGTTGGCCTTCCAGTTGTTAATTGTGAAATTCAACCAAGGAAATCATATAAATATAAAGCTATGTGACTATAATAAAGGACAAGGCTCTAAGCATCTATTATCACCACCTAAGGTTGCATTCAAATTCATTCTAAGAGCATCAAATCATCTATCTAGCTTTCACTCAAGGGATAAGGGACTGCATTTTCTACATGCACTCATAGAAAGGGAAGTTTGTTTTTCCATCCATATATCTATCTACATTGATACATCTAGCTATTTCTCAATATCAAGTGCATCTTACACAAGAGATACCTAGGGCATGATTTCTACACACACATAAGAACTACATGGGGTCTAAAATGTAGTGCAGTGATTGGTTGTAAGATCAATCAATCGGGTGACCATCGCGGTCAGTTTGACTCCTAATTTTCATCTTTATTTTTTTAGGATTTGATATGTTCTAGGTTTTTCCAAGATATCATTTGTTTTGTAGGTTATAGGAGAACTCTGCGGACATAGTGCAACATACAAATGATAAATAGTGAAGGTTAGTGACCATATTGTGACACAACAAAAAATCCATTTCTGAAATTTTGTGCAGTCATAGGCACTTAGAAGTGATCTCTAGTGCCCAGGCGCCCTAGTCCAGGGTCATTTGAAAGTCACATAATTTTATCAACACGGTTACGAAATGATCCAAAAACTACCCAACTAAAGAAATTCATAGACCACTATGCTCGTGAATATGAATAAAATATAAATAGTTCTTGATTAACTAGTTATTGTGTAATTATTAATCATAAATAAGTTGCAAATGGAAAGGAAATAGACAAGCATGAGACAAGATTTATCCTGGAGAAACATGGTGGGGGAAAACTCAGTGGGTGAGAAAATTAGCTCCCCTTCTACTATGTAATCTCAATTGATACAATTCACCACCAATTGGACTTCAAGGAAGATAAACAACTCCTCTTAATTGCATATAATTTCTCACAATCCCTCAACAAAAGAACTCTTCAAAATGAACAACAAGAAAATAATTCAACTCCTCAACTTGCCTAAGATTTTTTTCATCAAAAAGCCACTTTCCTAAACACTTAAAAATATTTGTATTTATAGTTTTCTAGCCCAGGGATGCATGGAAAGGAAAAACAAACCACTTAGAAGCCCAAACATTTGCAACTGTTGAGTTCCCCGTGTTTTTGGATGGTCAGTTACAAGACCGCCACTTTGTGCAGATCGGTGGTCGCTTAACCACCACTTTTTATAGACTGATGGTTGTATAACCACCAATTTTTTGCAGACCAATGGTTGCGTAACTGTCACTCTGCACCGAGAGGTGGTTCTATCACCATACAAAGTTCACTACCTTTCGGAGGTCATAACATTTTCATATGAACTTGAAATCAGGTGCCATTTTTTTTTAAATTACATGATTTTTTGAGAGGAACAAAAATATGAAATAAAATTTGGATTTTGATGACATATTAATCCTAAAATAAAACATATATGGCCCAAAGTGTCATTCAGAGGTGTCAGGATCACCCCCAACTTGACTAGACCATCTTGTGAAGATAAAAATTTGATGAGAACCTATAGAAAAAGTAAAATATATGG
Source organism: Taxus chinensis (assembly GCA_019776745.2). NCBI lineage: Eukaryota > Viridiplantae > Streptophyta > Pinopsida > Cupressales > Taxaceae > Taxus > Taxus chinensis. The sequence goes on along the minus strand of CM034150.1, from coordinate 81,557,195 downwards.
AGATTACATAGAATTGAGCTATACCTAATCCACTTTTGAATCATAACTCCCCAATTTGAGGCTTTTAAGTCCCAACAAGATTCAAGGACTGATGGGGTGAGGAATTTTCTTCCTCACATCCTCTCTGAAATACCACGCATGCACCTGAAGGTGTATCTATTGAATTGTACCAATGGACATCATCTTTGTGGAATTCTAGTCCCATTTTTCCATCGTCTTTGTATGGTAATATTTGTATGCACTCTTAGGAAAATAACCATAAAATGTCTGAAAACCCCCAAAAATGTTAGCAACTGCTATCTACATGTTCGACCAAAAATCATACATGTATAAGTGCTCAACAGTCTCTATTACACCAGAGTAATCGGCCACCCCTGAAGTGTGTGCTTTCTCAAAAAAAATTTGTAATGGTTGTATATCTTCATAGGCATCCTGTATGGACTTCCTGTGGAATCCCAAGTTTGGAAGTGGACCCTCACCTAATAACGATATCACATACTCAATTGGCCTATTTGGGGGCAGCCCCATAGGCTCTTCCTTGAACCATTGAATAAACTCTCCCATTTTCTTATGCTCTTTGCTAGTAATCATGCTATGAATTGTTTCTATGATAACTTCCTTAACTTGCCTATCCCTTACAAGAAGTAAAGAAAATGTTCCACTAGCATTAAGTTTCTGAACTTCAGTGGAACTTACCAACGATATCTTCGAGTCTCCTGCAAAGGCTGAAATGACGTAGCTCTTACCATCCTTCACCAAACGGTACTGGTTGGATATTCTTGTGAAGATGGAATCTTTGATATAAAAATACAAACTGCCAAAAACCATGCCACACACATCAAGGGGAACAACATCCACAACGACTTCATCAATGAAAATTTTATCAATACCAAAAGTAATCTTACACTGTTTAGTAACCTTGACGTCTACACCTTTCTTTACCCAACCTAATGAGTAAGAACTTAGATGATTGTAAGTTTTCAACATTAGTCTATCAACTAGCTCTTTACTAACCAAATTAGCTTGTAAACAAGAATAAAAAAGAGCATCCACTTTGGTCATCTTCAACTGAATTTTTATGTGAAAGAGCTTAGTAACTTCATTCTCTTGAGCATTACTACTATTACCCAAACATACCTCTCTGTGGATGGAGGCACAACACATGGTCTCATCCACCTCTTCACTATAAAACACTTCCTCTCCCTAGAGGGCAGCCATAACCTTCTTCTTATTTTTCTTATTCTCAAAGGGATGTAATTCCGGGTGGAGCTTCCAATATTTTTCCTCAGAATGAGTGACAACATCATAATGCCTAAAGTGAATTTTAGTATCTTTAATATAATTATAATTCATCTTACCTTTCCCTTTTTCCTTCCCTTTTGGCTTGATATTATCTTTTTGGTCTGAAGCATGCTAAGAGGTAGATGAACTCTTCTTCTTGTCCATCTCCAAGTAGTGGGCTTGAGAACAAGCCTGATCTACATCTTTCAACATGGACAAGAAGACGGGTCTCCTCAAATGGCTTGAAGTCCACTGATATATTTCATCAACATGTCCAGGTCCTCTACATACTTTCCCATCTGAATAAATTTCCTTCGAAACTCATTGGTGTACTCCTACATAGACTGGCCTTACTTCTGCCTGAGATATTGCCAACACATAGACCTCTCTTCCTCATAAAAAATAGGATAAAACTGCTTTTGGATTATCTTCTTAAAAACATCCCACTTAGTAATTGAAGGAAGCTTCTTAATAGCCAAGGTATGAACATAACTTTCAAACCAAGTTAAATCTTGTTTGGTTAATTTTAACTGAGCAAAGAAAATCTTCTGAATTTCATTAATTTGATGCAAACTGAAATATACCACCAGTTGAGCTAGCTAATGGTATAGTTTCTCAATGTTCTCGTATCCATCATAAGACTTAATCTTGATCTTGGCCTCTGATTTGAATGGAGGAGGTACGTGAATGGCATGGGATAGTTCTTCTTCACAAACCTCTTCTTCATGGTCTCCTGGGGTCTCCTTTGAAACACCAAGCTTCTCCATGAATAGTCCCATGATAGACTCGAATTTCCCCAAGGATGCTGAAACATTGCCCACATCTTTGGACAAAGTTTCAACATTCTCCTCCAACTTGTAGAAAAATTCTTCATCACTATCATCTACATCATCTCTTCAAGCCATCTCACAAATTCCTTGCTTCCACTTTCTTGTAAAACTATATGCTTCAAAGGGAATCAGGATACCTTCACCACTTTTTTTCCCTTTTAGGTAAGGGGCATCTAACTATAATCGTAACACAAGTTAAACAAAAAAAAGACTAAAATCTTAATTGCTTTGATACCAATCTAATCCGTAAACTACCCAACTTAAGAAATTCACATACAAATATGCTTGTGAATATGAATAAAACATAAAGAGTTCTTAATTAACCATTTATTGTGCAATTATTAATCACAAATAATCTATAAATGGAAAGGAAATAAAGAAGCATGAGAAAATATTTATCCTGGAGAAACCTGGTGGGGGAAAAACTCCAGTGGGTGAGAAAACTAGTTCCCCTTCCACTATATAATATCAATTGATATAATTCACTATCAATGTGCCTTCAAGGAAGATAAACAACTCCTCATAATTGTATCTACTTGCTCACACTCCCTCAACACAAGAACTCTTCAATATGAACAACAAGAAAAGAATTCAACTCCTCAACTTGCTGAAGACTTTTCTTTCTGATTTGGAGGAATTTCGGACCTTTATATCTTCTCAAAATTGTCTGGAACATAGTCAATATGGAATATCTTTCCTATATCTTTCCAACTCATATTTGAACGCATAAATTAGACATCGTATGCTATTGGTGTAATTTGTCAAAGTTTGGGTCAAAGTGTAGTCAACACTGGTCAATGGGAAAATTGATGGTATTAAAATCATCTAAAGTTAGTATCGTTGCGTAGAGCTCGTCAATATCTTTCTGATGCATTTTGAATGGACCAAATCTGAGTTCGTATGTGAAAGATATGAGCAATCAAAGTTTTGGTCAAACCCGATAAAAGAGATGATGTGGCATTAATGTGGAGTGACATGTGGCGCTGTTGTTTATGGGCACTTGGATCTGTTATTTTTGGACACTTGGAAGATTTAAAGTTGCGTGGTTTTTTAAAAAATAAAAAAAGAAAAAAAATCATATAATAAACAAAAAGTAATTTTTTGTTTTTTATGGGGGAAACCCACGTGGGATTCTCCATCCCTATTAATGTGGGATATTCCCACCAAAGATATGGGAATATTATTCCAAGCAATAAAAATTGAGGATGGCTATGCTACGTGGATGGATAAGCCTATTAAAAGGCAATCTAAATTTTCAGCCCACGTAATAGAGGATGGGATATGTATCCCAAATAATATGCAAAAGCCTATTTATAGGCTATGTAACCGCATTTCAATAGTTAGAGCCCAAAAACATAAGGAAGGAAAATATTATGGGATAAATATAATCCCTAAACCAATGTAATATTATCAGGATTTAGGGAAAAAAAAGGATAAACCTTATATCCATTTATCCCAGCCAAACTAAGGCCTATAAAAGGCCCCTCATACACATACACTTGACACAGAACAAAAGCTATAAACCTCCAAACTATTTTATAAGGCCTTATAATTAATTATAGGAATTTTTTGGAGAATAAGTCCTATTAAATATTTTATAGGCAATATTGTGGAAGCTATGTCCTATTATTTTAATAGGAAAATTGTAAAATTGGGGATTATTGGAAAATACCCAATTGGCCCATAACTCCACACTTACGAAGCCTAGAGTGTCGACCGGGGTGCCGCAAGACGTATTGATATTGCTGAGAAGGAAAATTGAGTTCCAAAGGAGATTATGCACCAAGAAGGTGGAGGACGTTGTTTGATTGGTCATCAGTGTTCTTTGAAGGACCGGAGTACTATTAGGCAAGTGAAGTTCCATTAGGTTTTATTGTAAGAACTAACATTGTACTTACAAATTATCACTAGTGCAATGGTTCGATAAGAACTTGGAGACGTAGGCTATTTCCAAACTCTGTAATCAATCCATGTGCATTATAATTTTTATTCTTGCATTATTTTGGATTGTTTACTTAAAATGGAGTAAATTTTATCGGTAATTTTTAATAAGCCTATAGGGGTCCGAAGGTCGTAATATACATATTAAAAAAAATTACCTGGATTTTTGGATCAAGCTGGTATTAGAGAAAGTTTTTGGCCTGCAAAATTTCTAATCTCTAAGCAATTTTGGTATCCAAATCAATTAATTTGACCGTGTGATTACTTTAGTTGTGCAGTAGTTCAGTGTGATTGAACAGGTACAAGTGGACCATGGGCAAGATGTATAAACATGCGAAGCTCGAAGAAATTAAAGCTTATAATCATCAAATCTAGGAAGAGAAATCTCTCCTGTGATCAATGTATTACTCCTTAGAAGAGGATAATGTTCATTTGAAAATGGAATTACAAACCAAGGATGATCTCTTGGTAAGGCTGCAGTGTGGTGATCAAAATAAAGAAATTCCTTCAACTTCAGATGCAGAGACCATGATAGATGATTGCATTGTAATTTGTTCACCATGTGAATCTTCTTCCTCCCATTCAGTTTCATATTCAGGTAATGATGTCTATGGTTCATTTGAAAAGCATACTAGAGGCGTTGAATCCAAATTGTTCTTTAAAATGGGATTTTATAGAAGACGCCTTGGTAATTAAATAGGACTAAGTCTCCACTTATCTTAACCAACTAGGACTTAGTCTAACCCTAAAGTTAAAGTCCTATTCCTTCTCCAAAAATACTTCCTCTTATCTAAATGTTAACCCTCACTTGAGACCCGGACTGAAAATCAAAGCATGCCAAAAATATCAAGGATTTTCCTATTTTTGGAAAACCTAGGATTTCCCATCGTAACCGACGCCAGTTATCCCTCAACCAATGTCGGTCACCTTGACTGTCGTCAGCTACCTTATATATAGTTTTGTAACCTTTTATTGAGGTTGGTCATTCTGAGTTTTGAGAGATCTGTTGCACTCAAGCACGAACCAGAGACTTCTCAGCATCTAGACGATGAAATAAGTTCAACCACAGGCCCAAGCAAGCACCTGATACTCGTCCGAAGGAATTAGAATTCATGGGAATAGTTTGAGAAGTATTTTCGTGGCACTAACCACAAAGTTTTTCACGGATCAAGCATTACCTTCCTTCACCAACCGGGCCTGCAAATACAAGTAAGTGTATTTGATTTGCATCATTCTGTACTTACTTAAAGTGTAGGTTCTTTATCGTTTGTCATTATATCTTGTTCTTCTCTACATTCCTCCATCCCCACCTACCTATCAATCTATTCATCCTACCACCCACCACCTTCTGAATCTTTGTAGCTGAATTTTAGGCATTCCTGAGCCTTCCTGAAATTATTACAAACCCAACCATCCTCCCTCCATTCTTTGTACAATCATAGAGAAGTACAAATCTACCTTTTATTGAATTATCACCAAATTTCCCCCACCAATGCTATTCACCTTGACCATCATCAGTCTCCCCCCTGTTCTGGAATTGGTCACCAAACTGACATCGATTACTACATCTCCTGTCTACTTTCATTAAACTTCCCCTAACATCCCCAAAAACCTCATCCAAACCTGATACCCCACCTACAACCTCACCATAGACCTCCCCAACTCTTTGTGAAGACACATGGATAGCCTAGACACCCACTTTTGACATTTTTCCATTACACTGATATCGGTCATCCTGAACCGTCATCAGTCATACCCTGGCCAGCGTCGGTCTCTATGCTCAGTAAAACTGACTTAGACCAACAATCTTCCTAATCACCCAAAATCAACCCAAATTGCACCAAATATTACCCAAACCCTGTTTGTGACCCTCAAACCACTTTCCCAGCCTACAACCTAACCCGAGACCTTCACCAGTTTAGTTATCAAGCATTTAATTGGATTGACACAGATAGTAGTCTGAGATATCTAAATCAGAACACTAGCATTAGATTCTTTTATTTGCATGTTCAGTTATTTCATATTAAGTTATATATTAGTGGATTAACAACCATAGAGTAAGTATCACACTTCCTGGATCTAGCTCACACTAGGAAGTCCACTTACTTTTGATATTAACTATATCTTGTGGTTTTGATTTGTATTACAGGTAGTTCCTCCTAGCCAAAAGGAAGCTCACACAATCAACATTGGATTGGAAATTGGAAACGCGCGCACTCAACCTTCAACCAATGTGATAACAAGGATTCCCCCACGACCCTTTTACCTTTATCTGTTTCATATATTAAACAATTCAGTGAAATATTTTGGCACACCCGGTGGGACCCATCAGGGGTTTCTTTTTGCTTGTTCATTCCTAGGTAAAAAAAATTGTGTGTTTATTTCCCTTTGAAATTATTCACATTAAATTTTCTTCTCTAGAATATTCTCCTTCTTTCTATTTTCTAAAATAAATTGTGTTTTTGGTGCTCTAAAAATAACACATCTTCCTTTCTACTGCATTTCATTTATTAAAAGAACATTCCTCTTCTTGTTCTCTATTTTCTACATCGAACTTAATCGCGGATTTGGGCTTAAAATATTTGCATTTCATTTTGGTATGTCACATTGTAGCTCACATTAATTCAAGGGCAACCTATATGATGGAAGTCATGACCAACTGATGGTTGAATAATTCAATCATAGTTCACTTTGCACATTCTCTATACCAAACCACTTAAACAATTTACACATCTTCTCAAACATCATCCTACCCGGAAGAAGATGCCAACGATCACACGATCAGAGGATTGACAGTGGGCACCAAGATGGTTTATCAGTCCAGTAATTATCTCATAGAAAGGGCCCCCCTCACCAAAAATTTACCTGAAACCATCCTTAGATCTTGGTTTTTCATAGGGCACCTTCTATTAAACAAAAAAATCTGTTCTATTCACAAGTCGGTCCTAAATAGCATAAGCTTAAACATAAAATTCACCAATAGTATTTCATGTTTCTTAGTTTTTGCTTGAATTGTGTTTTGAGTTATGAGGTCATTTTCTCCATTCTTTTCTTACTTTCACACTCCATAATCATAGCTGGTGTATTCCGACTTTTTATGAGTGTGTTAGGGTCCATCATTTCCATACTCAGGTTTCTGGGTTGGTATTTTATCTGATCTAAGTCACTAAATCCCATTTTCTCCATCTTTTCAAATTTCACAGTGACCAGTGTCTGTTCAGTGACCATCATCAGTTTACTCATCTGACTGTCATCGCTTGACCTGACTGTTGTCGGTTTCCTATTTGTTTTGCTCATTTTACCAAAAATAGCACTCACCACATTTTATGTTCTTTCTGAAGTTCCCTAGATACTTCACCATATCTCTGGATCTTTGAAATTATTGTCAAATCCAAATTTGCTTCATTTCATCAGTTATTACCTCATTTGCAAAACTTTTGATTATTCCATAGTAACTGGTATTGTTCACCCTAACCGTCATCCGTTACCCTCTACCACTTTCATCAGTGACCAAACCGTCGTCAGTTCTTATGTTTTAATTTTTCAATTAAAATAGCACCATTTTTCACCTTCCAGAACTATTTTTATCCATTTATTCTATTTTTCTATGTCATTTACAAAGAGTAGATTACCAGGTCTATGTTAACTCACATGGTCTTGACTCATAGCCAAGCTAACACCCTTATATTCCACGCTAGCCTTCAGTTGCTCCCGTCTACTCCATCACCTCCTTCCATCCTATCACCTATGGATCCCACTCAGCCCATTATCATAAGTAATGGTGATAAGGATTTCACAAGACTCCTTGACCAAAACGCCGCTGCCGTACAATATTATCTCGCCCATTCATCAACTCAATATTCATCAGGAAAGTTGGTATACAATATGCCTGTGTCCATTCCTCCTGCCATTGCACTCACTTCTATGTTGGTTAGTACTATCTCAACCTTACTATCTTCCACCTTACCACCTGTAGTATCCCAACTTGACCCCACATTATCAATATCTACTGCACCTATGGCATCTGTCCCACTTTTGACGTTAATCAGTCCTGTTTGTGTCCATTTTGATCCTCTATGATTTTTCCCTAATTTTCCTTTCACTCTGCACTTCTTGAAATGTTTTCTACAGTTTTAATGGGTGAAATGAAGTTGCTGCCTCTACTCCCATGCCTTAATTCATTTGAAAAATCATTTTCCATGCCTCATTTGTGAAGAAACACACATGCATGCCTTTTTTCTGCCCTAATTTTTCGAAATATACGAGCTATGCCATGTTTTCCCTCTTGCCTGATCATGAAAAGTCAAATTTGTTTGTTTTATACATATATGCCTTCAAAAACCCTTCCCCGTGGTCGAAACTTGCATAAAATCAACTTCCCCTTGTGTTTTGAGCAAAAAAACCCTCACCCATGAAGAAAAAATCAATTTTAGAGGTGACTGGCAAACTCTATGTTTTTTTACGGTCATACGAGTGCCATTTGACCATCAAAATTAGGCTCAAAATTCTCTTCCTATGTGGCCACTTCTAATTGGAAAAGGATCGGCAGGTTTCTCTAAAAAACTTAGCCATTTTTGGCTTTGGGAAAAAATTCAAAATTCCTCCTGCAACTCTGCGAGGGGACACGTGTCACGCTCGCATACAAGGGCAGAATGGGAAGCCGGTGGGAAACTTCAGCATTTTTTGCCTTTTTGGCGAAGGGGAGAAAAGGGGAAGAAAATCCCGTAGGTCTGCAATGGAACAAGGGGTGGACATGTGGCAGTGTGGCAGGCGCAAAGGGGATGCGGATGGCAGAGGTTGTTTGAAGTTTTTTCCTTTAGAGGTAGAAAAGGCCTAAGGTGAAATTTCAAAGCGCGGCCCCGGGACCAATCTCAGGTGGACGCATGTCCATAAAAAGGTCAGAGGGAAGTGTGGGCCACAAAAGAAAATGGGGAATTTTTCCCTTTTTTGGCAAAAAGAGTTAAGACAAAGAATTAAGCCAAGGGCCCGCGAATGAGCCACAGGGAGACATGTGACGGGCAGAGCGGGTCGGTGGCCTGGCGGAAGAAAAAGGGAAAAAATTCCTTTGGCTAAAAAGGAGTTAAAATGAGAATTGAGCCCGCAGATTTTAGAGATAGAGAAAGTGACACGTGGCAAGGGAGAAAATTGGAGGCGCGGGCCCGCGGGGCAAAATGTGAAAAATTTCCAAAATTCAAAAAGGGTCAAAATGTGCAGAATTGGAGCACAATCCCAATGGGGACCCACCATGTGACACGGTGTCATCACCAAAATTCAAGGGCGAAGGGGGTGGAGAAAAAAGGTCAAATTTTTCCATTTTTTTCAAAAATGTCAAAAAGACAGAAGGTGAGCCCGAATTGATTTCCAATCATATTTTGACACGTGGAGGGCCCAGATTGAAGGTGAAAAAGCAGATCAAGGGTAGCTGTACATTTTCATTTTTGGCCGCCATTTTGCTCCAGGAAGCTTGGAATTGTAAATTTTGCATCGAATCTCATCAAAATTTTTATGATTCCATGTCATTTTGGCCTTCTAAGATCATTGGAATCAGTTTCATGACTCAATTTGCAAATTTGAGGTGTTTTTGAGATAAATTTTACTCATGCCCATGCAAAATGTGAAATGTCAAATTATAAAGTTGCAGAAGGATAAGATGAAATGATGAGAGGATGAGGGGCTTGCATGCCTTGAGGATGAAAAACGTGCCTCCACAAAGGATAATGATCCAAATATTTTTAATGATTCAGTTTTTTTAAACACCTGGCAACTCTCGTTGCAAATTTGTTAAATGTCATTTTTTAGTGAATCATGAGGAAGTGTTGTAACAAACTCGATCCCTTGGCATATTTTTTACTTGGGAAAGAAGGCTCCAATGTGCCAAGAGGTATATAATGTATTTTGGAAAAATGCAAAGGGTCAGGAAGTTGAAAATCACGAGCAAATTCTAAGAGAAAGATCATTTTTCTGAGAAACCCACCAAAGAACCAAGTTAATTTCTTCTATGTTGTATCTTCATGTATGTGAGTTGGTTACAAGTGTATAGCCATCACACAGCTCTGAGATTGTTCATGAAACTCTCCCCTGCTGATGAATCTAACAAGCTTTTGAGTTAAATCTATATTTTTCTGGGCAATATGATGTCTGTTATCATTTTAAATACATGCAAATAGTTTTCATTGTTCTTGTTACAATATTACATTGAAAGTATTTAGAAATCACACATAATCTCATCCTTATTGATAGTTTAGTGGCACTTGCGATTTTGTTTATCAGAAGAACTTTCATCTGGCATTGAAAATAAGCAGTTTAAAATTACTCCACCTTCATTTATTGATTGGGATTGCTTGTAAGCCTTTGGGGGTACCTTAGGCATGGTTTGATGAAGGATTTTTGTGTTTAATTGATTTCTTTACTTCAAGATTTTGTGGTGAGTTCTCAAATATTGTGTGAAGAGTGCAACCTGGGCTTCCATTTATGCATATTCTAGTTGAAAGAGCATCCTGATTATTTAAAGTATTTTATCTGATAGTTGTTCAAGTATTGTAGATGTTGTCAAAGATTTGATATATCCAAGTTTGTCTTATCAATACCCCACCCAAAAAAAATCATCTAAATAACTAATCCTACCCATACTACCCCTACATTGCATTGTGTGTCAACAAAAGAATCTAACCCATTTACAAAAATGCACAAAGCAAATCAGGATCATACAATGTCTCCACCAGCCTTAGCCTTGTCTTGAAAGCATTTCCATCATTTAGTAGTGAAAAATCTGTTGAGTTTGAATAATGGAAAATTGATCATGTTTTCCCAAGGCCATCTCCATACAATATGCACAGTATAAGGATATCTCCACCTCCTTCACAAAATAGAGGCTGCAATATAGGTTCTCTTATGTTGGTTGAAAGACACAACCTAAAATAGTGAGGGTTAGATCAAACCATTTCAAAGTGCTATCCATCTCTCCACAAATATGAGTGCCAGTTAGATCACATCCCCAACTGTAAAATGACATATATCAAGATATATCTACCTTCAAGCTTCATGTCATTTTTTTGATGCTACTCAGACTGAAAAGGAGAAAAAATTTGGGTACCAACAGGTCCTATGGTGTCAACCATTCCTTCATCAACCCTCTTGAGTGTAGGCTCATCTGCACCTGCCACCTCTTATATACCCATTACATCTTAGCCACCCATGATGTCAGCAACCCACACTCCCTTTCAAAACATTTTCCTCTCCATCCTGCAATCTCTCCCTCTAATTACCACGAGAGTTGTTACATCCACTCCACCTACCTATACTTATCACCAACAACCTCATGTTTCATCTGTCACCTATTTAGGATATTTACCACCTGTATCTATTCCCCCCTCATAATTCTCATACTAGGTACCACCATATACTGGGATTTCATCCTCATCATACATTCATCATCTACCCCCTTATACTGCAGGGGGTGCCCATTCATCACAACCTATTAACGACCTTATAAAAATGATGATGGAAAAGATACAGAAATTGGAAACATCAGATTTTGGCTCACATACCTCTTTGACATACGAAAAAATATACAATGAGCCCATTCATCGATCTATTCCCATTTGTACATACCCTACGCATTGGGAAATTCGTAAATTCAACCGATTCACTAACAAAGAAGACTTGCAATAACATTTGTGGTCTTTTAAACATGGGTTTTATCTGATCGCTCATGATGACACTTTACTCTTACGAACATTCCCAATGTCCTTGACGAGACCTGTGTTGGATTGGTATAGTAGTCTACCTAGGCATTCCATTTATTCATTCAACTAAGTGGCTCAAGCCTTTCTGGACCATTTTTCGATCAATATCGTAAAGAAGGTAGCTATGAACGACTTGTACTCAACACGACAATACAAAGATGAATATATCTTAGAGTTTTTCACTTGTTGGCGAAGCCTCATCAACCAACTCACATTCCAACTACCTCAAACCAAGCTTATAGATTTTTTTACCAGGGCTTGTGCTAGGCACATCTCACCAACTCTCAAAGTTCAAACCTTCCACACATTCGACGAGGCATTTACCATGGCTAGAAAACTTGAAATTCATGCCATTAAAGAGAAGAAGATACAATTGCGTAACAAAAATGTTACCTTTAAATCAAATGATAACTCTTCTTCATCAAAACCCCAAAATAATTATTCCAAAGAAAAAGGATCTACCAATGTGGTAGTTTTGAAATTTGGTCCATCTCACCCATCCAATCAATCAAAACCTTCTTCCAACCTTTCTCTTATTCAAGATTTTCAGTACAAGTAGGAGCAAAAAAAATACACTCCAATTGGAGAACCCTATTCTTCAGTCTTAGAAAAAATTCTAAAAGCTGGAGCAAACACTCTTCCACATGTCAAACCACATACTGGTTTTGACCCCACTCATGCTATGCTGGCATGGTACAAGGAACATGATTATTGCAACTATCATCACGTTAAAGGTCATAGCGATGGTAATTATATAACCTTAAAAAACATTGTCCAAGAAATGTTAGATGATGGAGATCTCATCTCTGATAACCCTAATGCATCGGCTCATTAGAACTTGCATATCTTCAAAAATCGATTCCCAAATCACACCCCATCATCTAACCAAAATAACAAGCCTTCAACTAATGAAAGTAATGTTCGTGAGGTTCATATTATGTTTGATGTCATACCAGCCCTTCATCAATTTCCTCTTGTTCCCTCTATCGAGGAGATTCTCGCACGAGATCCTTCATCCATGGAATAACCTATTTTATCTTCTCCTTCACCCACAGAGGAGTCCCCTTCATCTTCCCCTTTACCCACTGAGGGGTCCACCATATCAGCTAATGCAATTTCCCCACGCACCTCTCAATCTGATGAACAACCCTCAATATTAACTCTCCTACCCACGGGAGAGTCATGTTTACCTTCCTCTTCACCAAAATAAAAACCTACCTCATCCACCTTGCCTTCTCCCCAACATGTGGATGACCCATTGATAGTAGTCCTTTCGGTCAAAGATAATTCTCCACTGGCTTTCAAGGATCCACTTAGTTTTCTCTCATCTCTTTTTCCCATAGGTTCGGAAGCTAATCACTTCCGCGTTTCACAAACTCTAGATTTATTTACGGGCGTCACCACAAAATCAACATTGGTTCCTTCTACCACCACACCATTATCACATTTGGCATAATGCTTAGACTATGTTGACCATTCCATGTTTTGGGGCGCCTTTGAATGCCTACTTTAACTCAAATACAAATGTCATCCACCAATACTTCTACTATTTACCCCAAAGTGTTCAGAGTAATGAAATCCGTCATAGCTAAAGTACTTGTAACAACATCCTCCACATCACCCTCACCCACATCTACACCTCTACCATTATCTCCACAACCACTTGTACCTAAAATATTGACACCTTCTTTTGTAATCAAAGCTACCCGTACCTTGGGAGTCATGCCAACATCAAGCCTAGTCCATCCCCTTGTCAAACTGGATTTAGCCACATCCTCACAAACCAACATAAATAATATTCCCCCACCTAAGAGAATGACCCAACCTCCTAGGTCACATACACCAGCTTCCCCTACTACCCCTTTGTCACCTTCACCAGTTCCATCTATCCTGGGATCTCACCCATCAACCTTTTCCAAACAGCCTCGTACCCCAGGTAGACTAAAACCATAATAACCCACCCCCTCATCATGAGCCTCCATTACACCCAAATTACCTACACATTGTATGTCTTCACTTTCACCTGCATCCTTTTTACCACTTATACCCACATTATTTCTAGTAGCCTCATCACTACCCATGATATTTCCTTCTCTTAAACCAATAACTTCCACCTTTCCTGTTAGAGCAACCTTTACCACACCTCCCTTATAACCTTGGCTAACCCATCCCCTTCCACCATCTGCCTTCCTTTCTACATTATGTACTCCTTCTTCACCTTTACCCAGGAAGGTGTAACCAAAATCCAAGAGCCCACTACACTCCAAAGAGGTAGTCAAACCTACAACACCTTCAACCGCTAGCTCATATGCTACACCTTTACCCAAGAAGGTACAACCCAAACTTTAAATAGTACAACCTACTAAAACAGTGGTCAAACCTATTCCACCTTCGATTCCACCTCCTTTGACACCTCTCCTACTAACATCACTCACACCTCCATCTCAACCCACACTTACTTCGCATTGCGATCCATTGATAGGATCTTACACCAACATCTTAGCAAATATTTTAAAGACCTTTGTCATCACATTGCCACCACTTAGACCTTATGACCCACTCAAACCTAAACTAGTAGGGTTTTATGATACAAAAATTTACACCTACCATCGTGTGCTAAGGCATGATGTAGAAAACTATAAGGCTCTAAAGACCGTTCTTCTCCAATTATGTCCTCATGAAGAAAAATTTGACGACGATGATCTTTTAGATGAGGACCATGTTCCACCTTCACCTATCACCACACATCCTTTCCCCATACCTATTCAATGACCCTCATCTCCACCTCCACAACCCTTTTACCCTCATCTAACCTTCGAGATCAATATGGTCAGCATAAGAGAGCTAGCAAAACCTCCGCTAAAATTTCAATGCACTACCTTATTTGCACAACACCAGTACATGCCATCACCATACTTTTTCCCATCCTATTGCTACACCTTTCATGAATCAGTTGCCCCATTACCCCTTATTAATATGGTTAACATTACCACTCGTGCCTAGAAAGACAAAGGAAAGGAGAAAACAACCAGCCCATCCACTAATCTTGTGCTCAATATACCATCTACACGTGCACCAAGAATCACCATTTGGGGATCCACATACCATATTTCTGATGGGGTCGCCCATTATACAATGATTAAATAATTGTACCAATCTCTGCTCAAAATGTCATTATACAACCTTGTCCAAACCTCTGAGTCTCATCGATAGGCCCTCATGGAGGTTTTGCAATCTATTGAGGTTTTACTTAATGAACCAACTCCTGTGGCATCCATGATCACTCCTCACCATGTGGCTTCTCTCACCACTTCATCTTCCTCTATACCTACTACCATTCATCACGTACCCACTCTCAGTATCTCTAAGAATGAGATTGTACCTCTCAAAATAGATGATCTTGATCCCACCCTATTTATCTCTGTATACATTGATAATATACAAGTTCAACATTTTATGATCGATGGCGTGCCAACTAAACATTATATCCTCCCATGCATACAACCAAATGTGCATCCTTGCTAATTACATGTATAATATCACAATTATGTTGTGTTATTTTAATTATGCCATAACTTTTAACCTTGGCACCATCATTCTCCACATTCGCATGGGCCACTGTACCATTTCAGAATTATTCTACATCTTAGAGGGGGAATTCCAATACAACCTGTTGCTTGGTCAACCTTGGATCCACTTCATGGGTTGTGTTCCTTCAATCTTAAACTGTTGTATAAAATTTTAACATGAATTACATAATTATACCATTCCAACTGACCCTTCACCATTCAAAACCTGTAACATGTTGTATCGACCTAATGATGTCCTTACACTAGTTAAATCATCCCCCATCGCTGCCACCTCACCTTCACCCACGGCCTCATCCACCAATGTTACCACTACCCCTCCCACACCTATCTCCTTTATTCCAACTATAGCCGTAACCTCTTCAGCTAACGCATTCACTAACCTATCTACTTCTCAACTGACCAATGCTTCTTCTTCTTTGTCACCTAGTAATTCATCCATTCCTGCTACCCACATACCTACTATTGATCCCTTAAAAGGTTTTTTTCATCGTCTCACTCTAGGGGAGTACAACATGTTCAACATTGACACATTCCTTACTCCTCAAGAGTATGGTAACCTTTTCCAACGTCCCCGATATGATCTCTGCATAGGTGAGATTTTCCCTTACAGTCCTCCCAAACTTCGCACCAACTTAATGTATGGGGGACTTGATACTTCTACCTACTTACCTGAGCCACCTTCCCAAATTTGACCATTTTACTCCAACCTTCAATATCTCACTAACCACTGCTTCACCCACACCTTCCTCCATTATTGTGCATGGAAGGGCTTTGGATTTGTTTTCTATGAACAAGGTCACCATACTATCATCCCGTGCATTATTCGTAAACATAAAGACCACAGTGGTATTGACTTTGTCAAACCATCTCCCAAGAAGGTCCGAGTTGAACTCATTGAGGACGATAAACCTTCTTCATCTCGTTAAAAAACTTCACCACCTTCACCTACGGATTCTATAGATCCAAAATCCATTCCTCCTAAAAAAAAATTTGTGAACACCATTTCAAATGGGACCTTTTCTAACTCTATCCAGGAGATTTTGAGGATACATATTCTATTCAGGGAACTTACAACTAAAACATCTGACAACATCGTATTGGCACCCATAAATTGTTCATTCACATTTTAGGGCCTTAGAGTCTAAAATTCTAAAGATTGACCATTGGAACAACTCTAATTTTTGGCATATCCACTGTGTTTTTAACTTCTGAGACACAAACCATGGTTAGATTCCTTTGACTCTATGTGCTCAAAAGCAATATTAGTGAAATCTAGAAGTGTTTTGCACCTTCTAAACATAGGTCACTATTTAGACGTCTAATGAACCTTAGAAGTCCTTTACTTACTGGGATAGTCAAATTTAAATGAGTCGGATAATAACAACACTGTGTTGGGTGAAAGTTCGTCAATGCGAGGACACGTGCTCGGTATTCATGCATACATTGTGGTCCACAATTTAGAGAAAATACATAGATATCCAAGGATCGCATGAAACAGAAGCTACATTGAAAATGGGCAACCTCACAGTTGTCACCCATCGGATCAAACAAGAACTATAGATCCAAGTTTCAGGGGAGGACATCCTACAAATTTGATGACCCTCAAGTGTCGATGATCTAACACAGTTAAGGTTGTCATAAGGGTCATAAAGGGAGGTGGCACTGCAATTTGCATATACCATTCAGGACTTTATCATAGAGTGGTGGCACCGATGACTTATGCCACGTGGAAAGCATCAGTGAAGGTTGAGTAATGAGGTAAGGTTAAAGGGATGCTCATCACTGGCCATAACATGGTTGGATGCAATTATGGATGGTTTCATTCTGTTAAATTTTATGGCCTAAATATAAATAGAAAATGAGCTCATGAACCTCAACAGTGGAAACTACCATTAAAGCACTCCTAGGGGGACTCATTTTGCTATCATCTCATACTTTTGACTCGGAGCTCCAAATTAACACAAAATTGGTATAGTATGGAAAGGGCTATGACTTAGATAGGTTACTCAATGAAAACAAGCATTTGGATAAATTAGATGATATATGTTAAGAGAGTATTCTTGTGACATAATTTATTATATAATTTCCCATTTTTGAACACCATTTATCAATTAATTCCTTAAGGTCATCTTTGACTTTCTCTAGCACGTATTGTGTTTGACCTTCAACTTTTGATGATGTGTGTTCACGGTTCTCTCTGAGCAATGAATTGGGGCACTTAGATATTATGTAATCTTATATTGTGTTCCATAGAAGTTGTCATCCAATCCAATCAATGGACCCATTCTGAGTTATATCTCTTCACCTTCTAACCTTCATTGGTTTTCACTAGTTTTCTAGTGCAAGTTCCATTTCTAGAAATCGCTTTATTTCACAGCTTGTATAAATAGATGCCAGCCATGTGCTTCATCTAA
Organism: Taxus chinensis; assembly: GCA_019776745.2. Lineage (NCBI taxonomy): Eukaryota > Viridiplantae > Streptophyta > Pinopsida > Cupressales > Taxaceae > Taxus > Taxus chinensis. The sequence continues at coordinate 81,539,394 of CM034150.1, read as the reverse complement.
TCATATTTAATGACTCCTTCAAATCTTATGATGGATTTCATAAGCTATTTTGATAGCCTTAATATGTTACCTGTTCATGTTCAACATGTGTTCATAGGTATTGGAGGATAACCAATCATTTTAGCAATACATCAATCTGAAACTGACCATTATAATGAAGGTTTGAGATGATAACTCATCGTGATGTTTTGTTAAGCCACAAATGAACATAATGGATTATTAGATGGAATCCGTATCACTTTGAGACTAGAAAACTAGTATTCACTCATATTATCAAAATTATCATCTTGGAAGCCTTAGGTGTAGAGATCTACCATGCTTAATCACTAAAGCGACTTAGTTATAAAATCCATTATTGTCGCCATTTCTAGTTTTGTTTGCATTACATGCACGCCAAGCGCTATCATCATCAATGTTATACTTTACGATTCTAAGTTAAAAATGTCTTCTATTTAGGAAAATATCAACTCGTATGTGGTCCATCTTAATTTATTTCAATTTTGGGGGAACCATCACTGACCATCGGTTGCAGTAAGCACCTCTCTCCATAAATGAATCCTCTAACTGTCTATTTCCTGGATAAATCCATTGCTATCCTCAACGTTGCAGGATATGGTTTACCAGATGGACTTAGGCACATTTGATGGTTCCAAATTTGATCATGGGGGTGGTGCCAGAGTCTATCTTTTTGTTCCTCCTGACCCCCTTTGAGACTTATTCTTCATCTTGAATATCTTTAAACTAGATTCTCATTGTACTAACAATATTGGGCTCCATGCTATACTTGGATGTCGCTATTAGATCTCTGTTATATAACCCACAAATCATGGGTATCCTCATATCTCTACAATTAGAGAAATATCGTGTTTGTTTATTTCACTATAAATGTTTGGATATGTCACAAGTGACACTTAATTGGGTGCTATATCCAGTGTCGTAACGAGTTACATTATATAGTGATAATCATCAGTGTGTGACATAGGATTTACTACTTTTGGTAAGAATTGCTAGGCTCTCAAACCACCTTGGCACATTGCAATAACAAAAGAACGTAGAGACCAGTGACCTCTCTTGCTTCTAACATCCTTGCTTTTCCCTCTTGAATCCAAAATATTTGTCAGCTTGTTTAAAGGCTGCAACCACCTTCCTTTGCTATTTCAACTAACTCATCCTTATCAGAACCATTAAACTTCATCCATGTGACCTTTAAGGGCAGAAGCAGATTTGTTGAGCCAACACTTTCCCTTCTCCATAATTGCTTCCAAATCTCATGCTTTGGCGATAGGTTGAGATGAGTGCTTTCTCAAGGGGTTGAAGTATGGATAATTTCTCTATGCTCACCCATGGTACTACGTATTGATTCTCTCACATACGTGCTATTAAAAACAACACATTCAAGTCTTTGCATGGGATTCCCATTAGGGAAGAGAAATTCTTAAACTACCTCACTTTCACTAAAGAGGAAAGATGCCACTAGTTGAGACATTCAAACATGCCACTTCAGTGTGAGACATTGTCGCTAACACCTTTTAGCATTTCTTCTCCTGGATTATTTACATAGTCAACCGTAAACTACGCACTTGTTAGGGGATTTGTCAAGCGTTGTGTAGCGCAAATTTTAACCAACATTTCATACATTCATTACAAGCCAAGTGATTTCATTACTAGTCATATGGAAAGAAATTTAATCATTCTCCTTATTACATAGGATTGGATAATTTCAGATAGATCAAAGTGTCAATCTATCTCCAATGTCATTACTATAGATCCAAGATCAAACAATCGAAGTTCTAACCTAGAATGGGTAGAAGTGATTTCCGGTCCCTTTCTGGACCTATTGGGGAGGTGCTCCATGTGTTTATCATCTAATTATTTCTCATTAGATAATTTTAAAATCGCATTTGGCGATCTTTCTCAACGCCTTTGTATCATTGATAACGAAAAATAGTTCAAAAACAAATACCTTATGGATTCTCTATCCACTTCCACCGGCATTTAAGTTGGTTTTTCAATCAAATGGTTATGTACCCTGAAATAGCCATATTACCAATGCAACCTTTATATTAACCAAAATAACATGCCCTTCAAATTTGATCATTAATTAGGAAATGGTCAAATGATGATGACTGGAAAGGATTGGCATACATCACATAGATGAACTTCTTACCTTATGGGATTATTGTACATGGCCTATGTGCTTACCTCAAGATTCTTGGATGGCATTTCAAGTTTTAAATAGATTGAAAATTATCAGAGATTATCATGGCCTTCCTGAATTCTAGATTCCAGGTATGACGTATCTAACTGAAAAAGAAGCTCAATGATGATGATTTTCACCAAGACCGTTTGGACATAACTTCAGAGTTATTAGATGAATGATGAGTCTCAATTCTCTCAATCACCTCCAAATCTACCAAGTACATAATATATGTGCCTATGAGAAAACATTTTTTCGACATGAAGGATAGTCCCATTCTAGGTCTTGTGAATTTTTCTTGAATGTTAGATATCAACATGTAATGAATAATGAGTAAATGTAAACCATTACATGGGGAGAAATTTGGGAAAACAATCAAATAACATTTTTTTGGACCCTATATCATTAATAATGGACCTATGGATCAGGTGCTTATTGTTTATCTTCACTCGAAGTGTTACAACAATTGAACTTTAGCCCCTCAATTCCTTGTCCCACTTCGTTAGCCATTCTATAGGTTGATATTACGGGGGAGAGAGTTGCCTTCTATCTATTTCAGAGCACTCATGCCTTGAAAAATGTTATTTACACAAGAATAATGCCTTCATTTTACAGGGTGGACGTTTCAGGCCGATAAGAATAATTTGATTACCCATCACTTGAAACAGTCTTAAAAGCATATAGGAAGTATCCAAGTGCATGAACGCATGGAAATTATTCTGGGGGGAAACTGTGTTAGCTGTTGCAATGAAGTTAGTCCCATGGTCGTTCATCAATTATTTAATGGCATCTTTCCCACCCACTTAACCCAAGTGTACTATAGGATGCATTAACTTCCTAACTTCAGGATGCCTATCCTTGTGTATAGCATTTGCAATTTACCTAAGAGTCCAAAAATAATTCAAATACCTAAGTTCTTTGTGACTTTGCAAGAAATCAAAAATGTCCCCTAATTCCTTGAGTCAAACACTTGTTAGTGCGAAATCACAGCACCCCAAAATGAGCTCTAAAAATCTACTTTTCTAAGGCAGACTCATTTGGTGTGATTTGCATAACATTGGATCATTCCCCAAGCTGTGGGACTTGCAAATGGGAATGATCCTCCAGAGAAGGTTGGTTCCTCTTCCTAATCCTAGCACTAAACTACTTCTAAGGAAGGAAATGTGACTATCTACTCCTAATCTAACAATTCCAAGGGACTAGGGAGAGAGAGAGAGCATGAAAATAAAGAAATCCTACACTACAAAGGTGATAGCACTGAGAAAAGGGAACTGCTAATCAAAAACTCAACAAGCTGAAATGGAGAGAGGTGAGTAATGGAGAGGATGGAATTATGCATCATAGACCAAGGATAAAGTTAACATAGAACACCATTTCAAACCCATTAAACACAACTCCCAAAACATGCAATGGACATCAGAGATATGCACAGTATACCCTGCAATGGTGAGAGGCGAGAAGAGACAACAAAATGAGTAAAGGATGGACAAAAAGCATCACGAAACAAATTTTATTACTCCAGGAGTTCACACAGTACACCATTAATGGGAAAAAGTCAAGAAAATGCCATTATAAAGCCAAAGGAGGAGGCTTAAACTCCACATTCGACCCTGGAGAAGAAAGAGAGAGGGGGAAGGAAAGAAGAATGAACAACCCTTTATAATGAATCTTGCCCCTATATTTATAGATATGATCGGGAGAAGAAAGAGAGAAGGAAGTGGGAAAAGTGGGTTGAAGCTCAACCACTATTGTTAATGCTTCTGATAAAATATGCGCCAAATCCGTCTTTACTGCATGATCCCTTGATTTGGTGCCTTGAAAGAAGAGGAAACGGTGGAAATAGATCGAATCCAATCTGGTTGTTGAGACAGATGGATCCTGTATTGAAGGCCCAAATATTTTTCCTCCATTTTACTTTACTTGACCTCCTCAAATTAAAGTCTCAGACCTCCATGGCGTAGGTGAGGCCGAGATATTTCCAATGGTGTCAGATCTGCAATATTTCAAGCTCTGAGTTGAAAGATATGTCCCTTTGAAGTTTTTATTGGGTCCGTATAGGAGGGTGTGAAAACAACTTGAAAAATGGGTCCCCTTTCTTTAATGTGGGATACGTGGCAGCCAGATTAGGGAAAAATAAAGTTTGTGGGCTCATAATTTATCTTTTCCCCTTTTCGTGAAATGCAAAACTTAGAAAACCCCTGTGGCCCCAAAGCTCCACCTTTTGACTCTTCTTGACCTTTTTCCCTTGCCTCCGTTTTTGTCTTGAGACATGTGAAGATGCGGCACTTGTTTGAGCTTCTCTTTTTTGGATTCACCTTTAGAGGAGTGTCGTTAGGACACATGGTTCCCTCTGCTGGCTCTTCCATACTTAGTTGATTCTGGATTCTTTCCTGAATGGTTTTGAGCCTGAAGACTTTGAATCTTCGACACTTCTTCTCCTTCTATCTCCTAGCTTCTCTGTGACACTGCTCGGCCTCCATTTCCGAGCCCACCTGTAACCTGTTTGATGAATTTAAGGCACGAGTTCACTTGACAGAGCCGTTTCTTCTCTTTCTTCTCACACAGGGTTGTTTAAACTTTTATAGGCCCCGTCATGCCATTCTAGAGTCTGCCTGCAACCTTGTTTGTCATCCCAGAATGTGAGCTCGTGGGTCTAAGTCGTTTCCTTCATAATTTCCTTATGTGCAAGAGTTGTCTTGACCAAATTTTCCTGGGGGGTGAATTTAGGATAACACAAAATTCTAGCAAAAAAAATAAGATGAATCCCTCAAAAAGGACATCTTTTCTTTCTATCTCGCTTCTATAAATAGATTTCTCCCTCGAAGAAAAACTATACAAAGCTAGCAATAATGTACATAGTCTATCACAAAAAGAATACTATTCTTGCAAAAATAAAATCAATAAATATATTCTAAAGCTTCCTGCATCAATTAGCTTCACAAATACCTCAAGGAGATATTCTACTCATCCCACATAGACTTCCTGCATCAATTAGTCTATTAAAAAAATAAAAAATAAAAAATAAAAAAGATAACTTTTCCATCATGGACTTTCCTATTTTGATCTTGTGTCTCTTGCAAAGTAGGCATTTTTTCTCACACTAGGTTACTTCAAACCAACGTCTTTCACCTCACTGCATTTACTTTCTAATATTCTAACTTCTCAAGGGACATGCCACAAATTTGAAATTTTGTGATCATGTGACTTTATTCACCCTTAGAATAGTCAATTATGCAATGGCTTAAGGGTCCTACATTCATAAGCCAATCTTTAGTATCCTAGCCTTGTTAGGGTTCTTATCAATTAGGCAAAACTTTTGTCTCCTTTTACCATTCACCAATTTTTTACTTTTTAATCCTCCTATATAGGACCATACCATTGACACCTACATTCTAGGAATTCCCCTTTCACCAAAATCATCCATGCCTAAATGACCTAGACTCGACCATGCCTAAATAACCTAGACTCAACCATGCATAAATGACCTAGATTCAATCATGCCTAAAATCACCCAACCCATTCTTCTAACTCATCATATTCTTCCCTAGCTTATGGGAGAACTACATCAGCCTGAGGCCACTTTTTCATTGAGGCTGTGTAGGTAGCACTCTGAGCGCATGGGGCCTTTGGAGGTTAGCTCGACCACTCTTTACCCTGACCAATTTTCCCCCTTATTCTATTCACATTCTGCCTTAGTTAGTTTCCATTTTACAAAAAACTTGGAAGTTAAACAAACATATAAACATACATACCTACCATTTGATTACATCATCATATCATACATTCCACATTTCCATTATATCAAAGAATTGGAAATTTACACCACAACATACATATACATCATCAATTATTTTCCATGCTACCAATCACTTGGAAATTAAATCAAACCCAAAAAAATGACCAAATCATGCCTAACTCACCTTGACTCCATCATGCCTAACTCACCTTGACTCCACCATGCCTATACCTAACTCCCTCATGCCTACATGACCTAAACTCAACCGTGCCTAGATGACCTAAACTCCATCATGCATAACTGACCTAAACTCAATTATGCCTATATGACCTCGATGTAGTCATGCCTAATTCACCTAGTTTACATCAATACACAATAGCAATGGAAATTAAAACAAAGTACATCATTCATCCAATAAACAACATAAACTATATAAATGGGAGAGTCTATGTATCAATACATATATACACAGATAAAAATAAATACAAGTGTCTCAAAATATCTCATAGATAATCTCACGTATTTGGCATGCAAACCAATCTATATATCAAAAATCAAAACAATGACCATATCAAGTGACTAATCATTACCCCACCTGATATCCTCCGGGCCAGTCTCACATGTCTTCTCCTCCCTATCTATCTGCCACCCTGCCAACATCTCTACACTCTTCATGGGTCTCAATCTAATTCCACCTAGCCCTCACTCAGGCCTAGCCACTGAGAACTTGTAACCTCACCCTGGCCCTATCCATGGGCTCGAAGGCCCCTTGTACTCCCTAAACTGTGAGTAATGGATCTTGTCCGCTCACTAGCTACTTGCTGGACTCTATACTCGAAATATGAAGGGACATTTATACTGGCAGTCGTTAAGTTATCCTGATAGTAGTGAGCCTCGTTTAGGGAATCCTGGAACCTCGCCATCGACACAGTCTGTGGTGGTGTCATGGGTATCACTACAACTTATGAGCTATTCCCTACTATGAATGGCCTCGATCCCTACCTAATGCACGTCCTCCTACCTGTGCAGGTGCCTGTAATATGGGACCCTGTCCATGGGCCTGTGGGGGTACATGTACCTATATTATACTATAATTTAGGCTTATAAAGCCACAACCTGTGCCTATGTAGTGGCTAGCTAGCCCTGTAAACCTATCACATGCATGTGCAAGGTGGTCACTTATCCACTATCCCCATCTCCACCTTGTGCGGATGCCTGTCCCTATGTTACCTAGGAATATAGAGCCATTACATGAGCCTATAAAGTGGCTACCTATGCCTTTAACCATGTGAGATGCCCGTGTAAAATAATAATTTGTGCCTATAGGGAAGCCACCTGACCCTGTAATGCATCTCTCTACATTGTGATCGTAGCTAGATCTAGCTTCCCTGGCCTTGGTAGTGTTGCTCGTAGTTGTGCTACCCACCACTACCTATACCCATTTGTGTCTCCCACATCATCAATGTGATGATCTTTTTCTTGTTCCTCCTATCATGTAGGAATTATTGGGCATGGTGGAGATAGGGGTCTCTTGATATCATCTCCATGGTACTATGGGAAGGGTGGAGGCACGTCATGTGGCAGCCCAAATTTCCATCTAACCCTATCTACAAGTATCATCTCATGTTCTCTGACATGCCACCCATGTACCCACCTCAACAATTGTAATCCCTCTAACTCCTCTACCATGCCTCTATATGAAGGATAGCCAATGTATGGCCTCCACACAATATCAACCCCTAACAGAACCTCCAACAACCACCTGTATTATAACACATCATATGTCACCCTTTCCACCCTCGGCTTCCCACTAATTAGTACCCAACGTCAGTATCCAACTCTAAGCAATCCAACCCTGAATATATCCTATTGCAGTAGACCCACTGGGTGCATACACACAATGTGCTCGTATGCCTAGTAGTGTAGTAAAAAAGTACAACACATCCCAAATTGTCACAATCTCCCATAAGCCCATATCTCCCTATATAACTGAACTAGTAAAGTCGGTGCCCAAGAAAAGTAGACCCGCTCCTCTATCATATCCTGAAGCACTCCCATCAATGCTCGTGGGAATATCCCACCCTCATAATATGGTAGAGCTAAACAACTTACCGCCTCCATCATCAGTTCAAATAGCCTCGTCTCCTATGGATAGGTTGGGTACATATCTCCATAGCTTAGGCTCGCACTGTGATACCTTAGATCACCCATCACCTCTGAAGAAAATTCCACTATCGGATCCATCAATGCCTCAGAAGAAATGAAATAAACTAGCTCCCCCAAAATAGGCATCCTTGGGATCCGGTACACATCCTCCAAGGTGACGGTCATCTCACTTGTCAATAGGTGGAATTTATTGGTAACTGGATCCCATCTATCGATGAAAGCGACCATCATACTGTTATCCAAATAACTCTCCTAATTATCTGGATAACTTATATTTTCATCCCGACTTTGGTGTTTCACATTTTAGGTTGTGTGCACTCAAGATTGTTCTTTTGACACCTTGGCACAGTTACAGTTCCTCTGTGCACCCTTGCATGCCTTCCTCCTCCCCTTTGCATTCTTCTATATCCTCCATTTTTCCCTTCCCACACACCTCACACTTACTTCTATCAGTTAATTCCTTGGCCCTTCACACGCTGCGCCCATTACCTTGTAATATTTACACCTTAACCCTATGTTCTCTACTCACCAATTTACGTTGTCTCCATTCGCGTATCACACGCGCTCTTCTATGCCTCCCCTCTGTTTCCCTTTCGTGTGCTCGCTTCTCGCTCCTACACCTTGTGCCTTCCTTTGCGCCCTTCTGTGCTAATTCATCTTCTTTCAGAATTGAGTGTGTCATGCGTAACCAATCAAAGTGTGCCAATAGGGTGCCGAATCTGGACAACCAACCAGTGCATAACACATGGTAGACAAGACAAAACAAATGAACAGTTGACCATAATTTCAGCCAACCTGCACGTGCCACGTGTTTTGTGTATGCCAACGAATCTGACACCTTTTGACAGCCATATCTTCTACTACAGATCTCAGATTGGTGCATTCTTGGACTTTTCAGAGAGCTACTGACATCAGGTACAGTGCCAGAAATTCAAAATTCAAATTCTAGAGGATCTTGTAGGTGATAAATAGGAAAACATCTTTCTAAACATTGATGAGTAGATCTGATTGCTCTAACCACCCAATTTGGTATGATCCTCCCTCCTTTGTCTTCAACACGTCAAGTAGGCATGGGGAAGCATAATTAGCAGATTTCCAGGTGGATTTACAGATATTGAATGCTTCTTATTGGTGGTTGTGTTTCAAATTCATGTTTTCCCTCCTTATCCCTTCTTCCTCCATGGATTCATCTATAAATGTAAGAGCAAGGCTCATTTGTTATGTTGGACACTCTGGATCCTTTCAAATTTTGCTAAGGAGTCCATATTTTCTGTATTTTGAGTTGCAGACCTCTATGTATGACTCTTACATGTGGATATCGACCTCCTTCATCATTTTAATAGTTCTGTGAATTTCTGGAAGTAATAGAAGCATCGTTTTGTGACTATTCTCTGTCTTAACATGTTTGCATTCCTTCTTCTTTCCTTTTATTTTGCATTGTGTGTTGGTTGTGGTACTTCAGGTCCACTACAGTTCCATATTTGGTTGTGTTCCATGAGAACGATTTGGTGGATTCGTATTTCACTATGCTACTCGTGCCTAGCCTCCTTTCATGCATTCCTTGTCATTCTCACTCAGAACAGATAGTGTTCATCCCTCTTTTTTGGTGCTATCACCTTTTAGTATAGTTCACTTTATGTTATCCTTCTTTCCCTGGTCCCTTGGCATTCTTAGCTTACTTTCCCCTTTTACCACTAGGAGTAGTAGTAGAAGTAGAAATAGATAGAGGAACCGGCCTTCTCCGGAGATTTGTCCCAAGCTCGCAAGGTCCCACAACTTGGGGACATTTCCATTGTGGTCTCAAAAACCTTGGCCCTTTCTAATATTTGAGACGCGGGTGCACATTTGAGAAACCAGTAGTTTATGGCATGCCCGGTGGGACCAGAGTGAAGAGATTTACATCTTCATCTCAGCAAGTTCGATGTGTTATCATTGAGATCCATCCTTTGGAGGAATTTTTCAACACATCTGGAAACTCCACTGATTCAACGTACCCATTATCTTATGTGCAGACCAGTCTCCCCTCATTCCTCCATTAATTTCTCCTTTTTCCATCATTCCAAATTCCTCTTTTGAAGTTGTGCAATTAGGACTTCTTTCCTGCCATGGAATTCTCATTTTTAGTAGCAAAATTATTTTCCTCCATCCCCATAGTTTCAAAATCCTCCCCCAAATCAGTTTTATAACCCCCATTATCTCGAAAGTGCATACAACCCACTTTTTTCTAACCCAAATGTTTATGAAGAACATGTTTATACAGATGATGGTGGAAACTCTTTGGCCAAAGCTGATTTTGAGAGGAAAGTGCAAGAGACATAGATGGACATGATGTAACTCAGAGTCAAGTGCTCTATAAAGGTAGCTTAAGTTGGCTACAAGGTCCATTGTCCATGGGTCAGCCCTGTACCAGGATGGTTTAGTGCCCAGCAGAAGCTATACTTCATCATTAAGATGTTTCCCTAGATTATCGAGTGGGCGGAAGAAATGGAGGCTCAAAAATCTAGCGTGCGGAAACACTGTCAATGGGGCAACCCTACACTACTATCCTACAACCCTCCCACTCCTCCATGCCAACCTACATCATCTCAACCTGTTGTGCGTGTTCCTAGCTTCTTGCATGTTTCCCCCATTGAGAATTCCATCCCTTCTCCCTCACTTTCATCTCACCTTCATTTCTCTTCCATTTCCTTTCCTACGCGATCCTCTGCTCCTTTTGCGCATACACCTTCCATCCCTTCTACGTCCATCCTCCCATTTTATTCCAAGTCCCCTTTGTCTAGCCGTACCATAAATGAATAACCCCTAGCCAATGCGCCTCTCCCAACCAACGTCATCATGTTTGACGACTGCAAGATAATTGAAGAATGGCGTGAGTCATGTGACTCTAACTGGGAAAAGGAAATCATACGGGTGCATTTTCTAAAGGAGAATCACTTATCTCCAGAGAGTGCAGTTTGTGAGGAGACTGAGTTACTTGTAGAGTCATAACCATGTGTCCCGAAGATTTATGTGCCCCATCCTGCAAGTGCTCCCCTTCAAGAGGAAATTCTGCAAGAAAATCCCATCTCTGGGATTGAGCTTCAAAGTAATGGGAAAACCATAAGGATCAGACCATGCCTAATCAGATATCTGGCTATCCTAGAGCCAAATATAGAGTTTCCACTGGTCATGCTCATTTTAGAGCATGGGTTAGAACTTCAGCGTGCCAAATGTCAGTAGCAACGCCTCCCAAATCCAAGTACAGAACAACTCCAAGAGGTGTATGCTATGTTTGTTGATACTTTGAGAAGGGAAAAATACCATATGTAAGGTGGTTTTTTCCTCTCATTTCCAACCATGTTCAGTGCCAAATCAACTACATGGTCGCAATTTGTGAGGAAGGGAAGCTACTTCTCTCTACCTGTTGTAGGTTTTACTTGAGCGCCCTTGCCTCTGGTTAGTTTAGTTTAGTTTAGGTTTGCTTTCAGTAACACAAGTGCTTGCGCACACTCTACATGTTCCATTTGGGACATGTATGATTTTTTATCTTGTGTACATAGTGTTGTGCTCCTATTTCAGTGTACTCCCTCTGGCACCTTTTCCATTGCTGTCGTGCCCATGCACCCCTTTTGTTGCTTCCTGGGATATTAGTTCAATTTTGGTAGAGGCAGTTCCAACAGTCAGTGCATAGCTTTCACTCTAATCAATCCAATTCAGAATATCTTAATATGATAACAACAGTTCAGTTTAGAGTTCAGACAGAGCTTCAAGTGACTTCAGGAATGTTCTTCAAAGTTACACATTAAGTCTTCAAGATTAGTGCTTGACTCCATGCCCAATGGACTTCTAAGGCTATTGGTCTCTTCACCTAGTAGGCAGATGGCCCCTGAAATTCGTCAAAACTGTTATCTAAATAACTCTCCTAGTTATCTAGATAACTTATATTTTCATCTTGACTCTGGTGTTTCACATTTCAAGTTACGCGCACTCAATATAGTTATTTTTACACCTTGGCATAGTTGTAGTTCCTTTGTGTGCCCTTACATGCCTTCCTGCTCCCCTTTGCATTCTTCTACCTCCTCCATTTTTCCCTTCCCACGCACCTCACACTTACTTATATCAGCTAACTCATTGGCCCTTTGCGTGCCACACCCATTACCTTGTAATAGTTGTGCCTTAACCATACATTCTATTCTCACAAGTTTTCCTCATCTCCCTGTGGGCATCATGCGTGCTCCTTTGCACCTCCCCTCTATTTCCCTTTTACGTGCTTACTTCTCGCTCCCTCACCTTGTGCCTTCCTTTGTGCCCTTCTGTGCCAAGTCAACTTCTGTCAGACTTGAGTGTGCCGCATGTAACCAATCAAAGCATGCCAACAGGGTGTCAAATCTAGACAACCAACTAGTGCATGACACGTGGTAGAAAAGAAAAAACAAATGAACAGTTGGCCATAATTTCAGCCAACCTATGTGTGCCATGTGTTTTGCATATGCCAATGACTCTGACATCTTCTGACAACCATATATTCTGCTACAGAGCTCATATCAGTGCGTTCCTGGACTTTTCAGAGAGCTGCTGACATCAACTATAGTGCCAGAAATTCTAAATTCAAATTCTGGAAAATCTAGTAGGTGAGAAATGGGAAAAAAAAAATTGAACATTGATGAGCAAATCTGATTGCTCTAACCAACCAATTTGGTATGATCTACCCTCCTTTGTCTTCAACGCGTCAAGCATGCATGGGGAAGCCTATTTAGTAGATTTCCAAGTGGATTTATAGATATTGAATGCTTCTTGTTGGTGGTTGTGTTTCAAATTCATGTTTTCCCTCCTTATCCCTTCTTCCTCCATGGATTCATCTATAAATGTAAGAGCAAGGCTCATTTGTTATGTTGGACACTCTGGATCCTTTCACATTTTGCTAAGGATTCCATATTTTCTGTATTTTGAGTTGCAGACCTTTATGTATGACTCTTACATGTGGATATCGGCCTCCTTCATCATTGTAATAGTTCTGTGCATTTCTGGAAGTAATAGAAGCATCGTTTTGTGACTATTCTCTGTCTTAACGTGTTTGCATTCCTTCTTTCCTTTTCTTTTGCATTGTGTGTTGGTTGTGCTACTTTAAGTCCACTGCAGTTCCATATTTGGTTGTGTTCCATGAGAACGATTTGGTGGACTCGTATTTCACTGTGCTACTCGTGCCTAGCCTCCTTTCATGCATTATCTGGAGATCCGTCCCAAGCTCGTGAGGTCCCACAACTTGGGGATAGTTCCATTGTGGTCTCAAACACCTCGGCTCTTTCTGAGATCTGAGATGCGAGTACACATTTGAGAAACCAACACATACTATGATATTTAATTATCCACCTCTAGCATTAGACCTTGATAACTATGACCTCAGTCATATGCGATCACTCCTTCACAGGCACACTCGGCTGCATCTTTACCAATAGAGGTGGTACTCTGTCCCGCATCCTAAGTTGATCTATATCCTACATCATACAACACAACCATGTCAATACTTGACTACCTCAAATCACATATTACCCACCAAACCATACCCAACCACATCAATTGTGCTTATTGCCTTTACCTAATTGACCTACAAGCCTGCTAACCCTTATCATTATTACCCATTATCTCAATTCAATTTACCTACTTACCTATCCCATATTTCCACAATCATATTTTACCCTCTTCTACCTACATTCATATTCACCTACCCCTTCTTCACCTATTTCACTTTCTTACCTAGACCTTCTTACCCCTATTTACTCTTAACCTTAACCATCAATGGTCACTTTGACCATCACTAGTTTTTCCTAACCGTCATTGTTTCTACGTAACCGGTGTTGGTCACCTAAGACCTAACCAATGCCAGCCAAATTCGACCTACGTCAACCAAACCTTGACCAATGTCGGTCTATGTCGCAGCACCCAAAATCAGAAACCCATACCCCATTCTTGAAAATTCACAAAACAACCTAACACCCTACTCTCATCCACCCAAACCTATCCTAGCCTCATTCCCCACACCTATTTAACCTACATTGGACCTTCCCACCTCTTATTCCCTTTAATTTTACCCAAAAATTCAAAATCAAACTCCCACCCAAATTTTTTAACCGAAAAAATTTCAACAATACCATTTTAAATCAAATGACGAGTTTGGATTGTGTCCTACCTCATCTCGGTGCCTTCTCCGTGGTGCCACATTTGGTTGTTGCATCGATGGTCCACCCACTCCCTCTTCGGCATCTACCATGACCAAATCAAATCCTCACCTCCAAATGAATCAAATCAATTGAATCGATCTTGTGGACCCGTTGATCGAACACTAATCACCCACTACGTGGCTCGCCAACTCAACTCAATTCCTCATACCTTCATTTTCCAATATTCCTCTTCTCCTTTGACATTTTATAAAAGCGGAAAAGTCAAAATAAATCGTAAAGCACAGATTTTTCTTTTTTAAACCCCAAATTGACATAACTGACATCAGTCACACATCCTAACAATTTGACTCACATTATGCCCATTTTGGCCTACACACATTATCGACCAAATACCTTTTACTTGTCCCAACACCTATTTACACGCTACTCACAAGCCTACACTACTTGTACATTTCCTAAACTATGTTTAGGGACTTGTTCTTTACCTATAACTTGGACTTACCTATGCCCAACCAAGTATACCCTAACCTGAAATACATCGCCCTAGTTTCAATATGAATTTTTGTATTTGTTATACCTTGTGATGTTATTACCCATGTTGATTAGCCTAGTGACCTTATCTTGCCTATTTTCATGTTGTTTATCCTTACCAAACATTTTGTGTATCGGATCATACCTAAACATTCTTGCACCTAACCTAAGTTGTGTCTTTGGACCATATCTTGTACCCTAGATACTTTAATCACTTCAAAAAAAATTGGACAACGTATCGACCTTGGACGATGTATATTTTGCAAGCTCTTCCACCTAGTAATGTTTCACAATCTATACGTGTGTGTACATTCGATTTCCATTACCCATTACCCAACATGACCACACCTTTACCTATAACCAACCTACTCTCACTTTCATCCCTAACGCATTTATCAAACCACTCACCGATTCCATCTAACACCTCATCATCTCTTGGTTTGAGGGGAATCACCTTCAACCCTACCTGGGGCAACCCCACACTCACCTATATTTGGGGAAACCACTTCCTATTTTTATCAACATCACTTACGAATATAAGTAACGTGATAAAAAGGGAAAAATGTAGATACCAAATTTAGGTCAGACTCCCCTTTGTCCCCTTTAATTAATTAACGAAACGTATTCACCTAACCATGACCCCTTACCCTACATTCATATTAATTTAATTACTTACAATTTAATTAATGCTTATCCTCACACTATTAATTAATTTAATTAATATAATTAAATTAATTTGTACCTCACCTAGACACCTCATCATGGACTTATTCTTAGTCTATTAATTAACTAGGACTAAGTCTCCACTTATCTTAGCCAACTAGGACTTAGTCTAACCCTAAAATTAAATTCCTATTCCTTCTCCAACCATACTCCCACTTATCTAAATGATAACCCTCACTTGATACTTGGACTGACAATCAGAGCACACCACAAATAGCAAGGATTTGCCTATTTTTGGCAAACCTAGGATTTCTTGCCTTAACCGATGCCAGTTATCCCTCAATCGACACTGGTCACCTTGAATTTCATTGGTTACCTTATATACAATTTTGTAACCTTTTAATAAGGTTGGTCATTCTATGTTTTGAGAGATCTATTGCACTCAAGAAAAAACCAGAGACTTCTCAACATCCAAACGATGAAATATGTTCAACCACAGGCCCAAGAAAGCACCTGATACTCATCCAAAGGAATTAACATTCACGGGAACACTCCAAGAATTATTACCACGGCATTGACCACAAAGTTCTTTATAGATAAACCATTACCTTCCTTCACCAATCAAGCCAGTAGATACAAGTAAGTGTATTTGATTTGCATCATTTTGTACTTACTCAAAGTGTAGGTTCTTTATCATTTGTTATTAGATCTTATTCTTTTCTACATTCCTCCATGCCCACCTACCCGCCAATCTATCCAACCTACCAACCACCACCTTTTGCCTCTCTGTAGCTGACGTTTAGGCATTCCTGAGCTTTCTTGGCATTATTACGAACCCAACCATCCTCCCTCCAATCTTTGAGTAATCATAGAGAAGTTCAAATCTACCTTTTATTTAAGTATCACCAAATTTCCCCCACCAATTCTAGTCACATTGACCATCTTCGATCTTCCCCCTATGTCGACGTCAATCACTAGACTGACATCGATTACTGCGTCTCCTTTCAAATTTCATTAAATTGCCCCTAACATCCCTAAAAACCTCAAAAACCTCATCCAATCCTGATACCCCACTTATAACCTCACCACAGACCTTCCCAACTCTTTGTGTAGACACATATAGAGCTTAGACACCCACTTTTGACATTTTTCCATTACCCACAGTAACTGATATCAGTCATCCTAAACCATCACTAGCCATACCCTGACCTATGTCGGTCTATATGCCTGGTAAAACTGCATTAGACCAACAAGCTTCCTAATCACTCAAAATCAACCCAAACTACACCAAAGCATACCTAGACCCTTTTTGTGACCCTCAGACTACTTTCCTAGCCTACAACCTGACCCGAGACCTTCACCAATTTAGTTATCAAGAATTTATTTGGATTAACACGAATAGTAGTATGAGATACCTAAATTAGAACACTAGCATTACAATATTTTATTTCATGTTTAGTTATTTCATATTGAGTTATATATCAGTGGATTGACAACCATCGAGGAAGTATCACACTTCTTGGATCTAGCTCACACAAGGCAATCCACTTACTTTTTCTATTAACGGTATCTTATGGTCTTGCTTTGTATTACAGGTAGTTCCTCCTAGCCAAAAGTAAGCTCACACAATCAACATTGGATTGGAAATTATAAATGCACACACTCAACCTTCAACCAATGTGATAACATGTATTCCTCCATGACCCTTTTACCTTTATATGTTCCATATGTACAACAATTTGGTGAAACGCCTTGACTATTCAAAAGAGACAATTTGAGAGATGGCCATGTCAAAAATTCAATCATCAATCAATATTATGCAATAATAACCTCTAAACCATTGTTAAGGTGATTAGGCCAATATGTTTTCACATAAGTTGCTTGAGATTACCAAGTCTGAACACAAAGCACCACCACAAAGTGTATTGACAATTACTTGTGAGACCACAAGAAACGACTAAGTGTTGAAGGGGGTTTACAGAGGGGTCGATGCATTCCCAATGCTATTACCATAATAAAGACCCATCCAAAATTTATTCTAAAGTTTTAGCGAGAGTTGAGTTATAACAGCAAGGGACTACAATCATTTGGGGAAAACACACATCAAGTGTTTAATTAAAATGGTTAGGGAATGACCTCCAAAATAATTCACTGGTTAGGAAAACACTAAAACCAACACTTCTATTATGTTCTGTTAACTAGGGAGATTGCAAGGATGATGACATAAAGGTTTTTTGCTAATGTGGACTTGTTCTAGAAAATTCATTTTAGAGGTCTTTCGCAAAGATGGAAATAATAGTCTGGTCAAAATAGTGACAGTGAGGGTCCTAGACTAGCTCATGAAAAATGGCTAACACTTGCGTAGTGGAAAATAGGTTGGGGTTCTAAAAATTCAAAGCTAGGGACAACACCCTAAATCCATTAAACTTCCAAAATGTCAATAAAAAATGCTTATAGCCATTAGACTTCCAAAATGGAAAGTAAAGGTTGTGGGGTCTGGATTCAGACTAGCCAAATGCATTTGTATGAATGTTTGGAAAGTGTTTAGTGTATACCTTGAATTCATCTATTCCATGATACCATCCTCTATTGAAGAATTTTGTCAAACATTTCATTTGTTTTGTGAACTCACACACATTTGCATATAATTATACCCAAGAAATTTACACTATAACATTTTCAAAATCCACCTTCCATTACATCTTGATGGATGCCACAATTTTTTTTGAGCTCTGAATAGAGGTTGATAGCATGTGAGTTAAGTTCCACTGGTTGGTTGGGCACTAGTTGGATACATTTGTGAAGCGGTGGTAGGGATTTTGTGTTGAACTGCTTTCCTAACTCACCTATAATGATTCCCACTTGAATGCAAAGCTTGAGTTAAGAATCCAATATGTTGTTTCAACACAACAAAAACATAGGAAGGCACTTGAAGAGGTCACATAATTTTTAAACGTACTAACTATAATAAAATTTCAATCTCCTTGTAGGCAAGGCATAGTCATCCTAAGAGCAGACTCAGACCATGATCATTATAAGTTAATAGACCTATCAATATTTTCTTCCACATAACGCACCAGGTAAGGAAGGAACATGTAGATGATGAAGATGTGTTGTATAATACATATGACATCATTTCCCAACCTACCAAAACTATGCATGTGACTAGGTCTACATTTATTGAGAATCAAGTGCTAATAAAGACAGATAGTGAGGACAAGACGAGGAAAGAAAATACACAAGAAGTACTAGATGAAAGATTTACTTTTATACTGCAATAAATTTCATAAACACTGAGAAAGCTATAGTTTGCGGGTGTTCCTATCACACTAAAGGTGGGTAGGCTTCGCATAATGATATTGGGAAAAATAACTCAGGAATCTGGTAGCACACGAAGTGGAGAAACTAGAGGGATAGAGGCATTATAACAATTCAACAAGTAATAAGTAATTAGACAAGTGGGTCACTCATGTTCATCGTCAATACTATCATCGTGTTAAGTGGTGGAGGTGGTGGCTCTTCTAGAGCACCCCAATCTAGCTCAATATCACAATGGTAAGTTATAGTAGCCGTCAACAAATACTGGTGCCACAAATTTTATATGAAATGTTGTTGCACCTCCCAAAGTACTATGGAGTTAAGAATGTTGCAGAACATGTGCATAATTACAAGTTAATTTGGTGCACAAAGGGAATTACTTCACCTAAGCACAAAATAATCCACTTTGATACATGTTTTCTAGATTAAGCACACACCTAATATATGAAGTAAGATCCATAACATGCAGTTGTAAATAATGAACAACTGAAAGAGGCCTTTCTAAAGAAGTTTGATATCCCTAAATTTTAGCAGAAAACCATATAGGCATTCAAATAAATTAAATAGGAGCTAAAAAAAAGTATTCATGCATTTGATGTGTAATTCAAAACATTGATCTCTAAGTTATCCTATGAGTTCCATCCAACTCAACATGCGTAATGGTTGTAGGGGGATTTCTTTTCCATTTAGATGCACATTGTCACATAAGACATTTGCAGACCCATGAAAATAATTGGAAGCAACATTACGCATATAAGTGGTTGGCAGAGTGGATATTAGAATTAACCCTTTTATGGAAGTGCAAATTGCATCCATAGTAAGTCAACTATAAAAAAATAACTACAAATAATGCCAAGAAAATGCGCAGTGGAATTTGGTGAATGGATTGTGAGGTAAAAGGCCATACAAGGATTACATATCACCCCAATGTTAAGGAAATACATATTGAGTGTGAGATATGTGGGGATGAACATGATGTTATAAAATGACCATAGTTACATCGCATGGTTCAAATAGAAATTTATTACTATTGTAATATTTATGACATACACAACCACAAAACTGGAGATTATTGAATTATTCACTAGATACATGAGGCATGATCATTTGGGTTAAGACAAGCCATAACAGGTAACAATCATGAAGAGTGTAAATTAAATGTATGAGGTAGAGGTCATAGAAGAGGTGGACATGGGGTGGAAGATTTTTTTGAAGGACTTGTTACAAGTGTGGCTCACCATATCACTATCAACAAGATTGGTCAATATTTCATGTATGCATGTATAGTAGAAAGAAGAATAAGGTGGAAGACTTTCCTAATCTTTAGGAAATTATGTTGAAAAGAGTGAGAAAGGTGTAGGAATGATCAATATCATGTGCAATGTAACTGAGGGTCCAAAATAGGAAGACGCGCCAAAATTTAACCAAGGACCAAAAATATATATTACTAGAGGAGTTGTGGCACATGTGTGAAAAATTGAATCCTCCTTGGAGAATATTCAACATGAGAATCCCCAAATAGGGAAAGGATACCCAGATGCAAGGCAATAAAAAGAGGTTCTATAGGAAACCTTTCAAACACTGAGGAATAAGTGTCTTTCTGGAAGAAAGAACTTGCAATGAAGGTTTTGGGAACCTCCGGTGGATTCGAGAGCCTAAAAAAAGTCAAATTAAATCACATTGAGTTACCTTCATTTTCCAAGTGTTATTTTTGTTCATAGATATCTCAAGCTCATTTAATGTTAGCTCAACTCACTGTCATGTCATCCTATGCCAAAAAGGTTATTTGACTCAAAACACAAGGAGAATGTATTTTCAATGTTTATAAAAGGGTCTATTGGATTTTTTGGCCCATTTTTAGTTAAAATAACATATTATACACCCTAGAAAGGTCAAGTTTTGTTCTTGGACCCAAAAAGTTCTTGTGTGTTCTAATTCTCCTTTGATTTGTTGATGTCAACAACTTAAGTGACTTAGGAACACTTTTGTACCATGGAGGACTTTTGGAAGGTGGAAAAAAATTTGTAATGTGTTTTTTGATTCTCCTCCTCCATAAGTGCACCTTCACTGAGCATTAGTCCATACCAAAAGTAAAAAGTAACATCAAATTAGAAGATGTGCTTGTCTTGAGTGGTAGAATGCAAACCCTAAGGCCTTGGGAACATTTTTTCCTCCTCCTTGCATTGGGGAACTTTATGATGTTTTTTTCACTTCAAATATGTGCCCATATCTGATTGGAGCACCATTTGAAGATGGGAGTTTCAAATATGGCACATTTTCTTGTTTGATGGAGCAAAGTCCAAAATCCTCCTCCACTTAAGTGAATTTTCAAATTCTTTGTTCCCCCAAAAAATCACAACTAAAAATTAGATAAATTGCAAGATGAAACTACATTAAAACCTCATTTCTCCTTCTCATGTGGCTATTAAAACTAGCTTGGATGTTTTATCCTATTCAAACAAATTTTACTCACTCTCATTGATCCATTGGATGAAACCCCTTGAAATTTGGCACACTTGTTATCCACAAAAATTCCTTTCACTTGATATATCACTTGGGGGATATCATAACCTAGTTTATTTTTATTCAATAATGAATTTTTAGTCAACAAACTTCATTTTTTCCCAAAATAGCTTAACATTGTTTTGTACTTTCCAGGTGACTTAGCAAGCCAAATTGCCTAAAATTTGGAACAAGTGTTCCTCTTAAAATAACCTTTTATTTTATCCATATTTTTCATGATGAGGTTGAGTATTTTTTAAGATATGGATGACTGAGTTTTTTCACATTATTTTTTCTACTTCATTGTATTTTACATTTTCCTGTTGATTTCAAAAAAAATAATTGTCTCAAAATTTGAGAATCTCTTCCTCTTGCAAATAATATCTTTCAAAAAAATCAAGTCTCATGTGATTTAGATAATTATTTCTCCTCGGGTGACTACATCCATGTAACAGCCAAAAGCATCATTGAAGACTAGTGTAAACTCCTTAACAATAGAAAAATATCATTTGCTAAAGTGCACAAGAGGATTGTTGAGCATGAAACATCTAGTTGAATCAATTGAAGGATTATTTGATGAAAACCATGGTTGTGATGCATTCTTCATTTCCTTACCATTCTCCATTCAAGATACATGAGAAAAAGTACTTGTATTCTTCAAGAAAACATTGTCCATTTATTCATTTCTCAGTTCCATCTCACAAAGAGAAAGTGTTTCCCTTTAGAGGATTGTTATATTCCCATTGAGAATTATCAAGAATATTTGATACTGTCAAATCTGAAAGAGCCCGTGGTTACTAAACCTTGGGCATGTGTGGTGTGAGTGCATGCTTCATGATGATTGCAAGATGATTTTTTCCTCATCAATGATAAAATAATTCATGTTTGTGACAGAGAATTGATTTCCCCATCCCACCATTGTTCATATAGATGAAGAGTTGGAAGACATCTTTCTAGTATGACCAAAGATGATCATTTTGGATAAGATGTGGAGAATTTTTTCTAATTCCAAAGAAATACATGCCATGATCATATAAGAAGCTGAGGAAGATGCTATTTAGTTGCTCCATAGTGAGGGAAGAGTATAAATTCATCTTGGATCATCCTCTTCTGATCACACCTTCTCTTGTTTATGTTCTCTCTCTAACTTTATATTTCTCCATTGAGAAACAAATTTTGTAAAAGTGAATTAAGTCAATTAAAGCTTTTATGTCTTCATTTATATTTTACTTTAATTTGAAATTTTGCATGGGAATGTGAAAAGTCATTTGTTTTGGCTATAAATTGGAATGCTCTCTCCATTCCAAAGGATCAATTTTTGTTCCCTCTATAGCATACTTTAATTATTCTATTCCTATCTAGTAATTTTCCTTCATTCTCATTATTTCACTTATTTGGATGTATGTTAATTTTGTAAAGACAAAAGGGATTTGTACATGTTGATAATGGAATGAAAATCATTATTTGAACTTTGTGTTGGTCTTTGCTTTTGTTTCATAATCTTTACATAAAATGCATGTGTTTTCTTGTGTCTTCTAATTGAAATGGAAAGATTTATGGATTTTATTTAGTGAAATATGGGTTCATATCACTAATGCGATTCCCCTCCTCATTATTCTCCACTTACTCACTTATATTTTCCCTCTTTCTTAGATATTGTTACAGTTACGACAAGGGAATTTCCACACATTCCCCGGTCTATAACCAACCCGAGAGATAGTTTAGTGTACAATGTTTTCATATTTCAATAAATAAGATCTACCCCATTTTGAAACAGAGGGACTTAGTCCCATGAGTGTTGATGAAATACCCATTTTTTCCTTGACAACATATTTCACCAACAGGATGAAAAGAAGGCGGTAGGTTAGTTAACCAAATTAATGAGATGTGTCAAATTGTTAATTTCTTTACGAATTAAATATTTTACAAATATAACAATTAATATAGGGATAGATACTAAAAAGGTGAAGGTAAAAAAAGTGAGATTGTATAAGGGATCACAATGAATCGTCACTTTTGGGAAAATGAGCAAAGAGGTTACACATTAACTATAAGTTCTGTTTAAGTTATTTTACAGTATTTTGTAAGCTTGTATCATAGTTCTATATACATAAGTACACACCATTTTATCATATGAATATTTTTTCATGACAAACATTATAACATGATGAAAACATTGGAAATGAAAAAAAAAACAATTGAAATCCTTGGGATGCAACTCAAGGCATTCAAAGAATAGGCCAAAATCAAAGCATTATGTGGCAATAAGACATATTCTTTAATTAGTTGTGAAGAATTGGAGCTATGTAACTAATGAATTGTAACACATATAATTTTTAATTATGTATTGTTATAACAACATACCATCTGACACATATGAGGGTCTAGAGATCAAGGAGAAGGAGAAGGAGAAGGATGAGGATCCCGATTATGATGATGACTACTCCTTGTATAGTCAAATAAACCTTGATGTTATGATAGATGATGATGATGGGGACAATGGCAATGACATCAACGTCAATGTATTCTAGAATATCTCTTATTTTGTTTTTGTAATTTGAACGTTTGTGTATATTAATTTTAATCCCTCAACAGTGTACTAAATATTATGAATTTTTGCATATATATTTTGCTTTAAATCTTGTCAAGTATATTTTGTATTTATAAGTTTTAATTATAAACTTTTCAAATTAAATAATATTATTAAAACATAAAATAGTATAATAAAGAATAATATATTACATATACACCATAATTTAATCAACTTTATAAAAAATACTTTATTTTTTGATATTTATTTATTCATAAATAAATTATAGTAAGTAGAATATAATTATTTAACATTACAAATAATCATATTATACCTTTTTTATTTTAGTTTTTTTTCTATTTGTATAGTATTTATGACATATTTTTTTAATCAAAGAATTTGTGTGATGCAAAATCAACCCAAAAATGAAATTATTAAAAATGTGCAATGTCATCATTATGTACCACACATAAAGCACAAAAAAGACATAAAATATCTTGAATTTCATAGATAAGAACATCACAAAATATAAATTTTTGATTCAAATTCAATCCAATACAAAGATTAAGTTACACTTAGAATAGTAGTGTTAGCCTAAATGAAACCAAAAGTATTTCACACACTAATATATAAATGACAAATTTGGTTCACGTTTTAGTACACAATGGACCACAATAATAAAAACTCTTCATGTATTATTCATATGCAGAATTGTATATATGTATGTATGTATGTTATATTTTTTTGGAATTAGGGTAATATTTTTTTAAGGGTGTTGAAAGGACCCACATCCTTGTACAATTGAGGATTTTCTAGAGGATCCACATCCTAGGTTACAATGAAGGGAACCACCATGAAGAACCCAATTGAAGCAACCATGAAACCATAGTGAATATGCAGTGACCAGCGACAGTGACCACAGTGAGTGGAGCAGCAACCAGTGACGGTAGCAAGAGGAGGAGCAACTAGTGACGACATCGAAAGGAGAAGCCACCAGTCACGGAAACAAGAGGAGCAACCACCAATGACGACAGCGAGAGGAGCAGCCACCAACAACAACAGCAAGAGGAGTAGCCACCAATGAAGGTAGCGAGATGAGCATCCATTAGCGACGACCATGAGAGGAGAAACCACCAACATAGGTAGCAAGAGGAGCAGTCACTAGCAACAACATCAAGAGAAGCAGTAACCAATGACAACACAACGAGAGAAGCAATAACCAGTGATGGCACAACGATTAGAGATATTACATCTAGCGATGGAACCATATCCGAGGAGGATCGTGCCTCTAGGGGATTTGAAAACTGTTGGGAAAGCACACAACCATGTGACTTGACCGCACCACTCCCACCCCATCGACGTATTTATGTATGTTACATTACTCCTATATGTTGGTTCAATATTCTACGTGCATTTATATTAAATTGACTTAGGTTATCTTAACTATATTAGCTTTACTTTGTGCACACCTCATAAGCTTACCATAAGTTAAGTGACATAATTAATCACTTGCCACTACTTCACACATGTGTCCATAACTTAAGGCGTGTCAGTTACTTAAGCAGAAATAGAGTTGGTTCACAACTCTTGCTTTACTTAATCAAAAGTAATGTTGGAATGACACTCTTGCTTTTGGTATATATTGACCATATTTTTTTGTATATTGTGACCAATTGTGAGAATAATATACTATTGTTATTCTTTGTTCATATATATTTTTGGTAGCATATTATTAATTTGATCATGGCTGGTATGATCCCATGTTGAAGAGTTTCTTGGGTTTCGATAATTCTTACATAATACAAAAGTCATTCCCTATCAAGTGACAATTATGGATTTATGAAGAATTATTATTTATTATCTCTTCTCAAATACTTCTCTAGCCATTATACACATTTTTTTGGCATAACTGACACTCTAAGTTTCCAAAAAACCATCTCGATTTTTTTGTTTTGCCCAAAAAAAACTACTTTTAATGTGGGTTTCTAATTTTTTTGCATTTCTGGAAAAAAAATCGTATTTTTTTTAAATAGTGTAATTTTATTGCAAAATATATAAAAGAATACAATTTTGTTTGAAAAGGGTTTTTTTGCTTCACGAATTATTTTCTGTGAATTTTTTAAGTTCGAAATTCACATGCAAAAAAGAAGCAACAACGTGTACAACAAGAATTCCTTTAAAAATTACATATTAAAGACTAATAACCTTCATTTCCATATTCTTTTTTTAGAGCTTCCAGATAATTAGTATATCATTTTATGGAATATCCTCTTTACAATATTTCTCAAAAGTCTAATGTTTTGAAATTTTGACTTACGATGCTCCAAAGGTGTCAGTTTAAAGTTTGCAAAATGATTGACACATTTTTCAATGGTAATGACTCAAACATAAATGCTTAAATAAAGTTTCATTTGTTCACATTAATTAAAAAATGTATTTCTTGGTGCAGTGGCTATAAGTGCATGTGTAAGGCACTTGGTTGTAATAGGTCACAAGGTCAAATCCCTTTGATGCCTTTTTTTATAACAAATAGATATTTAGAGCCCAAGTGCACTTTTTAAAGCTTTTGATTGTGCATATGATTAAAAGCTACATATAGATAGCCCCTTGTGCTATTTTTATCTCTTGGTCACATTTATTAACCATCCATATGACCTATTACCACTATTATAATCCCCCTTATGTAAAAATTGTAGCCTTCCTTGCACTAACGAGCACTTATTGTTGAGTTGTGAATTTCCGAGAGCCATATCTATTGATATGGGACGCTTGGGGATGATTTTTTTTCACCCTTCATAGTTTTTTGAGAGATATGTATGTTGGGGTGATAATGTCAAGTGGTATCGGCCACTATAGTACGCCCCAAAATTAAATTAATTTGTTTTCCATCAAACTTTATTGTGAAGGTCTTTCGCATTTAAGAGTGAAGCGGCTTGACATATTCACCCACCCCCACATTGATTTGGGTGATCCCTCTCAAGATTGGCTATCAACAACATTTACATTTGTACAGTCCAGTATTAAAGACTGAGAGCGGAATGTAAGATGAGATAGAAAACTGCTAGATGATCATTATATTGGATGATCAAGTGATATAGCTCTGCAGAACACTGCAAAAGACAACGGAGTGAAGTGGAAGTGTTGAGTTAAACTTGTGTAAATTCTTAATACATATAGTGCTTTACTAGTGGAGTTTTTTCCTTTAGGTTTCTCCATTTAAATCTAGTGTCAAATGTCTCTTGTTCTTGTTCATTGTTTATTTTCATCTCTTTCTCATTAAGCTTTGTTATTTGCTATCTATTTTAGTGTCTAATTGAATTCATATCATAATATATAATCTTCAAATTTAATGGTGGATCTGTTATATGTGGATTATTTATCCCCTGCTAAATCTAACAATGTATTGGTGTTATCTATTTGACATTTTGGTGATAATATTTTTAACAAAAAAAATTAATTTTTATCAGAGATTGCCCCTTTATCCTCATTTTTAGACCTTTAGACGGTAATATATTTTGATTTTTCTAACGATTTTAGTGTTGTTTTATTTGAAAGTGTGTTCACATTATTTACATTTTACGCTTCAAATATATTCCACTCGACACCAAAATTGCACTTTTTAAAAAAATTGTCACATTTTAATTGAAAAGCTATTGTAAATGCACTATTTTATAATGTATCATCTATTTTATGCTAGGGGATTCGTTTTTTGCATTGAAAACATTTTTGGGTTGGGCTTATTTAATTCTAGACTTGCATGCCAATCATCCTAATGAGGATTTTTTTTGTAAAATTTACATCATTATAAGCAATTTGAAAGGTGTTTATTGAGTGTGTCTATTTTTTGAGCTTCTTCCAATGCATTTTTTTATTTTTATTGTAAATGGATTCTATCAATGACTTCCACACTCTCGTGCAAGAAAATAATAACTCGCTTTTAAAAAAACATTTCTCTTTTCATAAATATGTTCACTTCAAGAAAACATGGCTAGATTTGTTAAATACAATAGGAATATTAAAAAAACTATTTATTACTTTCACTAATTTCTAGAAAAGACACCCTCCTTCATTCATTACAAGACATGTGTATATTCTTACAATGTCATATTGACACATTGGACATACCTAACATTAAGCATAGTCTTACCTTATATCACTGAGTCATATCCTATTGATAGATCATCATCCTCTACTCTTCCTAATCATGAGTTGACTATTGAATTTGATGCACCCATTTATCGCAACTCATACTTCATATTCATTCGATATTGCGTTTGGCTCAATTGAGAAGAACACAATTGGTTTTGGATCCTGCACTCTCTATTCCATGGGTCATTTTGGTAGAGGCATAGGTAAAAATTTAAAGGTCACCACTTCCGCTATCCAAACTATTCATTATATTACTCATCATGGCATTGGATATAGAGTATATAATTCTTCATCATGTCCACTTCGTACAAACTCACATAACTTTTGTTCACTCCAATTTTTGTGAGGATATTGAGTGACACATGAGTCCTGCACACATTCTCAAACATGAGAGATCTAAGCCTAATTAATTTAGACATGAGATTCATGACACTTTTAGAGATGATTCCTTATAATGATCGTTTATGCACATGACACCAAGTCACATGCAAACATCTTCATCTACAATATGTATTCACCTAGGATGGATTTCAAATCAATCATTGTGACATCATCAACATTTTTTACGTGGGATCTATAGTTTTGGATCCTCTACCATTCAGCTACATCAACCACACAATTCTCATTATGCCTATCGGGTTCCCTTTGTTTTGGAGAAAATTTCATGATATTATTTGGAATTTCTTCAATAGTTAGACAACTCCTTGTTTTGAGTTATTCTGGTGTACACAATATATTGCTTGTCTTATTTGGTTATTTTGGTATGTATACTTGCACTAAATTATGAAGTGTCATGGGGGGTTTCTTTTCACATGATCCTAGTCTACCTTGATGCATGTATGTCTTGTTTTTCACACCCTTTTCTTAGTTTTTATGTATTATTTGTAAGAGACCATTTTTTCATATTTTTCAATACTTTGAGAGTTAAACCTCCTCTTTTTAGTGATAATTTTCCAACATACCCAACTTTTGTAATTATTCAGTGTTCAACTAGTGGATTTAGACCACTCATACATTTTTTTTAATCCACTCCACCCGTTCAACATTATGGTGGGTGTGTAGTCATATTGTTTATTTGAGTGTTTTTTCCTTTTCTTACCCTTGGAACATCATGTCATCTAATCAAACAATTGATGACATTTTTGGTATAATATTTTGTACTTTTTTCACTTCATTGAAGCTATTATGGTGCATACAATGTCAACTTTCCTTTTTTAGTGATCGAGTAGTGAATTCAGACCACTCGTGCATATTTGAGTTCTCACCATTATTTTCACTCCCACTTCTTCCATACACTTTACTGATGTCTTTCATCCTATATAGTAATTTTTTAGTGATTAATTTCATTCCATTCAATGTAGTCTTCACAATACTTAAGTATAGTTTTTTGAGAGACCTTTAATTTTGTGTCTCATATTTTCGAGGTTTTACTTATTATATAGAGGTACCTCATTAGGCCTACCTGTTGGGACACATTTTATAGGATTTTTGGCCTTCTCATTTTGTATAGGCCTCCCTAAGTTGCATTTAAGGGGGGTGTTGGTGAAATATTCTACTTGCACCAATATTACGTTGACTTAAGTTAGCTAATTATACTAGGTTTATTTTTTACATACCTCGTAGGCTTACAATACGATAAGTGAAATTGTTAATCACTTGCCACCACTTCCCATATGTGTCCATCACTTCAAACATGTGTCAGTTGCTTATTCAAAAGTGTAATTGGCTCACAACTAGTGCTTTACTTAGTCAAATGTAAAGTTAGAAATAAATAGTTACTTTTTTATATATTTTATATTGTGATCAATTGCGATAATAATATACTATTTTCATGCTTTAGTCTTGTGTATTTGTTGTAGTAAATTATTAATTCATCCCTCGCTAGTTTGATTCAACGTAATTTCATGGGTTTCAAAAATTCTTACGTTATCAACAAGTAGTCTACTTCAACTACTCCTCCCATAAATCTCTCTAACATAGTAACTACTCATTATTGGTTATCTATTAAATCTCTCACAAAATCCTATTATGTTTCACACTCACACTCTATATTATCTCACTCACATACATATATTTATCTACCCCTTATAAACATATCATGGAGCACTAATAAATAGTTCCTAAAAATCCCCCTAGTGCAAACATGGTAGAATAAAATCACACTTTGGAACTATAGTGTGCTGCCAAGAAGATTGCTCAAGATATCGAATCACATGTGTTGCATCGAACTTGTGCATTTAAAAAAATGTACATACTTGTAGCATTAGGATTGCACATAATTCAAAAAATATATGTGTAACATTGAGCTTGCACACATCTTGACATGTTGCATAAGTTTACAGATGAATTTCATGGATGGACATAACAATTACCCAGGTATGAACAAGAACTAGTTATTTTTTCACTATCCACATCTGTCACAAATGGTTTTACATGCAAACTCACCAACAACCCAAGTATGAACTGAGACATATACACACCTCTTCATCATACACATGAAAATGGTCTTACACATGTGTTGTCCAAAATAACCCCTAGTTATTTGATAATTTGTAGTTCCATTTCTATCTCAGGAATAAATGTTTCAGGTTACGCGTTGCTGGTCATCTTCCTTAGTATGTTTCCTTGGTTGCAATTCTTTGTGTGTTCCCTCGCGTAGTATCCTTTACTCTCCCTTATTTCTTCCCCTTCCTTAGCTTTCCTCTACTCATGCTTCACACGATTTCTCTTACCTTACATAGCTGCAAAGTCTTTCCATTTTAGCTTTACGTGCATTCCCAATTCATTCAATTTTTCTTTCAATGTTGTGTGTACCCCATTATGTGCACTCGCAGACTTGCCTTATATTTTACAAGTCTCCCATGTGCCCTACGCGCATGTATTTTCTTCCCTAGTCCCGCGTATCAATGCATGCACAATCACTCCTACTTATTTTCTTCCCTCGCACACTCTCATTTCCGTCCATACATCCTTACATTGTGCACTTGATGTTTCCTCTTGGCATGCCTCCACACTCCACTTTCTTCCAAAATATCATGCACTCCTTTGTCGGATGTCTACATCATCCTTTCACATTTACATGCCTTAGAAAATATGCATCCTTCCTCCTCCCCTTGGGCACCCTCTTTTTTTTATCAGTGGAATTCTTATTGTTTCATTGCCTCTCGCTCTTGTGCATGCAACCAAGGTTACAACCTTCGTGTTAATCACAATGTGCCAATGTCTAATTATGAGGGCTTGTCAAATAAAGTGCACCTCACAAGGAAAATAAAAAACACCAGCTATGCACCAAATCCTTATGGAAAATGAACTCGTGACAAGTGGTAAAGATAGAACCAACATATAATCAGTCGACTCCTACGACTAATCAGGTCATGCCTCATGTCTTATGTGTTCTTCTTAGACTATAAAATTATAAATCTCCATAACTTCCTCCACAGAGCTTGAAATCATGCGTACCTGGTCTTGTTTGAAAACTACTGACATGGGCTATACTTTAGGCTCTTCAAACTAGCATTTTGGTAGGATTTGGTATCTGAAAATATGAAAATGTGACTCAGGTCATTAATTCACACTTCTAGTCGACTCAATCACCCAGATTTCATGAGATTTATCTCCTTTCCTTCTTCCATAATTAAACTAACATGGGTAAGTGGATTTGATAGAGCTACAAGTGGATTTCTAGGCATTTATTACATGCTTTTGGTGGTTTTGATTGGAACTTTGAGTTTTTCCCCCTCTTTTCCTTTGTCTTCTCCCATATTTTTCTATATATTGTTGAATAGTGCTCATTTGTAAAGGTTGGACCCTCTTGGATTGCAAGATAATTATTCAGAGTATTGTTCCTTTGCATTTTGAGTTCTAGGCCTCAGATTTAGTTCACTGCATGTGGGTTCTTTCCTTTCTCTCTCATTGTAATCAAATGTGCATACTCTGAAGCAATAAAAGTTCTAATTTGTGGACCTACTTCCACCCTAGCTCATGTTTTATTGCATTTACTTTCATTCTTTTGTAATGGTGATATGTTGTGCATGTTTTATATCTCTTGTATGGTTTCTTTTCTATTGTACTCCATGAAAATGAGCATCTAAATTTTTCTTTGGACTGTGGCACACATTTCTGCCCTTCCTTTCTTCTTTTTCCCTCATTTTTACTCAGCTGAGAATGTTCATCCCCTTCTTTCTGGTGCTATCACCTCCCTTAAGCTTAGAATTTTGCTTTATGCATCTCTTTCTCACCCCGATCCCTTTGAATCATAGAGTAAAGTTAGATAGTTACATTTCTCTTCCTGGGAGTGGTGTAGCAGTAGAAATAAGAAGAGGAAGTCGGCCTTGTTTGGAGGTTTGTCTCAAGTGTAAGGTCTCAGAACTTGGAGACAGGCCCATGTTACCTCAAATCCCTGGATCATCCTAATCTAGGAGAGGTGAAATTTTGAGCTCCAACAACATGATTGATCAACAACCCATTCTTAAGTCTCGTGATTGTTATAATACTATGATATTAATATTCATTATATTTTTAAATAAATAGTAAATAAGGAACTTCACATGTGAACAAGTATCCTCATATGTTCTTAATCTCAAACACACAAATAAAATAAAATGAAACTACTACCACTATAGCAGAAAGTGACCCCATCATCAGTGTCTGACAAGATGTCATTGTTTAACCTCCTACCTCTTGTGTCTTTGTCTTCGGGTTGGGATGTTGTTTACTGAGTGGGATAAGACTTGAATTTATATCCCCTTTTATTGGAGTGACGTTTCCACCAATTTTTAGTTTAACTTTTAATTCCAAAGTAAGGGTCTGTAAGCAACAGTGCCTAGCGAAGCCCAGGGGAAATTCCCTTTGCAAAGTCCCAAGATGGGGTTAAGGGGAAAATCCCCTTGAAACCATGCACATTTTCATTCTTTGTAATCTTCAAAAATTTCACTAGAAATAAAATGTTATTTGTTTTAATCCCCAACAAATTAAACTAGTATATGATGTTAATTTTAACCAAAAATATGTCCTCTACAATATAAGGAGAATTGATTTTGAAAGCAATTAACCCCTTTTAATTTGTTTATAAACAAAAAAAATCCACTCTTAATAACTTCATAATCGGGCCTCACCATATAAAATTACCCTTTTTGAAAATATTTTTCCCCACTTACACAAAAAATACTAAGGGAGCTTAACCCCTAGAGTGTCACCTTTTAAATTTTTAAGAAGGTTTTGTTAGCTTTTGAAATAATCAACATGCCTCTTGAATGGATATAGTTATGGGCTTGAGGATGTGAATTCGGTGGGCTGAATTAAACAGTTGTGCCAATGTAACCAATCCAAGAATCAATGTTGAGAACGCCTTGAATGTCAAAAATGTGGTGTTACAGAGGAAACTAAGACAATGAAATTAAGTGAATGATAGTAATGTATGTGACTCACGAAGTAGGCAGAACTCCACGAATCTTGAGACTCATGCAAGAGTGATAACCACAGACCATAACATATGTAATTCTTTATATATCAATGTTATGCATATCATACTTAATACAAGCTATACTAAAACTACGTTTAACATAAAGAGACCTTCAATGACAAGGGAAATATTATTGCAACATTTCCCCTTAATAGATTATAATAAATAATTATAAAGGCTTCTCTCATACTAGATGATAAATTTGGTTTAGATTTTAGTATATAATTAATCACAAAAGTTCTTTATATATTTTTCATACAAAGAATTACATATGTATAGGTAATAATACTTTTATAAACAAGTAGTTTGTGTTGGAACATAATGATTAAGTGGTCTAGCCAACCCTTAATGTATATGGGTCCATCACTAACATATAGGTTAATATTTAATAATATGAAATATTTATATTTCATATATTAAATATGCAAGCCTAGGTATATATTTGTCGGTAAAATATTTAATATCATGAAATTATTATATTACTTATATTAAATATTATAAACCTAGGTATATGTGTCGACCGATAAGGTTGAAAAGGTGGGTTGGGAGACATACCCGATCACCTAATATAAAAAGGACTTTAGGTCCTCATTTGATATGTTTGAATGAAATATCAAAGGTGAATATTATTTTACCCTTGTGATTAGGGTTGAAAGGAGGAGGTGAAAGTTACTGGATGTAAATTTGGTTCTTGGAAAGTAAAAAGTTATTTCACAGTGGTTTTTACCCTATTTGGGGTTTTCCACTATAAACATTGTGTCACTGTGTTCTTACTTTTGGTATGTATTACTTAATATGTTATGTAATTTTATTTATTGCATTGCATAATGTTTAACATTTAATGATTTATGGTTTATGTTAATATTTAAATGCATTGGTTGATTAAATTCGTAATAATTAGATGTCAAATTTAAGCTCATAGATTCCAGAAAACTTTCACTATGTTAAAATTGACGTTCAAATGATCATCACGATAGACTAAAAATAAGTCATAATGACGGTCATTTAGACATCAAATCTAAGTTGGCCGGATTTGTTCCTACATTAATTTTTTTCAGAAATTTGAAGTTGTCATGCATTCTTAGCGAATTCTTCTTCTCTTCTTTATGGTCGGAAATATTTTTTATGTAAATCTGAGGTATAATGCAGAGCTCTTTATATTGCGGGTTATTATTTTGATCATGGGAGGTTGATTAGTATGTATTGTAATGACAGAATTAGTTATGATCAAATAGTTTGTTTAGATCTATAAAATTTATATTTGATTCTATTAAAAGTGTTATTTTTTCCGATAAATATGTATCTAACTATGTGGTACATTGTATAGGTGTGTTTTACAAGTTTAGGAAAACAATGACATCCAACTATTTCTATCTTGACAAAACCTAGATCCTGAATGGAACTAACTACAACATTTGGGTCAAAAACTAAATTTATGGCAAGGAAACTCTGGGTGATTATTTCTAGATATGAGGTTTCTCCCACTGGTCGTTAAGCAATTATAGATAGCATAAATGCATTCTTGCAATGAATGCAAGAGGTTATTTCTATGATTCTGCGCAATGTGAACGATGAGTACCTTGTACACATTGGTAATATATAACATCCAAAAGAGGTATGGACAACTAGAATCCATGCATGAAGGATACTTGGTATATCAAGGATAGTAATGAGAGTAAAATAGCTGACGAAATTCAAAGAAATGGTCTGCATATTTTTTATAATTTTTTTTCTACACTTGTTGTATATCTCAAAGTTTGAAAACTATGGCATGAAATGTTAGGACATGTCAATTATCGAAGCTTATATGAAATGTCTAGATATAATCTAGTGAAAGGTTTACATGTGTTGTCTTCTTCTCTTGAAGTTACTTCATTAAATGCTTATAAATGATGGTTTTGATTTTGATTTAGTAAATGGTCATGATGATGTTTTGATGCTATAGATGTTTCTAAAACTCCTATCTTCCTAGCTAAGAAATTAAATTAGGTTCAATCTATGTTAGAAATTTCAAATCCTATTAACCTTAGGAAAATGACTATAATCCATCATATGTATGATGCATTAATTACCTTATATGAACCTGAGCCACGAAGTATTATAGGGTCTAGGTGGTTATAAAAAGTAAAATATAATGTTGATGGTAGTATTGACAAACATAAAACTATACTTGTTGCTAAAGGTTTCACTCAGAAACCTGGTATTGATTATGTTGATACATTTTCCCCTGTAGCTAAAATGAATACTATTAGGGCCTTATTTGCAATTGTTGCTCAATTTGGGTGGGAAATCCACCAAATGGATAAGAAAATGATTTTTTTGAATTTGATTTAAAACAAAAACTTCACATGTTTCAACCTAAAGGATTTGAAGAAAATAGTAAAGAAAACTATGTTTGTAAGTTGAGAAATCCTTGTATGGTTTAAAACAAGCTCTTAGAGCTTGATATGCGAAAATTGTTTCCTTCTTTAAACTGTTGGGTTTTGTTAATTAATTTTCTAAAAATAATATATTCATTAAGCAAGAAGAATCTTATATTATCATTATATGTATATATGTTTTTCTTATGACTAGTGACAGTTCTGCTTTAATTCATAGAATTAAATAAAAATTGAAACAATACTTCAAAATGAATGAGTTAGATCTCTCACATCATGTTATTTGTATGATCGTATTTCATTCTATTGTTATTTTTTAAAAACACAATATGCAACCAATGTATTGAAAAAACTTTATTATGATTTATTGTAAACCATTTTATACTTCAATGGAAGTTGGACTAAACATTGATCGTAAGCCTGCATGTGAAAAATATGATCCTACTTTTAGGCAGTTACTTGGTAGTTTGATTTATCTAACTATAACTAGACCAAATATTTCCTATGCAGTAGAAATTACTTCCAAGTTTATGCAGGAACCTTATAGAGATCATTGGAATCTTGTAAAAATGATTCTTAAATATATTAAAGGAATAATCAATTATGGGTTGCATTATACTAAGAAGGAATATGCTACCTTATATGGATTTTGTGATTTTGATCATGTTGATGATGTATTGGATAGAAAATCTATTTCTAGTTATATGTTTAAATTTGGTGCAGGTGCCATTACTTGGTGCAACAAAAAGCAACCAAGTGTTTCGATCTCTTCAACATAAGTTAAGTATAGAAGTGCAATAAAAGTTGCAAAAGAGACTATATAGCTAAAGAGGTTGTTTGATATGATAAAGATGAAGGATCCAGGAAGTGTTCCTTTGTTTTTAATAACCAAATAACCATATCTCTTGCACATAATCTAGTACAACATCAAAGGACGAAGCACATTGAGACACATATACACTTCATCCGTGAGAAGGTGAGAAGTGGTGAGATAGATCTCAAGTTTGTGCCGACTGAAGAGCAGGTTGCTGACATCTTTACAAAGCCCCTAAGTGCTACAAAGTTTTATCACTTTCATGAAAAACTTGGATTTTCAGAGTTTCCATTGAGGGGGAGTGTGCATGACAATGTCACTTCCTAATGGATCTTGGTTTTTGTAAAAATACCTTTGGGTAAGTGTAAAACAAGACCTTCAGGCAAGTGTAAAAAGACCTTCAGGCATGTATACCTCCTCGGCTTCTTTTTTATAAAGAAGTGTAGAAATATCTTAAAGGTGGTCTTCAGTAAACTCTTTGGTACTATTGAATTTACTGGTAAATATTCAGTCCAAGCATATTGTTAAGGAGGTCCTTGGTTACAAAGGGTCCTATATGTTTGGGTTCAATAACCTTTTATGAAAACCTGTGAGAACATGTAAAACTCACAAATCATACTTAGCCATTGATCATGGGATGATCTTTGGGATTCCAAATCCTTTTGTACCAAAAGGTAACTTGAGTATGATGAAGGTGTTATCATTCCTTCAACCAATATGCTAGCCTAAAACCTTTATGGTTTAAGGATTGTAAATCATGTAGTGTACCACGAGAAGGTAATCTATTGGCATATGCTATGTTATCCCACTTAACATTAAGGGGGAGTGTTGGAATATAATGATTAAGTGGTCTATCCAACCCTTAATGTATATGGGTCCATCACTAATATATCGGTTAATATTTAATGATATGAAATATTTTTATTTTTATTATTAAATATGTTAACCTAGGTATATACTGTCGGTTAAATATTTAATATCATGAAATGATTATATTTCTAAGATTAAATATTATAAACCTAGGTATATGTGTCAACCGATAAGGTTGAAAAGGTGGGTCGGGAGACATACCCGATCACCTAATATAAAAAGGACTTTAGGTCCTCATTTGATATGTTCGAATGAAATATCAAAGGTGAATATTATTTTACCCTTGTGATTAGGGTTGAAAGGAGGAGGTGAAAGTTACTGGATGTAAATTTGGTTCTTGGAAAGTAAAAGGTTATTTCACAGTGGTTTTTACCCTATTTGTGGTTTTCCACTATAAAAAATGTGTCATTGTGTTCTTACTTTTGGTATGTATTACTTAATTAATATGTTATGTAATTTTATTTATTACATTGCATAATGTTTAACATTTAATGTTTTATGGTTTATGTTAATATTTAAATGCATTGGTTGATTAAATTTGTAATAATTAGAATCCTCTAAATTCTAACAGTTTGCTTCAAATACTCCTCTAAAAAATCTCTCTAACATACTAACTATTCACTATTCTTTATCCACTAAAATTCTAACAAATTTATATTGCATGAGTTCTTAGAACTCACTTACATTTCATGCACACATATATCTAACCACTGAGCCTAAAGATCATTGTACATTTGTAGTTGACATAATATTCAAAGTTTGATGAAATATTTCAAAAAAAAACCATTGCAATGGAGTGGTGGGGCATGTGCCTTATACATGGCAGGTCATGAGTTTGAATTTCATTGGCTACGATGTTGACATGCATGATTGTTAGTGTAGACACCCATAATTACACCTGAGTAATTTAAATACTTTAATTGCGCTAATTATCTCATTTCCCATAAATTGGTGACATTTCGTCAAAAGGACTCATTTTCTCTCCTATTGTCGTTAATTAATTACACTACGCTAATTAATTAAGTCACCTATCCAACAAATATCTTAATTAAAAAACTTCCGTTAATTAATCTCCCCTGCTATCTAGACTAATTATTTATTATTAATTAATTATCTTCCCCTTTCATCTAACCAATAAATCAATATTTAATTGATTTAATCCCCTTCTATAGTCTAAATCATGCTAATATTTATCTAAAAGCTTCTATAAGCTTGCACATCTATTAATTAAATCATCTTGATTAATTAATGAGCCCCCTTTATCCACATGAGTCACTAAATGACAAGCTAAACCCTCCTAAAGTTAACTCAACCCTATCTAAACCCCCCTTATCCACAACTAACTCAACATCTCTATTATCCCACATACAAAGGGATGTAGTGGTTCCTTTATCCATTGGGCTATATAAAGAGCCCTCCTCCTACCTTTACACTTACACCTAAATTCTTTGAGAAGATAAAAGCAAAGCACATAGCAAATAGACTATAAGCTTTCTTTGTCACTCTTGAAGAATCCACCATTTGAAGAGCTAAGCCTCCTTTCTTCCTTTTTTCTAGCTAAGTGCTTGGGTCATATGGGATAATCAAAGGGTCTTGTAGCCAAGCTTTGATGAGCTCCCATTCGTAGGTTCTTGGATATCAAAGACAACCAAATTTGATTGCCATGGAGCCTACATAGGTCCATTTGATTTTGTTTTCAATCAAAAGAGTAGAGGTCTTTGACAATTAGCATGTTGGTTTGATTTATGCTTTAAAGTTCTAATGTAATAATGTTATTATCTAACCTTCCTTAACTCTTATCTTGATGGTGTTTTAGATTTTGATTTATCTTTGTTAATTAAGACTACTAGGTGTTAGTTTTAATTTCCTTAACTTAGTTGAACAAAACCATGCACACATTTGGCACGCCAAACACACATTTCTTTAGGTTTAGCCAGACTTTGTACTCGCATAGTCGCTCAAAGATACACTCTAAAATAATAGGGTGATCCTCTCTTATCTTATATTTTCCGAGGATGTCATCCACATAGTCTTCCATGATATCATGGATCATATCATGGAAAATTACCCTCATTTCCCTCTGGTAAGTAGCTCCTGTGTTTTTTAGACCAAATGGAATTACCTGATAACAGAAGGTACTCCAAGGAGTTGTAAAAGCCATCTTGTGATGATCTTCATTAGCTATCTTAATTTGGTTGTATCCTAAAAATCCATCCATAAGAGATAGCATCTCATATCCTGCTATTGATTCCACAATCATATCAATATTTGGTAGTGGAAAATCATCCTTAGGGCAAGCCTTATTAATGTCTCTAAAATCCGTGCAGATTCTGATCCCGACATGCTTTTTCTAGATAGGGACGATGATGGATATCCATTCAGAATAATCAATGGGCCGAATGAATCCAGTCGCAAGCAATATTTTTAATTCCTCTTTAACCAGTAGAGCCACCCTTGGGTGCATCTTTATGAGCTTCTGCTTAATAAGCTTAGCGTCTGTATACACAACTAAGTTGTGCACGACCAAAGTTGGATCTAAGCCTGAAATATCCTTATAGGACCATGTGAATACAACTATAAACTCCCGTAGTAGCATGGTGAATTTTTTCTGCTCCCGTGTCGAGAGTGATGCTCCCAATTTGACTATTTTTGGGTCCTCTTCTGTACCAATGTTTACATCGATAGTTTCTTCTAATAGCAACTTTAACAAGTCATCCATACACGTAGGATCGGGATGAAGGTTGAGATATTCCTCCAGGGTGTCTCCATGATATTTTCATGCTTAGCGTGGTCACTTTTATTGTCCTTTGATTTTTGCACCTGTTTGTCAGCCATTGCCTTAAAGAGGTTTTCATTGTGCGACTTGGACTTTCATTTTTGCCAAGGCTTTGCGTTGGAACTTTTGCCCTCGCTTTTTCTTAAGTTTTTTTGACCATGAAGCTCAGCGTACTCACCAAAGTAGGCATAGGTATCCAAGTTAATATAGAGACCATTTTTGTGGTCTCCAATGGGAATTATATCCCGAATGCCCATGAACTCTGTAATAGCTTCACCATTCTCAAATAGATCTAGTGATATATGATGTTGTATGTCCCATTCAATAAGGGAAGGGTAAACAAGGTCAAGAGTAGGTTCCATAAGGGTTAGGGTTAGGACAACGGTATTCATGAATAGGTTTGTGGAGGAAAGATCCTCATATTGGCTACAATGGGAATCTGTATCATTGTCTAGATAGTCAGATTTATCCTCACGTTCAAAGCAATTAACATCTTAATCATTGGGGTCTGCCCCATAAGCATAAATTCCAATGCCGTATCTTTCTATTTTAATATGCAGGAGAGGTACTGGTTCTTATTGTCCTTGCTCATTTCTTCCACATCCTAGGCCCTTGTAGCCCATGGAGTACATCATTTTATTGGATTTCTCGTATTCAAGGGTTTGATAGAAGGTTGGCTGAGTATCCTCTGGGACCCAAGTTGTAGGTGGATCTAACAATTTTTCTTCAGCCAATAATCCTCCAGGTAAAAATGACCCAATAGTTTGTTCATTTCTAGGTCGTCTGAAGTGATAGTTGGGTCGACCTCTAGTCTTTGGTGACAATGAAAGGTCTGAAACCAAGAGGGATTGTTTCATGCTATATTCTCCACAACCATATTCTAGAACCTTCATCTCCAATTAATAAAAAAAAAGGTTGATGTAGAGGCACCATGGGCGCAAGAACTGAGAGAATCTGAATCTACCTGAGATTCCATGGCTTCAGATTGGAGAGGGACAATGATATCGACGGAGGGACATGCATATGTAACCTTACTTGTAAAACTATTGAGAGCTCTGCAGTGACCGAAGGGCTCTGAATCTCCTTGTATTGTAATGGTGTGTCTCTCATACTTCAGTTTAATGCATTGATGAAACATTGATGACACAGCTTGCATGGCATGAATCCATGGTTAGCCTAGAAGAATATTATACATAAGTTTCAATTCCAGGACATGGAACTTTGTTTGATGACAAGTGGGACCCACTTCCATAGGCAACATGATTGTGCCTACTGACTCCCTTTCCATGTTTTCGTAAGCAGTGATAGTGATGATGTTTGACTCAAGATCTGCTTCAGTATGTCCTAGCTATTTAACCAACTTTAGCATGTAGATGTTCAACCCTGATCCATTGTCCACAAGCACCTATTTAATTTTCCTGCAGGTAACAACTACCTCAATATACAAAGGGAGATTATACGCTGGATTTTCAGTAGGGATCTCCCTATGATTGAAGGTAACGTGTTCAGTTGGTACAATGTTTGCTATTGCGGCTTGAAGATGTGTAAGATCTACCTCTAGTGGCACTCCCAACCCCTGGAGAGTTTGGTACAAAATTTCCTTGTGTACATTTTAAATCTTTAGAAGATCCAAGATCAAAATCTTGGCAAACGTTTTCTCAAGTTTCTCTAAGAGGTTATAATTACCATTTTGTGGGGTTGATGGAGAAGGTTTAGGAAATCACGAGGCGGGCACACCTTGTTATCACGGAACAATCCTTTCCCTTGATTTGAATGGTGTTGATATGGTCATTAGGAGAGCGAATACATCCAATAAGTGAATCATAATGATTGTTTTTTTCTTTGGTATATAAGTAATTCTTTGTTTTATAACTTTGGGATGACTCTCCCTGATCCATCTTTGACTCTTCTAATTTTTGTGAATGGATCTTTATATATCCCCATCTTTTCATTGGGTGTCTGCGTTTTCCCTAGGTTGTCCACCTCTATCTCCCCATTTTCAATGAGGTCTTGGATATAGTGACGGAGTCGCAGACATTTGTCTATTTTATTTCCCTTGACACAATGCATTTCACAATAGTCATGCTCCTTGTACCATGACAGTTTTGGAGCATTTTCGTCAAATGGTTGTGTTGTAGGATATGTCACCATGTGAGCCGCATCCAATTATTTTAATATAACCGACAAAGTCTCATTAATAGGGGTGAACATTCTTCATTTTGGTGGGGGTTGAATAGGTCCTTTGGTCAATTTAAAAGGTTGAGTAGTTTGGACTATTTATACACATTTGGAATCTGTGACCCCGTCTCCCACCACATTTTTTTTTAAAATACTTTCGGCTTCTCCATAGGTTTAACATTTTGATTATCCTTGGATTGTGACTTAAGAGTTCCTTTAGCAATAAGTGCTTTCTCTATTTGAACACCCTTTTCAATGACCTCCTCAAAAGCATGAACAAAATTCATTTGAAGGTGGAAAGCAATGTCTGGATTTAGGCTGGGCACAAAGATACTTACCAGTTATTTTTCAAGGAAAGTGCAAGGGAAGCGACTAGCTATCCCTCTCCACCATTTTAGGAAGCTGGCAAAAGTCTCATTATGGCATTGTTTGGTGCCACATAAATTTTCCATGGCGATATCACTTTCTATGTTGTATGAGAAGTGACTCACAAACCTTTCTGCCAATTTTGGCTAGGTGAAAATAGACCCACGAGGCAAATAAGTAAACCACTCCAAGACTTGACCTCCCAAACTCTTGGGAAAGAGTTTTATGAGATAATTATCACTATAGGACACCTCTTGACACGCCATATAGAAATATTTGACATGATCTCGTGGATCTCCCTTTTCTCTATATTTGTCAAATTTTGGCATGCCAA
Source organism: Taxus chinensis (assembly GCA_019776745.2). Taxonomy (NCBI): domain Eukaryota; kingdom Viridiplantae; phylum Streptophyta; class Pinopsida; order Cupressales; family Taxaceae; genus Taxus; species Taxus chinensis. The sequence continues at coordinate 81,496,267 of CM034150.1, read as the reverse complement.
ATTTTGTAGGGAAAGGTTGAAGTGTCATAACTTTGTCAAAAGGATGGGGACATATTTCTTCATATTGATACTCTCTAATGCTCCCCACATTTCTCTCTTGAAAGCTTGCGAGTGTTGCCTTCACGGATTGCACTTCTTGTGCAAGAAATTATTCTTTAGTAGGAGAGGCTGGGATATATACATGATGATAATCGGCATTGTCTTCTCTATGATTTTCTCTATGGAGTTCACTTATCTTGACCTTAGGCCTTGATTTTTAGACATTCTGGCCTGCTTCCTTTTGTACATGAGAGGTTAGCAAGGCTAATAGTCATCTTATGCTACTAATTTGTTGTTGAATGGTGATCTCTTCTCCTAAAGGTTCCTCTTCTTCCTCACATTGTGGAGGTTCTTCAACATTATCGTGTCCTGACCTGGTTTTATGTGGAACTTTGATAAAGGGTATTCTATGTCCCACTATATTATCATTTCCTACGTTAGAGGTAGAAGCATGTCCATGTGTTAAAATTTCCTCCATGTTGATAAGAGATTGCTCTTCCTCATTGGCATTGTTCGTACGTGGGATTGTTTCATTTGCAGTGGGCACTTTGGCCCCCAGTTCTACAACCCGTGCTAGCACCCTATCCTTGTTTCTAAAAAGGAACTCATCTAATAAGGTGGGTTCAAAGTTAAATTCTACATGTGGGGACTCTAATTCATTACCACTATGATCAACCATGTCTTCTATCTCTTTTTCATTGGAAAATAGAGGCCCTAGATCATGTCCAACAAAAGGGTTTGACCCTTATCTGTTTGAGGCTTCCTAATCTTGCACTTATTGTTCCTCGTATGTTTATTTCTTGAGTCCTAATCATGTTTTGGGAGCCATGATTAGTGATAGTTTCACTAAGGTAAGTTGTAAATGTCTTCAAAATTTTGTGACCACACCTAAGTGAAATGCAAGATGATTTGTCAAGAATATGAATGAGTTACAATGTGAGAATACCACTATGATAGAGTGATAAATCAACAATGACACAAATGTTTGGTATCTAAGCCTATCAAATGAATGAAGTACTTCCTAGATTGTGATTCAAAAATCAGTTTGGTATCACAAGATAATTAACAAGATGGTCTCACTTATGCCAAATTCAAGAGAATGAACAAGATGTAAGTAAATACAAAAAGTTAATGTGACCTCCTAACAAGGTATACTAAAAGCGAGCTCAAATTCAATTAAGACCTATAGCCCAAAAAGTGCCAGTTACAACTTGTGAGTGACACAACAATGTCACCAGGATATGTTAACCAAAATTTGTGAGAAAGTAAGCTATTGATATCAAGATGATATTGATATAACAGGCACAAGTGGTAACCCGTAGCACTCTTCAAAATCGATGTAATAATAGGGCTGAACTAAAAGCTTAAAGTATAACTAAGAATTTTTAAAATGTGTGTAGCATAACCTTACAATATAGATATTTAGGTCAAGTTTACAAGAAACAAGACGTAAATACCAAAATTGTAGTGATACGATACAAACAATGTAACCTTTCTAAGGAAGTTCAAGATGATGAACCACGCCTAACTACAAATGACGATCTTGACATGAGTATCAAGATCACAAAGGCCACCAATGATATGAATACACCTCCGCACACTTTAGACGTTTAACTTACCCAGCCGCAAACATGGATGGGCGTAAACAGACAAAAAAGTGGCAAAAACAATCAATTGGTAACACAAAGGTAGTCACCCTTCTTTTGATCAACAAAGTGTCAAAAGAATGTGAAGGAAGTAGATCAAAATGGAGATGTAAAATTTTGGATTCACTTCGGCAGAGTTTCGCCTCTCTTTAAGGAAAGTGAAAAACTAAGCGAAAGTAATGTGTCACACATTTCATGATGAAAGATGGCTCATAACTCAACACTATTTTGAAATGGTCAAAGTGGGCTCCTGGCCAAAGAATATCTTCCTAGGTGGTTCTCTCACCCTAGGTGTTAAAAATTTGTCTTAAGTGAGTGTGATTTACCCAAATAGTCCCAACTATCTTGGGAGAATATCTTCCTAGGTGGTTCTCTTGCCCTAGGTGTTAAAAATTTGTCTTAAGCGAGCACCATTTACCCAAACAGTAGGCAACTAGTGCGTCTATGTGTACTGTCACTGGGGTTTCCATACAAACAACTGGTAATGCTATCTCACAAAGGAATCACTAGTAAAGTAGGTAGTGTGGAGCACTTCCCATTTCATCCATAAGGTTCCCTCTTGCGTGGACTACTTTGGGTTTCCTAGAACCACCCTCATTGTTGTAGCTTAAGGCATTACGCCAAAGGGGTTATCTTCCAGTTGAGTGGATAGGGACGTACCCTTTTCCAAAACCTGCAATACAGTGTTTTGAATATGTTGTTATTTTTATCTTGTTTAATTAGGTTTGGTTTGCTTAAACACCTTTTGGCAACCTGTATGACAACTGTATTAGTAGTTTTTGACTTCATTTCAATTCCACCTTTCTTTGACAAGCATGTGTTTTGGTCCTGCACGACGAGTTTAGTAGTTTTCCATAAAAAGAGTAAACATCATTTCTAATTCTCAAGATTTTCAAAAGACGCAAGACAAGAGCATACGTGATGTTTCCTAAAATCCAATAAGATATCAAATGGAAAAACACTTTAATTCACACACACCAAGTTAATCCATTCCAATTCAGATATTCTTAACAATTTCAAAGAAAAAAAGACCTAAGAATCATTTTTGATTCCCAAGATCACCCCAAGGGGCGCGAGGGAAGAGCATACGCGATCTTATTCTTATAAGAAAGTATGAAAAGTTTATCTAATCAAGTAAAAGCATGCAAAAAACACCCTACAAAAATGAGTATTTAATTAGATAAAACCTATAAGAAAGTTATCATTTTAACACCTTAATCTCAAGAAAAATAAAAAGACACATGCGCCCCTATTTTAGCATCTGCACATGGGTTAGGGTGGATGCACCACCAGAAATACGTGTGTGCTACCGCAGCTTAAAATAGTTTTAGATTCTAAAAGAACACTTGTGCTACCAGAAACATGCCTGCATCACCAGAAAAGTGTGTGTGCTACCATAGATTAAAATAGTATCAGATTCAGACAGAGCGCTTGTGCTACCAGAAAAGTGCCTGCGCCACCAGAAAAGCATGTGCACCTGGGTTAGTGTGTATGTGCTGGTCTGATAAGTTTTTGTTTCAGTGAAGGTATAGTACGAAATGGTGTTCACACTCGGATTAGTGTGCCTACATCCTGGTTAGGGTATGTGTTTCAGGGTTGACAAACAACAATTCAAGCTCCGATAGTGTGCATATGCCCCCTGAGAGGTGCCTGCGCCATGATAAGTGTATCTGCACCCATATTTGTGTGCCTGCACCACTCCTGCAACCAAAGTACGGCAACAAACACAAAAAAAACTCACAATACTTCTAATTTTAAAAAGTTATCTTGAAATTAGCAACAACCAATAAAAATGATAGCTATAAGTGAGAACCTACACATATAATGTTAGCAAAAATACCAAGAAATTGAACATTAATTACTATATGTGCATATCAAAGGGTTAGCCAAAAAATAATAGAATTCAAGCTAAAAAATGCTAAAAGGAAAAAGGATCCATCCCACTGGGCGTGCCAAATGTGTGCATGGTTTTTTTCAAGTAAGTTAAGGAAATTAAAACTAACACCTAGTAGTCTTAATTAACAAAGCTAAATCAAAATCTAAAACACCATCAAGATAAGAGTTAAGCAAGGTTAGACAATAACATTATTGCATTAGAACTTTAAAGCATAAATCAAACCAACATGCTAATTGTCAAATACCTCTACTCTTTTGATTGACAACAAAATCAAATGGACCTATGTAGGCTCCATGGCAATCAAATTTGGTTGTCTTTGATATCCAAGAACCTAGGAATGGGAGCTCATCAAAGCTTGGCTACAAAACCCTTTGATTATCCCATATGACCCAAACACTTAGCTAGAAAAAAGGAAGAAAGGAGGCTTAGCTCTTCAAATGGTGGATTCTTCAAGAGTGACAAAGAAAGCTTATAGTTTATTTGCTATGTGCTTTGATTTTATCTTCTCAAAGAATTTAGGTGTAAGTGTAAAGATAGGAGGAGGGCTCTTTATATAGCCCAATGGATAAAGGAACCACTACATCCCTTTGTATGTGGGATAATAGAGATGTTGAGTTAGTTGTGGATAAGGGGGGTTTTATAGGGTTGAGTTAACTTTAGGAGGGTTTAGCTTGTCCTTTAGTGACTCATGTGGATAAAGGGGGCTCATTAATTAATCAAGATGATTTAATTAATAGATGTGCGAGCTTATAGAAGCTTTTAGAGTAATATTAGCATGATTTAGACTATAGAAGGGGATTAAATCAATTATATATTGATTTATTGGTTAGATGAAAGGGGAAGCTAATTAATTAATAATAATTAATTAGTCTAGATAGCATGGGAGATTAATTAATGGAAGGTCGTTAATTAGGATATTTGTTGGATAAGCGACTTAATTAATTAGCATAGTGTAATTAATTAACGACGATAGGAGAGAAGATGAGCCCTTTTGATGAAATGTCTCCAATTTGCGGGAAAGGAGATAATTAGTGCAATTTAAGTGTTTAAATTTCTCAAGCGTAATTATGGGTGTCTACATTTTCCCCTCTTTGGGGTGGTGTAAGTGACGCCACTTCAAAGATAGTAAATGGATGAAATTTTGAAGGGATAGAAGAAAAATTAGGAGGTACTTTTTCTAGGCTCTCCATATGATATCCATGTCTGGTAGCTCATCAAACTCCCAGCAATATCTATATAGGCTACTCTGGTGACCTCGTACGTCACCACCTACTGAAACCCACGCCATGTAAGATGGCTCATTGGGATCTCAAACATGTAGAGTGCCCATGGAGCGCCTAATAGCAATGTGGTCCCATGACCAAATTTGTAGTAACAAGGCGGGCCCCATAGTCTTCTGACGGTGGTAGGTGATCAGATATAAATCCCAGTAAAGGTGCACCAATATACACTATCCCCAACAATAGCACTCACCACTCAAAAATCCCCTGTACCAGTATCATCAGCCCTCTTGGAAAATATTTCCTAGTCTTATCAGTGAGTAAAAACCCATTGATAAGTTCCATAATGTATAGGGATCCACGGTTCCATGTCAGGTTGGTGATACACTCATGGAATGCAATGGTCATACCTTCATGCGGTATGTCATCTCGATTGAACAAATCCCTGACAAGTGCCCTAATCTTCCCAAGATTGGAACTGTACTCAATCAATGAACCTAGGATGGGCACACGGAAAATCCACACACCTCCTCTAAAGTAATGGTCATCTCTCCCATAGGGATTCGTAAGCACTGACTCTCACTGTGCCACCACTTAGCTAGTGCAGTGAGTAGACCGCGGTCCAGCGTGATATAAGGCATTTGCAACATAGGGCCTACGCCCACTGCCTCCAGGAGTATGGTTATCGCACGCCGGTCTCGCCGATGTTTGCTCCCCTCTAACTCGACGATACGTGAATGACGCTCCCATGTCTAAAGCACTGGCAATCATCTTTGTAAGAATCAATCCATTCATCAATTACTAACATTTCTTCTAAATTCTACTTATCATTTTTAGGGTTAACCCAAAAATCCTAAGTTTTCTTCTAAGTGCCGTCATTTTGGCATTTTTCTATCTATCCTCCTACTTCCTAGTGTGCTTGCGCGCCCTTCAAGGCGTACGCACCATCCTTTTGGTGCATTTGCATGCGCACAACCATCTAAGGGTGCATGCGCCATCAATCATGTCCCTACACGTGTGTGTGTGTGTGCACGCGTGTACGAGCTACTCTTTGTGTGTGTGCGCTACCCTTCAGTGCATGTGCACGTGCACGTGCACGCGCGCGTGTGTGTGTTACTCTTTGTGTGTGTGTTCTACCCTTCAATGTGTGCATGGCCGCACACATATGTGGTGTATGCGCGTGCACGCGTGTGTGTTTGTGTGTACGTGCACATGTGCACATCCACCGTAAGGTGCCTACGCCCCCAACTGGACACCTGCACAACCTTTAGCGTGTCTGCGCATATGTGCACGCACACCCAACATGATCCCTAACCCTAATTCTTACTTCTAGGGCATTAATTACAAAAATTGACAATGAGGGTTCTAGTACTCACAAAGATGCCATCATCATTGTGATGTTGATACCCTCGGACTGTGTTTGTATGTCTCAGTCGATCTCGTGCTATCACCATCATCCTCGTCGCTATCAGAGCCTCGCGGTAAAAAATCAGCAGTGGTTGGTAAGAAATGATTTGGTCGCGGTAATTTACCCCCCCAGGTGGGGTATATCAACCTGTTTTTCAGCGGCGTGAATGCCTGGAGGCTCGTTTTGACCGTTGTTTTCTCCTCTATTCACCATTGAATAATTATTTTTATTTTATTTTTCACCGTGTTGGGGCATTTTTTTCCGTCCAATACCCATTTCTTCTCCCTAGGAAAATTTGTATTGCTCCTAGGTGGTTTTTCTTCTTATCCACGCTCTCGTAAATAATTATTTTTCTTTAAAAAAATAATTATTTTATTAATTTTTTCCACTGAACAAGGACATTATTTGTCGCTTCTTTCTTCTTTCTTCCACCTGGGGCATGTTTTTTTGCGCCTATGACCTTCATTATATTTCTTATATTTTATTCTATTGTCCACCACTTTTCAGAAAATAGAAAAACAACACTCCAAAAATCCAAAAATGGGGCAATTTTTTTTACAAAATCCTTAAAAGTAAAAAACCTACAAAAATAGGTAACCTACTTATTACGGCTGAAACTTATGTCTTGTGCATGGTATTCTCTCCATATCATATTGGTTTGTTTCACGTCTTCATCGATCTATACAACTCGCGGATCGTTAGATTCACAACCATTCACAAATCTAGCTCCCTACTTCGTCTCTACTCTGGGGCACTTCTTGTTTCCTGGTGTTGTTTTGTTGTGCACAAAGCTTTCTACTTGTACCCAGTGTCCATTATCATTTCCCCTTTCATATATCCTTTCTCGGGGCATCATTTTTAACCCTTGTCATAAATCACAAACATGTGGATCTCTTCAGCTTGATAACTAAACATTTGTACAACTATCTTTCCCATTGTTGGGTTGGATATGTGTGTTCGTATTTGTTTTCCCTATTAAATTAGATTGTTTCCTTCTCATATTGCATTGCATTTTATATGTTGCATGGATTTGGTATCTTCAGCAATGGATAAATTGTTCATAGTATGGATTTTCATGTCATTCTACTTTTTTCGTATGCTTATATTTTTCACAAGGACTGATGACGTAGATCTTTTGGTGATATGATGACACTAAAGTTGTTCTAATGCAAAGGCTAGAGGATAAGTTCTTCTCTCCACTTCTCCATATTTCTTCTACCTCACTTTCCTCCCACCACTTTTCTTCTGCTTCACCTGGGGCATTCTGCCCCTGCCCATTCTTCTATCCATTTCTCATCTTTTTTGATCATCGATCATCTTCCTTCGTTCACCCCATTGACACTCGAGGGGGCACCTCTACCTCCTGCTAATTTTTCTTCTATCCCTTCAAAATTTCATCTATCTACTATCTTTGAAGTGGCGTCACTTACGCCACCCCAAAGAGGGGCATATGTAGACACCCATAATTATGCCTGAGCAATTTAAATACGTAAATTGTGCTAATTATCTCCTTTCCTACAAATTGGTGACATTTCATCAAAAGGGCTCATCTTCTCTCCTATCGTCGTTAATTAATTACACTACGTTAATTAATTAAGTCGCCTATCCAACAAATATCCTAATTAACAACCTTCAGTTAATTAATCTCCCCTACTATCTAGACTAATTATTTATTATTAATTAATTAGCTTCCCCTTTCATCTAACCAATAAATCAATATTTAATTGATTTAATCCCTTTCTATAGCATAAATCATGCTAATATTCCTCTAAAATCTTCTATAAGCTTGCAAATCTATTAATTAAATCATCTTGATTAATTAATGAGCCCCCTTTATCCACATGAGTCACTAAAGGACAAGATAAACCCTCCTAAAGTTAACTCAACCCTATCTAAACCCCCCTTATCCACAACTAACTCAACATCTCTATTATCCCACATACAAAGGGATGTAGTGGTTCCTTTATCCATTGGGCTATATAAAGAGCCGCCTCCTACCTTTACACTTACACCTAAATTCTTTGAGAAGATAAAAGAAAAGCACATAGCAAATAGACTATAAGCTTTCTTTGTCACTCTTGAATAATCCACCATTTGAAGAGCTAAGCCTCCTTTCTTCCTTTTTTCTAGCTAAGTGCTTGGGTCATATGGGATAATCAAAGGGTATTGTAGCCAATATTTGATGAGCTCCCATTCCTAGGTTCTTGGATATCAAAGACAACCAAATTTGATTGCCATGGAGCCTACATAGGTCCATTTGATTTTGTTGTCAATCAAAAGAGTAGAGTCTTTGATAATTAGCATGTTGGTTTGATTTATGCTTTAAAGTTCTAATGTAATAATGTTATTTTCTAACCTTTCTTTACTCTTATCTTGATGGTGTTTTAGATTTTGATTTATCTTTGTTAATTAAGACTACTAGGTGTTAGTTTTAATTTCCTTAACTTAGTTGAACAAAACCATGCACACAGTTAGGCTCTTCCAGTTTAACTACCTCTTATAAACATATCATGGATAACTATTAAGTAGTTCCTAACAATAAATCCTCAATGTATCATGATTGTTATGTCAATAAGGGTGATGTCACAATGGAAGTGGTCATATTACTAATATAATTGCTTGATTGGTTATGGGATGAGTATGTTTACTTTCTCATTCCTCCCCTCTCCTTATTTGTGGCTTCAAAAAAAATTTAAAAAATCCTATAAAATTATCTCTAAATATTTTCCTTCTACTTCATTGTATCTTGGAATTACTTCTATAACTCTAAGAATCCTCATTCAATCAAAAACATAATCCCATATTATTTAGTTGGCTTGGTTTAAGGTAATTTATAAACCCTAATCTACCATGATTTGTATGTCAGTAGGGGTTACACTACAATGGAAATGGCCTCTTACTAACATAATGGTTGAATGGTTATAGGATGAGTATGTTTGCTTGTTCAAACTTCCCCCCTCCTCTACGGCTTTAAAAAATCCAAAAAGCATCCTATTAAATTGCCTCTAAATACATGTCTTACCACCCAAGTTAGATATGCCTCTTCAATGGATCTTAGAATTACTTCTAAAGTCAAAATCCTTATTCAATCTAAATCTTAATACCACAAATTTGTTGGTTGGATCGATCTATAATAATATATAAGTTCCACGATATATCATGATTTGTATGCCAATAGGGTTTTTGTCACTATGGAAGTGGCCCTCTTACTAACATAATGGTTAATTTTTCATGACATGAGTGTGTTTTCTTGCTCATCCTTCCCCTTTCCTCTATGGCTTCAAAAAAATCAAAAACATCTTGTAAAATTGTCTCTAAATGTATTAATTACTACCCAAGTTGGATATGCCTCTTTAGTGCATCTTTGAATTGCTTATACAAATGTAAAAATCACCATTTAATCAAAAACCTAATCTTGCATTGATTGTTGGTTCAATCAACAATATAATATAAACCCCAATACATCATAATGTTTATTCCAAAAAGGGTGATACCACAATGGAAATGTCCCTCTTACTAGCATAATGGTTGTTGGGATGTGGGATGATTATGTTCACTTGCTCAACCTTCCACTCTCCTTCTCTACGGCTTTAAAAATCCCAAAAAATCATGTGAAATCGCCTCTAATTACATGCCTTACTACCTAAGTTAGATATGCCTCTTCATTGTATCTTGTAACTACTTTTGTTAGGGAATAAGGGATAAAATATGTGGAACAATCCCACATGGAATCAAAATAGTAGAAACTAATATGTATAAAATATTACAGATCTGAAATAAAAGATGTAGAAAATAAAAGAACATAATAGAGAGACAATATTTAACGTGGTTCACCCAATTTGGGCTATGTCCACCAAGAATCACTTGCTCAGATTTTATTACAAGCCATCTCTCACTCAATACAATACCCAGATTTGTTTGGAGTTGTGCTCAATAAACTCTCCTTAATTCACACCCGAATTCACACACATCTACAATGTTACATCAATTCTACCACATGCATAAAAGAACATAAATAGGTAACTGCTTAAGCAGTTTTACAATACCCTGTGTACCAAAACCATGGGCCAAAACTGTCCCAAAAACCTATGGGTAATCCCACCCATATGAGAAGAACATGTTTCTCAAGATATCAGGAACATTTTTCGAGGCCAAAAAAATTTCTTGGGGGCTGCACCCCCAGACCCCCACTCGAGGCCCGACCCGACTGTGAACCCTAGCGAGAAAACTGTGGAGAGTGTATAGTAATTTCAATGTATATTCTTCAACACTTCCACACATGAAAGCATGCTCCACAACATAACAACTTTTAAGACTAAAAAATTATTATTTAGTTAAAAATTCAAAAAATAATAATCTCACATTGGTTGGTCATCTCAGTATGCAGTACAATATGTAAAACATAATATATCATGATCCATATTCCAATAGGCATGATGCCACAATGGAAGTGGCACTCTTACTAATAAAATAATTGATTGGTTGTAGGATTAATATGTTTTCTTGCTCAGCCTTCTCATCTCCTCCTATATAGCTTCAAAAAAAAAAATTGTAAAATTGCTTCTAAATGCATGTCTTACTACCCAAGTCAGATATTCCTCTTTAGTGCATCTAGGAATTGCTTCTGCAACTCTAAAAACCCTCATTCAATCAAAAAAATAATTTCACATTAGTTGGTTAGCTCATTTTACAGTACTACATAAACCCCATTATATCTCGATCCTTATGCCAAAATTGGTGACACCACAATGAAAGTGGCTCTCTTACTTATATAATGGTTGATTTGTTATAGGATGAGTAAGTTTTCTTGTTTGACCTCAACATGCCCTCTTCTCTTTTGTGGCTTAAAAAAATAATAATCTATTAAAATTGTCTCTGTGTTCATGAATTACTACCGAAGTCGAATATGCCCCTTCAATGCATCTATGAAGTTCTTCTGCGACTCTAAAAATCCTCAATCAACCAAAAGCTTAATTTGACGTTGGTTTGTTATCTCGGCCCATAAGTAACATATAAACCCCAATATATCATGATAATTTTGGCAATATGTATGATGCCACAATGGAAGTGGCCCGCTTATTTACATAATGGTTGAGTGGTTGTGGAATGGGTACGTTTCCTTTCTCGGCCTTCCCCTCTCCTCTTTTGTGGTTTCAAAAAATCCAAAAAAAACTTGTAAATTTTCCTATAACTATGTCTCTTGACTGCATCTTGGAATTCCTTCTACAACTCTAAAAATATGCATTCAATCAAAACCTTAATCCCAAATTGGTTGGTTGGATTGTAGAATTATATTAGGGTATAAAAACAACAACACAAAAATACAAGACTGTAAATTAAAATAAGAAAATAAACCACTATATTCATCATTGTTGTGCATAATCAAATACAAGCTTCAACTCTCTTCTCTCTTCTCTCTTGTTTACAGGGTGATTGGCTTTTCTCTCATCAAGTGATCACATGTGCCTCACATATTTTAAAGAGGGCTTTACACTAAAAATTAAACATGAACATAGCTCGAAAAACATAACATCTGAAAACAATGCTTTTTCTTTATTTTCTTTTTCCATATAATAAATAAAAGCTACAAATAGTATGCAAGCTAAATTATTTTATTAAACTTTCCTAAAATTAGGAATGAATCTAAATTGATCTAAGCTAAACATAGACACATGCAAAAACAAGTTGTTTGCTAATAATAGGATGCATGTGGGTGGGAGAAATTATCTATTTATAACACTCCCCCTTAGTTTTGACCTTCAAACCTTTTATTATTCTGGAGTTGATTGTGCATTTCCTAAGCTAGCATATTCATGATCACAAACTCCCAAACAACTTCTCAAATACTCAAAAACATCTTTTCCCAAAGCCTTTGTAAATATAACAAAAATCTGATCTTCAGACCTTTAAAATTAAAGACATGTTTCTTTGTTGTTAACCGATTCCCTGATGAAATGATATCTCAATTCTATATGTTTACTCCTCTTGTGAAAAAAAACATGATTTTTGGACAATGTTATTACTAAGTTGTCACAAAAAAATTGTGTAGTGTCTTCCTATTCTGCCTCAAATCTTTCAACACTCTTCTCATCCAAACAACTTGACATGCTTCTCTTGTTGCTGCTATAAACTCTGCCTCTGCTGAAGATAGTTTGACTATGGGCTGCTTCTTTGATGCCCATGAAATTACTCATGTTCTCAAAAGTGAAAAACATAGTCGATATGTGCTTTTCCTGTCATATATATTACAATGACACTGTCACTGTCTGTATAACCTATGAGTTTGAACTCATTTGATGTTGAATATGAAATTCCATGATTCTTAGTTCCACATACATACCTCAAAATCCTTTTTCCAACTTGCTAATGTGAATCTTTAGGATATTCCATGAACCTTGAGATTATTTTCACACCATACATAATATTAGGCCTTGTGGCATCAAATACATGAGACTTCCAACTAACATTTTAAACAATGTTGGATCTAAAAATGATCTGGTTGTCCTCTTTACTTAACTTCATACCTACTACAACTAGTGTTGTGCTCGGCTTGCAATTCAACATGTTAAATCTCTTTCAAGATGTTATTAACATAATTTTCATATGGAATAAAAATTCCAGCTTTTGTTTATTGAACTTCAATGCCCAAAAAATAGTGCATGAGACATAGATATATCATCTAAATTTATTTCTTCATGGATGATTTGAATTAATATGTAGATAGGTCTCTAATAGTGATTAAATCATATACATATAGACAAACAATCAGAATCTTAACCTTGTTTATTTATCTTGATGTATAAATTAGGCTCACCGGTGTACCTATTAAAACCATTCTGAATCAAATAAGAATCAATATTACTTTACAATTCTCTAGGTGCTTGCTTTAGTCCATATAGTGTATTTTCTCAACATATGTACACCTTTCCTTCATCACTTTCAATTCTCATAACCTTCTTGCCGATTCACATAGACTTCCTCTTCAAGAAATCCATTCAATAATGTTGATTTTACATCCATCTAATATATAGAGCCATTTGTTTTGATATACAATTTCTAATATTATCCTTACTAGTGTCCAAATTTGCTACCGATGAAAATGTTTCATTATAATCAACTCCATATTGTCGTGTAAAACCTCTTAAAACCAATATTGATTTATTCTTCTGCACTTTTCCATATGCTCTATAATTGGTCTTGTAGACCCATTTCACTCCTATCATGTCCTTTCCTTTTAAAATATCTACCAACTCTCTGTCCGATTCTTCTCTATGGCATGTATCTCATCATCCATGGCTTGAACCAAAATTTCATTTAGTCATTACTAGCCTCTTCAGAAGACACTAGGATTTACAAGTTGAGAAAATAATACAGAAACTGAAAAAGAGTTAGTTTGTATCAAAATTATAAATCTCAATAAGAATCCTTATTTTTCACTCCACTTGACTATCTAATGATGGGATTTTTTCAATTGAATTTCTTACTGAGGGATTTTATTCTAGTGCTCCTTATGGAGTCTTTTTCATAACTAAAATTTATCGAGATCTTGTAGACCTCCTAGATAGTTTATGGAGATGTAGCTTGCATGTTACAACTTGATGATGCATGTGTAGGAGTGGAAGAAGGTATAATACCTTGTGGTGCTTGGTCTTTCATTTGTCATATCATCTTGAGGAATAACTACTATCATAATAACTATTTTTTTATATACTTCCATCCCATGTATCATTTTTACCAATTGTTTACATCTCTGTTGATTATGAATTTTCTTGTGACTGGATTGAACAACTTGAAGGCTTATATATTATCTGAAGTATCCAACAAAACTACACTTTTCTCCTTTTTTGTCTACTTATTCCTTATCTCATCAGGAACATATGTGTATTCCACACAACCAATAACTCTAAAATGAGAAACACTTGTTTTTGTGAATCCAAGCCTTTTGCTCGGAACCATGTTTCGAACAATTTTTATTAGACATGTATTTAAAATATAAACATCAGTTGCTACTACTTCTACCCAATACTCATTTGGAAGATTCCTGGTCTTCATCATACTTCTGGCCATATTTATTATGGTTCTATTATTCCTCTCTACCACACCATTCTGTTGTGGTGTATACATAGTAGTAAACTGCTTGTGGATACCATGATATTTAAAAAAAATTAGAAATGCATTGGAAATATAATCACCTCCTCTGTCTTCTAGAACTTTGATGTAGTATCCACTTTGCTTCTCCACTAAGGCCTTAAACTACTAAAATATATCAAAAGCATCTTATTCATGTCTCAAAAACTATAGTCCTGTCTTTCTGTATATAGTCATCTATGAATGTCATAAAATATGAGCAACCTCCTATTGAAGACGTTTTCATAGGTCCACATAAATATTGAATGAACAATTTCAAGTGGTGTCACTTGCTCTTACTGATTTTCCAATTCGGAAGGTCTCTCTGTGTTGCTTTCCCTAAATACATCCTTCACAAACTCTCTTTGGTTTATGAATTAAAGGAAAACCTTTTACCATATTTTCCTGTGTAACAAATTTAAACCTCCAACATTTAAATGTCAAAACCTGAGATGTGATAATCTTTCATAACATAACTGATTGAAAGATGATTGAATTTCTTTAGCTCCTAAGCTCCATGACTGAGGACTGGATGTGGACTGTCTTGTGACATGGCTCTAGATGTAGAATCGTTTGCATTGGCATGAGACTGAGCTTACGGATACTCACATGAACTCCAGGATTGGATGTGGAATAAGTGTGAGCTTTGGATGAGAGTAAAATCTTGTACCTTAAAGGCATCCCAAACTGAGTTGCTAAATAGTTGCTCTAGAACTTAGATATAGAGAGGAATTCCATTAGGTTGTTTGGTGAGCTGATTGGACAATCCCAAAGGAAACATTCTATTGCTTTTCATTTACACTTTGCAATCAAATAAGTGCTAGGGTATTTTTCCACTATTATGCATCCATTGTCTTTAATATATGTTTTTTATCCCTTTTGTACCAATTGACAGATAATCATAAGATTATGATTCAAACCTACAACATAATAAACATCATGCATAATCTTTTTCCTTCCTTTTTAGTTAGAATGTTGATTGTTCCTTTACCTTTTACAGACACTGTATTATTGTTTCCAAGAGTAACATCAATCTTCACTAACTCATCCAAACTGGAAAATAAATCTAAGTTACCTGACATGTGATTACTGCAACCAGAATCCAAATACCAAACATCACAGGAATCTCTTGAGATAGATTAAATTCAATAGGTGATAAAGAAGGTATTTCTTCAACAATCTTGTGCATGCAATAAACATGGAGCTTGGAGTAGAGCTACCAACTTGATTTTGATTCTACCTATTCTGATCATACTATATTTTTCCTGCAATCATAAGCATAGTTCCCATACTTTTTGCAATAATGACATTGCACATGAGAATTATCATGTCTCTAACCAAAAGATGATTATGTTCTTATTGATTGTCCTCTTCCACTTTGATTTGTTGGATCATTGTTGTGTCCTTTACATGAACTTCTTCCTCTTCCTCTAGGATTGAACCTTCCTCTTCCTCTTACATGAATTCCTGATGTCTGAGATGAAAAGGCTTGATCTATAGATGCATGTGATATATTTAATCTACGTTCTATTAGCGATGCATGGAACTCTTCAATTGAAACCTGACTTATATCCTTAGATTATTCAATAGCAACAACCAAAGGATAAAATTTTGTACGCAAAATCCTATGTAAATTTTCAATAATCCTTTTGTCATCAATAGTTTCACTATGGGATTTGATTTGATTAACTAGGCCAACTACATAATTAAATAATGACCCTACAGAATATGAATCTTTCATTGACATATTTTCAAAATCTCTTTGAAGTAATTGTAGTTTGGGAGTTTTTACTTTTTCCTTACCTTGATACACAACTTGGAGAGTGTTCCATGTTATTTTTTCTTGACTGGATGTTGCCACTCTAGGAAGGATGATTGCATGCATGTCTTGATGAATATAGAAAAGATATTTTATGTCTTTCTTTCCTAATTCCTTCAAAATATTCATTTATGTTTGTGATAGTGCATTATATGTTTCTTGATTTGAAGGTTCTATGTACCCATTCTCTATGATTTCCCACACATCTTAAGGTGTTTATAGATCTGATAAAGACACACTGAATGTATAAGTCATAGCTAATAGTTAATTTTAACACCTGCTAAAAAAACAATGCTCTAATACCAATTTGTAGAATTATATTAAGATATAAAAAATAACAAACATAAAAATACAAGACTAGGGAATTAAAATCATAAAAAAAACCACTATATTCAATACTGATGTGCTTAATCAAATACAATCTTAGCTCTTTTTTTTCTCTATCTGATTACAATCTTATTGCCAAAACACACGCAAATCACTCTTATTCTTCCCAAATCCATTATAATTAGTGACTATTTACTAATTAACTTAACATTTCTTTCCACTTTGGTCAGTTAACAAGCACTTCGTTGATCACCAAATCTCTCCTTCTTGTTCACATTCAGGATTTCTTACCATTTTACGGTGAATTGTAAGCCAAAATCCAAAAGCTCTTCAAAACAAGAAATTAGCATTTATAAGCTAATTAAGCCTATTTTCCCCTTGATTTGGTCAATATTCCCTAATATTGACTCAAACCCCTCTTCCAACCACTCAAAATCACCCCATTCACCTCCACAACATCTCAGCAAGCTTCAAAATCCTATCCTAGCCTCTTAGTTGACCCTAAGCGGTTGATTAAGGCTCCATACCTCTTAATCACTTGGTAATTCACTAATTGTCATTAGCAAGCCTAATCATGATTAGAAATTCTAATCTAATTTGGGGATTTTAGTCCCACATACACCAAAATACAAGTTTCTCCAAAAGGAAAACTATAAAAAGAGTGAACCTCATTCCTTTATACTTTACACCATGCTTTGATTTGCATCTCATATAATACATATGATTTCTAAGCCAAGTCCAATCCTTTCTTAAAACCTTCAACAAGGTTAGTAGATGAATATCTAAAGTGACTTAACAAGTCATTTGGAGAGGTCATTTCACCATTGTTTGAGTAGCAACCATAACCATTTGATTGCCCCTTAGGTCTATTTAGGCCCATGTTAGGTAATTGATCATATTAGTAGGCATGTTTAGTTAGTTTTTGCATTGTTTTCATACTAATTAGGCATTCTTTTAAGCTTCTATCTTAATGTTACATTCCTAAACTTTGAGCCCTAGCTAGTTAGGTGGCAATGGTGTTAACCTTCCTTGTTTAGTTTTATAGTTTGCTTTGTAAGGTTTAGGGTGCATTCATTTGGCACGCCCGGTGGGACAATACCCCATTGCATTTAATTTTTAAAGCTTTTTAACTTAGTTTCAAAGTTTTTCATTTCAAGTTTTAGATTAGTTTCAATTTTCCTAGATTAATTTCAAGTTTTCTAGTTTACTTTCAAGCTTTCTAGAGTACTTTCAAGCTTTTTAGATTACTTTCTCAAGCTTTTTAGATTAATTTCAAAGTTTTAGAGTAATTTTCAAAGTTTTAGATCAATTTCCATTTTTTAGAAGTTGTTTCAACTAGATTAGTGGTAGAAGTTGTGTTTTCTTGCTTTTTTACAGGATATAAGGAGGTGAAGCCCTGTCAAAATTGCCAAGAAATTCCAAAGATTAGACCTTTCATCAAAAAAATTGCTTCAAAACTCGATTTTTGACCATCTACATTGAAAAAGGCACCTGTGCATGACTGTGAGCACCTATGCCTCACTGGAAGCACCTGTGCATCATTGATTTGTGAAAAAATGATAGAGGGGCACCTGTGCATGACTGTGAGTGTCTGCGCACTAGTAGGGGCGCCTGTTCATCAAGGTGAAATTTTCTTAAAATTCTGTAACTTCAATTTTGTGATTCTTATCAGTTTTTAAGGGTTCTTTGATCTTGTTTTGGTCAAATTATTGATTTTAGAGCAATATTCTTAACGAATTTGTCCTAGGGTTTGATAAAGGGTCTTTTAAGTAAATTGAGTTAGGGTTTGAAGAGTGATTGTGTTTTCATACTTTGATTGAGTTTGGAATAGAGTTGTGTATGCTCTTCTCTTGCACCTAGTGTGATCTTGAGAACCAAAAGCACCTCTTAACCATTCTTTTTGCTTCTTGGGAGTAAGTAGGAATAATTATCATTCATTTTGTGCTTAAGAGAATAAAACTTCATTTTTTGCATGTGCTTGATCTTTTAGTTTAAGAGATTTTTCATTTGATAAACAATCAAGACTAAAACTTGTGTATGCTCTTCCCTTGCACCTAGTGTGATCTTGGGAACCAAAAGTAATTTTAGTCTTTCATTAAGAAGCACTTGGATTAATTGGGAATAAACCTTGTTTTTGCAAAGTTTGATGGTAGTTAGTTGATTTACAAGCATTTTTCATTGCTATCTTCTTATAATATTGTGAATCTATTTGAAACTACTAACCATTTTGTGAAGGACCTAACGCTAGTCAAAGAAAGGAGGGCCTAAACCATTTTTCTAACTACACATGTGATTGTAGGTTGCCAAAAGGAGTACAACAAAAACCACATTACTTAATCCAAAAGATAAAAAATACACCGCAGGTTTCAGTTAAGAGTTACAGCTTGTTCACTTAACTAGGACATAACCCCTTTGGCATAAGCCTTAAGCTACAACAATGGGGGTGGTCCTAGGAACCCTAAAGTAGTTCACATAAGAGGGAACCTTGTGAACAAAACAGGAAAGTGCTCCACACTACCAACTTGTCTAGTACGCCTTGGTGAGATTAGAGTCAAAGATATTTGTATTACGACCCCAGTGAAAGTATAACTGAACACACTTCGGTGCTTATTATACTGAATGGGGTAAAGTAAATCCAAGATACTCCCAAATTAGTCAGTGTGACTTTTTGGGTAAATCAAGCTCGCCATAGATATCTTGTGACACCTAGAGAGAGAACCACCTAGGAAGCTTGCCGGCTTGGAGCCATTATTTTTGTCTTAGATAGTGTACTTGAGTGCTCTCACAAAGTGACAAATTTGTTAAATTCAAACTCTTGTTTTTTAACAAGGGAAATAATCTCTTAAAGTTGAAACCATGTGACATTTCATCACGAAATCTACTTAGTGTCATTTTTTCCTAGTTTTTCACTTGTCCTAAGACAAGGCGAAACTCTGCCAAAATAACACCAAGTTTATTTCAACACCATTTGGTCTACACCTTTGTTTTCTTGTTGCCCATTTTTGGACAAAAGGAAACAACATATATCAGATACCACTAGATATCACATGTCCACCACTTTTGTATTCTACTTGCGTGACTAGGTTGAAATGCCAGAGCGCAAGTGTTGAAAGTGTGCATGGTACATACTTACGATCTAGTAGGCCCCCTTGTCTCAAAGACCCATATTTGAGACTTATTATCATCATAGTTAGGTGATTTCATCCTTGTCTTCTTTTGAGTTGTTACGCTTCCCACATTGTAGCCATACAATTGAGATATTTACGTCTTGTTTCCATTGTGAAATCAGGCTTGAATCTCTATCTTGTAGAGTTACATTGTTCTCACGCTTAGAAAATTATTGTTATACTTAGACATAGTTTTTACATCCTAGCTTTGTCTTGAGTTTTGTGAGTGTTGAGGATACATTACTAGCATCTTGATAACATCATTTTGACACTAAAAATCTTGCTTTCCCGAAATCTTGGTTCACGTGTCCAAATAGTGTCGTTACACTACTCACATTGTTATCATCCATTTTACAAGACTTAGACTTTGTTAGTGTTTAGAAACTAGTTTTTAGTATATCTTGTTAGAAGATCACGTCAACATTTCCTTATCATTTAGGCCTTGTTTGTTGCAAACTTGACCTAACTGGTAATATTGTGTTGTCACTATTTGGTTGCAAACCTATCTAGACAAATCTTGAGGAATAAACTATTTGGTGTGACTAAATTTTGAGCATTGTATATCATTGTATTATTCAAGATAGGCTTGTGTTGTGTATTACCTTGCTAGGTTGAGTTAAGTGTTTATTATTTGGTTTTTAGGTCACGTTGAGCTAGTGGATTTGTGGCTATTCTATAGTCATCATTCTTTTTTATAACATTAACATCGATACACTGTAAAAATTTGACTAAGGTCCTTTTTTAAAAAAGGGTAATGTCCTTAGTGGAAATCTTTCACGTGGTACCTTCTAGTATAAGTAATGCCTACTACGAGAATGGGATCCAGAAGATTAGAAGTCGATATATTTGAAGGTGACAACCCTTTTTAAGAGGATAATCTCATGGTTGACCATTGTGGTGGGGAGGAAGATTCTCCTCACACGGATGCAGAGCTTCATTCCACCCATTTTGATGACTACATTTTTCATAACAAACATTAATTTCTTATGCAGGTTGTGAAACTAGGGGCCAAATTACCTTCCACGGTAGACTCTTCTCTTATCGACGGAATTTTTCAGGGAGAAGAAGAAGTAGACCAACCTCATCGTATTGTCAATGAAATTTTAAATCTAATTCATGCCTCTACTTCTGTACCACAGAATAATGAGGAACTATTGTTTGAAAATGATGGAGATTATAGGATACCTGTTTTTAGAATACATTTTGAAGACAATAAGGAACATGTTCATCATGCACAACTTCCCCTAACAAAATTTTTCATGACATACCTATTCAAGAGGTGACATTAGAGCAACAGGTCCAAGCCCTCACTCACCAATTGGCAAGTTTGGCATCCCATATACAAAGGGAACAACCCAAAGTTTTGAAACAAGTCATACCAAAGGCAAAACCTAAGGCTTTGTTTCACGAATTCCCAATAAACACTCCTCAATGGGAGGCACAAAGAGATCCTTATGAAGAGATTCTCGCAACAAATAAGGGTGGGAATACACCTAGATTTAATCCTTCATATAGGCCTATGCCACCCACACAAGATCCACTTTTCAATCAAGAGTGGTCAATAATGAAGAACGCCCTTCAAGCATTACAAGAGGGCCAAACCGGTAACAATAACAAGAAATATCAGTTCGATGAGTTATGTCCCTACCCTTTTGACAAAGCCATGCTATAGGTACCTTTCCCAAGACACTTTGATTTTCCAAAATTTGACATGTATAAAGGAAAAGGTGACCCACGTGACCATATTAAAGATTTTTATATGGCATGTCAAGAGGTGGCATTTAGCAACAATTATCTTATGCACCTCTTTCCGCGAAGTTTAGGAGCAATGGCATTAGAATGGTTTGTGCACATCCCTAAGGGATCCATATCAACATGGCCAGAACTAGCAGAGAGTTTCATACGACACTTCTCTTTCAATATAGAAAATGATGTTACCATGTTAGATCTTTGTAATGCCAAGCAATGAAACAATGAAAAATTTGCTGCATTTTTACAATGATGGAGAGGATTAGCTAGCCGCTTTCCTTGCTCCATACTCGAAAAAAAAGTGATAGGCATATTTTTCCCAACCTCCATCCAGACATCACGTTCCATTTACAAATGCATTGTGGCAACACGTTCGAAGAGGTTATCAAAAAAGGGAGTCAAATTGAAAAATCATTGTTAGCTAGGGGGATTCTGAAACCTATCTCCCATGATCATAATGATTCTAAATCTAGCGATAAAACGAAATTTGGTCCTAACAAAAATAAAAATTTCAGTAGTGATGGAATTGTAGATTCTAAGCGAGTGCAATCCGTTCAAAATCACGCACCTTTAAAGCTTGCAAAAGGCAATCCACCTACAGAGTGTAAAATTTGTACTTTCACACCTCTATCTAAATCAATATCATCCATATTAAAATAGTTAGAGGTCATTAACATGGTTAAGTACCCTGAAACACAACCCTATGGAGATGATGCACCTAAGCCTTCATGGTTTAGAGATAATGAATTCTGTGACTTTCACCATGTAAAGGGTCATAAAAATGACAAGTGTTTAAGATTAAAACACTACATTCAAGACCTAGTCGATAGTGGTGATATAGAAGTAGACTCCATCACCATGGCCAAATCCCCAAACACAAAATTAGGGATCTTCAAAGAACCTTTTCCCAATCACGATGAAAGGAAAAATCCGGATCGGGGACAATCATCTCAGAATAAGAATGTTAATTGTGTGTCCAACAAAGACCATTTTGATGCCTTGATAGGTTGTGTTGATCCACTTATTGAGAAAATTAATACGATTAGAATTAAAACAAGAGAATGCACCATGGCAACACGATGGGCTCACCTTGTTATCTCTGAACCTACTCCCCCTCCTCCTCAAGAGAATTCATTACGATGTATTAGATCAACTAGAGAATACTACAACTAAGATTTCAATCTTAAACATCCTAAATATCTCTAACATCCATAAATACATACTTTGCAAAACCTTACAGGGATCAAGAGTATCTATTGATGTTGACCCTACACATTTACAAGCTATGGTAGTGCAAATCACTCCCGTAAGACATATAACCTTTAGTCCGACAGAAGCCTTAACTAAAAATCCCTCCCATAACCTACCCTTACATATTGAGGTAATAATCAAGCGTAAGAAGGTCAAGAGAGTGCTTGTGGATGGCGAATCGGGTCTCAATATTTGTACTCTCAAACTAGTTCGTCAACTAGGATGCATAGAATTTGATTTGGAAACAAAGGTTATCACCATAAAGGTGTATGACAATGAAGAGTGACAATCAGCTGGAATGATCACTTTCTCATTGGAGGTAGGTCCCATAACACATGATACAAAGTTCCATGTCTTGGATCTGGAGCTCCCTTACAATATCTTGCTTGGTCACCCATGGATTCATGCCATACAGGTCATGCCATCTACATATCATCAATGTTTAAAGTTGTAGGATGAGGGACAAATCACTTACTATACAAGGGGATCCCCAACCCTTTTCTCATTGCAAAGCATTATCAGGTTACTTTCCTACTATCTATGAGTGTCCCTCTATAGAAATCATTGTCCCTATTCAGTTGGAGGTCCTCGCTTCACAAGTGGATCCAAACACCCTGAATCTCAGTGATAATGATATAGCTACATTGGAATCTCCTTTTTCTACATGGGAGATGAAGTTTAGAAACAATTTTTGTGGAGAGTATAATCTTCAGCAAGCCCTTATGATCCAAAACATTCCGCTATCAGCCCAAGCACATGGTAGACCATGCTACAAATTCTAAAGATCAAGGGAGAATTTCCCTTTTGACAATTTCATTTCAGGTGGTTTTCTCAAAGATGAAAGAATCCTCGACGACATTATATTTCATCCTTAAGGTGATGAAATGGATTTATGTTACAAGTCATCTAGGTACATTATTCCAAATAGAATCATGCTTACTATGAGATATCAAGGACAGGGTTGTGGCCGCTACGAGCAAGGCCCATTAGAAGCTCTTCCAATACCACATCGTATAATGGGTAAATCAGGTGTAGGCATCCATTTGTATGAGTCTCAACCTTCAGATAATGAGTATGCTTCTTCTGAAAGTGAGGGTAGTTTGTCTGAAAATGAAAGAAAAACAAATTTCTAGTGTAGTCTTTACGAAGACCTCGCCTCCATGAACCTATTCTCTAACATGTCTATCCTTACCATAAACCCTGTCATACCTGCCATCACCCCTATAACCCAGATGTTAACTCTCATCTACCCATCACTTGTGAATTGGGATCAACAACAACATGTACCTATTGATGTGTTTCAAAATGATGAGGCTATTGGTGAGTTCTTGGGCATCAGAGATAACATTCCAAGAAATGATCACAAGAAGGGGTTCTCCATTCAACTTAATGCATGTGCATACTTTGGAGAAGAGGTAGAATTATGTGGACACTTAAGTAAAAAAGTGAGCAAGGGAAAAAGTTCCAAAGAAAAGCCTTGTGGAAATAAAAAGGGAAAGTCCTATAGTGAAAACCTCTTTAAGGTGCTTGTGGACAAACAAGTAGAACAACCTATGGAAAAAATAGTGTATCCATGTAAAGATGATGATCACCTCCCTGAACCAATTTTAATAGAGGAGGATCTCAATCTCCCTCCCGATCCTACGCGCATGGGGGATGAGTCAAAGTTACTAGTAGAAGATATGATAGATATTAATATCGGCACAAAGGAGATGTCGAGGATAGTTAAGTTGGGAGCATCACTCTCAGCCAAAGAGCAGAAAGCATTTACATGACTATTGAGAGAATATGCAGACATCTTCTCTTGGTCTTATGTTGACATGTCAGGACTTGATCCTACATTAGTGGTACACAACCTGGTGCACCTAGGCACCGAGCCCATCAAACAAAAGCTCAAGAAGATGCATCCCTGGGCCACCTTGCTGGTAAAGGTAGAGTTAGAAAATTTATTAGAAGTAGGCTTCATCAGGCCTATTGATTACTCAGAGTGGATTTCTAACGTCGTACCAGTTCAGAAAAAGACAGTCGGTATCAGAGTATGTACTGATTTCAGAGATATAAATAAAGCTTGTCCAAAGGACGATTTTCCTCTTCCTAATATTGACATGATCGTCGATTCTACTGCTGGTTATGAGATGTTGTCACTGATGGATGGTTTCTCAGGTTATAATCAGATAAAAATTGTAGAAGAAGATCAACACAAGACAACTTTCACAACCCCTTGGGGAACATTCTATTACCAAGTCATGCCCTTCGGCCTTAAAAATGCAGGTGCTACATATCAAAGGGTGATGACTGTAATCTTCCACGATATGATAAGTGACATTATGGAGGATTACATAGATGATATATTAGCTAAATCTAGAACTCAGGAGGAGCACCCATAAATTTTGCGGTGTATCTTTCAGTTTCTAAGGGATTACAAAGTTTTCCTTAACCTGAAGAAATGTGTCTTCAATGTGCTATCTGGGAAATTACTAGGGTTCATTGTGTCAAGGAGAGGAATAGAAGTGGACCCTGCAAAGGTCACCACTATCATATAAATGCCCCCTCCTAAGAATATCAGACAGCTACATAGCTTACAGGGGAAAATTCAAGCCATTAGAAGGTTTATCTCACAGCTAGTAGACAAGTGTCATACATTCACACACCTTCTTAAGAAAGATGTTAATTTTAACTGGGGGCTGGAACAACAACAAGATTTTTCTTTACTAAAATAATACTTGGCTAAACCCCCCATTCTCATGCCACCTACAGCAGGAGAACCCTTGTTGTTATACATCTCTGCTACACATTTCACAATTGGGGCACTATTGGCCCAATATGATAAAGAGCAGAGAGAAAAAGTTGTATACTACTTAAGCAGGATACTGGTAGCATATGAGCTCAATTATACATATATTGAGAAGTATTTCCTAGTCATAGTGTTTTCTTTCTAGAATTTACACCACTATATGCTCAACAAAAAAATCATAACTTATTTCAAAGATCAATCCATTAAAGTATTTACTATCAAAACCAGCCTTAATTGGAAAGATGGCTAATTGGATCATCTTGTTGAGTGAGTTTGACATTGAGTACGTTCATCAAAAGTCAGTAAAAGGACAAGTCTTAGCAGATCAGCTAGCAGAAGCTCCACTGCCAGGTATCGAACCCTTGAGTCTAGAATTACCAGATGCTTCCATTATGTACCTTGAAGAATCTATCATTTGGCAACTATACTTTGATGGATCCTTTACCTTTCATGGTTCAGGTGCCGGAGTGGTGTTAATCACTCCCACAGGAGATTTGATTCCTCAAGAATTCCGTCTTGGGTTCCCTTGCATGAATAATATAGAGGAGTATGAAGCTCTCATTACAGGAATGAAGCTAGTTATCAAGTGGGATATTAAGACAGCTAAATTGCATTGGTGATTCAATGCTCATTATCAAACAAGTTAGAGATGAATAAAAGGTAAATGCAGAGAATCTTCTCCCATACAAGAGGATGGTAGATTCTTTAAAATAATACTTTGAGAAAATAGCATTTGAGAAAATACCCAAAGCACGTAACAAGGCAGCCGATGTTATGGCTATAGTGGGATCCATGCTGATTATTCCACTAGGATAGAATTACATGATGTTCTTTGTTAAAAATATAAGAACGTCAACATATGACATACCAGAATATTTTTTTACATGTGAAGTTGTTGGTCCCTATTCACCATGGTACACTGAAATCTTTAATTACCTTCATAATGGAATGTTTCCCACTAACATTACCCATTTTGAAAAATGCACCCTCGTCTAGTGCATATCCCATTATACCTTACTTGGGGGAAACCTCTTCCTCTGAGGCTACGAAGGGAATCTATTGCGATGTTTAAATTCAGACAAATCTATCTAAGAATTCAAAGAGGTTCACGAAGGCATATGTGGGGCTCATACTAATTCGATCATTCTTGTCAAGAGAATTCTAACGGTAGGCTATTATTGGCCTACCATGGAGCATGATTGTTGTCACCATGTGAAGAAGTGTGTGGATTTTCAAAAGTAGGGAAACTTGATACATGTGTTAGCACAATCCTTACAACCAATCACGACACCTTGGTCATTCTCAAAGTGGGGTATCGATCTAATAGGGAAACTTAATCTTGCCTCCTCAGACGGCCATAAGTTCATTATAACTGCCACGGAGTACTTTACAAAATGGGTAGAGGTTGTTCCTCTTACCCATACCAAAGGTCCCCAAATTTCTAAATTTATAATGAGTCATATCATTTATCAATATGGTATTCTTTATGTTATTATCACTGATAATGGTAAGTCATTCAAGAACAAAATTATGAAGCGCTTTGCAAATGATTTCAAATCTCCCTTAAGTTCTCAATGCCCTAGTACCCTTAAGGTAATGGGAAATCAGAGGCATCCAATAAAATCCTAATTCACATTATGGAGAAGATGGTGAAAACGATAGGTCATGATTGTCATTTACAAATTCACCTTGATCTCTAAGGGCAATATGGCCTTAGTGCCGAATATTAAGGATTCCCACTAAGTCTACGATGGGAATCCTTAGTATTCGGCACTAAGGCCATACTGCCCTTAGAGATCGAGATATCCTCTTTATGCATTGAGCTAAGGGACTACCTGAATGAAGAGGAGCACTAAAAAGTATCTCGACTAGAAAAGTTGGAGATATTAGACAAGAAATGGTTGTGTGCTCTCAATCACCTTAAAGTGTATCAGGATCAAGTGTGGTGAAGTTACAATAAAAGAGTCATACCTTGTCAGTTTGATGTAGGGGATATGGTGTTAAAATAAATTCAGAAGAACACTAATAAGGACCATGAAAATAAAGGCAAATTTGAACCCAACTGGCTGGGACCGTATGTTGTGGTCACCAAGTTTGGTTTAGGTGCTTATAGGTTATCCCATGCAGATGGCCAAGAACTTTGAGAACCCATGAACACAATGCCTCTTAAGTGCTTCTATGCTTAAGTAAGGGGTCTCTGCAGAATATCAAGAAAATTATAAAAAAGTATAAAAATAGAAAAAGATAAATAAACGAGTGCATCTAATAGTGAAAACCACGCAATGGTGGCACTTTGGACAAGTCCTTTGGTGAAAACCAGTTTTCAGAACCAAGGGAGGGTCCATTGTTCACAATAAATTTAGGTTTAGGAGCATGAAAAAAATTTCCTAGGTTTATTTTTACCTTCTTCTGAGTCTCTTGTGAGTATATCCTTCTTTGCCCTGATTCAGCTAACCTAACCTTTTGAGTGCAGAGAATTTAAAGTTGAATGAGCCCATCTCACACTGGGGGGAAACTTTACAGCGTTACTTCTAGCATATACCAGGTGGAATTCTTACCATGTAAATCCCATCTAACATTGCGGGTATCCACGTTTCTTCATTTCCTTGCACGTTCACTTTGGAAAATTGTTGAGAAAACGTCAAAAACATTCGTATAACTTTTGAAAATCCCAAAACATACAGATATGTTCCTTAGAAAAACCAAAACATTCAGATACGTTTCATAGAAAAATACAAAACAATAGAAAATTGTCTTAGAGACAAAACCAAAAACAATGAAAAATGTCCCAAAACTGTCCCACAAAAACAAAATAATAGTTTGTTTACTTTTAGTTGTTAGTTTGTATGGTTTTTAGTTGCATTACTATTTCGTATTGTGTATTGTAGAAAAAAATCACTTGCTTACTTAGATTGAATGTTACTTTCATTTGTAGTTCATGGGATTAAATTTAATTGATATTATATGCTTGTAAATAAATCTGTTGTTTAGATTAGATTTGTTTAAACTTGTGCTTTTTAAAATTTTACTTGTGCATTGTGTTATCATTTCACCATCATATCACATATATCCATCACATCTATAAATCATATCTATACATCATATCTCAAAAAATGCTAAGTCTACATCACGCATGTATACTAAAAATCATCAAATACCGTATCGACAATGGGGAAAGAGGTGTTGTGCATGATCACAAGTCTATCCCCACCCACACTAATATAAAAAATATAAACATATTTTACTCAAAGTATCTCACCCAACATACAAGTATGATATCAGCTAAGGTTGTCTCATAAATCTAACATGTGATATAAACATAAAGAAACATATTAAGCATGATATCGCATATACAACATGTGATACATCAATAATCCATCTATCATCATATATCATCGAAAAATATAAATTTCTATATACATTTGAGATAATAAGTCATCATGGACATCTATACAAAAAATTTCCTTCATCATGAGGCATGATCAAAAACAATACATACACATCCATATAAAAGTATGCCTTCATCATGAGGCGGTATGTCAAAAAGAAAGTAGTACATATGGTACATCAATAAGAGAGTCAACCAAGACTCCCGCCCACGCCAGGACTACCTAGTACAAGAAAAATTATACATGGGGGCTTCCGAGGTGTTGAGATAGTAGAAGGATTTGCATCAGACTGAATTTCATTAGACTGAGCTAACCCAGGATACACTGACCCATGCTACTATGAGGCCACCTATCCTGAAGGACCCTCTATGTATTGTACTGATTGGGGTGGTCTATGAGATCTAGATCGGGACCTATTTCCTGCTATGTGACTATACTCAAGAACTCTCCGATCAATCAAAACAACTGTGTAGTACTGCATCCTATAGTAAGTGGTCACACCTACTACAGTAGCACTATGACCAATCATCAGCTACATCCCCAAAGATTTATATGCCTATTGAATTATATCACGCTCTTCCCTAATGCTAGCTAGCTCTATCTGTAGCTGTGACTGCTCTACCATAATTTGATCTCACTCTAGTTGTAGTTGTAGGTTATCTTTTATCACTCGGTCTTGCTTTGTCTGTAGCTGATCTTACTCTACCTGTTATTGATCTCGCTCTACCTGTTGTTGATCTCACTCTACCTATAGCTGATATCACTCTATTATTTCTTAATCTCTCTCTACCTGTGTCTATAGGATATATACCATCACTCGATCTCACTCTGAAATGGCCTAATCTCACTCGGTCCCGGTCTAGTCTAGCTTAGTCACAAGCTAGTCCCCATTTGCAAAGGACCGATCTCTCTCAGTAATAGCATGATCCCTCTTAACTATTGTCTTAAGTTGCAAAGTTGTCACCTGCTAAAGTTGCTACTGCAAGGCAATAACCTATGTATCCTACACAACTTGTGTATCCTGCACATCCTGTGTATCTTGCACATACTACATATCATGCACATATTGTATATCCTACATATCTACTATATCAAGCATAGTCTGCGCATCATGTGTATCATGTGTATCTTATTTTTTTGGAAGTTTCTCCTCCATATCCTCACCATACCAATCCCCTCCTCCACCCCCTGGTGGGTTGTTTCATGCACTCACACGAGGAAGTGATAAAGTTCCATGCACTGGTACCCCCATATATGGTACTACATGTCTTTGTGCATGTGACTCTACCAATGTATCTGGAGCCTACTCATCATGCTCTACTACGATCAATATCTCCTGAGGATTAAAAAATCGGCATTGTAGCACTAGTGCATACCATGCTACATAGTATATTGTAGTACCTGGATCTACTATTTGCGCATGTTGTACCTAAGGCTGTGAGACTACCTCTGAAAAGATAGAAAGGGATTAATCTAACCTAATATGTGGTCCTGATGTATCCTAGAATTTACAGTGGATAACCCATGCACATTGGCACATCACTCAGCCTAAGCTGAGCACTCACTTGAAGTGCACAAAGGCACCAGGTCCCTCTTTAGAGTTGCTTGTACATGATGTTAGCATGATGATGTTTAAACATATTCAGATTCACAACTAGTAGTAAAAAACCCACAATACATAAACCAAATTTAAATCTTAGATTATAAGAAATACGGACTAAACAATAACTATGATAAGATTAACCATACAAGAGCCAAAACAAGTTATTTCTAATGCCATTATCCAACTAATATACTCAATTGTAATAAATACTGTAAAACACATAACCTTCTTACACTATATCAGTATCTTTATGAGTCATGTGCGCGTCAAAACCACCAACACAACTCTACAATAATTCACCACACTAAACTATGCAAATCAATACATATTTATAGGGGTGGGGACTTTCCCTTCACCACCCATACACTTCTGAAAATAGGTCGCATGTTGATAATAGCCACGTGCCTTTACAATAGTATGCACAACATGCAAGTGCTCTAATAATAGATTTCCTATAGTTAACTCCAAGTAGAAATCCTATTATTAGCTTAAACTATGCATGGCATTTATCTATCGCTTGTTCCCAAAATGCTATTACGAGGAGTGCAAGTATTCATCTTTGTGTGTGCTCCACACGTTATCTCCAAAAATAGTCCTTATCCACAAAAATGGCTATGTCCTGATCCAAAGTGTTTTGGCACGTGTTTTATTTTCTATCTTCATGTGCCTTCAAATACACCTTATTCTCACGCACACATACTTTAT
Organism: Taxus chinensis; assembly: GCA_019776745.2. NCBI lineage: Eukaryota > Viridiplantae > Streptophyta > Pinopsida > Cupressales > Taxaceae > Taxus > Taxus chinensis. The sequence goes on along the minus strand of CM034150.1, from coordinate 81,465,126 downwards.
GTGTCTTCTCCTTAGAGAAAAATTCTATCTGCTCAACTTTACCCCAAAATAAAGTACATTGTCATCCCAAAAATGGGAATTCTTTCTAGTGTCTCAAATAAAGAATAATTAATGAAAGAATGAATGAAACAATGTACAAAAGAATGAAGTTTACTCTGCAGCACCCTCTTCTCCGACTAGAAGAATTAAATTTGGATATTCAATTTTGAGTTCAGCCTCCAAGGTCTGTCAGTCACTTAGTGTGTTCCTTGTTTTCTCCAGATTATCAGTGGCTATGGCATGCAATTCATCATGAGTGATTTGCGCTTTCTCATTTTTTAGCACCCAAACAACATTGGCCATACCTGACAGCATTCCTTCCATGAGATCCATCTTCTACACTATGAGTTTCCCAATCTCATTTATTCTATCCTTGTTTGGATCTTGGGTTGTTGTGAGGGCCTCGTGCTATTTTTTTACCAGTGATAACCTTTCTGCGTGTCCAAGTGTTTCATCTTTCATTTCCTTTAGAACTTCATTGTCTAAAAGGAATGATAAGAAGATTGTTCCAAGCCACGATCTCAGATGATAGTAACACATCACATTAGATTTACAAAATAGAAGAGCTCAAATACCATATATGGAAATCCATCATAATCGATAATGCTCAATACATTACAATACAATGACTTGAATTATTCAATAAGAAAGATGTACATATAGAAGGAGGGAAGTGCAACTATTACCTAAATCAGTGTTGAAGAACTCCCACTAACTGATACTATTAGTTAAGTTAACTCCATAAGACTAGTAAGCTAACTCCACACAACTAGTACACATAAGCAAGCTAACCCAAAAAATGTAGGGCTAACACAAGTGTAATAATTATCCTAATAAATAAATAAAATGATAAATAATAACCTACACTAACACCCTCCCATAAGCATAGCTTAGGTGGCTGGAAAAGAAGGTGGGTCCCGGAAACAAGTCCTGATGAGGTAACCACGTACAACAACTGGGAAAAATGGACACCGTAAGGTACCCAAAACTAGTATTAACAAAGTAGAGAGAAAAATCCCACTACAAGATATCCTAAGAAGCTCGGCTCTAAAAAATCATACAATGCTGAAGAAGTTTGGTGCGCATTGTGGTATGAATCCACTACTTGATCATAGAACTCAAAAATAAATGACACTGGGCTTCACCAGAATAGCTCCATGTAAAGATACTTTCAATGGAGTGATGTCGAAAGTGCAAAAAAAATACCAAACATAATTTGATCAACTGCTACAAATAGGTGTGCCACGATCCAAGAACAACCAAGGCAACAAGGCAAGGACATGAGATCTAAATAAATAGGAGCAGCACGATCCAAGAAAATCCAAGGTAACAAGGCAAGGACACAAAACCCAAAGAAGTAGTATCAACATGTAACAAGGCAAGGACACGAACCCCAAAGAATTAGTATCAACACCATACCCTCCCATACTGCTGAATGGGTAGAGTGACACCATAGGTCTGTATGAGTTACCAAAATCAACTACTCGAATGAGTTACCGTTCACTGAAAAACTAACACTGGGCTTCACCAGAATAGCTCCCCCACAAGAGAGAATGTCAACATGCCAAAAAAAAGTATCGAAAATACAGATCTAGAATATCTCAACAAAAAAGAGATATATAAATGCATACACCCATAAATACAAGAATGTAACACCCAAAAATTGAGGACGTCGGGCTCAACCAAAATTTCATCCATAAGTGATTACAACACCCTCCCTAATTTGGCACTTTATAATTGAGTGCGTGTAAACATTACAATGAGTAAATTTAGCTTTTAAATTTGAAATATGTGTTTAAAAATGTCACCAATGCGTAGATCTCGAAAAAATACACAATTTCAAAAAATATCACCTTAATCTGAGCTACATATCAAAAATTTTGAGCTCTAGAAGGTTTTGTTATTAAAATAATATTTTAATGTTGATCTTTTTTTTTAAAAGGTACACATGACACCCAAATGTTTAAAGGGTAAAAGAGTGCATCCACACGATACAAGCTTGCGACTAAAGGATAAAAGCTTGTGCCCAAAACCTAAAAATCCCAGAGGGTAAATCATTGCATCCAGAAGGTACACGTCAATATCTAATGGATAAAAGAATGCACTTAGAGGGTACAAATCTGCATCCAAAACCGAAATATCCAGAGGGTAAAAGAATGCATCTGGAAGGTACACACTTATATCCAATGGATATAATAATGCACCCAGAGGGTATAGATCTACGTCCAGTAGATAAAATATGCATCCAAAACTAAAATATATAGAGGGTAAAAGAATGCATCCAGAAGGTACACGCTTATATCCAATGGATAAAAGAATGCACCCAGAGGGTACATATCTGCATCCAAGTTTGACTGTCTCAAAACATGGTTGAGTTTATAGTTGATTCTAGGGTTTTAGCACCTTCCAAATCCAATACCGTACTCCGTTTTGCATAAAAATGCATGTTGCAAAAAGTTTCTAGCAAATTCCAAATACATGAAAATATTAAACCCTCGTTTGTAAAGAAAAAAACTTACAAATGGATGTCTACATCATCTATTGCTCTGATACCATGAAACGAACGATAAGAAGATTATTCCAAGCCGCGATCTCAAATGATAATAGCACACCACATTAGATTTGTAAAACAGAAGAGCTAAAATACCATATATGGAAATCCATCATAATCCATAATGCTCAATACATTACAATACAATGACTTGAATTATTCAATAAGACATATGTACATATAGGAGGAGGGAAGTGCAAATATTACCTAAATCAATGGTGAAGAACTCCCACTAACTAATACCAGTAGTTAAGTTAACTCCATAATACTAGTAAGCTAACTCCACATAAATGAGAAGCTAACTCAATATAACTAATAAGCTAACTCCACACAACTAGTACACCTAAGAAAGCTAACCCAACAAGTGTAGGGATAACACAAGTGTAAGAATTATCCTGATAAAAAAAAAGGATAAATAATAACCTACACTAACATTTTCCTCTACTATAGTTCTGATCCTTATTATGGCATTTGGCGCTGTACATAAATTAAGAGCTTGGTCGGCTTTCTTCAGCTCATCTTTCAAGGTTTGGATCAAAGCCTCGTAAGTTGAAACTTTTCTAACAATATTGGCCCTTTCTCTTATTGCTTCTTGTGAAGAATATTTTGGTACAGGAGTTTGAATTGGCCCGTTATCTAATACCAAATTGACCAAAGTGCGCAAATAATGCATAGCAAAAGGAAATTTTTTAGGAACCTGAGATTCTAGATGAGGCCTTGATTTAAGAATGTGATCACCAAAATCCTCAGCCATGTTAACGAATGCCTCATTATTTTCCTCTTCTCATTCCTTCTCTTCTTTTAAACACTTTATCTTTGTATCCTTATTCTTGTTATCTTCAAGTAGTGCTCGAATGGTGGCAGCCTTATCAATGTTCCTCCACGCCACCTCAGTAGATACCTTGACCAAGGCATTATTGGCCTGCTCATCAGACATTACAGTAGGTTTTATCGTCATGTATATGCTTTGTAGTGCCTTCTTCACTCTATGTCAGACATAGGACTCTTCGCACACATCAAAAAAAAATCATCCATATGAGTCTAAATGGACCAGGATAATTGCTTCCTTATGCATGTAGTAGTCATATCTGGATCCATTAGCTCCTACCCATTTAACTCTTTCATGCCCACAGTGCTCTGAAAATGGGAACAGAAAATCTTTCTTATGTCTTCAACATATCCCATATTAGGGACAACTTATTCTTCACTTGTCCTCTCTCTTTTTTTCCTCAACCCCTTGGGAACCCAAGCACTAGGGTATGGAGTTGACCCTTCTCCTTGAGTAGTAATGGGTGTGTTGGGTGGCTTGCCCACAACTTCATATGCTTCTTTCACCCCTTCCTCATCATCTCTCATCTCCTCATCCCAGGGCTCTTCTGTATCTTCAGGTTGAACCAGGATTCATGGCGCACTCTTCCCTAACTCTTCCTCATCGTCGTCTTTAAGCTTCTACTTTCTTCTCTTCTTTTTCTCGAGTGTTTATTTTTTAGGGGAGAGACAAGGTGACCTTTGTAAAGGTTGGGATGTCCCTACGCCTTGGGTTCTGGTTCTTCTGAACACCCTCTTGAACTGGCATTCCTCATGGACTTTGTTTACGTCCAAGTCTTCCTCTTCTCCTTGCTGTTGTGGAGGAGTATCTGCATGCTCACTTTTTGCATTGTTAGTGGGCTACCTCTGGCCTCTGTGGTCCAAGCCTCCACTATCCTTGTTGAGTTATCCTTCCTCATCTTCTTCTAAGGTCGAGGCAGGCTTTGGAGCTGTCACATTTTCAATTGTATGCTTGCATTTAGGCGGGCCTAGGAGAATGAACTCATTCTCCACGTATTGGCCCTTTTCCAATCTAGGCTTAAGTTGGAGATAGATACGCATGACACCATTGTCCCCAATGGCCAAACTTATTGGATTCATACTTATAACATCAAAAATAATCCTCTCAATGTAGGCAAATCGACATGGATAAACATAAGTTTTTCTTAAGGTATGGTAGTCACAGTCTACCTTGTCCACATTGTAGCTTAACCAACGTGTGTCAGTAAACTTGTGTACTATTGCCTAGAAGAATCGCGTTGTGAAGGCATATGGTAGGTTACACCAAGAACTCCATGTCCCATCCTTCATTTTGAACCATGCAATGCAAAAATGTTAATATACCTCAAATTGCATGGCCTTTCCCACCACTGAGGGTAACTCCTTTGGAATACGTTATTCCTCCTTGAAGGCCGCACAAAGTCAGTCATACCATAACTCCGCCATTTGCTTGAATGGACCACTCATTAATCCTTCACATAAAAAAATTTCAAACCTCTCTATGAGGGACTTCTTTTCCATTGGGTATTCCCAAATTTTGTTGTTTGGCCCATCAGGAACTTCAATTTCTACAAACACAAGTGATAATAGGACAACGCCAAAACATATCGTCTCACTTGTGTGTGCTTCCTCAATGATTGCATCTACTATGTATCATGCTAAGTTGTAAAATTATCCTTATGAAATCTTCTTAGAAATGTATAGCCACATGGTGTTCACTTATGACCACCTTTCCTGATCATTCAACTTGGTGAGTAAGTGCGCAGTCGCATGTATCACAGGGTACTTCCTCAACTTATAAATATCCATCCTACACAGACCCTTCATATATCCCAACTCATTGTTAGTGGCCACGACAGCTGCCTTATCAATTATATCATTGCTAACCTCTATCCATGTGTCGTATAATCCTGTCAAAGTAGCAATTAAGGGTGGCGCGATCCTCACCCACCACCTAGTAAATTAGAAAAATTCCTTATGGACTCTTTTCATCAGCCACCGGTATAGATTCTCTGGTTTTCCAATGTACGAGAGTTTATACAGCTAGTACACCCCTACCTTCTTCAAAAAATTCTCCCTAGAATCGTCATAAACTGACATATCATCAATTGTTTGCTTGTTGGTCTTTCTATTCAGAAATGCATCCAATTCCTCCTTGTTCTCAGTGGTGCAATGTTTGTAGTCACACACCTTGCACTTTTGGATATGGGAATCCTAATCCCGTTTGATAATTACTTCTTCTAGATACTACATTTCCAAGAAATTTCTTTCGGGAGCATCCTCGACCTCAGTTTCTACCTTCTTCTTCCCCTTTGTTCCTGCTCTAGGTGTTTTCCTCGGTGCCATGATAAGAAAAAGTTGTGCATTTTACTCTATTGAGCAAGCTCCCATGCCCTAGCTCGAAACCACGTGTCATAGCTTGAAACCGCATTCCCTAGCTCCTTCTCAACCTTGGCTCTTTATTTCTTCTCTCTGCATGCTTTTACTTTACTCAAACCCTTCTTGAATGGGGACGCAAGCCAATTCTGTGCACAAAACTACTCTCCTCACCTAGTTTCACAACTCTCTGCACCTCGACGTGTTTTTCTCAGTTTGGTCGTAACTAGCTCACTCGAATACTTGTGATCGCAAAGGTAGAAATGAACCCGCATCACGTCTTTATATAGAGTTGGGAAAATTTATCACATTTATTACTCCTTTACCTACCACTGATCCTCTCATTAATTGACCATTTTCCCAATTTCTGCGTGATACACCTACGTGCCACAGTTATAACCTTCTAGCGTGCCTTCCTACCTTTTGGCTACAGACCTCCTTCTACGTGCTTCCATGCACCGAAGTACCTCACCATTGTGCCTTCCTCTAGTAGTTTTTATGGCCACAACTTACCTCACGTTATACTATGCATTCATTTATTTCCAGCTATGGTCTTCTTTAGGAGTAATTTTCTTTCTAGCAGCACCTTTTCATATTGTCTGCACTTTTTAACAAGAGAAATCACCTGTAACATTATTTTCTTATGTGTACCCATGTTTGAATGACAACCACCCCACACCAATGGTATGTGCATTCCTCTATGCATAAAAACACTTCAGATTGTAATCAGCTTCTGGCACGCAAACACGCTTATTACACAAAACACTAAACTAAATTGACAAAGCATAGCGACGAAGAAGGAAACACATTAAATGAAATACAATAAGGGAAATCTATACTAAATGGAAATACTGCCTTATTACAAACACCAAGAAGGCTTATTTATAGTAGGGCTTCAGCCTACTCCCGTTGAAGTAACCGGGTAACCGTGTTCCATCAAGCGCCTCTAACTGGCAAGTGCTTGATTCAAGTATGTGAGTGATAACATATGGTCCCAACCAATGCACCTTAAGCTTGCCTGGGTGGCACAAAAACTTTGAATCATAAAGAAGCACCATCTACCCAACCTCAAGCTTCTTGTCCTTAATGTGTCTGTCATGCCATGCCTTCTGTTTGGCCCTTTTCCTACTTCTGAATCCAACATGCTATGGTGCACCTCTCATCCAGTTGTATTAATTTGTCAATTATTTCTTCCAATGCTTACTCATCAGCTAGACCTCCCGCGCGTGCAATACGCAAAGAAGGTAACATAAATTCTATGGGAATAACTACTTCTACGCCAAACACCAACTGAAAGGGTGTGGCCTTATTCAACCTTTTGTAGGTTGTTCTATATGCCCAAAGTACAACAAAAACTTTATCATCCTAATCTTTCCTTCCAACATCACAAATTTTTGTCAAGGTCTAGCTCAATATCTTGTTGAAGGCCTCAATAGTCCCATTTTCTTGAGGGTGATAGGGTGTGGTCTTGTGGTGCATGACCATAAATTCATCCAATAATATCCTGATTGTCTCATTCAAGAAATGTGTGCCCCTATCACTTTTCAAACTCAACGGAAATCCATACCTAGTAAGAATATGTTCCCATAAGAACCTTGATGCCTTAGTCATTGTACAATCCTTTGTAGGTGTTGCTTCTTCCCACCTTGTAAGATAATATGTACAAGTGATGATGTAGCATGATCCAGTTCTACATGTGGCTGGGGAAATAGGACCCACAAAGTCTATTGCCCATTTTTCAAATGGCTCTGCACTAGTAATAGGCCTTAAAGGCATTTCATCTCTTTGCCCAGGTTTTCCAAGGCACTGAAAGTGATCACACGCCTTACAATACTCCTTGCAATTCTTGTATAATGTTTCCCATCATAAACCAGCAAGTAGAATCTTGTACGTGGTGGCGTGACCTGCATAGTGTCCACCTGCAATACCGCCATGAGCCTCTTCCATGATTGTCATGTGCTCATGCTCTAGTACACACGGTGCAATACTTCATCTCATCCTAGTTTGTATAGGTCACCACTGATCAACATGAAAGGTGTGGCATGAATTACAAGTTGTTTCTTTTCCAAGGCTTTCATTCCTTCTGGCACCATACCTGTGCGTAAAAAGACAACAATATCCTCCAATTCTGAGGGCGCGCAGTTTAACCTGTACAACTGTGCATCTGGCATTGTATCTTCAATTGTCTGCATCCTCTCCTGATTAAATTCTTGATAAGTGGTCTGGGCCAGAATTACTTTTACCTGGCTTTACCATGACTGTAAAGTCAAACTCTTGGAATAATATAACCCGTCAACATATGTGCCCCTATAAAATGGGCTTATTTACCAAGTATTTCAATGTCCATGTGATCTGTATAGAACACAAAAGGTGTTGCTAGCAAGTACTGTCTAAACTTATGCAACACATAGATCATTAACAAGGCCTCGCTCTGTAGTTGTATAATTTTGTTCTGTAGGAGTCAACTTTCTACTAGCAAAACAGATAGGATGATCTATAATACCTTCTCCAGGTTGAGCTAATACTGCACCAATGGCCATGCCAGAGGTGTCCACATGTACGTGAAAAGGTTGGTTCCATGAGGGAAAATGCAGAATATGTGTCATAGTAAGCCTCTCCTTCAATGCTTCAAATGTGTTTTGTTGTGATTCTCCCCAATAGAATGTCCCTTTACCTTTTAATAACTCCTCAAAGGGTGTGGAAATCTTAGCATATCCTTTGATAAATTTTTTGTAATACCCTGTGTGGCCCAAGAATCCACGCACCTCACTCTAACTGGTAGGCTCCTCTAGGCCTAAGATAACTGCAACCTTGGCTGGATCTACTAACAAACCCTCCTTGCAAATGATATGCCCTAGCAGAGTTCCAAAAGGTGTAGAAAATACACACTTCTTGATGTTTAAAGAGATGCTTAATTGTCTGCACCTCTCAAACATTAATCATAATTTGTCACAATGATCCTTGACAAGCCCATATACTGTCCAATCATCCAAGTAAACCTGCAAGAATTTGTGAATAAAATCCTGGAATGCTTGAACCACAATGCATGAAAATACTGCAGGTGCATTCTTCAGTCCAAAGGGCATCACCGTGTATGCAAAACTTCCCCATTCAGTGGTGAAAGTTGTTTTCTCTTGATCCTCCTTTGCAATTCTTACCTGATGATACCCAAAGAATCCATCTATAAAAGAGTAAATTTCACCCTACAACACCTTCTAATATTTCCTCAGTGAAAGGTGTAGGAAAAGGATCAATCACACATGCAGCATTCAGCTCCCTGTAGTCCACACAAATCCTAATCTGACCATATTTCTTTATACTGATTACCATGGGGCTAACCCACTCTGATTCTTCTAGGGGCTTAATGATGCCAGATTTTAACATCTTGTCAATTTCTTCTTTAACTTTTACACAGGTTAGGGTTCATCCTGTAAGGTCTCTTCCTAACCGGGCACACACCTTCCTTTAACTTAATCTTCATCTCACCCAAAGACTCATGCACTCCCTTTAACTCATGGTAGCCCCTAGGAAATAAGTCCTAGAAATCACGTAGTAACTCAATTATCTTAGCCACTTCTGAATCAGACCAATAGTCTCTAATTATGGCCTCCTTAGGTTCAACATCCATGTCAATGTTCACTTTCTTGGTCTTCATAGGTTCATGATAGGTGTGTGCCTTCTTATCCGCACTGTCTAAGACTTCTCACATACCCTTTGAATGATCTATGTCCAAATTTTCTACTTCTTCCTCATCCACTATGTAGACCATCTTTCCTTTCTCCTTCTCAAGGAAAGTGCGCTCAAGTAGTTCGGCATCTGTCTCATCTACTTCATCAAAACGCACTCCTGAGTTTGCCTCACCAAATAACTCCTAAATGAGTTCTTCAGCCTTTGTACTTTCAACCATATTCAATTGCTCCATAACTTGTAATGCCTCTTTCACCAGAGGTTTAGTGGAGAAGTAATCAAAAGTCTGGATCTTACCTGCAGTCAAGTCTTGTCAATTTTCAGTCTCCCTATGCAGTTCCGCATAAACATACCAAGCATGTGTGCAACCTCACAAAGTGAAATAAATTTTTTGCACCCACAATGAAGGTGACAAAGCTTCCTACCCCTCTATCCATATTCTCTCACATTGTTTAACATGGTGCTGAATAGGATGATTGCCATGATATGTGCATATTTGATTAGGTGCATTGCTCATGAGAAACTGGTTGTTAGAGAAATTCTCACTTCATTCCATTCTATGAGATTATCCCTATGAACCATCCACCAGCATGATTTTGTCCCATGCATGGTATACACTAACATATTTCTTCTATCCACTTGATCCTTCCATTGTTCTTCCATGGCACGCATAGGAATACCTCAGGTCTCCTTCTTCCAGTGTACCATGGGTACAAAGGTTTTTACCTATCCTCCTAATACAACAAGGTGTGCCCTCCTTACGCATGTAGATGCACTTCTTACTTCACACCCAACCATCTCATAGGTGTCATGTGCCCAATGCCCAATTATCACAAGAAATACTTGTAGTATCACTAATAGACTATGCATCATCCCACTTGGAGGATTCCTTCCTTAGATGGCTCAAGTACTTCCAGATCTCGAATGGTGTGCACATAAATTTGTTCAGGTCTTCCTCACTCAAAGGTTCAACATAAGGTGCAGATTTCCCATCTGTCAAAGGGATAATAACTCATTCTTCCTTGTTCTCAAAACTTATATACCCCTTGTTGAACTGTAGATCAACATTATTTGCATAACACCAAGGGTGCCCAAGTAGAGCTGGGAAGTTGTCTGCTTCTGCAAGTGCTAAAACCTCAAAGTCCCCAGTGAACTTGGCCCCTTGTATAGTAATGGATGCATCCTTTAAAACTCCTATTGGAGTGGCCTTAGTTTTATTTTCCATAAACAATACATTAGAGGATGGTTGTAATGGAGGTCTTCCCATCTATACCCATGCATCTAAAGTAAGCACATTAACTTCCGCACCTGTGTCAATCAATATATTTCTCAAAATCCACCCATCCATAACAACATTTAGGGTGATCTCCTTTTCATAATCCAAGCTATGAGGGGGGAGATTAGCATGCAGGATCTGCCGTCCATTCTCAATACCTGTGCGTGGAGTGTTTCCCTTTAACCAATTCCCTAGTAATGGAATAATATTCTCCTATCACAGCATCTTGCATACCTCTTTCAGATCATCAACATCTGACTAGACCATCTCTCCTGCCTTCTTTTTCTGTAACTTCTGTGACTATTCTTTTAAACATTGTATTTCACCCTAAATATTTCTTAACACCTCCATGGTTTCCTAATACACCTCCTTCTGATGTGTAGGATCTGGGTATCTTGCATGTAAGACCTCCTCCTTGGTAATGGTAGGCTTTTGTTGCAACACTTCTCTGGCACGCGTTGCTTCAGTGCATGTAGTAATTTTGATAGGTAATACCTCAGGTTTCAGTGCCAAATTTGGCATCTATTGGTTTTCTATGGTGCACGTTGTATTCTAACCATCCTTGCACCCTTTTTCTCCTATTTATGTTGCTTGCTAAGATGCTCATATAAGTCTGGGCACTCCTCATAGTTATGATTCTTTCCACAAAAAGAACAAGTAATATTCTGAGGACATTCACACCTGTAGTGGTTAGGAGATCCACACATATAACATGTTCCATGAGGAAACTCACCTCATCCACCACCATGGCCTCGGCCCCTGAATCCACCATGATATCCTTGACCTCTACCACAACCTCCTTCAAAGTGCCCTTCATTCTGATCGTAGCACCCTTGAGTGTGATCATGATCATGGTGCTCACTTTTACCTTTAGAGTTATCTAAAACTCCTGTCTGTCATACACCAATATCAATGGCATCATGGATCTGATCAATCAACCTGTAATCTTTGGTATTGTGAGTCATGGACCAGAAAATATTACAGTAGCAAGATACATTCTTCCTTATCACACGTTGTAACAATGGGCATCAGCTTGCATCATGGTCTAAATGACATATCTCACTATCTAGAAATAATGAACGCACTGATCTATGGGGACAACTATCCTTAGTGTGCCCCTCTACTTCACAATCTATACACCAAATCCCAGTGTGTGTCTCATGCATGGAATTGGCTGATAGTTTCTCCAACTACTTTGCCATAGCTACAATCTAAGCTTCTAGGAATGGGCTCACTCCAGTGTCTATACTTCTAACTACCTCAGCATGCAATGCTACTTCAAGTGCTTTGCATGGATCCGTATATGTCTTATGTGACAATGCCCTCCTAAAAGGTGTGATCAAGCCTCCGACGAACCACTGTGCATGTTGGCTTGCATGGATATCATACGAAAGTTTAGAAAAAATAGTTTTGAAATGGGAATCATATTCTCGAACACTCTCAGTAATGCCTACTTAATATCCTTGAGCGCTTATACTCTTCTGCTCAAACTCAGGGATATAAAATTCCTTAAGGAAAGCATCCCGTAATGTTGTATAATCTACACAAGTCTGATCAGGGTCAAACTTCCTGTACCAACTATGTGTGCATCGTCCCTGCAATGTAGTTGCAAACTGACTTGCCTTGCACTCAGAAGTCGTGATCCCTTTTGCGCGCCACAGTATCTCACACATGTGCACATGCTCAACAACATCTTCTATTCCCCTATACTCTGGAAGATGAAGTGACATCTCCATGTAAATATTCTGGGGTTGGTGAGGACCATGCCCACCAGATCCAGAACCTCTTGTGTTACCTCTACCTCCAGACCCACCAGATCCACTAGAACCAGAGCCACCTATGCCCCCTGATCCTCCACCTGTAGTAGGAAGTGAACCAGAGGATGTACTACCCTGTGTCCCAATAGTGGTACTAAACTGAACTCCTACAGTCTGTGAGGTGGTACTATTCCCAGAGGTGAGTCCAAAATTTTGTGCACCTGAGTTCTATGTGCTGATGAACAACGTGCCTGAAAAAGGTACCTCCAAATAATAAAAAAGATGTCTTCCCGGCCATAGATGTACTTGATGTTTGATTTACTCTTAATATTGTACTGCCCAAAATAGCTTGTTGAGTACTGGTTGTACTAGAAACTGGAAAACCAAGCACAAGGGCTAGGTTTCTAGGTAGATTTAGATGCACACCCGCAACCCATGTCATCTTTGTTGATGCACTCTCATAAGAGGCAGAGGATGGTTCCCTATCATGCTCTCCCAAATGGGGGAGTTCCAAATGCTCTAGCTCCACGTGCCCTCTATGCGTGAGCTCCAAATCCTTCATGAGCCATCTCTCTCCACAACGCCATCCATTCTGCAATCTCACGTTGTTTCTCTAAATCCCTCTCATGCACCTCATTGAACTTAAGCCACCTTTCTTCTCTTTTCCTCTCTACCACTAGGTCTGCCATCTTTCACCAAACCTGCTCCTTCCCCCACATGTGGTGGGGTTTAGCTAGCCATCGACTTCTCTTCCAAATTCAGGGTTACCATCAAGATTTTGATCGCCAGTGGAATGCCTTGTAGATAGGTTCCCCTGGGATAACGTAAAAATTGAAACTCAGCTACCTCTGGGAAAGAATAAGTGGAAATTGAGTACTCCAAAATATAGCTATTCAGAACACCATGGAACCAAGTGTCCACAACGTGCATCCAAATCAGATCAGCATCATAGAGGGCCTGAAATTCTTCCTACATCCAGAAAAGTGTGTGAAACCTCCAATTCCTTTTAGACGCATAAGCAACCAGCCACTCATACAGCTCTATCAGAAAGATAGCAAAGAAACTCTCATATAAACAGTCATACAAGTTCTACTCCACCCACGTGCACGAGTCAAACTCAGATCCAGTGTTGAATCTCTGAGTGTATTCTTCTTCCAGATCTACTATCCACTCCTCAACACTTGATAAGGTCAACCGGTACATCTTCATCATGAAACATCCTGAAAATAGCTGAAAAAGAGGTCCCAACAACGGAACCAATGATGCAGCCTAGAATTTACTGTGAATAACCCAGGCACGCTGGCACATCACTCAACCTAAGTTGAGCGCTCACCCAAAGTGCACAAAGGCACTAGGTCCCTCTTTAGAGTTTCTTGTACAAAATGTTAGCATGATGATGTTTAAACATATTCAGATTCATAACTAGTAGTAAACAACCCACAGTGCATAAACCAGATCTAGATCTTAGATTGTATGAAAGATGAACTAAACAATAACTATGATAAGATTAACCATACAAGAGACAAATTCAGTTATGTCTAATGCCATTATCCAACCAATATACTCCATTGCATTAAATACTGTAAAACACATAAGCTTCTTACACTATATCAGTATCTCCATGAGTCATGTGCGCATCAAAACCAACAACACAACTCTACAATAATTCACCACACTAAACTACGCAAATCAATACATATTTATAGGGGTGGGGACTTTCCCTTCACCACCCATGCACTTCTCAAAATAGGTCACATGATTGATAATAGCCATGCACCTTTACAATAGTATGCACAACATGCAAGTGCTCTAACAATAGATTTCCTATAGTTAACTCCAAGTAGAAATCCTATTATTAGCTTAAACTATGCATGGTGCTTATCTACCATTGTTCCCAAAATACCATTGCGTGGAGCACAAGTCTTCATCTCTATGTGTGCTCCACACGTTATCTCCAAAAATATCCTTATCTACAAAAATGGATAATTCCTGCTCCAAAGTGTTCTGGTGTGCATTTTCTTTCTATCTTCCCACACCTTCAAATGTGCCTTGTGTGGGGTTGTAGCTCGTCAAATTCTTGACGGAAGTAAGTTGTGTCCCCCCTGTGGCTACAAACATCGTCTCCATCAAGAACCCAACCCATGAGAGAAGGCTCTCCAAGAACTCGAGCTCTCAATGCTCCTAAGGGACATCCAATGGTAATGTGGTCCCAAGCCCAAATCTGTAGCAAAGTAGCAAGGCTTAGTGTCCTTTGACCATGATAAGCTATCAAATGTAATTTGAAATATAAGTGAGCCAGTATACACTGACCCTAATAATACACTTTTCCCTAAAGCAGGCCATGGATCACTCTAATGAGACCCAGGGAGAATCGGGCACCAGTCTTGTCAGGTAGTAGTACGCCACCGACAAGAGCTAATAAGTATACAGGGACCCATCCTAATCGTGTATCAACCATGCATCTCCTAAGCACAGCTATCAGGCCTCGGTGGGGAATGTCATTCAATCCAAATATCATGGCTATATATTACTCGAATCAGTTCGAGAAACCATCGTAGGTAATCAAACGGCCCTGTATTGACTCTCACAGGATCTGCCAAACATCCTCTAGTGTCACGCTCATCTCACCAGTTAGAATTTGGAAGGTCTAGATCTCACTACGCTATCTCTCAGCTAAGGATGTGAGTGAACTATGATCAAAAGAGATATGGGGCATGCGAGCTATGTAAGATAAGCATGTCACCTCTAAGGTAATCTATAGGAAAATTGGATTGGAACATCCAAGCATCCCCTCAAAATTCTAAAGTCATACCAGCCCCTCTCGTGTCCTTAACACGTCCAAATACAACTGCAAAGCTAGTTAAGTCAATTGTTGTAGTCTACTTTTCTATTCTACCATGTAATTTCTTCTTAATATGTCTGAAGCTTAGTGTGTTATTCTTCTATTTTCATTGTTAAATTTCTCTATGGTTCACATTTTTCTTCTACGTGGGGTTTGCTAAGAAAAAACTAAGTTTTTGGCCTAAAAAGTGGTTTTAAGAGTGTCTTTCGTGTGTAAGCAACCCTCGCTGTGTGTGCACTAGCGCCAAGCTCTTAGCATGGGCGCCTGCACGCTCACACATAGTCAAAAAATCCAATAACTTTATTAAACTTGCTCGGCACAGGCACCCACTAACATGCCAAAATGTCAAATTGGCTCAGCACAGGTGCTCAGGTGCTCATTCTGAACAACCAAAGTCAACAAAATCACTAAAGTGGCTCAACACATGCGCTCAGGTGCCCATGCTAGCCATCTAACATGTAAAAATGCCAAACTAGCTCAGCACAAGCGCCCAAGCACCCATGTTGGCCAACAAAAGTTAAAAAACCACCAAACTGACTCAACATAGGCACCCAGACTCCTATTCTAGCCAACAAACACTAAAAAAAGCATAAAGGGGCTCGGCACAGGTGCCCAGGAACCCATATTGGCCAAAAAAAATTAAAAGGGGGCTCAGCATAGGCGCCCAAGCGCCCATACTAGCCAACAAAAATCAAAAAAATCAAAAAGGGGCACAACACAGGAGCCCATGCTAGGCAAAAAAAATAAAAAAAATGCACTAAAGTGGCTTAGCACAGGCGCTCAGGCGCCCATGCTAGCCAACTAAACATGCAAAAATGCCAAAAAATGGCTCAGCATAGGCACCCAACTGCCCATGTTGGCCAACAAAAATTTCACAAAAACCAATACAAAGTTGCTCAGCATGGTCACGCCTAGGTACCCATGCTGACCAAGCAAAAACCAAAAAAAACACAAAGGGGCCTCAACATAGGCACCCCCTAGCGCCCCTATTGGTCAGCAAAAACTAAAAAAAGCACAAAGGGGCTCAACATAAGTGCCCAAGTGCCCATGTTGGCCAACAAAAATTTAAAAAATACAAAAGGAGCTCAGCATAAAAGAGAGCACTTGTGTTGGCCAACAAAAAAGGGGGCATCAGCATAGGAAGCCTCAAGTAGTCCCTCATGCTAGCCAACTAAACTAAAAAATTCAAAAAAATAGTCTCAGTCATAGACGCTCTCAGTACGCCCATGCTGAGCACAAAAATTTCACAAGTTACCAATAAGTTGCTTAGCACATGTGCGCCCAGATGCCTATGCTGTGCAAGGAAAACAATTATATGCTCATTTACAAACACAACTAACATAGGCGCCCCCCAGTGTTTACTCGCTGCCATATTTAACCTAAAAACCGCCGTATATCTTCCATTAATTTTTTTTGACATTGGCCAGGGATAATTATTTTTAGAGAGAATTGGGTACCTGGGGTCCATCAGTTCGGAACGTCTCGTGTAGTCCCTCACGATGTCTGCGCGGTGCCTTCAATTCACTACTCTGACGCCATTTCCTCTACGTAGGTCAGAGCTCAATTTAGAAGTCAAATAGTAAGCAAATGTGGTAAAATGATTTGCCGTGGTTCAAGACTTATATGCTCATTTCTACCTCCTACAGTGTGTTTCTTCTACTCCCAAAGTGCCTCAAGACCACCGTGCGTCATAATAGAATTCCTCTAACACTATCGGCGATGATTATTTTAACTATAAAATAAATTATTTTCGGCACGGATATTTGCTACGTTGGGGCATATTTTTAAAATCTTCCTAGCAGCTTTTTTTACTACCCGAGGCATTTTTACAGGTAAAGCCTTGCGGTCACTTTTAACGTTGTCTTGCAACTTCATTATTCCTTCTATAATATTTTCTTCTATAAAAATCAAAAAATAAAATAATAAATAATAATAATAATAATAAAATTTAAGAGTAAAAAAAATTAACTAAAAAATTAATTAAAAATCAGAAGAAAAAAATTTGTTAAAATTTAAATTTTTACAAAAAATGGTAAACAACATATATACAGCTAAAGCCTGTGTCAATTATATCATCCTCGAATATTGAAATATGTATTACAAAACCATCTTTATGACATTCTTGCTTGTTCTTGTCTCAAATGACATGTAGATCAGTGTGATCTACCTCCATTAATAAAGTTGGGTCTGCTTATTATATCGGTACTCCCCGTGCAACAGTGAGTTGTCTAGGTATTGTGTCATAATGCACGAATACTTTCCATGGGACTACTTGTGTCCTCCATTCTTCCCTCACATGTGTATATGCATTTGGGGCATCATTTTTAACCCTTGTCGTTGCATGACACGAACATTCAGGAACTGTAGTTTGATAACAAAAACATTGGTGCAATTGTCTTGAATGTTGTTTGTTTGAGTGCGTGTGATTGTATTGGTTTCTCTATTAGGTTAGCTAGTTTACATTCCTCATATTGCATTGCATTGAGTTAGATATCATGTTGTACTTTCTCATAATTGCATTGCATTATGCATGTTGCATGGAGTTACTTAGCAATGAACAAATGTTAGTAATTTCAGCTTTTCAATGTTATCTTACTTTTTTGTTCATTTCAATAAAGGCCAATGATGTAGACCTATGGGCAAAAATGATATAAACAAGTTGCTAATTAAAGAAAGGTTGGATGCAAAGGTTGGGCTTGTCATATATTTCTCCATTAATCATTTCTTCTCCATTATCATTTATTACCGTTACTAAGTTTTCTCCTAAAAACTCACACGGAGGCCATAAACAACCACATTTATCCCCATCCATATTCCTTCTCAATACCCGAAGGTTTTGCGCCCGTTCTAACCTATTTTCTTCTATCAAGTTCAATCATATTTTTGATTGTTGATTGACTTCTCCTATCACCCCATTGACACTCGAGGGGGCATCCTTCATTCCACTAATTTTTCTTCAAAAATCTACCTGGTTATGCTTGTCTACTATATTTGAAGTGAAGTCACTAACTTCACCTCAAACAGGGGCAAATGTATACACCAAAATTATGTTTTTGCAATCTTATTGCCAAAATGCATGCAAATCACTCTTATTCTTCCCAAATCCATTATAATTAGTACTCTTTGCTAATTAACTAATGTTTCTTGCCATTTTGGTTGGTTAACAAGCACTTCGTTGATCACTGAATCTCGTTCACATTCAGAATGCCACTTTGCGGCAAATCGTAAGCCAAAATCCTCTTCAAAATAAACAATCAGCGATTATAAGCTAATTAAGCCTATTTTTCCCTTGATTTGATTAATATACGCTAGTATTGACTCAAACCCCTCTTCCAACCACTCAAAATCACCCCATTCACCTCCACAACGTCTCAACAAGCTTCAAAAGCCTATCCTAGCCAATTAGTTGACCCTAAGCGGATGATTAAGGCTTCATACCTGTTAATCACTTGGTAATTCACTAATTGTGATTAGCAAGGCATAATCATGATTAGTAATTCTAATCTAATTTGGGGGTTTTAGTCCCACATGCACCAAAATACAAGTTTCTCCCAAAAGGAAAACTATAAAAAGGGTGCACCTCATTCCTTTATACTTTACACCATGCTTTGATTTGCATCTCATATAATAGATATGATTTCTAAGCCAACTCCAATTATTGCTTAAAACCTTCAACAAGGTTAGTAGATGAATAATCTAAAGTGACTTAACAAGTCATTTGGAGAGGTCATTTCACCATTGTTTGAGTAGCAACCATAACCATTTGATTGCCCCTTAGGTCTATTTAGGCCCATGTTAGGTAATTGATCATATTATTATGCATGTTTAGTTAGTTTTTGCATTGTTTTCATAGTAATTAGGCATTATTTTAAGCTTCTATCTTAATGTTACATTCCTAGACTTAGAATCCAAAGCTAATTAGGTGGCAATGGTGTTAGCCTTCCTTGTTTAGCTTTGCAATTTGCTTGTGAAAGTTAAGGGTGCATTCACCTACAAACCTATAAAATCATAAAATAAACCATTATAATCAGCACTATTGTGCGTAATCAAATACAAGCTTTGGCTCTATTTTTTTCACTTCAATAATGATTACAATTGCCTCTAATATAAGAGGGATTTCATCCTAAAAATAACCACACATCTCTAAAAACAAAGCATCTGAAAATAATGTTTTTTAATTTGTTTTTTTTAAAGAATAACTAAAAGCTATGACTAGCATGCAAGTTAAATTTTTCTATTAAACTTTCCTAAAATTAGGAATGAATCTAAACTAATCTAAGCTAAACATAGATGTATGCAAAAGCAATCTATTATTTGCTAATAATAAGATGCATGGGGCTGGGATAAATCATCTATTTCTAACATGGCTTAGTTTGCGGTAAGATAAACCTTGATATATCATAATCCTTATAATGATAGGAGTGAAAAAACAATAGAAGTGGCCCTCTTACTAAAATAATAGTTGATTGGATGCAGGATGAGCATGTTTTCTTTCTCGACCTTCCCCTCTCTTTCTTTGTGGATACAAAAATCCCAAAAAAATCATGTAAAATTTCCTCTAAATACATGCCTTACTACCCAGTTGGATGTGTCTTTAGTGCATCTTGGAATCACTTCTATAACTCTAAAAATTCTCATTCAATCAAAAAATAATCCTACATTGGTTTGTTGGCTCGGTCCATAGTAATATATAAACTCCAATATATCCTGATACTTATGCCAATAAAGGTGACACCATGATGGAAGTGGCCCTCTTGCTAGCATAATAGTTGATTAGTTATGGGATGAGTATGTTTTCTTGCTTGGCCTTCCCCTCTCCTCAATTGCAGCTTAAAAAAAATCCTATAATATTCTAAAATACGAAAATATTGTAAAATTTCCTTTAAATGTTTACCTTACTATCCATGTTACATATGCCTCTTCAGTGCATCTTGGAATTGCTTATATGACTATAAAAATCTTCATTCAATCAAAAACTTAATGCCGCATTGGTTGGTTGGGTTGGTTTGTGGTAATATATAAACCTCAATATCTCATGATCTATATGTCAATAGGAGTGACACATGATAGAAGTGGATCTCTTACTAACATAATACTTAATTGGTTGCATGATGATTATGTTTGTTTGCTCAGCCTTCCCCTATCCTCTTCCGTGGCTTCAAAAAATCTAAAAAAATGTAAAATTGTCTTTAAATACATGCCTTTCTACCCAATTCAGATATTTCTCTTTACTACATCTTGGAATTGCTTCTATAGCTCAAAAATCCTCATTCAATAAAAAACTTAATCCCACAATATTTATTTGGCTTGGTCTACGGTAATATATAAATCCTAATATATCATGAATTGTATGCCAATAGGGGTTACACCATAATGGAAGTGGTCCTCTTACTAACATAATTGTTGATTGGTTGTATGAGAAGTATGTTTGTTTGCTCAACCTTCCCCTCTCCTCCTCTTACTTTTATATACATGTCTTGTTACCCTAGTCAGATATGCTTCTTAAGTGCATCAGAAGTAGTACATATATATGAAATACATCTATCTCAAAAAACTATGAGATATCAAGGCTCATATCCTATATTTTAACATGCCACAATTATTAATATTTTCATATTCTATAGTATATAAATATACCTTTGCACTATTTTTTTAAATTTTGGGAAAACACTCACGATAAAAGATATATCTAACATTTGAGTGCATTACCATAACAATATGATACGTTTCTTTATAGAGTAAAGAAAATTATCTATCCCACAATTATGTGAATATATATTTGAGTAATCTACTTGTAACATATTCATTTAAATAGTGAAATCTAAATCATTTAATTAAAAACCTACAGAGATTTTTTTATGGTAATGAGAAATTGAAAAGAATAGATAATTTAATTGGTAAGATTGTTTTATAGTGGTTGATTCATTCATATAAAGATAATTAGTTGAGAAATAAAGTGATAAGGGTTTGTTCTACATCAACAAACTACAAAATGTATAAATATTTAATTGATATATAAATCCTAATATATATACAATTAATTGAATAAAAATTAATATAAATATTATATTTTGTAATATTTAATATTGCATATATTTGTGAAAAAATTAGTATAAGAAGACAATTTGAAATTATTTATTGTCAATTGATCATTGATCTATTGATAAAGTTGTTAGGCTTGCAAAGAGCCAATAAGAGATCAATCTTTATTGAATGTACTGGTCCAGATATCGAAGAAAGGATGAAGCTCATGACCCAGATTTTGATAGAATAGATACACGTTAAACCTTGGCACTAAACTGAAAAAAGCTAGAAAAAATCTAGACCTTAAAAAAAAATTGTTTGATTCCTAAATGATGCACTAGAGAATAGGTTGATATATTAATAAAATTATAAGTTTTAAATTTATTCAAATGAGGATAAGAGGGCTCTAATTTGAATTTTCTAACGTTTTACAACTAACCACAACACATTGCAACTAGTCTAATAGGTATAATTTAATGAATCAACCCTAATTGAATAAAAGATAATTTTGGAATGTAAGTAATTAACAAAATGAGGTTTTTGAGCATTAAATTTTTTTTCAAATTCGAAAGACATCCATTAGAAACATATAGAGCATAACAGGGCCAAACATCGAGAAGGAATAAACTCAAAAAATAAGCGCAATATATAACCATTTTTAAAGTGTAGAATGAACCTTTTAATTACATATATCAAAAGAAATGGATTGTGCACATTATGCCCAAGATGGGAAAATAAAATCATTGATGTGTACTATAATAAGATATCATCATGAACATGTGCATGTAATAAGCAATTGATCTCATGTGGGCTTGAGTATAAACAATGTAAGCGCAATAATATGATGCCCCTTATGGGTATGTGATAAGATCTATGTGAGCACGAGTACAATATGCCCCTTGTAGAAGTGACATAAACAATATAGCACAAAGAGTAGTATGCCTTCGGTAGGAGAATGTAATTGATGTAAGCGTAGGAATAAGTTGTCCCTAATGGACAAGGTATAGGCAGTGTTAGCACAATAGAATGTGATATACTCTAAGAGGGGAGATATATCCATATATTCACAATATTTTCATTCAAAGAAGCATCATTGGAAAATGAAACCATAACTTCATGGATAATGTTAACATCATCTAAAGCATCCTCTTTCTTTTACATGTATTTGAGGACTAATCAAATAAATTCAATAGAATCAATCGACGTTTCTCTTAATTGTCGTATTGGATCTAATTATTTTGGGTAGCATAAAACATGTAACATGTACATAACACTATGCACACAACATAATATAACATAATATATTCGGGGCTAATAGATTTGAAACAAAAAAAATCAAACAAACCCTAGATCAATCAAATTTATTCCCAAATAAGCAAGATTTAACCCTAGAAGGGTGCAAGCAATACAATGTGAGCTCGCTAAAATATGAAATGATGAGTAGGTGTAAGCTAATTTGGATTCACAAAAAGGTGAAGCCTTCAAGTTTGGTTCAATACAATGTAGGCTCGCCAAAATATGAGACCGCAAGGTTGAGCGTAAGTTAATTCGGTTTCACCAAAATGTAGATGTGGAAAGTAATTTTACATCAACAATGTCTGACAACTAACCGCATACATTGTAGTTCAAATATACACAAATAAATAATAAATAAAGAATATTCTAAGATCCTATATCATTTATAAGGAGAAGTTTTAGAAGAATATATGGTTTTTCATAATTCCAAAGATAAGCTAATTCGGTTTCACCTAAATATAGATGTGCAAAGTAATTTTACATTAACAATGCACGGAAAATAACCACATACATTGTAGTTCAGATATACACAAAAAATAATAATAAATAAATAATATTATAAAATCTTATATCATTTACATGGAGGATTTTTAGAAGAATATATGTTTTGTCGCAATTCCAGAGATAGTCGCTGGAAATAATCTGTGTAGAAAAAGTCCAAAAAAGCAAGATGAAAAGACCCAAAAAAGAATGTGAATAGAGCAACTTGGCCAGAATTGTAGAGTCGACTAGAACCACGTGGTTTGTTTCTGGAAAATATGGAAAAATGAAAAAGTTAACGTTCATCATATTCCCCTTCTCTCAAGCTCCAAAAAAATCACTTTTTCATAATTATGCATAGATATATAGGACATTGATCTCTTTTCTTAGAATCCTAATGTGAGCATAACCTTGCAGAAACATAATAATAAATCATGTTTTGAGGGACCTATGTTATCCCTTCATTATTATTAGGCCCCTTGCTGGAAATTATATTTTGAAACTAACAAATTAAGTATAATGGTGTTCAACAAATATCTCAATGTAATGTAAGTGTCTAACCATTATTGCTCTCAACAACCTGGTCGATAGAAGTAAATATTTTTTTTAAAATCCCTAAATGTTGCTTTAAATGCTTGTAATTACTTTTGGTATAGGGATTTTCTTGTCAAAATGATTTCATGCATGTGTATGATTTGACGTAAATACATTAATGCCCTTGTGTATTTATGGCCTTATTATATTCAAATTATAAACCTATTGGTGTGAATACTCACTATGGGCTGCAAATGCCGACAAAAAGGGCCAAAAAATCATAGAGGGCAAAAATAAGGGTCAAAGGGCCCGTAAAACAAAGGTTGCTAGAAATGTATGGTATAGTTCTTGGCCATATAACCATGTGGTATGGTTCTAGGTAAAAAACTAGAAAGTCTTTAAAACATAGGAAAGAGAGCACAAGGGAGGAGAGTAGAGGCAAAGAAAGAAAGAAGATAATAGAGAGAAACAAGAGAAGAGATGTCAGAAGATAGGAAAAAACATGGACCCCATGCTAATAAGAACTAATCTTGACCAATAATTGACAAACAATCATACACTAAAACAATACAAAATTATAACCAGAAACTATTGCAATACCAAAATTAGGTATATATAAAGGGTTGTTTTAAGGGAATATATTCAAAACCACAAGAGTACTGAGCATAAGGGCCTACTGGATGGGAGGATAATCCCTCCCACAAGAGAGTAGTAGGAAGAAGAAAACAAAAACCACATTCAAAGTGGTCATCTAAATAAAAGCATGTAAGAAAGATCGTACCCACCCTTAAACATCAATCGTGTGAGCTATGCTACAACTCACATTGAAATGTTAAGCAATCTTATACAATTTTACTAACCATGTGCAAATGTTAAGAAGAGAAAATATAAGTAATTCAAGTGTGTTGTCAAGCATCTTAACACTATAAACATTCATCCACACTTAAACGATCAAACACTGCTCAACCATTTACATGTGATCATTGCACCCAACTTTATCTTTGAACAAAGAAATTCAAAGATGAAGGTGAGCATAATATCAACACCTTAACAATTTTACAAATATAAATAAAAATTAATACAAATATAATATTTCTAATATTTAATATCACATACATTTGTGAAAAATTTAGTATAAGAATACAATATGAAATTATTTGTTGTCAATTGATCATTGATCCGTTGATAAATTTGTTAGGCTTACAAAGAGTCCATAAGAGATCAATCATTGTTGAGTGCAATGGCCCAAATATTGAAGAAGGGATGAGGCTTATGCCCTAGATGACTTTGGCAGAATGGATACTCCTTAGACCTTGGCACTAAAATAACTAAAAAACTAGAAAAAATCTACACCTTTAACAAAAAAAAATGTTTGATTCCTGAATGATGCACTAGAGAATAGGTTGATATATTGGTAAAATTATAAGTTTTAAAATTATTTAAATGAGGATAAGAGGGCTCTAATTTGAATTTTCTAATGCATTACAACTAACCACAACACATTGCAACTAGTCTAATAGGTACAATTCAATGAATCCTTAATTGCATAAAAGAATATTTTTGGAATGTAAGTAATTAATAAAATGAGGTTTGCATATTTCTCAAATTTGAAAGATAGTTATTAGAAACATAGAGAGCATAATAGGTCCAAACATCGAGGAGGAACAAACCCAAAAAATAAGCAAAATATACAAGGTCATATATCTAGGGGGTGGGTTGGGGGGCGAGTCTCTATAACCTAGCCGCCCCCAGATAGATAAGATATATAGGGAGGTGGCCATTTTTAAAGTGTAGAATGAACCTTTTAATCACATATCTCAAAAGAAATGGATTGTGCACATCATGCCCAAGATGGGAAAATAGAAGCACTTATGTGTACTATAATAAGATATCATTATGAACATGTGCATGTAATAAGCAAATGATTTCATGTGGGCTTGAGTATAAACAATGTAACTGCAATAATATGATTCCCCTTGTGGGACTGTGCTAAGATCTATGTGAGCACAAGTATAATATGCCCCGTGTAGAAATGACAAAAATAATATAACACAAAGTAATATGCCTTCGATAGGAGAATGTAATCAATGTAAGCATAGGAACAAGTTGTCCCCAATGGACAAGGTATAGACAATGTTAGCGCAATAGAATGTGATATACTCCAAGTGGATAGATACATCTATATATTCACAATATTTTCATTCAAAGAAGCACCATTGGAAAAAGATACCATAACTTCATGAATAATATTAACGTCATCTAAAGCGTCTAGTTTCTTTTACACATATTCAAGGATTAACCAAATATATTTCAACAGAATCAATTGACACTTCTCTTAGTTGTCATATTGGGTAGCATAAAACATATAACATGTATAGAACACTATGCACACAATATAATATAATATAATATAATATAGTCGGGGCTAATAGATTTGAAACAAATAAAATGAAACAAACCCTAGATCAATCAAATCTATCCCCAAATAAACAAGATTTGACCCTAGAAGGGTAGAAGCAATACAATGTGGGCTCACCAAAAGATGAAATGATGGGTAGGTGTAAACTAATTTGAGTTCACCAAAAGTTGAAACCTTAAAGTTTGGTTCAATACAATGTAGGCTCGCCAAAAGGTGAGACCGTGAGGTTGAGCATAAGTTAATTCGGTTTCACCAAAATGTAGACATGGAAAGTAATTTTATATTAACAATGCACAACAATTAACGGCATACATTGTCGTTCAAATATACACAAATAAAGAATATTTCCAGATCCAATATTATTTACAAGGAGTTTTAAAAGAATATATAGTTTGTTGCAATTCCAGAGATAGTCATTAGAAACAATCTCTATAAAAAAAGTCCAAAAAAGCAAGATGAAAAAACTCAAAGAAGAATGTGAATGGAGCAACTTGACCAGAATTGTAAACTTGATTAGAACCATATTGTATGTTTCTGGCAAATATAAAAAATGCAAATTTAACTTTCATCATATTTCCCTTCTCTTCAACTCCATAAAAATCATTTTTTCATAATTATGCGTAGACATCTAGGACATTGATCTCTTTCTTTAGAATCCTAATGTGACCAACACATTGCACACACATAATAATAAAAGCTGTTTTGAGGGAACTATGTTATCGGTTCATTATTAGGCCCCTTGATGAAAACCGTATTTTGAAAACAACAAATTAAGTATAATGAGGTTCAACAAACATCACAATGTAATGTAAGTGCTCAACCATTATTGCTCTCAACAACCTAATCAGTACAAGTAAATAATAAATTACTTTTTTAAATCCTTGAATACTGTTTTAAATGCTTGTAATGGCTTTTGGCATGGGGATGCTCTTGTAAAAATGATTTCATGCTTGTGCATGATTTGTCATAAATGTATTAATGCCCTTGCGTATTTCTAGACTTCTTAAATTCATATTATAACCCTATTGGTGTGAATATTGACACACAATGGGCTGCAAATGCCAACAAAAAGGGCCGAAAAAACCCTAGAGGGCAAAAAATAAGGGTAAAAAGGGCCTGCAAAACAAAGTTTGCTAGAAATGTAGGGTATAGTTTTTGTCCATATATAACCATGTGGTATGATTCTAGGTAAAAAACTAGAAAGTCTTTAAAATATAGGAAAGAGAGTACAAGGGAGGAGAGTAGG
Organism: Taxus chinensis; assembly: GCA_019776745.2. Classification (NCBI taxonomy): domain Eukaryota; kingdom Viridiplantae; phylum Streptophyta; class Pinopsida; order Cupressales; family Taxaceae; genus Taxus; species Taxus chinensis. Next base: position 81,437,792 of record CM034150.1, on the reverse strand, counting down.
GGCAAAGAAAGAAAGAAGATAACATAGAGAAACAAGAGGAGTTGCTAGAAGATGGGCAAAAACATGGACCGCGTGATAATAAGAACCTAATCTTGACCAATAATTGACAAACAATCATACACTAGAACAATACAAAATTATAACCAAAAACTAGTCCAATACCAAAATTACGTGTATACGAAGGGTTATTTTAAAAAGAATATACTCAAAACCACAAGAATACTGGGCATAGGGGCCTACTAGATAGGAGCATACTCCCTCCCACAAGAGAGTAGTGGGAAGAAGAAGAAAACAAAAACCAGGACAAACCGTCCATATAAAAGCATATATGAAGGATCGTGCCCACCCTTAAACATCGATCTTGTGAGCTATGCTACAACTCACATTGCAATGTTAAGCAACCTTATACGATTTTACTGACCATGTGCAGATGTTAAAGAGGAAGAGAAAATAAAACTGATTCAAGTGCGCTGGCAAGCATCTTAACACCTTAAACATTCATCCACACTTTAACTATCAAACACGGCTCAATCATTTCCATGTGATCATTGCGCCCAACTTTATCATTGAACAAATTCAAATTCAAAGATGAAGGTGAGCATACTATCAACACCTTAAAAATTATTGAAGATGGTTTTAGTTTTAGCTAAAAGAAGCAGCATTATGAAATTCTTAAGGGAACAGAGTCCACAATGACATCGATGTCATTTGTAAAACATTAAATTGCTGGCAGAAACCTCCCTGGAAAATGAGTGGCACAATATTTATAGTTTGACAAACAGCGACTAAAGGACTTGCTAGAAAATTTCAAGACTTTTAACTATTAGGTTACATGATATTAAGGACAATTTTCCCTCATCTATCCAGCATCTTGATAAGTTGTTCAACATTTTAAATGAAAAGCACCCTGAAGTGTAATATTTTCTTTTTTGATATGCCACAAATGATTTCACAACAACAGCCATTGCCACTGCAAATGTTGTTCCCCAAGGTTAAATGTTTTATATGACATAATTTTGAGGAATGAGCTTCCTTACATTTTTTTACTCTTGTTTCCTCATTGCATTCTCCACGACATTCTAGATTTGTGTGTGTTCTTTCCAATACTGTTATCTGCAGATGCCACAACTATCGAATGAATGGTTCTGCTTGTTGAACTGCAATCTAATTACATTATATTTGCACAAACACTTTATTTCTACATTCTAGTGATATGAATTTGAGCGATCATGTAAACCATTTTGGTAGCATCAGCGGGCCTTTTATTTCTACATTCTTTTTTAGACTGACGCCTTTTTAATACAATCTAATTGTCTCAAGCCAAATAAACAAATTGGCTACTATTAGTGCTCTCTTCATCTGGTTTTCTTTTCAAGTCATTATTGGATTTTTACAAAGGAATCTTAAGTCCCCAAGATTTGAGTTTAGGGGAGAGGACCCCATAACCATGCACCCTAACTTTAGGGGCACATAGATATATGTAGGGGTCTCGTCAACATAAAAAAAATTATATCATCGTATAGCGTATCATCATGCCACATCAGTATTTTCGTTTCGCGTGTTTATTTGGAGGGAAAAGTAGTTTTTGAATTGATTTAAAATGAAAAAAAATAATATAAAGCATTTGAAAGAGGTACCAATGACCAAGCGCCCTATGTGTCACATTGTCATTGGCTCTTAAAAAGTGTCATTAATCAAATAGTGAACAACTATTAGTCATTTTTTCAACAACCAATGGTGAACATGAATGTATATATATTGGTACCTGCACAATTCTGGGGTCCTCTCCCCTACTCACCCTAATGACTTTTGTTACGTATAACGGACTCCAACTCTTGTACATTATAAGCTAAAATGTGACATTTTCCATCAATCTAATGATTAGGGTACAACTATTTTATTTCCAATACAGCAATATTGAAGGGCAAGCAAGAGATTATCGCTTCAAATGAATTCAGGAAAACATTTCAAAATTAACAGTCTGCAACAAAATTGTTATGCTAAAATAGTATACAATTCCCAGTGTTACCTGATTTAATTGGTCATAATGCAGTCAAGAACAAGTAGAACAAAGGGATTCTAAATTCCCTGTGTAATGATGTTGTGCCTCAACATCAAATTACAAAAGAGCAGAGTCTCAACATAAACACGATGCCAAACAATTCTAACCCAACACTTTAAGACACAACGGCTAATGTCCATATGGTACAGCAGACACATATACCCTTCAGTAATTGCAAGTACCAGATCTTTCAGCAACACAAGGGCTGAACAACTTACAAAATGAAGGGAGAAATTCACGCCCTCAATATCTGTTTCATATGGTCTTCAGTTAGAAACCATTGTTTCTGTCTCTTTAACAAAGCCATCACCAGTCCAGTCCTTATCAGATGCCAAACCTTTTCGAATGGCTTTCCTCTGCCTAATAGCTTCTTGTTGACGACGCACCAAATCTGTATGGGTTGTGAAATACTGAAGAGACGTCCTGAAATACATAAGATTTTACACTCTAGGATCAACTCCATTTAATCACAATACATACTTCCTCTAATATAGCTATCCTAGACACATCCTACAATTGCAGAAACTTTTTAAATATTGCTCAAAAGTTACAATTTTCCCTTTAATTTGTTTTAAAGATACCCGAGGCAATGAATTACACTAGCCCTATATGGTAAAAAGAGGCATATCATTCACAGTGGTAGCTAAATGCTATTGATCATTGTGTAAGCTTACCCCCGAAAATCTTCAATTGATGAAAAATTATGCTTAGCCATAAACTCTTTTAGCTCAGAGCAGAGCTTCTTCACAAGTCCATAACCATGCATCATTACCCCTGTACAAACCTGCAACACAAACAATTCCAACGTACCGACTGATATGTAATTCCTAATAGACATAAGTGGTGGAAAACAAACCAAATTGAATAAAGCAAATGTCTTGCTTTATTTTCTTCTGCATAGCAAACAAATTTTAGTAAGCATCAAAGTGGGCATCAAATTCAAGGATTTCTAAGCAATTACCAGAAAAACAATAGCATGCGAGTGTTACTGAGCCAAGGAATATTTTATCATGTTCTACGGCAGTCAGTCATTAGGTCATCCATTGAATATTCAATTTAAAAGGCATTGCAGCCATCAATAGAAATATAGTAAAAACTCATCCATTGGATCGAATGAGATTACCCATAAGAAAATCCTGCTAAAATCAGGTTGAGAAAACACTTATTACACTACTTTCATGAGACTTGCGGATCTGATAAAGGCTGATAGCAGTCACAGTGGAAAGTTCACAACCTAAAATAAAAACCAAGAGAATCGCTCCAATATAAAACATAACTAGGCCTTTACCTGAACAGTGTTTGATCCGAGCAGTATAAACTCAGCTGCATGATTTCCTGTTTCAACTCCTCCTATGCCAGAAAGTGACAGACTTAGATCAGGGAATTCTTTCTTCATCATTTGAGCAATGGACATCACTTTTGCAAGAGCAATAGGATGGACAGCCTTTGAGGAATATCCACCAGGAGTTGAATAACTACAAAACAGTTGTGTAGGAGACCAACGTGAGAAAACTACAGAATTAAACCAATTGCATATGACATCTTAAACAGAACAGATTGCAGTAAAGAATCTGAGAATTCACAATTGAGAGCCCACCCCTCAACACAAGGTTCTGGTCTTAATGTATCAAGGTCAATCCCCATTACACTCATAATTGTGTTAATTGCTGCAATTCCTTCGCATCCCGACCTCAATGCCACCCTGGCTGGCTATTGTATCCAAACAAGACAACGTAAATATATTTCAAACTTCGATGGAAGAAACTTGACTTGGAAAAGTTAAACTGAACTTGGAAATATTAAAATCCGAGAAGGATAAGAGAAGGATAAAATCCTTTATTATGATCATGACTTGTAAAGAATATAATTTGAATGCTCTATTTTACATAATTCCAGTAGCATGTAAAATTTGAAAGCCATAATTTCATTCACTTTAGGATATCTGGTCCCTTGTCTCTTGTTATTGATTATATTCCCATTCCTTGACCTATTTGTTATGCTGTCTTAAGAATTCACCTTCAGTTGTTTTTGCATAATTTAACCTTGTCCCTTCAAATGATTAAAAAATAATTTTTGTGATATGACTAAAAGTCTGCACAAGTAGACTGCTCCCTCCAAGATTAAAAACTACTTGCATAGAGATTTGAGAGGAAAAAAATCATAAAAGAAGGAAATTAAATCTTTAAGCATTAAATTTAAGCGCTTTATATAGAAGGAGACCTCGGTAATATCTGTGATGTTTGGAGTCATCTTTGCCCAAACAGGGACTGTTGCTTTCTCATTTATCCAACCAGAAACCTCCTCCAATAAGCCACAGTCTTGACCGACAGCTGCACCCATCTTGCGCTCGGGCATTCCATGAGGACAAGAGAAGTTAATCTCTAGTGCATCCTAAGACAGCCAATATCAGAATACAGAAGCATTTGTTACAACCTTACTTCCCACGATGAGCTAAAGGTAATTCAGCACCATACGTAAATGTTACTGCCCAAAGAACATGGAAAATTCTAGCATGGGGTAAATTAAATCACAAAAATTATTCTTACTACTCCAGTTTCTTCTACTCGTTCTATGAGTTCCTGCCAAGCAGCTTTATCATACTCCTCCATGACTGAAGCAATGAGAATCCTATCAGGATATTCTTTCTTCAACTGCCTAAACTCCTTCAACATAGTCTCCAACGGACGGTCACTGATAAGTTCAATATTTTCCCATCCAATAACTTCTCCTTTGTGTGATCCATTAGAACCTGCTCGTAGCCGAGCATACCGTGGAGTCACATTGATGACTTTGCTTGAATCCAGAGACACCTATGAATTTTCACAAGTAGAAATTTATTATTCATGCATTATTCTCAACATCACAAAATAAAAGAGAATTATATTATGATGGACTTGGCACAAATGCAATTTTTTCTTTTTTCTTTTTTCTTTTTTTGGACTATAATAGATGTGTCCCATTTCATCTTTGAAACGACTATCTTAAAACATGCATAGAAACAAAGTTGTGTAGTTGCACCTCCGATTTTATTTTTGAGGTTTGTACCAATGATGTCTACTCCAATGTTGTCTTTAACTTACAATTGCCTTGCCTAAGCATCACCATTTTAAAATTAGATTAAAGAAAATTCCTTGACCGAAATAGCAGGGTGCATGCAAAAGGTTTATCCTATCCTGCTACATCATTAGTCGATGCTTTTAATGCATAAGCTGGCTGTTGCATGTTTTTACCGATTGATGAATTTACATACAGGGAACAGGAAGCTGATCAGTCAATGCATTAACAGTGGTAGCAGCCCAAAGGAATGGAAAGACTTGAAGGTCCCCAACAAAAGCCATCACCATGAGTGAGGACTTGTGGCATATAAAAGGGGATTGAAGGGGCTTCAAGGGTCCAAGAAAAGAAGTTCTTGTTCTATTACAATTTATATGTTAACACGTCTTTTGTCAAGCTATATCAAAGTCCTTGTAATATGCTATCATACATATAGAGTGTCTACAAAAAGGAATATTGTCTACTTTGGACTTGCATTTCCTCAAACAATACAGAAGACTAATTCACAGTTTTTGCATATGCTATCACACATGTACATTCTGAGCTGTCAAAAACACAAAAAGAAACAATGTAATGGTATTGCTATTATGTATCAAACTAACTGATATACATGCAAATAATTAAAAAAATGTATCTTCAATATATTAGCAGTAAAGAAATGGAGAGCTACAAATTTGTTCAGGGCCCAATGCTCGACCAGATTGGGTTAAGGTACTTTTAGTTGACTGTATATTTCAGGACATGAAAGACCCTGGGCAGTGAACTCTGAGGCTTGACACTCTCACATTGGTGCAGATTATTGGGGCACAGAGTGTTTTATTTGGAGCCAGTCGCACCCTTGCCATTCACGAAAGCATGCAACTGCTGGAATTCACCCTAATAAGCAGGCTGGAAAATGTTTGGAAGCTGCTGAAAGAGGTGACTGCTGAGATCTTGTGCAGGGAAGGAAAATTGACGCAATTTGCTCCAAGCTCTGCATCAATCCTTCTTCCTCAGCACCTCAACTCGCCTCAACTCTCAATACACTGCTTATGAAGAATTAAGAACTCAAATGTGGTCCTACAGTCATAGTACCAGAATCAAGCAAGAATGCAAAGGATTAGATATCCTTTCAGGTAGATGGCTAGTCTTGTTTATCATGTGCTGCTCTATAAGCATTTGCACTAGTTGTAAATTGTAATTAGGTGGCGGATGTAATTGTTCAAACATTCCTGATTCTATCAAGGTTTTTGTTATTGTCTTATTATGCTATTAGTGGCGCTCGTGTCCCTTTTTGAACTTATCAGGAAAACTATTAGCAGTAAAACCTTTCTTCATTATCAAACAGGTTACAGAGTCCTTTCATGAGCATCCCCCTCACCCTTTGTAAACAAACTACCAAAATAAATGAATAAATTTGAATACAAATTGGATAATTGGCCAATTATATTTTATCCCAAATGTAAATGTCAATGCACGTATTGAGTTGCTATAGTTTTAAGAATTCTTACACGCAATAAATGAAAAAGTTTTGAGAAGTGTAATTTTGGAAGTTCAAAGGATTTCTACATTAGGCAACACCCTCTCACTCATGCAGTCAATAGAATTTATATTTAGTAGAACCCTAAGATACCCTTTCAGTAGGGATCCCTTGCTAAGAGTTAAAATTATATCAGAAGCATAGTTAATCCAATGTTCTTGAAGTTTAGCCTTCCAATTATATTGCAATTGTTATGTTTTTAAAGTAAATGACCCAATCGACCAAGAAGAGACATCAATACAAAGGTTGCTTATGTTTTTAAATGTTTACCATTAAAACAACATAAATGTCAATGATAAATATGCTACCTCACTTTATCCTCTTCCAAAATGGCATCTAAACTAAGATCACTTGAACATGGTGTCAAAACCAAATGCAAATCCTTTTAGCCCGTGCATTTTTATGTATGGACAACATATCTTGAGGTCTGTTTTTTAAGATAGAAGTTGAAACCATGTGATGCATAAGAGATTCTAGTTGATGGCTTAAATTGGCTTGTAAACAATTCTTTGATGAAAGACACATCAAGCCAAAATCAAGCCAAAATCAAGCCAAAAAAATATCCTTGACAATTTGACTAAACTGTTATGGTTTCTCAGGTACTATTTTAATGTACCTATTGAACTAGTCAGCCCATATCTAAATGAGTTGGAGCAACAACCCAAACAAGGTTTAAAAATGTGCAATGATACAGATTTCACAATTTCCCATTTAAATGAACTTGCCAAGTTAAAAATCCCATTTGTTCTCAACTCATTTGGACCTGCTCAATGAAAATGGGAAAGAATGATCAAACCATAAACAGCATAAGAAGATATGTTTAATATGAGATGTGTCTGTAAGTTGATCGTAATCATGTTCTATTCTGAATTTACTTAGTGGTCTTTAATACAAAAACTGACTTGAATTTACCTTTGTTACAATGTGGAAACCCAAGGTATATATAGGAAACGTGAAAAGCTCTCATGCCCATGCAAGGAAGATCCAAACAACATGTCTAGTGTATTGGCCAGGCCAAGACCTAATCAACTCGTAGATCTTCACCATTTGTATCCGTACACGGTTCCTAATTTAAATCCCCTTGAAATAATTTGGCTCAAGTCAGCATAGTGGTTAGGGGTACCAAAACCTATTATACGCACACCAAGTTTCCTTTTTCTCAATTTGTTTTTAACACGAAACAAAAAGATACATTTATACTACCACAAAGAATGGTCAAGTCTACCTACAAGATTTTTGGGGTTTTATTTTAAAAACTAGAAATTGTGCCTTGATATCTTCCATATCTATCTATAATTTAGTTTATAATTTTCAACATTTCAACTTCTATCTTCAGTTCAATGTGTATACACCTTATTTTTCACTCTTACCACTGATCTCTATTTGCAAGTTGTTGGCATATTAACCTCCTTTAGGGCATGCCTTAAGGGGCATATCAAGAGCAAGGTTACGCTAATTAGCAGTACTTGGTGAGAGTCATCGTGGCATGGTCCTAACTTTCCCTAGCATGCCTTCCTAATACCTTCGTCTTACCCTCTTACTTGATATCCTTAGTATTACCATCTTCACATCATCTATATCTCCTTCAGATCCCCTTCGAATCACCTTCATACCTACTCCAAATGTTTGCTCTACCTTCTTTCTCTCTCCTCCCCTTTTACATTTCATGGCATACTTGTGTTCGTAAAACCCTTTATCTAATCGACTATGTAGTTGGCTAAGAGAGATCCTGGCTTTAGGTTGTGTTTCTCTATTTATAGGCATCATTGTTGTCATTTCTCTATATCATCATCACAAAGTATGCTCCACTTTCACTCGTAAATCTTCCCTTAAGGTTTAAGAGGTTTAGGGTTTCGTGGAATTTACACTTGGAGGTCTACTTTGGAGCATTGGGTTATTAAGAGCAACAAGAATAGGAGTTGTACCAGCAAGGTCTACCAAGTCCTTCAAGCTCCCAACATTGGTCTACTTAGGTCTTCTACCCACCCCTCTCGTGATCCACCCACAACTCTCTAGCGAGATGCTACTAACCCTTAGGGGCCAATGAGCCAACAATGTCTTCAAAAAACTAAGTATACCTAACTCTCTCTTTGATTTACATTTGTATGATTGCTAATGCTTGTTGTACTTGTATCATGTATTAGTCTAGGGTAGAGTAGTGTATCTTTGTCTATTGCAACATCTCTTACAACCCATGCTTAGCTACCAAATGGGATTACAACCCTTAGTCTAGATTTAACTCTTGTTTATTATTGTTATCTTATTACAATCTCAAATTCTAGTAAGACCCTATCCCCATATCTTAGACATAGGCTTTGGAACCCTATAATTTTGATAGGAGTGTGGTTTATTCTCTTCTAGATCCACAACTATTGTGTTATTGGCCCTAGAATGGTCCTCTACTTATATCATAATTTATATTATTGAGAAAAGAGAGAAGATAATCATATTAACCATCTTAGCTAATATACACAAATAGAACAAAACCAGCCCATGTAGTAAGAGACAACTGACAGTTGTGTAATGTCCCTTTTAGGGCTGAAACTGAAAAAACAAGGAAATAGCACAAATCCCAATTGAGAGTAAACTGATTTTTACAACAGCCAACCAGAAAATATTATAAACCCTAGCAGCAAACTGTATTTGCACTTTTAGGGCTATCAAACACCCTCCAAACAAGCTGAAAATGAATGTATAAATTCTCCAAAATATCATACTCAACAAATGAGACAAACACCAAGCAAAACACTTCAAAGTATATGCATATTAGGAAATTCTACACAGCTGCAATTAAATTTATGACAGCAGAATTACAACTCCCAACAGTGGCTGGAAATGGAGATTCCAAACCCCAAAAATCTCATGAAAGTTTGCAATCAGCCTCTAAAATTATCAAGAATATAAATATAAGCTCCAAATGAAGAAATGTGCCCTAGATGGCACCCAAATCCACCTCCAAGCAAGTCGCTACCCTAGAAAAGGGGTTGTAAATCACTCCAAGATCAAACCCTCACTTTAAATCTACAATATCAATCCTCTTGAAGTACTTTGAAAACCCCGGGATGGAGAATACCCAATAAATTAAAGAGTTTCCATTTTTCAATCAAGCAAGGAAGGGTTTCATCCTCCTTGTTAGCCACACCAAAGGATTTTTGCCCTTAAGTGGAAGTGATTGAGCAATCAGCCCAAAAACCATGCAAGTTATAATTATTTGACAAGAGATGACGCCCAAATGAGCCAAGCAAACCCTCTTTTATACTCTTTTGTGGCGCCAAAACCAATTAGGAAGCCTCCAAACTAGGATCGGCCTCATAAGGATACTTCTCTTTTATTTTTCCTTTGGCTTTTCACCTTCTTAACCCAGTCAACTTGACTTGTGTAGAAAAATATAAAGAAGAATGCAAATGCTCACGAAAATAACTGAAAAATATGACAATCACTTCCCTTGTTCATTTCCTTTTTTCCTACGAGAAGTGGAATAGGCTCAAAGTCTCAAAATCAAACTAGTTTGGAAAAGGAGACATTACAAGTTGTCTTGTTAAACACAAGGTCTGAATACATGGCAAGAATGCAATCCACTCATAATCATCTCGTTTATCTAGAAATGATTAGAAGATTAAAGTAATAATAAAGAAAATCATGTAGAATAATGCATGAATAGATACTTATGACTCTTATTTAAGTTAAGAGTGAAACTAGTCCAGTTGGATTAAAGTGTAATAATGTGCATGATGTCTGTTGTCGAGATTTAAACAAAGATAGTTGCACTATTTAGAAATGAATGTAGGCTTGTATATATAATAAAATAATATATAAATATGTAAGCAAAAAAGAGTGTAACTTGGATTTGAATCAAGGAAGAAGCTACAAATGAAATTTGTCTTATTATTATACTTGATGTATTATTTGTAGGTATGGATGACTTTTTTATTGGTAATTTAAATTTTTATTATATTGATGTGTGATTTGGTTTGAAGTTATCAAATCCTAATAGCCGGTACGACAAGGGTACATGCCCTAAAATAGGTACAGTATGTATCCAGTATGAATACGTCTTGGAAATGTACCTAGGAGCGGCCAAGGTATGGCTAGGTACGTCTGCAGATGTACCCGAGGGGTCATGTCCGTACCTTGGCTGCTCCCGAGACCAAAACATCTTTTATTTTATTTTATTTTATTTTATTCTCTTTTTTATATATAAAGTAGCATAGAAAACATAATATTTTATTATTTGTAACTATAAAAGTGAATTAGAATGAATAAAACAAAAGTAAAACATAAAAGCAAAGAAACTTATCTCGCATTCTCTCATTGCATACTTGTCTCTCTAAGCTTTCATTTTGTTTATTTAGAGTTTGATACTTCATCAACAAACATTGCAATCATTTTCCTAAGCTAGTACAAGTGCCTATTCACCGCCAAGGTCATTGAGGAGCTTCAAAGGAGGAGGATTTGTGGATTATTTAGTGAAGGTCAAGTTTTAAGTTTTTAAGTTTTAACTTTCAAGTTTGATTTTTATTTTTTTTGTTTTTAATCTTTCACACACTTCATGCTTCTTTTTATGTTTTATTATTTCATTTTAAAACTTTAAACCATTTTTTCATTTTAAATGTTTAATACATGTTATGCCCTAGGGCATAGGGTTTAAGTTATTATTTTTAACCATTGTTTTTTGCTTATGCTATTGGTTTTGAAACTTGTCGGTAGTAGGTAGAAGTACAATGGAAACAAGTTCCACCTCCTCTGGGCAATCTCTGATCAAGGAATTTGACCCAAATTCACCATTATGGAGGCATGTCACAATACTAGAGCAGCTTCCAAGTGGTGGGGGTTTTGTTTTTAGATGCAATGAGTGTGAAACGGTATTCAAATGGTCATATAGTCAAGAAAAAAGCCACTTGTGTGCATACCTAGTCATGGTATAAGAACATGCAAGAGGAAAAATAACGTAGGGGTACCAACAAGAATGGTTTTGAAATATATCAAAGAACAAAAAGATGCAGACGCAGCCTTGGCTTTGAAAATAGGTCATCCATTGTCAAAAAAATGATGTTCATCTAGATCAACGAGGCCTCCTCTTGTCCCATCTAGTATTGGCTCCTCAGTTGTGACCATGCCACATCCATTTGTGACAACTACCTCCATGCATGGAAGATGCACCTCTTTCTTGAATGGGTAGGACAAAAGGACCATTGCAAAAGGTCTTTCAAAATGAGAACAAGGATATTATGATGAGCACATCGCAAGATGTCTGTATGCAAATGGATTGTCATTCGATGTTGTGAGGTCACCATATTGGCAAGAGATGGTGAAAGCAATTGACGAGGCCCCAAAAGGGTACAAAAGGCTAGGTTATGAGAAGATTCGCACCATCGCATTGGAAAAGCAAATAAAATATATGAAAACCTCATTGCAGCCAATTAGAGACTTGTGGGCCAAAATAGGTGTGACCGTCGTTTTTGATGGATGGAAAGATGTAATAAACTGTCTTTGATCAATGTGGTTGTAGTATGCCCTAAAAGGGCAATGTTTTTTAAAGTAGTTGATTGTGAGGGGCAAGTGAAGGATGCCCACTTCATTGCCAACATCCTCTTCGATGTTATTGAGGTAGTGGGGCCTCAATATGTTGTCCACGTCATAACAGACAACGCCAAAAATTGCAAAGCCGCGAGGATGTTAGTTGAGAGTCGAGACAAGGTATAGGCATATTTTTTGGAAACCATCTATTGTCCATTCACTCAATTTAATGCTAAAAACGTTGGCTAGTAAAATAGAGTGGATTCAACAAGTGTATGCAAAGGGTGAAGAGATCCAAATGTTTGTGACCAATCATCACCATTCGCAAGGCATCTTTAGATCCTTCTCGCATTTGGAGTTGCTAAAGGTAAGGGAAGCTACCTTTCTTTTATTTATAAAAATGTCAATTTTTTTATTTTTAAAATAAAGCATTCAATTTTTTTTTGTTCTCATTTCTTATTAAGTTGTTGAGACTCAATTCACATCACACATTATCGTTTTGAGACGCCTTGTGAAGATGTAAGAGGCACTTAACAGGATGGTAACTTCCAACCTATGAGATGTATGGAGGCACTCAAACATTGTACGAGCCCAAAAAGTGAAGGCAATGATCTTAGATGACACTAGGTGGGATCGAATAGAATATTTATTAAGTTTTACTGAGCCTATTATGAGCATGATCCTCTTTACTAATATGGATCAGCCATGTCAGGGAGAAATATATAATGGTATCGACTCAATAATTGAGAAGATAATATTCATCATAAATGCGAAAGAACAAGATCCCAAGGATAAATTTTCAAAGAAGTACAATTAATCTTCATTAAGCGGTGGAACAAAATGACCACCCTGCTACATTGCCTTTGCATTAACTCCTAGATTCTACAACACAGAGATCCTTTCTTTGCCAGGGAGAATAACACCATACAGGGATGTGAAATTTAGTGAGGGATATGTGTTGGCATTGTCTAGGCTCTTCCCTGATCTTGAGGCCAAGGACATGGTTATGATAGAGTTTGTCAATTTTATAGTGGAAATACGTCATAACTTTCTCTCTCTGAAGCAAATAAAAGATGGATGCTCGTATGTGGTGGTACTGTATGATGAAAAAGTGACATGCGAGCGTGGGAATCTACAAGTGACTCTTCCTCACACCCGACCTCCCGAGGTCGTGCCGAGACAGCCGGTGGGGATGGAATACACGTGGGGTGCAGATAAACTAGTTAAGTAATCTCATGTCTTCAATACGCAATAATGGGATCTGCGAATCTAAGGCAAAGAAGGCCCTCCTAACCTGAACCGGTGTGATAGATCGTTTGGCGAGGATAGCTGCTCGAAGGCTCCAATCAATATCGAGCTCTGTCGTGATCCGATCTATGGGTTGTGGGATACGTGGAAGATAACCTGTGGGTGCTTCATATATATCTCCTGACAAGGTCATGAAAATGGAATGGCTAAATGTGTAGTGGATCTTTTGGTGTTTTATGGACGATTCTCTAGTCTAGTCCAGAAATCTTTAGCTTGATTAGCTGCTACGTTTAATAATGATAGTTGTGTGATAATGTCTGGTGGAAGTGGAGAGGACCTAAACACCAACGTTCGCAAGCTGGTGTCAATATTTGATTGATTTGTAGGCCCGTTGGGTTGTGGGACCTGTGGATCACAACCGTAAGTTCGTGGTTGCTGTGGACCTCCTATGGTCATGTGAAGAATCGGTCCCTTCTTCTGATCCCGAGTATCCAATAATCGTATGCCTTTTCGACCTCTACGTTTAGAACTAAAAGTTGCACGATTTTCTCAGTACCTAACAGGTGTTCTGGCAACTTGGATGCGTAAGCTAGTGTCTATATCAATGAGGAGGTCTCCTGCATCTGGCTGTGGGACTAGTGGATCACAACCGAATGTTTTCTCTCTTTCAAGTCCTTCTACAGTCATACGGAGAATATCAAGGCAGTCTATAATTTGGCTGATTTGACCAGAACGTGTGCGCTTTGTCGTCTTCTATGTTTAATCCTCTTAACTGTGTGCTGATTTCTTGTAGGTCTATTGTTGTTCGGAAGACCTGAATTCTGAGATTTTGGTCTATGTCAGTTAATGCTACAACAAGATTGGGTTGAGGCACGATTGGCTCGAAAATGTATTCTCTGGGCTCCCTAGGTCCCGCGATTGTCATACAAGATCAATATAAATTTAACTGAAACAAAGTAAATTAACTATGCAAGATATATCTACAACATATATATATTCCTCTATTTTTGTATTTTTGATAGAATTTTTAATAGAACTGAAAGAGCAACTAATCTAATATATTTATAAAATGACAACTAATCTAATAACAAAATTTAAAACAAGCAAGGTAGCCCGGTGTAGCTATTTGCCTATGCAGTTTGTGAGTTTATCCTAAATAACTAGATAGCTGATTAACTTAATTGAAAGATTCTCGATCCTACCTCAGAAGTGAGGAATGAATCATAGTTTCTGAGAAACTATCAATCCCCACAGCTTCCCCGGCAATATCGAAAATGAAATTTAATTGAAATGAAATATTTCACTACTCTATTTGATATATTTTAACTAGAACTTTGATAGATAAAACCTGGAATTTGCAGAACAGTGGCGAATCCAGTAGTGTATGACTTTGTCCCCTCAGAATGATCTCCTCGTTCCTTCGTGTTCACGTGAATCCAGAAGAGCGTGTATATGCTAGCATCAACAGAAGGTATTTTGAACAATGGCAGCTTTGGATATAGACCGAATACAATGCGAGTAGGAGAGGGATAGCGCAAGTGACAGAGCTTGGCGTATGCAATTCCTAGTGGGATTTATTGCGGGAATACAACACAAGTGTACCAAGAGATTCTAGAATATACCTTCTGTGAAGAACACAACATGCAACTCTAATGAATTCAATCTATAACTGACACTACTCTGCTCTAAACTAATTTGTATGAACAGCCATGAACAAGATTGAAGCAAGAAGATCGAAATGGCTTCTAACAGCAAAGGAAAACTAGTATGGATGCAAAACATGAAAGCAAACTGAATACTAAGCAAGAAATTTAAAGACTTAACAATGGAAATGAGAAGTTGAGGGGCCATTTGCTTGAAAAAAAGCTGGCTATTTATAGATTTCACATTCACCCAAAGGTAATTCCTATTAGAACTCTTTTACCATTAAACAATGAAGAAACACTATTCCAAGGAACATAAAACATTAATACGAGCCAAGGCGATTGAGAAAAGATGGTGAAAGTTGAAAAATCACGCAAGTCGTGATCAAAAGAACGTGCTGGAAAATGCATCAAGGACTGCCGCCCTGAGCAGGGCGGCGGTTACAGGACCGCTGCCCTGCCAGGGCGGCGGTTTCGTCACTGAAGGTCAAAACACTACTAAAAAGGGGGGCGAGGGATAAAACAAGGCACAAGGAACTTGGATAAAGCATTTGGGATGCTAACATATACTTCGTGAGCTTCTCTGGATCCCAAACACCTTGCAAGGCGACCTGTATCGTCATTGGGGCATGTGTAACATCGTTCCGACGGTACAGTGCCCTACAATTTTGGGTACGTACAGGTACCTCCATGGTCATGCATATGTGTACTTGCAACCTCTTACAACCAAGGTCTTGGCACATGTAAGTTTTTTAGTTTTTAATTCTCTTTCCTTTTTTCTTATAACTTTTAGTTTTTTAGAATTCAAGTTTGAGTGTTTAAGTTTGCATTGACTTTGTCTTGATAGATTGCGAGTTCATCTTCCTCTGGGCACAATTGGAGTACATATACCTTCATCCACACACAAAAGTGCAATTGGAGTATATATACCTTCATCCACACATAGAAGCGCAACAAGTTGGGGGCTAAAAAGGCTGAAGATTTGGTATATATACATTCCAACTTGCGCCTTCTATCCCACAAGTAGTCAGAGTATAAAGAAGGGTCAACAAAACATTGGGATATTGATCCAGAGATAGTTGACTTGGGTGTTTTTATTTACCACCTGTCATTAGATGACGAGGCATTGAAGACTTCTTTGGCACCAAAAGACCTACATTCACAAGGGGGTGCTACTAGTAGTGGCCCTAGTGGGAGTGGTTCGAGTCCATATGGTTCTAATGAACCGCATAATGATGATATTGATATTGATGCTCTTGTTGAAGAGGAATATGATGAATATTGAAAGATAGTTTGAACTTTGATCATTAGTGTAAAAAATTGAATTTAATATATCATGACATTGTGTTTAATTTAACTTTTAAGGTTTTAACAAATTATGATGTCTTTTGTTGTTATTTAGCTTATAATTTATAAGTTATTTTGTCTTTCATATGCATAATATGTGGTTAATAACTTAATTCCTATTTAATAGGGTGGAATTTATATATTTTTTAATTTTTATATATTTTTTGTATGGCCGTATCCAATGCCGTATCCAGGGCCAAATTTTTTTGCCGTATCCACATATTGTATACTCCATACTCGTACGCATATCCAAAGCATATCAGCTACTTCAATTAAATCCTTGTTATCCACACCCATCATATTGAATTTAAAATATGTTACAAGATGCAAGGCTAACAATGAATAATTCTAATCTTTCAATAAAAGAGCAAGAGTCATGTGGCACTTGAAAAAACGTACTTATCACTAGGAATACATTTCAGAAATATTGAAAGGGTTGTAGACTTGTAGCTGAAGTGGTGAGGACGATGGTTGCTTGTATCCATCCACCAAGGTACATATCCCTCCAAATACCCAACAAAAAAAGTCAAACGTATGGAGCCAGGGTCAGTTCCTAGGTAACTTTGACAGATTGGATCCCCCCTAGTCATGGTTGCTTAGCCAAAGAAAGGCACTGATTTAGCTGTACTTACTTAGAATTGTAATCCACTATATGTAATCCAAAACATGGACAGAGATGCCAATAGCTACATAATTCAGTAATTCATTCTCAATCGGTGTGTGTGTGTGTGTGTGTGTGCGCGCGTGTGTGTGTGTGTGCGCGTGTGTGTGCGCGCGCGCGTGTGTGTGTGTGTGTGTGTGTGTTCCAGATATTTGAAACACATAACATAGAGAAAAAAGTTGTAAAAGGCACTAACAAATGGCATAATTGCAAAGAAATTTCAATGGTGTCCAAAATCCAGGGGAGCGACAAAAATCCATTAGAAGATCTCAAAGCTTAGTCAACTTTGTGACTTTTGGGTGGGGGAAATATTGGGCAGCAGGCTCTGAGTCCACGAGTCAAGAAATCGGCATGTTTTCTTTTCACCGATTCTTATTAATTAACGTGTAAAATGTTTTTAATCTACCGGAATTTAAAGAAACAAACTAAAGAAAATTAATTCCTTTATTTGAAAAGGCGACTATCTCTGCTTTTCCTGGTTTTAAGTCTACTCTAGTTTGGCACTAAGTGTATCATAGTACTGCATTGAGGTTTTTCTAGAGCAGTATCAAGCATACGAAAAGGTTCCTTGATTAATAATTTATTCAGTTTCAAAGGCGAATCCCTGATATATTTCTCTGTTTCTTTCTCTGTTTTACAACTAAATAGCAAATTGCAAAAACATTTATGCCCTGCATCTTTTCTGCAGGTCACTATAGGATAGAGTGAGCATCACTAGAAATGGAAAGATAGGGCAACCAAATTCTTTTCATTGACATTGGCCATTCCCGCCCTTTTGTGGACATTTACATCTGAATTAAATTAAAATGGCATTTGATCAGATGAAGACTCTAAAAGAACAGCCATAGTATGACATCATAGAATGCAAACTTTAATAGTTCTGTCATCATAAAGACCCCATCCGAACTTGATCAAAAACCAAATGATTATTTTATGTTAAAGCTTTGCAAGGAAAACGCAAAGAAGAGTCCATCCAAACTTAATCAAGGTAGAGGAGAATGAATGATCCTTTTATGTTAAAGCATTGCAAGGAAAACACAGAATGAGTCTTTGTAAAGCAAAGCATTAAGAGGGGTGAAGTAGAAAAATTAAAATACAATGAATTTCAAACATTTTCGCAAACCAATCAAACAACCAGACAGTCTCAAGTAAGGTAAGGGAGAATATTTCTTACATCTAACAAAAATTTCCTCAGAAAATCAGATTTTTGAATCTGGAGGTCATGGACAGAAAAATACACCAAAACCTCATTTTGACATTCCTTATCAGATGCAATTAAGAATTTAGAGATCTAATGTTTTCATTATCCAAATGATAAAGGGACGAGCTTCTGAAAAGAATTATGTGAACACTGAAGAGTTTTAGATCCATGTTTCAGATCACACTACATAATCCATCATTAGGATGAGAAAGGGTTTGGCAGCTTAAAAACCTAGCAAAATTTTAGCAATTTATCTATTCTATTGATCCAATTGAAGCTCTCAAAAATACACGCCATGAATCGTAGCTAAATCAAACAACTCTGGCCAACTGGAATAAATTATGTGAAAGTTTTCACTTAGTGAATATCTTTCACACGGTCTATTCTGGAAACCTTTTTATTCATTATTATGGACTGTTAAAGCTCAGATCTACAGACCCTAGCCAACCTTCACTGTTTCACTCCACAAAACATTATCAACAGCAGATTCTATGTAAATTTTTAATTTCGGATGCTTGAATTTGAAGGAAGTAAAACTGTCTGCGATTTCAAACCTTGTAAATCCGACGATATTTGTAGGAAACAATCTGCAGTTTGTAAAAAAACTGAACTTTAAGAATGAAAGTTTAGTGAGAAGAAAATTATTTAAAGGGCCTACTGTTTTGGCAATGACGGCGCCCCATCCTTGGTCAAAAGCCCGTTTCATGATGGTGTAATTTGTGATCATTACAAAAAATGGAAAGATAAGGTAACCAAATTCTTTTCATTGGCATTGGTCATCCTTGGCCTTTTGTGGACATTAACATGTGAATTAAATTAAAATGACATTTGATAAGGTGAGGACTCTATAAGAACAGCCGCAGTATGACATCAAAAAATGCATAATTTTACTGTTTCCTCGTCATAACCTCTCCATCCAAACTTAACCAAGGTACAGGAGAAGGAATGATCGTTTTACGTAAAAGCTTTGCAAGGAAAACACAAAGACGAGTCCTTGTAAAGAAAGACATTAAGAGCAGAAAAACAGGAAGGAGAGTTATTTTCAAACAATTTCGCAAACCGATCTAACAACTGCAGAGCCACAACTAATTACAAGTGAAATTATTGTTACATCTAACAAAAAATTCATCAGGAAATTAGATTGTAGAATCCGGAGACCACAGACAGAGAAGAATGACTTGGACATTCCTTATCAGATGCAACGATATCTAATGCTTTCACAGGCTATATGATAAATGATAAATAAACTAGAGCTGTTGGAGAAAAAAATATGTGAAAAGTTTTAGATCGATGATTCCGATCACACTCCAATATCCATTGTCAAGATGAGAAAGGGTTTGGCAACTTAAAAACCTAGCAAGGTTAAGCGATCCAGCTTTTCTATTGATTGTACTGAAGCTCCCCAGAAGACGCACCATAAATCGTACCTAATTTAAATGACTCTAGTCAACTGCAGTTCATTCCATTAACCTTTTCTTCGCTATCATAGACTGTAAAAGGTTCAGGTCTACAGATTCTAGCCAAACTTTACAGTTTGACTCCACAAAACATCATCCGCAACAGATACACTGCAAACTTTTAATTTTTGACACTGAAGGAACTAACTGAATAATCACTTCAAATTTTAAGGACAATGAACCGATTTGTCTTCTAATTGTAGGCATTTCAAAGGATTGGACCTTCCAAGGGACATCTCCAAAATTTTATAAGGGTCAAGGACTGAGGAATTGGAATTGGTGACCATGGAAGCACGATCTATGGGACTGTGGGAGTGAATTGGTGAATGTAAAAAAGAGTAACAAAGTAATCATTGGTCTTGACTATATCTATTATGTGTTACTTGTAATTCTTCCATCATAGCATTAGGAAGATAAAAGTTAACTGGAACAAAAATGTGCAAGTTAACTGGAAGTGTGAGTTGTATGCTCTTAAGAGCTTTTTGTAATAGAGAGTAGCAGAGTAGTCAGTGGTCGCAACTATATCTATTCTATGTTGCTTGTAATCTTGCATCACAACATAAGAAACATAGGAGTGGGAAATAGGATCTCTTTGCATTCACGTATATCATTGAAAAATATGAGGAAGATTTGTTGTTGCCACTTCTTGCTGCCTTTTCTCGCATTGGTGTTTCGAGGGAAAAACCCACTTGTGACATGTGTCTTTGTTTCCATTCCTTTCTTATTGTTCATCATTTGCAAGCAATATGTTTTTTTCTCATGCACATTCTATTGTGTAAAACAAAGTAGAACAACATTATGTGTTTTTGGGAATTCTATACATATGTAATCTTGGGAGTTTACAGATTAACTGTCTTATACGTAGCCAAATGTCAGGGCCTGGTTGAATGAGTGTATCCAGGTTGGTTTAGAGATTGATAAGAACATTATCTGAAGATGAAGTTGTCATTCAGTTGATGAAACTCATTAAGAAAATGAAATCCAAGATGAATCATTTGCAAGCTTGTGCTAAATATGTGGCCTGCACTATAATTATCCACCTCAAAGAAAAGATGGCCAATGAGGTAAATATCTAGGTGGCTTATGATGAAGATGTTGGTGATGGTAGAGATGGTAAATACCACTTCTAGTCCCGACTTTGGAATTTTTCTCTTGCATTGATAATGAGATAATATCTTAGACCTTAAGACTTCTTCCCACTTTCTTGAAGTTGATTCTATGATCAAAAAGAGAGCAGCTTGAACTTTATGACTCTCTTAAATACTAAAATGCCTAAAGGAGTATCTCAATATCTTGATTGGCTCTAGCCAAAATGAGGAACAATGGGAGATCATGCATGTGCATTCCTTCTCCTTCCTGATGCATCTTGCGAGAGTTGAGGAAGGAGCTTGGGAAATCCTCTTTTTCTTTTCATCTCCTTAAGAGATCAATTATCTTAATAATTTATAAAGATTCGGGATGATTTGAACTCTTCATTGTGTTGGTTTAAGTATATCCAGCCTAATTTTCTCTTTAGCTGACCTTGAGAAAGGAAGCTCCTAGGTGTGCCCATTTAGCCCTTTTTTTTAGATTATGGAATCCCTAAAATTCTGGGTACATATATTCTTTATAAGTTAGTAACTCATTGTAGATAAACCTACTATTCATCTTGAGAGGTGGAGATAAACCCTATTCCTGTTACGAAAGTAGTATTCAAGAAAGTCACAAACAAACAATAAATTAATAAATTAAATATTTCAATGCCAATCAAGCAGTCACAATTGTCTTGAAGGTTACCCTCATTGACAATACCAACACAACATGCTCATTAACATATTACAAAAGAACTAATTTGAAAAAAGCCTTTTGATGCTATGTTGTAGACTTATGTTAAGGGCACTGTATATATTCGCAATAAATGAATAAATAAGTAAGTTTGAGGATAATAAATATTTATTATTCAATGCTACAAAATTAGATTTTTTGTAGAGTTTTTTAATTCTTGGTCTAGATGTAGTTCCTGAGGATGATCAACAGGTCTTGTGATGTTAGAGTTCAAATATGGCGAGTATTGTCAAACGTACATCACAAGTTATATAATGGAAAGGCTATTTATTATATTGTGTAATGTGTATCATTGTATCAATGCGCATAGAAAAATGAAGTAGAGACTCAAAAAAAGTGAAATACATTTGAGCAAAACAGATTTGGGGAAAAACCAACATATAGAATTCTTTCCAAGCAAATATCCTAAAGAATGTAAAACTTCATATAGAATTATAAATTTGGGGTCCACTAACATCAAAGAGATAGTGGGTCAATGATGACACACTCTCTTAAGAAAAAATGAGGTTTTAATTTGAAGGTTTTCTACTATCATGATGAGTATTAAAAAATGTGATGTTTCGTTCTACACAATATGTCATCGATATGTGCACTGCCCATTATTCATTTCAATCATTCTACTATACTACATTTCCTATTGTTAAGTATTTCGTTCTGCACCATATGTGCTTGCGAATACTTGTGGGCAAAGCTATCCATCACGTCCAACCTCAACGTCTCCTTCTTTGTCATGTTTCCTTCATCCACTTCCCATTCCTGAACCAAAAAGTGAGCTATTACAAATTATGCAGAAAAAATGCAGTCTTGTAAACAAGTTTGAGTTTTAGAAATCCCAAGTCCCAAACTATATTAAAAACTAGCTCTAATTTATATGATTACAAACAAAATAAGGCATGTTAAGGAAGAAATTAATACCTCATACCGAAATATGTTATTTAATGCTCAAAACAAGATTTGACAACTTGTTGACATATTAACCATTATAACTATATTTGAAAGCAAAGAAAGTCATCTACCCTCCTCTTTAGAGAGGAGGTCAATGAAATGATTATGATTTAAAAAATATGTGGATTTAGGAGTTGTAGATGATTTAAGAAAGTCATCTACACTATTTCTCCTTTTTCTCTCAATCTGCCACACAAATGAAGCCTAGGGAAAATAACACCCGGATCTAACAAATCGACAGCCATTGTTATTCCTCACACATCGACCACTAGATTTTCTTCCAAGAAAGCATAGTCCCTATGTTGCGCATCGATTGGTTGTTTCCTCCGAGATCTGTGATTTTCTCCACATTATCCTCCGTCGTTCAATTTCAACGACGATGCAACAACCAAAGATAGTCGTCCGATATGTGAAAGTTGTAAGAGAGACCAAGTCTCTTCCCATTACAAGAATGCCTTACGGCGTAAATATCCAATGTCATAAAAGGAAATGACATATCACAAGAGTAGTTAGACATCTTTGTGTTAGATAGTTATATATGTGTTGTGTCACGCAGTTGTTTTACCACAAAATTCTCTTGTTGTGATTCTTGTTTTTGTAAATTATTTGCTCTTATGGATATTATAAAAATAATTTGTTCATCACTTCATTCAAGAATATAAGGCATTCACATTTCATAATATGACGTGTTATGATGTGACTTTATTACCTGCCAAATTTAAATAAATTTATGTTGAGGAAAAAAATTGTGCATCGTATAATACAACAAAAATTATATGTATATGTTAATAAATGGAGTTTTGATAACAAGTAAGGGAATAGATTCGGTAGTTGCTACCCTTGAGTTTGTGGTGTCACACAACCACATAGGTGCCATGTAGGAATGTAGAAACAAATCCATTTGGAAGTTTCATATTTTTTTAATCCATATTTTTTGTTTGGGATGTTGAAATGGAGGGAAAGTCACATTTTGAATTCATTTAAAATAGATTTGTTCAAATGCATGTAAATCATTTATTGTCAGTAGTTGAATATGGTGTACAAATATTGTACACTGGTGCACTAATTGATGAATTGATGACATGTCATGATGTGATTGGTTGTTGCAAGGTAAAATTTGGACAATAGGACATAGTACTAGTAATCACACAAAAGGGATGCAATGGGAACACCAATAGGTGTAACAGAAATAGCTATTTCCTATGCACTAGAGGATTTGAAATCCAAGTGTTAGAAGGAAATGCACTGTTTAGTGTAGTAGAGTAAAGATATTGAAGGGAATGTAATGTGATATTAATTGAAAAGGAGGGAAGTGAAATTATTAAATCTGAAGAAACAAGTATTTTTTCGAGCATGCAAAAAAGATAAAGTTCAATTACGTGAAGGTAGAAGGAGGAATGAACAAATTGGAGGCTTAAATATTTGTAGAAGTACAGAAGGGGTGAAAAGTGAGGATGTGATTACTTGCAAGTTTTGTTTTGTTGAATTTTGAAGCGGCCTTCTCAAATGGAATTAAGGTGTACAGGGGGATCTCCCTTTGTTGAGGCCTATAGACCAATAGGCAGAAGATAAATGAGATGGAATTATATTCAAAGTGAGATGTCATAAGAGTTCAATTCAACGCCTACAAGAAATGTCCTATGCAAGAATTGAAGAGTGGCAGGAAGGAGGCAGTTTTGGAACTTTTCACCTATGCGACACCTCGTTAATTGTTTGAAGAAAAATGTTGTAATATATCTTTTTGCAGCCATATGGAGGGGTCACTCACTCAGTGTTGTTAACTTGTTTGTCAATTGCAGGGCACCGAAAAACTAGGCATGCCCCTTACATGACTAAAATAAACATATTTTTTATAAAATATGGGGGGAAAGGGCATCGCTATTTTTTTTACAATGTTAAATTTGTTTTATTGGATGACATTTAATTTGTTACATAAGATGAAGACATGAATGGAAACTTAGAAAGGAAAAGGTGGGAGTCAAATACCTACATGTCACACACCTATTCCATGGCTCATATTTTTACTACCCAAAGAATACTTGTTATTTATACTCCACTTTATTGTCTTAGTCGTATTCATATTATTCAAACAAGTGCAATTTACGCTTGAAGGAGCCAAAATAAAAAATGCAAAAAAAGTAATAGGTTCCAAGTTCAAAACCCAACTACAACGCTTACTTGTTATATCACTTTGTAGTCCCCTTTTAAGTTTTAAGATTGAATAAGTGTAGGAAAATAGGTGATGCAAAAACAAACATTGATAATTGAGCCCCTCCAGTGGCTGGTCATATGAGTGAAAAGTGGATTTATTTTTTGAACAAAAAAATTAGACTGAGTGTAACACCTTGGACAAACTATTAGATTTCTCTTTGCATTACAAGTGTTGGCATGTGATTTTATTGAATGAGGTGTGTTCCCTTGATTGTTGAAGATCATGCTTGTTATGGATAAATCATTTCTACTCTTGGACAAAAAGTATATGGCTTGCAAGAATCCATTTTCACTTCTTACTGATAAGCTACAATCTAATTTTGAGAGTTGCAAACTTATCTCTTTTATTGACTCATCCTTGGATCAATTTCAGTGATCCAAGGAATGTTTTAAATCTTCTTAGCAGACTAAATGGTAAATTGGAAGTCATTAGTTTGAGAGACATAGCAGACTAAACTTTTTATGTTACAAATTATTTGGTCTTGTGTGAAAATGTCTTCATTCGGTTGTATGTTTGTGCTTGGGTCTTTGGGATTGATCTTTATAGGACATTAACGGTGTAAACGAAATATAGTCTGCTTCATGACTATGAAGGGGATCAAGATCCTAAAACTAAAGGATTATGATAACAACATCCTAAGCTAGGTAAGAGCACCTACTTCCTAGCCACATCTACTTATTTGGGTTCCATTCTAACCTAAGCTTCTTATTCTATTTTTTTGGGATGGTGTCCTAACCTAAGCTCTTGTGCTAAATGAATAAGGGAGAGATTACTAAAGTAATGTTAGGCTATATTAACCTAATGCCTAATACTATATGGATGTGAATTTAATCAAACCTAAGGTGGAAATTACCTATGGCAATGTTTTAAGACCTAAGGTAATTATTGTTAGACTAAACTAAGTTTTGGGGAAATCTATCCTAAACTATTAAAAAGGAACCTAAGGGTCATATGACACCAAGGCGACTATTCTAATGGCATTTAATTGAATTTATTGGGTTAAATGCATGAAGGTACTACCATTTTTAGAAAAGGATAGTTAAATTTAGTGGAGGCATACGTGGAGGCTTCACTAAATATGGAAATACATGTTAAATTGGAAATGACATTTGCTAGTTTTGGGAGGCAGTGGCAAGGAGAGATAAGTGGGAGATTTGGGAGTAATGACATTAATGGACCTCAGTTTTTGTGTGCAAACCGTCTTGGAAACAAGGGAGGTGGATTTGTGGGAGGTTGTTTGGTCTTGCATGTCTCACAATTTTTTCTCTGCATGGAGCTATTTGGTTCTTTGAACTAGTGGTTTGACTTCTAATTCATGGCTATTTTTGGTTTCTCTGGTCTATTTTCAATCAAGGGAATGTATAAGAGGCATTGGAATAAAAAAATTTTGGTTGTTGATCTGTCATGGAGAAGAAAAACATTTGGAAGCTCAACTGGAAGCCTCCTTCAAATTGGTAAAGGCACTATCAGGCATGATAGGCTCTATCCATTAAGATTTCTTTCTTTCTTCTAAGTGATTCATTAAAACAATTATGCTCTCATGAGATAAATATTTGCATGATTTGTCTAGTTAATTACTTTCATGTTTTTATGAATCTCTATGGTTTTTGGGATGTAAATCCATTGCTAGTAATGATAGTTTTTGGGAAACTTTCTCTATGCTATTTTAATGGTGACATGCATGCGAAAACTTGTATTTGAAGCTCTATATTTCATTCTGAAACTTGTATTTGAGGCTAGTGTTGTTCTTAACTAGCATTTGTTGCTTTGTGTGGTTCTGAACCTTGTATTAGAGCCTTGTATTTTTTTTGAACTTGTATTGGAGCCTTGCAAGTTTTGTTATGAGCTTGTATTGGAGAATTCGTGTTTGTTCTGAGCTTGTATTGGAGCCTTGTGTTTGTTCTGAACTTTTTATTCGAAGCTTTGTGTTCGACACTGTACTCATATTCTAAACTTGCGTATTTTGAACTAGTAGTCGAATCAATGTGTTTGGATTCTGTACTTATATTCTGAGGTGGAGTTTTAATCTTGTTCAAGGATTTGAAAATGCTTTGAATTTGTTTAATGGGGACTGTCTGCTTGAAAAGAGACTTGAGAGATTAGTTTTGGTTTGAATTTGATCTGGTAATCTCTTTTGAGATCTTCTCCTTGTAGCTTCTTATAGGAATGGTTGTGGTACTTCTGTTTATGGAAATTGTACCACCTTCTTTGAACTTGATAGGGCGTGTGAACACGAAGTATATTCTTCCCTCCTCTGCTCTAAGAAAACCCACGTCTTGTTAAAGGCTTGACTGTTTTGTTTGAAGGATTATTAGACTATAATTGTATCCTTGTTGTGGGTTTGGTTTGATTTAGAGTTCATTGGAACAATTGTTAACAATTTTTTTTTAGGCTTATGGAAATACGGTATGCACACTCCTTGTGATCAATGTTTGAAATGAACATCTTCTCTATCGCAATCTTTTTAGATGGAGCTGTGTAAGTCTTTTGTGGTGAATTCTGATTCGATCAAGCTTGAGGTAACGTTGGGACCTTGCTTGAATTTTTGTGTTTTGGATCTTCTTACTCTCTCTTCAGATCCTTTAATTGATTTTTGGGTTTTATAGAGAGAAGAATTTGAACACTCTCGAGCACAAAATCTTGTATGGAAGGTTATATTACCTCTAGTTCAGGGTTGGTTCTTTAAGTTTGTTCTTAATTGGATCACGAACTACTTGTTCTTTTGTATTGAGCTATCGAAGCCTTGTAAATGGGATTTCATTTCTTTTGAGTGCGTGAGTACTTCTAAACTTGTTTAGCTTTTACTATTTTGGGATTTTGTATTCTTGTTAGACTCATTAAAGGAATCTCGGGGTCTTTAAAAAGAGAAAGGAATGTGATTCTCTTAAGGATAGTATTCTATTTTTGGGACTGTACTGTGTACTTTGATATGAGAATTGAATTTGAACTTGTGTTTAATGAATGGGATAGATAAACCAGTTGGTAAATATTTGTAAGGGAAACTAGGAGTATGCTTTCTTCCAACTGTGTGTTTGGTTTTGTGTTCTCTCTTGGGGACTATTTAAGAACTTACTAAGTTTGAAATAGAAATGGGAATTCATTTGATAGTGTAAATGAAATGAATTATTGATTGGACCTTTTTTTAATTGAGATCCCTTTTTACTGTTGTTTGGGTAAGTTCATTTGATTTAACTTCCCTATATTTGATTCTCCTCTGAGATGTAAATTTCTTTATGGATTGTTTGGTCTACTTTGTACAAGTCATTTGTTGTAATGGTGTAGAAAGAGAGTAGCTGAGTCGGTTTTGTTGAATAGGGAATGTAAACTTGTTTTGATCGATTGTTGTGCCTGACTGAGTCATACTTCTTTTGGATTTGATATTGAAAGGTTTACTCTTTTGCACCCTATCTTTAACGAATCCTCTTTTCAATGGACACGGGAAGAGATTAATTTTGTGTGATTATAGCTTGGATTTTTGGAACATCTGGTTTCAAATCTATGAATTATATCTTCTAACATGTGGAAGTTAGTTTAGACTTGCAAGAGGATTGTTTTGGAAATCTCTACCCCTACTTGGATTGATTTGGGATGCTTGTTATATGTTGTTCCTTTAATGTTGAATCCTTATAATCTTATATTTGAACTGAGGTAGTTTGGTGTGTTCTAAACATGTTTCTACCTTTTAGATGATTAAGTGTATAAGGAATAGTATGTATTGATTCTTCTTCTTTGCTTAAGTTATAGGATGAATCATCCTAAAATGAGCTATGTTGTATATAACTCTTTTGCTACTTAGTAAAGATAAATGTGTATTTCTACTCTTATAAAATTATGAAACAATTGGATGACAAGACCTTTTATTGTTTAAAAGTAATTGATAGGATCAATTAAACTGTATGTTATAATGCAGATGTTGCGGATCATATTATGCTCTTTTCTTAAAAGTGAATTCAGAATCTGTAATTGAACTTCTTTTCTGGTTGATATTACTTATGCTTATTTGTATGATATATATTAATTGTTTCATTAAAGCAAAGTTGTTTTAATGGAACAATTAGTGGAATGCACTTCATTTTAATGCTTAGTGCTTATCATGCTCAGTTCATTGAACTGACCCATGCTAGCAATTTTTGTAGATGGACATCGTAAGTGATAAAAGAAGGCAAAAACTTTTATGATGCATTAGCTTATTTAATTCTGGATCTTATGTAAAGAGTTTTGAATCGTTCTTGATTTGTATTGGGAAAGAAAAGTGATGTTCTCTTATGAACTTAATGATGATTGACATGCAGTATGTTTGTAATGCATAGTCTCTGTAAATGCATATTTATCATCTTGAATTGAAAGGTTTGAGTTGGACTTCAATTTGTGGTGTGAATTCTTTTGTACTTGTATGGCGGAATAGTAGTGATATATTGGCAGTATTCTTATATTTGTATTGTATACTATTGTTGATATCATGTAATAAGTTGTATTAAGGGGATAGTACGATCCCCCTTATTATAAGGAAACTTGTTAAATTGTAAAAGATGTCATTCTTTATCTACACAACTAAAGTTTAATAATGAAATATGCTTTGGACATACAATTATACTGTATGAGTAAAGAACAATAAAGAGGATATGTTAATCCTAACATATAATTGTGTAGAGGAAGACTCTTCCTCTCTCAAAAGAATGAAAGATAAAAGGAATGGTGGTTATGATCTTAATATGTGTACTTCGTTTGTAAAGTAAACACTAGTAGAATCTAGGTGGATGACACACTTGATTTGGATAGCTAGGCTACATTAAGAATTAAATGTTTGATGTTTGTTGTCCTGTTTTGGGATAACTGTTTGTTATGCCATGTTAATGAACATTAATGCAAACATGAATTAATGAATTTATCCATATCTAATAAAGCTAATTATGGATAAAGAACTTAATGAATGAATGGAATTAGGGTTAGGTATGGTTGATTCGATCTGAATCTTAATCCTATATTAATTATGAATTAATGACCACTAAGGGGGTATGTACATCTTGATGAATCAGTTCTCACGGATGTTGGCACATGCTAACTACAGGACTGTACCCTTGAGAAGTCCTGGACTTCTTTAGTGTTGCAGTTGACATGTGGCAACACCCTTCCGTATTTGTTCATCTAGATCTACACATGTTTGGACTTTAACTTAATTTCTCTCTAGGTCAAGTTAGTAGCATGTTTAAGATAGGTAGTAGCTTTCTATGACTCAGGGTACCTTGACACATTTGGTTGACTTAGGTTAGCCGAGTATGCCCATATACCCTAAGTCATCATGAGTGTATTCCTATAATAAATTATATTTCTAACTTGGGCTAGGGGTCAAACCTTGGGCAAGTGAGACTGATGGTAGTCAGTTAAAGACCATTCTAGATAACAGAAGAGTGAGGTGAATGATGTATTTTGGAAAGAAGAGTATTCCATCTAGGAATGGTAACATAAACATTATGTTGAAAATATTTCAACAAAGTATCACAAGCTGATGGTTACGTTATCCTATGTCACCTAGTTTAAAGCAACGTGATGTCAGATGAATATTGCTAAGAAATATTTAGATAGGTTCTTTAAACAATCACTCAGTACCCAAAAATAGGGTGGGAAACCAAGTATACGTAGTATACATAAATTATTCTATACTTTAAGTCAACATGAGAGATCGGTTAGTAACCGAGTCATGGAATGAGAGATTGGTAGTATACTGAGTCATTACAGCTACATATGGTTATCTGTTATGAGATTGATTGGCATGGAATGTGTGTTCTAAATTATGTTTTATTTAGAACAGAGAACATTATGTACCAGTTTTTTTTTTCCTTGTTTCTAAAGTCTTAAAATGAGAATGTTACACTGAGACTCCATGTAATTTCTCATGTTATTAAGAGATAATTGCTCTCTAATTCACGAGGTATTTTTATTAATAAAACCATCAAAATGTATCGTGTGATGTACAAGTTTGGAAGAGATTCCTCATTTTCTTAATTTAAGATCTGATGCACCTACTTTGGGTTGAAGAAGTTGATTTCTTTCCAATTCTAGCCATGGAATTTGTGAAGAAAATAGTTAGTAGCCATATATAAATTGAAAATTTTTGAACTTCAAGCATGTTGGATCTAAACCCGGTCATAGGGAGCTAACGCAAAAAAATAGTGACTGGGAAAATAATAGGAAATGACGATATTATAAAGTAAAAGTTGCAACACAGTTTTAAAACATGTTTTATAATGCAAGTTACACCACCACATGGACGACTCTGATTCAGCTACATGTCATCCATATTTCAATGTAAAATTCAACAACCATCAATCACCCACACTTCACCCAATAGAATATATGTCTATAATTAGAATAACAAATTAAAGAAGTCTGACAACATGCAACACTTGTGTGAAATGAAAAAAATACAATAAGTTCTTGGTTTGAAACTTTTAGAGTAGGTATTTACCTTAGCTCATGTTCACCTAGGTACTTTATTTAAGTTCTATTTTATTTATCCTCCTCTTTTATCTTATTTAGATATTAAGAAAGTATTATCTAGTTATTATGACTAGTTCTTTCCTAAATCTATGGTATTGACTAGTTCTTTGATGATTAGTTATTTCCTTGATTTATGGCTTGATCTACAACTTTGACTGGTTCTTATATTGATCTTCCTTGCCTATATAAGCAAGGCCCTTTCTCATTGTACTTCATAGAGTTCCATAATAATATATGATGTTGTTGTTCATTTGTTTGCAAAGGTTTTATAAATTTATTCAAGTGAATTCCTTTCATCGTATTGAGTGTGGTGTTTAATTAGCATTTGAGTTCTTTGTGGCTTGGTATGATATGTTTATCGTTCCTTTTATGGTATTAGAGCAGGAGATTGTTGTTGACATCCATATGTAAGTTTCATTTTACAAACAAGGTTTTATATATTCATTTATTTGGAAACTCTTAGTATTTTTTTGCAACGTGTATTTTTTTTGCAAAACAAAGGGCTCCATTGGATTTAGAAGGTGGCAAAACCCCAAAACCAACTATAAACTCAACCTATGATGGAAATTACTTTTTTAGTTTTGTAGAAGTGGATGATTGTTTAGATCCATTTGGAAATTCATGTCGGTAAAGAAGAAGGAAAAAAAAATTATTTATGGGTTTTTCTAGGTTTTATGTGTTTAGTTCTGGGTTTTTTCTTTTGTTTTGCAAAGCTTCCGCTTGGTGAGGATATCAATATTTTAAAAAAATGTATCGAGGTCTTCGAAATCCATGCCAGTGGGACAAAAATTGTAAGAAAAACCATTTCTGGGTTTTGCATATTCTGTTATGGGTTTTTTCTTCTGTTTTATAGAGTTTCTGTTTACCAACAATTTGAAGATCTTAAAAATTCATGCCGAGGTTTTTGGAAATCCGTGTTGGGGGCAAAAGAGTAAGAATAACCATTTTTAGGTTTTTCTAGGTTTTGCACACTTGATTATGGGTTTTTTTCTTTTGATTTGCAGAGTTCATAGCTTGCAAGAATTTTCGGATCTTGGAGATTCTTTCCAAGGTTGGGGGATCTTAAAAATCCGTGTGGACAGGGAAAAAGATCCAAAAAAATGGTCTCTATGTTTTTCACGTTTAGTACTGATTTTTTTTTTCTTCATCTATTTTGCAGATATAGAATTGTTTTTTTTTTTCCATAAAAGGAAATTGAAGAGTGGAGGGTATTTTATATATTTTTAAATAAATATTAAAGCACAAACTTGAAAATCTTGTATCTTTTGATTGGTAACTCAAATTTGAGTGTCATTTTTTCAAAAGTACTTATTTTTTCGTGTTTTTTCCATTGGAACTATTTATTTTGAGAAATGCAATAAAATTATATAGTGTCATATTATTACACGTACTCAATTATAAAGTGCCAAATCTAGGGTGTCTTATTGCATTGCTAGATTCTTGCATTTTAGGTGATTTTGATAATGATGTCTTTATCT
The DNA here is from genome assembly GCA_019776745.2 of Taxus chinensis. Classification (NCBI taxonomy): domain Eukaryota; kingdom Viridiplantae; phylum Streptophyta; class Pinopsida; order Cupressales; family Taxaceae; genus Taxus; species Taxus chinensis. The sequence goes on along the minus strand of CM034150.1, from coordinate 81,405,126 downwards.
ACTTCTGCACTAAATCAAATTAAGTCATTAATAACACATAATTACCACACATGGAAACCAATATTGGAAACAATCACTAAGCGGAAAGGATTATGGGCTTTAACTTCTTCAAAATAACCAATGTTCACTAGAGAATATGAAAAATTTCAGTACCAATGCAAATTTGATGAGTGTATGGGTTTGATAGGAACTGATGTAAGTGATAGTCTTTTGTTTCATTTGGAAAAATGTGACTCTCCTTTCAAAATAAAGGAGAAATTAGAGGGTTTATTCGCAAAGGTGGATCACATGAGAGCCATGCAACTTGAAATTGAGATCACCTCTCTTAATCCTGAAGATTTTCCATCAATTATAGACTATCTTACTAATTTCAAGTATTTTTTGACACAATTGAAGGGGAGTGGAAGAGATAAGAAATATGAAGAGTGTGTTTGCTTAATTTTATCCAAGCCGAGAGGTCCATTCCAAATATTTTCTTCTACCTTTTTCTCTAGCATAGATGCCTTAGGTGACACATTTCAAATTCCAACTTAGAAATATTTCGTGAAAGAATTACTAAGGAAGAATCCAAATTATCTAACCTTGAGTCTTCCACCTCTCAAAAGGCATTAGTAGCATCTAATCCTAAGGGCAAGGGGAAACCAAAAGGTAAATTCAAATTCACCCCTGCCTCTTCTCAAAGTGCTCCTAAACTCAAATAAAACAACTCTAAAGCCAAGGAGTCTTCTAAATCTAAGAATAAGTCTAACCTTTCATGCTCTTTCTGTGGGCGTATTGGTCATGAATAACATAGGTGTTACAAGTGAATGCAAGCCTTAGAGGATACAATCAAGAAACAAAAAATCTCTATCTCCAATCCACCTCCTTCTAATCAACATGGAAAAACATTTAATGTTGTTGGGAGATCTTTGTCACCACTACAGATAATTGGGTTATAGATTCTAGTGCTTCTCATCATATGACTTATTCCAAGGAGTCTTTTGTATCTCTAGGCTTGAGTTCTAGTTCCAAAATTGAGGTTGGATATTCTTCCTTTCTTTCTATTAAGGGAAAAGGTGACATACAACTTAATGGTCACAATATCTAAGATGCATTGTATGTTCCTAACATCATTACAAATTTTCTTTCTGTATATCAAATTTGTCATTCTATTCAAGGTAAAACAATGGCTTTTACACCAAGTGGGGCATAAGTAAGAACTTTGTTGGAGCCTCATTCACTTGTTGCTTAAGGTATTATTGATCATGGTTCTAGACTATATCACTTTGAGGGTTTTGATGACACTCCCTCTATAGAGACATGATTGGTTTCTCATGCAAATTTAGAGAGTAAGCTTTGGCACGAAACATTTGGTCATCTCAATTACAAATATTTGAAGGAGTTAAACACTCATTGTATGGTTGGTGGTATTCCTAGAGTTTCTTGTCTTGAGGGAGTTTTCCTTGGCCATGCATTAGGGAAACAACACCAAGCTCCATTCCCTAATAATTTTTCCAAGATATTTTCTTCACCACTTGAGTTTTTGCTTAATGACTTGATGGTTTTTCCAACCCCCTCTTTCAATGGAGCTAAGTATGTACTTTCCTTTATTGATAATTTCTCGAAGCGTACTTGGGTTTATTTTATCAAGTACAAAAAAGAAGTCTTTTCACACTTCAAATTCTTCAAGGCTTTGGTCGAGAAACAATCTTCTAGTTACATAAAGAACCTTCGCATTGATAATGGGGGAGTACTTCAGCAACGAGTTTTCTTATTTTTTGGTAACTCATGGCATTATTCACCAACATTTTGTTCCTCATACTCCATAATAGAATGGATCAGCAGAACGAAAGAACCAAAATTTAAAGGAAATGGCTAACTATATGATGCATTCTAGAGATTTACCTCCTATATACTAAGAAAAAGCAGTTAATTGTGCTAACTACATTCAAAATCGTACACCACACAGAGCACTTGAGAATTTTATTCCAGAGGAATCTTGGTCCAAAACTAAGCCCAATGCCTCATTTTTTCGAGTCTTTGGGAGCCATACTTGGGAATTTTCGCCAAAGAAGAAAAGGAAAGTCGTGGATAAGAAGATCAAACCCTTGATCTTTGTAGGGTATTGTGATAACATGAAAGCTTATCGACTTTTAGATCCTAATACTTATGAGGTTATTTTTCGAACGCATGTTCAATTTAATGAGCGCTTCTCTCCTCATGATTCATCGTCTTCTTCCATACCTTCTTCTTCTTTATGTCATCTTGGGGATCCCTTATTTGAGGAGACTTCTGAGGAGGTTATAGATGTAGAGGAGGATCCTATTCCCACTGAAGTTGTCAGTATGCCTAAGTGGGCTCGTACTATAGTTTCTTAGGCAACACCTTTCATAAAGGATCTTCCACCCACTAGGCATCATCATGCACATTCTACAGGTTCTGGACATTTGTGTCAGGTAATTTCTAAGGATCTACAGTATTTTTCATAGGCTCATGAGATACATAAGTGGGATGATGCAATGATAGATGAGTATTCTTCTTTGATGAAGAATAATACTTGGGATTTGGTAGCTCTTCCAAAAGGAATAAATATGGTTAGGTGCAAGTGGGTATATCTGAAAGAGGGAAAAATGAGAACCGATGTTGAAAATAATGCACCACAACAAAGTTTCACTCTGATGGTAACATCAAGCTCCAACGCGATAAGCAAGATTCGAATCAATAGAAATAAAAATGCAAGTAAGGAAATAGGTCTGCTCCTTATCATAGATCAAAAAAAGGAAGTACAAATAGGGGTGATGTGTAACCCCCATGCCTAAATAAGGAAAGAACCTCAATGACACCACTAATGCATATGACGTGACTGACGCATATGACGCCACTAAAGGAGGAGTTATAATTCTAAATAAGGAATGTAACTCCTATGACGCACTGACACAAATGACAATGACAGATTCTATGACATAATCTGACACTTGTCATTTAACTTCCTAAGACCTATGACTCTCGCAAGGCGAGATGACTCACCAGGTGATGTGGATGATGACTAGGCATGTCACACACACCAACACCCCCCTTCATCGAAGCCGAGGAAGAGGTCAAGGTAAGCTAGAACAGAAAAGAAGACTCCCCTAGACAACTAAGAAAGATGTGTCAATGGGGCTTGGAAACTAAAGGCCTGATAAGGTGCCCATATACAAACAACATCTTTCTAGAAAGAAGAAGAGGAGAAGAAGTAAAAATAGCTATCTAGATCCTCCAGAAGATCATTTTCGACGGACTCCTAATGAATTTGAAGGGACCAAAGGTCTGTGATCAGTGGAGGAAGGAGGAGAAGCATGGAGTGTGCCACATGGAGGCCCAATATGGGAAGGAGATAATATATCAAGAGAAGAGGTGATAATCCTGTCAATCTCCATAAGGTGGGAGTCCGCAAATATAGATATAACATCAAGAGAGTTGAGTTGTGATGAAGGAAAGCTCTGAAGGGGAAAAGGAACCTGCTGCGGTGGAGAGTCAGTGGAAGCTAGTGTGATGGAAACTTTGATCTCTGAAGAGGTAGTACGTGGAAGAATATGATGCACTGTGATGTCAGTATCCTCGAGCATATATCCAAGTCCAAGTCAAGGAAGTCAATGTCCTGTTGTGGAGGATTATATGAACCCTTTTAAGAAGCAATCTCGAGGTCTGTGGAAGCAACAGGGGATGGTAGAATCTTCAGGCTATAATCAATAGAATCAGCAGATGCTTGTGAAGGGTAAAAAATAAGATCCAAGATAGCATGGTGTGTAGGTGAGAATTCAATCGAAGATTCTTGTGGAGGAGAGTTACTAGGAACTGTGATAGGAGCAAGACTAAGTTCTGAAGGAGCATGCACAAAAATATGTGGGTGGCCCTTTGTAATAAAAAGTATCGGTGAACTCACTTTCCTCCATGGATGCAAGATCATCATAAGATTCATAACCAGATGAAGGAGGATCAAAGTCTTCATGAAAATTCCAAATGAAGGTCCAGGCTCAGTGCGTAGACTCAGTGAATTCTAATCGATGTTGAAGGTCCTCTGGTATAGTAAGACAAAGAAGCCCGTATGCCATATCATTCTTATTCAACCAATTTTGGTGATGAATGCAGTCAATAGGTTCAGGTTCCAACCCAAGAAGATGTGGTAACAAGTTGTACATAATGCAGTGATCGAGTATCCCATTCTTCCGTTGTAGGTAGTTTCCTTGTCCTAGTTGAACAACGGAGCAATGAAATTCAATGTCCATAACGATAGGAGTCTTCAAATAACACAAGTTTAACCCCCCCTTTTGTGGCACTTTATAGTTTAGTGTGTTGATTACAACCAGATGCAACTGTGTGCTGAGAACCAGTCTGTCACTCACCTTGCAATCAGTGTAATAACACGCAAGAGTGGAGACAACAATCAAGGTTCGTTGGGCGTAACAGTTTGACAATGTAAGCAAGCACAAGATCGAGTGAAAGCAAGAAGGGGAAGATAAATCCTTGTGAGAAATAGTGTCTCACATTGCATGAAAGAATCCCTTTGCTGTAAGACTTTGGTGGGTGCACTCACAAGTCCAAAAGCAATAAAAGGGATAGAACAAAGCTCAAGATGATTCGAAATGAGTTGAATTAAGCAATACAAAGACACCCCCCAGAATGCGGCACTTTATAAAATATTGCATTTACAAAACTGATAATCCCATCAACTAGAGTGTGAAAAAACATGCAACTTTGACTAAATAAGTGCTCAAAACTGAGCAACGAGTCAAAAGTTATAGCAAAAAACAATTCCCGCAACTAATGGAAAAATGCTAATAAGCTTGCAAACAGATTAAAAAAGTTCCCTAAATGCATGCAAAGGGTGTCATATGTGTGCTCGTTGGAAACGACATCAAATTTTAGATAGGGTTTGTTTTAATTGTGAGGGGGGATTAGCCTCCTGGCAACCCCAAACCTCGCCCTCCGTCTTCAACACTCGAAGGAAGGTTTAATAAAACAAGTAAAATACCCCCAAAAAAAGGTTTACAAGGCCAATTAAAAAATTCACACCTTAAAAAAATGTGAACTAGGCTGATGATACTAACCAAGATGAGTTGATTTAATGCTTAATGCACCAAGTCGGATTGAGTGACCGAGTTAAGTGTATATGTCGTCGAGTCGTATCAACACACTCGAGAAGTGTCGGGTTCGATGCAAGTGGTCCACGTTGGGTCAAGGAAGGCAAGTGGGCTCGCCATGTTAAACACCAATGGTATAGGGGAGAGGAGCCAGTCATCGCGAACGCAATTTAAGGGTCTATTTTCACACACATATATTTTAAATTTTACGTTTTTAAAAATACCCTTTTATACTTTAACATGTTTTCTACTTGCAAATTTCGTTACGTAGTAAATTGATCATCCCACATACATTTTCGAAAGCAATTTTTGCAAGGTATTAAAATTACATGTTAAAAAAACATACACTATTCATTGAAGTTTCATCATCCAATAATGGAACAAAAAAAAGGGTATTACTATTCAATTTTAATGGTATTAAATCTAATATAACAACTACTTTTAAATGTGACAAGGTGTAATGAAATTAACAAACATTATTTATTGTTAAGTTCATATTGATTTTTGACATGCGTATGATGGGAGGTGGACTGCATTTAATTGATTGTTTGGGAGCACCACCGCCAGTTTGCAAGGGAGTGCCACCCGTCACATGCACACTGCGTCATTTATTTACGCGTTTACTCCACCTACCTTCCATCAATTTCCCTCCACCGACTGTGTACAGATCTGCAGATCTCGAAACTATTTTCCTTGGTCGCTATGGAGGTCAGGAGCTTCATTTCCTTGGTCGGTATGGAGGTCAGGAGCTAACAAGACGAGGTGGGATTCATTGCTGTTCACGCAGAGGGCAGAGGGAGTCGTTTCAAGCAAGGGAGTTTTTTTTCATTACATATTTGTTTGGTTTATGATGTTCATTACATATTTGTTTGGTCCGCCACCTTCACTCTCACATTTACTTGCTCCGCTACAGACTCCGCAATGTCAGTTTCTACATGCACGGATCTGAGCTCGATCTCGTGACCTCTCACAACCTGCGCCCCGCCATTTCCACAAGAAAGTATTAACAAGTGTTCAACTGCAGAATTCTGTATAAAATTAGATTTACTGTGATTGATGGTAGCGCCGCCATTTCCACATAATCAACAGAAATCATTAACAATTCATTCAATTGCAGAAATTTCTGTAGAAGTAGATTTATTGTGGTTGATGGTATGTGCCTACTTGTTTCCCAAGAGGGCGTGCAGTTTTATGATGAGTTCGTCTTCCTTCTTCAGAGAAATTCCTCTATTTTCTTCGCAGATTGCTCCCTTTCCAGTATTTCCACCACGGCCAGGTCCAGGATCTTTCTGGGAGGAGCAGCAACAACAGTAGCTTTCCTGGGAGGATTCGAACTCGGGTCCTTCAACTTCCCTCCTGCGTCCAATGAGCACCCTTTCTTATAACTTCTCTCCAATAAATCCTTCTTAGAAACTCTGTCAATAGACATTCCTTTGCTGCTGCTACTACCGCCGTAATCTCCCTTGATTTTGTTAAAACACAGTCCGTCAGTTGACTTGGTTTTCGCAGAGGACAACCCATCTATGAGGCTCCTCGAGCTTCCGTCCACGGAAGTGTTAAGCCTGCCGTTATTTGCAGAGGGATTCGTTTCAAGCAAGTGAGTTGTTTTTCATTACATATTTGTTTGGTTTAAGTTGTAAAGCCGACTGTATTTTTCTGTTCTGTTTGCTTATCAATTGAAATGAAATAAGAGAAAGACTGACATGTTTTTGGCGATGCAATAGGAACTGCTTTTGGTCACTCCAAATGGCCATTCGTGGAAACACAGAAATCCAGAAAGCCACAGTTTGCTACCTGCCAGAAAGCCATAGTTTGCTACAGGTGAATTGTGTTTTTGAACACAAAAAATACCATGGGAAATATTTTGTTACCTGTTACAATCTAAATACATATTTTAAGAAGATCTATATCTCTAACCATTTGACCATGAATTGTTCTTTAGCATCTTTTTTTTTTACAGGGAATCAGATGAATGAACATCCTTACAAGTACTGCCCTCATTGATACTGGCATGAGAGGTGAGGATACTGCCCTCACTAAGGCAATGATAGGAACAGAGCATGATTGTTGTGTTCAATTTGGATAAAATATTATCAATCGTATTGCATCTAATTTGTTGAAAATAGAAAATATATTACGATTTTGTTTTAGAGAAATATATGAAACACAGTTTCATTCTCTTTTATGGAACATATTTGTTTTAGAGATATATATGAAACACAGTTTGATTCTCTTTTATGGAACAGAGTTGTTTTAGAGATACATATGAAACACAGTTTGATTCTCTTTTATGTAACAAAGTTGTTTTAGAGAAAATACGAAACTATGTTGTTTTTCATTACATATTTCAAGAAAGTGTACATATAAAAACATATATTGGTCATCTATTACTTATGATATCATATGTGGCTACGAGTACAACAATAAAAAACAGCCATGGCCTTACAACGATTAGAAATATATTTGGCCCACAAAATTATCAAAATATATCTGTTATATACTATTCGAATGGCCCTAACAAGCCTCCAAATTTTTTTATACTAGGTATCTATGGCACCTGCTTCCAAAAACCAGGAAATAGTCGTGGTGAATCTGTAACCATGCTTGAAGTTGATGTGCTGCATGTTAGTGGTTGAGTTCCAATGTTTGTTTCCTGCAAAGGTAGTGTTGAGGATGGATAGGAACCACTTACCCCAGGTTGAACATTACGTACTGACATCAACTGGGGACAATGCATGGAAATTAATTCCCTCAATAATGGGTGTTCTTCAGGAAAAGGATTTTGTGGGGTACTAAGTCTCCTCTGCCTTCCCAACTCCCTTCTTGCCTTCTCAAACTCTTTCTCCTTCCTTTCTTGGTCTCTTTGGATCCTTTCTTGCTCTTTCTTCATCTCTTTTTCTTGCCTCTGCATCAATTTCTGATGTTCTTTTTCTTGCCTTCTAATTTCCTTTTCGATCTTCTCTTGTTCCTTTCGTTCCCTTCCAGCAATTCTCTCTGCCTTCTTCTCTTGCATCTGTACCCTTTTTCTGTGCTTCAACTCTTCAATTTCTTTCTTTCGCTTCTCTTTTTCCTTGAGCAGCTCCATATATTGATCGGTGGTGATGAGTTGGGATTCTCTACTTAATCGTATTCCATCATTGCAATTTGACCTTGATGAAACCTTCACCCTTTCCATTGGAAGTTTCAAAAATTTAGAAATGGAACTTTGTCCTCTGTTTTCCTCAAAAGTTTTGTCAATATTTTCTGTTCTAATATATGCTTCCTCTGACTGTGCTGCATCAATTTGTTCCTCATCTAGAGTGTTGACAAAGTAGTGGACCACATCTGACTCATGAAGTACTGATGGTTGTGAGGGAGTACATAATGTGTCTTCTTCAATGTTGTTCAAATTGACACCAAGATTAAGAGCAACTTCTTTCATCCAATCAGGACAACTAACTTGGGTAGGTAGTGCTAGCGACTCACTGAATTGACTCCCTCTAGTCTGAGTTGAAGCTTGTTGTTGAACAGATTCATTTGTATTTTGTTCAATATGTTCAGCATCACATTCTTTACTTGTTTGTGTGTTGAGCACAATCTCAACATCTTCACTACACATCTCACTGCTTGACACTTCTAAATTATCTCTAGCTAGCCTTAATATATTTTCTGCTGCATGTGATTCATCTCGACTAGTTGTGTCAAATGTTCTGCTAGGTGCCATGTCCTCATCCAAGGCATGTGGATTAAGAGGCCATATACTTGTCCTCTTGAAACCTGCTTTAATATTTTCAGGGGAAAGAGCCTTTTGGAAAGCCCTACTCCCCAATGTAGCTAATTCTGACCTATTGACATCTATCCCATGTTTCTCAAATAGCCATTTACGCCTCTCCTCTTTGAAGTAACTTTTGAATGGAGCAAAAACACTGACATCTAGTGGTTGTAATTTGTGAGAAGTGTGTGCTGGTAAAGTAAGTAAATCTATCCCCAAACTCCGCGCCTCTTCAATTGTTCCTAGAGCCACATGAGAACCATGACCATCAAAAATCAGTAAATTCCTGTTAGTTGGAGACACACCACCAGGCACACATGCTGCAAAATGATGCAACCATTTCATAAATAACTCCTTTGTCATCCATGCATGAGGTTGTGCTGCCATGCAAGCACCAGGCTCACAACCTGCTATGTAATTCTGCAATTGTTTCTTCCCTTTGAAAAGATAGAAACCAGGGATGCTCTGTCCAGCAGCATTGACACAACATAATATGGTTATCCATTCTCTACTTTTTGGGATTATGTATGGGACACTTCTACTTCCTCTTCTAGCAAGTACTCTCATACCACAATTTCTACCTGCTTGTAATCTAGTTTCATCACAATTCCATATTTTTCTTGGCTCATACAGGTTATCTTTATAAACAGAGGACAAATTTAGATAGAAATAATTAACAATAGATGGTCTTAGACTTACAGCCCTATCTCTATCAAGGCCTTCTGCTATCCTCAAAATTAAATCTGGGTGTCTTCTTTTAAAACCTGCCCACCATGAGTTTCCAGGGATACCATCTGTGAATGGGGTGGATCTAGATTCGCATATTTGTGCCACATATGCTTTAAGCTGTGAGATTTCTAACCCATGACCCATATCAGCCATTTCATGACACCATTGCACCAACTAAAGTTCTTCTTCTTTAGTAAGAATTGTGGGTGGTCCCTTTGTTTTCTTAGTGGTTATCCCCAACAACCATGAAGTAAGTGTGCTTGGAGGTATGCCCCACTTTCTTGCAGCACCATGTGTTGAGGAACCATAATCTTCAACTTCTTTGATGGCATTATTCATACTAGTCTCATCCCAATCTCCACGTATTCTGATTTTTTTTGTTGCTGCCCCTCCACTGATTTCGACAGTTGCAGCCTGTAGTTGTGGTCCATTGTTGCCAACCTCGTCTTCTTCTGGTTCACTTGGTGGAAATATGACTCCCCTTGTTTTGGTGCAAGCAGGGCGGACTCTCCTGAGTGATCGTTTTCTCCTCATGTTAGCAAATAACACCTTAAAAACACAAGGAATAATATCAGTGCATTTTCAAACAATATGAACAACCAAAGCACAATCAATGATTTTGAATGCAAGATGTTATAGGTATATAATTAGTTTTTATATTAAATGTAACAACATTTAAATTGAATACTAAATTGAAAATGTATGTGACGTGGTCACCAGCAACTAAAATGAAATTAATTATAATATGAATAATTACCAGTAACAAGATATTCATTATTTACTTCAGTTTTATATACAATTATAAATACAACTATTGTCATTTGCAATGTGTATATGAACTCAAATTATATAGATGTATATATTCATTCACCTTCTTATGTGCAGGTTTTTGTGTGCATTGGAAACTGTAGTATGCATATATGTATACAAGAAAATGACATTGAATAAATATGGATATTCTAGTTCAGGCGCATAAAATTTGTAAATAAGATATATATATGAAACATGCATAAAATAGTCTTTTTGATTTGCATTTTCTAAAACAGGTTTCCATGCACACAAAATTCCTGCAAATAAGTTACGCAAAAAAAAAAAGATTAACTCGATTTGAGTTTTTATACACACAACATTAATGAGAATATATTTCTTATTATATACTTGTATGTAATGCTGAACTAGCCAATGAATATCATGTTGCTGGTAGTTGTTTATATTATATTTACCTTATTGCTACACTGCACGTATTTTGCCTTTTCAGCTGCTTGGGAAGAATAATATTATCTGCAGGTTTTCTGAAACTGAACTATAAAATAAAAATGAAGAAACTATTTTATGCATGTTTCATATAAATATTTTATTTGCAGGTTTTCTGTGTAGAGTAACTAAACTATTTTATCTATATATATGCAAAGTTCATTTCCTACAAATGGAAAATGAGTTGAGCTGAGAATGCAAATAATGTAATTATAATATTGGAATATTTTCAAACTCTTACCAGAACTGAGACCTGCCAAACAAGTTTGGGTCGATGCTCCAATTTGAGAAAGGGAAAATTGTGAAATTTGATTGTTGAACAATGAAATGTATTTATAGATGTTGTTGAACCTGCATTGGGTGCTTGATCCATGTGCTTGTTTGTGATTGGTTGAATTTGGTTAGTGTGGATTGAGAGTGATGAGATGATAAATCTAATGGCCATGGTGAATTTTTAGGTGAGATATATTTGTTTGAATTCCACCCTTCAATAAATGCATAGTGTTTCTTGAGTCTTATAAATTTGTATTTTTTTTGCAGGTTTATCATTAATGCTTGTAGCTGGGATGGAAAGAAGGGGCAATGTGGATATGACTTGACAATGAAGTCTTTTAATTTTGTGGATGAAAGTGTGTATGATTGTAAATGACATGACCTTTTTAAGTTTAAAAATATATTCAAACTTGCCAAAATGTTTGTAATAATGACAGTTAGCTCCACTACTCATTTTAAAATATAGATTGAATTTTTTTATGTCTATACATGTTGAATACATAGATGTATCAGTACTTGCATCATTTATTGTGTTTTTAATATTATGTTTCTTCTTGCTATAATAAAATGTACACTTTATATTGTCTAATATTTAATTACAAAAAAAAATCCATTTTATTTCTATTTATTAAAAAAAATTCATGCAACTTTAGGGATCTGAGTATTCTACTATTAGCTAATAAATTAACATAACTTGTCACGGTCATTGGCCAGTTCGCGATGACTGGCTCCTCTCCCCTAGGTAAGGCCGCCGAGTTAGGTTGAAATTCAAGTCATTGCCAAGGTCGAAGCCACAGGTTGAAGGCACGTGCTCGCAATGGGTTGGGCGTCTAAACCGGTAATCTAACGATAGAGCCACCTATGCAAAGTTTGAAATCAACTGTAACTGCTAGGATATTTTCCAGGCCTGTAATATCAAAATGACCAAGTAGAGGTGTGAGGGGCATGTAGAGATTCTACGGGCTGTCAGAATATGAAATGGCTGTGGGAAAGAACCTCTGCAGGAAAGGTCAAAACTACCAGTCCGAGTGCCACAGTTGCAACAAACAACGAACCGAAGAGGCAAGAAAAACTCAGGTGGTACTAGTACAAATGCAAGTGGATTGAATGCACGATCCGAGAACACACGAGGAGACAACACCTAATCACAATGGTCGAATGCATGCGGATTCAACAACAAGGAACAACACCAAAGCTAGTGAGTAGAGGAAGCTTACACTCAGTGATGAAAAGAACAAGCATTATAGCAAGTCGAACACCCAGAAAAAACGAGCACTAGCAGGCCATAGGGCCAAGGTAAACAAACCAGATGAGAGCACATGGGGCTCGAGTGAGCTAACTCCTAGAAAACACGCAGTGTGCAGTGACAAAACTAGAGTCCACAGTAGCAAACAACGAGCAACGAAGCATCAGAGAACTGTGCAAAGCCGTATCACCAAAAAAACATAGCATGTTGAGTAAAAAAAATCCACGCATAGGTAGAGTTGAACGCAACACACAGAGTAGCTAACGAGATGGTAGACCAATAAAATCCACGAAGAAGCAAGTCCCTCTTAAAACCCAATATGCGATGCCAATACCAGGTGAGGCAGAGCTCTGAGTAGGAAGTTGTACGTGGAATGACAAGGTGTAGCCAACGAAAGAGTGAGTAATACGTGAGTCGAAGACCAAACCTCTCACAAACCATGTGTTGCTTGAAGTTGCACAGTGAACCAGAAATAACAGGGAACGACTGCAGGTTTTAACACTGTCAAAGGCACACCGAACAATGGCAGGGATGAATGCTCAACGGTGGAGCCAAACACTTCAAACCATCCTGAGCATACACGAGTCAGAGACCAATGTGAGTCGGACAAGTAATCCCGAGGAAGCAGTTTAGATGGGCAGATGTTTCAAGCCCACGTTAGATAGGAAAATGGCCTCATGGAAGAAAAACTTGAGTTACGAAAATGGAATGTAGGCCAAGTGAAAACAAAGCATGCAAGCTCAAAAGGTAAAGCCCGTTTAATGACCAATGCAAAGAATACTTAGCACTAGGAGCAGAGATCTGAGGCTAGAGGCATTAAAACCCAATGCATGCAAAATGCAATGCACGAGAAAACCAAAAAACAAGCCTCCAAATCAAAAATGTGCCCAAGCAGCGGGTTCACTAATGCAAAGGTAACCTCGAGATAAAAAACCACAGGTCCACGCCAAAGTAAAAACGAGCTCAAAAGAATAGAAGCGATCCCGAATGAACTCAACAACCCATGATAAAGCAAACTGTAAGGACCTCGAAAAACGAGGTCCAATTTTTTTTTTCTAACTCCCATTATTCCCGTTATTAAATTGATATGTTGATTTCTCACATAATTAAATCATAAAATTATACGAACAAATCATATGTGCTAAACATATTGATAAAAATTAGCGTTGAGTCCAAAGGACATTTCATTATTTTCGATATCTCAGTACAATCTTATAAGTTACATGCAATGGCAAAGAGCCTCATAAGCTTATATAATAAACTGATTAGTCCAGTAGTACATCAAGTACAATTTATTCCATAGCTGAAATATAAAAGTAACTAATCAAGATCTGAAATCAGCTTGAATCCCTTCAGATTCTTTCCTTTCCCTTATCTCCAGAATGGCCTGTATTTTCCACAAAGGGGTCAGCTCAAACTGAACTGGCAAGGATTTCCATTTTCATATATGTAGTATTCTACAAATGAAAACGTATTCAAAATATACAATCATGCATCAACATACTAATTCATTCATTATTATAATAATGATTTCAAAAAGCATGTATACATGCACGAACTAACCAAGTTCAGAATATCTTTCAAGAGTGGTGTCTTAACCATCTTACATGAAAATGCATAAAACTTACCTCACGTAAGGCTGATTACATAATGCATTTCATAATATTATTTCATGCCAAATCAAATCAACATACCAACTGTTTGAAGAAATGTCACATATAGGCTCCATGTAAAAAGGAGAAGGCATGATAAGCAATTGTCAAAGCTTCAACATGAACTTCACTTTACAATTCTTACAATGAACTTTATGCCAAATCAGATCAGCAACATAACATAATTTCTGAGAGGAACAAAAGATCCTTTATACCCAAGAATGCATGCCAACCATATGACAAAATGCCATATAATGAACTTCACATATATCCAAGGAATGCATACCAATTGTATGACAAAATTTCATGTCATGAACTTCACTTCACAAGCTCAGAATGAACAATATGCCAAATCAGATCAGCAACATAATGCATTTTCAACAAGCACAACAAATCCTTTTATACTCAAAGAATGCATGAGATATGTATGACCAAATGTCATAATATAAACTTCCAATATAATCCAAGAATGCATTTCAGCAGCATGACCAAGTGTCATAAAATAATTTCACATAAATTCCAATGAATCCAATCCAACAACATAATAAAATGCCATGAAATAACTTCACATAAATTCAAACGAATTTGTTCCAGCAGTATAATAAAATGCCATAAAGATATTCACTTCAATTCCAATGAATTCATTTTAGCAGCAAACACTGCAGCAAATAGAACAGCAATCAAAAGATTGCATATCAACTGTTTGACATAATGCCACAACACATGATTCTTTAAATATTCTAGCCAAATGATTGTACACTAATCATTTGACAAAATGCAGCGTACTAACAGCAATCACTGCAGCAAATAAACAACAATCAAAATATTGCATATCAACTGTTTGACGTAATGTCACAACACATGATTCTTTAAATATTCTAGCCAAATGATTGCACACTAATCATTTGACAAAATGTCATAGCAAAAAATTCTTTCAAATGCTATGCAAATGATTGTACATTAACCATTTGACAAAATGCAACGTACTAGCAACAATTACTGCAGTAAAGAAAACAACAACCTGACAGCAACCTGGAGCATAGAAATCACCCCAAAGCACTGTGTTTTAACAGCTAGTGTTACAGCTAAATAACACATCAAGTATTAACTACACACAGTAAGGAATTTCCCAAAACTCGGCATTATAACAGCCAACACTGCAGCAAGAAATGCAGCACTAATTTAATAAAAAAAACAACACTTCCAACAGCAAATAACCCAGCTTATAACAGCTGAAGCAAATCAATGAATCAGCAAAAATACAGCATTCCAGCATTTAAAAATGCAGCCTAGAGACCAGTCCAAAACCCATAGCGAAAATTTCAAGAAATCTTCTCTCAACAACCAAATGAATAACCTCATGGATTCCATTTATCAAGTAAAGTTAAAAAAATGAGATCTTTGGCTCTCATACATGAGAGATCCAAAATATAAAATGCCCATATTAAAATAAACATATTTTCCAAATACCCATACAGGATTAACTCGAAAATATTAATACCCACAATAGATAATCCATATTTCTCATTACCCAGAAGAGGAATAAACTGAATATGCATTTACTTGTAAAATATTGCATAGACAAAAACAAGAAACCCTTGCCTAAAAAATTTGTGATGAAGAAGACCAAAAACCCTTTGTGATTTCCTCTTTCCTTCTCTATTTTTCTTCCTCCAGCTTCTTAGCTCCACACCACACAAATAAACTCCAAAACCTTATTTATTTTTATAGAAAATTTCTCCCCAACATTGCTACAATAAATAATGGAAAGATCCCCAAAATACAGGCCCAAAATCAGCTCCAAATGGCCATAAAACTTCCATGAAATCCTCCAGATTTTTTTTGACATGGTCTCTCCTCTACTTCCTCCTCTCTTCACGGCATGCTAAATGGTAAAAATCAAAACCTAACTCTCCTTTATTCCATGGATTCCAAAATCCATTTAAACATAATTAAACTTCAAAAATGCCTCCACTTAGCTTTTAGGCTAAATTTAATTTTATTTATTTATTTTAAATGAAACTATGTGCCACATTCCAAAAGGAATAATTAACACATAAGTTAATGCCAAAATAACTCATAAGTCGAATTCCACAAAATATCATTCCAATTAAGCCTTATTAAAAATATTGAGTTCCAAAAGTCAGGGTGTTACACAAACCAACCAGAAACTTCAAACTTGCAACTGCTGAAACCTCAATACGAGGTGAGCAATACAATTCCAAAATAATTGAAAAAAATTACACGAGGAAATAAGAAGAAACCAAAAGTAATAAACAACTTGATAAATGAAGAGTGCATGTTTTACCAAAACTAGCTCTGATACCATGAAAGAGGGAAAACACGAGAACTGATGTCAAAAAAAATGCACCACAATGAAGTTGCACTCTGATGGTAACGTCAAGCTCTAACGCAATAAGCAAGATTCGAATCAATGGAAAGAAAAATGCAAGTAAGAAAACAGGTCTACTCCCTACTCATAGATCGAAAAAAAGGAAGTACAAATAGGAGTGAAGTGTAACCCCCATGCCTAAACAAGGAAAGAACATCAATGATGCCACTAACATATATGACATGACTGATGCATATGACACTACTAAAGGAGGAGTTACAATTATCCAAAATAAGGAATGTGACTCCTATTTTTGACTACACTTGACACAAATGACAATTTTTCAGATTCCTATGACAGAATCTGATACTTGTCAAATTTTACACATTCCTAAGTGCCTCATGACTCTCGCAAGGTGAGATGACTTCACCAGATGATGTGGATGATGACTAGGCATGTCACACACAGGTAACACCCCCCTTCATCAACTCCTGAGGAAGAGGTCAAGGTAAGGCTAGATACAGTTTTTTGGGAAGACTCCCCTAGACAGGCTAACGACCAGATGTGTCAATGGGGCACGTGGCATTAAAGGCCTGGGACGGCAGTGCCCAGTATACAAAAAACATCTTTCTAGAAAGAAGGCAGAGGAGAAGAAGGGAAGATTTTGAGTCCGCTAGGCTCCGTGGAGAAGGATGGAGAAAATTTGAGAATGGACTCCTAATGCCAATTTGGAAGGGACCAAAGGTCTGTGATCCAGTGGAGGAAGGAGGAGGAGCATGGAGTGTGCCGGATGGTTTTAGGCCCAATATGGCCAAGGAGATTACATAAATACGTCAAAGGAGAAGCGGTGATAGCGTGCCTGTCAATCTCAAGCAATGAAGGTTTTCCACATGTCCACATCAGTACAGATATAACGGGTCGGGAGAGTTGAGTTGTTGATGAAGGAGAGCTTCCCTCGAAGGGCGGAGAAGAGAAGGAGAATGCTGTGGTGGAGAGTTGCGTGTGAAGCCAGTGAAGATGGAAACTCTGATCTCTGGGGAGAGCGGAGCGTAGTAGGTAAAATGGAAGATTTTCCCATATGAAAATTTCCAAAGCAAAAAGACAGGTTGTCGGCCCGTCAGTATCCCATCGAGCATACCAGGAAGTGACAAGTGTCCTGGAGTAAAGGAGGCACGAATGTCCTGTTGTGGAGGAATATATGAACCCTTTGAAGGGAAGCAATCTCAAGGTTTGTGGAAGCAACGCCGGATGGTAGAATCTTTGAGGCTAGAATTTGCCGGAATTTTGCCCTAGATGCTCGTAGAAGGGTAAAAACTTTTGATCCAAGGTAGTATGCTGTGTAGGTGAGAATTCAACTTTAGATTCATTAGAAAGATGGAGAAATTGTCTACTAGGAAGTGTGATAGGAGTTCAAGAATGAAGTTCTGAAGGAGCATTGCAGGAGAAATATGTGTGGGTGGCATCTTTGTAATGCAAAAAGTATCGGTGAACTCACTTTCAACCACCAAAATGGATGCAAGTATGGGTCATAAGATTCATAACTAGATGAAGGAGGATCAAAGTAATTTGGTGTATGAAAATGTCCAAATTAAGGTCCAGGCTCGGTGTGTAGACTCGGTGAGATTTTAATCAACGTTGATTGATCCTTCGAGTATCAGTAAGACAAAGAAGCCCGCATGTCATATGCATTCTCTTCTTCAACCAATTTTGGTGATGAATGCAGTCAATAGGTTTAGGCTGCCAACCCAAGTAAAATGTGGTAACAAGTTATTACATAATGTAGTGATCGAGTATCCCATTCTTCCATTAGTAGGTAGATTTCTTGGAGTCCTAGTTGAACAACCCATGGAGCAATGTAACACATTCAATGTCCATGACGATAGCTAGTCTTCAAAGAACACAAGTTTCAAACCCCCCCCTTTTATGGCACTTTATAGTTTAGTGATCAATTGATTACAATCCTCTCATGCAGATTGTGTACTGAGAACTAGTCTGATCACTTCACCTTGCAATCAGTGTAATAACGTGTAAGAGTTAGAGACAACAATCAAGGTTCGTTGGGTGCAACAGTTTGACAACGTAAGCAAACACAAGATCAAGTGAAAGCAAGAATTTGGAAGTATAACCTCTCTATGTTTGATAAATTTTGTTTCCATCTCACATGTTTCTCTGAACCCTAATCTCCTTGGTAGTTGTAAGACTGTAGGCGGGTTGCACTCACAACCTCTGTAAGAATTGTAATAAAAGGGATAGACCTAAAGCTCAAGATGATTAAGAAATGAGCTTCAATCTGGAGCAATATAAAGACACCTTGCAAGGCCCCAGACCTGCGGCACGTTATAAAATCAGTGTTGCGCATTCACAAAAGATGAGTAATGCCTTAGATCAAGCTAGAGTGTCTAAAACATGCAACTGGGGGTGACTGTGAATAAGTTCTCAATAGTTTTGGCATGCAACGAGTCAAAAGTTATAGGTCAAAAAACAATTCATCTTTTGCAACTTAATGTGAAAAATGCTAATGAAGACTGCAAACAGATTAAAGGCAAGTTCCCTAAATGCATGCAAAGGGTGTCGTATGTGTGCTCATTAGAACTGACATTCAAATCTTAGATGCAGAATTATGTTTCCATTGCAAGGGGGGATTAGCCTCTCTGCCAACCCTGGACCATCACCCTAAAGTCTGTGCAATCATGACTTGATTTCCATCATGGAAGGTTTGCATTCACAATAAGCAGTAATATATTCCACCTCCAAAAAAGGTTTCACAATGCTCCAATTAAGCAATTTACACCTTAAATCCAATACCAGTATGAACTACCCATGATGATACTAATGCCAAGCTGAGTTTGATTATGAATGCATGTCAATGCACAAGAGTATGCAAATTGTGAGTGCAGTCAAGAAGTTAAGTACATATGTCGTCGGAGTCATATCCAACACACTCGAGAAGTGTAAACATGGTTCGATGCAAGTGGCTCAAGCATAAATCGAAAGT
This sequence comes from Taxus chinensis, assembly GCA_019776745.2. Classification (NCBI taxonomy): domain Eukaryota; kingdom Viridiplantae; phylum Streptophyta; class Pinopsida; order Cupressales; family Taxaceae; genus Taxus; species Taxus chinensis. The sequence continues at coordinate 81,385,792 of CM034150.1, read as the reverse complement.
CATTTGGAAGGCAAGTTGTAGAGCTCCTTGTCCATGGGTGGTAAACTTTTCCAACGGAATCTAGGTAACACTCACCGAGTTAGGTTGACATTCAAGATTACAACGCCGCCATTACTCGCAAGCCATAGGATTGAAGGCATAGAGGTGTCCATGAGTGGAGTATGGGCACCTAAACCGGTAATCTAATGGATAGAGCACACCATATGCATACTCTTTGAAATCAACTGTCTCAACTGCTAGGATCATTTCAGCGAGTGCCAAGCCTGCAAGTATCCAATATGCTGACCGAGCAAAGGTTGATCCATCTCTCCATGTCCTAGATCTCCCATGCGGGCTCGATTTCAGAACTATGAAATGGCCGTGGGAAAGAGCCATTCTGTCCAAATAAAGGTCAAAATTTTCTGCCAGTCCGAGTGCCACAATTGCAACAAATTGAAAAAACGAAGAGGTAAGAAACAACCCATCCAGGTGGTACTAGCATGCCAGATGCAAGTTGGGATTGAATGCATAATCCAGGAAATCCAGTCAAGGAGAACAACACCTAATCACAGACGGTCGAATGCATGTGAAGATTCAATAGTCGGAAACAACACCAAAGCCAGTGAATAGAGGCTGCTTACACTCAGCGATAACAAAAATCACCTTGCATTGTGAAGCCAAAAGTCGAAGCTGGAGTCGAAGAAACAGTGAGCACTAGCAGGCCGTAGTTTGCCAAGGTAGAGCAAGACCAGATGAGAGCACGTGGGGATCGAGTGAGCCAACTCCCAAAAAGCACGCAGTTTGTTGCAGTGACAAAACTAGGTGTCCACAATTGGCAAACAATTAGCAATGAAGCATCAAAGATGTTGATGCAAAGTTCGTACTCACCAAATCAGTCGTCAGCTCGGTGAGTAAAAAAAACCCAGCGCATAGGTCCCAGTTTTGAATGCAGCACACGGATGTAGCTCAAGTCGAGCTGGTAGACCAATAAAGTCCACGAAGAAACAAGTCCCTCTTAAAACCCAATATGCGACTTTCAATTGACCAGGTGAGGAAGAGCTCTGAGTGAGGAAGCCATTGTGGACGTGGAATGACAAGGTAGGCAACCAATGGAAGAGTGAGTAATATGTGCAGTCGAGAGATTTCAAACTTCTCTCACAAACTTCATCGTGCTGGCTAAAATTTGCATTTCAGTGAACCAGAATTTGACATTGGCAACGACTACAGGTTTTAACACTGTCAAAGTTGCACACCGTGAACAAAATGGCAGGGATTTGAATGCTTACCATGGTGGAGCCAAACAGCTTCAAACCAGCTTACAGCAGGACATGAGTCAAAGAGTTTTGATGGTTTATTCAGAACTTAGAGCAATCCCTTGAGGAGGAGCCAGTTTAGACGGGTAGAACATGTCTCTTGAGCTCCACCATTCATTCTCCAGGACATCAATGAGCGTTGCTACCACAGAAGGAGAATCTGAGTTACGAAGATGGAATGCAGGCTGAGTTTTGAAAACAAAGCATTGCAAGCTCAAAAGATTGGAAGCCCATTTAATGACCAATGCAACAAATGTACTTAGCACTAGGATCATAGATTTGAGGTGAAGAGCAAGATATTTTCACCACCTCTTCTACATGCATGCATCTAAGAAGGTCCACATGAAGGCTCCATTCTTGGAGTTGAAATTCAGAGCTATGAGCCTATCAAATAAATCAGACGTTGCCTAATAAGGTATTGGGCTTCACTGGATGCCAAAGGAGAAGCTCGAGGAAAAAGTACCATAGGTTGCTTCTACGCATAGAGTAAAAATGAGCATTAAATTAATAGCCAAGCGATCCCGATTGTCATACCTCAGTGAATCCAAATGATAAAGCAAACCAACCAAGAGGTACCTCAATTTGCTTGCAGTTGACACCTTGCTGATTTGGGTGGAAGACCATCAACATGAGGTGATTTTCAACTACAATTCTAACAACCATGATCAGCTTGAAATCAACTTAGCATGAGCTGCTTATTTTGAAGAAACCAAAAGTAATTTGCACAACGAGTTGATAAATGAAGAGTGCATGTTTTAGCTGAAACTTTGCTTCCAATTACCAGTAGAATAGGTAGGTTTGCTTTCAGTAGAAGAAGTGCTTGAGCACACTCTGCATGTTCAATTTGAAGCATGTATGCATTTCCACATTTTGTACAAAGTTGCACTCCGATGTGGTAATGGTCAAGCTCTAACGCAATAAGTCCAGATTCAAATGGCAATTTGGAAAGAAACAACTGCAGTTCAGTGGGATTCAACAGGTCTGCTCCTTCTCATAGATAAGTTTTCAAAGTACAAATCAGGGGTGTTGCAGGCTACTACTCATGACTCCATGCCTAAACAATGGAAAGAACCTCAATGACGCCAGCTGATCGTACTATGACATGACTAGCACGTATATGACACCACTAAAGTCAGGAGTTACTGTTATCCAAAATGAGCCCCCTACTTATTTTGGCTAACTTGCCTTCATTTTTTCCTTCCTTGTGCTTTAATATCAAATTTTACACATTCCAGTGACTCAAAATTATCTAGAAATGACTTCATCAAATAGATAATTTTCTCACCTTTCCAGAAAGGTAAAATTTTCCTTCTAACTCCTTGTACTTTTCAAGTTATGGCCCGATAGAGTTTTTTGGGAAAAATTTCCCTAGACAGGCCCACGGCCAATGAGAATGCGCCACGTGGCAGCGGGGGTTGGGACGACAGAGCGAAGTTGAAAAAATTGCCAAGAAGGTTGGCGGAGGCGCAAAGGGAAAATTTTGGCCCGCAGGCCCGTGGAGGAGGATGGAGAAAATTTGTGAAGGCTCGTGGCCAATGTGGAAGTGACACGTGTCCATGGAGCGGTGGGAGACGGGGCGGCGGAAGGTTTTAGGAAATTTTGCCAAAATTACAAAAATGCGTCAAAGGAAAAAGTTGAAGCATGCCTCCGCCAAGCAATGAAGGTTTGCCACATGTCCACATTAGTGCAGAGCTCGAGCTGGTGGAGGATTGTTGGAAAATTTTCCCTCAGCGGGTGGAGAAAGGAAAATGTGTTTTGAAACCCGCGGGTGAACCAGGAAGTGACACATGTCATCGGGAGAGCGGAGCACGGGGGTAAAATGGAAAAGTTTCCCAATGAAAATTTCCAAAGGAAAAAAATAGGTTTTTGGCCTACAATCCCATCGGTGAACTAGGAAGTGACACGTGTCCCAGAGCGGTGGAGGCATGAAAGTTTTTGGGAAAATTTTTCAAAAGGGAAAATTTTAAGGTTTGACCCTGCCGACCCAATTTTGACCCTGTTTTTCGCCATTTTTTCCCTAAAGATTCAGAGGGCCATATCTTTTGATCCAAAGCTTGGTTTTTCATGTTCTTTATATCAATGGAAAGATGGTGAAATTATCTACATGATGGAGGGTTCAATTTTTAATTTTGATGGAGATTTGTAGGATAAAAATGAGAAAACATCTCTGGCATGCAAAAAAGACAGAAATGACATTCAACCACCAAAATTAATGAAGTATGGGTCGTTTTTTGGATATACAGAGCAATGTACTCTAGAGTATGGGTTTATCCATGAAGCCCATCACTTTATAGGTGAGATTGAAGGGATTTTATTGGTGGTTGAGCTCATAAACCATTTTGCCCGCGTTTTTTGCTTTCTCTTTTTCTGCTTTGCCAAAAAAAGCCAAATTTGGCTCATTGTAAAAGGTTGGATGTTCTTGCTTCTGCAAGCTCTTCTTTCTTCCTTAGTAGGTGGATTTAAAGGAGTTTCAGACCTCCCATGGAGATTGTAACACATTTTTTGCCTCTTTGCTATTGCAATGTATTGTATCAAATCTGGGCATGATAATGTATGTTTTGTGATCAATTTTCAATCCTCTCATGTAGTTATTATTGTCTTCTAATCCTTCATTGCATTCTGGTAATTTGTGCATGTTTTAGTGCCTCATCCTTCATGATCTGTGTCTATTTTTGCAAAGAAAGGAGTTTAGCACTCATTTGGTGTATCACCTCTCTATTTTTGCTTAGTTTTGTTTCCTGTTTCCATGTTTCTCTCAACCCTATCTCCTTGGTAGTTTTAGAGTAGAAATTTTGAATCAAAACCTCTACAAGAATTGCATGCATACACCTAAATAGAGGAGTAAGAACTAGCTTCAATCTGGAGAGTTTTCTCACCTTGCAAGGCCCCACACCTTGGAGAAAACTCAATGTTGTGTATTCACACCAGATGAGTTTGCCTTAGAAAAGTAGATCTATAACTCATTTGGGGGTGTTGTGAATTTATACTAATAGTTACAATTACAAATAAGGAATGTAACTCCTATGACGCACTGACGCAAATGACAATGACAGATTATATGAAAAAATCTGACACTTGTCATTTAACTTCCTAAGACCTATGACTCTCACAAGGTAAGATGATTCACCAGGTGATGTGGACAATGACTAGGCATGTCACACACACCAACAATATTGAACCAAATACATCGCTGATGGGTCCATTGATAAGTATAAGGCTCGTCTTATTGCAAAGAGTTTTTCACAAGTTGAAGGTATTGATTACTCTGATACTTTTATACCTATTACCAAGATGGATTTAGTACACCTTGTACTTGTTATTGTTGCATCACTGGGGTGGCCCGTATACCAGATGGATGTGAAGAGTGTCTTCTTATTGAAGCGACATGTTAGATTTGTTCATGACTCTTCTCTTGTTTACAAACTCCGAAGGTCTCTCTACAGTCTCAAATAGGCCCCTCGAGCTTGGTATGAGAAGATGGATTTTTTTCTTCTATCTACTGGTTTTTTTCATTACCACTCCGATCATACAATATATATCTAGCATGTTGGTGAGGATATTGTGATACTTGTCTTGTATGTTGATGATTTGTTACTTACTGGCAGCTCTTCTTCCCACATTCAAACTTGTTGTCACCCTCAAAATCCCCCCCTCATTTTCTAAGTCAAATTCGAATATTTTGAGCTCCTACCCTCGAGAAGTGTTCAAGTAAAGTTAGAAGTCTAAAAAGATAGAGAAATTCATGCTTTGAAGTTGTTTAAACTCTCCAGTCTGCATGTTTTGATAAATTTTCTGTTTTCCTGTCTGGTTGCATGAAAATTTTATTTTTTTCCTCATTTGAATGAAAATTTTGATCTTTCTATGGCCATGGATCATCAAACCTTGTATTGTTTTCAATTCCTTGGTTCGCGAAAGAAATTTGAAAATCGGGCACAAAATGGTGGAGTTTTCTTCTTCTCTACATTTTTTCCACAATTGTGAATGACGGGCGTTTTCTCTCTCGTCAAAATTTGGCTCCATTATCCACAGGTACGTGGACATATCTAATTGGAAGTGGGTTGGCGGAGAACTTTGAGGTTTTGAGCCTCTTTGTAAAAAATTCTAAACGTCATAAAGTGACCCGCAACCCCGCCAAACACAAAGGAAAAAGTCAAATCTTGAGCCCGCCATTGGAAAATCAAAGTGGGGAAGCGGGTCGGTGGAGCAATTTGTGTTTTTGAGCCTTTTTGTAAAAAGGGCTAAAATTCATAAAGTTACCCACAACCCCGATCATGCTATGAGGAAAAAAGTCAAATGTTAAGCCCACATCAAAAGAGTCAAAGCAGGGAGGTGGATCGTGGGGGATAATTAAGTCTTTCTCATTAAAGGGGCTTAAAGTTAAAAAGTGACCTGTAGCCCTAATCGTGCTATGAAAAAGTCAAATATTAAGTCCGCATTGAAGGTCAAAGCGAGGAGGCGAGCTGACAGAGCAATTTGTGTTTTTAAGCCCGCCTTGAAAAAAAAGATAAAATTATAAAAGCGACCCACGAATCTGTCTCCACTCAAGTGAAGCCACGTGTCAAGACCATATCAAAAGCGGAAGGGCAGACCAAAAACGTAAAAAATGTCAAATCTCTATAAAGTCACAAGATGCAAAAGGCATCCTCCACGCTCGCTCCAGTAAATTTCTCCCACATGAATGACTCTGGTTTAAAGTTTGAAAGGCAAGATGAATGGTTCAAATTCAAAGTTACAAAATGAGTGTAACGGCTGCATTATGAAAATTCTGGTTTTTTTTCGCTATTGGCGTTTCTTCGTGAATCAAAAATCTGAACGGACGCCAAGGATTGAAAAGATTGTAAACCATTTCTTGCTAACAAAGACTAAATTGTAACTGTTTGTTGCAAGATATTTAATGGCTTCTTCACACCATTGTATGGGGTTTTTGGCGATTGATCTTGTAAACTCCAGAGTGCATTGTACCTAGAGAAAGCAAAGGAGATAGCCATTTTTTCTTCTAATTTCCTCCATTCTCAAATTTCTTCCATTCCCACATTATGTACAACTTCTGTTTAAGCATAAATACAAGAAGGAGTTTGTAGCCTCTTTGATGAGGAGATTTTAGAAACTTTGAGTTTGTAATCTTATCTCATCTTGCTGTCATTTGCAGGGTTGTTTTCTTCTCATAAATGCATGTGTTAAAGTTTATAACTAATGTGTGTAGGAATCTAATTTCCTACCTGCAACATTAGTTTCTCTATCTCATTTCTCACTCCCTTTCCCACTTTCAGACAAAGTATTCCCTAGCAAGAGATTTCTAGCTTTGTCGCAGGGTCAGTGGAGTGCCCCTGTTGGATCCCCGGTCGAAAGGCCACCACAAAAATCCACGTTTTCTCGTGCATGTATATACGGTAGTTGCACTGGTTAAGTAGAGGGACTTAGATTCCCAGAGCGTTGGCAAGGAATTCACAAATTTTTCCACTTGAAAAATTCCCTCGCTAATAGTTTTTGGCACCCAACGTGGGGTAGATTTAGCAACATCTACACCTGAATGCGACCAACAAGGTTAGAAAATTCAAAATTCAAAAAAGAGAATTGTTTTATGGAATTTGAATGGCTATATGAGCCACATGGATTCGAATCATGGCTATTTTGGGAAACCCTCCTGTTTAAAGACCCGAATTTCTCTTCTACATCCAAGAAGATGTTATTTTAGATTTGAGGGAAGCTATCTAACATAATAAACAAAGTGTCAATCACTACTTTATTGCCACGAGAATTATGGACCTTGAAGAAGAACGTGCTGCTGAATTGGAGAGGCAAAGACAAATTCTAGCACCACAAAGAAGAGCATATATTTTCAAGTTGGCAGATAGAAGATTCACTCGAAAATAGAGACAAAGAGGAAAAACTAATCCCATTTTTGAGGAACTTAAAAGGAGAAAAGATCCACTCGGAATCTAGAGGCTTTCCTTTTCAAGCAACTGGTCATGTTAGGAACCTGAGTGTTTCTAATCCTGTAGATGGTGAATTTTCATACATCAACGAGAACCTTGTAGAATTCATTGACGTGAATACCGAAGAAGAAGCTAGAGAAAGAGAGGCAAGAGCCAACGAAGAAATAATAGCTCAACTCAAATAAATTGAGAGACTTTAAGCCAAAGCAGATGAAAGAGCAATAACAGAAGGTTGCAACCTTACCAAGGGTGGAAGCTAGAAATCAAAAATAGAGTGGGGAATCAGGATCGTGTGAATGTGATCGTGAGGCCCGTAGGCCTAATGTACCATGGGGAGGAAACACCGGTCCACTAGCTCTTGCTCAACCACTCCATGAGCTACTGAGAGGCTTGAGAAAAAACTTCCCAAAATTCAGAGGGGATGGTTCTCAACTCCCTAAAGAGCATGTAGCAACATTTATCACTACTTGTGGTGTGTTGGGTGTTGAGGATGAAGATGTGTCAGTCTGACTCTTTGTGGATTCACTTCAAGAGAAAGCTACCGAATGGTTCTACATGCTACCCCCGAGGTCTGTCACCTGTTGGGAAGATATAAGAAGTGCATTCAAACATAGGTTCAAGAGCACAAAAGATTGTCAGGATCTTTGGTCCAATTGGTACAAATGAATAAAGAAACCTCTGAGTCAATGAGGGACTTCATAGCAAGATATAACAGAGTGATAAGAAGAATCCCTGAAGATGTGGTACCTCCTGAAAATAATTTGAAGAGATATTTTCATCATCACCTTGCCATCAGAAGTAGGTTTCTTCCTTAAAATAACCTAACCAAGAACATTAACGGAAGCTCAAGACCATGAAATAGAAACTGATGATGATCTAATCCTTTCCATGAAAGGTGAAAGGCCCAAATGGAAAGAAAAAGGGTTAAAATTCAAAACTCTGTCACCACAGATCCGATGTTCCAAAAAATGGAAAATGACTTGGTTGCCTTGAAGAAGCAGCTATCTCAGATCACAATTCAGAATGCTTCAAGGAAACCAAACCCTCCAGATAGGCCAAGGATTGCTCCACCTCCTTGTCGGCTTTCTCTTGAAGCACCACCAGTCAATGCCATCTATGACACCAAAGAGCCAGAGGAGGAAGCAAAAATTGATGAAACTAAAGAAGAAAATATGGAAGACTATGAAAACTATCTTGAGGTCGAGGAAGTTGATATGCACAATGGCCTAATTGAGTATGTTGATGATGAAGATGAGAATGATGAAGAAGCTCCAAGTTTCTCATGTGCTGTTTTCACTCGTGCACAATCCAGGAAAGGTGCTTCATCCTCAATGGTTGTGGTAAAGGATAAGAATAATAAAGAAGATTCTCCTCCAGAGGTCACACAAAATAAAATCATCAGTAGAGGATCACCATTACCACCTTCTATGGAGTCGGCCAAAGAAAAATCAGATGCACTAGTTTTCAGGGATCATGCTACTATGCCAAGTAAGTCATCTAATTCTTCTCCTATCTCAAAATTTTCTAAGAACAATTCTCCTTTAAATGTTGTTCTGTGCAAAAACATCTAAGGTTCAATCAAAAGCTACACCCTCACCCCCTTCCAAGCCAATTATCTACACCCGAAAAGGAGAATTCAATACCCAAAGTAGCAAAGCCTCTACCATATAAATCTTCCTCCATTCCTGGAACCTCTTCCTCACTCACCATAACCCCATTTGACTTTGTGGAACATGCAAGAAAAACCAAAGTCGAGCTATTAGAAATATAATACCTAAAAACACACCCTATCTAGTTTGACAAGTTCATTAATGCAGTTCGTGGTGGTAATCTTGTATTCTCGAATCCTAATTCTAAAGGCTTACTTCCCACACCATCCACACCACCTTCCCAAAACATGCTATCCCTTAGTGCCTCCAAAACCAATAAGGTTGAACCTTTTTACCTGTCAGTCCTTCATTAAAGGCTTCCAGCTAAATAATTGTATCATAGATTCCAGAGCCTCAGACAATGTGATGCCAGCCAAAGTTGCAAATACTCTAGGCCTCACCTTTACCCAATTGGATGACACCTACTATTAAATGGAATCCAAACAAGTGCCATTGGTAGGAAGAATCAAAGATGCACATGTAGCACTAGCTGATTTTCTAGAGAAGAAGGTGCTCCTAACCATACTGGTAGCTGACATCCCAACATCCTTTGGTATGCTATTGAGTAGGAGTTTCTGTAGAGACCTTGGTGGAGAGATAAAAATGGATTGGTCATCTGTAACTATCCCAGTAAAAGGTGAGATGAAGAAGTTGCTACCAATAAGAAAGATGAAGTTCACAGTACGAAAGTCTGATGATCTGAAAGCAAACATTCTCTTTCAAGATTATGGGCTAGGAAACTACTTCCTCCAATAAAAAAAAAGAGGAGAACTTGCCACTTCTCATGGAGGAAGAGGAAGATCAAATTTGGACAATGGAATTTGATGGTAGTCATTCCAGTGCTGGGCTCAGAGCTGGTGTAGTATTGTACTCTCCTTCCAATGAGTTGTACCCATTTGCCTACAAGCTGCAATTTGATAATACAAATAACACTGTAGAGTATGAAGCACTACTCTTAGGCATGAGTGCAGAAGAGGACATGGGAATCAAGAAAATGAAATGCCATGAGGTGATGCAAAGGTTGTAGTAAAGGAGGTCCACCAACAATATCAGGTGAAGAATCCAAGACTCTGGCATTACAGAAATAGAGTGTGGGACTGCATTGAATCTTTTGATGCATTTTCCATTGAAGCTATTCCAAGGGAACAAAATGAAAAGGCTGATTCTCTTGCAGTGTCAGCTTCCCTAGTGACACCTCATCCTTCTTTTGGTAAAGACAAAGTGACCATTGAAATGGTATTCAAGCCTAGTGTACTAGATAATGCAAAGCAATGGCAAGTCTTCAATGATGATAACCAAATTCTAGCCTTTTTAGAGCAAAGAGATAATTTCAATAATCTCTTCTTCGAAGGAGGTGAAAATCCACACCGAGAAGTAGTCCCCAAAGAAGGGAAAGAAGGAATTGAAGGGATTAATGATGAGGGAGTAATAAAATTGAAAGGGAACAAAATTCCCAAAGGCCTAGTCTCTTTAGAAGACCTCTTTGACAAACATGACAGATTCATTCAAGAGAAAGAAAAGCAATCTTCTCAGTGCCCAGCTGATTTTGATAAAGAAAACATTGGTACCTCGAAGGAGCCAAGGATGGTTAATATTGGAAAATGTTGCTCACCCTTGAAGAAAAAAGAAGGTTTGTTACATTACTCAAGAAATACTCAGATGTCTTGGCCTACTCTTATGATGAACTCAAATCCTTCTAACCAAAAGAAATGCATCACTCAATTCCTTTGAAGCAGGGTGTTAAGCCCTTCAGGCAGAAACAAAGGCCATACAACCCAAATATTGTTGATACCATCAAGGAGGAGGTAACAAAGATGCTTATTGCAAGGATCATCTTTCCCATCCACCATTCAACGTGGGTGGCTAACATTGTGCCAGTGTGGAAGAAGAATGGTGAAATAAGGATATGTGTAGATTTTTGCAACCTGAACTAGGAATCTAAAGGACAATTATCCTCTTCCTATCATGAACCATATCCTACAAGCAGTCACTGGATTTGAAATTCTTTCATTACTTGATGGATTCTTAGGATATAATCAAATCAAAGTGGCAGAGGAGGACCGCACCAAGACAACCTTTACAACACCTTGGGGCACTTTTGCCTACAACATAATGCCTTTTGGCCTAATTAATGCAGGAGCTACATTCCAAAGGGTGATGGATTTGGCCTTCAAAAATTTGAAACATTGCATTGTCATATATCTTGATGATCTCATAGTATTTTCAAAGAAGAGGGGAGATCATATCTATCACTTGGAACAGGTACTTGCAAGGTGTAGGAAACATGGCATATCACTAAATCCAAAAAAGTGCATTTTTGGAGTCACAAAAGGTAAAGTTATTGGGGCACATTTTGAACAAACATGGAGCACACATTGATCCTGAGAGGATTAGATCCATTCAAGCATTAGCCCTGCCCACAAGCAAGAAAGGAGTTCATTCATTCTTCGGAAAGGTGAACTTTCTTCTGTCATTTTGTGCCTGGGTTTGCTGAGTTGATGAAGCACATCACTTCCATGATGAAACCACAAGAAAAATTCAAATGGAATAATGAAGGGAAGGCATCATTTAAAGAGATCAATAAATCCATTTCTAAGGATCCGACTCTTGTATCTCCAGATTTTAACAAAGAATTCATCATGTATTGTTATGCATCAGAACATACACTCTCTGTTGTTCTCGTTCAAAAAAATGATGAAGGCGTGGAAGCACCTATTTCTTTTATGAGTTGTCCTTTGAAAAAGCATGAGCTAAAACACAACCAATTAGAGAACCATGCCTATGCAGTGGTCAAGGCTGTTAAAAACTTCAGGTTTTGCATCCTCCATTCCCATACAGTGGTGATGGTCCCTGGTAGTGAAATCAAGTCCATCTTGACATAGCAGGATCCTAGAGCTAAAAGAGGAAATTGGATTGCAAAGACTCAATAATATGACTTTTAGATTTGACCCTCCAATTTGGTAAGGGGAAATGGCTTCTGCAATTTTATTGTTGAAGATGAAACACTCAAAGTTCAACATCGTGAGGAAAAATTGTGCTTTCTTAACTTATTCATAAGACAATCCACATGGGTTTTCTTTGTCACCACTATTGATGATTGGTATGATGATGTTGCCTATTACTTGACTTTTTGAGAATTCCCTCCCCAACTTGATCACAAGAAAAGGAGAACACTCAAGCTGAAGGCAACTAAATTTGTAATCTGGAATCATGTGCTTTACAAAAGAGGCCTTGGGTGGTTGTTTCCTTAGGTGCGTGCAGGTAAAGAGCAATAAGAAAATTTACTTAAAGCATATAATAACCAAGCATGTAGTGGGAATTTTTTAGCAGTGGTCACTGCACACAAGATCCTTTGTGTAAGGTATTATTGGCCCACCATATTTACAGACACTCAATATTGGATCTCTAAATGCAAAGCATGCCAATAGTTCATTGGAAGACCACAACTCGTTGCATTACCACTTAGGCATGTGGTTATTGAAGAACCATTTCAACAATGGGGGCTGAAATTCATTGGTTTTCTGAACCCTCACTCAAGCATGGGGCACACCTATGTACTCATAGCAAAATACTACTTCACCAAATGGGTGGAAGCCATTCCGACCAAACAAGCCAACTCTGGAACAGTATGCAACTTCATTAAGGAGAATATCATAGTCTGTTTCAGAGCGCCACATAAGATTACAGCAGATAATGCTACCTATTTCTCTTCAAGAGAGCTAACTAAGTTTTGCTATGGATACAGAATCTCGTTATCTCATTATTCTAACTACTATCCATAAGGAAATAGATAGGATGAATCAAGCAACAAGAACATTGTGACCATTGTTCGCAAGCTTGTAAATGAGAATCAAAGGAATTTGCACAAAAGGTTGTATGATGCATTGTGGGTGGATAAGATCAATCCCAAGAAGGCAATAGGTATGTCACCATTCCAACTGCTATATGGAGTTGAAGCAGAAATTCCTCTCGTGATCGAGATGACAACTCTCAAGCTGCTACAGGAAATAGAATATGGTCAGTACAAGGATTCCATTGAAAAGAGGATCCTCTTTCTTGAGAAGCTGGAAGAAAATAGACTCCAAGTGGTGGATTGCATTAAGGAGCACCAATTGAAAGTAAAGAAGATTTTTAATAAGAAGGCCAAGGCAAGAGAATTCAAAGTTGGAGACTTCATGCTGCTATGGGACAAGAGAAGAGAACCAAAAGGAAACCATGCAAAGTTTGATTCATTATGGCTCTGCCCATTCCAGATTCATGAAGCTTGTGGCGAGAATGATTTTCTTCTATTATATTTGGATGGAACGCAGATGGAATTGCCTCAGAGTGGGAAATACTTGAAATTGTATCATCAGTGAAAGCGGGTTGTCCCCCGCCTTGTACCATAGGTGATTGTTAGGTGTGTTTCCCTTTCTATTGTGTGGTTTTTTTTCCCCTTCTGTTGTGTGTGGTGTGTTTCCATTTTTGTTTCCCCTTTTTTTGCGTGTCGTGTGTTTCCTTCCCGTTGTGTGTTTGTTTGTTTCCTTATTTGGATCTTTCTTTCTCGAATTTTTACATGACTTTACAAGGCCCAATGGATAAGGCACTGGTTAATGAATAATAAGGTCTAGAGATTGAGATTCTAGACTCCCATGTCATGTCTTCACTATGCTTAGTCCATGTCATGTCCCCAAGCTAGAGCCATCTATTTTTACCCTCAAAATCCTCCCCTCATTTTCTAAGTCAAATTCGAAGATTTTGAGCTCCCGCCCTCGAGAAGTGTTCAAGTAAAGGTGGAAGTCTAAAAAGATAGAGAAATTCATGCTTTGAAGTTGTTTAAACTCTCTAGTCTGCACATTTTGATAAATTTTCCGTTTTCCTGTCTAGACGCGTGAAAATTTTATTGTTGTCCTCATTTGAATGAAATTGTCAATATTTCTATGGCCATGGATCATCGAACCTTGTATTGTTTTTAATTCGTTGGTTCACAAAATATATTTGAAAATTAGGCGCAAATGGTGGAGTTTTCTTCTTCTCTTCATTTTTTCAACAGTCGTGAATGACAGGCGTTCTCTTCCCCATAAAATTTTGGCTCCATTATCCACAGGTAGGTGGACATATCTAATTAGAAGTAGATCGATAGAGAACTTTGAGGTTTTGAGCCTCTTTGTAAAAAAGGCTAAAGGTCATAAAGTGACCCGCAACCCCACCAAACACAAAGGAAAAAGTCAAATCTTGAGCCCGTCGTTGGAAAGTCAAAGTGGGCAAGCGGGTTGGTGGAGCAATTTGTGTTTTTGAGCCTTTTTGTAAAAAGGGCTAAAATTCATAAAGTGGCCTGTAGCCCTGATCATGTTATGAGGGAAAAAGTCAAATGTTGAGCCCACATCAAAAGAGTCAAAGCGGGGAGGCAGACTGTCAGGGAGATTTGAGAATTTGAGACTTTTTCATTAAAGGGGCTTAAAGTTAAAAAGTGACCCGTAGCCCTGATCATGTTATGGAAAAAGTCAAATATTAAGCCCGCATCAAAGGTCAAAGTAGGGAGGTGGGTTGGTGGAGTAATTTGTGTTTTTGAGCCCACCTTGAAAAAAAGGCAAAATTATAAAAGTGACCCACGACTCTGTCTCCACTCAAGTTAAGCCACGTGTCAATACCATATTAAAAGTGGAAGGGTGGACCAAAAATGTAAAAAATGCCGAATCTCTATAAAGTCACAAGATGCAAAAGGAATCGTCCATGCCCGCTCTAGTAAATTTCTGCCATGTGGATGGCTCTGGTTTAAAGTTTCAAAAGCGAGATGAACGGTTCAAATTCAAAGTTACAAAATGAGTGTAACGGTTGCATTGTGAAAAGTTTGGTTTTTTTCCACCATTGGTGTTTCTTCGCGATTCAAGAATCTAAATGGACGCAAAGGATTGAAAAGATTGTAAACTATTTCTTATTAACAAAGAAGAAGTTGTAACCATTTCTTGCAAGATATTTAATGGCTTCTTCACGCCATTGTATGGGGTTTTTAGCGATTGATCTTGTAAACTCCAGAGTGCATTGTACCGAGAGAAAGCAAAGGAGATAGCCATTTTTTCTTCTGATTTCCTCCATTCTCAAATTTCTTCCATTCCCACATTATGTACAACTTTTGTTTAAGCATCAATAGAAGAAGGAGTTTGTATCCTCTTTGATGAGGATATTTTAGAAACTTTGAGTTCACAATCTTATCTCATCTTGTTGCCATTTGCAGGGTTGTTTTCTTCTCATAAATGCATGTGTTAAAGTTTCTAACTAATGTGTGCAGGAATCTGATTTCCTACCTATAACATTAGTTTCCCTATCTCATTTCTCACTCCCTTTCCCACTTTCAGACAAAGTATTCCCTAGCAAGAGATTGCTAGCTTTGCCGCAGGGTCAGTGGAGTGCCCCTGTTGGATCCTTGGCTAAAATCCCACCACAAAAATCCATGTTTTCTCGTGCATGCATATATGAAAGCTACACCGGTTAAGTAGATGGACTTAGATTCCCAGAGTGTTGGCAAGGAATTCAAAAATTTGTCCACCCGAAAAATTCCCTTGCCAACAAGACTATTCAAAGGGCTCTTTCCACACAATTTGACATGACAGATATTGGGTTATTGCATTATTTCCTTGGTTTATAGATTTCTCAAACAAATTCAGAGATTCATTTGAGTCAGAAAAAGTAAACCCATGATCTTCTTCAACATTTTGATATGGATGATTGCAAGGCAAGTCCATCTCCTTTTCGGTCTGGGGTCACTCTTACTTCCACATGTACCACTCAACTTTTTGATCATACATTGTATAGGAAGTATGTTGGCAGTCTCATATACTATAACTATACTCTCCCTGATATTTCATCTGTAGTAGGGCTTGTATCTTGGTTTGCACATTCTCCTCATAGTAGTCACTGACAGGATGCTATAATGATTTTGTGCTATATGCAGGGCACTTCCCACTTTGGACTATACTACACTAGGGGTTCTACTCAGTTGGTTGGATATACAAATTCAGATTGGGCAAGTTCTATTGATGACAGTCATTCCACTTTTGGATATCCTTTTTGTCTTGGTTCTTCTCCAGTTGTTTGGGATTGGAAAAAGCAACAAGATATTGCACTTTTATCTTTAGAGGCAAAGTACATGGCAACAGTTACAATGAGTCAACAGATCTTTGGCTTAGATAATTATTGATAGAGTTTGGATTTCCACAGGATTCACTGGCTGTACTTTGGTGTGATAACCAAAGTGCAATTCACATTTCTCACAACCCTGTTGAGCACCAATAGACCAAGCATATTGAGATTCACATACACTTCATTTGTCAGCACATTCAGGATGGAGTTCTTTGCTTGGAGTACATTATAACTCCGCAACAGGTTGTCGACATCTTTATGAATCCTTTTACATCACCTCACTACCTTGAGCTGCATGCATGCTTGGGGTTTCAAAAGTTGTTCTTGGGGGGTGTTCGTGAGAACATATTCCTTCTTCTTCTTTCTCTTTCCTTCTAGTAGGATTATTTCCTAAATTTGGTTGAGATTTCTTCATGGATATATTGTACATGAGTACCTGATCAGGCCTAGTTGTTGTGACTCATACTATGGATATGCCACTTTTATTTTGGGCCCCTAGCATCACTTGAGGGGGCGGTGTTAGAGAAAGTATTTACCTTATCTCATGTTCACCTACGTACTTTATTTACCTTATATTTTATTTATCCTCTCCCACTTATGTGTGGATGTTTATTTTATTTTATTTTATTTAGATATTAGGAAGATATTTTCTAGTTGTTATGACTAGTTCTTTCCTAAATCTATGGACTTGACTAGTTCTTTGATGACTAGTTCTTTCCTTGATTTATGGTTTGATCTACCACCTTGACTGGTTCTTAGATTGATCTTCCTTGCCTATATAAACAAGGCCCTTTCTCATTGTACTTTATAGAGTTCCATAATACTATTTGATATTATTTTTCATTTGTTTGCAAAGGTTTTATAAAGTTATTCTGGTGAATTGCTTTCATCTTATTGAGCGTGGTGTTTAATTAGCATCTGAGTTCTTTGTGGCTTGGTACAATTTGTTTATCATTCCTTTTAGAAACAAAACTACAATTATTGATTTTTGTATCACTTTGTAGCTTCCCATTTCAGTTTTAAGAGAAAATTGTAAATTACTCTCCTATTCATGAGGGATGTTTACTAATAAATTTGTCAAAGTGCATTGTATAATGTACACTTCTAAAAGAGATTCCTTGTTTTCTTAATGTAGGATTTGATGTACTTACTCTAGGTTGAATAAGTTGATTTCCTACCAATTTTAGCCATGAATTCGTGAAGAAAAAAATCAATAGCCATATATAAATTGAATTTTTTTGAACTTTGAGCATGTTGGATCTAAATGTTATCATAGAGAGCTAACACAAAAAAATGGTGGCTGGAAAAATATTATGCATCAATGATATTAGAAAGTAGAGGTCGCTACACAGTTGTGAAATACATTTTCTGATGTAAGTTACATTTCCACATGGAAAAATATGATTTCATCGCATGCATTCATATGTCAACGAAAAATTCAACCACACTTATCGATCACCTAACATGTGTTAGATTATGACACTGTTTACCTAGTAAAATATATGCCTACCAACATAACAAGTTGAAAGAAGTATGATAACATGCAACACTTGTGAAAAAAGTAGAAAATCCAATAGGTTCCAAGTTTGAAATGTAATTACAATGTTTTTTTGTATCACTTTATATCCCCCCTTTCAGGTTTAATCTTGAGTAATTGCAGGAAAACAAGTGATGTACAAAAAAACATAGGTAATTGATCCATTGTAGCCATTTTTATGCCCTTAGAACAATTCTAATCCCATGTGCATCGTTGTATCACCTAGTGGGCATTGGGAACTCACCTGAGGCATGCATAGGTGCCGAGCCCCTCCTTTATGTGAGTTTTTTGAGAATGCATTGCTTGATGCTAGAAACTTAGATGTAAAAAGGTAAAGGACTATGCATTCATTCTGAGAGCCTAGGATGTTATACTAATACCTTCATTCATAATCAAGAGAAACATCATACAAATAACAAATTTGATCCATAACATAGAGAAATGGTACTAGGTTTTACATCCATGAACATTATATTCTTAGAACATAACCATATATTCATATTGATCATAGTTCAGTAACCACATTACATTCACCAAGGCCATAACAAGCCAATGCATCAATGCAGATAAGACTCATGTGTCAGAAGCCCTAACTATGCTTTCCATATTACAAAAATTGTCACAGACCCATCCCCCTAGATATGTTAATATCCCTATAGTCCTCTATGAGAACCATAACCCCTAAAATCTCCTGTTATTTCTACAAAGCTTCACCTTTCATCCTTTCTATGATGATGCCCCTTTTTCTCAAGAGTAGTCTCTCTAGTTCCAATGCCCAGTCTCTCATTTCCTCTATCCAAACATCTCTTTATATAGGTTTATCGCCCACTACCATGCCTTCCTGAAGTAGTAGATCAAACGTCAAGTGTCAAGGTGGTCCTCTAATGGAGCATGCTTATTCTCATCTAGGTTCTCCACTCTTTGCAATGATGTTCTTCTGGATCCTTCTATCATGTGGAATATTCCTTTCTTGGTCACCAAGTCACCAGGCTGGCACCTTATCCACTCCGCATGCTTTGTCAGGTCACGCTTTCCTCATGTTCTTCTTAGAATGCCAAATATGGCTAAGTCCCGATACCCTTTGTTTTGTCTTGCGTGTACACTGTGGTTTCTACAAAACCCTTCTAAAACCCTTGTTCTGCACACTTTTCCTTGTGTGCCCTTCTTCATATTGATCCTGTGCGTGCACGTGCCCTTGGGGACTTAATCAATATTCTGAGGCCCAATATCACCCCACACTAAGCTTGTTCTCCATCCTCAGAAAATGCCTTCAAAGAATAAAGAATGGCAGGACTCTAATAATTGGAACAAATAATGAAGTAATGAAGAATGGAAGAATTAAATAATGGAGGAAAGAAGAAGAATATGTTTATTGATGGAGGAGTGAGAAATACTTCCTTATATCTACCTCAATTTTCTCCCATGAATCGGCTTCATTCTGTGCTTCCTAGAGTAGGTCACCCACCAGAGCACTTACCACATCAAAACTCATCTCATCCCCCTTGGAACCCATTGTATCAATGATCCCTTCTAGCTATTTTCCAAGGTCGTCTAATGCATCCATCATGCGGGTGATTTGGGGATATAACTCCTTCAACCGGTTTTTGATTGAGCCTCTCAGGGTCTCGATGGCTTCAGAATTATTCTCCACCTTAGCTAGGATATTATCCCATTCTACTCTATTCCCCTTATTCTTCTCCTGAAACTCCTTGAGCTATGCCTCATGCATAACAACTAGGATTCTTATCACTCTATCCTTGTCAGTGCAATTGTCGTAAGTAGCTTCAGCTACCTGTGCAACAAGTTTTACAGTGGCGAGGAGTTTGGTGTACCGGGTGACTATCTCCACAAACTTCAGCTTTTCCTCCTCTTGGCACGCTAGTGCCTCTTCTGCTAACTCTAAGGCAAGTGGTCACCTTTCCATTGTAAGGATGCGAGATAAATCTTCCAAGCATTACAAGGTCGATTTGTATTTCTACTCGGGTAGTGCTAGGTATGGATGCTTTAAGATAATAACATCTGTAATCATTTCTACCTTCTTGTAGACCTCTTGCACCTTTGTCTTCTCCTCTCGTAGCTCACGCCTTAGTTGTGCATTGATCAAATCTTCTTACTTTAGGTCCTTGTTATTTTCAATGAGCTCCTCCTTTTTCTTCTCCAATTCCCCTTCTAAGAATCTCACCCTGTCATTCCTTTCAAAAAGTCTTTCCTCAACTTCCACTAAAACCTTGTTGAGTGCATTACAAACTTGTTCATCAGATAATTGTTGAGCATTTACCAGTGGGTTTATTCGTTTTTCCTCTAGCATCTTCGTCAAAGGCCCGTAGCTTAATTTGAGCTCAGGTTCATCAACGTGGGACTTGAGTGCCCAAGATATCATCTTCCTGGTTCACGGGTATGTTCCTTCCTCATCAAATGAATACATTGTCAGGAGTTGTACTATTGGCACGGTGCTTTGGAAATGTACCTGTAACACCTTACTTGGATAATTGATATAGCCCATTCCCTACCCTTGTGTTATAATCATACTCTTCCCTCATGTGCGCGCACCCTTTAGAAAGCTCACCGCGAGGTTGGGATCCTGTCCCATGCTTCCATACTCCTTTCCAAGGCTATCATCTTCTATTTCCTTGAGTATCACGTATGCACTATGCTCCACCTCTTACTCTACTAACTTCTTGATTGTGCCTACTACTTTTCTCTCTGCAACCTCTTCTATCTGCTCCTTGGTGAGGCTGGGGGTCCTTTGATCCTTAGTGTTCACTTCCTCGCTAACCCCCTTGCCTTGAGTGCCTTCATCATCTCCATTCTTCTCTTTATTTCCTTCATCCTCTAAATTGCATACATCATACAGGGGATGATTCTAAACTTCTTCATCCTCATCGTCATCCTTCTCGCCCTTGTAGGCCTTTAAGCTCTCCGTCTCCTCTGAGTCTGCCTTCCCTGCTACCTTTTGTTTCTTCTTAGGTGGGGATTCTTCCTCTTCCTCAACAAGTGATTCCCTTCTAGGTGACTCTTCTTGTTCTGACACCTCTTCCTCAGGTGTCTTCTCCTTCTCCTTGATGGGAGAATTCTTCGTACGTGCATATGTGCTTGGCTTGGCGCCTGAATCTGGTGCACCCACAAATTTTTTTTCTGCACACTTGGTGCTTTCTTTATCAGATCTTCTTTTTCTAGGGTCTCTTCCCTTTCTCTCTTCTTTGGTGTGGCCTTCTTCCTACTAGTGGGATCCTCAGGGATGGAGACATCATTCTCCAAGTAGGTTCACCCTTCTCAAACTTAGGCCTGATGCACAAATACACCCTCGCTGCGGTCCTTTCGGCAATTGGCAACGTCAAGGGTTTCATCATCTGCACTTCGTGGGAGATATATTTCTCCACATACGCGCGCTTCTTTGGGTATATTATCTTCCTACGTAGTTCGCGGTGCTCCTAGTCCACTTTACTAAGGTTGAACCCTTAGCCTTTTAGCTTCCTTGAAGCGATTTGCCCCTGCTTGGAAATACTATGCGGTCAAAGAGAAAGGTAGTTTACACCATGGACCCTTCGGTCCCATCTAATCAGAACGAGCCTACAAATTTAGAAAGTGCTGGTATATACAGTTAACTCAACCTCTCCATCTACTAGTGCATGGAAGATTCTCAGGTATTCTCCATTCTATCCCCGAATGCATCATGCATTCACTTGTACCATTTCTCTAGGCATGCCTTGTGGGTGATCATCGTGGTATCACACGTATACTTTCTCAAAACTCTTTGCACGGGGGAGGGATCTTTGTCTCGGATACTCCCATACAAACTTCTATAGCCCATCAGACACTCTGATTTCTAAGAAGACGATGGTGAGAAGGAAATTTCTGAACATTATCTTATCTCCTTCCTTGCACGATGCTGATGATCTCTGTCTGCAATGTAGGTGGACAAGTTATAGATGGTCCCTTCTGAAATTTTATAGAATTCATTCAACCATACCTTGTTTACTTGCATCCACCTCTCTTGACCATTTAGCTTGGTAGCCAAACGTGTGACCATCCTCATTACAGAGTCAGGGATATCTTCGATATCAAAGTAGCGCGAACCCTTTTTGTAATCATAGGCCTCCAAAGTCTCCTTTATGTCCTCCTTGTCCTCTAGGTCATCATCTATGGAGTCCCCTTCGCAAACCACGTCCAGTAAAATTTGATATGAGATGGGCAGTTATGCACATTTTGTGGCTCGAAAAATAGAAGTGGTCCTCGTGCAAGTGTGACATCAACCATTGGTATAACCACTCAGGCTAGCCAAAATAGGGAAACTCATAAAGTTGCAGCAATTCGGCCTTTCCCAACTTCACCTTTACCTCATCGCTATAGATCAACATTCCCTCTGATGTCCTCTTATCCGTCAGACAAACTAGTTCCAATGCCATCTACTTCTCTTTGGTAGTCATGCAATGATTGTAGTCACTTACAGCCATCTTCCTCACATGTGATACCCACTCTTTCCCCAACAACACTCCATATGGGTATTGTATCTTTGCATACCACTCCTCATTGAAACTTGTGGTGGTAGGTGCACGTTTTCCTTTTCCCTTGCCATTTTTTAGTGAAACGGTTGCCTTCTTTGGTGGAATTTTAGTTATCAGGTTAAAACCTAAACTCTTCTTGCTTTTCTTCCTTGATTTGCTCAATCTTGTGGCTCAACTGTGCGAAACAATCCTTCTACTTCCATGCCCTAGCTGTAGAACCCTAACCTGGAAAAATTCTTCCACAAATGACGTACTCTGAAAATTTCTTCCCTACACCCATGTACTGCTTCCACTCTGGTTCACAGATCAGCTTAGTCACATACTCAGATCTCTATGATTCTCCCTTCACACAAATTTTTCTTCGCGGATGCCTTAGTTTGCAAGAAGTTCTTCAATCTCATAATGACAAGGTAAAATAATAATGTGCCTAACTTCATACTTATAGCTTTTTGCTCTTCTCTGGCAATAAATGCTATGCCACCCACCAATCTACTTAGCATTAAATGCATCTTTTTCCACTAAAACCATCCTTAAGTGCCCTTACCCACGCACCCAATCCTGCATGAAAAACCTTCTACAATCTTCTGGCATGTAAAAATCCTTACCGAACAAAGACTCTTATGCGCGCGTCTGTAGCGTCGAAGGCACTTCTTCTATCCTTG
Organism: Taxus chinensis; assembly: GCA_019776745.2. Lineage (NCBI taxonomy): Eukaryota > Viridiplantae > Streptophyta > Pinopsida > Cupressales > Taxaceae > Taxus > Taxus chinensis. Next base: position 81,363,092 of record CM034150.1, on the reverse strand, counting down.
ACCTAATTTTTTCCCTCACCTACCTCATGTTATTCATGCACTTCTTATCCTTTGTACGTGGTCTTTGTTAAGCTATCTTGACACCAAAAATTATTGTCCACCATTTCCACATGCATTCTTCTATCTTTCACGCCTTTAATCCTTCAATCCAGGCCATACAACTCTTACTACCAGCTTGTATCAAACTTCGCACTACTTCACCCCACACTAAATCAGATGCGCGGTCCTCTGTGCATACACAACCTTTTGAAAGTAATAAGTGGTTACCAACGCACAAGGCGCAAAACAACAAAAACAGAAGGGAACAAACAACAAGAAAGGGAAACACAAGGAAATGGAAAACATAAAGAGAAATCCTAAGCTAACTGGAAATATTGCCTTATTTACAAACACAAGGAAGGTTTATTTATAGTAGGGCTTCAACCTACTCCCATTGAAATGTCCAAGTAGTTTCATCCCATCCAACACTTGTAACTGGCATACGTCTGACTTAAGGATGTACGAAATGATGTATGGGCCCAACCAATGGACTATCAACTTCCCCAGATGGCACAAAAACTTGGAATCATACAACAAAACCATCTGCTCAAACTCAAATTGCTTGTTCTTGATATGACGATCATGTCATGCCTTTTGTATGGACTTTTCAGTCTTCTGACTCCATCTAGCAAGTGATCACCTTTCGTCCAACTGCATTAACTTGTCAATCATTTCCTCGAGCACTTTCTCATCAACCAATCCTCATGTGCACACTATATGCAACGATGGTAATATGAATTCAACAGGAAAAAAAACCTCTGTACTAAACACTAACTGAAATGGTGTGGCTTTGTTTAGTCTCTTGTAGGTTGTCCTATATGCCCATAGAACGACCAATACCTTGTCATCTAAATATTATCTTCCAACATCACAAATTTTGGTCAATTTGTGACTTAGTATCTTGTTAAATGCCTTAGTTTTTCCATTCACTAAACGGTGATAAGGGGTAGTCTTGTAATGGGGACCATAAAATCTGCTAACAAGATCCTGACTATTTCATTTAGAAAATGTGTGCCCCTATCACTTGTTAAACTCAATGGACATCAATACCTACTGATTATGTTTTCCTATAAGAATCTTGTTGCTATCGCTGCTATGTAATCCTTTGTAGGTGTTTCCTCTTCCCATCTTGTCAAGTAGTCAGTGCAAGTGATGATATACCGTGAACCAGTCCTTTGCGTGGCAGGTGAAATTGGTCCTACAAATTCAATTGCCCATTTTTCAAATGATTCAGTGCTCGCTATCAGTTGCAAGGGCATTTCATCCCTCCTTCAAGATTTTCCAAGGTGTTGATAATGGTCACAGGACTTAAAAAACTCAATACAATCCTTATAGATACTTTTTCACTAAAGCCCTACCATTAGAATCTTCTATGTGGTGGCATTCCCTGCATGGTGTCCTATTGCAATCCCACTATGTGCTTCCTCCATAATTGCAATGTGCTCATGTTGTAACATGCATCGGTGCAAAACCTCATCATGTCCTATCTTGTAGAAATCTCCACTAATTACCATGTAGGGTGCCACATGTATAGCTAACTACTTCCTCTCTAAAGCCATCATTCCTTCCTGCACCACACTTGTTTTAATAAATACTGCAATATCCTCCAAGTTAGAGGGTGCGCGTTGTAACCAAATAGTTGCACGTCTAACATGGTATCCTCAATGCTCTGCGCATCCTCCCCTGAGTCAATTCTTGATAAATGATCAGGCCTTGAGTTACTTTTTCCTGGTTTTACCACAACTGAAAAATCAAATTCTTGAAATAACAGGACCCAATGACATATACGCCCTTACAAAATGGGCTTATTTACAAAATATTTCAACACCATGTGATATGTGTAGAATATAAATGGTGTTTCCAGTAGATACTTCCTAAACTTATGCAGTGCGTAGATCATTGACAATGCCTCGTGCTCAGTAGTTGTGTAATTTTTTTTGCTGGTGTCAACTTCCTACTAGCAAAATACAAATGGTGATTAATAATCCCCTCACTAGGTTGTGCTAGTACTACTCCAATGGTTGTCCCCAAGGCATCAACATGCACATGGAAGGGCTTATCCCAAGAGGGAAAACGTAATATGGGCGCAGTGACAAGCCTATCCTTCAATGTGTCAAACGCCTTCTGCTGCGCCTCTCCCTAGTGAAAGGCACTCTTGTGTTTAAGTAATTTTTCCAAGGGCATGGCGATCTTGGCATAACCCTTAATAAACTTCTTGTAGTACCCCATATGCCCAAGGAATCCACACACAATGCTCTAATTGGTAGGCTCCCCCAATCTCACAATAACAACAACCTTGGTGGGATCCACCATAGCAAGCCTTCCTTACATATAATATGCCCCAACAGGGTTCCAAATGGAGTAGCAAAGACACATTTCTTAATGTTGAGGGATATCCTCAACTGCTGACATCTCTCAAACATCAGCCTCAAATTGTCACAATGGTCTTTTACTAGCCCATACACAGTCTAGTCATCTAGGTAGACCTAAATAAATTTATGGATGAAGTCCTGGAAGGCTTGTACCACGATGCGTGAGAACACAACAGGCACATTCTTCAGCCCAAAAGGCATGACCGTGTAGGAAAAACTTCCCCATTCAATGGTGAAAATTTTCTTCTCTTGGTATTCCTTTTCAATTCTAACTTGGTGGTACCCCGAGAACCCATCCATAAAAGAATAGACCTCGCTCCTGGCTACTCCTTCCAAAATTTCTTCAATGAAGGGGGTTGGAAAAGGATTAATGACACACACTACATTCAAGTCCCTGTAATCAACACATATCCTTATCCTTTCATCCTTCTTAATGCTTATGACCATTGGACTCACCCATTTTGATTCCTCCATAGCCTCAATGATGCTTGATGCTATCATCTTGTCTATCTCCTCCTTGACCCTTATGTGTAAGTTCAGATTCATCTAGTACGGTCTCTTTCAAATCGGGCGCACACCTTCCTTCAACTTGATCCGCATTTCCCCCAAGGAGTGGTGAATGCCTTTGAGCTCATGGTACCCGCGTGGGAACAAATCCTGAAATTCGCGCAAAAGGTCAATGATCATAGAAACCTCTTTCTCCAACCAATAATCCCTCAATGATAGCTTCCTTAGGTTTTGATTCAGAACCAATGTTAACCTTCTTTGTCTTCAAGGGCTCATGGTAGGCACACAATCTCTCATTAGTGTTATCCATGAATTCCTGTGTACCTTATAATGGTTAACATCCAAAATCTCCATTTCTTCCCCATCTATCACATAGACCATTTTTCCTTTTTCTTTTTCAATACACGCACATTCAAGATACATCTCATTAGATTCATTTTCATCAAAACACATCTTAAAAATAGGTTCACCCAATAACTCCCGTACCCTATCTTCTGTCATAACACTATATCCCATTTTAAGGAGTTGTACCACCTGTAACACCTTATCCACTGATGGCTATGTACTTTGATACTTGAATGATTGAATGAGATCAACCATAAACTCCTGCCAATTTCTTGTCTGACGGTGCATCTCTAAGTGAATGTACCATGCACACACACAACCTTGTAAGGTGGAATACAACTTATGCACCCATAATGAAAAGGTGGTAAAGCTTATGTGCCTTCCATCCAGGCCTTCTCACATGCTTGGATATGGGAAGAGGTAGGTTCTTTGCCATGGTAGTCTTAGATAACAGTGGGTACGTTGCTTCTGGAAAACCTAACAGAGAATGTGACTCTTACCTCATACATCATTCTAGAAGATTCTCGCAATGTGTTTCCCACCAATGCGCTGCAGTCCTGAGAAAGTTATAACCAAGCATACTTCTCCTTTTGTCCTTATTTCTCCACTAAGATTCCATCTCTCACAAGAAATCATCAGGGCTTGCTCCTCCATAGTAACTTGGTAGCTTCTTCCTTCCCAGGTGCTTGACTGAGCGCACATTTGTCACCCATGTTATAGATCCTCTTAACTATCACCCAATTAACTCATAGGTCCTGTGTGCCCAATTATCACATGTTATGTTGGTTGTATCACTCATTGACTGAGTGTCTTCAAACTGAATAGATCCTTCCATAGGATTAATTACTTTAGGGTCCCTGATAGATCGCACATAGATTCTATCGAGGACTTCCTCTCCTAAGGGATCAGTATAGGGTGCTAAATTCCTGCCTGTTAAGGGGATGATGACGCGTTCTTCCTTGTTCTCAAAACTTATATACCACTTGTTAAACCATAGGTCGGAATTGTTTTTTTCACACCAGAGGAACCCAAGTAATGCTGAAAATTTATGCGCCTTGGATAGCGCCAAGACTTCGAAGTCTCCAGTGAACTTGGCCCCTTGAATAGTGATAACCGAATCCTTCAAGACACCAATGGGAATTGCCTTCGTCTTATTTACCATATACAACACATTCAAATATGGCTGTAATGCAGGCCTTCCCATTTGATGTCATGCATCAAAGGTGAGAACATTGACTTCCATGCCCATATCCATCAAAATTTTTCTCAGAATCCATCCTTCTACAACGACATTTAAAGTGATCTCTTTATCATAGTCAAGGTTGTGGGGAGGAAGGTTATCATGCAGAATCTACCTCTCGTGCCCTTCCCTAACACACGGTACCTTCTCTGGTAACCATTCCCCTAGTAATATTCTCATGCCTTAACATCTTACATACTTCCCTAACCTCATCTAGATCCTTATGTGGGGCCTCAACATTTTTCCTTTTCTCTGACTTCCTTGATTTCTCCTTTAGACACTAGATCTCTCCTTGTAGGATTTGAATCACATCCATGGTCTCTTGATATACCTCCTTATGATGAGCAGGGTCCAGATACTTTCCATGTACCACTTCTTCTCTCATAAACAGTGTTCTTTGCCTTGGTATCTCCCTGACATGCTCAACCTCTACTCACATCGTCACCAGTATAGGTTCTAATCCTGACTCATGCGCCACTCTTGGCATCCATTGTGGGTCGGCCTTCTTTATGCTTACCATCCCAACACCCTTGTATTTCCGGTGCTATTGGATCATGTTCTCAAACAGCTCAGGGCACTCCTCATACTTATGTTTCTTTCCATACCATGAGTATTGCAACAGATCAGGACACTCACACTTATAATGTTCTGTCGACCCATAGTTATAATAGGTTCCATGCGATAACTCACTTCTTCCTCTACCACGGTTACCGGTACCATGAAATCCTCTATTAAAACCCCTTCCACATGTTCCTCCATCTGCACGACCTTCATAGCGGCGACCATCATCCTTGGAACTCCTTGCAAGGCTAGTCTAGCGCACACCGAGATCAATGACATCATGAATCTAGTAAATCAACCTACAATCCTTGGTGTCATGGGTTATAGAGATATAGATCTTGTAATAGCAAGATATATTCTTACAAATCATGTGCTACAGTAGGGGACACCTACTTGCATCATGGTCCCCATGGCAGATTTCACAGTCTGCTGTCATGGCACATATTGACTTCTAGGGGCAACTGTCTTTTGTATGCCCTCTTACTTCACAATCTGTGCACTAAAGACCACTGTGAGTCTCATGGCCTGATTTCATAGATAGTTTCTCTAGCTGATTCACCATTGCAACAATTCACACCTTAAAGAAAGGGCTAACACCAGTATCTACACTTCTAATAACCTCAACGTGCAGAGTAGCCTCCAAGGCCTTGCGTGGGTCTATGAAAGTTTTGTGTGATAGTGCCCTTCTAAACGGTGCTATCAATCCTCCAAAAAACCATTGAGCATGCTAAGAGGGGTGAATGTCATAGGATTATTTTGACAAGAGAGTCTTGAACCATGCACCATACTCCTGCACACTCTCTACCATTCCTTGCTAGATTTATTTCAAAGTGTTAGTGTTATTTTACTCAAATTCAGGGATATGGAATTCAGCCAAGAAGGCATTTCGCAACATGGTGTAATATACCATCATCTGATGGGGGTCATACTTTTGATACTAGCTATGCGCGTGACCCTACAACATTGTTGCAAATTGATTTTCCATTCGATCCATGGTAGTGATCCCCTTCACGCGCCATAGCAATTCACACTTGTGTACATGCTCTGCAACATCCTCAACACCCTTCTAATGTGGTAGATGTAAAGAAATCTCAAAAAATACTTGCAAAGGTGGATGAGGCCCTTATCCACCTGATCCAGAGCCTTGATTGCCTACGGTGTCTCCTCCACCATCAGATCCACTAGATCCACTAGGTCCTATGCCTCCTGATCCACCCCTAGATTTGCCAGATCCACCAGGTCCTCCTCCTACAATTAGTAATAGGCCTGAAGTTGTTGCGCCTAGTATTCCCAATGTCCCACTGAAATGTGCATCGAAAATTTGTGATACTAATTTACTACCAGATGTGTATCCCGTGCCACTCGCAGACGTGATACCCAAACCTTGTGTACTTGTACTTTTCCAAAAAATTCCTCCAAACACAAGAATTTTTTGTGCAGCCATAAATGTCCCAAACAAGAAGTTATACCTCCTTTGTATAGATCGGTCACTTCCATCGATAACAACTGGGTTAGTAATACTTATTTCTTGATTTGGAAAACTAAGCATCAAGGTTTGGCTCACCTGGTGGATTTAGATGTGCGTCTGACGGTTGTTCTCCTTTATTCACTATGAAGAGATATCATCCAAAAGCTAAAGGGGTTTTCTCTTCTGTGCTTTCTAAGATGGGGTATAATAGACTGCTCAGGTTCTACGTCCTCTGCATGAAACTGAAATACTTCATGTAATGTTTACCTCCATAAATCCATCACTCCTACAGCTTCGCACTCTCTCGCCAACTCCCCTCTGGAGATGTTGTCACTATAATTGAGTCCACCTATCTTCTCTCTCCATTTCCATCACAATGTTATGTCCATTCTTTCTACCATGCCTAGATTCCGCAACTTGCGCTCTAGCAGGAAGCTTATCCAGCCATAAGGAAAGGCTTCCAAACTCAAATTGAATGACCAGGATATTGATAGCTCAGTGGAATAACATGCAAGAACAATCCTCTAGGCACTTCCCTCATCGATGTGATAGTCAAACACAGATAATATAAAGGCAAGAATACGTACAAATAACTCATTCCAGGTATAACTGATGGAAACACTCTACTCCACCAAGTGATAGGAAAAACATGGGTGACATATTAGTTCGTCATACTTGTAGCCACTGATCATTCCTTAGCTAGTTCGAAACATGAGGTCTATAGTACTCCAACTCAGTCCTTGAATTGGTATATATTGATAGCCATTCAGGTTTCAACTTATATTGTTGAAACAATAACCAAGAATGTCTCACTAAAGTTCATGGATATAGGTTCTCATTCTAACCAGCTCTCAAACAAATATGTCATGCATCTAAATTCAGATCTTTATGGTTTAAGTGAACCAGAATGATGAAGAAATCACCCTCCTTGTTTTATGAGCCATGCTTTAAGAATTACTAATGCCAAGGTGCTGATGTACTCCATCACACATGCGACTGGTCACAATGAGGATTCAAAAGCTCAGGTCCCAAGCATACTGGAACCAATAAGATTCTAATCAATTATTTTACCCTTTGTACTTCTTTCTATACTCTAAAATGCATGGAGCCTATCATCCAACATACGCTGGGCACTCACGTTGAAGCATGCAATGGGTGCCGAGACCCTCCTGTTCTGTGAAATTTACTGGAGATTTATACCATTAATGGAGGATTATTTTCAGAAATTCTAGAAAGTGCATTCATCTACTTTGAAAGGTCAGAAGGTCTAGACTAACATATCTAGGCACATTAGATCAGACATCAAAAAGATATTTATTCCATTGAAATTTGTAAGAAGTACAAGAGTTGACCATATCTGATGTCATGAGAAAATACACTGGCTGCACATGAGGGCTTACACCCATAAGTATTTCAAAATTCATCAGAATACTGCCCATGTATATTAATTTAACATAGTTCTATGATAGCTCTACAGAATTACATGGGTGAAAAGTGTCATCTCAGACCATATACACTAAATGAAAGAGACTTCGTCCTCTTGTAGGTATCCTATGCTAAGCTCAGAGATCCTAAACTATACTTTCCCCCATTATTGTCCCTTGAGAATATGATATCCCACTACCCAGTTGACATATCCCTTTAATAGGTATCTCTTACAATGGTTCTAGCACCAAGTAACCTCCAAAATCACCAAGCAAAATTGGTGATTACTCCTAAACCCTTAGAATTTCCTACACTCATTTCTATCTAAGTCGTACTTTGTTACTCTAGGGGAAAACTTTCTTTGATTTGGGTCTATGCATTGTCTCTCATGCCTCCCATTTCCTTATCTCCTGTCCTAATTCGCCAATCCTCCTAAATAGGATACAAAATCGACCATAGGCTTTCATAACTTATCTTTGAGAAGATCACTTGCCAAGATGTTACGATGTGGTCCTCTATTGGTGAAAGTGCTTATCCTCTATTAAGCCAAACCTTATACTAACTGTAAGTGCTTTCTATGGGAATATTATTTACGTGGAATATCCTTTTCTTTTAGGCACTTATAAAAATTCTAGGTTGTGAACCTTAAGTCCACTCATCATGGTTAGTCACAGTCCTCATGTTTTTCCATCAAGTAAATATCCATGATGTCAGGTATGGCTAAGTCTTGTAAAACCTTTTTTTGCCTCCTGTGCGTGCCATGATTTCACTTAGGAACCCCTTTTTCCTTAGTGCACTTTTCCCTGAGTTCCCTTCATATCTATTGGGATATTTTACGTAATGATGCCTCTTGGTATTTAGCCAATATTCTAGCATCTCAATACCATCCCCCCCACATCGTGAAAAATTTGAAATCACGTAGCTTAATCATGGTGTATTCCTATCCCATGATATAAATGGTTATCCCTTGTTTTTAATTTCTGCCATGGTTTCAACAACACGCATCCAATTTTGTCATGGAAGTCTGCATCCTTCTGCCATCTGAATACAATACTTATTGTGAGTCCACGGATAAGCTTTATAGTACCATGTCTCTGATAATGGAGTGTATTTTTGGATGGATAAACTAGTACCTCTGTAACTTTCACACCTTTGGACTAGTAAATCCACATATTATCCTTCTTCAAACAACTCATGAGTATCATTGTTCAATTGTATCCACAAATAAAAGTGCACCCACATCCTCCACCAATGTTTCCAATACTAGAATGTCTGAGAATACTTGATCCTTTAATGAGTCTCCCACACCCCCTATTATGGGATGCTTTCCTAGGTTATGAACTCTCTTGTGATCACGCAGTTATAATAGTACACCAGAAACCCACTGTCTATCTCTCATCAACAAGACTTATAAAAATACTTCCAACTAATGGATTCACCAATACTTTATCCATGATGATTCTCCTTAGAACAAGTCTAATCCCATATGTGTTGTACTATCACGGAGCAGGCACTGGTGCTTGTCATTCGAGCCATGCATGGGCGCATAAGCCCCTCCTTTATGTGAGTGTTATGAGAATACATTGCTTAATTGAACACAATATTATATGCGACATGGTAAAGGACCATGCATTCATACTCACTAGCTCTGTCCTTAAACTACCTTATGGATCTAAAACATTCATTCAGTATCAAGGGCTACATCAGGAAAAATGAGGGAGATACTGATGCCTAACATAGAGAAATAACTCTAGGGTTCTACATCCTCTGAAGCATTATCTTCTCTAGAAGCCGAATGCACACATATATTCTTATTACATCATTTAAATTTCAGTTGAACCACAGTACATTAACTAAGGGATTGAAAACATGTACTTTTTAGTACAAAGAAAATTAGACTAGTGCGCCAGAAGCCCTAGCTGAATGAAATCCATCTTTTTGAGATAGTTGATGTATCAGACCTTTCCCTACTGGATATGCTAATGTACATGTAGACTTCTATTTTAATCATAACCCCTATGAATCTACCTGTTATTTCTACAGAGCTTCACCTTAGTCATACAAGTCTATAAATGTTGACTTTGATTTTCTACAACTAGAGGTACTATACTACAGTTCACTAAAGGTTATATCTCTCAACTGTAATCCAATGGGTAGGCTCATCGAGCATCTTTATAGAATAGGTTTATTGCCATAGTCATGCCTTGTTAAAATAAGGAATGAAGTTAGTCACCGTAGGGTCTATTTGGTTCAGAACTATTAGAGCATAACTGGAATAATCTTCAATCAAAGGGGAATCACCAAGATAAAAAAACTGATGTATCCTCTAGATCCTTCTGAGCGCGTCGACCCTTCATTCTCTTGGTCACCAACTCACCAGGTTGGCACTTCTTATTTACTCAATACATGCTAACTTAGGAAGTCACGCTTTCCTTGTGTGCAATATCTTGGAATTCTAAAAGATGGACCTCAAGTCGTTCTATTTCTTACGCGCGCGATGAAGGATTACCAACAAAACCCTATAGCAGATAATATAGCATTGTCTTAGAACCAGAACTTTTCAAAATGGAGTCGCCCTTCTATCATATTGCACTCTAAAATTGTACGCGTAAACATGAAAAATGGGACTGAATCACACTATTCTAAGGCAAAACATGAGCTGAATATTCTAGTCATAAACTTATATGAATATGATAAAGTAGCATGTTATACTTAAAACCAGGAAAGCGTTGAGTAGACCGAGGCACTTTATAAACCCTAAGAGTTGATAAGAGACTTCAATTGCTCTTGGTATATTCGCTACAGAAATTTTTTTGTTAATGGTCAAAGTGGAGTATGCAATGTATACACCACAAAATATACACACTTAAGATAATTCTTGATCAAAATCCTGATGTACCTATGTGCCAGCTAATGAATTGAATCTAATTTTTTCCCTGACAACATATGCCAGTTGAGTTGTTGAAGCAAATATTGAACAGACTATATATGAATCATTCCTTTTTTACACCACAAACTGATATAATTTGGATATATTCTGTGATCACAAAGACCTAGACACATTGTTGGTCTCAGAAATTTAGATAAGTATGAAGAGCAATGTGGAGAGATGTCATGCAGAAAGTGGTTTATGTGTGGATGTTTTTGGGTCAGTTGAAGTGGCGCATGATAGTAACTCGTGCCTAACAAGACCAAAAACTAGTATGACTTTGGAAATTCTTGATCAAAGCCCTGGAAACGGTCTTGGAACTAGAATTGAGACAACTATTTCGTTTGAAATGATGTTAGTTAAGTGTTAAAGCATGGCTAACTCTAATGGCCAAGCAAATGGATATTGATTTCAGAATGGACATGAACTAGAGGGAACAGGAGGAAATGATGGTTGTGTAATAGGATTTTCATTTACATTCTGAGGTTTGATCAATAATTTATTACTTAATCAAGCCTTGTTGTAATAACATGGAAGCACTCTCCTAAGTTGTCTATGTGGTTGAGCATCTGTACTACTTTATGAGAATGCTTGGGTGGTGAACTAGGGTGAGAGGACCCACAGGGTATATATGAAATAGGGCAATCTATTGTATATCATTATGTTAGTACCATGTCCCTTAGACTAATCTATAAATCTAGTCTGATGGACAAGGGTTTGCATACGCATGAGATGTATCCAACTACCTCAAAGTAGTGGTCACATTGATGCACTACAAATTATGTTATGAAAGACTTTGTTATACAAGCTACTAAAGAGGATGAAATATGATCACAAACATCATCTTTGCAGTAAAGTGTTAACAACTTTGGGTATGATTGATCTTAGTTGTTAGATGATCCATTATGATTTACAGGATATATCATGTTTCTTATATGATGTATGAAATGATGTGGGATAATGTGTGGTTATGGACAGGAATGCTAACATCATGTACAAGATAAGCATAAAGGAGGGAATTGGTAGCTTTACAAGCTTCAGGATGAGGATGGTTCACTTAGATCTGAATGAGGTGGGATATGTGCATGATAATTGAGTGAGATAAATAATCAGCTCCCTCCATTTCATGGTTATTGCTTCCGAGACCTGTAGAAGAGCAAAATATCAACACAACATAACTGTTGGTGTGTGTATTTTCCACATCATTAGGTGAGTCATCTCACTTAGGTGAGATCGTAGGTCCATGTGTCATTTAGGGGTCATTATGAGATTCCCTTATGCGTCAGTGCGTCAGTGTGTTAGTGCATCATATGCATCATTGGGAGTTACACTTATATTTTAGGAATGTAACTCCCCCTCTCTACTCGATTTTTCATGATTACAGCACCGGTGGTTACTTAGCGCCTCTATATGTACACACCTTTTGATCTATGAGATAGAGGAGAATTTTTTATGGCTTAACCATGTTCTACCCATTTTTTGAATCTTTGCATGCACATTCAATTGATGCTCGCTCCTCCCGAGATCTCTTCACACTTCCATTCGCATGTCTGTTGATGTGCATGTCATCCCTCATGATCCTTGCTTGTGGGTTTTTTAAACCTCTTTCAAAGTAATCCTTCTCCAGAGGTTCACCTTGATCCAAAGTCCCACAGCTTGAGAGGTGATCCCATGTGTCCCAATCACACCAAATGTCATGTTCACATTCTAGCCATTCGGAGGGTGCAGTGATTTGGCGACAATAGCTACCATACCTACTCCTAACGAGAACATGTAACATAGTGAATCACTTGTATTATACATCATGACACTAATGTGAATTCCCAAGAACCCTCCAAATATGCTATCCATCATGTCATCATGCTTATAAAGCATCCAAGAAGCTCAAATTGTCATACTTGAACATCACCTAGGATCCTAAATAGGATTGCAAGAGCAAGCACACCTCATTGAATCTCACTATATGAGCATAGACACATCTGAATCATCATGTTAGCATCATGTACATCATCACAATATCCTAATCCAACATCTAATTTTTCATTAATGTGGGTTTGCATCTATGCCAACACCTAATAAGATCACATGCCAACATCTATTATTCCTGCGGTTAATCTATGTGATTCAAATCACTCTCAGATCCTCAAAATTTCAGTTGTATCTCCATCTCTTCATCTTTACCTTAATTTACTTCTCCCTTTTCCTTGTTGTTTCTAAAGGTAGAGTTTTCTTAGGAGTATAATTTATTATTAGGTGTTATACTAGTCGAAATATCCCTCTCTGGAGACTCACTCCAATATACAGTGCACCCACAACATATGAGAGTTTCCATTTTTCAATTAAAAGGAGCATACTCCACCACCACTCTCCAAAGGGTGCATTTCAAGTGACAATAATGACATAGTAAAAGTATTTATCAGATGGAAAATTAATTTTGGGAGAAAACTTAAAATATTAACTTATCTTGGTTATTATATTAACTCAACTATTTAGAATACAATAATAGAGTTTAATGTTCTACTCTATCCTACTACATACATGTATTACTATATTTATGAATAATAATAAGTAACCATCACAATAAAATTACAGTATAATGGGAACCAAAACCATGGGCCAAGAATATAACATATAATAGTTTTTTTTGGTCTATAAACTTGCACCCGTGTCCCAGATCTGGAAGGATCAAGTTGTTTTAGATCACAATGGAATTGTCTCCAATTCGTGGGACCTTGCTTGCTTGAGACGGATCTCCAGAGAAGGATGCTTCCTCTATCTATTTATACTACTACTACTGCTCCTTACTGCTACTCCTAGTGCTGAAAGAGAAAACTAAGATAATAATGTTAAGGGACCAATGATATAAGGATAACATGAAATGAAACTACACTAAAAGGTGATAACACCGAAAAAGAGGGATGACCACTATATTTTTTGAGAAAAATTGAGGGTAAATGTGTGAAAGAAGGCTAGGCATGTGTAACACAACTTAGAATGTATTTACAAGATCATTTTCATAGAACACAACTAAATAAGGAGCCACAATGGACGTGTGATGGCACAAAAAGAACACAATGCAAAAGAAAAGGCAAGAACAAGGAATGCAAACATGTTAGGACAAAAAATAGTCACAAAATGATGCTTTTATTAATTCCAGGAATGCACAAAGCTATTACAATGGAAAAAGAGGCCAATATCCACATGTAAGAGCCATATTTAGAGGTCTGCAACTCAAAATACATAAAATATGAAGTCCTTAGCAAGATGCATACAGATCCAAAATGTCAAAAATTAACAAATGATCCTAGCTCTTACATTTATAGATGAATGCATGAAAGAATAGGTGAAGAAGGAGGGAAAATATGAATTTGAAATGAAACTACCAACAAGAAGCATTCAATGCTTGCAAATTTTCCTGGAAATCTGTCAAATGCGCTTCCCAAAATCTGTCTATTGTGTTGAAGAAGAAAGGAGGGTGAATCAGATCAAACTAGGTGGTTGGAGCAATTAAATCTTCTCATCAATTCTCAAAAAGGAATTGTTCCCATTTCTCACCTACCAGATCTACCAAGAATTTCTGAATTTGAATGTTTAGCACTATAGCCTAAGTCAAAAAATATCAATTGAAACTAAGTGTGTGTTGATTGGAGCTCTATAGCAAAAGATACGGTTGTCAGAAGTTTTTCAAAGTTTTCTGTGCATGCAAGACACATGGCATGCACGGATTGGCTGGAAGGATGGAAAACTACACAAATGTTCTTATCATTTCTAACTTGATGGGTGAAGACTCTCAGTGAGATTGCATAACATGGAGCTTTTCCCAAGTGTGGGACCTTGTGAATCGGGAAAGCTCTCCGGATGAAGGCCGGTTCCTATTCCTCTGTTCAGATGCACACATAAAAATGTAGAGGGTTTACTCAAAAACCTAATCTAACTTTCCAAGGAGACAGGGTAAGAAGATGCATAAAAATAAACCTAAACTAACAAAGGTGATGCACCAAGGAATGAAGAAACACCTGTCTTGCCAATAAACACAAACCATTAAAATGTAATGCAAGATCATGCACAGATAACCAGATTTGTAGTGAAAGATCAAGAGGATGCAAATGAACACAGAGAGGGTTGAGAATCATCCATAGACATGCATTATTTTCTCCAAAGATTGACACAATACACTACAAAATGCCAAGAGGCAAAGTTGCATTACAGTTTTAGATGGGAGGTTTGAACTCCACAAATTCACCTGCCAAAGAGAAGAAGGGAGGGGAAAAACAAGAATGTCCAACCTTTAGAAAGAAGCCCCTCCTTACAATTTATAGGAAGAATGAGAGAGAAAAGAGAGAGGAATTCCAAATCTACCCCAACCACCTCCAAGTTGCATTTAATTCATCTCATTATGGCGGTAGGTGAGGACCTTAGCAAACCCAAAAAATGGTGAATTGTATTACATTTTTGAAGAACTTGTTCTCACCCAATTAAAGATATCTAGTTGTATTTGGACAGAGGACCTCGTAAGCTTTCTGAAAAGTCCAACCTTGCGTGAATCCGAGCTCCCTGTGAAAAATTATGGCCATCTGAATATCTGCACCAGGGTTTTCTTCCTGTCGAGGTGTCAATGCTCAAAATGTTGCATCCTGAAGATGCGCCTCATGCATCCATCCTCGTGTTGACATATTTTTAAGTGCACCAAGGCACTGAAAATTTGGTGTCGACACTTTGTGTTGTGTACCTCTTACCTGCGCCATGGGCGTGAATTTTTGCATGTCGACACTTTGTGTTGTGCGCACCTCTTACCTGCGCCATGGGCACGAATTTTTGCATGTCAACACTTTGTGTTGTGCGCCTCTTACCTATGCCATTTGGGCACATTTTCTCATGTTGACACTTTATGTTGTGCACCTCATACCTATGCCATGGGAACAAATTTTTTCATGAATTTTGTCAATGTCGTCTGTGTTGTGCACCTCAAACCTGAATGGGCATAAATTTTTCATGTCGACACTTTGTGTTGTGCGCCTCATACCTGCGCCTTGGGCACCATGTTAACACTTTGTGTTGTGTGCCTCATCTACCATTAGGCGTGAATTTTCCATGTCGACACTTTGTGTTGTGCACCTCTTACCTACGCCTTGGGCGAAAATTTTTACATGTCGACACTTTGTGTTGTGCTCATTACCTGCGCCTTCCATGAATTTTTACTTCAACACTTTGTCTATATTTACCCGGGGAGGAGATATATACAACAATTTGGTGACTCAATGGGGTCACCTGCCTACTAGGTAGAAGATCAGTGGCCTTTTAGCAATCCATTGGGCATGGAGTCATAAGCAATAACCTGAAACCAACCTGATATCTGATCCCGAGCCTGATACCGTAACTCCTTCTCTGAGAGCATGTTGAACTGTAGAAATTCAACCTGAGAGCAAAAAAACCTATGCCGAAGCACTTAGGGAAATTGAAACCTAACTACAACAAGACAATGTGCATCCGCACTTAGAGGAATTAAAATCTAGGCTAATATTTACAAGGGTAAACCTTTTCCTTTTAGTAGCAATGTTTAAGATAGATTCCGTTAACCGGAATCGGAAGTTCTTCTCCATCCAATGTAGACAATTGGAAGGCATTACTACTTTTACATCCCATGACCATGTAGGGGCCACTCCAAATGGCATCAAACTTGGAATGCCTTCCTGGTTTTTCCCGATCTGCATCCCATTTCAGAACTAGGTCCCCTTCCTGGAAGGTCTTTGCTCTTGCCTTCTTATCAAACCATCTTTTTACTAAGGCCTGATCTTTCTCAATCATCTAAACTGCATGTTCTCTGATTTCTTCCAATTCCATCAACTCTGCATACCTAGCCTCCATTGGTTCAAACTCAAACAACTCCAACTGCTTCATGAGCTCCAATGCTGGCAATTCTAATGATATAGGCAATACTGCCTCTTTCCCATAGACCAACTTGTAGGGAGAATTACCTGTAGACCTCTTTGGCATTATCCTGTCAGCCCATAATGCTGATTTTAGCTTGGTATGCCATGTCCTTTGGTTTTCATCCAGAGTCCTTCTGATGATCCTTAGCAAATTCTTGTTCGTGGACTCTGCCTGTCCATTACCTTGCGGGTAATAATTTGAAGAGGTGCTCAAATAGATTCCATTCTTGACAGCCCATTCTGTAATCTTGGAACCTATGAATGCCAATGCATTGTCTGATATGATAGTGGCCGGCACACCGAACCTAGTCATTATTCCTTCATAAAAGTCTAGTATATTAGACTCATTTGCTTCTTTGAGCGCTACTTCTTTGGTCCACTTTGTGAAATAGTCCATTGCGGTGAGAATCCACTTATGGCCTTGGCTTGAGTTTGGATTGATGACCCCGACGAAGTCCAATCCCCATTGCATAAATGGTTGGTCAACCAAAATTGGGTGCAATGGAAGCGCTGCTAGTCTTTCTTTTCCTGTGAAGAGTGCACATTTCTTGCACTTTCTTATCCATGTATAACAGTCACTGAACACTGTCAGCCAATAATACCCTGCCTTCATTATCTTGAGAGCTGTTACTCATGGGGTGAAATTTCCTCCAGAAATCTCCATCATGAAAATCTCGTAACACCCTCTCAATTTGACCTGTCCCAATGCACCTCAATAGAACTCCATTGATGTCTTTCTTGAACAAAACACCATCAACAAGCACATATGGAATGGCTTGTAATCTAAAGTATCTCCTCTTTGCTTTGCTCATTTCTGGAGGGCATAGGCCTGTCTGTAGGAAGTGTATCATATTCTGAGTCCAACAAGGAGTGGGAACATCATCATTTTCCTGTTCTTGACCATCCTATAGTACCAAGACAGTCTCTTTTTCATCACCTGCTTCAACTTGCCGACTCAAAGCTAGTTGTTCACATAGTCCCTTTTCCACAGTACTAGTTTTAGTGACCTTGATCTCGATGTCATATTCCATGACACGAGTTATCCATCCTACATGTTTCTCATTCAGATCCTTGTTTACAAGGAAGTCCTTGACTCCCGCATGAGAGACCAACAATTAGATCTTGTTGTTTGAGACTAGGTGCTTGAATTTATTTAAGCTCCTGATCACTGCAAGGACATGCTTTTCAATGAGAGAATACCTTGCTTCGTATTCCTCCAAGCCTTGACTAAAGAAAGCAATTGGTTGTTCTAATCCCTCTTTGTTTTGTTGTACCAGGATTGCAGAAATTGTGTCTCCACCACCGAAGGCATATAGCATGAAGTCCTTGGAGAAGTCTGGATTGATGAGAGTCGGAGCTTGAGATATAGCCTCTTTTATTGCCTCAAAACTTGCCTTGCCTTTAGATGTCCACTTAAATGCCATGCTCTTCTTTAACATCAGTGTTATTGGCTTTACAAGAGTTGCAAAGTTTGGAACAAACCTGCAAACAAAATTGATCCTTCCTAAGAAGCTTTGAAGAGCCTTCTTGTGACTTGGCAATGGCAATGCTCGAATTTCTTCAACTCTTTCTGGGTCAATCGTCAACCCCTCCTTTGAAACAATATGGCCTAGAAGTTTTCCTTCGTGAGCCAAGAATATGCATTTTTTGGGATTCAATGATACCCCAAATCTTCTACACCTCTGAAATACCTACCTCAAATGAAAGAGGTGATCCGCTGCATTTTTGGAGAATACAGTGATGTCGTCAAGATATATCAGAACTATTTTATTGATCAATCCCTTGAATGCCATATCCATTGCCCTTTGGAAAGTGGCTCCAGCATTTGATAGCCCAAATGGCATCTTCTTGTAGGCATAGGTGCCCCATTTGGTGGTGAAAGTCATCTTGAACTGGTCATCTTCTTTCACCATTATCTGATTATACCCTGAGTAGCCATCTAGGAGAGAGAATCTCTCCGAACCAGATACCACTTGCAATATTTGTTCCATTGAAGGAAGTGGGTAATGGTCTTTGAGAGATGCCCTGTTGAGGTCTCGGAAGTCCACACACAACCTAATTTCTCCACTCTTCTTTCTGACCGGAACCAAGTTTGCAACCCAACTTGAGTGCTTGATCGGGAATATAATGCTTGCCTCTATTAGCTTGTTTAGCTCTTTCTTCATTAGAGGCTCAATGTGAGGGTTGACTGGTCTCTGCTTCTACCTGATGGGCTTAGCATCTGGATCCAATTCTATGGTATGTTGTGCCAACTTTGGATTGAATCCTCTCAAGTCTTCATAGCTCCAAGTGAAGACATCTGGAAATTCTTGGCAAAGTTGTATGAAATCTGATTTCTCCTGCTCAGTGGCCACTTTACCAATTTGAAGTGTTTTGCCTTCCCCAACTAGAATTGGCTCTGAATCTTCTCTCTTGACCTGTATGTTAGCCTTTTCCTTACAGAACTAGTCATTAGGGTTGAAGATAGACTCCAATGTTACTAAACCCTTGGGAAGCTTGTTTGTCCGCAGCTACACTACTTGATCCCCATATTGCTGCTCTAGTCTGTCCTAATTCCTAGCTGAGAATTCAGCCTCTTCTTGTAAAAAATTGACTGATCTGTTGATCGTTCTCAAACACCTGCCAGCTTGTGTTATTATCTGGAACTGCTGGCCTCACAATCACATGCATATGTGGTTGTGTTTTTTCCCTTCTGATGTTGTCAACCACATCAAACGTTTCTCCAACTGCTGCGAGCCTATCTGTGGCTTCATTTTTCTTCCTGGGTATGGACACGATGTTGAAAGCTTTGAAGTCCTCAATGAGGTCCCATACCCTGTTCTTGTAGTTCTTCAGCAGGTCATTCTTTGTAGCATGTTGTCCCCTGACTTGGTTGATGATTAGCTCGCTATCCCCGAACACCTGCAAGTTCTTTATGCCCTTTTTCCCGGCCCAATGAAGTCCATGAATCAAGGCCTCATATTCAGCTGTGTTGTTTGAACAGGAAAATTGGAAACGGAAAGCTGAATAATATTTGATGCCTTGAGGTGAAACAAGCATAACTCCTCCTCCTGCACCTTGCCTACTCCTTGATCCATCAAAAAATAACTGCCATACCTCATTGTCATCCTTATGGTCTGGTTTGGTGATGCTAGGAATAGGATGGTTTTCTTCATGTATGCAATAGACTCCTAGCTCAGATTCTTCTACTTCTTGGTAGGGATCAAAAGCATGTACCTTGCTTGCCCATTCATCAAGAGTCAAATCTGGGATGCTTCCAACTTTGGTGTCAGCTTCATCTGTGCTTGGATAATCTTCTTGATCAAATGCTGAACAGTTGGCATTGATTTGGCTTGGAGTATGAGGATCAATATGAAATTTTGCAATTGGTTTGGATCTGATTGTGACCTTAGTACCATATCTTGTTCTGAACAACATGTGTGACCAGTCAGCAGATAAGTAGCCTCCAATTTTAGCTGTGAAATCCCTTGATAAGCATAGGGCAAAGAGTGGTGGAAAATCTATCACTAACACATCTTGCAAAATGGTAACGTTGGGGCATGCATGCAAGGTAAGATTCAAACCTTTAATCACTCCCACCATTGCTACTACTGTCCCATCCAATTGCACTACCCCCTTTGATATGACTTCATATTGGAGACCCAGCTGATCAGCTATTTGCTTGGGCATGACAGAACTACTTGCCCCAGAATCAATCATGCAATTGTGTACTAGTTTATCCCCAATGATTAATGAAACATAGAATGGAGGGGGCTTCAAAACTTTACCTTGTTGTCCTCCATGATTCCCTTCAGGCTGAGCAGCATTTGTGAGGACATTCTCTTGCATATGGACCTGCTGGTTCGAAGTTGACCAATTCTTCATGGCAGCTTGTAGAAGATCTCTTTGGCCTGGGATGGATAAAGATTCCCACATTGATATATTCACATTTGTCTTCTTCATTTGATCAATGATGCTAAATGGGGATGAAACATCTCTTTGTTGTCCTTTAGCCTGCACATTCCTTTCTTGCGCATGGGCAGCAACAACTGGCATTTGAGTTGGTTTAGAAGGTGGTTTGGGTTGTCCTTGCATGTTTGGAGCTGTATTTTGCTTACCAACACCTTGTGGAGTGATGGAAGGTTGTAGATCACTTGGAGCCAATGACTTCCCTTCACCAATATTCCTCTTCTTTGATCTTGTGTTAGCTGCTACACTCTGAGAAATTGTTTGATTCATGCCACAAAAATCCTCAGCTTGCCAATTCACAAGTGCGGTATCATTTGGAGTTGTGTTTTGTTGAGATGTCCCTTGTTGCTGATTTGTTTCTTGACTCACTTCACCCTCTACGCCAGTAGTTGTCACCATCAAGGCTTGGTTCAAAGCACCATTGAAGCACATAGATTGGTTGTGAGGTTCATTACATGGGAAACACCAATCATACTCTTGAGCTATGTTGTTTTGCACTGGCACTAATGCTTTAGAAGCAGATGCAACATTGGGGTTATAGGGCTGAAATGGTCTATTGGCGGGAGGCCTTACTTGGCTTTGATTTGCAGCTAGATTGGGTGGCCTATTGGGCTGGTATGGTGGCCTATTAGGCTGAGCTTGAGGCTGATAAGAAGGTCTAAAGCTTTGGGCCTGCTACCTCTTGAGTGTAACTAGCTCATTTCCCAAATTTTGCAATTGTTTCATGACCTCTTGGAGTTCATTTGAAGCACTAGAGGATGAAGTAGAAGTTTCATTTGAACTTTGATTTCTAGGAGTGGGAATAGGAGCCAAAGTGGGTGCTTGACTAGTGCTTGGATTTTCTAAGTTTGGATACAAGGGCATGGGAGGCCTAGGAGCCAGCTTACCAGCTTGAATAAGACAGTTTTCAGCCCTAATGGCAATGCTATAAGCAGCAGGTAAGGTTGTGCCTCCCATAGATTGAATTAACATAGAAATATCAGAATTCAAAGCCTTAAGATAGTATAGAAAAGCACCTTCAGCTGTTGGCCTAACGGCCACTGGAATCCTATCCCAAGACCTTTGAAATCTGAAGTTGAAGTCAGTCAGCTGCTCATTGGGAGCTCTCTTGATAGTTGTCAATTGTTCTAGTAGAGACAAATTGTCTCCCTTTTCTCCAAACTGCTCATGGAGAACTATGCATAACTGATTCCAATTTTGGATAGAACCAGCTCCAAGGCTCCTAAACCATTGCAATGCCTTCCCTTTGAACGAAGATGCCAACAATTTGACAGCAACATCCATTTCATTTATCTCATGGATTGCACAAACGTTAGCAATGTCTTTGACATGATCACCAGGAGTGGTATGATTTTCTCCAGTGAAAAATGGAATGTTCTTCAATGCTGCAATTGGAACTGGATTCTGTGCATTGAGGGCAAGTGGGCTGCTACCAGTGAAGTTGACAAAAGGGTTTTGTTGCGCCATTCTGATTGGCCTGAGAACCCTTGTTGATTGGATGAAAGGTCTACCAGGTGGAGGGGTTGATAAAGTCCTGTTAGGTGGAGATGGTGATCTTTGTGGTCTTCTTCCTCTCCTTCCTCTACCTGGTGATAGTTGCAAGTGGACAAATAGCCCCTCTTCTCGAGTATCAGACCTGGTTCGAATTCTTCTCATATGCCTGGGAAAATTTTACTGCTACACCGCTGAATTCTATCCCTTCGGAGTCACCGAATGTGTTAGATAACGAGCCTCAAAAGGCTAGATTCTGCCAAGTTACACACCAAACCTGACAATATTAAAAATATAATTTAAAACTTTGAAGGACCCGAAAGATATAGTTCTTCAATTCAGTTATTGGGTCTTGTTGTGTAGCTACTAATCCCTGAAAGGTACAGGTGAAACTTAGGTCATGCAAGGCAACTTACAAAACCTGAAACACACTATGTCAAAACTTGGGACATGCTCAACACCTGGGAAAACCTGAAATACTAAAAACTATGAAATTTTGAAAGTCAAAATCTCAAAAATCTAATAATACCCTTTTGAAGATTATCCCCTGATCTATCAACTGGTGAAATTTTGACTTGTTTTGAGCAAGTTAAGCCCTTGAAAATTGATTTCAAAGTTCAGCCTGGAAGGTGAAAAAAATATGAAATTGTAAAACCTGCAATTTCTAAGTCCAAATTTCTTGAAAATTCCTTCAAATCTTGTGGAATGACCTCTTGGTCCCACCGGGCATGCCAAAACTATTGATGGTGAATCACAACACCCCTGAATGTCTGCAACTCGATGGGTTGAGACTCTCAGTGCGATTGCATAACATGGAGCTTTTCCCAAGTGTGGGACCTTGTGAATCGGGAAAGCTCTCCGGATGAAGGCTGGTTCCTATTCCTCTGTTCAGATGCACACATAAAAATGCAGAGGGTTTACTCAAAAAACCTAATCTAACTTGCCAAGGAGACAGGGTAAGAAGATGCATAAAAATAAACCTAAACTAACAAATGTGATGCACCGAGGAATGAAGAAACACCTGTCTTGCCAATAAACACAAACCATTAAAATGCAATGCAAGATCACGTACAGATAACCAAATTTGCAGTGAAATATCAAGAGGATGAAAATGAACACAGAGAGGGTTGAGAATCATCCACAGACATGCATTATTTTCTCCAAAGATTGACACAATACACTACAAAATGCCAAGAGGAAAAGTTGCATTACAGTTTTAAATGGGAGGTTTGAACTCCACAAATTCACCTACCAAAGAGAAGAAGGGAGGGGAAAAACAAGAATGTCCAACCTTTAGAAAGAAGCCCCTCCTTACAATTTATAGGAAGAATGAGAGAGAAAAGAGAGAGGAATTCCAAATCTACCCCAACCACCTCCAAGTTGCATTTAATTCATCTCATTATGGCGGTAGGTGAGGACCTTAGCAAACCCAAAAAATGGCGAATTGTATTTTTCATTTTTGAAGAACTTGTTCTCACCCAATTAAAGATATCTAGTCATAGTTGGATAGAGGACCTCGTAATATTTCTGAAAAGTCCAACCTTGCATGAATCCGAGCTCCCTGTGAAAAGTTATGGCCATCTGAATATCTGTGCCAGGGTTTGCTTCCTGTCGGGGTGTCAATGCTCAAAATTTTGTGCCTCCTGAAGATGCACCTCAGTGCATCAATCCTTTGTGTTGACATACTCTTACGTGCACCATTGGGCGTTGACACTTTGTGTTCATGTTGAATTTTCACATGTCACTCTGTGTTGTGTGCCTCTCTTACCTGCACCATGGGCATGAATTTTTGCATGTCGACACTCTGTGTTGTGCTCCTCCAACCTGCGCCTTGGGCGTGAATTTTTTCATGTCGACACTCTGTGTTATGCACCTCCAACCTGTGCTTTGGGCGTGAATTTTTTCATGTCAACACTTTTTTCATGTCCTTGGGCGTAACATGTTGACACTCTGTGTTGTGCGCCTCAAACCTGTTCCATGGGCGTGATTTTTTCATGTCGACACTCTGTGTTGTGCACCTCAAACCTGCACCATGGGCACAAATTTTTGTATGTCGACACTCTATGTTGTGCACCTCCAACTTGCGCCTTGGGCATGCAAATTTTGTCATGTCGACACTCTATGTTGTGCGCCTCAAACCTGTGCCATGGGTGCGACTTGCAGTGTAAAATAAATGTCGGGTTTTGAGTTTCTTTAATCTCCATATTCTTCTGTTTGTCTATATTTACCCAGGGAGGGAGATATATACAACAGTGCCCATTCTGGGACTCTTACCACTTCCACTTTTTCGGAGACCTTCATTGATCCACCCTTGCTTGTGGATCCATTTTCTATTGTGGGGGATATTTTTTTTCCTTCACATCACATGGACATCCTTTATACAGGTGTTCACTCTTCACACTCTGATAGTTCTGCATGCGTGGCATTACCTTCGGTTCCTTGGCACTCACTCGCTAGACCTATGTCACACTTCCATGTACCAGACTCAGAGTTCTTCATGTTACTGCCTTCAGTTTCCTTTGTGGAGTGGGTGGACTTCCAACACGTCATTTCTGTCCTTCCTAAGGGCAGGCACATAGTTTGGTGTGGGTGGCTCTTCTTTAGTCTAGAGGCAGAGGATCTCATCACCGACATTCTTCTGGGAGACCTCCTAGAGCTGCAAAGTTTAGATCCGTCCATGGCATATTCTACATTCCTCTCGTCTCCCTCTTCTTCTCTCTTCTTCTTCTTTTTGAGAGATTGCCTCTTTGTACATGGGTACCCTTTCAGGATTGTCTATGGCCGGGACCCATATTTGGCATCTTTCTTAGATTAGAGAGTGTGTTGTACTCTTGTGGTGGATGTTTTTCCCACTGGGTTTTCCTTCACTACTTGGGAATTATTTCTTGTACATGGGTACCTCATCAGGCTTTATGTTGGGACCCATTTCTCATTTCTGACTTGCTACCTCATCCTAAGTTACGATGAAGGGGGGGGTGTTGGTGTGTGTATTTTCCACATCATTAGGTGGGTCATCTCACTTAGGTGAGATCGTAGGTCCATGTGTCATTTAGGGTTCATTATGAGGTTCCCTTACGCATCAGTGCGTCAGCGCGTCAGTGTGTCAGCACGTCAGTGCGTCAGCACGTCAGTGCATCAGTGCGTCATATGCGTCATTGGGAGTTACACTTCTATTATAGGAATGTAACTCCCCCTCTCTACTCAAGTTGTCATGATTGCAGCACTGGGGGTTACTCAGCACCTCCTATATGTACACGTCTTTTGATCTATGAGATAGAGGAGAGTTTTATGGCTTAACCAGGTTCTGCCCATTTGTCGAATATTTGCATGCACATTTGGTTGATGCTTGCTCCTCCCGAGATCTCTTCACACTGTCGTTCACACGTCTGTTGATGTGTACGTCGTCCCTTTTGATTCTCGCTTGCATGTTTTCAAACCCTCTTTCAGTATACAGATGGCGTATTGATTAACTCTGAAGAACATTAAAAGTTGGGTAGAAGATCTTGACAATGAATACTTGAAAACAAGATGGTGCTTGGATTATGATTATTGATGTATCTAAGTATGGTGGACAAATGGTGCAATTGATCTTAGTTTTTATTTGATCCATTATGTTTTCTGGATATATCTGGTTTCTTATATGATGTATGTAATGATCTGATAATGGTTATTATGGACACCTATGCTAACATGTTGACAAGCAAGCAAAAAGGAGGGACTTGGTAGCTTCATGCGCTTCAGGGGAGCATTCAGATCTCTCTAAATGAGGTGCCAGTGCATATGAAAATTGAGTAAGAAAATAATAGACTACATTTTGGTTCTATTTCTGAGACCTCTTTTCAAACTGTTTGTCAGGATGTGAATCTTTACACAGAAACAAGACGATGCTTGTGTATTTGATTAATATCAAAATCAAGAATTACAAACAAATCAGAGAGCTGTAATATTTATAGATATTGGAAAGATTCTATCTCATCCACAATATATGGAAAAAAATCATATAATACGAGAAAATATGAAGGAATAACAAATTTCCCCTAACTGCCACTATTTCCTCTCATGGAAAGCATCCGAGAAAAAAATATGCAAGATAGAACATGATTCCACAAACATAGGGATGGGAACAATATCACTTAGTTAACTAATAACTAAGAATAACTAATACCTATTGACATAAGTTTAGAGTATTTTAAATTAAATACTTTAACTCATTACATTTATTCAAATATCAACTAATGATGAATTAAGCTAAGTTTTATTCCTAACAGAAGACAAACAAGATAAGTTTTCACAAAAGTATAACATTGGACCTAATTTCAATGCACGATGGTGGGTGGAGGATAATATTTATCATGAGATCTATGAGATGTTCTTCATCTTCTTTCCAGTATAATTGTGTGAGTGGCTTGCATCATATGTGTTAGGGAAGTGTTGGGGTTTTAGGCTAAAGCTTTGGATGCAGGAGGATTACCAAACTATGTTTAATGCAGATGTGGAGTGGAGTAGAGTTGTAGATCATTGGTGGGCTGGAGTAATACATTAGAATATTCTATTTCTATGTATTTATGTATAGAGGAAGCTTATTTTAGATTCTTGTGCGAGCCGAGAGGATCATATTTGCGTGTTATGCCCTTGGAGATTAAAATGTTGATCAAACTAGATTTAGAGAGCATCCCTATGGATAGCTTAACCACCACTACATGCAGGGGCAGGAGCATGTGTGGTGAAAGATGAAGAACCTACCAGTAGATAGATAGAAAGAGGAAAGACAACTTATGTTTAATGAAGTGTGAGAGAGGGAAATGACACATGCATAGAACATCGAGGAGTTACTCAGGTTGAGGGGAATGATGGCTCATGAAGGTTTTGAAGCTCTCGTGGAAGGAAATAAGCCGCAACATTAGGTACTCCTAACTTTGGGAAAGCATGATAGAGATTCCCCTTCAACTTTGGATGAGAGCAGCTCATAGGATAGAACAAGGACCACAAGTGTGTATCTGATCCCACCTAGCCACCTAGCCTCCGCGATTGGTATTCCAAATCTAGAGGTAGTTATTGAGAAACAAGCTAGCGTAGGTAAGAAAACAGAGATGGGTAGAGGTATGTTTCAAACAAGGTAAAGAGCCCATGTAAGTTAGAATTAAGTGCCTTTCATCATGAAATTAAACGACGTCTCACTTAACTCGGTTTCATTCTCACCTTTGGACGAGGCGAAACTCTGCCCAAGTGGCACTTAGTTTATTTCATCTTTTAATTTATACCCTTGCATTATTGCCAACCATTTTTGGGATGAGAAGGAAGCATACCTCACAAGTCTTATCAAAGACGGTATTTGCCACTTTTTTGTCCATTTACGCCCATCCATGTTTACGGCGGGGTTTTTAAACATTTAAAGTGCGCAAGTACATTTTTGTATCTTTGATAGTCCTTTGATCTTGATTTCAAGATCGTCTTCATAATTAGGATTGGTTCATCTTTTGATCCTCTTTTACGTGTTACCTTGTTTGCATTACCTTGACATAATTAAGATACTTACATTGTGTTTTTTGTAAACATGATCTAAGTATCCACATTGTGGCGTTACACTGCGTACATTTTAGCACATCCTTAGTATACTTTGACTTGGTTTAAATTCGAACATTGCTCCAAATCTTGATGGGTGTCACTTACTTTATTTTATGCCATTTCAATACCAATTTGACACTAATATCTCACTTCTCCGCAAAGCTTAATAGACGTGTCCAATTGGTGTGGTTACCTAGCTTATATTTGTAATCCTCTCCCTTTGACATTTAGGCCTTGTTTATCTCTAAACTGGTCATAGTATCCTTTAAGTGGGAATCGTATTTACCCTTTGTTAATATTTATGCCTTGTTCATTTTGAGCTTGACGTAAGTATCAACATTGTGTTGATCATCTTTGCATCGAACTATCATTTTGCACACACTTTTTACATAGGGAGTATTTCCTTATTGATTGGCTTTGTGTTTCACACTTACATGATTGTTCCTTATGATTATTCATCTAGAAAAATTGTTTTCTAGGACAATCCTTTTTTATCTCATTGATATTGCGTCATCATGATGTATATTTTCCTTAGACCTTCTTCAAAAAATCATGCACGCATCTCCATATTTACAAAATGTCTAGTTGGTTGCCCTTATGCTACCCAAATCGACATGGAACTTTATTCACTTTGAAGGAATTTGATCACACTAGCTAAGTCTAGGAATTTGTACCTAAATGATGCCAAGAATGACTGACTATCATGTGGTTTCTCACACTTACAAAAATACAAAACCTAGGTTTAGGAATTAAAATCAAAACATTCTTGTTTCGACTAAACCTCATTTGGTTCTTTGTGCTAGAGGGTCCATTCAGATAGCCCACCGGTTCCCCACCTTCATCTCATAGTCATGGTGGTATGGTTTGGATGCTTTTGGTCCAAATTATTATTCAATTCCCCCTCCACTCTTCTTCTTATTCAAATCCAGACTACCATTCAGATTCCCACTATTCTACTGAATATTCAGAATCCAAACAATTGTTCAGATACCTCCTAGATCCAATGTTAAATAATGATCTTCCCTTCCTTTGTAGAACATGTATTCCAAGTCACCTCAACGACGTATTCCTGCCATTGAATACTCGTGTGCAACTCTAAGTTTCTATCAATCAAAACATAAAATTCAGTTTTTGAGTCACGTAGTCGTCCCTTCCTTTACAGGACCAACTTTAACAGTCACCTTGAATGACCCCTTCCTCCATCAAATAGTTCTATGACTGCAAATTCCCTCTATTAAATAATTCAATTTGACTCCTACATCGCATAACTTAATGGATGGCTATGCAATCCTACTTTCCTTCCTATATTGCATTGTCTTCTAGAAAAATGACCTAGGTCCAAATCGAAATCATCCATTCATGAGACACTTACCTCTAGGCCTACTTCATCTCTTCATTCATCTTCTGCTATCAGTCTAACTTCAATCCCTCTTCGGCCCTTTGAGCCTTTTTTGACTATATGATATCATACCATTTCCTCATCCATCTTCTAAAGATTAATTTCTGGGACAACATCAAACCATTATAAAGAAGCCATGTGCTAAGATATCTTTTCAAAGTGCTATCAAAACTCTTCGTGGGAGTGATAAGGTCAAGAATTCCTCTTGTCTACCTCATTAAACATCTTTAGCTTCTTCTATCAATCAATCTTCCCCTCTTGTCGAACACGTTTCTTCTAGTCAACCTCCGATATGGACAAAGACCAACAACCCCTACTGATTGATTTCTCTTAGAATGATGGAACAATAAAACTACATGATGATATCCCTCTAGATGATAACAAACAAGGGTTATTTCTTGAACTCAAAACGCTCACATATTGGGGAGTGAAGAAATTGACCCCTTTTTTCAGAACATAAAGGAATATCCTAAGGTCATGGAACTTGATTCTTCTTCCGATATTCCATCTTTTCCTTCCTCTAAGAATGATGAGATGTCGGGGTCTAGCATAGATCCATGGCCTATCTTCTCATTACCCAATCATTCCTTATCTATCATCATTCCTTAATCAAAATCTATCCTTGGGTCACCTTTGAGTATCCCATCATCTTCTTCTATCCTGGAGCCACCCCAAGGTAGCCCTCCATTTTCTACTTGTGGGTCACCTCTTGGTAGCCCATTACCTTCTATTCTTGGGCCACATCCTAGTAGCCCTTCATCCTCTTCCATCTATGGGACACCATCATATTCTATTCTTGGGCCATGTCCTTGTAACCCAACTTATTTCATCTTAGGGCCATATTCTAGTAGCCCTTCATCATATTCTATCAGTGGCTCACCTCCTCATAGCCCATCCTCTTCAATTCTTGGACTGTATCATTTTCATCTATCACTTTACTTATCAATGACTAGATGCAAGCCCACTATCATTTCTCTTATTCCTATCATCAATCATAAATGCTCACTTTCTTCTCCCATTTCTCGGGATAAGAAAAGTCACGCTTCAGCTTATAAGAAACCCAAACAGGTTCATTATCAAGCTAAGATCAAAACTCCAAAGATCTCCAAAGCTCCTAATGACTCACAATGATCTTAAGGTTAAGAATCAGACACAATTCAAGAATGTAAACCAACGCAACCATCAAGTATGGTATAAAGTGCATAAACCTATGGATAGGGAACTCAAGCTCCCACATGAACAATCCTTGTTTCATGATAAATCACAATCATTTGTTGAGTATAAGATCACCTCGATCATTGAGATCAGGTGATAACATGACTCTTGATAAAAAAAAACACGCCTAGTCTCCCTTATCAAGCAAGTTGCACAGAACATTGTTTTTTGATCTTATCACATGTAGAGTGACTTTGTTGTTCCCACCTTTCCAAAAACTATCAAAAATCTAAAAATTAAATCAATTCAAAAATACAAAAAATTTGAGAAAACATAAAAAAATCAAAGGTACAAAGATCAAACATTGCAATAAGGTATTGTGTACACATGGATGTTTCTTTCTTCCCTTCCTTTCTATTATTCTGCAAGTCTTCCTACCATTTTCATCCCTTCGGTGATATTTTGGTTATCCTATTCACATGCATTTTACGACATTTATCTCTATGGTATTTGTTTGATCATGGTCTTTCATCACCTTGTTAAATTAAAAAAGGACCCGACCTCTTAGAGATCCTATCACAATTCAACATCTAATAAACTTATTGCGAAGAACTTTTGGACATATTTGTTGACACTAACCAATGTCTCCATCACAATCACTTCCACCTCATTTCATCAAGCCATCAAAGGTTCTTAACCCATTGTCAAACAAGAGAGCTGAAATAAGTTTTTAGAAAGCAAAAGAATCAAAATCAATCAAATAATCAAAAGATAAAAGCTCAAAGCAAAGGAAAATTGATATATAACTCTCTCTTGGCGTATCTCCAATAATCTCTACTGGGAAAATGGACGCCTGACTAGAAGTAGAGAAACGTTGCGATTAGAATCAAATACATCTCCGTTAGAGCTATGGAAGCTTGGCTAGTAGCGGAGTAATGTACGGCTCTCCTTCCACCCTTCATTCATAAATCACCTATCAAAATCAATCATTATTTCACATTGGCTAGGGTGTCTTCACTTGTTGTCTATCAAGCCTTCCCTCTAAGAGGTAATAAAAAAATCCATATGTACACACTGGATCTCTATGAGCAAAGAAGGATTAGTATGTTACCAAGTGTCTTTTTTTTACCTTGTTGAAACTCTTACTCTAGTCTATATCTCATCTCACGATTTGTGCCTTTGGCTAATCAATTCTTCATTGTCGAGGCTTATAAAGCTACATTCATCACATTCACAATGTTCTTCTACTTCATTAAGAACCCTCCATGTGTATAAGTATTACCTTTTTGCCATGTTTTCAGACACCTTTGTCCCCTTTCTCAAAAACATTCTTCCACTTCCTTTCTATCATGTGCTTCTTGGCCATCTTATGCTAGGGGCATCCTTTCTCCTTCCTAACACTTCATTGGTTTACGTTAATCATCATGTTGAACTTATTCATAATGGCCTTGATCCCCCGCTCATCATCAACGCATGAAGAGTTTTAATTTAAACACTCCCACCTAATCATTGGGGTATTTTTGCATCTTCACATTTCTTACACATGCGTGGCATTTTTCCCTTGTACATATCATCTATCCCTAGGGGCATCCAAAATTCTTTGTCTTCTTGTACATAGTTTCAGAAAACTTTCAAAATCATAAAACATTCAAATATGTTTCAAGAAACATCAAAAATAATATAAATCATCCTACAAAATGTCACTCTTTGGTTCTTGATCCTATTCATGTCATAAAAATGACTCATGGATCATCGTGATCTACCTCCATCAACCAAAGCTAAGTTTCTTACTTCATCTATACTGTGGGGCACAACGGGTTGCATTGTACTATTTCATAGTGCACATTGCTTTTTCATCGGACCCAAGTGTCCTCTGTTATTCCCCTCGCATGTATCCTTGCTTGGGGCACCTTCAATAACACTTGTCGTTAATTCAAATAGGTTGGAAATGAAGCTTGATAACAAAAAACATTACATTATGTGTTCTCTGTTAGGTTAGCTTATTTATTTTCTCATATTGCATTGAATTTTGTATGTTGCATGGAGTTAGGCATCTTTTGCTTTCTCGTATTGCATTGCATTTTGTATGTTGCATGGAGTTGGTGTTTTTAGCAATGGAAATTTGTTCGTATATGGATTTTCATGTCATACTACACTTTTTTTCATTATTTTTAATAAGGACCAATGATGAAGATCACTAGCAATATGATGAAAAATAAAGTTGTTTAAAAGGCAGTGGATGGATGTTAGCTCATTTCCCCTTCCTCATACTCCTTTTATTCTATATCCCTTTTCTTCTTCTTCACACTATTCTTTCTTCTGTTCTCTTTCAGTCATCTATTCGATTGTCGATTGAGTTCTTCTATCACCCCATCGATGATCAAGGGGACATCCTTCATTCTTCTCATTTTTCTTCTGTCCCTTCAAAATTTTATACTTGTTTATACTTGTATACTTTCTTTGAAGTGACATCACTTACGCAACCCCAAAGAGGGAAAAATGTAGACACCTAAAAGATGCTTACACCTAGCATTTCCTCCAATTCAACCAATTAATGACACTTCGTTAATTGCCCACTCTTCGCTCCATTCTCGGATGCCCATTTACGACACCTTCTTGGTTGTATTCCTCCTATAATCAACTAATTGGGCTAATATCTCTCTTATTAGCTAAACATTCCTTCTTTCGACCATTTCAGAACCTCCCTAGTTCTCTCTAGATCACTTCTATTGGCTTCGTAGGCTATCTATCAGTCACAATTGATTAACTAGACCCCTCCCAACTCTCAATGAGTCTCTAATCAATTTCTAATCGATTTTAACTAGCCTAATCCTAGCTTAACTAAGCCTAAAGCATGTTTATCCTAATCTAATCTAAAAGTGATTTTTAAGTTTTAGTCCCACATGCACCCAAAGTTCAAACTCTTCCATTTGGAAAACTATAAATACAAGGCTAACCCCTCCCTTTAAAAAACACAACTTTACATAATATAAAACCAAAACAAGCCTAAGAAAGCTTTGAGATCTCATTTGTATTAGCTTTAAGCTAATTAGACATTTGATCTTAAGCTTACCTCCTCCATTGACCTTGAGCTAACACCTCCATTTGCATCCATGAAACCAAGTTTTGAGTAATATGGAGAGAACCATTGGCCTTGAAGCCATTAATGGTGAGACTCCATTCTTGAAAGCTTGAGAACTATAAACATCTAAATCACCCCTTTGATTGCTAAGTTGATATTTTTAGGTTCAATTTCTTAATTAGTAATCTAAAGAGTAGAGAGTAGCATTTATCATGTTAGGTTAGATTTAATCTAGTTCATACAATGATAAATGTTAATCTTGTTTAGCTCGTATTGTAGATACCAAAATTAGGTCACACTCCCCTTTGGTCCCTCTACAAATAAACACCTTCATCACATTCATCTAGCCACGGCCCCATTCACCCCACTCCAATATTAATTTAATTTATTTAATTAAATTAATTCATTATCCTCACCATATTTATTATTTAAATATCCTAATTGAGATAATGCCCATCATAAAAATCCACCTCATTTAGCCATCTAGTAAACCTAGCAAAATCAAACCCTAGCTTGAATCTGACATGCCCTAGTTTGAAACACGAATGCCCTAGCTTGGTTTAAATGCCTCTAGCCATCTAGTAAACCAAGATGTAGTCATTTTTACCCCTATCACAAAAGACGCTAGTTACCTTTATGCATGCCGACCAGTATCACCCAGCCAGAACTGCCGCCGGTCACCTATTAAGCCCCAAAACAACCTTATTTTTGGGGTTGGCAGATTCCTGAGAGATATCACATCTTTTGAGAAAAATTTTCAGGGAGAACACACATGCAAAGAAGGAGATAAAGTATTTTCTCTTACACAGACATCCAAGATTCACCCAGCAACCATCCAACACTCACCCCCATCAAAAATTTGATCCAATCAGGCAAGAAGAGAGAGAACATGCAACCTATATAAGAGCTCCCAATATTTGGTGTTCCCTTGCGGCATTCAACCTCTTATCAACACCTTCATTCCTCACTCACAGATATCCAGAACCATATTCCAAGTAAGTAGAGAATTTTACTCCTCTGGTTCACTCATTTTATCATTGTATTTTCATCTTTTGTTCTCCTAGCCACCCAATGACCTCCATTAATACTCACTCCCTCCATATCCTTATTAAAACCTCTCCAAATCCCATCCAAACAACCTAATACCTCATTCCCGACCAGCCTAGTCCTTTGTGTAATCATATGGGAGATCTAAATCTCGTTCTGTGACATTCCCAATACCCCACAGTAACTGGCACCCACCCCCGTTTTCCCAAACCGGCATCGGTCACCCTTAACTAGCATCGGTCTTTGTGTCTACCATTACAGCCTAGAACAGTAACCTACCTACCTATTCCTGCTTCACCCTTAATCACCTATGACCTGCCTAAGACCTTTGTTAGACCTATAGAGACACAGAACCAGTTACTTGAACTTCGGATCTTATTTTAACCTAGCCTGTTAAAAGAGATATTTCTTATTGTGTTTTAAATAAGATACCCAAATCATTTTAACTACAATAGGATTTACTTTATTACCAACATTAAATTATTTTAAACAGTGGATTGACAGCCGTTTAGGAAGTATCACACTTCCTGGATCTAACATACACTAGGCAGTCCACTGCATATATTTTTAAAATCTTTCTGGTGGTCTTTCTTTTTATGTCAGGTAGTTCCTCCCAGCCAAAAGGAATCTCTCACGGCCAGCTATGGATCAAGGAGTCAACATGCAGCGCAACAAACTATCAACCAACATTTCAACAGGTATTTCTCCTATGCCCGTTAGCTTATCTGTTTTTTCATTTTTGAAGAAATTTTTAAGAATCAAGTGAAACATTTTGGCACGCCCAGTGGGACCCATTCAAGGTTCCTTGCATTCATTCATTTCTAGGCAAAAAATTGTATGTTTGTTTCATTTCTAAAAGGTTCTCACATTTAAATTTCTCCCCTTGGAATCTTCTCTTCTTTCTATTGTCTCAAAGCAATCGTGTTTTGGTGCTTAAAAATAACTCTTCTTCTATTTCATTGGCATTACATTAGTGAAAGATCATACTTTCTCCTATTCCTCTTATTGTGTCATTGAATTCCATATTAGGACTCGATTTGGGCTTAAAAATCATTGCATTTCATTATGATTTTATGCATTATATCACATTAATTAAGGGTAACCTATACACTGGAAGTCATTCTCAGCTGATGATTGACAAACGAATCATAGAAAGCACATCTCTCTCTCTCTCTCTCTCTCTCTCTTTGAGTCTTACCAAATTACAAAAATTCAAAACAAATACATATTCTTACAAAAAATCTTTCCTGGGAATGCCTGTCAATGATTGCACTAATCTAAGGATTGGCAGGTACTCCTCAACTCATTGCTCTATCGAGTCATACTTCAGAGCGAAGCCCACCCCTGCCATAACATACGTGAAACCTCACTTTTAGATCTCCTTTTTTGTAGGAAGCCATCCTCAGCCAAAAAAATCTATTCTACAATTCATGAGTCAGTCCTTAAATAACATAAGCTAAACAAACATAATAGAAAAGGCCACTCTTAGGATCACATTTTTCTTAGTGTTTCTTCTTGGCTTGCATTTTGAGGTGAGAGGTCACGTTCTTCATTTTTTTGGTTTCTCCTTGCACGCTCCTCATCACAGTTGGTGTATTCCAGCTTCATCTAAGTGTGCTTGGACCATATTCTCATCATTATCAGAATTTTGGGTTTGATTCCACATCATATTTTAATTCACAACCACTTTTCTTTCATCACTGTTTCAATTTCACAGTGACCAGTGTCGGTCAAGCGACTGTCATCGGTTACCATCTGACTGTCATCGGTTATACCCAACCGACATCAGTTCCAGGTTCTTTTGGTTGACCTACTCAAAAGGACACATATTCATCTTCTTCGATTGTTTAGAATCCCTATAACTCTCATCATATTCACTTTACTGGTTAATCTCATAAGTATTTGGCATACATGTCAGATTTGGCCTTATACCTTATTTTTGACCAAACTGTCCACTTTACACAATAACCGGTAGTGGTTACCTGTGACCGGCGTCAGTTTACCCTAACCGACATTGGTTAGCTTGTGTCATTTTCCAACTACCATTTTAGCCCCAATTCACCCACCGCCACCTATTTGTCCTACATGTGCTGTATTTCTGTGTCACTTATAGAAAGCATTCTTACCTCGCTAGTACTTGTTCACATGGTAGTGATGTGTCAAAAAGTAAACACCCTCGTATTCCACGCTAGTTGTCATCCACTCCCACCTAGCTCTTCATCACCTTCCATTTTATCACCCACCATGGAACCTATCCAACCTATTACTATCGCTACCAGAGATGAGGAGTTCACACGACTCCTTGACCAAAACCCTGCCACCTTGCAGTTTTATCTTTCCCACTCGTCCACTCGAGATGCCTCGGGTCAGTTGATATACGACATGCCCATATCTATCCCCCCGAAAACTCACTTCTACTTCTAATCCAACCCCTGTTGACCCCGTGTTTCCTATATCTACCTTACCCCTAGCTGTTTCATAGCTAGGCCCTATACCTACTATGATAGCCACATCTACTACATTTTTTGCACTTGCCACATCCACTAATATCTTCACCGAACACCCTGGGTGCTGATACAACCTCATCTGCCCCTATTGTCTCACATATACCCATAGCTACACAACCACCTCTCGTATCGGTGACCCCTACCCCTTTTCAAAATGTCATCCTTTCTATTCTACAATCTTTAGCCCCCATTGCCACTAGGGTTACCATGTTGAGTGTAACATCCTCATTTTAGACAATAGAACAAGTCAATTTTTTTTTTGATAATTGCATCCTGGTTCTAAATACCTAATTTAGAACACACAATCAAAGAACCATTCTTATAACAAACAACCATATGCAGCTGTAATGACTCGGAGTACCTCCGATCTATTCATTCCATGACTCGGTAATCTACCGATCTATTCATGAGTAATAAGAGTTGGCGTTTTTATTTAACACTTCACTCTTGCGGTTCTCTTCCCTATTCTGGGATTCAGAATGCTCTGTCCAAGGAACCTAACTGAATAATTGTCACCATTATTCATCGGCATCTCATCCCTTAGACTAGGTGAATTAGGACAACGCAATCAGTAGCTTGCGATACTTTGGCCAAAGATTTGAAACATACTGTTTATGTCTCGTATTCCTTAACGGCATACTCGTCAATCTAGAATACGCCCTTCACCCCATTCTTATGTTATGTAGAATGTCTTATACCGACTTCTGTCAGTCCTTCCTATCTCAACTTAATCACTCGGAAACGGATTAACAAGGTGATAATGTTATATGGATGCCCACGAGGATTAGGGATACGATGACATACTGGTTCAACCCTAGTTAAACCAGTGTGTCAAGATAACCTGAATCTCCTAGGAAACCTTATAACGTGACCACATTCCTAATCGGTCCCTGAGTAACTCGTTCGAGATCAAGTGTAAATCTTAGTGATCAATGCAAAGGGTGTCATCATAAGTCACCTGCATTTTTGTAACTTCGAGAAGATCCTAATCTTCTTAGAGGTACAACCCTGCAGTTGACTTGTGTCGTCAACCTTTAAATCCACCTCGAAAAGATCTACTTATTAATATGCGTTACGCACGTTGAGTTAAAATTACATGAAAGACGTTCCCCAAAGTTAGCCTTTCCCGATCCCTGGATTCTTCGTCTTAGAATGACCTTCCTCAATAAAACCCATTACACGGTGGAGATATTAAGGCCAAGGTCTCATCATGGAGTTCTTAGAATATACATGATTCTAAGACAACGGAATTTGACAATAACTCATAAACTTCACATGAGATTGCCATCTGAACCCCATTAGGTTTATATCAGTTCTCCTAACTGAATTTATATCATAATTATTAGTATCAAGATATAAATGATTAAGAATCCAATTAAATGTTGTCCTGTCATAATCAAGACTAGGGATTAGTAATTTAATTCAGCTTGATTAGCATTCTGCTTAGGTTTATTTTAATCCTATCTTTTAGAAAGACAATGATTTAAATTTAAATTTTGCTTTCGATAGAACAAATTAGAACTACTAAACACTCATAAGAATTCAATTACATTTTCTTGTAAGCTTTCATTGACAATCACAAAAGTCTCCAAATTATACAAGGATAACATTTCCCCTTTGGTATATAAACCGAAGAAGGTCAACTATCAAAATAAGAATACAACACATAAGTAGCAAATACTTATTTCTATTCCTTTTATAACTATACAAATACATTTTATGCATTCAACATACTTAATACAATGCTCAACAGAAAAGGAACATCTTTCCACATATAGTACATTTAGAAAATCAAGCTGTAATTCATTATAAATCAAATTAAACAATCTGATCATCCTGTCAGATCTGCATTGCTTTTACCACTTACGGCATCCATCTGCAAAAATTATCAACATGGGTCAGTTCAATGAACTGAGCATGATAAGCACTAACTCTTAAAACAATTGCAATCCATCAATTGTTTTCATTAAACACCCTATTTAAATGATATAAAATCACCAAACAAGTAAACATGATTCAGACTATACGTTAGGAATATATCATGTCTATAACGTGTAATAATAATTTTCGTTACAGAGTAGTCCTATATACTTCTCAAATATTTCATCAAAATATTAGGGATCAAGAAGAACAAAAGTATCCTAAGCAATTATTCATTGTAAATCCCAAGATGAACAGACATCAGACAAATCATGATATTCAACTGAAAAAGAGGAATACCATATCAATCCTGATACCGTCATTATGTAAAAACAATTACAGATGTTAATTAAACAATTATATCAACTTATAATTTACAACAGAAGAGAAATAAACAGATTGTACATGTTTCCCTCTGAATTAGCTCATGACTGTATCGTCTTTTCAAAAGCAAGGCATTCACCTAATACACATGCTAATAAATCAGTCGAGTCCATCAACAGCACACTGTTTTGTTAAAACTTACAATAAAGAAACTACAGTACATTAACCCTCTTGCCAAACAACGGAGTCTATCTACCAAGCAGACTCAGTATGACCTTGCGCAAGATGCGACAGACAAGAAGATAAACACTGAAAGGCTTTTAGACACAAGGTCGAAATCAAAAGATCTCCTTTGTTATCACAGTCAACCAAAGACTCATGGTCATTTAAGCAATGACATTTCCCTATGACTATGCGGAGGGATTTTTAAACGAAATCCAAGCAACATGCACATCCACATCTAACTGGAATGTAGTCAGAAAGAAAACATAACATAACATAACGTAGTCACTTCTGAACGCATTCAGAGTTGAAAGTATGGTATTCACGACCTACTTTATAAAAGCCATAATTCATGATGTCAAGCTATTAAATAAAACTAACAAAGCCAAGAACATTACATGTTCATACTCAGGCTTATACAGAAAACAGTGACATAGATTACCATTCGAGGATTTAAAACTAAGTCCGTAAACAGTATTCACAGTTTAGCTTTTCTAGAAGCCGATATACAAGATATCTTCCCATACTCACGGAACCCAACGGTGTCGAAAACAATAGTAAACCCAACAGTCATAATTTGAAGCAGTTACACTGTTTATCTATCAAGAATTCAACTGAGTCCCAACAACAATATACAAGATAAAAATAGTTAATGATTCTATCTATGCCAACTATGGTAAGCATTCAAAAATCAGGTGTAAGCAAATCAAAATACTGATTTCATAACAAGGAATTCAACTGAACCTCTTCAAAATTCTCAAACAAGCTTACACAGAAGGAAACGTAAATGCATACCCAGGGAGTCTGTACCAAAATTCATTACAAATAACAGAGGTCGTATGACCTGTTACTTCTACAAGACTCCAACGAAATTCAAATTATCAATATTCAAAGATGTATCTATATCCTCAACAGTGGACCATAATATACGATTCATTCAAAGGACTCCACAGAGTCGTTTCAATACAATAATCATATATATATATATATATATATATATATATATATCAATACTATCAAAGGGTTGAATCCCCATAACCTCCACGCAAGGGGAAAAACAACTCCGGCAAGGTCATAATGAATACTGTAACCCAGTGAGTTACCTGTTCTCAAATAACTATAAAATTTCATAACGAAACCCAACCAGAATCCATAACCACCACTAAATAACAACCACGACAGATCTTACAAAAGAAAAAGGTCAATTAACTGAACAATCAAACAAATGTCCTTCAGTATCCCTTCCGACAGTTTCCACAACAAGAATCAACGAAAAGTATCCATCAACAAGCATCTCAATAGTCTGTACCCATCGAGAGAACAATTTATGGACTCACACAGAGCAGGCCTAGCACATATACTTGCAATAATTCCGCATATTAAAGCCAGAATGCAAAACACAAAGAAATATAGCAACAGTTCGAATTTAATAAACACCCATCAAGGGATAAATGAAAAATCGAACTAGCATGAAGATACAGTACCAAAATCACACAAGACAACCATAGAAAATCATCTATTTCCATAAATCATTTGAACAGAGTTGTTCTAATGAAATCACTTGAAAGACAACAAGATTTTTAAAGGTTAGGGCCTAACATGCCTGGATATTTGCTCAAAATTCCGAAGCAGACCACTGAAAGAGCTCGGACTTCCTTTTCCTTTTCCAAGTTAGAGCCACCAAATTTTTTTTTCTATTTCCATGACATATATATTTTCCTTGCCAGAGGAAAGAGCTAGATACGCTCATACTCGCCATGCAACACCAAGAAGACTGGTGCGAAGAACCAGTGAACAGGCAGAGGGAAAACCGGAATTCGTGATAAGCCAAACAAAACAACAACTTTCCAATTTGCATGCCTTCTCGCGAATTCCGAGCTCGACTACCAAGCTCATTAATTGCATTTACTCCCAATTTCCCACTCAAACTCCACTGCCACCGACCGCCAAAGTTGGCGATAGACAAATAAAATTTCAAGACCATTTTCAGTTTTGGCGACCTGCCACATCGGCTCAAATTAGCCGTTTTAAAACCTCCACCAATTTCCTGTCCCTCATGCTTATCCACACATTAAATAACATAGAAACTGCCACCCATGGTTCGTACCCCTCCATAGGTCCCCATAATCCTTGCTCAATAGTTAGGTTAGTAACTTAGGTTAGAATTTAGGATAACACCTAGTCTAACTTCATAGAACATAGATACTAACTTAGGACATTAGCTCTTAGCCTAGGTCTAGGTTAGATTATCACTAATCTAACCCCTAGGTTAAGTTTAGTTTTAGGTTACTAACATTAATAATTCCAGTTAGGTCTACATTCCGTATGCTCAGAAAAGACCTATAACATGCATTCTCGAACAGGGTTCACTCCTGTATAGCCATTAGGCTACAGAATTATATGTAACTGAATTATTACCTGGTCCATGATCAAGACCTTCCAGATATACTTCGATATCGGGAACCAATCCATTTTACATGATCAACCTGAGTTATACTCTGGACTAGCTTATTCAATGCATCTAGACCTTGCAACCTGTTCAAGGTCTGTAATTTTAATTCATCACAAACAAAATTAAAGCAATACTTGGATCAATTCCACTGATCCAAGGCTAGGTATTATAGGTGGATAACTCTATAATTCATTCCGAGATCATATTAAACTCAGGCGGGAAATGAAAGCAATAAAAGAGTCCAATCATATTCTGACTTAGTCAAAGATCTGAAATCTACAAAGAAGATAAAGTACATATCAAGCATGATTTCTCAATCAAGGAACACGTCCTTTTTACAAAGAAATCACATATCAACACTTGTATGCTCAGGAGGAAGTAACAACAGTTCAGGGTGTTACATCCACCTCCATATACGTACTATCAACAACCTCCTGTTTCATCTGTTATTCATTCTGGGTACATACCCCCTATCTCACTCCCTCTTTCTCAGTCTACCTATACGGCAGCACCATATACTAGAATGCCACCCCTGTAATATGCCCAACACCAACCCTCTTACGCTACTGGAGGCACCCAATCATCGCAACCTACCAATGACCTAATCAAACTAATGATGGAAAAGATGCAGACATTGGAGGCATCGGTCTCTGGTTCCTGAAATACTCTCACCTATGATGAGATTTATAATGAGCCTATCCACCCATCCATTCCTATCCGTCCATATCCCGTGCATTGGGTGATGCCTAAATTCAACTGTTTCAATAGCAAGGAAGACCCACAACAACATTTGCGGTCTTTCAAACATGGGTGCTACCTAATCACCCACGATGATGCTTTTCTCTTGAGGACCTTTCCCATGTCTCTAATTGGACCTGCGTTAGATTGGTATAGTGGGCTACCCAGACACTCTATATTTTCATTTTATTAGATAGCCCAAGCCTTCTTGGATCACTTCTCCATCAATATCGTTAAGAAGGTTACCATGACTGACCTATACTCCACGTGTCAGTATGACGATGAATCTATTGCAGATTTTGTTTCTCGTTGGCGTAGCCTGATCAATCAACTCACATTCCAACCACCACAAATAGAACTCATCGAGCTCTTCACACGAGCTTGTGCTAGAAATATCTCACGGACCCTGCAGGTCTAAACATTCCGAACCTTCGATGAAGCATTCACCATGGCACGAAAGCTAGAGATTAGGGCCATTGAAGAGAAGAAAATCCAATTATGCAATAAAAACTTGGCATTCAAGTCGAATGATACCTCTTCTTCTTCCAAACCACATAAAAATTATTCAAAGGTCAAGGGGACCACTAACACAGTGTTATTCAAGGCTGGCCTAGTTCATCCGTCAAATCAGGCTAGCCCCTCATCTAATCTCTCACCCGTTCAAAATTTTCAATTCAGACAAGAACGATGGAAATACACCCCAATTGGGGAGTCTTACTCTTCTATCTTAGAAAATCTCATCAAAGCTGGGGCCATCACCCTTCCACCTATAAAACCACACAATAGTTTTGACCCTACTTACCCCATGCCTGCATGGTAGAAAGAACATGAATTCTATAACTATCATCGAGTAAACGGTCACGGTGACGACAATTGCATCACTTTCAAAAACATTGTCCAAGAAATGCTCGAGAAAGGCGAGTTAACTATGGATAATACTAACTCACCGACCAATAAAACCTACACATATTCAAGAAACCCTTTCCCAATCATGCCCCTTTTCCTGATCAAACTGGTGATACCTCAACTCATGATATCCATACCC
This sequence comes from Taxus chinensis, assembly GCA_019776745.2. Lineage (NCBI taxonomy): Eukaryota > Viridiplantae > Streptophyta > Pinopsida > Cupressales > Taxaceae > Taxus > Taxus chinensis. The sequence goes on along the minus strand of CM034150.1, from coordinate 81,319,381 downwards.
GCGAGGTCGACGCTATTTTTAGTGATGCACCTGTTGCTTCCCAATTACCTCATATTCCTTCCATAGAGGAAATTCTATCCTGAAGTCCTCCACCTACACTTGAACCCACCTCACCTATTCCTCCACCCATAGAGGAACACCTTTCACTTCCTTCATCACCCATGGAGGAGCCCTCCACTAATATCGAGACTATTTCACCTTTGGATTCTCCACTTAGAGAACCATCACCCACGGCACTTCTTCAGTCCATGGAGGATATTCATTTACCTCCTCTACCCATTAGGAAAAATCATCATCTCCTCCACTTACAGAAGAGCACCCATCATCTCCTCCATCGAAAGAGGAGCACCCATTTTCTCCTCCACCTATCAAGGATCCAATAGAGATACCTTTGCCTCTAGGTGACCATTCTCCATCAACTACCCAAGATCTTGCAGACCTACTTTCATATCTCTTACCCATGAAATCCAAAGCTAACAAATTCCCCGTCTCTAAGACACATTTCATAGGAATCACCATTAGGTCCTCATTAACCTCGCCAACAGACGTTCCATTCTCACACTTAGCCGATCGCTTAGATTATGTGGATAGAGCCTTACTGTGGGGGGGCATCTTCTGCTTCCTATTTTAACATAGATGCAGATGTCACTTGCTAACACTTCCACTATCTACCCAAATATATTTTGACCAATTGAACCAAACACAACCACCTCTATCACTACTTCTTCCACGATACCTATCACAACTCAACATACACCCTCATCGATAACCCAACATATAACTAAATCCAAACCCACACCTACATCATCTTCCTCGACTAAACATATCACTACCTTAGGGGTCACCCAAACCACTAGCCTTACTCATCCACCTATCAAAATAGATTTAGCTACATCCTCCAAAGTTAACACCAAACCTACTCTGGCACCCAAATAGAAAAACCAAGCCCATAGAATTCATACCCTGGTTGCGCCAATCATACCAGAATCACCTTCATCCTTTTCATTCGTCTTAGGACCTCAACCTCCTAGTGCAGTTAAGAAACCTCCACTCGTCAATAAACCAAAAACACAACAACCCATTCCTTCCTCGCACACCTCTAACATACCTAGGTGCCTGACACGACTTACACCCACACCTGCAACATCTTTACCACCTATACCGCCAATACCCTCAGCAACTTCTTCACTACCCATTACACTTCAGTCCCTGTCCCTCACACCCCCTGCATGACCCACGTCATCTACCTTCACAGCACCTCTGTTATCGTCGTGGGTAAATCGCCCTCTTCCCCCATTTTCTTTTCCCTCTAAATCTCGTACACTTGTATCACCTTTACCTAAGAAGGTGCAACCCAAAGAAAAAAACCCACTACCCTCCAATAAGGTAGTAAAAAAAAACATACACCCTCATGCCCATTCATCTACCATACCCCTACCCAAGCAAACATGACCAACACCCAAGACCACTCCAACACCCAAAACCATAGCTCGACCCACTCCCCCTCCTACAAGGATTGTTCCTCAATAATCAGCAACACCTACGCCGAAACCCACTTTCACTTCCCATTGCGACCCACTAGCAGGGTCCTATGCCAAAATATTAACCAACCTCCTTGAGACTTCTATCATTACATTACCATCGGTCAGACCTTATGACCGCCTCAAACCCAAGCTAAAATGGTTAGATGACACTAAAATTTGTGCCTACCATCATGTGGCAGGGCACGATGTGGAGAACTACAAGGCTTTGAAAACTGTCCTTATCCAGTTGTGTCCTCCTGAAGCCAACTTTGAAAATGTCGACCTTCTTGATGAGGAACCTACTTCACCAACGCCCATTCCCACAGTCCTTCCCTCACTACCTACTAAACAACCACGACCTCCACCCCCATAGCTCCTAGAACCACCTCTAAGATTCGAAATTAACATGGTTCACATTAGAGAACTTACCACACCATTACCTAAATGTCATTGCCCCCAACTCACTTCACAAGGCTTTTCTCCCCTAGTAGGTTTTTTCCCGTCATGTCGTTATACCACTCATCCTACACCTTTTCCATTTGTCAACTCCCCTCAGATCAACATGATACACGTCACTACTCATGCTCAGAGAGACAAAGGCAAGGAAAAGGCAACTGACTCGCCAACCAATCCTATACCTAACATACCATCTACACCCACACCTAAGATTACTATCCACGGCCCCACATACCCTATTTCTAATGGGGTCACACATCGCACAATGCTCAAACAACTACACCAATTCCCCCTCAAAATTTCCCTATATGATCTCTTTCTGAATCAATCGTCATGTTGCAAATAAATCGTTTACGTTTTCCGTTCGCATATTTATATGCATCTGGATTGGTCGGCGCCGATTTTTTTGGTCGACGCCGTTTGTTTTGGTCGTCGCCGATTAGTTTGGTCGCCGCCGATTTTCCATCTTTTCTTGCCATAGTGTTGATGCTTGGCTTTTTGGTCTATCTGATCATTGTTTTGCGCTGAATGTTGCCTTTCGGCACATCTTTTAGATATCATTGTCCATTTCGAGTTTGTTCCCTTTGCGTGGAGCACTCGCTTTTCGTTTGGCCGCTTAGAGTTACGCGGGTCTGTAGGCACTAACGTCGTCTCATGAGGAGACCGGCTAGTTTTCCCTACCAATGTGAGTTCCTTAGGTTGCTGCCATTTTTATTTGTTTTTAACGCGTCATCAATGATCAGATCTACTCCAGCCATCCAACTGGGGCATCCTGCACTTTTCATCTACCTCTTTCAAACTCGGGATCGTCTGTTCTATCATCCATCCCATCCCTAGTTTGAGGGGGATCACATCACCACAAATTCTTCCCTTCTTCCATCCCTTTGTTTTTGTCTCATAACCTTGCTTATCGCAAGTTACTTGACAAAAAGGGGCAAAATGTAGACACCTAAAATTGGTTATCCAATTTAGTGTCCCTCTCATCCGCTTACTTGCCTAGGTAACCTGGGGCACGTTTACGTCACCAACTATCCCCTTGGGATATTATCCAATTTGTGATTTAATCACTTACTCTAAATTTAATTCATCCCATCACATCTTACCCATGAGTGATTAAATATTAAATATTTGATTACGCTTCTTCCCATGCATCTTAATCACTTATCCACCCCAAATTTATTCTACCCATGCATCGCATCCATTTTTAATCTTCCCTAAGCGGGATATTTTCCCGATAGTCGGGATAAGTCTTATCTTTCTCGAAATCGATCATTTTTAGCCACCTCGGGAGTCTTTTCCGCGATCGGTGCCGACCCATATGGTCGGCGCCGATTTTCTAGGAGCGGCGCTGATTATAAAAGCCGGTCCATAGCTCAGTTCTAAGGACCGAAAAAGAGACGAAAGAAAGCACTTACGCACGAACAGAGAGCGAGAAAGATTCAGGTTGCAAGAAGGAGAGATCTCTTTAGCATCAATTGTCTCAGTTAGGGCAGATCCTGTCCTAATCAATCCCTGAGAGGAGCACCGTTACTCTGTCCCTGTCATATCAGCATCGCATCACCATCTATCATCTGGTGACCCTGTTCCAGTGTCTCGCCAACTTCGGCACATCCAGCAGACCACATTCACCTTCCAATCCTCAAATCCTATCGCACAGTCCCTGATTGTTCAGTCTGCCTTCAGTTGACACTGATTGTATCCAGTCGACGCCGATCAGTCCCAGTCGACGCCGATCACATCAGTCGCCGCCGATTAGAGCCAGTCGACGCCAATTTCCCTGCAGATAGGTAAAAGGTCACAGGTAACACAAATCCAGCATTATTTCCCCGTTCCCTATTTTCTGTACTTTCTGTCTGCTGTTCAGTTTCTGTTTTATCACTGCAATCAGAAAATCTAGTCTTTATTTACATCTTTTATCATGTATGCTTCTTTTCTTTATTGAAAACGTGGACTGACATCCGCTGAGGAAGCTTATCGCTTCTCGGACCCGCTTCTCGGGCAGTCCACCCATATATCTTCTAACGCCATATTTTTCTGTCAAGCACTGGTGTTTTGCAGGTTATTCGGATCTATTGTGCAAATTGCTTGTGTGCGCCCGTCTTGTCTACATCGGCTTCCTCATCCGTCTACATCTTCATCAGGTATCAATTTCATTGAGGTTTTTCAGGGTTCTTGTGTTTAGTTTGGTGCATTAACTTGGACAGGTAACAAACACGAAATTCTTGATCTACATTCTGGCACGCCCGGTGGGACCTGAACCAAAGTCCCTTTTTGGTAAGTTCATCTCTTTTCTAGTTTTGAACTTTGTTCCTTTTCTTCACTGATTTCTATCAGTTCTATTTGAGCATTTCTGTTCATCATTTCAATCTTGCTTTTAGGCGAAATCATTATCTTGAAATTTTTCTGTTTCCTTAAAATAGAAATTTTTCGTTTCGCCATTATCTGGATGTATCTTTCCAGATCTTGTTTGTTGTTTGCTTGATCTTTTCTTGCGGAGAACTTTGCTTGTTCGTGGGATTGTTCGAGGGGAAGAGCTCAACAACGCGCTTTTTGAAGTCCACACACCTTGGAGAGCTAAACCTACAGGTATTCCTCTTTTTCGGTGTTTTCTCCTTTTTAGGATTTCTTTGTTGGTTGTCTATCACATCCAAACACTTCAGTTTTTGGTGCTTAAAAAGAACCTAATCGCATTTGGGGAAAGAATCTGTTTGGCTTGTTTTCATCGAAATCAAACACTTCATTTTTAAGTGCTTAAAAAGAACTTTCTCTTTGTCATTTCTGCATGATTTTCACCTAGTTTTAATTAGGCTGGAAAATTGATCAAAATCGGTAGTGACACTATTTGATTTTTATTTTTCACCCTTTCACACAAAGCCAAAATCACTAGGTATAAAGCATCTAAACAAAACTCCTTCCCTGGCCTCGCCTACTTGGAAGTGATATCCAAGAGGAAGATCCTACGCGGTACTCGGGCCGCGCTATAAATTCACGAAAGATTTTGGTATATATTGGCTAAGCACCCGACTCCCTTATCGCAACGGTGTGTGAAGTGCGGGGGTAGGCCCCTATATCAAGCCACGTACCGGTCTTTTACTGAAGTGCCTTCGGGACTCCTCACCAAACATTACCCAAACCATCCTTAGTTTGGCTATCTGAGTAGTTCCTGTTCTAAAAAGCCTTCCCTAACATTTTCTTTTCTTAAAAGCATCAAAATTTAAAGGAGATAATCACTTACGCTGCTTGAATTGTTTGTGCATTAGTTAGGACAATCTTCTTTCTTGCTTGTTTATGACGGTTATCACCCGGTCACAATCTAGGAAAATGGCCCAACAGGTTCCTTCTTCCTCCGAAATCACCACCAGCGTGGATGTTTCGGCACCTCTCCAATCTTCCTCGGGACCGCTGTTAGTTGGTTCCCCGTCATGGTCGTATAACCCCTTCTATCAAACCAAAGCACCTCCATCACGTCCAGCTTCTCCTAGTCCCTCCGAGATATCATCTGGCTCGGAGTATATTCCTCGTGGGGATCCTGAATTTCAGGCTTTCCTCGATCGCAATCCAATAGCCCTCATGGACTACCTAGTACACAAGTCGGTTCAAATATCTGACCAAGACCCACCAATCCGACAAGTGTACAATTATCCTCGCGGATCATCCCAGGCCTCTTTAGAGCAGTTTGCACCATCTCTCTTGCCTCGAGCCACGGAGAAGGGCGAGGCCCCTATGCCTCCCTTTTCTCTTCCACCTACCATGTCGACTAATTCCCAAATAGTCTTACCTATCCCTAACACCGCAGTTACCTCGAATATTCCACAACCCATCTCTGAGAGGTCTTCTGCCTTGGCTATAATGAAGGCATCTGCACACCCGCACATTGCCGTCAATTCGTCTATGCCCTCTATCGTTTCCCAAGGTCAATACCTCTTCATGAGCCAACCCCCTCCGAATAGGCAGTTGGCTCCTACTTCTTGTCCTCTAGGGGGTCTTTCTTCCAATATTCCAGCAACTGTGACCTTCGCCCATCCCCTAATATCGGCACCTTTAATACCTGACTCGGCAGTAGAAGGCCCCTTTCAGGTCTTGTTTCCCAACACGTCCAATCTAACCAACACCCACATTCCTCAATCTGTCCCGATCCAATCAACAAACATGGAAGTCCACCAATCACAGGCTCCATCCGTCACCCAACCTTTATTTGTTCAACCACTTACTATCTCACAGCCTGCCTATACGCAAGCTAACTCACAGCAAATACCCCACCCGGTGTCACCCAGAACACCTGGTTATTCCTCTTATCATCCTATCCAACAACAGATGAATCCCCCATTGACGCCTCAACAACACCCACTACTTGCTTCCTATGTAGGACATACCAATGTACCTCCTCCCCAACCCGACGTAGTTCAAATTCTCTTCAAGAAAATGGCAAACTTGGAAGCCTCCACAAAAGGAGCCCGTCCTTCATACTCCTTTGAAGAAGTGTGCAATGAACCCATTCATCCTTCGGTGGCTTTTAAGCCTTATCCTCCCCAATGGGAACTTCCCAAATTCTCAAAATTTCATAGTCGGGAAGACCCTCAACAACATCTGCGAGCATTCAAACATGCTTGCTACCTCATCGTCCAAGATCAGGAACTCATGCTCCGTACCTTTCCTATGTCTCTAGCAGGACCTGCTTTAGACTGGTACAATAATATTCCTAAACATTCATTATTTTCTTTCTCTCAGTTGGCTCAGATGTTTGTTGAGAACTTTTCAATAAACATTGCCCATAAGATCTCAATTACAGATCTTTACAACATTCGCCAATTCGACGATGAGTCTATTGCAGACTTTGTCGCTCGTTGGAGAGGGATAATCAACCAATTGTCCTTCTCCCTTCCTCAATCACAACAGATCGAGTTGTTCACCCGGATCTTGTGCTAGTCACATTTCTTCCACGTTGAGGATCCAAACTTTTCACACCTTCGAAGAAGCCTTCACAATGGCACGCAAACTCGAATCTCGTGCCATTGAACAAGGAAAACTAAAACTTCGCTCCAAATCTAAACCCGATTTTTTCTCGGTTCACCAAACCAAATTCTTTCCCTCCTAAAGATAAGAATCAAGGGTTCCACCAATGCTATCGTATTAAAAACATCAAGAACCGATAGTACTCCTAATCAACCACCACGAAGAGACCCTTCATCTGCTCGGAAAGGGGCTTCATCATCTCGAATCCTTTGCTCCCTTGGGGGGAATCATATGCCTCTATCTTAGAAAAAATGTTGGAAGTTCGCTATGATCGAACTTCCCCCCATTAGGGACATTGATGAAGGCCGAGAACGCCCATTCTGGTATAGGGAAAACGATTTTCTGTCATTATCACAGAACCAAAGGTCATGACATCGAACGATGTCAGACTTTCAAAAAACCTTGTCCAAAAATTCATTGATAAAGGCGAGCTTATCCTGGATAACCCAAATGCTCCCCCAAATCAAGCACTGGACGTTTTTAAACAACCCTTCCCCAATCATGCCCCAAATCATAATTCTTTGGAATCTCAAAAACCAAACACCCACATTATCAACGTCATTTCTACTGAAGAATCCGCTTCTGAAACCACGTCATCTACAAACACAGCAATCGAAATCAAAACCCTCTTCCACTTCACCAATCACTGGAATTCCTCCATCTTCAGATAACCCACCTTTGAATATTCCTACATTACTAAACACGGAGTCATCTCTCTCCACCTCCTTTGTCCGATCTCCCATCCATACCCGAGACAGTGTCTTCCTCATCTGTCTCTTCATCAGACATCCTTTCAATGCTCGAGGAAATTACATCCCTTCAAAGTTTCCACTTCAGACACATCCACTTCTGTTGCTCCCATTCCCGCTGCAAACTATGCCCTTAGTGAACATACCTATCATTGTGCCAACTTCAACGGAAGAAACCTTCAATTTTGACTCTTCCTATCTCTTTTCCTACAGTAGTTCCACCCATGATCACTACACCAAAAGTGGTCCCTTCGCAAAGAACTTCTTCATCACTTACTTCTTCCATCACTAATGTTATACTTCACCTATTAAGGAAAAATCAAAAGAAGTAGCACCAACATCTATACGCTCGGTTCCCGAACCTAAACCGAGACAACCAAAATCTAACATTATACCATCAGTATCTCCCCTTTTGCTTCCTACGAAAAGGTTACAATCACCTTATGCCGTTGAAGTTGTCACCATCCCTGAAAAAGGGGAAACCCATATTTCGGACCATCAAGACTCTTGGTGCTCTTCCACAAAAATCTCTCTCTCCACGCCTCATAAACAATTGGATTTGCCCGCTGAGAAGGCGTCTTCTTCTACACACCTATCAAAGCCATCATCTTCTTCCACAACACATTCTTCATCAATACCCCGAAAAGTAGACTTACCTACCTAAAAAGACATCACCTCTTCTATCAGGATCATCATCTTCGTTACCAAAAATCAAGACACCCTATCTTCCTCCGACTACACTTACTCTGGGGGCTTCTTCCTCGTCTAAATCTACATTATCCAAATCATCCGTAAATCCGACTCAGCAATCCCCTTTGTCTCCAAAGACCACAAAATCTGTCACATCTCCATCCTCCTCAAAATCTATCTTAGGGGCTCCCCCTCCACCAACAGTCAATCATGTCTCATTTACTCCCATCCCAAGCACCCAAGAACTGCTCCTCCAAATGTCCAAACAAATAAGAGGATCCCTAAAGAGACTGTTAAACCTAATATGCAATTTCTTTTACCTCGGCAGTCGATTAAGGTAAAAGAACCATCTTCATCATCTCTATCCTCATCTTCGCCTACCGGATTCTATACTGAAATCCTTCATCAACTTATCCAATCTTCATCTATAACCCTTCCTCCGATCAAACCATATAACCCGAAAGGAGTGAAACCGGCTTGGTTTAACTCTGATTTGATTTGTGCCTACCACCGTACTCCGGGTCATGATACTGAGGGATGTAAAGCTCTCCAAGCCGTTATCAAGAGCCTTTTGGAAGAAAGTGACCTTTTGCTGGAGGAGGAACACTTACCTCCTGTCATCTTAGCCCCATCCAAACCTCAACCATCCACTCAGACCTCTAGTGGTTCCATTCCACTTGATCTTCCACCTTCCCAAATTGACACAATTCATATCGCCACTAGAACCCAACGTTATCATAACCCATCTTCATCTTCAACATCTAGACCACGGGTTTGTCATTTCTGCAGCCCTTGAAGGCGTGTCTCCTTCCTCATCCTCCCCACGACCCAAGGTCTCCATTCGTGCTGCACCTCGGGCTCAAGTTCCCGTATCTGTTGAGGAGAGCGTCATGAAGCAACTCACCCAGGCTCCGGTCAAAATGTCCTCTTTTTGACCTCATCCAATCCTCCCCACAACATCGCCAGGCTCTAATCGATAATCTGCGTCGCATCGCAGTAAATTCCGATGAGCCCCAACCCTTCGAGTTGGTTGTTGGACTGAATGGACCATCAACCCGCCATTTTCTTTCGAGGATTCGGAAATTCCTCCCCTTTCTTCAGAGGATTTGGAAAGCTCCCCTCTTCATCACAGTCCAAATCAATAACACTACCCCTAAAACGTGTTATGATCGATAGTGGAGCTGCTCTCAATGGTCATCTCCTCCCACACATTCGAACAACTTAAGTTACCTAAGAATGTGGTGTCACCTCCGCCTTTCGCCCTTCGATCATTTAACGATCAGCTAGCAGTCACTCTAGGAACTGTGGTCTTACCCATTCGAGTAGGTAAGAAGCTGCTTCATGAACTCTTCTACATTGTTGAAGGAAAGTTTCACTATAATATGATCCTTGGATGCTCCTGGGTTCGCGCAATGCATTGTGTCCCCATCCACCCTCCATCGATGCCTAAAATATCAATATGAGGGCAAAATATATACTCACCCAGGAGATCCTTTTCCTTCCGCACAATGCGACATGACCACAAGATCTGCCCCTTTAAAAGAAAATCCATGTTCTCCTGATGGGGCCTCATCTTCTTCCATACCTGCAACCAAACTACCGGATTTACAAAATCTGGAAGAGACATTGCAGCGTTTCTCATTAGGAGAACTTCCTCTCTTATCTTTCGATGCCCATCTCAAACCTAATGAGTATGGTAGACCAGACAAACAACCTGAATATCAAACAGGTCTCGGTCGCATCGTCACCATTGGTCTGCCCAATCAACAGACCAATTTCATCTACGGTGGTCTTGATACGCCTCATTATCGCCCGGATTCTCCTCCTAGAGCCAAACCTTACCTAACAGGGTTTGATTATCTACAAAATCCCACGTTTGCAAAAACTTATCTATATCGATGCGCGTGGAAAGGTTTTGGCCTCGGGAAAATATGAACAAGGTATACATGACCTCAAATCCATTCCTACTCTCATGCCACATCAAAAATTTGGTTTGGGATTTAAACCCATTTCAGAAGCCACCGTAACTATTCTTGATGAGCCTCCTCCTACTGAAGAACCATCTTCCCCCACTAAATCAGAAGCATCACTTGATGTGGACGATGACATTTCCATCCCGCCTAACTTTTTTTTTTTTTGATCAATACCATTTCCTTAGGGCCATTGGTCTATGAGACTAACAGTCGGTCCGCTTCTATACCATTAATCTTCCCTGAAATAGTTGGAGACGACTCTCCTACTATCAACACTATCCACTGTGAGGATGATGATTCTGTCCTCACCTATCTAGGGGCAGAGGATTCATATCTTCCCAAGACTATTCCTTCTGACACGTCTACCCTTCTCAACGAAGCCACTATCGACCTTAATATAGGGACTTCTGAAGACCCTCGCATCATTAAGGTCGGCCAATCCCTTAATCCCACAAGAATTAGGGGACTTTACTTCTTTTCTTTCCAAACATCGTCAAGCCCTTTGCTTGGTCATATGAGGATATGCCAGGGCTCGATCCCCGATATTGTGGTCCACAATATCATTACCCTTCCCAACATCAAACCAGTCAAGCAAAAATTGCGTAAAATGCACCCTAGAGTAGCCCTTCTTGTTAAAGAAGAATTACAACGCTTGCTCTCGGCTAGCTTCATCCAACCCATCGATTATCCGCAATGGGTGTCTAAGTGTAGTACCAGTAACTAAGGCTACTGGGAAGATTCGAATTTGTACCGATTTCCGGGATCTTAATCTTGCCTGTCCAAAGGATGATTTTCCTCTTCCTAATATCGACCAACTCGTAGATTTAAACTGCGGGGTCATGAGATGCTTTCTCTTATGGATGGTTTCTCTGGATATAATCAAATCCTCATCGCACCAGAAGACCAACATAAGACTTCCTTCATAACTCCTTGGGGGACCTTCTGCTATCGTGTCATGCCTTTTGGTCTTAAGAACGCAGGAGCGACCTATCAACGAGCAATGACATACATCTTCCATGACCTCTTACACAAAACTGTAGAGGATTATGTTGACGACCTCCTCGGCAAGTTCCAAACGCCGTCAGGATCATCTCTTCATCCTTGCACCTCTCTTTAAGAGGCTTATCCGCTTCTGTCTTCGTCTAAATCCATCTAAATGCGTGTTTGGCGTTCTCACTGGTAAACTTTTAGGTTTTATCATTTCCATCAGGGGTATTGAAGTCAACCCCGCGAAAATAAAAGCCATCCTTGAGATGCCTCCCCCGTCTAACTTAAAGCAACTCCACAGTCTCCAAGGACATCTTCAATCAGTGCGTCGTTTTATCTCCCAATTGTCGGACCGTTGTCAACCTTTTCACCATCTTCTCCGTAAGAATGCTCATTTCGAATGGGATGAGCATTGCCAAAAGGCCTTTGATGATCTCAAAGTTTATCTTCTTTCTCCGCCCATGCTTACACCTCCACGCGAGGGGGAGCCTTTCTATCTTTATATCTCTGTGACTGACCATGCTCTGGGAGCCCTGATTTCACATCGGGACACTTGTGGTAAAGAACAAGCTGTCTATTACATCAGTCGCACCCTCCATGAGTATGAGACATGTTACTCCAAAGCTGAAAAACTATGTTGCGCTCTCTTCTTTGCAACTTCTAAGCTTCGTCATTAATCCTCCTTAATCACAAAACCTATATTGTCACAAGTGTCAATCCCCTCAAGACAATCCATGCAAAACCTTACCACAATGATCGCATCACTCGTTGGCTCATGCTCATGACAGAATTTGACCTAGAGTTTATCCCGCAAAAGTCTATCAAGGGTCAGGTTATTGCAGATCAATTAGCTGATGCTCCTCTTCCGGACACACAAAACCCCCTTGCTCAATTCCCCGATGAGTTCATCCAACGAATTGATTTTGGTCTATCTCCATTTAAAGTAAGGCTCTTCTTTGATGGATCCAAATGCCAGCAAGGGGGAGATGCGGGTTTCGTGATGATCCTCCTTGGGGTACGCCTATCCCAGTCGCACACAAATTGAACTTTGAGTGCACCAATAATATGGCTGAGTACGAAGCTCTTGTCTTAGGTCTTCAAAATGCCATTAATCTCGGCGCTCATCATATTGAGATCTTCGGTGATTCTGAACTCATCGTTAATCAAGTCACGAGTGTCTATCAATGCAAGAATGATATCCTTCAAAAATATCGCGACATCGTTCTTGCCCAACTCCAATCTTTCGATAACTTCACTATCCAATCCATTCCTCGTACTGTAATCGATTCGCGGATACGATGGCCTCATTAGCCTCCCTTATCCCGCCTTTTACCGAAGACTCGCGTCTTTATGTGGCTGTGCAACGATTAGATCAACCCTCTTATCTTCAACAGCTAACTTCGATCAATGCTGTCACAACCCATACTCAGGATGAGTGGTATCAACAGATAGTTGATTATCTATCTCATTCGGTCCTTCCTCCAGATCTGACTCCCAATGGTCGAAGGTCTTTTGGTCCAACGCGCCAACCGCTATACTATCCTAGGCGGGATTCTTTACAAACGCGGCTTTGATGGTATTTTGCTCCGATGCCTCAAAACCCATGAATCATCTAAAGCTATTCAGGAGGTCTATGACAGTATTTGTGGTGGACATTTTAGTGGCTTAGCTGTAGCCAAGCGCATCTTACGTTTGGGGTATTATTGGCCTTCTCTTAATCAAGATTGTTGTGAATACACTAAGAAGTGTGTCAAGTGTCAGTAACATTCCAATCTCACGCACATCTCTAGTCAGGCTTTGCAACCTGCGGCGGATTTGTGGCCTTTTTCGCAGTGGGGTCTTGATCTTATTGGTCTCATCAATCCCCGTTCTTCACAGCGTCATCATTCTATCATTACTGCCACTGAGTACTTTACTAAGTGGGTAGAAGCTATCCCTCTTTCTTCAACAAAGGCTAAGCCCATAGTTGATTTCGTCTATCAACACATCATTTGTCTCTTTGGCGTTCCACACAAGCTAATCACATGTAATGGTAAGTCTTTCAAAAACGCTGATTTGCAGAATCTCTGCAATGCTTTCAATATCAAGTCTCAGTTTTTCTTCTCCATACTATCCTCAAGCTAATGGCAAGCCGAAGCTTCCAATAAAACTTTGCGTAATATCCTCGCAAAGGTAACTAGTTGAGCTGGTAGGGATTGGCATCTACATATCCCTTTTGCTCTCTGGGCTTATCGGAATAGCATTCGTGCTCCTACTGGTGCTACTCCTTTCTCTCTCGTCTATGGGTCTGAGGCTGTCCTTCCTTTGGAAGTCCAAATCCCATCTCTCCGTGTTTCTCTCAGAGAATTTGTCTCCGATGAGGATTATTGTCAAAATCGTCTAGCACAACTTGAATTATTAGATGAGCGGCGTCTTAACGCTCTTGAGCATCATCAAGTCTATCTCGAGCGTGTCAAGCGTGCTTATAACAAGCATGTGCAAAACCGTGACTTCAAAATTGGTGACCTTGTTCTTAAGGAAAATCAAAATGTCACCACACTCGAAAGGAGTCAACGTGGTAAATTTGCTCCCAACTGGATGGGCCCCTACATTATCACTCATAAATATGGGTCTGGGGCTTATCGTTTATCTTCCATGGATGGTATCCCTGAAGCGGAACCTCTTAATGCCTTGCATCTACGGCCCTTCTATTGTTAAAGTCTATCTTACACAAATCTAGTCGCAACTCAGATCTTTCGTCCGTCCTAATAACCAGTCATTCTACTTTCTTGGTGATTTGAAATTGTGTGGTTCTCCACCTATTGCCTCGCTTACCTTAAATATGAGTATCGCGGCTCTACTCATTGCACGTTTCTTTTGGATATGTTCCTCCTCATGGCAGGAATACCTTACTCACCACTTCATCTGTCCCAAGTACTTATCTTAATTGGATCTACTCGGGGCATGAGTACATGTTCTTCTATGCTCTCTTCCCCTCCATTTGATCTATCTAGGTCTAAACTCAGCTTCTTCCAAAAAGTTTCAAAAAAAAAAAAAAAAAAATCAAAGAAAGAAAAGAACAAGATGCTATCCAAAAAGATCGACTGATCCCTTGAAGGACAGCTATCCATACATTATCAAGTGAATCAAAAAGAAAATAGACCATACCCTCGAAGGATGGCTATCATTCAAATTCAAAATACAGACCGCTCCCTTGAAGGACGGCTGTTTCTCAAAGAAATATTCAAGGCTTCTTGTAATCAATCATCCTTCCAGTCAGTTTATACACTTGTTAGCATCACTGAAAGACTTCCCGCATCGATCAGTCTTTCCATATCAAGCAAACTTCCCGCATTGATCAGTTTGCTTTTCTGTCAAAGCCATGAAGCTGAGATTTAAGACCTTTTTTCGATCATATGGAGAATCCTATTTTCCCATTATAGACATGTATTCTGTCCCTTGTAAGTTCCGACAAGATAATTACTTTTCTTTCCATTTCTATCCTAGATCTGGTTTGCGACTAGTTAGTGTCAGGTTTATTTTAATCTTATATAGGGCCTTATATGCTTGGTCTTTTGGTTTCCTTTCTGGATTTTATCTATGGTCGGTTGGAAGTCCAACTTATCATTTTTCTTCTCCTCCGAGTATCTTTTCTTCCAAATCACGGTTGTTCCCGCTTTCATCTTTGGCTCTTGCAAGGAGTATTCTCCATTTCTTTGTCTCGCAACCCTGTCAAATTGGCATTTCGCATGTTAATTCAATCACAATTTATCTTCTATCAAAATTCCTCTTATCTATCAAAACATCTATCTTTATTCATTTCTCATTACAATTACATCCATATATCAAACACATTTATCTAATCTATCCATCAAAATATCGAAAAATACGTACATCTAAGGTACGTTACATCTATCTATATCTAAATCTATCCATCAAAATGCACATCCAAGCTACATTATATCTATCCATATCTAATCCAAACATCAAACACATGTACATCCAAGTTACATCATGTCCATCTATCAAAGTTCTATCCACATCACATATATCATTTTATCAGTCTATATCTATCCAATCACATCTATCTATCTAAATCACATCTATTTCTATCATCTATCAGTCTATATCTATCCAATCACATCTATCTATCTAATCGACATCTATTTGCTATCATCTATCAGTCTATATCTATCCAATCACATCTATTGGGTTGGCTATACTATCCATCTATCCATGTATATCAAAACCAAAAAGCATAAGTACAATTATATGCCAAATAACGTGATCAATCTATATATACATGTGTGTCTGTACGAAAATGGGTGGCTTTCAATCAAGCCATCTATGCAATGCCTTCTAATCGAGGCTACATCACTATACAAATACAAACTCTATCAAGTCTCTATATGGTAAAATCGGAAGCGTGGAGGACCACTATCTCCTCCACCCTCCTCTGCACCCGGCTGTCTCTCCTGGCCGCCGCCTACCGAGCTCGATGCACCTGCTGCTGGAGGTCTCGGCCCACCTCGATCTCTCCCAGTGCTCCCTCCGCCTGAGGCTCCGCTCGCTGTAGCCGTCCCTGCTCTCCTCCTCGCCCCATATCGAGGCACATCTGGGGCATGCTGCGCTAGGGCATCCTCATAATATCTCACCTCAGCAAGGAGAGACTGGTACGTGCTAAGGCTCACAGTACCCGGTGCTCGTAATGATGCTACTGGCGCTGCTGGTGGTGCCCCTCCTAGAGCCGTGCCCTGTGTCCCAGACTCTGATGTGGCACCGGTCTCTTCGTATTTGGCCCTAAGGGCCTCCCTGTGCCAAAGGTAGCGATCCCTCTGCTGGCATCGCCGTATCACGCTCCTGGCGAGCGGTGTCTCTCTCCAAAATCAGGATTTAATCTCTCTCCTCTGTCAAGGCCCTGATCTCCTCCCAGAGCTACCTGATGTGTCTGTGTGAGGGTGGCATGCTCTCCCTCTAATCTGTCCAACATCGCAGCTATGTCCTCCTCATCAACATCTATAGAGGGCGGGAGATTTCGTGGCAACTCGGTATCGTACCATGCGGCGTAGCCCTCCTCCACCCCCGCGTCATCATCACTGTCTGTAGAGGGTGGGGCCTCTCTCAATGGGTCTGCCAGGATCAGACATCGGCAAATCTGTCTCTCTGCTATCCCGCCTATATGGCGTGTATGTGGCTGGTACTGTCTGTACTAGACCAAACTACCTCAGTATCCGCATGAATGGGACTCGCTCCCACATATCTGGTCTGCAACCTCTGACCACTCGGCTCCGTCTCAATGCTACCAAGTGGGCATCCTGACCAACCCATATCGGAAATGCCCGATATGGCCTCCAGATAACCTGATCTGGTGTGAGCATCCTGAAACGCTCCGAGTACCACTCAGCTGATCTACCTGTGTCTCCTGCGGCCATGTCAGCCCGCCATCTCCGAAATCCATAATCCACACCCCCCACTGCTGCTGGCATCCAAGGAAGCCCGGATGGCCTGATCACTGCTATGTGCTCATACGCCCAACAATGGAGCACAAAGCTAACATCGATCCCTATCCTTCCGACCAGTGGTGTACATCCATAGCTCATAGTAAACCTGAGCTATCAGGGCATCGGCAAAGGTAAAAACCTGTCTGTGCTGCAAGATGTCGCAAACGCAGTCTAGCAGTAGCAATGGGAATCTCCCACCTCCTGAGTCTGGCAGGGAAAAATAAGATATAGCCATCTGAATCAAGGCTATCCGCCTGCTCCGAAGGCTATCCTGCCTGTACTGTGAGGCTATCCTCACTGCCCCAGATACTATCTCCGAATCATCTGCTCTGTCTCTGTACAACTGCACCAGGGCCCTTTGCTGCTGCTCTCGGGGTGTGATCTCAATCGGGTCCCCCGTAATTGGTAATCGGAGGATCCTGTATACATCCTCATGGGTGATAGTCATCTCACCCTGTCCTAAACCAAAATGTGCACGTGTGGCTATCCCACCGTCGCACTAATGCTCGCATGAGCTCCACATCCCGTGGCACTCGTCCGTAATATCTAAAACCCCCGAGCCCGGCTAGCTCTAAATGCTGCCAGTCTGCATCGGTCACGTCAGGAAGGATCGTCTCCAATAGCTCAGGGATGGCATCCCTCATATGAAGAGCCTCTCGTGCCTGCATCCACGACATCAAAACCATAATCAGTCTCTCTGTTTCATAAATCACATCTTCCACAACAATAACATCCAAAACAAGAAGGAAATGCTAAACTATCTTTCAATCGGCGTCGATTTGGTAAAATCGGCGTCGCATGCATTCTAGTCAGCGCCGATTGCTACCAATCGACGCCATATCCAAACCAATCGACGCCGATTCTACCAATCGGGCGCCGACTGCCAGGCCAGACGTAAACCAGACCCTGGCCTCCCATATGCACCAGAAAAATCAAACAAAAAAAATAAAAACTAACCTGACAAATGGGTTCAACAGTGACTACTTACCCCAGGTCGTGTCCTCCTGCGCTTCTGTCCGCTCCCAGAGGCTTCCATGATGCTCAAATCACAAATCTATCTCTCTCTGAATCAATCGTCACGTTGCAAATAAATCGTTTACGTTTTCCGTTCGCATATTTATATGCGTCTGGATTTGGTCGGCGCCGATTTTTTGGGTCGACGCCGCTTTGTCTTGGTCGACGCCGATTAGTTTTTGATCGCCACCGATTTTCCCATGTCTGTTTGACCATAGTGTTGATAGCTTGGCTTACTCATCTATCTGATCACCTATGTTGTGTGCTGAATCTTTCCATTTGGCGCATCTTTTAGATGTCATCGTCTATTTCGGGTTTGTTCCCTTTGCGTGGGACACTCGTATCTTTCAGCAGCTTAGAGTTAAACGGGTCTGTAGGCACTAACGTTGTCTCATGATGAGACCGTCTAGTTTTCCCTGCCAATGTGTCTCTCTTTAGATGGCTGACTATTTTGCGAGTTCTCCTTACACTCATGGGTCTGTAGGCACTAACGTCGTCTCATGAGGAGACCGGCTAGTTTTCCCTACCAATGTGAGTTCCTTAGGTTGCTGCCATTGCTATCAAAAATTTTCCACAACACGTCATCAATGATCAGATCTACTCCAGCTATCCGACTGGAGCATCCTGAATTTTTCATCTACCTTTTTCAAACTTGGGATCGTCTGTTCTATCATCTATCCCATCCCTAGTTTGAGGGGGATCACATCACCACAATTTCTTCTCGTTTTCCATCCCTTTGTTTTTGTCTCATAACCTTGCTTATCGCAAGTTACTTGACAAAAAGGGGCAAAATGTAGACACCTAAAATTGGTTACCCAATTTAGTGTCCCTTCACATTCGTTTACCTGCTTAGAGTAACCTGGGGCACGTTCATACGTCACCAACTATCCCCTTGGGATATTATCCAATTTGTGATTTAATCACTTATTCTAAATTTAATTCACCCCATCACATCTTACCCATGAGTGATTAAATATTAAATATTTAATTACGCTTCTTAGCATACATCTTATTCACTTATCTACCCCAAATTTATTCTATCTATGCATCGCATCCATTTTTAATCCTTCCCTAACCGGGATATTTCCCGTTTGAGTGGGGGATAACTCTTATCTTTCTCGAATCGATCAATTTGGCCATCTCGGGAGTCTATTCCGCGATCGGCGCCGACCCATATGGTCAACGCCAATTTTTTAGACAGCGGCGCCGATTATAAAAACAAGTCCAGAACTCAGTTCTAAGGACCGAAGAGATCCCAAAAAGAACTCAATTTTGAGCGAAAGCACTTACGCACGAACAGAGAGCGAAAGATACAGGTTGAAGAAACGAGAGATCTTTTTAGCATCAATCTGTCTCAGTTAGGGCAAATCCTGTCCTAATCAATCCCTGAGAGGAGTTCCGTTACTCTGCCCGTATCATATCAACATCGTGACCCACCATCCATCATCTGGTGACTCTGTTCTAGCGTCTCTCCATCTTCGGCACATCCTTGCAGACTACTATTCACATTCCAGATCCTCGAATCTTATCGCACAGTCCCTGATTGTTCAGTCTGCAAACTTCAGTTGACACTGATCTTATCCAGTCGACGCCGATCAGTCTGCAGTCGACGCCGATCCTATATCAGTCGCCGCCGATTGGACCTAACTCGACGCCGATTTCAGACCTGCAGACAGGTAAAAGGTCACAGGTAACACAAATCCAGCATTATTTTCCATAGTTCCCTGTTTTCTGTACTTTCTGTCTGCTGTTCAGTTTCTGTTTTATTACTGCAATCCTAGAAAATCTAGTCATTTATTTACATCTTTTATCATGTATGCTTCTTTTCTTTATTGAAAAACATGGACTGACATCAACCGAGGAAGCTTATCGCTTCCCGGACCCGCTTTTCGGGCAGTCCACCCATATATCTTCTAACGTACATCTTTTTCTGTCAAGCACCGGTTGTTTTGCAGGTTATTCATGATCTACCCCTGTGCAAATTGCTCGTGTGCGCCCGTCTTGTCTACATCGGCTTCCTCCATCCGCCTACATCTTCATCAGGTATCAATTTCATTAGAGTTTTTCATGGTTTTTATGTTTAGTTTGGTACATTAACTTGGGCAGGTAACAAGTGCAAAATTCTTGATCTACAAAGTCCTCGAGGACGACCTCAGTGGGACCTAACCAAGGTAATCCTTATCGTGGCAAGTTCATTTCATGGAGTTCTAAGTTTCTGGCAATTAAGGTTCCTACCCAATGACCCTAGGATCACCCATGTATTTCTATCATGGAGGAGGTGACTTGATCACATAAGACCTGAAGAGATCGATTGAAATGTTGCTAAGATGTGAAAGTGTGGATTTCACTTGAAATGTCTCGAGGTTCCAAGAATTCCCTTGAAAGTAGGAAATTTGGGCATTTGGTTCAGAGGGTGATCTGAGATAGGTAATCGAGTCCCGACACGGGTAGCTTGTTATGGCATTGTTAGTGGCCCTTCGGGCCAGAGCTCATATAGGGTAGAGTATGGTCAAGTCCACTGAATTACAGCTTTTTTTGTTTTGACTTATAGTTGAGATAGACTGATCGATGGGGAAGAGCTATATGGGAAGAAGCGTGGTGAACTCCTTTTATGAGGTCTTCATGACACCTTGGATTGATGCGGGAAATACTTCAGGTTTTGGTGTAACTCTTTACCAAATTGCCACCTTTTTCCAGGACCTTTGTATAGCTTGTCTACTCACCAAATATCCTCCCTTAGCTTGCTTAAAGAAGAAGATGATCACACCACACCAAACATATGACCTTAGGACCGAGCTTTGTCTTCATCTCTGGTCCACATCGATGATATATGTGCTACAACGGAACTAATGATTAATGGGGGCACTAGTATTAATATCATTTCATTCATGCATTTTCTCAAATGCACATACCTGAAAATTGCATGCATAAACATCCAGTAGTTGAAAATTCATTCAATGAGGCTATCACCTCTACATTAGGCACTGTCATCACTCCAGAAGTTCGCATGGGCTCCCACACTATCCCTGAATTATTTTACATCTTGGAGGGGGAATTTCCAATATAACTTGTTGCTTGGCAGACCCTGGATTCGGGTCATGGGTTGTGTTCCTTCCACTCTACATCATTGTGTAAATTTGAGCATGAAGGGGCACACCTATACTATTCCATCGAGAGATCGATATCACCTTTGTCCAAACATGCAACATGCTTTACTGACCTAATGATGTGCTTATACCCGTTACTTTTCGTGTCTTTGTCCACGACCACTACCGCTTCAGGACACCTCACCACTTGGAAGGCTACCTTCAAACACATACCTCTTCCACGTCCTACCATCATGTTACAACCTCTACAAGGTGATCCAACCGATTAAGCCTCCCAATCGTCTATTAACTCCACCTTTTCATAAACCTCTGACAAATCATCTATTCTAGCTACCCACATACCACACCACCTGCTTGATTCCTTGGAAGGCATTTTTTGAATGCCTCACTCGTAGGACGAAAAGGGTATCACCTATATAGTGTCAACACATTCCTTATTCCAAAAGAGCCCAAGGAAGTGTTCACCAATCCTTCCTCGCTATCGATCACCACGTAGGATAAGAATGTTCCTTTATGGTCCGCCTCAGTGGATTTACCGGTCTGGCACTTATGGGGGACTTGAATTACTACCACTACACACCTGAACCACTGTCATAAACCCACCCATTTTCCGCTTGACTTCCAATCTCTCACTAATTTCCAGGTGTTGGGGACCCACACCTTCCTGACACCGATGTGGCGTGGAAGGGTTTTGGTTCTTGGATTTTATGAGCAAGGCCACCATACTGTTATTTCATGTACAACCTGCAAACCATAACAATGGCATAGTGGTATTGGCTTTGTTGAACTACCTACCAAGCAAGACCCGCATTGAACCATCAAGGACATGACCTTCTCCACCTTCTTCACTTAGCTCCGCCTTCATCACCACCTTTTCCGAAGATGGAGTCATGGATCTTGAATCTATCCCTCCTAAGCATTTTTTTCATAAACACTGTCTCCTTGGGGCCTTTGACTTATCAATGTGAGGGCGAGGCCCCTTCCTCTCTTCCCTTCCTATATCTTGAAATGATCGATGATGATACACCGTCCATTAATGTCATTCAATGTTAGGATGATGAATCTCTACTCACCTATCTTGGTGCATAAGACTCATATATTCATTATCATTACCCTCTGAGACACAAACCATGTTGAATGAATCAACTATCCTGAGATCAACATTCATACTCAGGAGATGACCCACACATCCTAAAGATCAGTCAATATTTAGATGCTGTGAATAGGAAGCCATCACTTCTTTTCTCAAAGATCATAACCACACTTTCACTTGGTATTACCGACAGACATGCCCGGTATTGACCCCACCATAGTGGTCCACAATATCGTAACCATTCCCGATGCCAAACCCATCAAACAAAAGATAAGGAAAATGCACCCTCGCATTTCCCTTCTCGTCAAAGAAGAACTTCAAAACCTTCTTTCCATTTCTTTCATATTACCCATCAATTATCCTTGTTGGATCTCTAACATTTTCCCTGTCACTAAGGTGATAGGGTGACTCCACATTTGCATGGATTTTCTATGACCTCAACCTAGGCTAGCCCAAAAGATGACTTCCCTCTTACCTGGTATTGATCAACTAGTTCTCCTTACCACTGGTCACGAGATGCTATCACTCATGGATGGATTCTCGGGTTATAACCAAATCTTACTTTCCCCAGAGGATCAACATAAAACCACATTCATCACCCCTTGGGGGACCTTCTGCTATCGAGTCATGCCTTTTGGCCTTAAAAATTTGGTGCCACCTATCAGCGAGCTATGACTTATATCTTCCATGATCATCATGCATCGTATATTGGAAAATTACGTCGACGATCTCCTTGCCAAATATAAACACCACTTTGAGAACCTTTCTGTCCTCAAAAATATTTTTTATTTCCTCATTAAATATTACATTCGCCTTTAACCCAAGAAGTGCGTCTTTGTGGTCCTCTCAAGAAAGCTCCTAGGATTTATCATTTCCCTACGTGGTATAGAGGTTGACCCTAATAAATTCAAAGGCATTCTAGAAATTCCTCCACACACTAACCTTAGGCAACTCCATAGCCTGTAAGGTAAGTTTATAGTCTATTCATTGTTTCATTTCACAATTATTTGATCGGTGTCAACCATTTCATCATCTGCTCAAGAAGGATGTCTCCTTTAAATGGGATGATGACTGCCACAAATCTTTTGAGGCCTTAAAACAATACCTTCTCCAACCACCCATACTCATTCCACCTAAAGATGATCAACCTTTCTACCTATACATCTCAGCTACCGATCACTCCTTGGGAGCCATGCTCGCTCATCGTGATGAACAACATAGGGAGCAGGTGGTTTATTACATAAGCCATACTCTTTTGGACTATGAAACCTGATACACCCATCCTGCAAAAACATTGCTTAGCCTTAGTTTTTGTTGCCACAAAACTCTGCCATTACCTACTCAACCACAAAACCTATGTTGTGACCAACACTAACCCCCTACACTTCATGTATGCCAAACCTTATCAAAATCAATGTGCCGCACGATGGCTTATGCTTTTAGCTGACCTTGACCTTGAATTCATTCATCAAAATTCCATCAAAGGCCAAGCTATCGCTGACCAATTGGCTGATGCACCTATTTCCAGGGATCAACCCTCTAATTTTGACTTTCCAGATGAGTCAATTGCTACCCTTTCCCTAGACGAACCCACTTACCAAATGACACTTTTCTTCGATGGTTCCAAGTGTCAGCATGGGGGTGGGGTAGGTATTATCCTCATTCCACTTGATGGTGAACCCATGCCTTTGTCTTTCAAACTAGATTTTGATTGTACAAACAATATTACTGAATACGAAGCACTCGTATTAGGTCTCCAAGCTGCCTACGCCCTAGATGTCAAATCAATCAACATCTTTGGTGATTCCCAATTGGTCATAAACCAAGTCAATGGTATATACCAATGTCGTAATGAGATACTTCAAAAGTATAAACATCATGTAGACATACTTTTGACCACCTTTGACCGTTACGCCCTTCAAACCATCCCTCGTTCAACCAACAAATTTACAGATACCATGGCCTGCTTGGCTTCTCAAATACCCGCTTCACCCGCTGATTCTAAAATCTTTGTCACCATACAATGACTCCAATCACCTTCTTATTTACCTCACAAAGTTTACTCCATCGGAACCGCTACCCCTGACCCGAGTGACCTTTGGTATAAATAATACTCTGACTATCTTTCTCTCTCCATCTTACCTCCTGATCTCACCTGTAATGGACAATGCACCTTCCTTAAAAGGGTCTCTCATTACGTCATCATGGGGGGCCTTCTCTATAAGCATGTAGATTTGATGGTATTCTCTTACGATGCCTCACGAGTTTCTGAAATTCCTTATACCATTAAGGAAGTTCATGATGGCATATGTGGAGGTCACTTCAGTGGCCTTGTTGTTGCTAAGTGTATTCTTTTCCTAGGCTATTACTGGCTGACCCTCAACCATGATTGTTGTGACTACATCAAACATTGTGTAAAATGCCAACAACACACCAACCTTCATCATACACCCAGTCATGCCTTACAGGTCACTCGTGACCTTTGGCCCTTCTCTCAATGGGGTTTGGATCTTGTCAGAGAGATCAACCCCCATTCTTCCCAACGCCATCAATGGATTATCACCGCTACCGAATACTACACAAAATGGGTTGAAGCCATACCACTCATCTCCACGAAAGCTGAGAAAATATGTGAGTTCATCAATCATCACATCATTTGTCACTTTGGTGTTCCTCATCACCTCATCACTGATAATGGAAAACAATTCAAAAACAAAACATTGCAAAAACTTTGCGATGCCTTCGGCATTCAGCTAAGTTTCTCACATTATTACCTTATTACCCACATTACCAACACCAATGGCCAAGCCGAATCCACTAACAAAACCTTAAACAAAATTCTCATGAAAGTGGTTAACGATACTAGGAAGGACTGGCATACGCACATTCCTTTTGCCCTGTGGGCATACCGCACTAGTATTTGCACTTCCACTGAGGCCACACCATTTTCTCTAGTCTACAATACCGAGGTTGTTTTACCTCTCGAAGTCCAAATTCCCTCACTCTGCATTTCTCTCCATGACATGCTCAATGATGATGACTTTCATCAAGACCATTTAGCACAACTTGAGTTATTAGATGAACGTCATCTTAATGCTCTTGACCACCTTCAAGTTTACCAAAAACGTATCAAACGTGCCTATGACAAACATGTCCATGAACGAACCTTCCAAGTCGGTGACCTTGTCCTGAAAGAAAATCAACATGTAACCAAAGAAGAAAAAGTAAATGGGAAAAATTTGCTCCTAATTGGCTTGGACCATACATCGTGACTCATACTTATGGATCAGGTGCTTATCATTTATCTTCACTCGATGGTAAACCTGAACTTGAGCCCCTTAATGCCTTGCATCTTCGACCATTCTACTATTGAATTTTAGTCCTACATCACTTTTTTCCTCTTTCCATGCTCATCCCTTGAGCGTTATCCACTTCTTACACCTCACCCATGATTAAACAAGAATCATGTGAGTACCCGTCACTTGTTATCTTCTCTTGAATATGTGTACCACGACACTGCACATAGCATGATTCTCATGGATACTTTTCATCTTCTTTTAGATGAGATCCATGGTCATTTCACCCTGCTTTCTGAACAAGAATCCTATTCTTCACCTTGGTCTTGTCCATGACTTAGAATCCCTCACTTGGGACCCAACTCCTTGAGTCAAACTTCTAATAAAATGATGACTCCCTCAAAAGGACATCTTCCTCTCGGAAAATCGCTGCTATAAATAGACTTCTCCCTCGAAGGACAACTATGTAAAGCTTTTTAAAAAAAAAAGAGATGAGAGAATCTGAAGCTTCCCGCATCGATCATCTTCACAAAGACCTCAAGGAGTTAATTTCATCATCCCATATAGACTTCCCGCATCGATCAGTCTATCTCAAATACAAGTCAAAACAGAATACTTTTAGTCATGGACTTGCCCATTGTGACCTCGGATCTCTTGCCCAAAGAGCATGCTACCACATATCATATAAAAATTAACCACCTTTTCACCCCTCTCACCATTCACACTCCCATTTCCTACTGCCTCAAGGGACCTCTTGGAACTATGACATTTGGTGATCATGTGACTACTTTTCACCCTTAGAACAATCAATCATGCAATGCCTTTAGGGTCTTACGTTCATCACCTCCTCCAAGGTATGACCTACTCAGTATGATCCTAACCAATCAGGTGGCTTTCTTTCCCCCTCTTATCTTTTAACCTTTTTTATTACATATTGATTACCTTATACAAGAATTGGTCCTCGATGCTTACCCTTGGGGTAATTTTCTTCTTCTACCTCCATCAACATCACCTATACCAATTTTCCTATAACCCACCCACACCTAACAGACCTAAACCCAAATCATGCCTAAAACCTACCAACTCATTTTCATACCTCCTCATATTCTTCCCTAGCTTATGGGAGAACTACATCAGCCTGAGGTCCCTTTTTGCACCGGGACTATGTAGGTAGCACTCTGAGGGCATGGGGCCCTTGGAGGTTAGCTCAGCCACTCTCTACCCTAACCAATTCATCTTTCATCTTCCTAAATCACATTTTACCCCTACGTAGTTTCCTTTTTATATCACAAAATTGTAAATTAAACCAAACAAACAACAAGTTGCTTAACATTTTTATCATCATCACAACATACATTTATTACAACTACCATTTCTCTACCATCATCCATGTATTATAAACATGACCATATCACCATTTATAAATTAATGAATCATTTTAAACATGACCTAAAACCTAATATCACCATAAATTGACTCGATTGCAACAAACTTCAATGCCTAATCCAACCATTCAACCAACCAACCTGACTCGATCCATGCCTAACCAACCTGACTCAATCCATGCCTAAAACCTGACTCAATCCATGCCTAACCAAACCTAACTCAATCCATGCCTAAACCAACCTACCATGCCTCGATGACTCATCCATGCCTAAACCAACCTGACTCAATCCATGCCTAAACCAACCTACCTCAATCCATGCCTACAACCTAACTCATCCATGCCTACCAACTAATCCATCCTGTCCTCATATCACACCTAGTTTTCAACAACAAAAAAATTAAAATTCTCATAAAACACCAACAAATCAAGAATCTCATCCATCTCATCATATAAACAAATATGTGTGTCTCAATACAATATACATGGATATCCAATCATGTCCATATCTCAAAATCTTCAGCACGCAGGCCGATACTCAATACAAAATGTCATCGGCATGCAGACCGGTCTCGTATACAATAAAATAATAAAACAATACAAAATCTCTTCGGCACGCAGGCCGGTATATGCTCAAAAATATACAAAAACTCTCATACATCCTCACTATCTTTGGCACACAGGCTGGTATATATATCAAAAAAATGACTACAATACATCAAAAATATAGGGCTGGGCATCAGGCCTCACCCTGCCGGACATCCTCCATGTCGGTCTCTCTAGTCTCCTCCTCAGCTCCTATCCACCGGCCTAGTATCATCTCACCACCCCCTGCTAGCACATCACCTAGAGCTGGTCTCCGTGAGCTGGTGGCCTCTCCCTGATCCTGTCTAGGAGCTTGATGGCCCCCTGTGCTCTCTACACTGTGAGTCTAGGATCTAGTCCTCTCACTCAAGGCCTGTTGTGCCCTGTACTCTCCATAGGATAGGAAATCTATCCTGACCACCATCAGCTAATCCTGGTAGTATCTGGCCTCACCTAGGGCATCCCATAACCTAGATATGGGAATGGTCTGTGGTGGCCCCATAGGCCTCGGCCCCTGTACCTGTCCTGTGGGACCCTGTCCCGCCCCTACCTGTGAACTGGGACCTGTCCCAGTGGTGGTGCCATCGGCCCCTACTCCTGTGCCTATATCTGGGCCTGTAAAGCCCCAATCTGTGCCTATGTTGTGGCCAACTGGCCCTGTAACACTGTCACCTATGCCTGTAGGGCAGCCACCTGACCATCATCTCCATCTCTATCTCCATCCCCACCCTGGGTCATCTAGGCCTGAAGACTGGCCACCTATACATGTAACTTGGACACCTCCACCTCTGAGCTGGCAAGCTTGTCTGCACCATACCCAACTGGGGTAATCAGGGTCACCACCTGCCCCTGTAGGGCATCCCTCTGCATCCAGTGATGGTGGCTAGATCCGGCTACCCTGGTCTGAGTGGTATGACTCGTAATTGGGTCACCCACCACTGTTTGTATCTATCTGTAACCCCGACATCATCAATCCACCGGTCTACTAATGCCTACTCCTCCTACCTGTGGGCACTGTCGGCTGTGGTAGAGGTAAGGGCCTCTCCACATCATCTCTCCTATACTGCGGGAAGGGTGGAGGTATGTCCTTGTAGCAGCCCAAACTACCATCCTAACTTGTCAACCACCGGGATCATCTCGTGCTCCATTGCATGGAACCCCACTATCCATCTCACGAACTGAAGCCCATATAGCTCATCACGCATATGCCTATATGATGGGAAGCCCACATATGGCCTCCAAATGATGTCCACTCCAGAAAACCCCTCCAATAACCACCTGTAAGTAGGCTACATCATGTGTATCCCTGTTTGATCTCTGCTCTCCAATAGCAGGCACCCATCACCTATACCCCACTCGTACAAAATCTTGGTGGAAATGCATCTGCCCGGGCATACCTACTGGATGCACACAGATAATGTGCTCATATGCCCAACAGTGAAGTAAAAAGGTACAACACAGACTGAACCTGCGCAGACGCCCATACACCCACAGCTCTCTGTATAGCTGCACCATGAATGTTGGTGCCCAGGAAAAGTGGGTCTGATCTATCATCATGTCATGTAACACCCCCATCAGTGAGTGGGGAAACCACCCACCCTCTACATCTGGCAGTGAAAAGTAGCACACAACGTCCATCAATAGATCTACTAGACTTGTCTCCTTCGGACGGTCTAGCTACATCTCTTCATAGCTCAAGACTGGCACTATGGAATGTCAGCTCGCCATCCCCTCTCCAAACACTGTCAGTATCAACACCTCCGAGGCCTCGAAGGAGATCAAATAGACCTATGTACCCAATATGGGTAGCCGCAAGATCCTAAACACATCCTCCAGGGTGACTGTAATCTCACCCGTCGGTAGGTGGAATGTGTTGGTCACTAAATCCCATCTATCAATGAGAGTGACCATCAAACTCGGCTGCCAGACTACATGCCAGTAGTGTCAGACCCCACTCAGGCCCACCTCCTCCACATGCCGCAACTCCTCAGGGGTCGATGTGTCGTGAACTGTCATGAGTAGGGGTGGCACCCTATCCTGCATGCATAGCTGATCTCTCACCTGCATCTAACAAAACGATCACATTATTAAAAGCTTACCCATACCTATAACTTTTTTACCGTTACCTTTGATCCCAAATTCTACCAAACCCATCTACCCATACCCCAAGCCTTCATTTATTTACCTTTTCCTCTAACCCCACATCTTGACCTAACCTACTTACCAGCACCCAAACCCTGGCCTCGCCACTTTACCTATCTATCCCTACCTTTCATTATCTAATTTAACCATTGCCTACCCCTCCCTACCCACTACGCTTCCCTTGTTTATCCTCATCTAGACCGGCACTGGTCAGCATTGATCAACCCCAATCTACCCTTGACTGACCATGGTCTCCCTACAACCGACATCAGTCACCTCTCTTGGGATCGATACAACTCCACACCCACCGACGTCGGTCCATAGTGGAACCGATGTCGGTCACTGTCGCGGTGACCACCGCGTCCCCAAACCCCTTTTTTCTCTTCACACTCACCACCCTACCCACCCATTCCTCCCCCAAACCCCTCCACATCCCTTCCTACCCCTCCTTTACCTATCTTCTACTCTCCCCCCTTCCCATTTCACCCATTTTCTTTCCAATTTTACATTTAAATTTTTCCCCCCAACCCCCATTTCCTCCCCCCAAATTTCTTTCTCATTTAACTAAACAACACACACATAGGCTTTAGATCTTACCTCATCCCACTGCCATCATTGTGGTGGCACCTTAGGCTGCTGCACGGGTCCTCCCAAGCCCTCTTCTGCCTCCGCCATCACAAAAATTCCTCTGAATCTCCAGCCAATCAAATCCAACACCCCACTCTCGTGACCCCACAAATCAATCAACACTCGTTACCTACGTGGCTCGCCAACTCAACCTTCTAAAACCTTTGGTTGTTTTCTTCTTCTCTTCTTCTCTCTTGTCATTTTCTCTAATTCGCAAATCATAAATGAATTTTAAAACCGCAGACTTTTTCTTTTTATAACCTACCCGACCTGACCAGTGACAGTTTCCCCTTGACCGACATCAGTCTTGTGCCCTACCTTACCATGATCGGTTACCCTTGACCGGAATCGGTCACCCTCTCTTGCACATTGCCCTAAATTTTACCCTATTACCCTACCCGTCACTTTTTTTTCCAAACCCAACCATCTTACCCTCACCATTCCCCCACACCACTTGACCTCTTGACCTTATCATTTATTACCTACCCGTCCTCAATTGAAGGACTCATTATTTTTCCCATACCTTGGCCCTACCCATGCCGTGACCTAGATACTTGGACCTGGAACATTGCTAGTGACCTTTGACCTCATGTGTTTGCTATACCTTATGGCACTGTTACCTGTGTTGATTGACCTAATGACCTTACCTTGCCTCTTTCCATGACCATTTATCCTGACCCAACCTTTGGTGTACCGGAACATACCTAAACGTTCCTACACCTGACCTATGTCATGTTTCCTGACCATATCCTATACCTTAGATACCGGAATCACCTCAAGCTTATTTAGATAAACCTATCGACCTTAGACAATGTAGATTTTTCCTGCTCTTCAACCTGGTAGTGTTGCTGTAGTTTATACGTGTGTGCGTGTGTTTGACTGTTACTACCTTTGACCCTAACCCATTACCTAGATTACCTGAGTAGACCTTGCTCCTTTTTTCCCCTGTTACCCACCTTCCTTTTCATCACATTTACCTTTTATCAAACCACTCACCAATTCTACCTTCTGCCTCATCAGTTCCTGGTTTGAGGGGGATCACCTCCACCCACACATGGGGCAACCACATCTTATTTTTGTCAGCGTCGCTTACCAATACAAGCTATGCAACAAAAAGGGGAAAAATGTAGACACCAAAATTAGGTCACACTCCCCTTTGGTCCCTCGACAAATAAACACCTTCATCACATTCACCTAGCCATGACCCCCTTCATCCCACTCCAATATTAATTTAATTTATTTAATTAAATTAATTCATTATCCTCACAATATTTATCATTTAAATATCCTAATTGGGATAATGCCCACATATCCACCTCACCTAGACACCTCATCTAGCCACCTCACCCTAAGACCTATTCTTAGTAAGTTGCCATAACTAACTAAGACCTACCCAAAACCTAAAAATCAATGCCTACATTCCCTCTAACCACATTCCCACATGCTTAAAAGAATCTTCCATCCTAATCCGTGGGGCCAACACATGAGATCCCAAAAAATCAAGGGGATCTTCCTAGTTTAGTAAACCTAGGAAATCCCAGCCTAACCAATGCCGGTTACCCTTAACCACCATCGCTGGTTAAGCCAGAACTGCCACCGGTCACCTTTTAACCCCCAAAACAAACATTATTTTTGGAGGTTGGAAGATTCCTGAGAGATATCACATCTTTTGAGAACAAGTTTTAGGGAGAACACACATGCAAAGAAGGAGATCAAGTATTTTCTCTTGCACAGACATCCAGGATTCACCCAACAACCATCCAGCACTCACCCCAACACAAATTTGATCCAATCAGGAAAGAAGGAGAGCACATGCAGCCCATACAAGAGCTCCCCAATGTTTGGTGATCCTCTACAGCATTCAACCTCTTATCAACACCTTCATTCCTCACTCACAGATGTCTAGAACCAGATTCCAAGTAAGTAGAACATTTTACTCCTCTGGTTCACTCATTACACCATTGTATTTTCATCCTTTGTTCTCCTAGCCACCCACTAACCTCCATTAATACTCACCCCTCCATATCCCTATTAAAACCTTGCCAAATCCCATCTAGAAAACTTAATACCTCATTCTGATTAAACTAGTCCTTTATACAATCATAAGGGAGATCTAAAGCTCGTTATGTGACATTCCCAGTACCCCAAAGTAATTGACACCAGTTTTCCCAAACCAGTGTCAGTCACCCTTAACCAGTATCGGTCTTTATATCTACCATTACAACCCAGAACAGTAACGTACCTAACTATTCCCCGCATCACCTTTAATCACATGTGACCTACCTAAAACCTATGTCAGACCTGCAGAGACTTATAACCAGTTACTTGACCTTCGGATCTTATTTTAACATATCATTTTAGATTAGATCTTTCTTATTTTGTTTTAAATGAGATACCTAAATCTTTTTAACTACAATAGGATTTACTTTATTACCAGCATTAAATTGTTTTTAAATAGTGGATTGACAACCATCTAAGAAGTATCACACTTCTCAGATCAATCATACGTTAGGCAGTCCACTACATAGATTGTTTAACTCTTTCTGGTGGTCTTGCTTTTTATTTTAGGTAGTTCCTCCTAGCCAAAAGGAAGCTCTCACGATCAACTATGGATCAAGGAGTCAACACGCGCGTAACAACCTATCAACTGACATTTCAAAAGGTATTCCTCCTATGCTCGTTACCCTATCTGTTTTTTCATTTTCGAAGAAACGTCTAAGAATTAGGTGAAACACTTATCATGATGGTTTAGTGTAGATTAGGTTCATGATTTTAGGTTACATGTTTTAGCTTCATTTCCATAGCTTATCTAATTTATTCATGACCACATTTGGCACCCCCAATGGGACATGAAGTCCATCCTCCATTAATGGAGTCATTTTGAAGCTTTTATTTCAATTTCTAAGTTTTTACATGTTTTTGTACGGTTAAATATTTTGTCTTGGGCATTTTAGCTAGGTTTTCAACCTTCATTTTCATACTTCTTCATTAAGTTTATGTTAGAAATTGCATTTAATGGCTGAACTCTAACTTGTTGACAGTTTTAAAATTTCATTTTTTGTGTGTTTTGGTGGTTTTTCAAGCAGGTGCGCATATGCCTTTCTGCCAGCACAGGCACATGCTGACTATCATTTTTTAGTAGAGGTGCACAGGCACCCAAAACCACGTGTAAGTACCCGATAGTTGGCGCACACACCCAAATCGTATGTTCCTATTCACTTATGTATGCGGGTATTCCTACATAATTCCCCTATGTAATAACATAGTGAAGAAAAAATAGTATAGAGAAACACATCACCACAAGTCTTGAAGAGGTTAAATAGTCATGCATTCCTATTAATACCTAGGTTTGTGGTCAGCCTTTAGAAATCCATTGAAAGTTGTTCAGATGTGTTCCTTCTTGAGTTCTCACACTGCTAGGTCTAATGTGTTCCCTACAGTGACTTGTTGATAAGAAGATGGTTCCTGAACGTGTTCCCATCCTCGTCGTTCAGATGTGTTCCCGAAAGTGAATGGTTGATAAGAAGTTAATGTGTTCCTTCTTGTAACTTTAGTTTTAGTGTTGTACTAAGATCATGAGCAAGCATAGGTGACAGGATGCAGAGGAAGTGTGAAATTTATTTCGCTACCATGTAAACATTAAGGGGGGAATGTTAGGAATATTAATGTTCACATGAGTAGTAATATTTATGTGTGGTAAATATTTGGTGAATGTAAATGAGTTATATTCAAGTTATATAGGTTCGTTGTAATATTGTTGTATATAACAACAATATAACAATAGTTTGAATATAGGAGTTTTCTATTGT
Source organism: Taxus chinensis (assembly GCA_019776745.2). Classification (NCBI taxonomy): domain Eukaryota; kingdom Viridiplantae; phylum Streptophyta; class Pinopsida; order Cupressales; family Taxaceae; genus Taxus; species Taxus chinensis. The sequence goes on along the minus strand of CM034150.1, from coordinate 81,285,453 downwards.
ATTGTATGTGAATATAGTTGTTAAACTAACTCACGAATATAGGAGATATTATAGGATTTGAATGGTTTTAGGATATTCCTTACTAATATGAATTCCTCTCCTATATATATCTAAAATGTATTACATTGAATAAGATAGAAGAAATATATTTTGTGTGTGTGAAATTAATTATTCTAAGAGTTATTTCTTTGTGCAAGTATCGTTCAAAGTTTAGATAGGGCTCATGCTTAAACTATTTGGAGAACCTGCTCCTGAAGCGCGCCTTGAACTTGAAGAGTCTGAATAAGTACAGATGGATCGCATCTAGAAGGAAAAAGAAAAGGGAAAATTAGTATACATGATTGATGATGAAGAAGTTGAGAAAATGGATGTTAGCCACACCAAAGGTATACGCGAGGTAATGGACATTGCAGATGAGAAGGAATGAATGTACTATGCTCTTATGAAGAAAAATAAGGTTAACATTGGTAAAAAAGACACACCTAAGGAAGCAATTATTGGTGATTACTGGTCAAAGAAAGAAGTAGCTAATATTATTGAACTATTGCATGACTTCCAATATTTTTTCCCATGAGGATATCATGCGTTGAAGGGGGTACACCCTTCTTTAGAAAAAATGAAGATCAAGCTAAAAGAAGGCACGTGCTTGGTTAGGAAGAGGCCCTATAGGATGAATCCTAACCTGCACGTGAAGGTCAAGCAAGAAATTGATAACATGCTCAAGTCTGACATAATTAAGCCTATTGAAGAATTTGAATAGGTTAGCCCCATGGTTATAAGCATAAAAAAGGATGGGAGGATAAGGATTTGTGTGTATTATAGATAACTCAATGCATTATGTGTTATAGATCCTTTTCCTACCCCTTTCACAGAAGAAATCCTTGAAGGATTTTATGGGCATGAGATACATTTCTTTAAGAAATGGATTTTTAGGTTATCATCAGGTGTGCATCGTGAAGGAGGATCAGGAGAAGACAACTTTAACCACTGAATGGGGAAGTTTTACATATACAATTATGCCATTTGGATTGAAAAATGCACCAACAGTGTTCTCACACATTGTTGTGTAGGCCTTTCAAGATTTTATTCATAAATTATTATAGGTTTATTTAAATGATTAGACGGTGTATGGTTTAGTCAAAGATCATTGTGAGGCTTATGTTTGAGAGGTGCAGACAGTTGAGCATCTCTCTCAATATTAAAAAGTGTATTTTTTCTACACCCTTTGGAACACTATTAGGGAACATAATTTGCAAGGAAGGATTGTTGGTGGACCCGGCCAAGATATCTGTGATCTTGGGTTTAGAAGATCCTACCAATCAAAGTGAAGTGCATGGATTTATGGGACATACATTCTATTATAAGAAATTTATCAAATTCTATGCAAATATTTCCACACCACTGGAAGATTTATTGAAGGCTAAAGGAAAGTTTCATTGGGGTGACGTGCAACAGTAGGAATTTGAGACTTACTACTGCACCCATCTTGCACTTTCCTTCATGGAACAATCCTTTTCATGTTTATGTTGATTCCTTTGGCATGGGGATTGACATAGTATTAGCATAACCGAGGGAAGTAATTATGGACCATCCTATTTTCTTTGCAATTAAAAAGTTGTCACCAGTGGAGTAGAATTACACCACCAATAAGTGCGAGGCGTTATATATGTTCTACACGCTATATAAATTCAGACATTACTTATTGGAGACCCCATTTATTTTCTATACAAAATCATATGACGTTGAAGTACTTAGTCAACAAGCCTGTTTTACAAGGGTGCATTTTTAGATGGATACTTCTTTTTCAAGAGTTTGATTTCATAGTTGTTGTGAAACAAAGTAAGAGAAATTTAGAGCCTAATCATTTATCAAGGATTAATTCTGGTGAGGATGCATAGAGCATTGAAAACACTATTCCAGATGCACAATTTTTCATGTTGAACTGTGCAACCACAGATTTGGAAGATATTACCATGTTTTTACACACTGGACAAGCACCTAAATGTATGAAGACATTGGAGAAAAAACAACTTGCTATACATGCAGTGCCATATTATTTAATTGAAGGAAATTTGTTTAAGCTAGGAAGAGATGAGATCATACGCCACTGCATACTTAAACATGAGCACGAATCCATTATGGCAAAGGTTCATGGTGGAATAGTAGGAGGAAATTATGTAGGTTATGCTACAATGTGCAAGATTCTTATGGCAAGACTTTGGTGGGAGACCTTGTATAAGGACACCAAGGAATATGTAAAGGCATGTGATCATTTCCAATGCCTTGGGAAGTAGAAATGAGATTTCATTGCGATCTATAGCAAGTGCAGAGCCTTTTGAAAAGTGGGCTATTGAATTTCTAGAGCCTATTGCACCACCCACGTGGAGGATATGTGCACACTACATTATTACTTATACAAACTATCTAAGAAGGTGGGAAGAGGCAATGCCTACAAAGGATTGTATAATAACCACAACAGTAATATTCTTATGGGAGAATATTATTAGCAGGTATGACTACCCATTAATCTTGACAAGTGATAGAGGAAATCATTTCCTGAGTGAGACAATCATAATTCTGTTAGCAGATTTTATGGTGGCACACCATAAAACTACTCATCACCCACAAACTAATGGTATTGTAGAGGCTTTCAATAAGATCTTGGGAAAAAAATTAACAAAAATCAATGATGTTGGAAGAAAAGATTAGGTATATAAAGTGTCAGATGTACTTTGGGCTTATAGGACCACTTATAAATGGTTGAATAAGGCCACACCTTTTTAGTTGGTGTTTTTTGTGGAAGCAGTACTACTGGTTGAATTCATGTTACCATCCTTTTGTATCATGCACGCAGGTGGACTAGATGATGAATAATATGTGGAAGAGAGTATTAATAAACTAATGCAACTAGATAAACAGTGCATCATTACACATTGGAGCCAGAAGAATGAGAAGGAAAGCCATAAATATTGACATGATAGGAACAAAGAACAAGAAATTTGCAATGGGAAAGATGTTTCTTCTCTATGACTCCAATTTTTCTCGCCACTTGAGGAAATTGAAGGTGTATTTGTTGGGACCTTTTGTAGTAACCAAGATACTTGAATCATGCACATGTCAATTACAGGAACTGGATGGCACCATGTTTCCTGGTTATTTCAATGGGATTAGGATGAAGCCCTATTATAAATAAATGTTCTTAGTGTTTTTAATAAGGCAATATTTCCATTTAGATTAGGTTTCCCTTTTATGTGTTTCTTTCCTGTTGTTTCTATGCTTTGTTTTTATTTCTTTTTTTTATTGTAATAAGCATGCTTGCATGCAATATGTTGATTATTATCTATTGAGTTCATACACAAATTACTACACATACTTTTAGTTTGGGGTGAACCAAGTGCAAATGCATGAAAAAGGAATCCATTGGTGTTGAGATTTGTGTACAGGTTGGTGCATTTGGGAAGGGTGTTATAGGTGCTAAGGATGAAGGTGATCTTAAGGAAATTTCTCAAAATGAAGACCATGTGAGGAAAAGGATCACACAATGTAATGTGAGGTAGGTGGTGGCATGTTGATCTACTTGGTATATTACGCAAAGGATTATGTATCATGATGTAGGAGGCACACATGAGGAGGTTTATGACCTAGAAAGTAGTAAGTGCACTGGAAGCTTATGACTGCAGCGTAAAAAATAAAAAAAATAGTGGAAAGCGTGAAAAAGGTAAAAAAGCATAATTAAAGTTGAGTACGGTGGTAGGTGAGGAACAATTAATGTGGGAAAATCATGAAAAATCTATAAAATAAGTGCAATTGACTTCATTCTTACCTTGCATATTATAGTGTTTGAACCTTGAAGAACGACTTAAGTGCAAACGAGTGCAAAGTGCGAGTAAAAAGGAGAACCTGTCAAACCTATAGAAAATTTGGCATGACCTATAATGGAGCTCCTTTGTGGGAAGTGTAAGATCAAGGAAGAGGCATGATGAGAGGAGAATAGAGGTTCGAGGGTTCAAATTTCAGAGCTAGGGTTTGAGAAGAGAAAATTGTAGCTAGGGCACACGGGATCAAAGAACTAGAGGCAACAAGAAGGTGAATGATTACAAGACTAAGAAAGTGGTGAGTAACTTGATATCTAGGGAACATTATTAGTTGAGAAGAGTTTATTTTTTAACAACAAAACCAAGGAAAGCCATGAACAAGAATGAAAATCCTATGACCGAGGAAGCACTGGAAGAATGGTTTGTAGAAATAAAATATCCAGGTGAAGTCATAAAAGGAAAGCCATGGAAGTCATAGTTGAAAAAGTGTAAGATTAGTGACTTTAATCATCACTCAAAGAAGAATGAAGATGACATTGAGAAGGATACAATTATCAAAACAGATGAGAGGATGGAGTCAGGGAAACAAGTTTATGATGACTTAGTAAAAAGACTCCTAGAAAGCATTAGAGTGCTTCAACTCTATGAGCTACCCTTATTTGGAAAACTAAAACTCTTGTATCAGTGGTTGATGTTGCGATTCGATGAGGACTACTTTTAATTTGCAAGTAGAAGAATGCATCTCATAGGGAAGTTGATAGGAAAAGTGACTGGATTGCACAACTATGGGAGACAGATATAACAAGGCTCAGATGATGAGGTAGGTGTATAAGTTATGACAGTTGCGCTTAATTACCACAAGGGAGGTTGCACAATGGATGTGTTGGGTATTGAAGATCCTGAAACTAGAGTGTTCATGGGCTTGGTGAGCTGCAAGCTAGGTGCATTAGAAAGGTAGAAGGAAGTGAAAAAGTGTTGGCTATATAACACGCAAAAAATGGTGAACAAAAATTTCTATAATATTGTGCATTATATCACTGAAGGTATTATTGAAGAAGTGTGTGTGCAAGCTGGTAAAGGTGAGAAAATTACATAGGGGAAATATTAATTTTATTAGTATTTTGTGAGATTGGGGTACTAGATGGGCATAATGAAAACATATGGGTGTATCCTATGGAGCACAAGTTACCAGCCTAGAGGTTTTGCTAATTTACTTGCGAAGGTAATATTTTGGGCCCCTATAAGTAGCGCATGGATAAATTGTATAGGAGGATGTGTGATGTATTTGAAGGATAATGAAACATATTAAGAAAATTACCTGTGGTTATAGATGACCAAGATGAACTTATGGCCTACAAACACTTTAGTTTGGGTGGGTTCTTTATGAAAGACGGGGAGAAAATCCCATGGTGTAAACTATCATTCATATTTACTGTGCAATACTTCAAAGACTCTATGAATAGGTTAAATAATGCAAGAAAGCTAAAGTTATATGTAGATAAGGTGGATGAATATTACCATAAACTATAGAAGACCTATGTCTATCCTAACAAGATGTCATATGAGGAGATAATGGAGTCAGCTAGCATTGATACCACCCATGAGTCCATAATAGTTAGGAAGAAGGAAGCTCCGCGCATATATGTCTATCTAAATCCCAGGTTCCATGATGGGAAGTATGTTGTTGTAGAAGATGTGAAGCTTCTAGGCCTTCCCAAGGGAAAGCCGACTATAGCTGCAAAAAATTCATGCGAGGATACTCCTCTGATGCAGGAAGAGGAAGAGGTAAGGATTGATCTCGAGGTTGAGGAGACAGAAAAGGAAGAGAGTGACACACTTGATAAGGGATAAAGAAAGAATTTGAGAAGAAAACCTAAGGAGTAGAGTGGGTGTGAAGGTACCTCTGATAAAATTAGAAGGTTTTCAAGGACAACGCAAATCAAGCTGAGCCCAGAAAATAAGAAGAAGAGAAGGCACAAGCTCATGTCATGGAGTGATAGTGATGAAGAAGGGTTATCAGACGGAGCTGTGCACAACAAAAAATCCCTACTTGTTTCATAATGTCTAAGGTGAAGAGGATCTTAGCGATGAGGAGGCCCATCACAATGAATAATTTCCCAGTGAGCGAAACGAAGAAGGTCCCACTGGGGGAGATGAAGAAAAGGGGAAGAGTGTAGGTGAGCCATTCAGGGCACATGGGGAGGATTATGGTGAGAAGGGAGAAGGTATGTTATCAGGTGCTGAAATTCATATACCTATATGATGGAGAGCTAGTAGACAAAGGGGAGAAGAAATCCTGCACACACCAAACCTTGGATATGTTAATGACCCTACAAAGATTATACACGCAAGATTCTAGAGCACACTTGCTGCTAAAAAATTGTATGGGTGCGAGATGATTGACTCGGAGGTCACAAATATGTGCACCAAAAAGATGTTGAGTTGTACTATGAAGATGCATGTCGAGGAGCCTAAGTTCGATGCCAGTGAGGAAGCATGCATAAGTCATAGGATAAAGAAGGTGCCTCACGTGACCCATGTAACAATAAAGCCCAAAAATTTCACTGACGAATAAGCCAACAATGTCTTAACAAAAATGGTAGTAGAAGTGGCTCGTAGAAACTTGGATGAGGAGGCCATGCTTAGGACATTTATAAAATATAAGAAGAAAAAAAATAGGAGATCCAACAACTTACAGAGGAGAAAGAGAGAGTAGAGCGATGGACAAAGGTTGTCTTGGAGATGGCAGAATAGATTGGAGAGGATATTTTGGAAGTGCACCTAAATTTTGAATAAAAGGTCACATGAATGTATCCCTCCACACTACACTACTTGCAGGATTTGGTCCATTGGAAAAGACAAGTGTGTAGGGGCCAAGTGAAAAAGACATTGCTACAGAGAAAGAGAAAAATAAGAAGGTTATCACATGTAGGGTTGTTGAGTATGACGCTATTTTACAAATGTTGAAGGATGAACTAAGGAAGGTAGGTTGGGTGTTGAAAAAATACCAAGATATAGAACATATCCTTAAGGAATACACAATCTAGGAGGAAAATGAAGTACAAGAAACCAATAGGGATGAGATGCTCGGAAGAGAAGAAAAGATGGTTGTGACAAGATCCTTAAGGCATACACAGATCTAGGTTGTGATTGCAAATGAAGTGTGATGCACTTAAAGCCAACAAGGGATGAGATGCTTATGAAGACAAGAATAAGATGTAGTTCAGGTTGAAAGTGGCGAAATAAGATGGACTTCATGGCACTTAAATGCATTTTAGAGAACCTAAGCTGGAGTAAGAATAAAGTAGTTGAAGGTGACAAGTGGCGAGGAATATATGGACTCCATGGAATGAATGATGGTCGAGGACTAGCATTGGGATGATCCATGATACAATGATGAAGGGGCTGGTAGAATGGAATGAGATGGAGAGAAAAATTATATAAGGACTACCCTAAGATGAGATGGTCGAGATCAATTGAGGAATAGGGTAACAACACACTAAGATACAATGATGAAGGGGCTGGTAGAATGGAATGAGATGGAGAGAAAAGTTAATAAGGAGTACTGGTAGAATGGAATGAGATGGAGAGAAAAGTTAATAAGGAGTACCTTGAGATTTTGCAGCCAATTGAGGAATAGGGTAACAACACACTAAGAATTCTTCCATTCTTTCATTCTTTGTAAAAAAGTTCTTTATTCATTTATTCTTTAAGGCTGCAAGATGAGTCAACCCCATTATTGAGGACATAAATGTAATTAGTGTGGGGTAATGTTGGAATGAGAAACTTGGCTAAGTATGAAGAGCATGTGGAGAGACATGGTGCACAAGTGGGGTACATGTACATGCACAAGGTTCAATTAAAGTGGTGTGCGGGAGTCTTGTGCCTAGGAAGACAGAACCCAAGACATAGTCAATTTTGAGAACTAAGGGCTAAAAATAGAAAAGCAAGTTGGAGTGTAGCTCAAGAAAAGGAAAAAATCATGACAAGTTGGCGGAAAAGCAAAGGATATTTTTGGATAATGGACATGTAGTTTGAACATATGCATAGAGGTTATCAATAGGATTAAAACAAGTCTTATTTATAGGATAGTCTATTATTAGCTATTTTGTAAAGCATGCATGTTGTATATTTTGAGCATGTAGTCTGTTTTGAGAATGCATGGGTGGTGAATGGAAAGTATCCACCCTGATATATATATCTGGTGTGTGTCATTATTTTAGTACCACGTCTCATCGTTTATGTCTGAGTGGTGAGATTCTTTTGTATGTGGTTATGGACTAGGGTTTGTTACTTGCGTATGTTATAGCACCCTGGTATATTGATGTATTCAGTTTATGTTATGTAAGACTTTGTTATAATGGATTATGGGGGATGGATTTTTATTATTGATGTATCTGAGTATGGTGAACACATAGTGTAATTGACCTTAGTTATTATCTGATCCATTATGATTTCTAGATATACCTGGTTTCTAATATGATGTATGTAATGATATGATAATGGTTATTATGGACATGTATGCTAACATCTTGACAAACAAGCACAAAGGAGGGACATGGTAGCTTCATGCACTTTGGGTGAGCATTCAAATATCTATGAATGAGGTGCTAGCATGCATAAAAATTGAGTGAAAAAATAAGATACTATACACATAGAAAAATGGTGGCTGAGAAAATAATAGGAAATGATGATATTAGAATGGAGCTGTCGTAACACAATTGTGAAACATGTTTTCTAATGCAATATATGCTACCACATGGACAACTTGATTCAGCTGCATGCTATCCATATTTCAAAGTAAAATCCAACAACTAACGTCGATCACTTAACGTGTGTTAGAGTTGGGAACCCTTCACTCAATAGAATACATGCCAATCAATGCAACAAGTTGAAGAAATTTTATAACATGCAACACCTGTGCATTGTAACACCCTATTCATAAAATACTTCAAAATGATCAATCCTTTCTATTATCAAAGGAAATTCATATTTGAGGGAAAAATGCAACACCTGGGAAATTCATAATTTAGGAAGTACTGCAAATTCCTTACTATTGTATGATAGTACTAAATTCCTTACTATTGTTTGATAGAATCATTGGCAAGATAATTTTTCACTAGGGTAAATTAGGAGTTTCACTAACACTCTGGGACTAATTCCCTTTTCTTAGGAATGGGGCATCTCCATTTATTGAAAATAGGAAATATTTACACTACTATAACCATCACGAGTGACCTTTTGACAAGGAATCACACATGAATACTCCACTAAAATCATGTGCAAAAGGAGGTGGAGGAAAGGTGTGTGTATGGAAAGAGGGGAAAAACAAGAAGGGGGTTGTACTCAATAAATAGCAAGTTAAGTTTATTGACATAAAACCAAAATACGTCCAGTTAATAATGAGAATGCACCATGTTAAGGAACAAGGAAAAAAACACAAGTAAATCAAAGTTTATTTGCATTATATTGCAAATGTAACCATGCTCACTGACTAAAGTTGAGAAGGAGAGGAAAGCATAAGACAAGGATATAGAAGAATTGTAGTTTCTTACTTGTGATAAGTGTTATCCAAAATGTGCCTCCTGCTCATTTTGTGGCTAACTCCTCTCATTCTTCCCTCTCTTGTGCCTCACTCAAAAAATTTTGCTTTTCAGGCACTCAAAACCTTCTAGAAATGACACCATTGGAGAGAGATCTTTCTCAGCTTTCTAGAAAGGTAAAGTTTTCCTCCTAACTCCATGTATTTTTGAAGTTATGGCTCGGCGGAGTTTTTTGGGAAAAGTTTCCCCTGAAAGGCCCGCGGCCAATGAGATGCTACCATGTGTCACCTAGAGTGGCGGAGCGCCAGAAAATTTTGGAAAATTTTCCAAATGACCAAAAAGGTAAAAATTCGAATTATTTTCCCACTGACCCGATTTGGCCTTGTTTTGCCCTAAAACTTCAAATCGCCATATCTTTCGATCCAGAGCTTGGTTTTTCACATTATTTATATCAATGGAAAGATGGTGAAATTATCTACAATATTCCAGGGTCAATTTTGCATTTTGATGGAGTTTGGAGAGACAAAATTAGAAAACATCTCTGACACGTGGTGATGAACATAAATGATGTTTCAACCACCATTTTTAATGAAGAATGGCTCGCATTCTCTCCCAGCATGGTTAAAAATGTTAGGGAATGGGTTTGTCAGGGTGCCCATGCTGTTTTGATGGCATTTTGGTCAATGGTTAGACCCCTTGCACGTTTTCTCGTGTTTCTCTCTCCTGGGGTCGTGGTTTGCACTGTAAAAGCCAGAATGAGTTCATTTTGCAAGGGGAGACACTTTTTCAGCTCTGTAACTTCCTTTTTCTTCCTCCTTGGCAGAATTTGTGAAGAAATTTTACCTTTCCATGTAATGCAGCACCTTTTCTTGCCTCTGGATCACTGTAATGTACTGTATTGGATCTGAGATGTTGATATGTTTTGTGATTAAAATACTTCAATCCTTTCATATATCTATCATTGTTTTATTGATCTTTCATTACATTTTGAGCATTTGTGCATGTTTTATGCTGTGTTTCCTTGTGGATTGTGTATTTCATGCAGCATCAGGTGTCTACAACTCCTTTGGTGCATCACCTATTAGCATTAGTTCTTTCTTTTTTTGCATTTTCTATCTTTGTCCCTTTGGAATTTAGAGTAGATTTAGGAGTTTAAACCTCTGCAATTGTGCAAGTGAAATAGCTTATCAGAGGAGTTGAGGAACCAGCCTCTAATCTAGAGATTCCTCTTCCATTTTTGCAAGTCCCACACTTGGGAAGAGGATTCAATGTTGTGCAATCACACTGGATGCTTAGAATGATCAAATTAGAAGCCTGATCAACATCCAGGGGGTGCTGCTGATTTACAAAAATAGTTTTGGCACACCCGGTGGGATCTTAGAGGTCTTCCACTTTATCTTTGATAGGTTGGTGTGTTCCTGTTAAAGATTCAGCCTTTTGGAGGCACTTTCAAAAGCACATCTGGCGACTCCATCTAGTAAACAACTCATTCTCTAAGTTACAGACCTGTTTTCCATTCATTTCCATCCATTCTTCTTTCCATCATTTTCATTCTTTTCCATTCCATGAAGTTGTGCAATCATGACTTCATTTCCATCATGGAATTCACATTTACAACAGCATTTTATCACACCTCCAACATGTTTTACAAATCCTCCAAATCAGCATTTTGATCAAATTCAAAATCAGCATGTCTACCCATATGAGCAGCAGTGCCAAAGTCAGTTTGGATATGAAGCATGTCAAGCACAAGGGTATGCTGGTTGTGAGGGCAGTCAAGAAGAAAATGTAGATCTGCTGGAACAAATCCAAAAGATGGAGATAAACATGGTGCTATCCAGGGCTTAAGCACAAATGAAAGCTTTCAGAATTAGTTGCAGGACTCCTTGTCCATGGGGAGGCCCTTTTCCAAGACACTTCAGCCCTTAGGAGAAGCTATAATTCATGATGAAGATGTTGCCCTAACTTGCACAATGGACAACAGAAATAGAGGCCTATACACTTGGTGTTGAACAACCTTGTCAATGGGTAAGTTCTACACCATCATCTAGTTTTTCTCTTCCCATTACTCAAGTAGCATCATCTCATTTGGAATTTCAAATTCTAAATCCAGTCAATGCTGCCCCAGGAGTTAATTCCATTTCTCCATTCCCTAGTCTCCCACCACACCTCAATTCTTCTTTCCCCTTTCCTTCCAAATAGTCATCCCCTCCACAAGAGCTAACAAAAATACCCCCTCCTCTAAAGAAACAAGAGTTTCTACCTCCTCCACCACCACAAAAAATTGCCGAAATCAATTGAGTTACAATCCACTTCTCCTCTTGCATTCCCAAATCCATGTTGGGAGGATAAAAATCAGAATTCTAGTCAAGGAAAAGAACAGCAAAAAGAAAAGCCAAACAAGGATGAAGAAATTCAAAGTCTCAAGAGTTGGGCTCTTAAATTTGGGATGAAAAAGATCCCCTTGATGGTTAAGCCTTTAGAAGAGGTTGGAGTTGGAAAACAAGTGGTGGTTAGGATTGAATTTGTTGCAGCAGGAGAAGAGCAAAAAGAAGAAGCAGATCAGCAATCAGTTTGCTCAGAAAGTAGTGTCCATGTTAGCATTCTATTTGAAGAGAATGCTAATTCAATTCAAGTTGCACAATCAGCCATGGAGGAAGAAAGCTCTGAAGAAAATACTACAGTCCCAACTTGTCCTCTAGAGCAGCAGATTGAAGAGTTTGACTTAACAAACTTCGTGCTAGAGGAAGAGTTCTATCAAGAACAAGATTGTCTTCAAGTAGTAGAAGAGGGAGAAGCTGCTCCAAATCCAAAAGAAGAGGAGCACATTCTAGTTGTGGAGGAGAAAATTGCAGATCCAAGGGCTTTGAGTGCAAAGCAGGCTACAAGAGAACCTTTAATTCTTCTTTCTACTTCATCTCTCTAGAGTTCTAGTGCTAAAGAAGAGTTTGATCTCTCAAACTCAATGTTGGAGGATGAAAGAAACCATGATGATCAAGTTATAGATCAAGAGGATACCATGGAGGAAGTTGAGCATTTGCAGCAGGACAACAATGAGGTAGTTTATCTATCATATTTGGAGGACTGTTTTGATGAAGAAGAACCGGTTGAGTTCCTACCATTCTCTCTTTCATCATCCACGTTCCAAACAACTGAGCCTACTGTCATGAAGGAGAGCACCCATTTGCAGCAACCTGCATCTTATAGCAGCTCTTTGGAACCAAGATTGGAAGATTTTAATCTTTCATGTCCTTCATTGGAGGAAGAGAAAGGGAAAAAAGGTTCTACCTTTGCTTCTACACCATCTATTCAAAAGGGTTTACAAGAGAACTCCATTATTGGAGTTGAAAATTAGGGAAATGGGTATAATCAAAGGACCATACATTGCCCAATCAGGTATCTGGCTTCATTGGAACCAAAGGAGAAGTCACAACCAGTCATGCTTGCTCCTAAGCATGAGGATGAGCTACAAAGAACCAAGGATCAGCTGTCATACCTCTCCAATCCAAATGCAGAACAACTAAAAGAGGTATTGAATTTTCCTTCACCTGATACCTTGATAATTTGGGTGGAAGACCAGCTTCTTGTTGATTTTACATTCATCCAATCAGCCATGTTCAATGCCAAATCAGTTGCATGGTTGCCAATTTTGAAGAAAGGAAGCTATTTTACACAACCAGTTGCAAGGTTTGTTTAGCTTACCTTTGCTTCTAGTTAGAATAGAGTAGGTAGGTTTGCTTTCAGTAAAAGAAGTGCTTGTGCACACTTTGCATGTTCCATTTGGAGCATGTATGATTTTCAGTTTTGTAAATAGTTTTGGTGCTGCTGGTTTTGCTCTTGTACAGCTATTTTAAGTGGCATTTTGGTGAGAACAACTCTAAGTTCAATGGGTTTCAAGTGGCTCAGAGGGAAGTTTTCAAGATATCAGGTTGGTTTCAGGTTATTTCTTATGACTCCATACCCAATGGATTGCTAAAAGGAAACTGGTAACTTCATCCAGCAGGCAGATGACCCCTCTGAATCGCCAAAATTAGTATCCAAAATGTGCCCCCTTCTCATTTTGTGGCTAACTCCTCTCATTCTTCCCTCTCTTGTGCCTCAGTCACCAAATTTTGCTTTTTAGGCACTCAAAACCTTCTGGAAATGACACCATTGGATAGAGCTCTTTCTCAGCTTTCCAGAAAGGTAAAGTTTTCCTCCTAACTCCATGTATTTTTGAAGTTATGGCTCGGCGGAGTTTTTTGGGAAAAGTTTCCCCTGAAAGGCCCGCGGCCAATGAGATGCCACCAGGTGGCACCTAGAGTGCCGGAGTGCAGGGAAGTTTTGGAAAATTTTCCAAATGAACAAAAAGGTAAAAATTCGAATTATTGTCCCACCGATCCGATTTGCCCCTGTTTTCCCCTAAAACTTCAAATTGCCATATCTTTCGATCCAGAGCTTAGTTTTTTGCATTCTTTATATCAATGGAAAGCTGGTGAAATTATCTACAAGATTCCAGGGTTAATTTTGAATTTTGATGGAGTTTAGAGAGATAAAATTGAAAAATGTATCTGGCACGTGGTGATGAACAGAAATGACATTTCAACCACCATTTTTAATGAAGAATGGCTCGCATTCTCTCCCAGCATGGTTAAAAATGTCAGGGAATGGGTCTGTCAGGGTGCCCATGCTGTTTTGATGGCATTTTGGTCAATGGTTGGACCCCTTGCATGTTTTCCCGTGTTTCTCTCTCCTGGGGTTGTGGTCTGCACTGTAAAAGCCAGAATGAGTTCATTTTGCAAGGGGAGACACTTTTTCAGCTCTGCAACTTCCTTTTTCTTCCTTCTTGGTAGAATTTGTGAAGAAATTTTACCTTTCCATGTAATGCGGCACCTTTTCTTTCCTCTGGATCAGTGCAATGTACCGTACTGGATCTGAGATGTTGATATATGTTCTGTGATTAAAATACTTCAATCCTTTCATATATCTATCATTGCTTTCTTGATATTTCATTACATTTTGAGCATTTGTGCATGTTTTGTGATGTGTTTCCTTGTGGATTGTGTATTTCATGCAGCATCAGGTGTCTACAACTCCTTTGGTGCATCACCTATTAGCATTAGTTCTTTCTTTTTTTGCATTTTCTATCCTTGTCCCTTTGGAATTTAGAGTAGATTTAGGAGTTTAAACCTCTGCAATTGTGCAAGTGAAATAGCTGATCAAAGGAGTTGAGGAACTAGCCTCTAATCTAGAGATTCCTCTTCCATTTTTTCAAGTCCCACACTTGGGAAGAGGATTCAATGTTGTTCAATCACACTGGATGCTTAGAATGATCAAATTAGAAGCCTGATCAACATCCAGGGGGTGCTGCTGATTTGCCACAATAGTTACATTTTATAGATTGCAAAATGACTCTTCACTTTCCCTCCACGTGACCTTTCATTTTCTTATCATTTTTTTCCCTCCAACATCTGAAATGGAGGTGATACGTTCAATTTGGGCATGATTATAATATTCGATGCCTGGGACCCTTCGTATTCCTCCTTTGGTGACAATATAAAAGTTAGGTAGTATAACTAAGAGGAAACATGGAGATATATTTTTAATACCAAAATGAAGCCCTCAAGGAGACCACTCCAATGCCATCGATTTTGTCAAATTTGGAGGTCCACATCAAAAGTTATGGGTAAAAAACCAATTTTCTTTGTCCCATAGATTTTTTGGTGCTTTATAGATTTTCACTTGTTTGGTAGGTTTTGTAAACCTGCAGGACACTAGGATAGTGTTCTGCAGATTTTTTTGACTTTCATGGCCTTCTAGTGAATTTGGAAATCCATGAAACACTAGGATAGTGTTCCACGAATTTTGAATTTTGCGGCCTTCTGGCATGCTTTGTAGACTTTCCTCCATCAAAAATCTACCAAGGTCAGAAAAATTCTTGCTCCATGGACTCAATTCTTTGGCCACCTATAAATTCTTCATCTTTGCTTTGTGGCATTTTGCAACATGTTTTCCTTGTATCACGGCCTCAAATATTTTCATAAGACCACTTGCGGACTTCCACAATTTTGGAAACCCATGAAACACTAGGAGAGCATTTCACAACTCCCAAACTTGGTTGCTCACAACTTTATCTAATTTTTCTTCCGGAACTTCATGACATGTTTTATTTACATCTCAAAATATCCTGGACAAAACCTATGTTTTCCTTTTTTCCACAAGAGACCACCAAAATCCACATAAGTTTTGAATTCAAAATTCTGTGTTACACGAATTTATTCCTTCATTCCACAGACTTGGAGAGTAAAAAAAATACTATCTCCTTGAGAATTATTTAGAGCACTAGGACAGTGTTCCACACCTTCAAAAAAATTTCACCTCCAAACTCCTTTGTTTTTCACCTACATTAATCCAAAATTCTCCTCCTTATATGACAACCTCTGCTAAGTAAAACCCATGTTACACATTTTTCCACAAAAGACTATTTTTTGGTGGAAATCCATCTAAATACCCCCCAACTCCTTTCCTTTATTCTGTGGACTTAGAGATTCCACGAAACACTAGCTACCTAAATTTTGTGGTATACTGAAAATAATGTTCCACATATTTTTCAACAAAATTTTCTCCAAGTCCAAAATTGATTTTATAAACTGCCAAAATAGCATGAGAGATATTTTGGACAACAAAAACACATTGACTTATTCCAATCACCTTAAGCATTCATCCCTACATATGAAACACACTTGAAAATATTGTTAGCACATTCCTACTATCCAGAATGAGGGTGAAACTCACGAAAGGATGGCTAGAGGAAAGGTTCACAATGAACAAGAGAGGAATTTTCAAGTGGGGGGTTTAGTTGTCATGACCAAAATTTAAATTTTGCATGATATACATTTAGCATGACAAAAACAGGCTCTAGATTAAGGACTTGTTTTGAATTGGAAAAAGGACAAACGAAACAAACATGAGTCTCATTTATCTCATGGGGGAGCATACCAATTTATTATATATTTGGAAAATATAGTCACTATACTGAAGAATAGGAAAGGCTACAAATATAACCAAGGGACAAACAAAACAAAAACAAAAAAGGGAAGGAAACACACAACATAAATGGAAACACACAACACAAAAAGGAAAAAATAACCCAGATAACCCATGGTATATGCAGAGGAAAAACCTCTTTCACTGTAATATTTTTTATTCTCTAGATGTTACCCATGTATGGTTAGCACAAAAGGACTTTGTTCTATGAACCCATTGACTGGTTTGATGAAGTATTACCCCTTTCTCAAATTCTTAAGAAAGATATGTGCTATAGGAGGTCTCCAAGTACATGAAAAGAAGAATATTGTTTATCTCCTCTTGAGAAAGTAAACACTACTCCTCTTGCAACCGAAGATAAATATGAATAGCTCACTTTTCTCACTTCCCTAAAATTCCATTTCAAGATTCCAATCCATTATTACATTTACTCATGCTTATGAATTCAAATTCTTTATTTTAAAATTACCACAAGATTGATTCTCAATCATACCAGGCTCACCATGTTCAAAACTATCCTTGTGCTCTCTAACAAACAATTGCTCCTTACTTTTCATCTTCCTCATGATTGTCGTTTCTGTAGAACGGTTCATGGTATATATTTTGAAATTTTCAGCATCATCATATACCTGTTTTTTATTTATGTTCAATAGATGCTCCATATATTTCTCTCTTCCACACACCAACTCATTATTGAACTCAATATCACTCTATGTGATGGAGGTACTATCCTCATGAATTGAGACATCCACAAGAGATTCAATCATTTCCTTTTTATTCCATTCATCATGAATACAATATTATTTACAAAATGGGAAAGAGAAGGACTCATATTCACATTCATACTCATTAACAAATGTTTTAAAAGGAACATTGAGCTCTTTTGTTTGTTCTATTTCATTATTAAACATTTGCACATTAAATGGGGAATTGAAATCAAATTCATACTTATCTTGCATAGTCATAGCCTAGGTCAAGATTTCAAGATTGAGTTGAGGGTCTTTAGTTCCTTTTATAACCTTTACAATATCTTACACATATTGCTTCTTCAAAGTTGCCACATACTCACCTTCATATTCATTTGAAAAAACTTCATATTGAGTCTAGGGGATATGATTAGAAACATGGAAATCATATGGCCAGAAATTATTTGAAACGTCCTCTTTCTCATGATCCACATTTCTTATCATTTGGGGGTTACCTTCTTGTGGGTCAAGGCATACCTACTCTTCATTATTTTCAAATATAGAGAAAACATCCATGTTGAATGGGAAGGGAACCTTTACTAGTTCAAGATCTACCCAATCATCCTCATGTTCATTGATTAGTTCCATCACCTTTGGGAAATATTCCATCAAGATAGGAAGTTTGACATTTTCTTATGTAGTTATGAAATAATTAAAACCTCTTGAATATTGATACACAATGTTTTACCTCAAGTCATTTTCCCTCTAAACAATATATTTCATATTTATTATAGGAAGTAACTTATTTTTAGTACCTTTGACTGGTATGGTCGCATATGACTAATCCATCTGTATATCTCTACCAATGTTTATGCATAAGCTTCTACTCAATATAATCTTGTATTCAATTGGAATGTCTGCCACTAGTATTTTGACATTGACCTTTGTATCAGGGAATTCCAAAAATTCCACTAAAGTTTTGTTAACTTAGCTAGCAAGAGGTACTTATTTGATCTCTTTGGAATAACAATGACCAACAACATGGATGAGGGTGAGACCAAGATCATGTGAAAATTTTGCAAAAATGATGTTATATAGGCACTAGAGTACACAATACAATTATTCAATTTGTATCCATAGACCAACAAGGAGAGGTAGAAGGGTTCAATTTTTCCAGAAGAGGAAGATATGGAGGAAAGAAGGTTATATTTCTTCTTATCAATAAGATTAAGTAATAATCCATTTGAACTACGAGTAACAGTGATATGGGTAGGAGTAGGCTTAAAATTGTTTCCTTTTATGAACTTTATGAGCTTATCCATTTTTTTGGGATGAGTTTGCAAATATTTAGCCTTGAAGATTTGAGCTATAGATTTCTCCACATGGTCAATTATATATAAATGAGAATTAGATGAAGAGGAGGGAGTGGTTGTAGTAGAAAGAGGATGAATACTTATTGGAATGACATTGGTGTTATTCTTACTTGCACCAATACATTTGAGTGTAGAAATGGAAAAAAAACTTTGATAAGGTGTAGAATTACTCACATTGGAAGATATAGATAAAATTACAAACACTTTAAGATTCTTATTCCTTGATTGCATGGGAAAGGGCAAGAGTGATCCTCCTTTTTTTATTGTTTTTTGTAGATTTACTACTTGAGGATATTTAAATTTTCAATAATTATCCTTCTCTTGAGCCTTTGAATGGGTGAACACCACATAAGAATGAATATTCATATCAGAAACAATTTCATCATCTTCATCATTCGAAGAAGGGGTATATTCACAAAAACCAATGTTTCTAGTAGATTCAATCTTGTTAATGGCCAAAATTCCCTCATTATTTTTATATTCAATTTGATCTTCATCATACTCTTCTTCAATTCTTGCTTCACATGTGGCTTTAATAAGAGATTATTCAAGAGCTAACATTCTTTCTCCTCCACCTATTGTGTTTCTATTCTAATTTTGATTTGATTTTGATAAACTCCCCTTAGAAAGGTGGCTTGTGTAATTTTCTTCTTAATGAAATCACAACATTAGCCAGTTTTTGAATAAGAGAATCAATGGTACCTTGTTTGGAGGTTTGACCCTTTTTCTTACCATTTGGATCCTTCATTTTCCCTAACAAAATCACATCATCTTCTATTTCGATGGCATATTATTGAGCATTTTTAATATTTTGATATTGATCTCTCCATAGGATAAATCCAACCTCAAGAAATTGTGCATATATGAAGAATATATTTTGATTATAAATGGACGGTAAAGCTTCTATATGTATTCTTTTCAATATTCTATTGTATTAGGACACAAATTATCTCACGGGTTCATTTGATCCTTTATTCACCTGAGCCAGTTGAACAAGAATATATTGAGAATTTTTAACTGATTTAAATCTTACTTCAAGCTTGGTTCTGATATCATTCCAATTTGTGATGGATTGAGAGAGCAAGAGGTAGAACCATTCAAATAATTTCTCTTTAAGTGACTACACAAACAACCTCACTGAAACATATGCATGTTCAACTCCAAGAACTTCACATGCAGTGATGAAAGATACAATATGTTCTTTAAGTAGTTGGGTGCCATCACCTTTGAATTTGGGAAAATTCTTGTGAGATCCCTTTGGAATTTCATGAAGAGGTTGTGTAAGAGAAAGCATACCAACATTCCTTCCCCATGGAATAGGTGGTTGAGGTTCTTCCATTTATTCTTTTACTTATTTTGATGCTTATTTTAGATGAATGATATTCAAAGGTGTTAAAACCGAACCTTCAAGAGGATATTTGAGAGGGAATTTAGAATTAAATTTAGGGAAGAATTCTTGTCGTACCTGTTGGTACCCAAATTTGTTCTCCTTTTCAAGCCAAGCAGCAACACAGATTCAACAGGGATCTTAGAGGCAGATAGATCATAAATGTATGTTGTTTTGTACCTGGGGAGAAATCTAGCTATCCCTTTGTTACTTGGATTTGTGGAGAGATGGATAGCACCTCAAAAGGATATGATCTTATCCTAACTGTTTTTAGGTTGTGCCTTTCAACCAAGGTAAGAGAACCTATTTTGTAACCTATTGTTATTTGAAAGGAGCTACAGGTAACTTTCTTTTGCATAAATTCTATACAAGAAGGCCTTAGGGAAAATATGATCAACACAGCAGATCCGAATCTCATGATTTGTCACTTCCAAATCATGAAGATATCTTCAAAATAAGGCAAAGGTTACTAAACACATTTGAGAAGTTTATCTATTCTGCATAATTTAGTAAAAGGATTTCAGTCTTGGTTGGGTATATGGAGAAAAAACAGGGCTAGTATGGGTAGGATTGAATGTGTTTTAAATAAATTTTTTGGTGGGAGGGGAGACAGAATGAGACTTGAATCACCAGATCCTTAAAAGCTTATGTAAAATGGAAATATTCAATCAACAAAATGCCATAAAAAGTTAAATTGTTTCCTCAACTAGAATATATGATTCAATGGAGGCCCAAATCAGCACTCTTTCACACAACTTGTCAGATTCTGTCACGAAGGCTCGAGTCTATAGGACCAAATAAAGCATCAAATATTTAGACCAAGATCACGCCTGAGGTACACCTAGAGGCTTATAGAAAATATCTATCAATAAAATGAAAGAAAAGTGATTTTAAACCATTTATCCCATTCCCAGATGAAGGTTCTTCTGAGAAATGAAATTGCAGATGCCTGCTAAACTATCACAAGGACTGCGACATGTGTGATTAGACTCTATTTTGGTACAATATTGCAATAGAAATAAGAAAAACTACCTGTATGCATTTATAAATGAAATAAATACATTTTGCTCAATATTGACACAGAATAACTCAAATTTTGATAAAATTTATCAGTAAGGGAAAGTTTCAAGAACAATCTCAAATATTTTCAATGGTTGTACACTTGCAACCACCTTTACACGATCAACTTTGACACAAAGAGAGATATACAGGCTTCTCTAGATGGCTTCTCAAAAGGGATGGGCTTCTGTCAAGCTTTTTCTACTAGGAGAGACTCAGTTCTAATCTTTCCTAAACACTCTCGACCTCTAGCTTTCCAACAGTTTACACAATGAATTCGTGCCATTTATAGCATTTCCTAACAGATCCCCTTTCTCCTAACATACAAAAACTGTCGAATGCACCAGTGCTCGCCCATGATTCTTTCATGATTCGCAGAATCAGATCTGTAAAAGTTTTCAGGTGTTCGAGGGCAAATATCTTCGATTTCCTCCCCACATTCAACTCTTTTCTCGAGGAAAAACATTCCTCCATCCATTCACCACCCACTTCCACCCCATATCTATCAAATCTGAGCCCCTTGCATGCTCAGGACAAGAAAAATGAAAAACTAGATCGGTCCTAAGAGTCAAACTCATTTTAATTGTGAAAGATGTCTCTAGATCTCTCTCCACCAAACTCTAGAAATCAACATTAACTCCCTTCACTGCCTGTTTGGCATGTAAAAAATAGCAAGAAATCATGAATATTCACACTCCCAGGTGTTTTTACAGAAGAAAATGGGGGGAAAATCAGATTTGGACACTCAACATCCATTTGGTATTTGATTTTGAATGTGGAAATCATCCATGTGGAAGATGCAAAAACAGGTTTAGGGGCCTTCATTTTACCTTTTTTGATCCTTTTGAAAAAATGGAAAAATTTCCCATTTTGCTCCACACCTCCTCTTCTAAAACATGGGTCTGACACATCTCCTGAGGCGGGGGCCCCAAAAGAAACACGGAAAAATTCTGCCATTTGAATCTCTTTTTGGAAAAAGGAATTTTTTTCCAAGTTTTCCTTGTAGCTCCGCCCTTCTGCTCAAGTCTCTAATGTGGGTCCCAATGGAACCCCGGGTCCTTTTATGCCTTTAACTCATTTTCCCTCAAAGGGAAATTTTTTCACTTTTCCTCCGAAATCCCGCACCTCCACCGTTGACCGGGGTAAAACATTGACTATTTCCCATCAGACTTGTAGGTCCATTTTTTGATGTTTTAACTTTTATGAAGAAAAGAGGTGAAAATTTTGAGTTGCTTCTGATGGTCTGCTTCCTCAGTCTCTTATGACTTTTCAAATTACCACGTGTCACCACGACGTACCTTGAGGTGGTCCCAAAAATTTGATACCTTTAATGAGCGCAGGCTTGACACGTGTCCTGCTTTGGTAAAATTTGTTTGAAGGCTTAAAGCTTAGTGGAAGGCACCACTTGTCATGCTCCGAGGTAGTCTCCTTTTGGCCGTTGAAAAGTCTAAGTAAAATGAAAAGTGAGCGGAGGCCTCCACATATCACCCCGACACTTCTTTAAAATGAAACTCAAGGGCTAGTCCCCAAACATGCGCGGTTCCTCCACGTGTCTCCATGGCACAACTTCAAGATGGTGTCCAAAGTAGAGACCCTAAATGAGTGCAAGCTCACCACGTGTCCTGTTTCACCAAACTACTCCAAGTGCATAAACATTTGTCTAAGTCTGGGCCAAGCAGCAGAAGCCTCCGCGTGTCCTCCCGACGTTACTCCAAGGCAAGGCCCAAAAGTAGATCTTCAAATAAGTGTCGTTCCTCCACGTGTCCTGGACTTCTCGAAAACCTTTTGAAATTTTTCTAAGTATGGGAAACCCAGCAGAAGCCTCCACATGTCTCTTTCCTTCTAACCCTCCATGTGTCCTCCCGGTGCTACTTCAAAGCCAAACCAAAAAGTTGATTCTCAAACGAGCGCCATTCCTCCACGTGGACACATTTTAAAGTTGACACCTTTTATAGAATTATTGAATTGTCTGGCCAAGCTGCTTCTAACCAAAGGATGACATGTTTCCTTGTTGATGCAAGGATGCAAATTTGACTGGGGGAAATGCCCATCAAACTGTAAAACATAGAGAAATGACCTTTTGAGCCTGAAAGTGAAATTTTCTTCAAGGAAAGAGATTTTAGAAATGTTGCAAGACTCAAATATGTTCCTCGGGGACATATCAATTCAATTATCTTTGAGTATTTAGGGAAAAAATGGTAGGGACAATAGATCTTGACTGTGGAAAATGGAGGAAATGAGAAAACATGAGTTTTGAAGGAACATAGCATGGGAGACTCAAAATACAGATATTTTTCAGAGGAACAAAGGAACCAAGAGACAAATACGGACCCACACATGATCTTCGACCCATGAGCCGATTAAAATGGCAACAAAGACTGAACAAACACAATATGGGGAAGGATAAAATGAAAAATGTCATGAATCAATAATTTTTCAAAGGCACATATGGGGTGAGACCATTTTTAGCACCAACAGTACTTGTCTCATTGTTCAGACAAAAAAAGTCTGAAATTTACTTGTAGTTGCTCTTTAAACACAAGATCAGTGAGGCTGCTTGTATAATCAGATCTTGTGTATCTTCATTATGTCATCTTACAGGATTTAATCTCAACTTAAAACATATAATATGGATAAAAACAATAAACTAATATTTAACAACTTGGAATATGAAGGGATGTTCACAAAAATAAGAATTGGGTTTTCAAGATGGGAACTCCATATTTTGGGTTTTGCATTTTTTTTCTTTTGTGGATCATTATAGGGTGTATTATAGAAAAATATTCCCCATGATGGGCACTAACTGTTGGAAAAATAAATTTTCACAAGGAAAAATTAGGAGTTTTCACCAACGCTCTAGGACTAAGTCCATCTTCTTAGGAACGGGGAAGCTCCACTTATTGAAAAAATGAAATATTTACACTACTTTAACCATCATGGGTGGCCTTTTGACTAGGGATCACACATGAATATTCCACTAAACCCATGTGGAAAAGGGGGTAGCAGAAAGGTGCGTGTATCGAAAGATGGGAGAAAGTAAGAAGGGGGTTTTACTCAATAAATAACAAGATGAGTTTATTAACATAAATCCAGAATACTTCTAGTTAATAATAAGAAGACACCATGTAAAGGAAAAAGGAAAAAAATACAATTAAATCAAATTTTATTTGCATAATATTACATAAGTAACCTTGCTCATTGAGTAAATCCGAGATGGAGAGGAAAACGTAAGACAAGGAGATAAAATAATTATAGTTTATTGCTTGTAGTAAAATAATAAGAGCCATAAATTAAAAAAATTACCCTTTAGAAAGGTGTCAACATTACATTTTATAGATTGCAAAATGACTCTTCACTTTCCCTTCACGTGACCTTTCATTTTATCGTCATTTTCGGCCCTCCGTCTTTTGAAACAAAGTTGATGCATTTAATTTGGGTGCAAGTACAATATTCGACACTTGGGACCCTTCGTATTCCTCTTTTGGTGATAATATGAAAGTCAAGGACTACATCCCAGGAAGAAACCTGGATATTTGATACTGAATTAAATCCCTTGAGGAGACCTTTCCCATGCCATCGATTTTATCGAATTTGGAGGTCCACATCAAAAGTTACGAGAAAAAAATAATTTTCTTTGTCCCACGACTTTTGTTGTGCTTTGCAACTTTTCACTTGTTTAGTTTGTTTTTTTACTAATCAAAGTCACCCATTAATTACAAATAAATGAGACAAATTGAATTTTTAAATAGTGTAATATTTAATTATTATTATTTAAATTTTGTGATCAAGTTAGACATGGATTAGGCCAACTCTTTAATTTGAAGAATGGTTATTTTCACAATTAGGAGGGTGATTTAACCTAAAAATTAAATATGTGAATGTGTGATGATTAATTCCTTCTTGATTACTTAATTTTGATATTAGGATTAGATATAGGATGTATATATATATATATATATATATATATATCAATTTGTAAGATAGATAAATTAGAACATGTGTTGAATAGAGTAAGACATGAAAAAATGGGTGCACTTAGCTATTTCACTAGTCTAAAAGCTGATATGGGTGGGACAAAGTGATGAACATGATGAAAATGGCATGCACATGTTTCTTCTCTTATTTGGAAGTGCACAATCTATTGGGACAAAACTTTTATTTAGGGGTTGGAATGTTTAGATATTCCATCCAAGGTGATTGAAAGTGGAATGGTTGTGGAAGGATAAAAAATGAACAACTTGAAGTTTTGATCAACCTTTTATATAACATGTATACTAACCCATAAAGAATCTCTATATCATCCAAACAAGTCCCAAGAAAATGAGTGATTAAGCTAGTGTAATTACTTGTGTATTTGATGATCAAATTGTGCATTGTATGCACCACTGACCTAAAAAATAAGATTTGTAATTTTTCTAGTTATTAATTATGATTACCTACAATTAAAAATAGTAAGAAACAATTATATTAATTACAATAATATATTACTATGGTGTCATGCTTTGAGCCATCCTGTTATTAACAAAAAAGGCTAAATTTTTCGCTTATAAGTCAACTTGAAAAGCAAGTTAAACTCAAAATAGAGTCTCTAATAATATTAAAATAATCCTAAACCTAATTTTATATTTCCATGTAACTCAAAAATAGACTCATGCGATCCATGGATAAATAAAATATACAAGAAGCTTTTTCTAGAATAGAATTATGTAAGCTAAGCATGTATTCAAAGCCTAATTATGGATCCTTTCTAGAGTATGCACCCAAATGTCCCTAAAATGTAGGGATTGAAATTAAAGTTACACATTAGTAGTTATATTAACTTATAAAGTGTTTCCCACCTCTTTGGGGATGACTACACAAGAATTTGTACTTATCTAGAAATTTACACTTGATAGTCTATTTTTAGCTTTTTCAATTATTTTTAGGAAATAACTGAAAATTGCTTATTTGGTCCTGCTTGACTAAACATACATACAAATGAAATAAATTAGTCATAAAAATCCTAAAATAATGGTATTAGGGTATTTTTAAAAATATAAATTATTTAGATTTAGTAGAATTTCAAATGCCAAAGTTGCAATCATTCTCAACACCCCCCTTAATGAAAAGGGAAGGACCTCCAATCATATAATTGAGTCTTATATGTGTGTGCTTCAAAAATAACTTGGTGTTTATATCAGCAATTTTATCATTTTTTCTCACATATTCAATGAAAAATTATGTATCATTGACCAAGTCTCTGATAAAGTGATGTTTGAGCTCAGTGTTTGGTTCTAACATGGAAAACTAAATTCTTGGATAATAGTATTTCCCTAATGTTATCAAAAAATATTTGTGTAGGATTAAGGTGAGAATATTTGAAATAAACTAAGAGTATCCTCAATCACATTCCTTGTGTTTAGTAGAGGATAATGCAACAATAACTTGTTCTTTGAAGTTTAAGAAATCAAATCATTTCCAATGTGAAACAATAACCTAAAGTAGAATCCTGTCATCAAGAGAAGCTCCCCAATGTGAACCTAATTATCCAACAAGAGATAATTAAATTTATGGTTTGAATTGAATACCATGATCATAAGTCCCTTCCACATATTTAAAAATTATTTTTACAACTTTCATGTATTTGAGTGAAGGCTTGCCCATGAATCTAAAAACCAATGAAACCCCATAAGTTATATTGGGTCTAGTAATAGTGAGATACATAAAAAAATCCCACCATACTTCTAAAATTATTATCATCATATTCCATACTCTCGAGTCTCTCATTAGTTTTTTCTCCACTTGTAATTGGAGTATATGTAACCTTAGAATCTTGAAGATTAAATTTCAACAACATATCTTGGACATACTTTGTTTGAAAAATAAATATGTCCTCTTCCTTTTGATGGAAACTCATACCAAGAAATTAGTTAATAATTCCAAGTTCAATCTTATTAAATTATGATTTTATATCTTCCTTGAAGCTATACAACATCTCCACGTAGCTACCCTTGAAAATCAAATCATCTACATAAAGGTAAACATAAAAAAATAGAACCGGATGCTTTTATGTAAATAATTGACTCATTTTGACTTCTTACAAAGCCTTGTGTCAAACACCAATTATAGATTATTTAGTACCAATCTCTTGTAGCTTTTTTGATCCCATAAATAGCCTTCTTCAGCATGTATGGCCAAAATTCTTTACCCTTTACCTCAAAACCTTGTGGATGCTCCACATACACTTATTCTTTAATCACTCTATTTAGGAATGCACTCTTTACATCCATCTGATGCATTCACCATCCCTTTGATGCTGTTAGAGAAAACAAAAGTTACACATAATTCATCTTGTTAATATAGGAAAAGGTTTCAAAGTAGTCAATCCTTTAATCATGTGAGAAACCATTTAATATGAGGTATGCCTTCTACTTGTAAATAGAACCATTGGATGCATATTTTTTTCTTATATATCCACCTACGATTCTTTATCAATGAAGAAAGCTCTTTTTTCATAGTTGCATCCCATTCTTGTATGTCTACCACATCTTTAAAAATGTATGGATCGCATAAAATAAAATATCCCATAAGAGAAACCCAAGATTCCTATAAACGAGTGCAATAGGTGTTAGTAGGATCCTCTATAAAATAATATGCCTCATGTAGAGTATTTTGAGCCCACATAGGGATATCTTGTGTAATAGGAAGTGGTGGTGTAGGGTTTAGTTGTGCATGATAAATTATAATATCAGCATCACTAAAGAGGAAAGAGTCCTTAAGATATTAAGAATGAATAAGTGAGAATTAAGAATATGGACGTGAGAGGTATATCAAGGTGAGATGTTCATCAAACTAGACATCTATATGAAATAAAACATCTCGAGAAACTAAATAAAAAATTTAATAGGATTTCACATCCTCAAAATAGTGGTTAATTTTCAACTCCATATATTTATGTTTTTAATCAAGAATAAATAAAAAAGACTCACTACCAAATAATATGTGTAACACCTAATGTTATTGCAACTCCAGATTAAGGGAATTTTTAACAAAACAAACCCCTTAATCCTAGTACGTTCCTTCAATGATTTTATAATGCAACAATAATAATCCAACAAGTAATCTAGTTTACAATCCATCTGATAACATAAAAAACCATGTTTGACTGTAAAGGTCAATTAGATCTACCCGATCCCCTTTATAATCACTCTCTCGATTGTGAATATCTTGTATGCAGTTGGTTAACACATTCAATAGGTTTTTGAATTGATGTTGTTCCTAAGTGTCTACCTAAAAATTATCTTGAGTTTCATCTGGCATCTCACACTTCTATTTAGGAATTCAGTGAACTGACAATGTATTTAGCAAATACACTAGTTAGGACAAATACTTCAAGCCATGCCTTACATGCTTAGTTTCATGACCACAAAAAATTCAAGAAAAAATTGTCCCATCACCATATTGTTATCCCAAACACTTATATTTATCACATATTATTAGTTAAATGTTTTATGCTCATGTATTAAGAAGGCCTAAAATCAGAGTCTTACCTCTCAACTTGATTACATGCTAATAGTCCTAACTTAGGACCCCTATCGGAAATATAATGATTACTTAATGAATCTTGTCATGAAGTAATCATTTCCTTTCTCGTAGTCATCCTAAGATGGTATGGTTAGATTACAATTAAATCGAAGTGTGGGACTTAGAGTCCATGCCTACTTGATACGTAAAACAATTATAAGGTAAGTTCATTGTTTAGAGATTTAGTCAAGTTATACATTTAACGAAAGTCATTAGTAAATCAGTAAATAATATTGTTATTAGTTCTCAAAACTCAAAGTGTAATGTTACAACATTCTTCATTACGAATGCGTATAATTTCACCATTTCATTATGATTAGGTAATTAACCCAATCATGTTAGATAATGTTGTGTTTTCACCTTATTGTTATCTAATGTTTATTACCTCTTAAAAGAGATATATTCTCTTTAAGAGATATATTCTCTTTAAAATTAACCAATTTTAATACGATGATAACTTCAGAAGGAGTCAATCACATTTCACATTATATAATTGATTAAAGGTATTGTACTTTTGTAATTTGAAATCTTATGTCATTAAACAAGTTATTGTTATGAAGGTATAACTAGTCATCCACATAATATTAGGTTGTACTAAATAATAAATCAATTATAAATTCTTAGGTACTTTTTGATCGAGTCAAAGAAATATATTAATTTCACAACTCTTGTGCTTCTGTCCCAAAACAACATTATTTCTTTAACTCCATTGATTAAAACATTTAAATGATAATTTCATGACTATGATTGTAATAATTTTCATTTTATAAATTAGATTAAATGTTATTATAATTAATTGATCAAGTACAATTTATTCCATAATGACTATTAAGTACAATCCACTGTTATAAAAAGTGTAAGTCATCATTACAACTCATAATAATTTAGTAAAACAATAACGTATGTACTAAAATCATTAAGGATAATTCCTTATTGAAAAATTACGACAATAATTTCAAATTTCTATAATTGGCCAACTTCCATTTACAACTTCATGAAATAATATTTCGCATAATAAAATTTACATAATCCTAATAAATATATTCATTAAATCAATTTTTACAAATAGATAACCAATTTATCACATGATGAGCATGCATGTAATCAATCTAATTTAATCCCCGTAATCATTAATCCATCATGTTATCTGTACATAAAAAATAATTATGTACATAGCCAATTCATAGAATTGAAATGGTTTTTACAAATCTCTGTCTATTTGTTTCATTAAGAAGTAATTGAATATCAATTGTCTTGATTTAATGATAACTAAATAAGTATCACTTATAGAAAAACATATAAAATAATACATAGTGATCTGAAGGAATATAACAAGTTCCTATCATTGTAAACTTGTATACATTCTTGATTTATCATAATTCAACATAGAATCAAAACTTAAGCACATGACACATTCAACAAAACCACTTTCTTTTCATCAACAAAAAAATAATACTAATATATCTAATATACCATATTCATTCAATAAGTTTACTTATTGATACAAATTAGAAATAACAGACAAGTTTTTTCCTTAACCAAATCTTTCATACTATCAACTTATGCATGAACATTTCTATAACATACTATCCCTATCAAGAGTATCTAGCCAAGATAGCTATTGATTTAGTTTATAATACCATTTGCACATATTTCTTCCACTATATCTAAGCACACACTAAAAGGTTTAGAAAAAGAATCAATAAGAAATCATACATCTCAACCATCTAACCTTACTAAGGTTATATATAAAAATGCAAGCATTATCTTCTCATAATTCACTTAACACTTAATAATAAAGTAAAAAGTTATAACTATGCAAACATCATCTACCCGGTAAATTGTTGCAGTAACACTGGAATTTTTTTTTTCATAAGATTCTTAGAAACCTTGACCCATACCCCTATTTAGTATCAACAGAAGTAAGCACCCCCATTTATTTCATAATAAGATCAATAAAATTTGACATAGTTTCACTTAGGAGAACCATATTACCAAAACTTTATAAATCATGCCTTGATTTAACTATAAATATTTAAGTAATTAATAACCAAGTATCAACATTTAATGAAAGGGAATAAATGTGTATAAGCAAGCTGTGACATTCGTGTTTGGACTTCACACAAAGGTCATATAAAAAAAAAAGAGTAAGGATGCTAAAAATTTAATAGGGAAGTTGTTTTTCCTAAACCTGATTTATAATTAGATACAATGTATTTATGTCTTATAAACAAACAAGGTTCGAATTGAACCCATATTCCATCAAGGTATAATAACTATAATGTCACAGGTTCGCAATAAAAAATCAACATCTCTAACATGAAAATTTCTAGGAAGAACCATATACCCTCCGAGTAGGAAATAAACATATAGGTTCAACTAAGGAAATCCTTTAAATCCAAACACGTTCCGTAAGTACAAAAAATCATCAAGATGCATAGTCAAACACTACGAACCATGTTCGTTTTGGAAAAAACAACATGCATTGAATTAAAACTTGATAAGGATCATAAAATGCATTTACCCAATTCTATTTTGATGACAAGATTTAAAAAATGAATCATATGCCTGAAAATGTATTCAGAGGCCATTGATAAAGTTAAACTATCAAGATAAACTATTTATAAAAAATCTACTAAAAGGGATCAACCCAGTTTCAAAGATCTTACTTACCATAATGATATCAACAACGAACATACTCTATCATTAAAAATCATTAAGAAAATTATTCTACTAATTTGAAATGAAATATCACAACAAGGAGGAGTATATCCATGCTTGAAAAAAGAAGACAAATTCCCTCTAAAAATCTTCACAATCTTCCAACCAGTCACACAATATTTCTCCACTAAGCTACTCGTACTAGTCTCATAAAAATATGACCAGTTTATAATAGTAATAAAACCATTATCCATGTAAAACCATCACTATAAAATTTTAAACCCTCTATTATTTTCCCCTTAAAATATAAAAATAATGGCATAATAAAACTCATGCAAAGTTCATGCTAGAAATGAAGCTTGCAAGGAAGGTAAAAAGCTCGTAGTTGAAAACAAACAATAAAAATAGAGTTGGTAGCTTCTGAAGGAAGCTTCAGGATTCCCAAAAAATTCAATGCACTCCACACAGTAGTTTCCATGTAGTGGCCAAATAATAAACCAACACCGCTAGTCCAACATTTCCCTCCAAAACCAATGGTAAGATTAGCTCGATTGTAAAAGAAATGATAACCGGATCATACCAAGCCAAGAACTTAGATGCTAATAAAAAACCACGATCAATAAAATGAAACAAATTCTCCATAATAAATTTACATAAACCTTTGCAAACAAATGAGCAAGAATATCATATATTATTATGGAACTCAATGAAATACAGTGATAATGGGCCTTGCTTATATAGGCAAGGAATAACAATCTATGAACTAGTAAAGGTCATAGATCAAGCCATAAATCAAGGAAAGAACTAGTCATCAAAGAACTAGTCAAGATCATATATTTAGGAGAGAACTAAACATCAAGGATCTATTAAATACCATTGATCAAGTAAAGAACTATAGATAACAACTAGATAATATCCCTTTAATATCTAAATAAATAAAAAGAAATATCTACGCACATAAGTGGGTGATGATAAATACAATAAAGGTAAATAAAGTACCTAGGTGAACATGAGCTAAGGTAAATACCTACTCTAACACACCCCCTCAAGTGAAGCTAGGGAAAAAAATAGAAGTGACATTTTCATACTATGAGTCCCGGTAAGTAGGCATGATGAGGTACTCATGTACAATATATCCATGAAGAAATATCAAACCAAAAAAAGAAAAGAATCCTACTAGAAGGAAAGAGAAATAAGAAGAAGAAGGAAGATGTTTTCATGAACACCCCCCAAGAACAACTTCTGATACCCAAAGCATTCCACACAAATCAAGGTAGTGAGGTGATGTAAAAGGCTTCGTAAATATTTCCACCACCTGTTAATGAGTCAGAATGTAATCCAAGCAAAAAAATCCATCCTGAATCTGCTGACGAATGAAGTGGATGTGTATTTCAATTTACTTGGTCCTCTGGTGCTCAAATGGATTGCGAGAAATGTGAATTGCACTTTGGTTATTACACAGAAGTACAATAGGTAAATCATGTGGGAATCCAAACTCTTTCAATAAATGTCGAAGCTAAATAATCTGCTGACTCACTGTAACTGCTGCCCTGTACTCTGCCTCTGAAGATGAAAGTGCAATAACCTATTTATTTTTTCATGCCCAAGCAACTAGAGAAGAACCAAGACAAAAAGATAACCAAAATTGGAATTCCTATCATCAATAGAACCTGCTAAATCTGAATCTATATATCCAACCAATTGAGTCGAACCCCTAGTGTAGTGTAGGCCAAAGTGGGAAGAGCTGTGTAAATAGCACAAAATGACTTTAGTAGATTTCCAAATACTATGAGAAGAATGTGCAAACCGATATACAAGCCCTAATGTAAATGAAATATCAGAACAAGTATGGGTAAAGTACAAGAGACTTCCAACCAACTACATATACAAAGTAGGACCACAAAGTGGAGTGGTACATGTGGAAGTAAGAGTAACCCTAGACTGAAAAGGAGATGGACTTGACTTGCAATCAACCATACCAAAGCGTTGAAGAAGATCATGGGTGTACTTTTGCTGACTCAAATGAATCCTTGAATTTTTCTGATAAATCTACAAACTAAGGAAATAATTCAATAACCCAAGATATGTCATGTCAAACGTTGTAGAAAGAGCCCTCTGAATTATATGAATATGGGAAGAAGATCTTCCAGTAAGTAATAAATCATCAACATACAAGACAAGTATCACAATATCCTCATTAAAATGATGGAGATATAGTGTATGATTGGAGTGGAAATGAACAAAACCAACAGATAGAAGAAAATAATCCATCTTCTCATACCAAGCCTGAGGGGATTGTTTGAGACTGTAGAGAAACCTTAGGAGCCTACAAACAAGAGAAGAATCTTGAACAAATCTAATAGGTTGCTCCATGTATATTTCCTTTTGTAAATCTCCATGTAAGAAGGCACTCTTCATGTCCATCTGGTATACGAGCCTCCCTTGTGATGTAAACAAGTACAAGGCATACAAAATCCATCTTGGCAATGGGTGCAAAAGTCTAGGAGTAACCAATACCTTCAACTTGTGAAAAACCCTTTGCAACAAGACAATCCTTATACTTATCAATGGACCCATTAGTTGCATATTTGGTTTGGTATACCCACTTACACCTAACCATATTTCTTCCTTTAGGAAGAGATACCAAATCTCACATATGATTCTTCATCAAAGAAGAATACTCCGCCGCCATTGCATCATCCCACTCCTATATCCCATTATCCTTTTAAAATGAATGTGGACCCTCAAAAACTACCTGACACAAAATTATAGAACTTGTAGAATGTGCATGATGATGCCTAGTGTGTGGAAGATCATGTATGAAAGGTGCTACCTCAGAAACTATAGTACGAGATGACTTAGTCATAGTGACATCATCAATGGGAATAAGATTGTCAATGAAATTTATAACCTCCTCATAAACCTCCTCAAAGAAAGGATTCTCAAGATGCGATGATGTAGAAGAAGGAGACATGGAGGAAGATGAAGAATCATGAGGATTTAAGAACTCATCAAACTAAACATGTGTTCAAAAAATAACGTCATGAGTATCAAAATATAGAATTGGATAAACTCTCATGTCCTCACAATACCATATAAAGATCAAGGGCTTACTCTTCTTATCCAAATATTTCCTTTTATTCTTTAGCATAAAGGCCCAAGCATGGATCCCAAAGACTTGAAAAAATGAGACATCTAGCTTAATGTTAGACCAAGCTTCCTCTGGAGTCAAATTATCAAGTGCTTTGTGTGATGTGTGATTTTGAATGTAGTTAGCATAATCAACTGCTTTTGCCTAGTAGATAGGAGATAAATTTATAGAATGCATCATACAGTTAGCCATTTCCTTCAAAGTTCTATTCTTATGTTATGCTAAGCCATTCTTTGTGGAGTATGACAAACATAATGTTGGTGAATAATATATTTAGTTACCAAAAAATTAGAAAACTCATTACTGAAGTACTCCTCCCATTATCAGTGCGAAGGTTCTTTATGAAACTATAAGATTGTTTCTTGACCAAAGCATTGAATAATTTGAAGTGTGGAAAAACATCACTTTTATACTTGAGAAAATAAACCCAAGTACACCTTGAGAAATTATCAATAAAGGTAAGTGAATACTTAGCTCCATTGAAAGAGGGGGTAGGAAAAATCATCAAGTCACTATGCACAAGCTCAAGTGGTGAAGAAACTCTCTTGGAAAAATTCTTAGGAAATGGATATTAGTTTTGTTTCCCTAATGCACAACCAGAGAAAACTACCTCAAGATAAGAAACTATAGGAAGACCATCTACCACACCATGAGTTCTCAACTACTTCAAATATCTGTAATTGAGATGTCCAAATCTTTCATGCCAAGGCTTACTCTCTGAATCTGCATGAGAAACCAATCCTATCCCTATAGAGGAAGTGTCATCTAAACCCTCAAAGTGATATAGTCTAGAATTATGATCAACAATACCTTGAGCAACAAGTGAACGTGGCTACAACACATTTTGTACTTCTGCCCCAATGTGGTGTAAAAGTTGTTGTTTTTCCTTGACCAGAATGAAAAATTTGATATAAAGGAAGCAAATTTGTGGTAATTTTAGGAACATACAATAGTGCATATTAGATACTACCACCATCAAGGTGTATATCAAATTTTTCCTCAACATAAAGAAAGGAAGAATCTCCAACCTCAATTTCAGAAGTAGAACTCAAACCTAGAAAAACAAAAGACTCATTGGAAGAATTCATGTGATGAGAAGCACGTGAATCTATAACCCAACTTTCTGCAAGTGGTGACTGAGATCTCCCAACAACATTAAGTGCTTTTCCATGCTGATTAGAAGGAGGTGGAGTGGAGATAGAAATTTTGTGTTTTTTGACTACATCCTCTAAGGATTTCATTCACTTATAACAACTATGTTATTCGTGACCACTACCCCCAAAAAAAGAGCATGAAAGGCTAGACTTATTCTTGGATTTAGAAGACTCCTTAGGTTTGGAGTTATTTTCTTTGGGTTTAGGAGCACCTTGAGATAGAGAAGGGGTGGATTTTATTTTACAAATTAGGATTAGATGCAACTAATGCCTTTTGAGAGGTGGAAGACTCAAGGTGAGACAATTTGGATTCTTCCCTAGTAAGTCTTTCACAAAATATTTCTGAGTCAGACATTTTGAATGTGTTACCTAAGGCATCCATTCTAGAGAAAAAGGTAGAATAAAATATTTGAAATGATCCTCTCAGCTTGGATAAAATCAAGTAAACACACTCTTCATCTTTCTTATCTCTTCCACTCCCCTTTAATTATGTCAAAAAATGACTTGAACTTAGTGAGATAGTCTATAATTGTTGGAAAATATTAAGGATTAAGAGAGGTGATCTCAATTTGAAGTTGCATGGCTCTCATATGATCCATCTTACTAAATAAATCCTCCAATTTCTCCCATATTTTGAAAGGTGAGTTACGTTTTTCTAAATGAAACAAAATAAATGCCACTTACATAAGTTCCTATCAAACTCATACACTCATCAAATTTACACTAGTACTGAATTTTTCTCATATTCTCTAATGAACATTGGTTGTTTTAAAGAAGTTAAAGGCCATAATCCTTTCAGCTCTTAATTATTGTTTCCATTCTTGGTTTCAATGTGTGGTAATTATGTAATGTTAATGGATCAACATGATATAATGAAGAAGTAGATAAATATGCCATCCTCAAAAAAATCACCAAAAGAAATTTAAGAACCAAGCAATGCAACAAGAGCACCTCATATTTTGGAACTTTATAATGAGTGTGTGTTATAATATGAAACTATAAAATTATAGTGAAATTATCAAAATAAATGTTTTCAATGGAAAGAACATGAAAAAAAGTCACTTTTGCAAAAAATTGACACTCAAAACCGAAGTTATCAATCAAAAGATGCAAGATTTTTAATATCATGTTCTACTATTTATTTTAGTTGCCACTAAAACATAATAAAATGCTCTTTCCTTCACCACACAAATAAAATGAAAGGGGGCTGGAGTTAGCACCTACTAGCATGCATCACAAGCTTTAAAACCTCATACGACCATACCATATGACCAAGGGAAAAGGATTTTAATGGGTTTAGGGTTTACCACCTTCCGAATCCAATGAAAGCCTTTTTGTGCATAAAAACGCACACAACAACAAAATACAAACAAATCCCTAATATATGAATATATTTTTTTTTTATTGCAAAATGAAACTTATAGACAAATGTCAACAACAATCTCCTACTCTGATACCATAAAAGGAATGATAACCATATCGTACCAATCCAAGAACTCAGATGCTAATCAAACACCATGATTAATAAGATGAAAGAAATTTTCCAAAATAAATTTAGCAAAACCTTTGCAAACAAATGAGAAGCAATATCATATATTATTATGGAACTCAATGAAATACAATGAGAATGGGCCTTGCTTATATAGGCAAGGAATAACAATCTAAGAACTAGTCAAGGTCGTAGATCAAGCCATAAATCAAGGAAAGAACTTAGTCAAGTCCATACATTTAGGAAAGTACTAGACATCAAGGATCTAGTCAATATCATAGATCAAGGAAGGAAATATACCTAACAACTAGATAATATCTCCTAATATCTAAATAAATAAAAAGAAATATCCACACACATAAGTGGGTGAGGATAAAAAACAATAAAGGTAAATAAAGTACCTAGGTGAACATGAGCTAAGGTAAATACCTACTCTAACAATAAATGATATGTTAAACCCAATAAATGCCTCTACTTCTGGATGAATGGATAATGAAGAGATACCCTTCAAAAAAATGGGAAATATTGTCTTCCTCCTATTAGAACTCATTACGAGGACCACGAAGAACATGCTCATGATGAGCCATCTCTTGCTAATGAAAATCGTAAATAGATGCCCATTAAGGAGGTAACCCTAGAGTAACAAGTGCAAGCCCTCACTCGCCAATTAACCAGTTTGGCTTCACATATAAATAAGGAACAACAAAAACTTGTGAAACAATACATCCCAAAGGCTAAACCTAGGGCTTTGTATCATGAAAATAAGCCAAATACTCCTCGTCGTGAAGTACGTAGAGACACATATGAATAATTTATTATAGATAATATAGGTGAGAATACACCTAGATTTAATCCTTCATATATACCTACACCACCCATGCAAGATCCACTTTTTAATCAAGAGTGGTCAACTATGAAAAATTCCCTCCAAGCATTACAAGAGGGCCAAACCTGTAACAATAACAAGAAATACGGGTTCGATGAGTTATGTCCCTAACCTTTTGACAAAGCCATGTTATAAGTACCTTTCCCAAGACATTTTGATTTTCCAAAATTTGATAAATATAAGGGAAAAGGTGACCCTCATGATCATATAAAATAATTTTATATGGCATGTCAAGAGGTTACATATAGCAACAATTATCTTATGCACTTGTTTCGAAAAAGTTTAGGAGCAACAATGCTAGAATGGTTTGTGCATATCCATAAGGAATCTATATCAACATGGCCAAAATTAGAAGAGAGTTTCGTACGTCACTTCTCTTTCAATATAGAAAATGACGTTACCACGTTAGATCTATGCAATGCCAAGCAACAAAACAATGAAAACTTAGTTGCATTTTTACAAAGATGGAGAGGGATAGCTGGTCGCTTCCCTTAATCCATACCAGAGAAGTATTTTATAGGAATATTTGTTCCCAACCTCCATCTAGACATTATGTTCCACTTGCAAATGCATTTTGGCAACACATTTGAAGAGGTAATAGAAAAAGGGAGTCAAATTGAAAAGGCATTGTTAGCTAGGGGGACTCTAAAACATTTCTCCCACGAACACAATGATTCTAAATCTAAAAATAAACCAAAATTTGTTCATAATAAAAACAAGCACATCGTTAGTGATGTGATAGTATATTCTAAGCGGGTGCAAGCCATTTAGAACCAAACACCTCTCAAACTTGTAAAGGGTAATCCACCTACTGAGTATAAATGCCGTACTTTTACCCCTCTATCTGAATCCATATCGTCTATACTAACACAATTAGAGGCCATAAACATGGTAAAATACCCCGAAACACAACCCTACAGAGACGATACACCTAGAACATCATGGTTTAGGTAGAATGAATTTTGTGGGTTTCATCACGTAAAGGGTCATAAAATTGACAAGTGTTTAAGATTAAAACACTATATTCAATACCTAGTTGACAATGGTGATATTAAAGTAGATTCTGCTACTGCTGTAAATTCTCCAAATACAAATTTAGGGATCTTCAAAAAGCCTTTTCCCAATCACGAAGAGAAGAAATATCTAGATTAGGGACAATCGTCTTAGAATAAGAATGCTAACTATGTGTCAAACAAAGACCATTTTAATGACTTGATAGGTTGTGTTGACCCACTCATTGAAAAAAATCAATAGATTAGAATCAAAAGAAGAGAATGTGTCGCGGAAACACAATGGGCTCGCCTTGTTATAAATTCTGAACCTACAACCCCTCTTCCTCAAGAGTGTCACTATGATGTGTTATATCAACTAGAAAATACTATAGCTAAGATTTCAATCTTATACCTTCTAAATATCTTTGGCGTCCATAAAGATATACTTTACAAAACCTTACAAGGATCAAGAGTATCCATTGATGTTGATACAACACATTTATAGGCCATGGTAGCACAACTCGCTCCTTTAGAGCTGTAGACACCTATTTTTGGGTGTCACCCCTCTCTGTCATCCCACATTGACATCTTCTCCCACTTTTATTTTGTTCTAAATCCCATTCATCTAAATTTTAATTAATTCATGGTTTTAATTAATTAATGTGTTCTACATACCCATTTAATAATTGAAATATTGTCACATCTCAAAATAAATGCAAAACATGGGCAATAATGCATCCATCCGACATCCCACTCTTAAAATTCAAAAAGAGAATACTTTATTACACCTAATATCCCCACCTCTTATCACATCCTTATATTTTTCTTTACTCTAAGTCAAATTGTGAGCCCCATTGAATAACATCACTTCTTTTAATCAGGGTTACTTTACTCACCCTGAGTATCTTTTAACCTACATTCTAACCTCACCATTAAACTATAAATATGGGTTTTCCCCATATTTCAAGGAGGAAGAAAAAATTAGAAAATTTGGGTGAATGTTGAGGAATTTTAACCATTTATCATATATCATTTTTATTCTGTCTTTGTGATAACATGTGGAATTTCCACGATACTCTGCTCGTGATTTGATTCATGTAGTGAGATTCATGTTGCACGCATCTAATCAATAGCACCATCTGCATACTGGCATCTTTCAGGTTCTTTTGTTTATCAACTTGCATGTTATCTGTTTAAATTATATTTTATCATTATTCTTATCACATGGGGGTTGACAGCCACCGAGAGAGTTAACACGTCCCGGATCTTCTTTGTCAGGCAGCACCCACATAAAGTCTCTAATCAATCTTTCTCTAGTGTATGTGAGCTATAGGTTTGCTGGGGTCACACCGAGGAGTTCGAAATCAACTTTGTGCCTGTATTATCCATCGCCATATCCAAGGTACTAAGCCCTTGTATACTCAACGTTGTTTTGTGTTTGTTGATTTCTCGTACAATCATCTGGATAGGAAGCAGGAAACTCCGATCAACATTTGGCATGCCCGATGGGACCAGATCCAAGTTCTGGTCATGTTTTTGCTTGCTCACTTTGTATA
Organism: Taxus chinensis; assembly: GCA_019776745.2. NCBI lineage: Eukaryota > Viridiplantae > Streptophyta > Pinopsida > Cupressales > Taxaceae > Taxus > Taxus chinensis. Next base: position 81,245,112 of record CM034150.1, on the reverse strand, counting down.
GGTGTCATATGTATAACAACTATTGCATTTTATATAATTGTAAGTATGACATCATGTTAATCTAGATATATGTTCTACATTTTTCATTTGTAGACTCACCCGCTTATAGGATCTTTGGTACTATCTTCGTCCATGTGTTGTGGTGCATTCACGAAGTCATTTATGTCGTTATTGGGGTAAGTAGATTTCTCATTTAAAAAGGTCTGTTATTGATTCATTTATAATAGGTGTAAAATTTTATTGTCATCGCTATTTGTTAATAATATATATGTGTATATATAATAATAATAATAATAATAATTAATTAATTAATTAAAAGTAAATAAAAAAACATCTTAACACTACCCTACACTACCCCATCTCCACCTTATTCCCTATTTCTCCTAACCGACCTACCCTTCACCTCACCGAGCCCACTCATACCTTCTGCTCCTCCCTTCCCACACTTACCTATCCTCAATACCTCTCCACTCGGCCAATCTCACCCATTTCTCCCACTATCCACCATCCACTCATACCTTCCGCTCCACTCTCTCCCCACGTAAGCCGACTCGACTTTCCACACATCTCCCCCTCCAACATCCATACTGATCTCCATCTCCTAAGAACCCATCCTCACCACGTTACTCCCGCAGACCCCTTCATCTTCCTTCCTCCCACTCGATCTCCATTCCACCCATCCACATACTCTCTCCATCCTGACTCCCATCCACTCAGCCACTCCCATTGACTTACCTCAATGTCCACCTCACTCCACCTTGTCCCCACACAGATTGAGATTTCTCCTGAATTCCCATCTCCCTCTCCCATGCCTCTAATCCTTCGAGCTCTCTCCTCACCTCCGCAGACACACCCAATCCTCCAACTCTTCATGTAGATCCCCTCATCCATAGAAGACACATCTTCTCCACTCACCACACAGTCCCCTCACCGTCACCTCTTCCATGGGATTTCCCTCGACCTAGATTCCAACAACCTGTTGTTCATTCCACTGCTTAATGCTTTCAACTATTTCTAGCACAGTTTCAATTCACGTAAGCTTTGTGTATATCAAATGCATTTTATAGCAATCGATTTATGATTCTTTAGAACATATTTATAAATCCCATGTGGAGAAATTATAGCCAATTACATATTTCCCTTTATATTTTTCTATGATTCTCACTATGTCATTGTATATGTGAAAGGGCCACATCCTACTACCAACTTGTATCCCCAATGCAGACTAAGATGATTCCAATGCTTGATTGCTTCTGATTGCTTTCTACCCAGATACATATTGACGTTATATGTAGTAATTATATAGTCTCCTTATAATAATTGACTTATAATTATTTAAAACACATTTGTAAAGGGCACTTGTGGTAAATAATGTCAATAAAATTGAATTATACAGTCTTTGTCTAGCGATTGGCTTACAATTCTTCAAAACACATCATTGATAGCCAATGTTGTGTAGTATTAAAGTTAAATCTAGTGATTACACAATCTCATCATAACAATTGACTTTTGATTTTAATCATATATTGACGCTGGCTTATAAGATTTGGATACTTGGTATATCTTAGTTTCAAATTCACACAAACTCTGTGGTAGCAATAGTGAAGTCCCTCTATGGAAATTTGTCTACAATTATCTACAACACAATAAACACCGCTTGGAACACCATGGCCAGTTATATATTTCTCATTTAAATTTTGTGTGATCATCATACGTGTAAAAATCCGTGTCCATGTGCAGTAGGATAAATTTTAAAGTATCAAAAAGTAGATAAGGAAGTGTTAATACTGAAGGGTGATAAGATATTTCCTTTTTCTGTATCATCGATTGACATCCAACATTTCGTTCAACTATATTTTATATCATTAATAAATGTATCTTAGTGAAATTTATTTAGATTTTGATAAGCTGTTAAATAAATACACCATAAATATTCACATCAGTTTTGATAACATTGTTTATAGTATAGGAGCCTAATTATTATTTTATTCATTTATTTTTATAAGTCATAGGTTGGGTCATTATTTTCCTAATACATGTTGTAATTTATTATTTTGAATGTAGTGTTTGTCGTTTGGCGATACGATTTGCATTAAGTATTTATTTGGGAGTTACGATCGTCATCTGTTCATTATTTAATCATAGTTATTTCATTGTTAATTTATAATTTAACTTGTATTTGAATAGTCCTGATAATTTTTTAGTTCTTTTTATCTCTTTTGGGTTATATTCACTAATTTTCATATTTTATTTTACAGGATTGCGCTGCCAAATATTAAATCTTAAACTCAAACTACATCACATATCGTCTCTTGTCAACCTGATCTGCAGTCATACAATAAAAAGGAAAAGTGTATACAGGTATTCTCTAGTTTTCCCTATTTCCTCTTTTGTACATGGTACTGTCATTTTTTGGGGTGATTGTTAGCATCAAATTTCATCTTTTAAATTTGGAGTAAAATGAACCTGTGCATTCTGCTTGCTCACATAGTGTAACTAGGGGTTTAACTTTTTACATCACACCTATCATCACACACTACCTGAAATTTCACAAACTAATCAACACACTGAGAAATTCCCTGCACCTGGTTCATTGTTTGGGATTTGATCGCCCAATAGAAAACTATTTCAGACATTTCCCAGCCATAACTTACCCGAAACCAAACATAGTTCACCTCCTTTTAGGTCCTCTTAGAACCATTTTTTAAAATTCTTTTCTTTTTAATAAAAAAATCCGTTGTGTGCCTCACTTGTTTGGCTCGTATAATAACAAATTTCATACTAGTAAGCACTCGATCTAGTATGAAAAAAATGGAACACATCCCCACTTCACATAATGCTTCATCTCAGCCGATAAGCATCATAGTGGCTTCATCCTCCATGTCTCTCCCCACGGCCCCCATCAATACCCATTCTCTTACCAATATATTTTACCCGGTACCAATCAGTCATGCTTCAATGTTAGACCAATCCATCCCATCTAGGCCTGCCACTCTGCCCTATGTAAGATTAGAGCCTAATGGTACTTCTGTATTCCCTCTTGGGGACCCAAAATTCAGACAAATTCTTGATGCCAACCCTGTGGCCCTTCAATATTATCTGTTAAGAAGATACATACACCTTCCTCTGGATGGTCCACTGCTTCAGTAGGTCTATCCTTACAGTACTAGTTCTGAAATTCCTCAGTCTGTGGCCTTACATGATTTTTCTTCATCCTCCACCAACCCATCGGCACACCAAACCACCTAGTTAGTCATGCCCATTCCACCCAACCTTCCTCACATCAACACGACTATCGTCACTACTGTCCCTATCACTATGACATCCCCAATTTTCACTGGTATTTTCATTCAACCATCCCATGTGTCAAATCCCTTATCTGAACATTAAATTCCTTTTACATAGTCTCCCTTACCTCAACGCCATACTTTCTGCAACAGAATTCTACTTCTCTATCTCCCTCTCGTCTGCCTCTATTACTTAAGCCACCTTTCCTCTCTCTGCCTCTTTGCTGCTAGTTCTGCCATATTTCACCAAACCTGTTCTTTCCCTCATGCGTGGTGAAGTTTAGTTAGCCATCAGTTTACTCTCTAGGTTCAAAGTTACCATCAAGATCTTGATTGCCAGGGTAATGCCTTGCAGATATGTTCCTATAGGATACCACAAAAAACGGAATTTAGCTACCTTCGGGAAAGAATATGTCAAAATTAAATATTCCAGAATATAACTTTTTAGAACACCATAAAACCACGTATCCAAAACGTGAGTCCAGATCAGGTCAGCATCATGAAGGGCTTGAAATTCTTCCTGTGTCTAGAAAAATGTGTGATACCTCCAATTCTGCTTAGATGCATAAGTAATCAACCACTCATATAATTCTACTGGAAAGATAACAAAAAAGCTCTCATAAAGCTCTCATATAGGCTATCATACAAATTCTGTTCTACCTAAGTGCATGCATTAAAATCAGATCCACTCTTGAACCATCGTGGCGTATTATTCCTCTAGATCATGTATCGAATCCTCAATACTTGCTAGAGTTAACCGATACATCTTCATCGCAAACCATCTTGAAAATAAGTCAAAAAGAGGTCCTGGAAATGGAACTAATGATGTAGCCTAGAATTTACTAGATAACACCCTAGTCGTGCTGACACATCACTCAGCCTAGACTGAGCGCTCACCTGAAGCATGCAAAGGTACCAGGTCCCTCTTTAGGGTTGCTGTAGTAGGATGTTAGCATGATGAAGGAAGAAACATATAGATCCATAACTAATCCATCATTCTACAATGCATTCTACATTCAAATCTATGAGATAACAAGTTTAAATAGTAATCATGATTGAATCAATAACATGCACTACTTAATTACACACAAGAATGACACTTAGATTCAACCAATATCTTCCATCTATTAATAAACATAGAAGCTCCTTATTAATAATGGAAATCTATACCAATGTGTGCATGGATCTAATACAGTAATCCAGTCATATAACTCTCTATATCCAATCTAAGTCTATGTATTCATCTCTCCCTATGTATATCCATCTCTCCCTATGTATATCTCTCTGTCTCTCTGTGTCTATCTTCTACTATGTGATTCACATCATATATATAGGGTGGGGACTTTCCCTTCACCACTTATCTATTCCAAAAATAGGCCGCATGCTATTAATAGCCACGTGTCATTTACAAGCATAGCCACACATGCAAGTGTGCTATCTATAGAAATCTTGCAGTTAACTGAAGTGACAATCCTATTCTTAGCTCATCTCCATGCAAAAATCTTTGATCCAATCCTCCAAAGATAGACAATGTGTGGTGCACACGTCCCTGACATCATTGGTGTGTTTCTACATGCCATCTTCTAAAAATAGGTCTTCATGCTCAAAATTGGCTGAGTCCTAAATGCTAAACTTGCCCTCCACGTGTGCTCTTCCTATCCATTTGTGCCCTTAAACCTGACCTTCTCTCCCGCGCGGACTCCTTGTGTGAGTTCTGTCAAGTGTTCTCTGATAAACATTACCCCACACTAATCGCATTTTCACCCCAAAAATGTTTATCTTCAAACATTTTAGTAAAGAATATGGAAAAAAAAGAATAAGAAATAATCCAGATGAATAAAGAATGTTTTAAGTGGCAACATCCCCTGTATTAGTTTGAAGGATCAACTCTGGATACTCCTTTATTTTGGCCTCTAAGGTCTGTCATTCAATGAGTGCTTTTTCTGCTTTCTCTGGAATGTCCACAACAATGGATTCTAACTCATCCCTCGCAATATCTCCTTTTTAATTTTATAGAACCAACATAACGCTAGACATTGATGTCATTCTTCCTTCTAGAAGATCCATCTTTTCCACAATGAGCTTCCCAAGCTCTTCCAGCCAAGTCTTATGTGGCTCTTGTGCTGCTGCTAGGGCCTCGCACTTCTGCTTAACCATTGAAAATCTTTCTGCGTGGCCCAATGTTTTGTCCTTCATTGCTCTCTGGACCTCATTTCTTTCTTCCAGGGTCTTCATGTTGATAAGCACCTCTGGAGCTGTGCAGATGTTTAAAGCCTGGTCTGCTATCTTCAATACCTCTTGTAGCACTTGCAGTAGCCCTTCATATGATGTAATATTTTGCATTACTGATGCTTTCTCTCATTCTACTTCTTGTTATGAGTTCCTTGGAGCAGGTACACGCAGAGGTTAATCTTCAAGTACCAAGTCCACCAACTTTCCTACATAGTGTATCACTGAAGGAAATGTCTGTGGTACCTTGGCCTCCAAGTGTGGCCTGGTTCTTATTACATTGTCCCCAATCTCCTCTTGGATGTTGATAAACACCTCATTCTTCTTTTGTACCAAGTTCCTCTCTTGTGTTATGCGTGCTATCTCAACATCCTTTGTCTTTAGCTCCTCATGTAATGCCCTTATCGTTGCATCTTTATCCATGTTTCTCCTTACAACTTCAATATAAAATTTTACCAATGCGTTGCTGACCTGCTCATCTGACATGACAGTAGGCTTTACTGTCATATGTCTAGATTGTGGTGCTTTCTTCAGCCATCTTGAAACATATGACTCTTCACATATATCAAAGTCAGACTCGTCTATATGGGTGTGCATTGACCATGATAGTTGCTTCCGAGTGTGCACAGTCACCATATCCTCATCCATTAGCTCCTAGCCAAATAAATCCTTCTATGCTATCATGCTCTAGAAGCGGGCACACAATTTTACCTATGTCCTCTGCATACCCCATGGCTGGTGGAATGTGCTCTCCACTTGTTCTTCTAGACCGTTGCTGCTTAGGGACTTTAGCTTCCAAATTTGGGACTTGTGTCTCCATATCATGAATATTCTTTGCCGATGTCTCCTCTGGTCCCTTCTCATCCTCTCCTCTTTCCTTTGATTCCTCACCCTATTCTTCTATGTTCTCTGGAAGTGTAGGAGAATTAGGTGCGCTTTCCTCTAACTCTTCCGCCTCCTCATTTAACTTCAGTTTCCTCCTTCTTTACACGGTTACCTCCTTATGTGGAGAGATTTTGGGTGATCTACACACCTTGGTTGGAGTAGCACCTTGGGTCCTTGTTCTCCTAAACACCCTCTTAAATCTGTGCTCCCCTTAGACTGCATTCAAGTCCTCATCATCCCCTTCTTGTGGCTGAGGTGGTGTAGTGGCGCGCTTAGCTTCACCCTTATTTTTAGGATGTCTCCTACCTCTATGCTCCAAACCACCACTATCTTCGTGCTCCTCCTCCTCATCCTCCACTTCAATTGGCTCTGTGGGCTTAGGCGCTGGGATGTTCTCCATTGTATGCTTTCCCTTTGGTGGTGCTGGAAGTGCGAACTCACCTTCCACATACCTATTATTCTCCATATTTGGCTTTAGTTGGAGATACACCAGCATGCTCCAATATCTCCCACCACCAAACTTATTGGTTTAGTGCTCAAAACATTAGAAACGAGTCTTTCAACATATGCACCCCACCCTGGATACACATATGTCTTCCTTAGTGTGTGGTAGTCACAATCTACCTTATCCGTGTTGAACACCAGTCATCACACGTCTGTAAACTTGTGTACTAATGCCTGGAAGTACCTTGCTATGAAAGCATACATCAACTTACACTAAGGACTCCATGCCCCATATTTCATTTCAAACCATGCTATATATAATGCTAGTATACAACAAATTGAACAGTTGAACTACCTTTCCAACCACTGAAGAAAGTCCTTGGGGATGCACCATTCTTCCTCAAAAGCTACACGAAGCCTATCATACCACTTCTCTTCCTGTTGCTTAACTTTCTCTATCATGGATCCCTCACATAGGTACTTCTTGAAGTGTTCTACAGGTGATCTGTGTTCCATTGGATACTCCCATACCTTCTCCTTTGGTCCATCAGGCACTTCGATCTCCATGAACACTAGTGATAACAAAACAGCTCCAAAGTTGATCTTTCCTCCTGCACACATTCTTCAATGATTGTCTCTGCGATATACAGTGAAATTTTCTAGACTACTCCTTCAGACATATTTTTGGCAATGTTCAACCACATGGTGTTCACTTGTGACCACCTTTCCTGGTCATTGAGCTTTGTAATGAGATGTGTGGCCGCTTGTACAATTGGATACTTATTTAGTTTTTTGATGTTCATACTATGTGGACCCTTTGTATATCCCAAATCCTTCCTAGTGTCCAATATTATAGTTTTATCTGTCAGATCATCTCACAAATCATCTCCCATGCCTTTCAACCCTGTCACTGTGGAGATGAGCATGGCTAAAATTTTGACTCTATGCCCTGTAAAGTAGAAAAAATCCTCGTGCACTTTTCTCATAATCCACTAGTATAATGGCTCATACTTCCTAAAGTAAGGGAGCTCATAGAGTTGGTAAACCTCTATCCTCTGTAAAAGCTTTTCACCAACATCATCATACACCGACATATCTTCCACCCTGTGTTTATTTGTCTTCATGTTCAACAACGCATCAAGCTCCTTCTTATTCTCAATGGTACGGTGATTGTACTTGCTCACTTTTCTTTTCCTTATGTGAGAATCCCACTCTTGGCCAAAAATAACCCCCTATGGATATTACATCTCTAAAAAATTGCTTTCTGGAGCCATTTCTTCCTCCTCAATGACCACCTTCTTCTTTCCTTTTACTCCTGCTACAACTACCCTCTTGGGTGTCATTTTTACCTTGAAATCCCTTGTACATCCTTTCCATTCAAATTCTATAATGTGCAAAGTAAACCCTAGTTTGATTCAATGTGCCCTAGGTGAAATTATGTGCCCCTAACTTGTCTCTGTCACCTCGCTTCACTCAAACCCTTCACCACTAGGGACACAAGCTTCTTCTGTGCATAGATCTCTTCGTCACGACTGGTTACACACCTCTCACACCTTAAAACAATCACTCGACTCTTCACACTTGACTTCTTTCAAATACTCTTAATCACATCGGTAAAAATTAACTCACATCCCATCCTTATATAAATTTTCCAAATTTTGATGCATTTATTACTCCTTCCCCTACCAAATATCTGCTCATTCATTGAACAAATTTGTTCATTCCGCAGAGTACATCTTTGTGCCCCAGGTATAACCTTCTAGTGTGCCTCCTTACCCTCTGGTAACAGACTTCTCTTCAGTGCACCTCCCTACCCTACCGTGGTCACAAACCTTCTCCTAGTAGTTATCATGGCCTCCACTTGCCTCACGTTATACTGTTCCTTCTTTTATCTCCATCCTTGGTCACTTTTGAGAAGCAATGTTATTTTGACTTTAAAGCACTCCCATAACATCTTATTACTTTATCCTTTCAATTCCCACAGTCTTTTACTTAGATATAAACAACCACCCCACACTAAAATTATGTGCAGTCCTCTGTGCATAAAAATTCTTCACATAGTAATTAGCTTCATGCGCGCAAGCGCGCTTATTACACAAGAAAAAAATCTAAATTGACAAAGCATAATGACAATGAAGGAATGAAGGAAATACATAATTGAAAACCTAATCTAAATGGCAATACTACCTTATTACAAACACCATGAAGACTTATTTATAGTAGGGCTTCAACCTACTCCCGTTGAAGTAACTGGGTAGCCATGTTCCATCAAGTGCTTCTAACTGGCAAGAATCACCTGATTTCAAGTATGTAAATGATGACATACGACCCCAACCAATGTACTTTGAGATTTCCTAGGTGGCGCAAGAACTTAGAGTCATAAAGAAGTACCATTTGTCTAATGTCAAACTTCTTATCCCTAATGTTTCTGTCATGCCATGTTTTCTGCCTGGCCTTTTCCTAATTTCTGACTCCATCATGCTATGGCTCGTAGCTCATCTAGTTGAATCATATTCTCAATACACTCTTCTAAAGCTTGCTCATCAGCTACACCTCCAATGCGCACAATGCACAAAGAAGGTAACATAAATTCTATAGGGAGAACAACTTCTACGCCAAACACCAACTGAAATGGTGTGGCTTTGTTCAATCTCTTATAAGTTGTTCTATATGCCCAAAGAATAGCTGACACTTTATCATCCCAATCCTTTCTCCCAACATCACAATTTTTTTTCAAAGTTTGGCTCAAAATCTTGTTGAAAGCCTCAGCAGTTCCATTTTTCTGAGGATGATAGGGTGTAGTTTTATGGTGTGCAACCATAAACTCATCTAATAGGATCCTAATTGTCTCATTCAAAAAGTGTGTACCCCTATCACTTGTCAAGCTTAAAGGACATCCATATCTTGTAAGAACATTCTCCCATAGAAACCTATCTGTTGTACAGTCCTTCGTAGGTGCTGCTTCTGCATACAGTATGAGATAATATGTGTAAGTAATGATATAGCATGATTCAGTCCTACGCGCGGCTAGTGAAATAGGTCCTAAAAAGTCAATGGCCCATTTCTCAAATGGTTCAGCACTAGTAATTGGTCTCAAAGGCATCTCATCTCTTTTCCCTAGTTTACCTAGATGCTAACAATGGTCACACGCTTTGTAATATGCCTTACAATCTTTATACAGTGTCTCCCACCATAATCCAACAAGTAGTATCTTCTGGGTAGTCGCATGACCTGCATAATGGCCTCCTGCAATACCACCATGGGATTCTTCCATAATATCCTTGCACTCATGCTCTAATACACAATGACATAATACTTCATCTTTGCCTAACTTGTAGAGGTCACCGCTGATTAACATAAACGGTGTCATGTGTATAGCAAGTTGTTTCTTTTTTAATGCCTTCATTCAGTCTAGTGTCATACCAGTTCATAAAAAGACAACAATGTCTTCTAATTCCGTGGGCACATGTTATAACCTATATAATTGTGCATCTGACATGGTTTCTTCAATTGTCTATGCTTCTCCTAAGTGAATTCTAGACAAGTGGTCTGGTCCAGAGTTACTTTTCCCTGGCTTCACCACAACTATGAAGTCAAACTCTTGAAATAGGAGTACCCATATGCATATGCACCCTTACAAGACTAGTTTTTTTACCAAGTACTTCAATGCCATTTGATCCATATAAAACACAAGTGGGGTTGCTAACAAGTACTGTCAAAAGTTGTGTAATGCATAGATCATTGACAAAGCTTCGTACTCTATAGTTGTATAATTACTTTCAGAAGGAGTCAGCTTCCTACTAGTAAAAAAAATTGGATGATATATAATACCTTCACCAGGTTGAGATAACATAGCACCAATGGCCATTCATGAGGCATCCACATGCACATGAAATTGTTTATCCCAGGAGGGAAAGCATAGGATGGGCGCGGTAGTAAATTTCTCCTTTAATATTTTAAACGTGCGCTTCTGCGGTTCTCTCCGATAAAATGTACCTTTTCCTTTTAGTAATTCTTCCAAGGGTGCAGTAATTTTGGCATATCCTTTGATGAAATTTCTATACTAACCTGTATGTCCTACAAATCCACACACCTCACTTTGACTGGTAGGGGCTTATAGGCCTAGAATAATTGCAACCTTAGCTGGATCAACGAGCAAACCTTTCTTGCAGATTATATATCTGAGCAATATTCCAAATGGTGTAGCAAATATGCACTTCTCGAGGTTTAAAGAGATACTCAATTGTCTGCAATGTTCAAACATTAAGTGTGGATTTTCACAATGATCTTTCACAAGCCCATATACTGTCCAATCATCTAGATAAACCTACAAAATGTTGTGAATAAAATCTTTAAATGCCTGAACAACTATACGTGAGAATACAGTAGTTGTGTTTTTCAAACCAAAAGGCATCAAAGTATATGCAAAACTTCCCCATTCAGTAGTAAATGTAGTCTTTTCTTGATCCTCCTGAGAAATCCTAACCTGATGATACCCAAAAAACCCATCTGTGAAGGAATATATCTCGCGCCCTGTAAATCCCTCTAGTATTTCCTCCGTAAATGGTGTAGGGAATGGATCTGTGACACATGCAGCATTTAGATCCCTGTAGTCCACACATATTCTTGACCATCCTTGTTGATACTAATCACCATTGGACTAACCCATTCTGACTCATCAAGTGGCTTTATAATTCTAGATTTCAACATTTTATCAATTTCTTCTTTTACCTTTTCGTAAATTGGGGTTCATTCTATAAGGTCACTTTCTAACTGGGCGTGCACCATCCTTAAGATTTATCTTCATTTCCCCAAGTGATTTGTGCACACCTTTAAGTTCATGATACCCTTGAGGGAACAAGTCATGATAATCCCTGAGTAACTCAATGATCTTTGCTACTTCTGAGTCTGAATAGTAGTCTCCAATTATGGCCGCATTAGGCTCAGCCTCCGAACTTATATTCACCTTCTTTGTCTTCATGGGTTTTTGATAGGCGTGCATATCCTTTTCTGCACTGTCCAATACCTCACGCACCCCTTGAAAATGTTCAATATCCAGGTTCTCAACTTCCTCATCATCCATGATGTAAACCATCTTTCCTTTCTCTTTCTCAAGGCAAGAACATTCAAGTAGTATGGAGTCCATTTCTTCTTCCCTTTCAAAACATGCTCCAGACTCTGCCTCACCAAATAATTCTTGAATATGCTCTTCTACTTTTGCACTATCTCTTATAGTTAAGTGCTTGACCAATTTTAATGCCTCTTCTACTAGAGGTTTAATCGAGAAGTAGTCAAAGGTCTGGATCATTCTTGTAGTCAAATTCTACCAATTCCTAGTCTCTCGATGTATTTCTACGTATACATATCAGACACATGTGCATCCTTGTAGGGTAGAGTACACTTTATGCACCTAGAGTGAAGGTGGTAATGCTTCCTATCCCACTGTCCAGAGTCTATCACACTGCTGAATGTGATGCTGAATAGGTTGATCACCATGATAGGTGCAGATCTACGTAGGTGCATTGTTCCTTACAAATCTAACAGATAAGGCGACTCCAATCTCTTCCCATCCTATAAGATTATCTTTGTGGACTATGCACCTATGCGTTATTGTCCTATGCAAGGTATATACTATATATCTCTTCTCTTAATTTGATCTATCCACTGTATTTCCATGGATTTCAAAAATATAGGAAGATCTTTTGTCCCTGTATACCAAGGTAATGTGCTACCTATCCGTCGAACTGAATGAAGTCCATTCTTTAACGTAACCACACTTTTTACCTCATGCCCTACTAGTCCATATGTACCATGAACCTAATTGTCACAACTAATACTTGCAGTATCACTAATAGAATGAGAATCCTCCCACTGTAGGATGCCTTCTTTTGATGGCTCATTGAGCTCTGGGTCCTAAACAATTTGTACATAAATTCTATTTAATTCCTCCTCACTTAGAGGCTCAACATATGGTGTAGACTTCCCATCTGTTAGAGGTATCACAACTCTTTCCTCCTTTTTCTCAAAGCTGATATACCCCTTATTGAATCTCAAGTTAGCATTATTCACATAACACCAAGGGCATCCAAGCAAGGCTGGAAAACTGTCTGCTTCTGTAAGTGATAATACCTCAAAATCCCCAGTGAACTTGGCCCCTTATATAGTTATAGATGCATCCTTAAAAACTCATATGGGGGTGGCCTTAGTCTTGTTTTCCATAAACAACACATTAGATGATGGCTACAATGGAGGCCTCGCCATCTGTACCCATGCATCTAATGTAAGTACATTTACTTCCGTACATGTATTAATCAAAATATTGCTCAACAACCATCCATCTACAACAACATTCAGAGTAATTTCCTTGTCATAGTCAATGATATTAGGGGGAATATTTACATGCAAGATCTGCCGTCATGTCTCAATACTTACACGCAGAGCGTTCCTTTTTAACCAACTTCACAATAGTGGAATAATGTTCTCATGGTGCAATAGTTTGCACACTTCTCTCAGATCATCGATATCAGTTTGAACTGTCTCTGATGCTTTCTTCTGGTCCTTGATGTACTGTATTGCACCCTGAAGATTCCTGAGCACTTCCATGGTATCCTGGTAAAATTCCTTCTGATGAGTAGGATTTGGGTACCTTGCATGTAAAACGTCCTCCTTGGTGATCGTAGGCTTCTGGTACGATGCCTCTCTTTCCCATGCTACTTCAACATGTGTGGTAATATTTATAGTCAAGGCCTCTGGTTCTGGTGCTATCTTGGGCATCCACTGATTTTCCTCCACACGCTAGATCCTAACCATCCCTATGCCTTTGTTTTCTTTCTTATGTTTCTTACTCAAATGCTCATACAAGTCCGAGCACTCTTCATAGCTATGGTTATTTCCGTAGAAAGAACATGTAATATTCTGAGGACATTCTACCTATAGTGGTCAGGAGATCCACACGTATAACACGTTCCTCGAGGGAACTCACCTCTTCCTCCACCATGATATCCACGTCCCCTTCCATGACCTCCTTCAAAACGCCCCTCATTCCTGTCATAGCACGTTTGATTATGATCCCAATCCTGGTGCTCATTCTTACCCCTAGAATTATCTGTTACTCTTGTCTATTGTACCCCAATGTCTATAACATCTTGGATCTGACCAATCAACTAAAAATCTTCAGTATCCTAGGTCGTGGACCTGTAAATTTTACAAATCTAGATACTTTCTTCCTTATCACATGTTGTAACAAAGGATAATGACTAACATCATGATTCAAATGACAAATCTCACATTCCAACAGTAATGAGCGTATTGATCTGCAAGGACAACTATCCTTGGTGTGACCTTATACTTCATAATCTATACACCAAATTCTTGATCGTGTTTCATGGGATGAATTTGCTGATAGCTTCTCTAATTGTTTAGCCATAGCTACAATATGTGCCTCTAAGAATGGACTAACACTAGTTTCAATGCTCCCAACTACCTCAGCATGTAAAGCTTCTTCCAGTGCTTCTCATGGATCAATGTATGTCTTATGTGACAGTGCTCTTCTGAATGGTGTAATCAATCCACCAATGAACCATTGTTTATGCTGGCTAGCGTGAATATCATAGGAAAGCTTAGATAGAAGTTTCTTAAAGTGGGCATCATACTCATGTAAAATCTCAGTGGTGCCCTGCTTGATATCTTTGAGCGTGCTAATACTTTTCTACTCAAACTCAGGGATATGGAACTCTTTCAAGAAAGCATCCTTCAATGCTACATAATCCATGCAAGTTTGATTAGGGTCAAACTTCCTATACCAGTTGTGTGCACATCCCTATAATGTAGTAGTGAATTGACTTGTCTTGTGCTCAGTAGCCGTGATCCCTTTAACATGCCATAATATTTCACACATGTGCACATTCTTAGTAGCATCCTCTATGCCTCTATACTCAGGAAGACAAAGAGACATCTCCATATAAATGTTCTATGGTTGCTGTAGACCTTGACCACCTGATCCAAAACCTCCTGTGTTTCCTCTGCGCCAAGAACCACTAGATCCACCAGAACTAGAACCACCTATACCTCATGATCCTCCACCTGCAGCTAGAATAGGACCTGTAGATGTACTCCCCTATGCTCTAATAGTAGTACTATATTAAACCCCTACAGTCTGTAAGGTAGTTCCACTTCTAGATATGAACCCAAAATTCGGCGCGCTTACATTCTGTGTGGATGATACACCCAAAAATGTTCCTCCAAATATCATTGAAGCCATCTATCCTGCCAGTGATGTACTTACTCCCTGACTTACTCTGGTTCTCCTACTTCCCAAGTTAGCTTGCTGGTTACTTGTTGTACTAGACACTGGAAAACCAAGCACAAGGGCTAGGTCACCAGGTGGATTAAGATGCGCACCCACGGCCTAGGTAGTCTTTACTGGCGCACTTTTGTGTGCGGCCAAGGGGGATCTCTGTTATGATTTCCAAGATGGGGGAGTTCTTGATGCTTTGGCTCCACGTCTTCTACGTGAGTTAAAAATCCTTCACAAGCCATCTCTCTCCTCAAAGCCATACTTTCTGCAACAGAATGCTCCTTCTCTATCTCCCTCTCGTCTGCCTCTATTACTTAAGCCACCTTTCCTCTCTCTGCCTCTCTGTTGCTAGTTCTGCCATCTTTTACCAAACCTGTTCCTTCCCTTATGCATGGTGAAGTTTATTTAGCCATCTTTTTACTCTCCAGGTTCAAAGTTACCATCAAGATCTTGATTTCTAGTGGAATGCCTTGCAGATATGTTCCTCTAGGATACCACAAATAATGGAATTCTGCTATCTCTGGGAAAGAATATGTCGAAATTGAATATTCTAGAATATAACTGTTTAGAACACCATGAAACAACGTATCCAAAACGTGATTCTAGATCAGGTCAGCATCATGAAGGGCTTGAAATTCTTCCTGTGTCTAGAAAAATGTGTGATACCTCCAATTCTGCTTAGATGCATAAACAATCAGCCACTCATATAATTCTACTGGAAAGATAACAAAAAAACTCTCATATAGGCTATCATACAAATTCTATTCTAGCTAAGTGCGTGTGTTAAAATCAGATCCACTGCTGAACCGCCGTGCATATTATTCCTCCAGATCATGTATCCACTCCTCAATACTTGCTAGAGTTAACCGATACGTCTTCATCGCAAACCATCTTGAAAATAACTGAAAAAGAGGTCCTGGCAATGGAACCAATGTTGTAGCCTAGAATTTACTAGATAACACCCTAGTCGCGCTGGCACATCACTCAGCCTAGATTGAGCACTCACCTAAAGCACACAAAGGTACCAGGTCCCTCTTTAGGGTTGTTTTAGTAGGATATTAGCATGATGAAGGAATAAACATATAGATCCATAATTGATCCATTATTCTACAATACATGCTACATTCAGATATATGAAATAACAAGTTTAAACAGTAATCATGAATTAATCAATAACATGCATTACTCAATTACACATAGGAATGACACTTAGATTCATCCAATATCTTCCATCTATCAATAAACACTAATGGAATTCTATACCAATGTACGCATGGATCTGATACAGTAATCCAGTCTTATATCTCTCTATATCCCTATCTATGTATCCATCTCTCCCTGTGTATATCTCTCTGTCTATATGTGTCTATCTCTATGTGTATATATCTATCTATACGATTCATATCATATATATAGGGTGGGGACTTTCCCTTCACCACTCATCTATTCCAGAAATAGGCCGCATGCTATTAATATTGATGCACCATTTATAGGCATAGAAACACATGCAAGTGTTCTATCTATAGACTTCTTATAGTTAACTGAAGTGAAAATCCTATTCTTAGGTTGTTTCAATGCAAAACTCTTTGATCTGATCCTCCAGAGATAGACTATGTGTGGTGCACACGTCTCTGTATCGTTGGTGTGTTCCGCATGCCATCTTCTAAAAATAGGTCTTCATGCTCAAAATTGGCTAAGTCCCAAATGCTAAACTTTCCCTCCGCGCGCGTGCTCTTCCTATCCATTTGTGCCCTTAAACCTGGCCTTCTCTCCCACGCGGACTCCTTGTGTGAGTTCTGTCAAGTGTTCTCTGATCAACATCCACATATGTACCTTCTTCATTAATCACCATACCTACCTCACTAGAATCTACCCCTTTCTTCAACCCAATAACCCTTACCCCCACACTAACCTCAGTCCTATCTACGTTCACCTCAACACCTCTTCCCACATCCACCATTGATTCCATGTATGAATATACCCCATACATTACATCATCTACATCTATTCCATCTTTATACGTAATGCCAACCATAGACCCAATCCCAATTCCAGGACTTACCACATCCACATTGTCTTTCCCCCCTACATCATTTGAATAACCTTTGAAATAACTTCAAATGGATTCAATTGTAAATAATCTTTCTTTCGCATCAGCGTAACCAAATCCATTTCCACCTTCCTTCGATTCCAATGAAAAAATATTCCTTCCTACGCCTCTATTAGTACCACCTCTGGATCCTCTGGTAGAAATTATTTTTGTCCCTCCCAAGAAAGGAATCTCTAAAATATTACCTCAAAATTCCCTTATACAGGAAAATAATATTCCTTCTTCTAAACAATCCAACCCCAAATCCCTTCAACTAAAATCATCCAACACTATAAAAATCGCAACTGGATTCCAACCATCAAGACATGAACATAATCAAACTTTTTCCTCAACATATAAATTATCTCAAACATCCACTCCTCCAAAAACCAAGAGATTCTACATAGACACAGTACCTCCGAATGTTTCAGTTGAATCATATATGGAGGTCTTCTGACATTTGTTGCAAATTTCTGCAATCATACTTCTACCTATTAGGGCCTCTGACCTCGGTACTAAAAATCCACCATGGTTTAATTTGATCCTTTATTGCACATATCATCATACCCCTGGACATGATATCAAACATTGCAAAGCATTTCAAGCCATTGTTCAGGACTTCATTAAGGAAGGATACATCCTTCCCAAACCAAACCAGTCTATTCCTTCCACTTCAATGTCTACACGATTGACCTCATCTATTTAAATGTAAATATCCCCTCATTCTTCACACACTTCCACAACCATGTCACCTCCAAGTGAAGAATATTTTAAAGAGGATCCTTCAGTCTCCATCAAATTTATCCAAGTACCTCCTCAGTCCATTTCACGTGACCTTGAATCATCAACTAACACTAAAAATGAAACTAAAACATTAAAACCGCAACGCAATCCATCCCCATCATTAACATATATATTGATTTATACATCGACATCCCATATTTCCATGTCTAAATCCAAGCCAAAAAATCATATTAAAACTCATAAGAGTTACCTTATTTTTGACACCTCGATTGGATCCTATGCAGACATCCTTCAACATCTAATTCAAACTTCTATGATCATGCTTCCTCCCATTAGACATTGGGATCCTTATAGAAATAAACCTCCATGGTTCAATCCCAATTACATTTGCACCTATCATCGTGCTCTGGGCCATGACATTGAGCAATGTAGGGCCTTTCAGACCATCGTCCATGACCTCATTCAAGAGGATGATTTCCTCACTCAGGGGGAATATAATTCCCCATCCACAATGAATATAAGTCATCTTTCTACATCCTTATCCATCATGTTTCCTAACACTCCCCCATCCACATCTATTCCCTCTTTACCTATCATACCATCTATTGATTCTCTCTTAGTTCCTCTTTCCACCCTTCTAATCATGTCAAACACACCATCCTCTTATTCTACATCATTTGCAGAATATTGGACAGAACCACAACTTACAACAACTTCAGATAAACCTCTCATCTCATCTACAAATTCCTCCACAAAAAACCCACCTTCGTCGGATGTCACCATGAAAATTCTAATCTTTCCACCTATATCAACTACGACACAACCTTTAGACCCCTCGACTGAAATCAGTATCATCCCTTCTACGAATTCTCTTTTGCCATCCAAATCTAAGATCCTTGGTACAATTCCACAACGATATCTTGTGTATCACTAAAAGAAGATAGAAATTTTGCCAAAGAATACCAAATACACATCATCTGTTTTGGGACAACATCAATCTACATCTAAGGCATCACAATCACTCAACCAAATAAAATAAAAAACATCCAGCATTCCCTCAAGATTCGAATCAAAATTTTGGAACGATATGAAGCAATCCTCCAAGACAACTCATACAACCACACCCCAAGAAATTTGATCAAGATATACGTTAAAGGATTCCCAAAAAAAAACATATAATAATGTATCAATTGAATCGTATGCAGAAACCATTCAACACTTATTACAAATTTCTGCCATTATGCTTCCACCTATCAAGGAATTTAACCCACATAGTAAGAGGATGTCAAGGTTTAATCCCCACCTCAGTTGTGCCTACCATCGTACCCCAGGTCATAGCACTGAGCATTGTAAGGCTCTTCAAACTCTCATCCATGATCTCAATGAAAGAAAATACTTTTTTGGGGATTTTCCCTCTACGATTTTATCTGCAACTAACTCCTTGTCTATCAAAGTATCTAAGTATTCTCCTCCATGCTTCATTAACATCTCTCCTTCGCATGTTATTACTCATAAAGAAGGTCCTCCCTTATTCATCAACACTATTTTCCTATAATCCCCAACGCATCTAGCTAATCATCCACATCTAATTTTCCTACAGTAACAACACTCCTTTCACGCTCGGAGACTTTAATCCTTGACATTGTTTTATTTACCTCATCCAAATACATCTAATCTAAACTAATCCCATCCAAATTTTCATCTCATTTGAATCCCACTTTTGTGGCCATTTGCATCGAGCCCTTAGAGGACCATTTATTTTTATCTTAAGCCCAGTATGGTGCCCATGTTTGTCTCTTCATTAAGAGACTATATTTATCTTTTTCATTGAATTCCACCTTTGTGGCCATGATTGTGTCATCAAATTCCTCCTTTGAGGCCATGTTTGTCCTGCTAATAAATACCATATTTTTCACCAAATTCCACCCTTGTGGCCATATTTGATCTCGATGGGATGAATATATTTCTCTTGTTTATTCACTTTTAAAAGCAACACATAGATTCCATCTCATCTACCTCGCGATGTTCCATTTAATCCATTCCATCTTATTCAAAATCCACCATTGTGGTCATAATTGCCCCTTCTTCGGAGCACCATCTATTTGTCTCATTAGGGACACATATTTTTGCTTCCTGAAAGGGTAACGCATAGTTCTACCTTCACTCATCCTCCCAAAATTCTTATCTTATCTCGAACACATCATTAATCAAGGCACCGGTAGGAAAATTTTCTCCCAACTGGATCAGACCATATATTATCACACATAAGTATGGGTCAAGGGGCTTATTACTTAACTTATATTGATGGTAAACTAGAGATCGAACCCCTTAACACATTACACTTATGGCTGTTCTATTGTTAGTACACACACTTATGAGTAGAATCCTATCTATAGACCATGTCTCCACCATTATCTACTTCCATCTATCATGGTAATGATATGAATTATGTGGTCTATCATCACTACTTTGATATGACCTTGGATATGAGTACCACGACTCTACTTATAGCATATTCAGTATGGATAAGTTCCTCCTTTCGGTGAGAACCCCATAATCATTACATCCATCACCCTCTCATTCTCCTATGATAGTCATGTAAAGGGTATCGAGGTGTCTCTTGTACCATCATTTCCCCCTCCTAAGTGGTTTACTTTGCAATCCCCAGTTCTCCCCCATGTAAAGCTGACATCCATGCATGCCAAAGGAAGTCAAAGTTATCCAAAAATAGATTGATCCCTCAAAGGACAACTGTGTATAAAAAACCCAAATGGTAGGATAAAAAGAACAACATGCAAATTAAAATTAAAATCGAAGCAAAAAAATAAATAAAAAATAAATAGACCAATCCCTTGAAGGACGGCTATCATTCTCGCCATCTATGCTATATATATAGTAGACCATGCCCTCGAAGGATGACTACTCTTTTGTTATGGCATTCGGAAAGCTTCCCACATTAATCAACTTTCTTCTATTATTGTTCTTTCCCTTTCCCAGAGATGGGGCATAGAATCAAGGAACACCACCTTTGGAGAACCTTTTTCTTGCATAAAGGTTATATCTCAAATCCCTCATCATGTTGATATTAAGATTATGATAATATTTCATCCATATCTTCCTCTTGGTCTTTTGGTATAATCAAATCTCATTAGTTATGTACTAACACCTACTGTCAGCTGCAAGTGAAATGTTCTGAGTAGTACCTTTTCTTGTTTACTTCTTATCCGGTTAAGAGCATAGATTTCTTACATGAACCTTGCTATGGTTATGTGACACCCATCTCATCAAAATATTCGTTTATAACATTATGTTTTTAAATCAAGTTTCATATCATTAAATCTGTATCTATATTTTTACTCTTAAGGATGTCCCCTATTAATATCATCCATAAATCTATGAAATCTGTTATTTTTTCTACACACTCTCTTTAATACACTATTCAGTTTGGGAATTCTACTTGATATTCATTGTAGTTTGTGAATTCTACCCTAGATTATCTCTCAAGTAGAATTCATTATCCAGAAGTTTCTCATCCTCCACCATGACCAATATTATCTTTCTCCATCCATTCTCTCACATCATCCTTCTCTTCTCTACAATCATCCAGCAATTTTATTTCCCATCGCTCTTATTTTTTTTTTGTCATCTAGCGCTAACATAAACTTCTTCTTCATCATATACTTTTCATCCCTAGTTTGACACAACTGCCTAACTCCCCACGCAACACAAAAATCCTACTCAAGGTAGACCTATCATTCTGAACATGGTCTCATTTGTAATTGTGTTTGTTAACCATTCCTTCCTCCTAGTCTCCTTTTTCAACCCAATTTTCTCCTAAAATCCACCCCATCTCATTCTCCGTTGCTCTTCTCACCCACTTCATCCTTCTCCATTGTTTCTTCCATTCTTCATATGTCCTCCACCCGAGCCATTATTTTTTTGTTTTTCTCTTAATATCCTTTTACTGGCATCTATTTTATCATTCCATTTCCCTTTCATTATTATTTCGGCTTGAAAATCCTAATTAACCACCCATTTCATGCAGGATTATTAATCACGATGCATCTCTTTCTTAAGATCCTACCGCTATAGAAACTCCTCCATTGTTTTCTATTCCATTCAACACTAGAAACATATTCCTACTCCATAACTTCTCCTTAATGCTCTTACATCATCACTCACACAACATAGGAATCCTAATTAAGAATTCCCCTTGCACTCTCCATCTTACACCACATACATTCCTCCACCACTCATGTCACACTCCTTTGTTTCCTTGTTACCACCTCCTTTCATTTCCTATTCCATTTTGGTATATACCGCTCATTATTTTCATCATTCTTCTTCTTCTTCGGCTTGGTGATCCTACTTAACCATTCCTACAGCATGGCGATCTTACTTAAGAGTCTCTCTTAAGAATGATCTATTTTCTTTCCTTTCCCCTTTACTTCACATTTCCACCATCCGTATTTTCTCTTCATTCCCCATAAACACATCCTCTTTCCTTCTCTTTTTTCCTCACACAAAATATCTCAAACTTCCTCAAATATCATCTCCATCATCCCTCATTCATAAATCTAACTTAACCACTTCATACCATTTCTTACTATTCCTGGTTCCTTCATCTTCATCCACATCCTCATCTATTACATTCTCTCCTCATCATCCTCTCCACACCATTCATTATCCCTCCTTTATTTACTCTTTCCACTCCATTTTCTAGAATACTCCCCCATATCTACCACCATGCTTACTCGTCATTATCATTGATTCATCTAACATTATGTCATCGTCATCTTCCATTTTCGTGCTAAGAATTATTGATGGAATTCTCCTAAAATTCATTTATCCTCATTCTACACATATCGGTTCACTCCTTCTTACCTCCTCCATTTTCCCTTCCTTCCTTTTTCTTTTGTTCCCTCTGATCATCATTGGAGGATTTCTCCTAACATCCTTTCACTGGTATTTCCTTTCCATCTTCCCTTCACCTTCTTCAATATCTTTACTTTATTCATCACATAATTTCTTTACATCATTTTCTCTGTTGTCTTCTCATCCTTTCTACCCTTGGTTTTCTCTCATTTCCTCTGTATCATCTTCATCCCCTCTTCTCCTTCCACTTTAGTCCTACTTCTCCATTGATAACCTGACTCACCAACATTGTCCTATTTTTTAATCATCTGACCATCCACATGCATTTCCATGAGTTCTGTTTCATATTCTTTACCTAGGTCTTACCCCTAACATGGGGATTCAATTCCCTTCCTATTTCGGCTATATCATCTCTTCTTTACCCCCTATTTCCATTTCCCCCATTATTGAACTTATTTCTCTACCACCCCTATCTTATTCCATCTCTATACACTAGTTCTTTTCCATTATTTCACCTCCTCTGCAGTCTCCTAACTCCTCATGATTCCTTTCTTTCTATTTTCTATTCTACTTCCTCCCCCATCTTCTTTAACTTCTTCATCTTCTTCATCTCCTTCATCTTTCCATCCTACTATTCCTATTCATCTCTCCAATCATCCTTCTCTAATATTCTTCACCTCTTCCCCTTCTCAGCTCTGTCATCTCTTTCATGATCCATTCTTTCTCTCCCTTTGTTTTTGATCTCCATCTCTCTTCCATCCTTTCTTCTGTCGTTTTCTTTTCTTCTTCTTTGTCCTTCATAATTTATTTCTTCCACCATTTCTCCTCTTTATTATCTCTGTTGCTTCTTTACTATGATATATTTTTGTACATGCACCTTCCCTTATAATATCTTTTCCCTTCTCATCTCATCTTCTTCTTGTTTAAACTTCCTCCCTCCCTTCTTCTCCTGCTCCCTTTCTCTATTTTATTTTTCTCTAGGTCCCTCGTACCTTACCTATTTATTTCCCCCTTATCTTTTCCAACTACCTTCTTATTAATTATCACTCTCTCTCTTTTGTGCTTTCATCTATCTTCTCACCTCTCTTATCATCCTTCTATATTATTTGATTCCTCTCCTTCACCATGTCCTTTCTACTCAAACCATGTCCGCTTTCTCTTATCTCTATCATCACATATTTCATCCCGTCTTCATGGGACATTTGTTTCTTAGAGGATACCATAACGGCCAAAACCTATATGATATTGTACTCTTCCATGAATGTTTTCTCTATTGTTTCTTTATTGCAAACGTATCTTGACTTCTTATCCTACTTACCGAACAAGTAGGACTTCTTTTACCTTCTAATTTGCTAAAACTTATGCATCTTTCCTATGAAACATGATTACCATCATATTTATCACCTCTTTAGGGCATTTTATCTCACCTTTCTATCCTATCTGATCATCATGTGCACATTTATGATTATTCCCCACAGGGCATTTTTATTTACACATCCATATCCTGTTATGTCATCTTCGTGCCCTATCTTGGGGCACCTGTTCATCCTTGTACTTATCAACACATATAACTCACTTTGTGTCCTTCTCATGCCCTATGTTGGGGCATCATTATCTTCATTCTCATCCATTTTTGGACACATGATTTTTTGCATGATTCCTCATAGACAAAGGATTGCACATGTCTTTCACATTCAGTTGCACCTATTTTTATGTTTTCCCTATGACCCATTGGTCATATTGCTTTACATCCATACTAAAGTGGTTTTCACCCACTCACTGGTCTATAGAAAATTTTCATCTGTCTTTGTTGAGACCACAATTGTCCTCTACCAATGTGATATTGGAGTCACCGCCATTCTTTTTGTTCATTGTTATTGCGATCTATTTTTTTCCTAAGGAATCTAGCCTTTTGTCATGTCTTCATCCATCTTCAGACACATATTTCATCTAACCCTTTCTATTTTTTTCTCGTGGCTTGCTATCGCAACCACTCAACAAAAAGGGGAAAATGTAGACACCTATTTTTGGGTGTAACCCCTCTCTGTCATCCCGCATTGACATCTTCTCCCGCTTTTCTTTTGTTCTAAATCCTATCCATCTACATTTTAATTAATTCATGGTTTTAATTAATTAATGGGTTCTACATACCCATTTAATAATCCAAATATTGTCACATATCAAAAATAATGCAAAACATAGGTAATAATGCACTCATCCGACATCCCACTCTTAAAATTAAAAAAGAGAATACTTTATTTCACCTAATATCCCCACCTCTTATCACATCCTTATCTTTTTCTTTACTTTAAGTCAAATTGTGAGCCCTGATGAATCACACCACTTATTTTAATCATGGTTACTTTACTCACCCCGAGTATCTTTTAACTATAGTCTAACCTCACCATTAAACTATAAATATGGGTTTTTCCCCATATTTCAAGGAAGAATAAAAAATTAGAAAATTTGGGTGAATGTTGAGGAATTTTAGCCATTTAGAATATATCATTTTTGTTCCATCTTTGTGATAACATGTGGAATTTCCACAGTACTCTACTCGTGATTTGATTCATGTAATGAGATTCATGTTGCATGCATCTAATCAATAGCACCATCTGCATACTGACATATTTCAGGTTCTTTGATTTATAAACTTGTATGTTATCTATTTGGATTCTATTTTATCATTATTCTTATCACACGGGAGTTGAAAACCACCAATGGAGTTAATGCTTCCCAGATCTACTTTATCAGGAAGCCCCCACATAAAGTCTCTAATCAATCTTTCTCTAGTGTATGTGAGTTGCAAGTTTGCTGGGGTCACACAGAGGAGTTCGACATCAACTTTTCACCCATATTATCCATCACCATCTCCAAGGTACTAAGTCCTTGTATACTTGACGTTTTTTTGTGTTTGTTGATTTCTCGTACACTCATCTAGACATGAAGCAGGAAACTCTGATAAAAAATAACATATAACCTTTAGCCCTACAGAAGCCTTAGTTGAAAATTAATTACATAACCAGCCCTTGCATATTGAGGTAATCATCAAGCGTAAGAAGATTAAGAGAGTGCTTGTGGATGGTTGATCGGGTCTTAACATATGTAATCTATAACTATTCCGTCAACTAGGTGGCACAAAATATTATCTGGAAACAAAGGTCATCACCATTAAGGCATGTAACAATGAAGAATGAAAATCATCTAGAATGATCACTTTATTATTAAGAATGTAGGTCCCATAACACATGATACAAAGTTCCATGTTTTGTACCTGGAACTCCATTACAATATCTTTCTCAGTCACCCATGGATTCACACATGGAGGTCGTGCCATCAACATATCATTAATGTTTAAATTTACAATATCAGGGACATACACTTACCATATATGGAGACCCCTAACCATTTTCTCATTGTAGAGCATTATTGGGCTATTTTCCTACAATCTATGAGTGTCCATCTACAGAGATTACTATTCCTATCCTGTCATAGGCCCTCGCTTCATGAGTGGATCCAGATACCTTGTCTAACAATGAAAACAATTCTTCCACCTAAAAAAATCCTTTTTCTACATGCGAGATGAAGGTCAAACCGAGCGGGTGTGGAGAGTATAATTTGTAACAAGCCCTAATGGTTCACATCATTCCACTATTAGCCCAAGCGCATGGTAGGCCATGTTTCAAAGTCCAAAGATCAAGAGAGACTTACCCTTTCAAAAAATAAATTCTTGGTGGCTTGCTAGAGGACAAGAGGTTTCTTCAAGATATTATGTTCCATCTCGATGATGATGACATGGTTGCATGCTATAAGTCATCTAAGTATCATATTACTAATCGAATAATGCTTACCATGAGTTATAAAGGATGTAATTACGGCCACCAAGAACAAGGTCAATTAGAGGCTCTGACAAGACCTTATCGTATAATGGGTAAGCTGGGTATAGGCATCCATTTATATGAGTCTCATTCTTTAGATGAATAATATGCCTCTTTTGAGCGTGAGGATAGTTTTTCCAGAAATTTAAGTGAAACAAATTTCCAATGCATTCTTTATGAAGACTTTGCCTCTACGAACCTATTCTCTAACATGGCTATCCTTACCATAACCCCTGTTACACCCGCCATATCCCCTACAACTTAGACATTAACCCTCATCTACCCATCACTCATGATTCGATATCAACAAAAACATGTACCTATTGAAATGTTTGAGAATGATGAGGCCATTGGCGAGTTCCCAGGAATCAGAGATAATATTCCAATAAATGATCACAACAAGGATTTGTCCATTCAGCTTAATGCATGCACATAATTAAGAGAAAAGGTAGATTTATATGGCCATTTAAGTAAAAAAGTAAGCAAGGGAAAAATTTCCAAAGAAAAGCCTTGCAAAAATAAAAAGGTAAAGTCCTATAGCAAAACAATATTTGAGGCGCTTGTGGAAAAATAAGCAGAACAACCTATGGAAAATATAATATACCCACTTCAAGATGAAGAGCTCCCTGAACCACCTTTGGTAGAGGAGGATCTCAATCTCCCTCCTGATCCGACATGCATGGGGGATGAATCAAATTTATTAGTGGAAGATAAAATATATATTAAAATCGTCACGGAAGAGCTACCGAGGATAGTTAAATTGGGAGCTTCGCTCTCAGCCAAAGAATAAAAAACATTCAAAGGGCTCTTGAGAGATTATGTAAACATCTTCACTTGTTCTTACCCTAACATACTAGGAATTGATCCTACATTAGTGGTACACAATCTGGTTGTACATCTAAATGCCAAGCCCATCAAACAAAATATCTGAAAGATGCATCCTCGTGTTGCCTTAATGGTCAAGGTAGAGATAGAAAGGTTACTAGAAGTAGGCTTCATAAGACCTATCGACTACTTAGAGTGGATCTCCAATGTGGTCCCAACTCAAATAAGTTAGTTGGTATTAGAGTGTGTACTGATTTCAGGGATATAACAAAAATTTCCTTAAGGATGATTTTCCTCTTCCAAACATCTACATGATTATCGATTCTACAACAGTTTATGAGATACTTTCACTCATGGATGGCTTCTTAGGCTATAATCAAATAAATATTGTAGAATAATATCAGCACAAGATGAATTTCACAAACCCACGGGGGACGTTCTATTACCAAGTCATGCATTTCAGCTGCAAGCATGCAAGCGCTACATATCAAAGGGCGATGATGGAAATATTTCATGATATGATAAGTGACATCATGGAAGATTATGTAGATGATATATTGGATGAATCTAGAACTCGAGAGAAACACCCATAAATTTTGCAGTGTATCTTCCAGTGTCTAAGGGATAACAAAGTTTGACTTAACTCGAAGAAGTGTGTCTTCAGTGTGCTATCTGGGTAATTAATAGGATTCATTATGTCAAGGAGAGGAATATAAGTAGATCCTATAAAGGTAAAGACTATCACAAACATGCCTTCTTTAAACAATATTAGACAGCTACATAGATTACAAGGGAAAATTTAGACCATCAAAAGTTTTATTTCACAGTTAGCAGACAAGTTTCATACATTTATGTTAGGATTTAATATAATAGTGCTCTCATTATTATATTGTAATATTATTAATATGAGTTATATTATAACTCATTATTAATAATACAGGTTTGTTATATTGTTTCAACAATATAATTTTGTTATACCCGTAATGATATTAACGGGTTGTTTTGTTGTGTGACTTCCTGGTTTGTAGGAAGTCAGTTTTATATTTCCTTGGATATTTATTAGCCTTATTATTATTTGTAATCAGGTAAAATACAATATCAGACAATTATTTTCCTATGTGAAAATGTTGGTGTACCAATATTTGGTATCAGAGCGATGAGATCTGCGTGAGAGTGAGGGGCATTATACATACTTCACAATTGTCCCGTCCGATGAGCATATTATTATTTTGGTTTTAGAATAGCTACAGATCTAGGTTTTTTGTGATGCTGTCCACATAGATCTGAATTTCTGCAGATTATATTCCTCAGATTTGTCACCATCCTCGAACCGTGACTTTCATATTGATTGCATCAATGAATACAAGCTTCCACGTATGCATTCCTAAAAATTTTTAAAAGCATTTTCAGTCCTGTAAGTGCTTATTCAAATAATTGGACGTCTTCTTGAATACAGTGGTTTGATTCACTTGTGAGATCTCCATTCACTGTATCACTGAAATTCAATCCACATTGGTCTTATTTTGAGCACTGGAAAAAGTAATATATGTTCTAATGCATACTATTTAGATTTTGCATGCCCTCAACCTGTTCATCATTATAGACGTCTAGATAATGCGGTGGATGAAAATGAATCAGGCAGTTATATGCAATCAGGAGAAAGATTGATCTGGTCCTTTTCAGTAATGCATGCTGAGTTATCTTCCACATTGCATTTCTACATTCTGGCATCGAACCGGTCCACGGAAAAAAAAAATCCTACAAACGAACATATCTCGTTGCTTTGTTTGCAATAATAGCCATCCAAGTGTATTATCTGCTAAGCTATGAAATTAAAGTACGCATATCTGAGTTGTATATGAGCGCCTATCAGCATACTACATGTAAAATTCTGTCAGAGGATCTTTCACTATATGCATCAACATTTAGAGTTCTCTTTTTGTGTTTAGCTTAGACATATACGGATCTGGTTTCTGTAATATCTGCTAATTATCATCTATAGATTTTCTTGTGTTTCATCTCAGACCGAAGCTTAGACGTCTCTGCCACGGCTCGTACAGACAACATTCAGATTAGCGTATGGTAAATTGACTACTGTCAGTATTGTGATAGTCTAGCCGCCTTGGAGATCTCCAACAAATTTGCCAAAATTGCAGAATGCTCCTCAGATCCATTCTGTTATCACCGCCAAATCTACTCGTGAACAAGGTCCAGCTATTTTTTTCAATGCAAAACGTTTTGGTTCAAGCATTCTTAGGTGAGGTTGGTGGTTTTAGGGTTAAACCCATGGTCTTAGCATAAGTCTCAAATATTCTTGTCTAGTTTTATAGCTTAGTTTTTGTATTATGTTTATTTTCCAAAGTTTTTTATTATTCTTCTTCATCAACAAAAAGTAGCTTTATTAAGTCTTTGTATTATGTATGTTTTAGTTTATTATTAAGGGTTCTAGACTTGTGGAGTCGATCATGTCCATTATATAATAAAATATTCTTTAGGTGTCATTTATTATATTGTATGTTATCAAGATTATCGTTGATAAAAGAGTCATCTGATGTTATTTGTAAGACTCAAGTATTGTTGAGTCAATTATTGTTTTTATAAAAATCTAGTCAAAAATTGATTCGTTAGTCTGTCAAAATAGTTAGAGTCAAAGTGTCAAAAATATATTTGTGTCAATTTTTTATCGTCATTTAGGTGATTATTAGGAAAATTGTCAGAAAATATTGTAAAAATAAAATTTTTTGCCTCACATTTCAACTATTGGACGCATTATCGCTTGTATGCGACGTCCAAGTGGGGGGGTGCATTTTCGGTGGAAACCAACACCTAGTAGTTTGTAAATGAGCCTCATTTCCATATCCGCTAAGTAAGTAGCAAAATATTGGAGGATGGAGGCAACAGATGCAGGAAGACAATTAGCGCCCTCAAGTTCGTCACTACCTCAGAGGCCACAAATTACTTTAGTGACATCTTTGTGTCTTGTGTGATGAATAAGAACAGATGAGCATCCTTGTTCCTGTGTGCAGTGCAGTGCTTGTGTGTCCCCCTTGATGATAAATTGTACCATTGATACTATTGCAGGAAGTGTTCTTGATCAAACTGATTTGATGGTTGATGTGAATTGGTTGAATGGTCCCAGTTCATGTATTCATCTAATAGGTTGAACGGTCCCTGGATGATGTGGTTCCCACAGTCGGTGTTGAGGATCGAGACCATGTGCAAGCTATGGAGCGACATGCTGCTTGGTTGAAGATGGTGTTTTCCCCATGTTCGCACTAAGGGGGGGAATGTTAGGATTTAATATCATAGTGCTCTCATTATTATATTGTAATATTATTAATATGAGTTATATTATAACTCATTATTAATAATATAGGTTTGTTATATTGTTTCAACAATATAATTTTGTTATACCCGTAATGATATTAACGGGTTGTTTTGTTGTGTGACTTCCTGGTTTGTAGGAAGTTAGTTTTCTATTTCCATGGCTATTTATTAGCCTTATTATTATTTGTAATCAGGTAAAATACAATATCAGACAATTATTTTCCTGTGTGACAATGTTGCTGTACCAATATTTATACATCTTCTTAAGAAGGATGTTAACTTCAACTAGGGAACATAAAAGCAAAAACTATTTTCTTTACTAAAAGAATACTTGGCCAAACCCTATGTTCTCATGCCACCCATGGTAGGAGAACCCTTGCTACTTTATATCTCTGCTATACATTTTGCAATTGGGGCACTGTTGGCCCAATATGATAAAGAGCAGAGAGAAAATGTTGTGTACTACTTGAGCAGAACATTGGTAGCATATGAGATAAATTAACCACAAATTGATAAGGCTTGTCTATCAGTGGTATTTTCTTTCCAGAATCTACGTCATTACATGCTTAGTAAAAAAATTAAGCTTATTTCGAAGGTTAACCCTCTAAAGTACATATTTTCTAAACCATCATTAACCAGAAATATGGCTAACCGGATCATCTTATTAAGTGATTTTGACATTGAATATGTTCATCAAAAGTCACTAAAGGGACAAGTGTTAGCAGATAAAATGGTAGAAGCTCCATTACTAGGTACTAAACCCTTGAGTCTGGAACTACTAGATGCATCCATTATATACCTTGAAGAATCTATAGTTTGGAAATTATACTTTAATGACTTCTTTACCTTTCATGGTTCAGGCATCGGAGTTGTGCTAATCACTCCCATAGGATATTTGATTCCACATAAATTTAGAATTGAGTTCCCATGCATGAATAATACAGTGGAGTATAAATCCCTCATCATAGGAATTAAGCTAGCCATCAAATGGAATATCAAGCAAGTAAAGTGCATTGGTGATTCAATGATTATTATCTAAAAGGTCAAAGGTGAATATAATGTCAAGGATTAAAAGCTGTTTACATATAAAAGAATGGTCAATTCCTTAAATAATTATTTGAGCAGACAACATTTGAGAAAATACTAAGAACTCATAACAGAGTGGAAGATGCTATGGCTATAATAGGGTCTATGTTGAGCATTCCACGAAGGAATAATGATATGCCATTATTTGTTGAAAATTTAAGAACAACAACATATGCCATGCCAGACTCTTATTTAGTGTGTGAAGTTGTTGGTCTCTTTTCACCATGTTACGCTGAAATATTTAACTATCTTCATGATGGAACCTTCCTTACTAACATTTCCCATGCTGAAAAGTGCAACCTCTTCCATTATATAGCCCGCTACACATTGCCTGGGTGCACCCTCTTCCACCAAGGCTATGATGGGAATCTATTGCATTGTTTAAATTCTGACGAATCTATCCAAGTAATCAAAGAGATACACACAAGAATTTGTGGAGCTCATACTAACGGGACCATCCTTTTAAAGAAGATACTTAGAGTAGGTTACTATTGGCCTACCACGGAGCATGATTGTTGTTAACATGTGAAGAAGTGCATGGATTGTCAAAATTATGACAACTTTATACATGCGCCGACACAATCCTTGCAGCCAATCACAACACCCTTTCCATTCTCAAAGTGGGGTCTCGATCTAATAGAGAAACTTAACCTTGTCTCCTCAGATGGCCATAAATTCATTATAACAACCACTGAGTACTTTAAAAAATGGGTAGAGGCTTTTCCTCTTACCTATACATAAAGGTCCCCAAATTTCTAAGTTTATAATGAATCATATCATCTGTAGATATGGTTTCCCTTATTCTATTATCACTGATAATGGAAAGTCATTCAAGAATAAAATAGTGAAAGCACTCTACAAACGCTTTCAAATTTACCTTAAGTTTTCGACCCCTTATTACCCTCAAGGTAATGGGCAGGCTGAATCTTCCAATGAAACCTTAATTTGCATTATGGAGAAAATGGTGAATACCACAGGCCGTAACTGAAATCTAAAGATTCACCATGCCCTTTGGGAATTTTGAACTTCTATCCACACTCCTATAGGTGCAACCCCATATTATTTAGTATTCGGTTCAGAATCCATATTACCTTTAGAGATCAAGATTCCTTCTTTGCGTATCGGGATAAGGGATTACCTAAATGAAGAGGAGAACTATAGAGTATCCCGACTGGCAGAGTTGGAGCTATTGGATGATAAATGTCTTCACGCCCTCAACTACCTTAAAGTGTATCCATATTGAGTGTGGAAAAGCTATAAAAGGGTTATACCTCATAATTTTGAGGTAGGTGACATGGTGTTGAAGGAGAATAAGAAGAACACAAATAAAGATCAAGAAAACAAATGGAAATTTACGCCCAATTGGCTAAGACCATACATTGTAGTTGTCAAGTTTGGTTTAGGTGCCTATAAGCTAGCCTATTCAGATGGCCAAGAGCTTCGAGAACCCATGAACATAATGCATCTTAAGCACTTCTATGCTTAAGTATGAGGTCTTTATAGAATACCAAGAAAAACAAAAAAGTTTAAAGACGGAAAAAGAAAAATAAAAATAAACATGTACGTCTAATAGTGAAAACCACACAATTGTGGCACTTTGGACAAATCCTTTGGTGAAAACTGGTTTCCCATGCCAAAGGAGGATCCATTGTTCACAAACATTTTAGGTTTAGGAGTACGATGAATTTTGTCCTAGGTTGGTCTTTTCATTTGTCTAGGACCCTTATGAGCCTATCCTTCTTTTCCCTGATCCGGCTAATTTAACCTTTTGAGTGCGGAGAATTTAACATTGAACAAACCCATCTCACACTAGGGGAAACTTCACAGTGCCACTTCTGACACATACCACATGGCATTCTGCCCTTGTACATCCCATCTAATGTTGGGGGCATCCACATTTCTTCATTTCCTTGCACGTTTGCTTTGGAAAACTATTGAGAAAATGTCAAAAAATTTCGTATAACTTTTGAAAATCCCAAAAAATATACAGATACATTTCGTAGAAAACTCCAAAACAATATAAAATTGTCTTAGAAACAAAGACTAGAAATAGAGAAAACGTCCCAAAATTGTCCCACAATAACAAAGTAGTGGTTTTCTTACTTTTAGTTGTTGGTTTGAATGGGTTTACTTTTATTGATTTTTCATATTGTATGATTTAAATCGGGTTTACTTGTTTACTTAGATTAGATGTCACTTTAGTCTGTAGTGTATTGCATCGAGTCCATTTTATATTGCATACTTGTAAATAAATGTGTTACTTTAATTAGATTTTTTTAAACTTGTGCTTGTCAATTTTTACATGTACATTGTGTTATCATTTCATCATCACGTCACATATATCCATCACATCTATGCATCATATATCAAAAAATGCTAAGTCTACATCATACATGTATACTAAAAGTTAATCATCAAATACCGTATCATCAATGGGGCAAGAGGGGTTACACATGATCAAAAATCTATCCCCCCACACCAATATCAAAAATATAAACATGTTTTACTCAAAGTATCTCATCAGCATACAATATGATATCAGTAAGGCTATCTCATAATCTAACATGTGATACAAACATAAAGAAACAAATTAAACATGATATCTCATAAACAACACGTGATACATCGGTAATCCATCTATCATCATATATATCATAAAAAATATAAATGTCCTTATACATTTGATATAACAAGTTAGCATGGGCATCTATAAAAAAAAGTGCCTCCATCACGAGGCATGATCAAAAACAATATACATACATTCGTATAAAAGTAAGCCTTCATCATGAGGTGGTACACCAAAAAAAAAGTAATACATCTGGTACATTAATAAGAGAGTCAACCATGATTCTCACCCACACTGGGAAAGTCTAGTCCAAGTAGGCTACTAGGTGGGGGCATCTAAGGTGTTGAACATGTAGAAAGAACAGCATCAAGGTGAACTAACTTAGGCTGAACTGTCCCGTGCTGCTCTAAAGCCTCATGTCCTATAGGACCCTCTACAGATCACACTAATTTGGATGGTCTATGAGATCTAGATCGTGACCTGTTGCCTGTTATATGACTATACTGAGGAACTCTCCACTCGGCCAGAACGACCGCATAATACTACATCCTATAATAGGTGGCCTCACCTAGTAAAGTAGAATTGTGCCTAATCATCAACTTTATCCTCAAAGACATGTCTACCTTCTACATTTTATCACGCTTTACTCTAATGCTAGCTAGATAGCTCTATCTGTAGCTGTGACCGCTATGTTATAGCCTGATCTTGCTCTAACTGTAGTTGTAGGCTATCTGCTATCAGTCGGTACTGCTCTGCCTGGAGCTGATCTCGCTCTGCTATAGCTTGATCTCGATTTTATTAGGTTTGTAGGCTATTTGATATCACTCGGTCTCGATCTGCTATAACTTGATCTCACTCTGTCTGTAGCTGTAGGAAATCTGCAAGGGTCTGGTCTTGCTTTGTCTTGGCTTGATCTCACTTCATCACAAGTTGATCCCCATCTGCAAGGGCCTGATCTCTCTCAGAAGTGGCTTGATCCCTCTCAAATACCATATAAAGTTATAAGGATGTCACGTGTTGAAGCTGCTACTGCAAGGAAACTACCTGCGTATCTAGTACAACCTGTGTATCTGGTATAACTTGTGTATCCTACACATCTTGTATATCAAGGATAGCTTACATATCCTACATATATTGCATATCATGCACATCCTGTGTATCAAGTTTATCACGTATATCATGTGCATCATGTGTATTTTGAATTTCTAGAAATCCCTCCTCAATATCCTCATCATCTAAGTCATCTCCTCCACACATTGGTGGACTGTGTCGTGAACTCACATGGGGGGTGATAAAGGTACCTTCACTGGATTTTACACTGGTACCCCCATGTATGGTACTACCTGTCCCTATCTTTGTGCCTCTACTAGTGGATCTATATCATGTTCATCATTTACAATGACATCCAATATCTCATAAGGAATAGATAATCGACATGACAACACTAGCACATACAATGTTGTATAGTATAGAGTAGCACCCGAATCTAATATTTGTGCCCGCTATACCCAAGGCTATGGAACTACCTCTGAAAATATTGTGAGGGCTCTGTCCAACCTAATATGTGGTCCCATATCAAAAATATCTTTGTATAGGTGCACATACCACATCTCATTGTCAGGAAACCCCTAGATGAGACCGAACTGACACTGAACACGGTCCACCCTGTACCACTCTAAGATGTGGCTCCTACTCCCAATAATAAAATAGTCCACTACATCTGTCCCCAACTCATCTACATCACGTGGCCATTGATATATCCTATATGGCCACCATGTGATTAGATGGGGCTGTAACTCATCAAACACTCACTGGTAGTAATCTGTATCCCCCTGTGGCTGCGAATATCATCTCCATCTGGAACCCAACCCATAAGAGAAAGCTCTCCAAGAAACTGATCTCTCAATTCTCCTAAGGGACATCCAAGGGAAATGTGATCCTAAGCCCAAATCTATAGCAAAGTAGTAGGTCCCAGTGTCCTCTGACCATGATAGGATATCAAGTACAAATTAGAATATAAGTGAGCCATTATACACTGACCCTAGTAGTAAACTCTACCCTGAATTAGGTTGTGGATCACTCTAATGAGACCTAGGGAGAATCATGCACCGATCTTGTTAGGAAACAACATGCCATTAACAAGAGATAATACGTATACAGGGACCTGTCCTAGCCACAAATCGACCATGCATCCCCTAACCATGAGTGACATACCTTGGCAGGGAATTTCATTCAATCTAAATATCATGGCTATGTAGTGCTCAACTCAGTTGGAGCAACCATCGTAGGTAATCAAATGACCTTAGATTGGAACTCGCATGATCTGCCAAACATCCTCTAGCGTCATGCTCATCGCACTAGTCAAAATTCATATAGTTTGAATCTCGATGTGCTATCTCTTAGACAAGGCTATGAGTAGAATGTGATCAAAAGAGATATGGGGCATATGGGATATATAGGATAAACCTATCACCTCCAAGGTGATATCTACAAAATTCCGGTCTGAATGTCCAAGCGTCACCTCAAGAGTTTGAAGTCGTGCATGCCACTCCCATATCCCTAACATTTCTAAATACAATTGTAAAGCCAGTTAAGTCAATTATCATAATATTTCTTTCTATTCTACTATGCAAGTTCTTCTTAAAAAGTCTATTTTAGTGTGTTATTCTTCTATTCTATCATTGAATTTATCTATAATTCACCTTTTTCTTCTATGTGGGGTTTGCTAAAAACTAAGTTTTTTCTTAAAATTAATTTTAAATTACTTTTTATGTGTAGGTGCCCCCCTATGTGTGCACCAGTGCCATGCGCTCAACATGGGTGCCTGTGCACTTACGCAATCAAAAAATAAAAAAAATAAAAAACACTGCCAGCATAGGCACCCAGGTGCCCATGATGCAATCCAACATTCAAAAAAATCACAAGTAGGGCCAACACAAACGCTCAGGTGCCTATGTTGCCCACCAAAATCCAAAAAAGTCCAAACTAGGCCAGCATAGGCGCCCAAGCGCCCATGCTACCTCACACAAACCAAAAAAAACCCAAAATTGGGCCTGCATAAGCGCCTAGGTGCCCATGCTGGCTCACAAAATGCAAAAAAATAAAAAACTTTCTCAGCACAGGCACCCAGGCTGGCAAACAAAATGTAAAAAATTCAAAAAAATTCTCAACACAGGCACCCAGGCACCTGTCCTGGCTCACAAAATGCAAAAAAATAAAAAATATTGCTCAACACAGGTGCCTAGATGCCCATGTTGGCAAAAAAAATGCAAAAAAATTCAAAAACTTACTCAGCATAGGCACCTAGGCACCCATGCTAACAAAAAAAATGCAAAAGATTCAAAAACTTGTTTAGTACAGGCACCCATGCTGCCAAACAAATGCAAAAAAATCAAAAAATTACTCAGCACAGACGCACATGATGGCTCAAAAAATCTCAAAAAATTCAAAAGCTTTCCCAACATAGGTGCCCAGGCACCCATGCTGGCAAAAACATCTCAAAAACTCAAAAAATTGCTCAGCACAGGTGCCTATGCTGGTTCACAAAACTAAAAGAACAATCAAAATTTTTCTCAACACATGTGCCCAGGCGCCCATGTTGGCAAAAAAAATCCAAAAAAATCAAAAAATTGTTCAACATAGGCACCCATGCTGGTAAACACATGTCAAAAATCAAAATAATTTAGCTAGCATATGCACCCATGCTGATAAGTAAATCTCACAAAAGCTAAAATTGAAGCTAGCACAGGTGCCCAGGAACCCATGCTGGTAAGAAAAACAAAAAAAAATGCATAAAAAAAACTAACATAGGTGCCCCCTAGCTTTGCCCTAAATTTTACCTAAAATGCATATTTTTTGTTAAAAGGGAGGACTGTGTACTTATGGTCCATTTGCTAGAAGCCTTAGGTAGTCCCTCACGAGGTTTACACGGTGCCTTCAATTCACTATCCTTGCCATTTCCTCCCATAGGTTAGAGCTCAATTCAATAGTCAAATGGTAAGCAAATGTGGTAAAATAACTTGCCATGGTGACTTATATGCTCATTTCTACCTCTCGCGGTGTGTTTCTCGCTCCAAAAGTGCTTCGAGACCGTCGTATTTCTTCTAAAATTCCTCTAACACTTGTTGCAATGGATATTTTTAATAAATGGTTATTTCCGGCACGTTTTTGCTATGCTGGGGCATATTTTTACTTCCCGGTGGCCTTTTCTACTACTTGGGGAATATTTTTGCCTTACTGTCACTCTTAATGTTTTCCCCCGACTTCATTATTTCTTCTATAATATTTTCTTCCATAAAAAAATTAAAACAATAAAAAAATTTCAAATAAATTGTACAAATTTATTTATTTTAAAAAATTGGTAAACAACATATATGCATCTAAATCCTGTGTCAATTGCATCATCCTCGAACATTGAAATTGGTCTTACAAAACCATCTTTCTGATGTTCTTACTTGTTCTTGTATCAAAAGACATGTGAATCATTGTGATCTACCTTCATTAACAAAGTTGGGTCTGCTTATTATGTTAGTACTCCCATGTAATAGTGATTTGTTAGGTACTGTGTCATAATGCATGAATGTTTTCCATGGGACTACTTGTGTTCTCTATTTCTCCCTCACATGTGTTATTCCTTGGGTCATCATTTTTAACCCTTGTCGTTACAACATGAAAATTTGGGAATTGCAACTTGATAACAAAAACATTGGTTTAACTTTCTTACATGTTATTTGTTTGAGTGCGTGTGATTGTACTAGTTTCTCTATTAGGTTAGCTGGTTTACTTTCTCGTATTGCATTACATTTTGTATGTTGCATGTAGCTAAATATCATTGTACTTTCTTGTATTGCATTGCATATTGTATGTTACATGGAGTTACGTATTTTTAGTCGTAAAAAATTGTTAGTAATTTACCTTTTCATGTTATCTTACACTTTTGTATATTTTAAATAAGGTCTGATGATGTATACCTAGGGGGAAAATGATATAAACACATTGCTTATTGAAAGGTTGGATGCAAATATTGGGCTTGTCCTACATTCTCCATTATCATTTCTTCTCCATTATCATTTACCATCACTACTAATTCTTCTTCCAAATCACCTGGGGCAATAAATAATCATGTTTATCCCTATCCCTATTTCTTCTCAATACCTAAAGGTTTCATGCCCTTTATAACCTATTTTATTTTATCCATTTCAATCATATTTTCGATTGTCGATTGACTTCTTCTATCACCCCATTGACACTTGAGGGGGAATCCTTCATTCCACTAATTTTTCTTTAAAAAATTTACCTACTTATGTTTGTCTACTATGTTTGAAGTGAAATCACTAACTTCACCTCAAACGAGGGATAATGTAGACACCTAAATTCCTCTTTTGCAATCTTATTGCCAAAACACATGCAAATCACTCTTGTTCTTACCAATTCCACTATAATTAGTGATTTTTGCTAATTAACTAACATTCCTTACCAATTTAGCATATTAACACCACTATGTTGATTGCGTAACCTTTTTCGCATTCAGGATACCAATTTATGGCGAATCGTAAGCCAAAATCCTCTTCAAAATAGATAATTAGTGATTATAAGCTAATTAAGTCTATTTTTCCCTTGATTTGGTCAATATGCCCTAGTATTGACTCAAACCTCTCTTCAAACCACTCAAAATCACCCCATTCACCTCCACAACATCTCAACAAGCTTCAAAAGCTTATCCTAGCCTCCTAGTTGACCCTAAGCGGTCGATTAAGGCTCCACACCTCTTAATCACTTGGTAATTCACTAATTGTGATTAATAAGGCCTAACCATGATTAGCAATTCTAGTCTAATTTGGGGCTTTTAGTTCCACATGCACCAAAATACTAGTTTCTCCCAAAAGGAAAACTATAAAAACAACTCACCTCATTCATTTATACTTTACACCATGCTTTGATTTGTATCTCATATAATAAATATGATTTATAGCCAAGCTCAATTCTTTCCTAATGTCTTTAATGGGGTTAGTAGATGGATATCCAAAATGACCAAGTAGTCATTTGGAAAGGCCATTTCACCTTGTTTAGAGTAGCAACCATACCAATTTGATTGCCCTCGTAGGTCTATTTGGGCCCATGTTAGGTAATTCAAGCATATTAGTAGGAATATTTAGTATTTTGCACTATTTTTATGCTAGTTAAACATTCCTTTTAGCTTCTATCTTAATGTTACATTCCTAGACTGAGAACCTTGACTAGAGGTGAAAATGGTGTTAGCCTTCCTTAGTCATACAATTTACTTTGTAAATTTTAGGGTGCTTTCAGGTACCAATGAAATCCTTATTACCAGGAGTATAAATAAGTGTCCAAGTATCATTCCTCTCAATGGGATCCATCTCAAGTTTCATAGCTTTAACCCACTCTTTCCTTTGACTAGCTTCTTCAAAACTTCTAGGTTCACTAGCCATATAAGAGAATGCAAACGTAATATTTTCATCATATGCATCATCAAATAAACTAAGTTGTCGATATTGTAGCCTTGTAATACTTATCTCATAATTTTGATCCAACATTTGGTTTTTTCGATGTGGATTAAATAATCACTTGTGCAGACTTAGAGTTGTTGCAAATGGATGACCAGTCGCTTGTAAGGAGCTAGTATTGTTTCCACTAGTATTGGAAACTTGTATAAGACTTTATAAGTCCTTTAAATATTCTTAAAAGATCTTCCCCATTAAATTATGAACCTTTTATCTACATGGTCAATATCATAATACATCTCATTCTAAAAAAATTACAATCCCTTGAAACAACAAAAGTTTCATCAGTAGGATTATACAACTTGTATGATTTTCTTTCATCACTATAACTAATGAAAATATGAGCTACACTCTTAAGATCCAATTAATTCCTCTTTTGATAAAAATATGAACAAAAACTAAACAAAAATACCTTTAAATGATATACATCTAATTTTGAACCATACCAAGCCTCATAAGTTGTCTTGTTTTTTTCATTGTAGGACTCTTGTTTATAATGTAAAATGCAATATTTATTACTTCAGCCCCAAAAAATATTTATATGTGTTTATTTTCTAACATAGAAATTTCTAATTACATGATGGAACTATTATTTCTTTCATCCACACCATTCTATTGTGGTGTGTAA
Source organism: Taxus chinensis (assembly GCA_019776745.2). NCBI lineage: Eukaryota > Viridiplantae > Streptophyta > Pinopsida > Cupressales > Taxaceae > Taxus > Taxus chinensis. The sequence continues at coordinate 81,203,432 of CM034150.1, read as the reverse complement.
GGATTTGTTAACTGCCTCTTATTGCCTTGTAAAGAACAAAACTCAGGAAATTCATTAGAATAAAATTCTCCACATCTATTTGTTCTTAAGATTTTAATGAAATGTCCACTTTTTTTAAACCAAAAGTTTGATATTTTTTAAAAAATTAAAATATCCACTTTTCTATTTAAAAAAAATACCACATAAACCTTGTAGAATCATCAATGAAAAAATAAAATACAAATATTTACCAATACTTATGCAAGACATTGGTCCACAAAAATATGAGTGGATTAACTCCAAAGGTTTTCTTACTTTCTATTTTTATATAGGTAAAGAATCCATGTAATGTTTCCCAATAATAAATTACTTTTGTGCATAATCCTTCTTTGAATCTAGATTGGGGAGACCTCTTACCATACCCGTTGTGTCAAGAATATGAGTTTTTTTGAAATTGATATGACCATGTCTTGAATGCCACAACATGTTAACATCCTCAATGGTAGAGATACAAGTACCTACATTAACAAAATTGATCCTTGATGGAAACATACTATTATTTTACATGTAGGTTTTTTTAATCAATATAATTCCAAATTTCTTATCAAAAAATTGAACAAAATCCTTCAAAAAGTAGTTTAAAACCCTTTTCAACTAGTTGTCCAACATTGATCAAATTATGGTTCAAACTTGGAAAAAAATACACATAAGTAATTTAACCATTACCCATACTTGATGTGATTTACATGCTTCCATTTCCTTAAATTTGAATGGATTTTAAATCCCCTAATTGCACTTCAATTTTGAAGGTGTCATCTAGCATGTTAAAATCATCTTTCTGACTTGTCATGTGATTTGAGAAACCCGAATCAAGAAACCACATATTATTGGCATACTCTCTTTCCAAATCACATGTGAGACAATAATTTTATTCCTATTTCATCTCACTTTTTTTAATCTTGGAATTCCTTCTTCTCACCCTCTTGATTATCGTGATTTTTTGCTGCCAATTTCATGAAATCTTTTATAAAGTGTCCAAGTTTTTTGCAATAATGACAAATAAAATATTTCTTACTCTTTGTTGTGAACTTTACTTGGTTTTCCCCTTTAAATTAAGTTTATTTGATTTATTTGATTATTTTATTTCACTTTTCCCCTTGGATTTGAATTTCTAGCCTTGGTTTCAAGTACACGATCTTGATTTCATATATATATTCATCTTATCCTCATGAGATGAAAGAGAACATATTGTTTCATCAAAAAAATGTAGTATTCATGTCCTTACACTCTTCAAGAGTGATTAAAATATGCAACCATCTTGGTTTCAAAGATCTCAAAATGTTTCTAACAAACATTTTATCTTCAATGGTTTCTCCATAAACTCTCATTCTACGAGCCATAACATTTACCCTTATACAAAAAACTCCTACACCTTCACTTTTTGACATTTTTAAATTTTAAAAATTAATTTTGAGGGTTTGAATTTTTTCTTCTCTTACCTTAATAGATCCTTGATATGAAGTCTCCAAGGTAACACGTGCTTCATGAGAATTTTTGCAACCAACAATTCTTGGGTAGATGTTAGGATCTATAACACTCTGAAGATAAAAGAAGACTTGAAAATATTCCTTCTCTTAAACCATTTTTACTCTCTTCTAATCTTGATAGAGAAAATTACAATTAGTAGGTGTTTGATACTCATTAACAATATTTTCCCAAACTCCCTTACAAAAAATATTTCTCTTCAACTGATCTCGCTAATACTCAAAGTTGCCTCCTTTGAAAATATGGATATTCGTATAAGAAAAATTCATAGAAGGCATTACTTGTAGAATTTGACTTAGATACCAAATGAAATAAATAGGATTGTAAGGGAAACAAAAAACAAAACATGTTTAGTATTAATTAACCTTTGATATACCATGCATAATAACCTAGAAATAAGCTCTATATCATTGAAATAAGTCCCATGAAAACTAGTGATTAAACTAGTGTAATTGCTTGTGTACTTGATGATCAAAATTTGTATTGTATGCACCACTAAACTTTAAATTAAGATTTGTAGGATTACTATTTATTAATTATGATTAATAGTGATAAATAATAGTAACATGTACATGCACTAATTGCAATAATAGAGTACTATGACACCATGATTTAGGTCATGATTTTATCAACACAAATGGCTCAATTTGCCACTTATAACTCAACTTGTAAAGAAAATTAAGTTCAAAACATATCCTCTAATATTATTAAAATAATCTCAAACCAATTTTGGACTTCCAGTTAACTCAAAAATATAATCATGCATATCATGGACAAAGTTAACATGGAAGAAGCTTTTCCCATAATATAATTATGCAAGCTAGGCATGAATTCAAATCCTAATTATGAATTTCTTCTAGAGAATGAACCCCAAGGACCCTAAAATACTGTCATAAAAGTTACATGTTTTTAGTTATCTTAACTTGGAAAAATTTTCCTGCCTCTTTAGGGATGACAACACAAGAATTTGTACTTATTCAGAAATTGAAAGTTGATAGTGTATTTTTAGTTTTTTCAACTATTTTTTAGGAAATCACTGAAAATCACTTATTTGGTCCTGATTGACTAAAAACATATGACTGAAACAAATAATCCCTAAAACATCATAAAAGACTATTTTTAGAGTATTTCTAAAACTAGAAATGATCTAAATTTATCATAGTTTCAAATGCCAAAAATGACATTATTTTTCACAATGATGATGGAGCACTACAACTTTATATGTCCTTGTAGTTAATTATAATATGATTTTTGTAAGATATTTGGGCTCAAAAATGTATAAACCCTCTAAAATCAAGTGAAATGACCTAAAACACTAACAATGGGTAAAACCCCTAAAGGTTAGTCTTTGGGGTGAAGTGAAATTCATACACTACCTATGCTAGCAATGTTTCAAAGCGGCCTCACACTGCATGTAGTTCTCCACCTAGATATGTGATATCTATATGGATCAACTATATTTGATAATACGGTCACTTGGTAATTATTTCTAATAGCTTTCTTGCTTGTTCTTGACTTAGATTTGAGGGATCTTATATTGGGAATCTTGAATATTAAACCTAGTTTGGAGTGCTTTCAGCCTATGTGGGGATTGGTCCTAATGGCTATTGTTGCTTTAGGTAAATTTATAAGATATTTTTATACATTTTAAATGATATTTACTTGAGTGTTAGGAAATTTTTAGGTGACTAAATGAGTATATTTGACTTATATAGGGTTGCATAGGTATAATTTTGCATTAAGTCAAACTTATAGTGAAAATAATGATCCGTAAAATATATTAAGAAAATAACCATTGAGTAGCCCTAGACAAAATAGTTAGTTTAAGAAAAAAAAATGTTGGAAAATTTGGTCCCTTTTCGATGGTTTGACTTAGGAGGGAGGTGTAATGTTGTAAATTGTTTTGCATGATAAATACAACTAATGGATTGTTTTGGATTGATGTGAGTTTTTTGTGAGCGATTGAGAAATGTAACGAGGAGAGAAAGTCTTGTAATAAGACTAGGGATACATCTAATATCAATATTATCAAGTGATAAATTACCATATTTAGGTGTCTATAGAGGGATCACCTAATAACTTGCAATTTTTGATATTAGTGGTAATTGGAGAAGAAATTCATTAATTTTTATAGTAGTCACTTCATCAAAAAATAAAAATTTCCTTTATATCTCAATAAATTATAATGATTGAATATATAAGAAATGACCCATTTCCAACATTTATAGTTTCAATATTAGACTTTACCTATGTTATTTTCGATAGATTTTTTATTTTTTTTCATATTCTAATTCATATTAATTATCATATTCCAACAAAGAAGATTACAGTCGTAGAAAATACTTGATTCTACTAATACATGAAGGGATAAAAACATACACTAAACATATCATTATTCCACCACCTGAGTTTCTCCTATTTTGTTTTATCAACCATATTGATTAAAGTGAATAGTATAATATTTTTTTGTCCTTTAGTGATATTACCAAATCGATAAATAGCTGATGCAGGAGCATCACCTTAGAATGTTTCCTAGAGTCAAAATATCATTTTGAGCATTATTGGGGGTTTAAATTAGGTTATTTGATGTGACTAGGGGTCACTAGAGAGCTTATAAATTCAAATTATGGCTTCTACGAGTTTTCCCTTCAAAACTCAGTTTTAATTTTTTAAGTATGATATTGCCACCTTTTTGACAATTTTGGTTTGATAAGTGTTTGGTAGGTGTTTAAAGTGAGTGGAGAGATTTATTAAATAATTTATAAACCCTTCTTGTGGGCATAATATTTTTTGTCAAGTGTTTGGATAGATTGAATCCTTTGTTAGCTCTTGACTCAGGCTATGACTTGAGTTTGTGAGTCTAGTTGATATGTAAGTCATTTTGGAAGGTATTTAGGGTTTGAAAATTCAAAGTTATTATTTTTTCCTTGTGTGTACACATGTGAGAGAGACCCATTTGAAGAAGAAGAGAGAGGGAAAAGGGCATAAAGAAATTTGTATTCAAGAAAAGGACTGTGTATATGAGAAAAATCAAGAAGAGTAGGTTTGTAAAGAAGGAACTTTAATCATTTTGTGAGAAACTAATGAATATTTGTTCCATGTGATTTTTCATTTTGTATGAAGAAAATTTTAGATGATTTTAATGTTTGAAGATTCCATATTGTGATTCTATGAAAGAAATATTTGTTAAACCCAAAATTGTGAGTTTGTAAGGTGTCTCCCTAAACTTTGTGTGACTGTGTTTTGTTATTTTACACATGATCTATAAGGTTTCAAAACTTGAATTCAATAATGTAGATGCATACTATTGTCACATAGTTTTCCTCAGAATTTTAGGGTTTAAAACTTAAAATTTTATTAAATTTTGCATTTTAATCTCTCTTGGGTCTGTCAAGAAACCCTAGTTAGGGTTTAGAGAGATTCTAGATTTAAAGGTATTAAAAAATGTTTCTTGAGTCAAAATTTGTCATGGAGAAACTGTAGGAGGATAACAATGATATTTTTGGGTTTGGTGTGGATTCATCCAATTTAGCACGTGCCAAAAGATTTAATTCCTTTATAACTATATTTTATGCTAAAGAGACCTAATTTGACAACAATAATTGATTAATAAGAGAAATTTAAGTGTGAGTTGAGGGTGGAACTTCATATACAGGTGAAATAGAATAAATGGTGTCTAAAAATTCCCTTGGTTTGGTCAGAGTCCCTCTACATCAAAAATGACACATGTAAAACCCTTGTAGCGGGGCTACTAGAAGAGAGGCTTAAGGGTGAGATATGATTAGTGAGTTAATGGAGAAAGATTGAGAACCAAGTTCTAAAATTTTGCATGAAGCATAAATTCCCTAAAGGGTACTCAAAAGGTTTATACTTTTCCTGGAAACCTTGTGGATTGTTTCCAACTATAATCTATGAATGATGTTGTTCTCAAGAACAAGACATGGCAGTTTGAAGGAGTTACTGTAAATTTGAATTTTCCTTTGGTTTTCAATCAATTTTAATTTTGTAATTGAATCCATATAGCATTAGAACAAAGTACTTGAAGTCCATAACTGAGTAAAGGTTTCAAGTAACCGAATTTACATGATTAAGAGCCATTTAGGCTTGAGAAGGTTGATCCTATAGTAGGGGGAGGAAGAAAGTATTGGTGTTTGATTTTATCTAATTTGGTGATGTAATAGGTGTCCTTAAAGGATCCTCTACATCATAGTGGTATCAAAAAATGGTTTATTGAGAAGAGAAATCATTTAACATGTAAACTCTTGAGAAGAGACAAGAATTCATAAAGACAAAGAACCAGAAGAAGGAAACAACTTTCAATAAAAAGATATTTGATTTGAGAAATGATTTGAAGAGGTTGGAAATATTAGAGAGGCTATATATATAGGTAAGAGACTAGGTATATGGTTGGGGGTTGAAAATAAGAATGAAGTATCCTATAGAGTCACTTTTAAATAAAGGAAGAAGACAAAGAATGAATGCTAAGAGAAGAGAAGAAGGCAAAGAGGAAAAATCCTATGGAGGCTTGAAGAAGAGAAAGTTGCCAAGTGAGAAACATGAAAGATAAGAAGTAAAAATAGTTCACATTGTGGAGAATAAGGCAAAAGGTAAAGATGGATGGAGAAGAGGAGAAGTGTAAGAAGAAGAAATTGGGAATGTTTCACCTAATTCTTAGAGTGTTTATTTGAATGTGACGAAACATATAAGGGCAAAAGGGCTAGGAGGAATACCTGTTGAAGTTGGTTGAAGGTTTTTGTGCATGTATGACTTCTTGATCCACAAATGATTGTGAGAGCTTCCTTTTGGCTGGGAGGAACTACCTGAAATGAACAACAAGATCACCAAAAGATATTAAATAGCATATGATAGTGGACTGCCTAACATATTCTAGTTCTGGGAAGTGTGATACTCCTAGAAGGCTATCAATCCACTGTTTAAAACAATTCAATATTAACAATAAATGAAATCCTACCATAGTTAAAATGATTTAGGTATCTCATTTGATTACAATAAGCAAATTTGTTCACAACAGGCTAAGCTATGATTGAATCTGAAGGGTGAGGTCTCTGTTCAGAGTACTGGTGCTAGTTAGGGTCTGGTTTTGGGCTGTTTTGGGTAATTGGTGGGGTATTTAGGCTTTGTTCTTGGTTTGAGGATAAAATAGAGAGACCGACGTCAGTCTAGTATGAATGATGTCAATTTAAGTGAACCCGGGGTGACGGTTATGGGTAACCGACATTAGTATGGTTGAGCTAAAGGAAACTCAAAAGAAAATGATTAGAGGGTTTGTTTTGGGATTTTATGTAGGTGGTGGGGTAGGTTTGAGGGTTGCAGAGGTCTCAAATGTGGTCAGGGATGAACAACAAGTGAGGATGGGTAATATAATGATGTAAATAATGGAAAAGTCCCAGTTACAAATTGATAAGAAATGAAGCAATAGAGATGCAACAACTTAATCTGATAACATAAATAATAAAATCTATTATAGTGTATTAGACCAAGTTGGTGGAGGTATACTTACTGTTATATGAGCTTGATGGCTAGATGGTAATGACAGTTAATCAGATGGATGGATTTTGGTGTGGTGAAGATGCTTCCTAGGATGCTCCCGTGAATGCAAAATGGTTGTGGTTGCTTCTAATGCTAGCTGTGGATGTTCGGATGCATGTGCAAATGCTAATTCTACTTGCATACAACTCTAGTCTCATTTTATTGCTCTCTGAATGTGCCAACTTCCAAATAAGGTTACCAAAGGGAATAAAAGGTAACTGAGGATGGTTCTGGGTTTACCAACGTCAGTTTAGGGGTGACCGGTGTCGGTTAGGGGGGGATTTCCTAGGTTTACTAAAATGGGTAGATCTTCTTGATTTATTGGATCTTGTTCATTTCCTTTTTGCAGATTAGAATGGAAGAATATTTTCTCATGGGTGGGAATGTGGTTAGAGGGAATGTAAGCTTTAGTTTTTAGGGTTTAGGTAGGTCTTAGTTAGTTATGGCAACATACTAAGAATAGATTTGGGGTGAGGTGGTGGTGTGGGAATTATCTTAATTAGGATAATTAAATAATAAATATTGTGAGGACATGGATTAATTTAATTAAATTAATATTAGAGTGGGGTGAAAGGGGCCATGGTTAGGTGAGTGTGTTTGAGTTAGTTATTTGTTGAGGGATTGAGGGGAGTGTGACCCAATTTTGGTGTCTACATTTTTCCCCTTTTTGTTGCGTAGCTTGTATTGGTAAACGAAGCTGAAAAAAATAAGATGTGGTTGCCCCATGTGTGGGTGAAGGTGATCCCCCTCAAACCAGGAACTGATGAGGCAGAAGGAAGAATTGGCGAGTGGTTTGGTAAAAGGTGAATCTGATGAAGAGGAAGGTGGGAAAGAAGGGTAAAGGGGTAAAGGTCCAATCGGTTAACCTAGGTAATGGGTCAGGTTCAAAGGTAGTAATAGTTAAACACACGCACACGTATAAACTACAGCACCATACCAAGTTGAAGAGAATGCAAAATCTACATTGTCTAAGGTTGATAGGTTTATACAAACAAATTTGAGTTGATTCTGGTATCCAAGGTATAGGATATGGCCAGGAAACACAACACAGGTTAGGCACATGAACGTTTAGGTATGGTCTAGTACACCAAAGGTTAGGTCAGGATAAATGGTCACGAAAAGAGGCAAGGTAAGGTCATTAGGTCAAACAACATGGGTAACAATGTCACAAGGTACAACGAGCACATGAGTTCACAGGTCACTAACAATGTTTTGGGTCTAGGTAGCTAGGTCATGACATGGGTAGGGCCGAGGTATGGGTAAAATAACGGGTCCCAAAATGATGAAGAGGTTATGTGGTAAATTATGAGGTTAGAAGGGTAAATGGAAATGTCCAAGTCAAGTGTGGGAAAGGTAAAATGATTCAAGCCAAAAAATGAGGGGTAATGGGTACTAATAAGACTAAGTAGGATAACTAACAATGGTCATAATGAATCGATGTTGGTCGCCATGGACCAACCATGGTAGGCTAGGTCATAGGACCGATGTTAGTCAAGGTAAAACCATCATTGGTCAAGTTGGGAAGGCTATAAAAAGAAAAAGTGTCGTGTTTTTTTAAAATCATTTGTCATTTTCCACATAGGAGAAAACAATGAGAGAGAGAGAGAGAGAGAGAGAGAGAGAGAGAGAGAGAGAGAGAGAGAGAGAGAGAGAGAGAGAGAGAGAGAGAGAGAGAGAGAGAGAGAGAGAGAGAGCAACCAAATGACACAGAGATCTGAGTTGGTGAGCTGCAGAGAAAGTGATCATTGGTCGATAGGTGGGTCTATGAGTATGGTGAGTTGATTGGGTGATTGATTTGATTTGATTGAGCTAGCAGGAAATCAGTGATGGCGGAGGCAGGAGAGGGATCAGGTGGACCTACGCAGTGGTCCGAGGTGCCACCATGCAGACGGAAGTGTGATGAGGTAAGAGCCCATTCGTATTGGTGTTTGTTTTGAGTAGGTGGAGGAGAGAATTTGGGTTTTAGGGGGGGAAAATATTTAAAATTTGAATGCGGGGAATGTAATGAGAAAAGAGGAATAAGGGAGGGTAGGTTTAGGTAAGTAAGGGGTGGGAACAGGTATTGGGTAGGCATTAGTGGGGAAAATGGGTAGAAAGGTGAAGTGTGGGTAGAAATAGGGCAGGGCATCGCAGTTTTATCTCCGCAATAGTGACATATGCCGGTTCTCTCTTAGCCGACATCATTGGGTAAGGATCGGTATCGGTCACAGATGTGGGGAGTGATGTCGATTATCATTGGATCATGGTCAGTTGATGATGATCGATGCCGGTTGGCAAGCTAGAGAGGTAGGCCCACAAGTAGCTAAAATAGACAGGTTACAGAAAGATAGGTAGGGGTAGGGAGAGTTAGATAGGGGGGAAGAGTTATGAGTATGGGTAGGTGGGTGAATAATGAAAATTAGTGAGAGGGGAAAAATGTAAATAGGTGAGGGTCTGAGGAGTGGGTAGATAGGCAGATAGGTAGTGTTGATTTTAATATAGGTGAAAGGTTGATTTAGTTAGGGTAAGCGGTATAGTGAGGGTAACAAAAGGTTGCATGCAAGTGTGGTCAAGGTTTAATGATATAATTGGTTGTATGCAAGACAGGGACCAACTACTGATGAGGGATAGGGTACATCCCTTACTCATGGAGATATGGGGGAGCATGAAACATGAGGAGTGGATCCATGTTGCAGATGTGGGCCTGATTGGGGTTAGATGCTACTAGAAGTTAGTCCAGGAGGTGAGTTTGATGGTTTCCCTCATCAATAGATGGGATTCGGTGACCAATACATTCCATTTATCGATGGGTGAGATCACGATCACCCTAGAGGATGTTTACAGGATCCTGTGACTACCTATAATAGGTACATAGGTGTACTTGATCTCCTCAGAGGCATTCGAGGAGCTACTATTACCAGTGTTTGGAGAGGGGCTGGCATTGTTAGAATTCCACAGTGCCAACATGAGCTACGGGGTGATGTACCGAGCCTACCCCAAGGAGATGAGGCTGGTAGTGCTTCTGATGGAGGCAGTCTATTGTTTTGCCTTGTCAGATGTAGAGGGTGGGAGATTCCCACGGTCACTGATGGGGATCCTACACAACATGGTGGAGAGTAGGACTCGGTTTGCATGGGCACCGACATTCTTGGTATAGTTATATAGGGAGTTGTGGGCTTATGGGTGACTACGGAGATTCAGCTTGTGCTACACATTCTTGTTACATTGTTGGGCCTATGATTACATTGTGTGTGTGTGTACCCAATTGGTATGCCCTAGGATGATGCATTTGAGCCAGGTTTTGTTTGAGTGGGCTACAAGCAATGGGTGCTAGTGATGGGAGAGTGCCGAGTGGTGAGAGCTAAACATGATGTAGCCTATTACAGGTGATTATTGGAGGGGTTGTCCAGGGTGGAAATCATTTGGAGGCTATATGTGGGTTTCTCTTCATATAGGTAGATGGCGGCGGAGTTGGATAGGTTACAGATTTACAGGTGGATAGAGGGGTGGCGGGTAGGGCAACATGAGATGATACCCGTAGAACAAGTCAGACGGAAGTTCAGTTTTCCACAGGATATACTCCCACCCTTCCCATAGTATAGGAGAGATGATGTGGAGAGGCCTATGTCTCCACCACGAACTACAGTGCTGATCAGGCAGGAGGAGGAGCCGGTCGACTGACATATAGATGATGCCAGGGTGACAGACAGGTATAGATAGTGGTGGGATGCACAGCTATGAGCAGTACCGCCGAGGCCAGGGTAGCCAGATTTGGATACTATCACAGTTCAGAGAGACACCCTACAGGGTTGGGTGGCTACCCTGGTGACCTAGTTAGGCATAGTACAAGGACATCTGCCAGGGGCCGAGGCATAGGTTACGACTCTGCAGGCACAGGTGGCCGCTTTTCAGGCACAGGGAGTACATGGACTAGTACTCGCATCAGAGGGAGAGGGAGAGGGTAGAGATGGAGATGGGGTGCAGGTAGCCGCCCTACAGGCACAGGTAATAGGTTTGTAGGGCTAGTTGACCATGGTGTAGGGACATGTTACATGTTTGTAGGGTAATTTGGCTGCTACATGGGCACATATAGTGGTCCTTTAGGCCCAGGTATAATTACATGCTCCGGGACAGATGGCACCACTACAAGGGCAGGGACAGGGTCCCATTATTCAGGTAGGATCAGAGTAGGGTCAAAGGCTGATGGCACCACTGAAAATAGTACCTAATTTTAGATTGAGAGACACCATGGGTGAGGTGAGATACTACCAGGATCACTTGATGGTAGTGGGGATATATATCTTACCATATGCCGAGCACAGATCACATCAGGCCTTGAGTGAGAGGAGCAGATCCTAAACACATAGTGAGGAGAGTATAGGGGGCCAATGACCCCAGGGGCCGGGTCAGGGTGAGGACACTAGTGCATGGATATTAGCTCCAGAGGCAAGACCATCAGGAGCTAGACCAGGGCGAGGTGGAGGGAGGTCAGCTAGATGCCGGGCTAGAGGAGTGTAGGAGGAGATAGATGAGACATGCTTATATATCAGATGGGGAGATGATTGAGCTCCATGTATGATTAGTTTATTTTTGACATCATATTTTTGACATATATACCCCGGCCTTTATGCCGAAAGATAGTGAGGATTTACATGATATTTTTTGAAATTTTGTTATATATACCCGACCTGCATGCTAAAGATTTTTAAGATTCATGTATATGGATACACATGTTTAGATGATTTATTTATAGTGATGATGGTGATTATGGCATGAAGCATATATGGTTGTGTGTAGCTTTCCATTTTGATCTATATATGTGATGGAAACTAAGTAGTATAGGCATGATAGAGTCTAGGTCATAGGCATGGATCGAGTTAGTTTTTTGGTCATAGGCATGGATGGAGTCAGGTCATAGGCATGGATTGAGTTAGGTTAGGCATGGATCGAGTCAGGACATAGGCATGGATTGAGTAAGGTTGTTGGTTTAGGCATGGATAGAAGTTTGGTTTTTAGGTTTGGATTAAGTCACATTGGCTAATGTAAGATGAAGTTAAGGTTGGTTTAGGTATGGTTGAGTCGAAATTGGTTGAGTTTGTAATTCAATTAATTTGTGTAATTTATGATGTTATACGGGTCACGTAAAAAATGTTTTGTAGTAAAATGCATGATAATGGTAAAGAAATGGTAGACATAATGAATGTGTGAATGATGATGATAAAGAAGTGAAGCAATTGTTTTTTTTTTTGTTTAATTTCCAATTCTTGATATAAAAAGGAAACTAACTAGGGTAGAATGTGACTAGGAAAGGGGTAGAGGGAATTGGTTTGGGTAGAGAGTGGCTGAGCTAACCTCCAAGAGCCCCCATGCCCTCAGAGTGCTTCCTACATAGTCCCAATGAACAGGGACCTCAGGCCAATGTAGTTCTCCCATAAGCTAGGGAAAAATGCGAGGATGTATGAGAATGGGTTGGTAGGTTATAGGCATGAGTGAGTCGAGGTATTTTAGGTCTGGTTGAATTGTGGGCAAATGCATATGGGTAATATTAAGTTGATTGTGGTGAAGGAGGAAAATATCCCAGAGATAAGCGTTGAGGGTCTAGTCCTATATAGGATTATCAATATGTAATGAATAAGTTGAAAGATAAGAGGAGGTAAGAGATCCACTTTATTGGTGAGGATCAAAACTAGGTGGACCATACCTTAGATAGGTTAGTGGACATAAGACCCTAAAGAAATTGCATGATTGTTTATCCTAAAGGTGAAGAATAGTCACATGATCACCAAATGTCACAGTTTCAGCAAGTCCCTTGAGGTGGTAGGAAATGAAGGTGCAAATGGTGAGAAGGTCGTAAGTGGTTAGGTTATATGGTATGAGGTAGCATGCCTTTTGGCAAGAGATCCAAGATCACAATGAGCAAGTCCATGATGAAATTTTTTTTCTACTTTGACTTGTATTTGAGATAGACTGATCAATGCAGGAATTCTATATGGGATGAGGAAATTAAATCCTTGAGGTCTTCGCGAAGCTGATCAATGCGAGATGCTTTAGTTTTTTTTTGAAGAAATCTTTACATAGCTTTCATTCGAGGGAGCAATCTATTTATAGCAACAATGTAGAGAGAAAGATGTCCTTTTTTAGGGAGTCATCTTTTTATTGGAAGTTTGACTCAAGGAGTTGTATCCCATGTGAGAGCTTTTTAGTCATGGACAAGACTAAGGTGAAGAATCAAATTCTTGTTCAAAAAGCAAGGTGAAACGACCACGGGATCTCATCTGAAAGTAGATGAAAATTATCCATGATAATCATGTCATGTGTAGATCTGTGGTACACATATTTAAGAGAGGGGTAAAAGAGATAATGGGTATGCACATGATTCTTGTCTAATTAGTAGGGATGACATAGTGAAAGGAGGGAAGTGAATAGCGCTCAAGGGATGAGCATGGAAAGGGGCAGAAGGTGAGGTAGGATTGAAAGTCAATAGTAGAATGGTCAAAGATGCAAGGAATTAAGGGGCTCAAATTTGGGTTTACCATCGAGTGAAGATAAACGATAAGCACCTGATCCATAAGCATGAGTCACGATGTATGGTCCAAGCCAATTAGGAGAAATTTTTCCCCATTTAATTTTTTCTGCTTTTCTTACATGTTGATTTTCCTTTAGAACAAGGTCACTGACTTGGAAGGTTCTTTCACGGACACATTTGTCATAGGCACGTTTGATACATTTTTAGTAAACTTGGAGGTGGTCAAGAGCATAAAGACAAAGTTTGTCTAATAACTCAAGTTGTGCTAAATGGTCCTGACAAAAGTCATCATTATTGAGCATGTCATGGAGAGAAATATGAAGAGATGGAATTTGGACTTCAAGAGGCAGAACAACCTTTGTAACGTAGACCAGAGAAAAAGGTGTGGTAGCAGTGGAAGTGCGAGTACTAGTACGACACGCCCACAAAGAGAAAGGAATGTGCATATGCCAGTCCTTCCCAGTATCGTTAACCACTTTCATGAGAATTTTGTTCAAGGTTTTATTAGTAGATTCAGCATGGCCGTTGGTTTGTGGGTAATAAGGTGATGAGAAACTTAGTTGAATATCGAAGGCATCAAAAAGTTTCCGAAAGGTTTTATTTTTGAATTGTTTTCCATTATCAGTGATGAGGCAATGTGGAACGCCAAAGAGACAGATAATGTGATGATTGATGAACTCACATATTTTCTCAGATTTCGTGGAGATAAGAGGTATGACTTTAACCCATTTGGTGTAATATTCGGTATTGGAAATTATCTATTGATGTCTCTGGGAAGAATGGGGATTGATATCTCCGACAAGATCCAAACCCCATTGAGAGAAGGGCCAAAGGTCACATGAAACTTGTAAGGCATGACTAGGTGTATGATGAAGGTTGGCATGTTGTTGGAATTTTACACAACGCTTAACATAGTCACAAAAATCATGGTTAAGGTTCAGCCAGTAATAGCCTAGGTGAAGAATATACTTAGCACAACAAGGCCACTGAAGTGACCTCCACATATGCCATCATGAACTTCCTTAATGTTATAAGGAATTTCAGAACTCGTAAGGCACCGTAAGAGAATACCATCAAATCTGGGCTTATAGAGGAGGCCACCCATGATGACATAACGAGAGGCCCTTTTGAGAATGGCGTATTGTCCATTACGGGTGAGGTCGAGAGGTAAGATGGAGAGGGAAAGATAGTCTGAGTATTGTTTATACCAAAGGTCACTCGGGTCAGGAGAAAAGGTTTTGATAGATTAAACTTCATGAGGTAAATAAGAGGGTGATTGGAGTCTTTATATGGTGACAAATATTTTAGATTCAGCGGGTGAAGAGGGTATATGAGAAGCCAAGCAAGCCATGGTATCTGCAAAGTTGTTGGTAGAACGTGGGACAGTTTGAAGGGTGTAACAGTCGAAGGGTTGATCAAAAGTATGTCCACATGATGCTTATACTTTTGAAGTATCTCATTACAACACTGGTATATACCATTGACTTGGTTTATGACCAATTAAGAATCACCAAATATGTTGATTGACTTAACATCTAAGGCGTAAGCATCCTGGAGACCCAATACGAGTGCTTCGTATTCAACAATATTGTTTGTACAATCAAAATTGAGTTTGAAAGACAAAGGCATAGGTTTATGATCAAGAGGAATGAGGATAACACCAGCCCCACCCCCCACATTGATACTTGGAACCATTGAAGAAAAGTGTCATTTGGTAAGCGGGTTCATCTAGGGAAAGGGTAGCAATAGACTCATCTGGAAAGTCAAAGTTAGAGGGTTGATCCCCAGAAAATAGGTGCATGTCGACTAATTGATCAGTTATAGCTTTGCCCTTGATGGAATTTTGGTGGATGAATTCAAGGTTGAGGTCAGCAAGAAGCATAATCTAGCATGTGGCATCTCGTTGATTTTGGTAAATTTTGGCATACATGAAGTGTAAGAGGTTGGTGTTGGTCACAACATATGTTATGTACGGTTAAGTAGGTAATGACGGAGTTTGGTGGCAATGAAAACTAAGGCTAAGAATTTTTGTTTTGGCATGGGTATATCTAGATTTTGTAGTCCAAGAAAAGTACGACTTAAGTAATAAACTGATTCCCACTCCATATGTTGTTCATTGCACGATGAGAAAACATGGCCCTTAAGGAGTGATCGGTAGTAGAGATGTATAGGTATAAGGGTTGATCATCTTTACGTGGAATTAGTATAGGTGGTTGGAGAAGGTATTGTTTCAAAGGCCTCAAAATATTTATGGCAGTCCTCATCCAATTTAAAGGAGACATCCTTTTTGAGAAGACGATGAAATGGTTGGCATCGATCTGAAAAGTTGTAAAATGAAATGGAAAATAGACTACAACTTACCTTGCAGGCTATGGAGTTCCCACAGGTTAGTGGGTGGAGGAATTTCAAGAATGGCCTTAACTTTAGCAGGGTCAACCTCTATACCACGTAAGGAAATGATAAATCCCAGGAGATTTCCTGAGAGAACCGTGAAGACCACACTTCTTAGGATGAAGGTGAAACACAATACTTAATAAGGTGGCCAAAGATGGTTTTTAGGATGGCAAGTTGCTCAAAGCAACATTTAGATTTAGCAAGGAGATCATCTACGCAATCTTCCAATATACGGTGTATGATGTCATGTAATATGTAAGTGATAGCCTCGCTAATATGTGGCACTAGAATTTTTAAGGCCAAAATGAATGACTCGATACCAGAAGGTCCCCCAAGGGGTGATGAATGCAGTTTTGTTTTGATCCTCTAGGGAAATTAAGATTTGGTTATAACTCGAGAAACCATCCACGAGTGATATAATCTTGTGACTAGCGGTAAGGTTAACCAGCTGGTCAATACCGGGTAGAGGAAATATCATCATTCGGGTAAGCTAAGTTGAGGTTACTGAAATCTGTGCATATGCAAATTCCCCTTGTCACCTTAGTGATAGGGACAATATAAGAAATCCATCAGCAAATAATCAGTGGTTAAGATGAATGAAATGGAGAGAAGGCACTGAATTTCTACTTTGACTAGAAGAACAATGTGAGGGTAGTATTTTCCTCAGCTTCTGTTTCATGGGTTTGGCATCAGGAATGGTTACAATATTATGGAAAACTATGGTGGGGTCAATACTGGGCATGTCAGTGTAGGACCAAGCGAAAGGTGTGGTTATGAATTTTTAGAAAATAAGTAATGGCTTATTGTTCAACAGTATCTATAGATCAGCCAATCTTTAGAATGTGCGGGTCATCCTGAGTGTGGATGTTGATTTATATAGTCGATTCATTCAACATGGTTTACGTCTCAGATGGTAACGACCAATGAATATATGAGTCTTCTACACCAAGATAGGTGAGTATAGATTCATCATCCTGACATTGAATGACATTAATAGAAGGTGTATCATCATCGATCATTTCAAGATACAGGAAGGGAAGTGAAGAGGGAGCCTCGCCCTCACATTGATAAGTTAGAGGCCCCAAGGAAATGGTATTTATGAAAAAAAAAGCTAGGAGGAATGGATTCTGGATCCATCTACTCTGTCGGTGAAGGTGGTAAAGAAGGTGGAGCAAGTGAAGGTGGAGAAGGGTCAATATCCTCAATGAGTTAAATGTGAGCCTTCTTGGTAGGTATGTTCAAAAAAGATGATACCACTACAGTCATTATGTTTTTGGGTAGTACATTAAATAATAGTGTGATGGGCTTTCTCATAAAAGCCAAAACCAAAAACTTTCCATGCACATCGGTGCAGGAAGGTGTGGGTGAAACGACGATTGGTGAGCGACTGGAGGTTGGTAGAAAAAGGGGTGGGTTTGTGATGGTGATTCAAGTTGTATAAGTGGAAGTATCAAGTCCCCCATAGGTGAGATTGTTGTGAAGGTGGGGTGGACCGTAAATGAGACGCTCTCCTATGCGGTGATCGTAGTGAGGGTGGTGGTGAAGGCTTCCATACTTTTGTGGAGTAAGGAATGTGTTGACATTATATAGGTGATACTCCCCCAGAGTGATGCGTTGAAAAAAAATCCTTCCAAGGGATCGATAGTCGATATGTAGATAGCTGGGATAAACGATGTGTTAGAGATCGGATTAGAGGTGGAGCTAGCTGATTAGGAGGCTGTTGGGTTAGACATGGAGGTTGTGGCAGTGGTAGGAGATGGAGGATTTAGGTGCGGTTGAGGTAGCGGTGGCACTAGTGTAAGTGGAGGTGTAGGTGAAGAGGAAGTGGTCATGGATGTATACTCCTTAATGGGTATAAGCATGTCATTGGGTCGATAAAGAATATTACAGATTTTAAAATGTGATGGGTCAGCCTGAAATGGTATAGGTGTGTCCTTCATGCTCAAACTTCCCAAAATGATGCAAAGTGGAAGGAATGTCAACCCATAACATGAATCCAGGGTCTACTAAGGAACATGTTATATTTAAATTCCCCCTCTAAGACATATAAAAAACTCTGGAATAGTACGAGGGCCCATGTGGACATGGAGGATGACAGTGCGAAGTGTAGAAGTGATAGCGTAATTAAATGAATGTAACATGACGGGATGTTTATGCATGTAATTATCTGGTATGCGCATTTGGTCGAATGCATGGGAAGAGATGATGTTAATGCTACTGCACCCAATTGATCATAACACACCGTATACATGTATATTATCAATATGGATGGAGATGAAAAGGGCTAGATCAGGGTCATCAATTTGGTGTGGTGCGATTTCTTCATCTGAGAAGCTGAGGGTAGCTGTTTGGTGAGTAGGTGGAGGTGTAAAAGAAGGTGGTAATTTGGTGATAGAGGCTACATGATTGATGCAACCTAGAAATTGCAAGATAACACCCTAGTCACGCTGACACATCACTCAGCCTAGACTGAGCGCTCACCCAAAGTGCAAAGGTACCAGGTCCCTCCTTAGGGTTGTTGTAACAGGATGTTAACATGATGAAGGAAGAAACATAAAGATTCACAACTAATCCATCATTCTATAATGTATGCTACCCTAAGATCTATGAAAGAGTAGGCTTTAAACAATAATCATCATTGAATTAATAACATGCACTACCCAATTACACAGAATAACACTTAGATTCAACCAATATCTTTCATCTATTAATAAATATAGAAGCTCCTTACAGTACTATCAATTTATACCAGTGTGCATATGGAACTGATACATTAATTTAGTCATATGTGTATTTTCTTTGTTACACATACATACATCCATCTCTCTATCATTCACCACCCTATTATTCACCTAACATCATCTATATATATGGTGGAGACTTTCCCTTCACTGCTTATCTATTCCAGAAATAGGTCGCATGCTATTGATAGCCACACGCCGTTTACAATCATAGCCACACATGCAAGTGCACTATCTATAGTTCTCTTGTAGTTAACTGAAGTGTCAGTTCTATTCTTAGCTTTTCTTCATGCATAGATGCTTTGAACCACTTTTCCAAATATAGACAACGCATGGCATGCACATCTTTGCATCGTTGATGTGTTCCGCATGCCATCTTCTAAAAATAGGTATCTATGCTCAAAATCAGCTAAGTCCTAAAATTTGAACTTGCCTTCTACACACGGGTCCTTCCAGTCCTTTTGCACCTTTGATCTTTTCCTTCTATCCCACGTGGACTCCTTGTGTGATCCTTGAAAAGTATTCTTTGATCAACATTACCCCACACTAATCTCATTGTCGTCCTGATAATGGGTATCTCCAAAATTTGAAGGAAAGAATATCATTGAAAGAATAAGAATGAAAGAATATGGATAAGTAAAGAATTTATATGAGGTTATTTAAGCAACCTCCTCTGTATCAGTTTGTAGTATCAACTCTGGATACTCCTCTTTTATTGCAGCCTCTAAAACCTACCATTCAGTGAGTTCCTGTTCCACTTTCTTTGGGATGTCCACAACAATGGATTCCAAATCATCCCTCGCAATTTCTCCTTTCTCATTTTGTAGAACTAACACAACACTAGACATGGATGTCATCCTCCCTTCCAAAAGGTCCATTTTCTCCGCAATTCATCTTTCCAAGTTCTTCTAATTGAGTCTTGTGCAGCTCTTGTGCTGCTGCTCAGGGCCTCTGCTTCTATTTAACCATTGAAAACCTTTCTATCACGGCCCAATGTCTCATCTTTCATGGCTTTCCTGGACCTCATTGTTCTCTTCCAAGGTCTTAATGTTGATGAGTGCCTTAGGAGCTATGCATATATTTAAAGCTTGGTCTTCCTTTTTCAATACTTCTTGTAATGCCTGCAATAGCCCTTCATAAGATGTGATTTTTCTCATCACAGATGATTTCTCCCTTTTGGCATCTTGTTCTAATATTTTTGGCACTTGCATATGCAGAGTTTCATCTTCAAGCACCAAGTCCACCAAATTTCCCACATAGTGTATTGCTGAAGGAAATGTCTATGGTACCTTGGGTTCCAAGTGTGGCCTTGTTTTGATTACTATGTCCCCAATCTCCTGTGCCATACTTATGAATACTTCATTCTTCTTCTATGCTAAATCCCTTTCCTGTGTTATGTGCGCTATCTCTTCATCCTTCGTCTTCAGCTCTTCGCGTAGTGATTTGATTGTGGCAGATTTGTCCATGTTCCTTCTAGCCACCTCTGCAGAAACTCTCACCAGTGCATTGCTCACCTATTCATCTGACATGACAGTAGGCTTTATTGTCATGTGTCTAGCCTAAGGTGCCTTCTTCAGTCACCTCAAAATGCATGAATCTTTGCACACATCAAAATCAAGCTCATCCATGTGGGTGTGCATCGACCATGATAGTTGCTTTCGTGTGCACACAGTCACCATATCCTCATCCATTAACTCCCAGCCAAATAGATCCTTCTACGCTATTGTGCTCTAGAAGTGGGCGCGGATAATATTTCCTACATCCTCTACATACCCCATGGCCAGTGGAATGTGCTCCCAAAGTTTTCCTTCTAGACCTTTGCTACTTAAGAAATCTAGCCTCCAAATTAGGGACTTACATTTCCATGTCCTAAATATCCTCTACAAATGTTTCCTATGGTATTTTCTCTTCTTCTTCCTTCTTCCTTATCCTTTGACACCTCACCCTTTTCTTTTGTATGTGCTCTGGAAGTGTAGGATATATATGTGCATGCTCTCGTCTGACTCTTCCACCTCCTTGTTTAACTTCATCTTCTTCCTTCTCTGCATGGTCGCTTCCTTTTGTGGGGAGATTCAAGGTGATTTACGCACAATGGTTAGGGTAGCACCTTGGGTCCATGTTCTCTTGAATACTCTTTTAAACCTATGCTCCCCTTAGAACAAATTCAATTCCTCTTCATCCCCCTCTTGTGGCGGAGCTGGGGTAATAACGCACTCATCTTCACTCTAACTTGTAGGATGTCTCCTACCCTTATGATCCAAACTACCAGTATCTTCACGCTCATCCTCCTCATCTTACACTTAAATTGGATATTTATGGTCTTAGGTGACCTTGAATATTTCTCTATTGTATGCTTTCCATTTTGGTGATGCTAGTAAGTGTGAACTCACCTTCCACATATTTGTTGTTCTCCATTTTTTTCTTTAACTAGAGATATACCAAGTGCTTCCCCCAGATCCGCTACAACCAAACTTATTGGTTTAATATTTAGAACCTCTGAAATAATCCTCTATGTATAGGAACTTCTGCCAAGATATACATACTTCTTCCTTAATGTATGGTAGTCATATTCTACCTTATCTGCATTGAAGATCATTCAGCGCATGTCGGTAAATCTATGAACATATTCTTGAAAATACCTTGCAGTGAATGCGTAAGGTAACTTGCACCAAGGGCTCTAGACTCCATCCTTCACTAGAAAACGAGCGATGTAGAAATGCTGGTATACAAAAAACTGAACTTGTTTTCCTACCACTATTGGTAGGTCCTTGGGAATGTGCCACTCTTCCCCAAATGCCATGTGTATCTTGTCATATCACTTCTTTATCCTTTGTTTTACTTCATTTTTCATGGTCCCCTTGCATAGGTATTTGTTGAATATTTTAGCTGGGGACTTGTTATCCATGGGGTATTCCCATATTTTCTCCTTTGGTCCATCTGGTACTACGATTTCCATGAATACCAGTGATACTAGAACATCCCCAAAGCTGAAATTCCCTCATGTGTGTGCTTTTTTGACTATTTACTCTGTAATATAGCTTGCAATGTTGTATATCGTTCCTTCTGAAATATTTCGCGCCACATGCAACCACATAGTGTTTACCCACGACCACCACTCTTAATCATTTATCTTGGTAACCAGGTGTGCTGTAGCTTGTACAATTGGAAAATTCTTCAATTTATCTATGTCCATTCCACATGGACCCTTCAGGTATCCCAACTCCTTTTTGATCTTTAAAATCGTGGCTTTATCTACAAGGTCACCTTTTATGTCTTCCCCTGTGGCCTTTAGACCTATCACTAATGAGACAAGCACAGTTTAAATTCTAACTCTGCGTCCTGCAAAGTAGAAGAAGTCTTCATGTACCCTTCTCATGAGCCATTGATACAAGGGCTCATACTTCCTGAAATATGGAAGCTCATACAACTGATAGACTCTAATTCTCTTTAACATATGTTCACCTGCATTGTCATATATCGGCATGTCATCTTCTGTGAGTTTGTTTGTTCTAGCCAAGAGAAGGGAATCAGGCTCCTTCTTTTTCTCTGAAGTCCTGTGATTATATTCAATCACTTTACTATTTCTAATGGGTGAATCCCACTCTTGGCTGACAATGACTCCTGGGTATTGCATCTCCGAAAAATGACTTTCGGGTGCCATCTCTTCTTCCTCAATGACTACCTTCTTCTTTCCTTTTGTTGCCACCAATTGATGCCTTCTTCGGTGCCATTTTCACCCTCCAAATATCCCCTCTTCAACTCTGCAACTCCCTGTAAATCAAACCCTAGCTCGATTCAATTATGCCCTAGATGGAAAATTTGTAACCTAACTCTTTCCTGTCTTTCTGCTTCACTCAAACCCTTCACCACTAGGGATGCAAGCTGCTTATAGCACAGATCTAGTTTTCACTCTTGGTTTTACACCCTTTGTACCTTAACTTGATCACTCGACTCTTTGCACTTGGCTCTTTTGATGAATATTCTTAGTTACAATGGTAAAAATGAATCCGCATCCCATCCTTATATAATTTTTTCAAATTTTGATTCATTTATTACTCCTCACCTATAAAATATCCCTTCATTCATTGACCAAACCAATTCATCCCACGTGGTACATCTTCGCACCTAGCTATAACCTTCTAGCGTGCCTTCCTACCCTTTGGTCACAGACTTCTCTTCAGTGCGCTCCTGCGCTTGAGTACCTCATCACTACACCTTCTCCTGGTAGCTAACATGGCCTCCACTTACCTCACATTATATTGTTCTTTCATTCATCTCCATCCTTGGTCATCTTTGAGAAACAATTGAGAAATAATCTTCTTTTGACTTAAAGCACACCCGTAGTAGCTTATTCCTTTCACCAATCAAATCACATAGTCTTTTTCCTTGGATAGCTTTAACCACCCACACGAAAAGTATGTGCAGTCCTCTACGCATAAACATTCTTCATACAGTAATTAGCTTCAGGTGCACACACGCACATCTTATTACACAATAACAACACCTAAATTGACAAAGCATAGTGACAATGAAGGAAATACATTAAAGAAATACTGAATTGAAAAACCTAAACTAAATGGCAACACTACCTTATTACAAACACCAAGATGACTTATTTATAGTAGGGCTTGGGCCTAATCCCGTTAAATTAATTAGGTAGCTATGTTCCATCAAGTGCTTCTAACTGGAAAGCACCTGATTTAAGTATAGAAGTGATAACATATGGCCCCAACCAATGTACTTTGAGCTTTCCTAGATGGTGTAAGAACTTTGAGTCATAAATAAGTACCATTTTTCCAATCTCAAACTTCTTATCCCTTATGTTTATTTCATGCCATGCCTTCTGCCTGGCCTTTTCCTGCTTCTGACTCCACCGTGCTATGGCTCGACACTCATCCAGTTGAATCATCTTTTCAATACATTCTTCTAAATCATGTTCATCAACTAGACCTCCAACGCGTGCAATGTGCAAAGAAGGTAACATAAATTCTATAGGAAGAACAACTTCCACACCAAACACCAACTAAAATGGTGTGGCTTTGTTCAATCTCTTATAAGTTGTTCTATATGCCCAAATAATAGCTGACACTTTGTCATCCCAATATTTTCTTCCAACATCACTTATTTTTGTCAAAGTCTAGCCCAAAATTTTGTTAAAAGCCTCAGTAGTTCCATTTTCCTAAGGATGATAAGGTGTAGTTTTATGGTGTGCAACCATAAACTCATCTAATAGGATCCTGATTGTCTCATTCAAAAAGTGTGTACCTCTATCACTTTTCAAGCTTAAAGGACACCCATATTGTGTATGAACATTCTCCCACAAAAATCTAGCTGTTGTGGCTACCGTACAGTCTTTCGCAGGCGTTGCTTCTACCCACCGCGTGAGATAATCTGTGCAAGTAATGATATAGTGTGATCCATTCCTGCGTGTAGCTAGCGAAATAGGTCCTACAAAATCAATGGCCCATTTCTCAAATGGTTCAGCACTAGTAATCGGTCTCAAAGGCATCTCATCTCTTTGTCCTGATTTGCCTAGGCATTGAAAATGATCACATGCCTTACAATAGTCTTTACAATCTTTATACAATGTCTCCCACCATAATCTAGCAATTAGGATCTTCTGGGAAGTCACATCACCTGCATAATGGCCTCCTAAAATACCACCATGAGCTTCTTCCATGATATCCTTGTGCTCATGCTCTAACACACAACGACATAATACTTCATCTCAGCCTAGCTTGTAGAGGTCACCACTGATTAACATAAATGGTGTCGTGCGTATAGCAAGCTACTTCTTTTCTAATGATTTCATTCCTTCTGGTGCCATACCTATTCGTAGAAAGATAGCAATGTCTTCCAATTCCATGGGCATGCATTGTAACATGTATAACTGTGCATCCGACATTGTTTCTTCAATTGTCTGTGCATCCTCTCCTGAATTGATTCTAGATAAATGGTCTGGTCCAGAATTACTTTTCCCTGGCTTCACCACAACTGTGAAGTCAAACTCTTGAAATAGGAGCACCCATCTACATATGCACCCCTGTAAGACAAGCTTGTTTACCAAGTACTTCAATGCCATGTGATTGTATAAAACACAAATGGTGTTGCTAACAAGTATTGTCAAAACTTGTATCAATGTGTAGATCATTGAAGCTTCATGCTCTATAGTTGTATAATTCCTTTCAACAGGAGTCAGCTTCCTACTAGCAAAACATATTGGGTGATCTATAATACCTTTGTTAGGTTGAGCTAACACATCGCCAATAGCCATACCAAAAGCGTCCACATGCACATGAAATGGTTTATCCCATGATGGAAAGCACAGAATGGGCATGGTAGTAAGTTTCTCTTTTAATATTTCAAATGCACATTGTTGTGGTTCTCCCTAATAAAATGTACCTTTCCCCTTCAGTAATTCTTTCAAGGTTACAAAATTTTTGGCATACCCTTTTATGAATTTTCTATAATATCCCGTATGACCTAAAAATCCATGTACCTCACTTTCACTAGTAGGTGCTTCTAGGCCTAAAATGACTGCAACCTTGGTTGGATCAACTAGCAAACCTTCCTTGCAGATTATATGTCCTAACAATATCCCAAATGGTGTAGCAAATATGCACTTCTTGATATTCAAATAGATGCTCAATTGTCTGCATCATTCAAACATTAATCGTAGATTGTCACAATGATATTTCACAAGCCCATATATTGTCCAATCATCTAGGTAGACCTGTAAGAAGTTGTGAATAAAATATTTGAATGCCTGAACAACTATGCACAAGAATACAACAGGTGCATTTTTCAATCCAAAGGGCATCACAGTATAGGCAAAACTGCCCCATTCAGTAGTAAATGTTGTCTTTTCTTGATCCTCCTGAGTGATCCTAACCTGATGATACCTGAAAAATCCATCTGTGAAAGAATATATTTCACGCCCTGCAACTCCTAGTATTTCCTCAGTGAATGTAGGGAATGGATCTGTGACACATGCAAAATTCAGCTCCCTGTAGTCCACACATATCCTAATTCTTCTATCCTTCTTGATAATGATCACCATTGGGCTAACCTATTCTGACTCATCAAGGGGCTTGATAATTCTAGATTTCAACATTTTATCAATTTCATCTTTTACCTTTTCACACAAATTAGGATTCATTCTGTAAGGTCTCTTTCTAACTGGCCGTGCACCATCCTTAAGTTTGATCTTCATTTCCCCAAGTGATTCATGCACGCCTTTAAGTTCATGATATCCTCAAGGGAATAAGTCATGAAAATCCCTAAGTAACTTGATGATCTTTTCTACCTCTGAGTCTGACTAGTAATCTCCAATTATGGCCTCCTTAGGCTCAGCCTCCGAACCTATATTCACCTTCTTTGTCTTCATGGGTTCATGGTAGGTGCACGTATCCTTGTCTGCACTATCCAAGACCTCGCGCACCCCATGTGAATGTTCAATATCTAGGTTCTCAACTTCCTCGTCATCCACGATGTAGACCATCTTTCCTTTCTCTCTCTCAAGGAAAGCACGCTCAAGTAGTTTGGAGTCTATTTCTTCTTCCTTTTCAAAACATGCACCAAACTCTGCCTCACCGAATAATTCCTGAATATGCTCTTCTACTTTTTCACTATCTCCCATAGTTAAGTGCTTGACAAATTTTAATGCCTTTGCTATAGGAGGTTGAGTCAAGAATTAGTCAAATGTCTGGATCATAGTTGTAGCAAACTCTTGCCAGTTCCCAGTTTCTCTATGTAGTTTTACATATACATACTAGGCGCGTGCGCATCCATGGAGTGTGGAATACAATCTATGCACCCAGAGTGAAGGTGGTAATGCTTCCTGTCCTATTGTCCAGAGTCTCTCACACTGCTGAATGTGATGCTGAATAGGTTGATCACCATGATAAGTGCAAATTTGTGTAGGTGCATTGTTTCTTATAAACCTGGTAGACAAAGCTATTCCAATCTCTTCCCAGTTTATAATATTATCTCTGTGGACTACCCACCAGTGCGTTGTTGTCCCACGTAGTGTATATACTAACATATCTCTCCTTGTAACTGGATCTTCCCACTACATTTCCATGGCCTTCAGAAAGGTAGAAAGATCTTATGTCCCTGTATACCAAGGTACTATGCTACCTATCGATCGAATTGAACAAAATCTATTATTGTGCGTGCAACCACGCCTTTCACCTCGTGCCCTACTAATTCATATGTACCATGAGCCTAATTTTCACAAGCAATACTCATGGTATCACTAATAGAATGAGAATCCTCCCACTGTAGGATTCCTTCTTTTGATGGCTCATTGACCTCTGGGTCCTAAATAGCACGTACATAGACTCTGTTTAAGTCCTCCTCACTTAGAGGCTCAACATAGGGTGTAGATTTCCCATCTGTCAAAGGTATCACAACCCTTTCCTCCTTGTTTTCAAAGCTGATATATCCCTTATTGAATCTCAAGTCAGCATTATTCGCATAACACCAAGGGCATCCAAGCAAGGATGGAAAATTTGTCTACTTCTGCAAGTGCTAATACCTCAAAATTCCTCGTGAACTTGGCCCCTTATATAGTTATAGATGCATCTTTCAACACTCCTATAGGAGTGTCCTTAGTTTGATTTGCCATGAATAACACATTAGATGATGGCTGCAATGGAGGCCTCCCCATTTGTACCCATGCATCTAATGTCAACACATTTACTTTCTCACACCTGTATCGATCAATATGTTGCTCAACAGCCACCCATCTACAAAAGCAATTCAGAGTAATCTCTTTGTCATAGTCAATGCTATCAAGGGGAATATTTACATGCAGAATCTTTCATCTGGTCTTAAGACTTGTGCACGGAGTGTTCCCTTTCAACCAACTTCCCAATAGTGGAATAATGTTCTACCGGCGTAACATATTACACACCTCCCACAAATCATCGATATTAGTTTGGACTATCTCCGATGTTTTCTTTTGCTCCTTTAGGTACTGTATCTCACCCTGAAGATTCCTTAGCACTTCCATGGTATCCTAGTAAACCTCTTTCTAATGAGCAGGATCTGGGTACCTCACATGCAAAACCTCCTCCTTGGTGATTGTAGGCTTCTAGTGTAATTCCTCTCTCACGTGTGTTGCTTCAGCACGTGTATTAATCTTCACTTATCAATGCCTCATGTCCTATTTTATCTTGGGCATCCAATGGTATTCTACCGTGCACTGGATTCTAACCATCCCAATGCCTTTGTTTTCTTTCTTATGCTGCTTACTCAGATGCTCATATAAGTCTGGGAACTCTTCATAGCTATGGTTCTTCCCACAAAAATAACATGAAATATTTTAAGGACATTCATGCCTATAGTGGTTAGGAGATCCACATGTATAACATCTTCCATGAGGGAACTCTTCTCTTCCTCCACCTGTGGCCTCATCCTCCTTATCCACCACGATATCCATGTCCGCTTCCATAACCTCCTTCAAAATGCTTCTCATTCATGTCATAGCGTGTTTTGATAATGATCCCGATCTTGGTGCTCATTCTTACCCTTAGAACTATCTGTTATACTTGTCTGTCATACTCCAATGTCTATGGCATCTTGGATCTGACCAATCAATTGACAATCCTCAGTATCTTGGGTCATGGACCTGTAAATCTTGAAAAAGCAAGATACATTCTTCCTTATTACGCCTTGTAACAAAGGACAGTGACTCGCATCATGATTCAAATGACAAATCTCATAGTCCACTAGTAATGAGCGTATAAATCTAGTGAGGGAAACTATCCTTGTTGTGACCTTCCACTTCACAATCTGTACACCAAATTCCTGAGTGCGTTTCATGGGCTGGATTTGCTGACAGTTTCTCTAACTATTCTTCCATAGCTGTAATCTATGCTTCTAGAAATGGGCTAATGCTAGTGTCAATGCTCCCAACTGCCTCAGCACGCAAAGCTACTTCCAATGCTTCACACGGATCCATGTATGTCTTATGTGACAGTGCCCTTCTAAAAGGTGTAATCAATCCTCCAATGAACCATTGTGCATGCTGGCTAGCGTGAAGATCATAAGACAACTTAGATAGAAGTGTCTTAAATTGAGCATTATACTCACATACACTCTCGGTAGTGCCTTGTTTGATATCCTTGAGTGAACTTATACTCTTCTGCTCAAACTTAAGGATATGGAACTCCTTCAAGAAATAATCTCTCAGTGCTACATAATCCACGCAAGTTTGATTAAGGTCAAACTTCTTATACCAGCTATGTGTGCATGCCCTGTAATGTAGTGATGAATTGACTTGCCTTTCACTCAGTAGCTGTAATCCCCTTGGCGTGCCATAATATTTCCCACATATGCACATGTTTTGGTAGCATCCTCTATACCTCTATACTCCGGGAGATGAAGTGACATCTCCATATAAATATTTTTTGGTTGTTGTAGATCTTGACCACCTGATCTAGAACCTCCTGTGGTATCTTTACCTCTAGAACCACTAGATTCACTAGAACTAGAACCACCTATACCTCCTGATCCACCACTTGTATTTGGAATAGGGCTTGTAGATGTACTTCCCTGTACTCTGATAGTAGTACTATACAGAACCCCTATAGTCTGTGAAGCATTTCCACTTCCAGAGGTGGATCCGGCATTTTGGGCACTCACATATTTTGTGGATGATGTGCCCTAAGAATGCTCCTCCAAATGAAATTGAAGCCGTCTATCCTTCTATTGATGTACTTGATCCCTAACTTACTCCAACTTTGCTACTTCCCAAGTTATTTTGTTGGTTACTTGTCATACTAGACACTAAAAAAATGAAGCACAAAGGCTAGGTCGCTAGGTGGATTAAGATGCACTCCTATAGCCCAACTAGTCTCTACTGGTGCACTTCCATGTGAGGCCGAGAAGGAATCTCTATCATGCTTTCCAACATGGGGGAGTTCCTAATGATCTGGCTCCATGTCTTCTACGTAAGTTGTAAATCCTTCACGAGCCATCTCTCTCCTCCATGCCATACTCTCTATAACAGAATGTTGCTTCTCTATCTCCCTCTCGCACACCTCATTATACTCAAGCCACCTTTCCTCTTTGTTTCTCTACTGCTAGGTCTGCCATCTTAAACCAAACGTGTACCTGCCTTCACATGTGGTGAAGTTTAATTAGCCATCAGTTTACTCTCTAGGTTCAAATTTACCATTAAGATCTTGATTGCCAGTGGAATACCATGAAAATATGTTCCTCTTGGATACCGTAAAAACTGAAATTCATCTACCTCTGGGCAAGAGTACATTGAAATTGAATATTCTAGAATATAATTGTTTAGAACACCATGAAACCACATATCCACCACATGAGTTCAGATCAAATCCACATCATAAAGGGCCTGAAATTATTCTTATGTTTAGAAAAGTGTGCAATACCTTCAATTCCACTGAGATGCATAAGCAATAAGCCACTCGTATATTTCTATGGGAAACATAGAAAAAAATATTTCATATAAGTTGTTATACAGGTTATGTTCTACCCAAGTGCCTGCGTTAAACTTAGATCCACTGCTCAACCATCGTGCATATTCTTCCTCCAGATAGTGTATCCATTCCTCAATACTTGCTAGAGTTAACTTGTACGTCTTCATTGCGAACCATCTTCAAAACAAATGAAAAAGAGGTCCCCGTAATGGAACCAATGATGCAGTCTAGAATTTTCAAGATAACACCCTAGTTACACTAGTACATCACTCAGCTTAGACTAAGTGCTTGCCCAAAGTGCACAAAGGTACCAGGTCCCTCCTTAGGGTTGTTATAACATGGTGTTAACATGATGAAGGAATAAACATAAATATTCATAACTAATCCATCATTCTATAATGTATGCTACCCTAAGATCTATGAAAGAGCAGGCTTTAAATAGTAATTATCATTGAATTAATAACATGCACTACCCAATTACACAAAATAACACTTAGATTCAGCCAATATCTTCCATCTATTAATAAATATAGAAGCTCCTTATAGTACTATCAATTTATACCAGTGCACGTATGGAACTGATACAATAATTTAGTCATATGCGTATTTTCTCTGTTACACATACATACATCCAGCTCTCTATCATTCACCACCCTACTATGCACATAACATCATATATATATATATGGTGGGGACTTTCCCTTCACTGCTTATCTATTCTAAAAATAGGTCACATGCTATTGATAGCCACACTCTGTTTATAATCATAGCCACATGTGCAAGTGTGCTATCTATAGTTCTCTTGCAATTAACTGAAGTGTCAGTTCTATTGTTAGCTTTTCTTCATGCATAGACACTTTGAACCAATTCTTCAAATATAGACAATGCATGGCGCACACATCTCTACATCATTGATGCCTTCTGCACGCCATCTTCTAAAAATAGGTCTCTATGCTCAAAATTAGCTAAGTCCTGAAATCTGAACTTGCCTTCTACATACGGGTCCTTTCAGTCCTTTTGCACCTTTGATCCTGGCCTTCTATCCCATGTGGACTCCTTTTGTGATACTTGACAATTATTCTTTGATAAAAAATGATGAGGTGTAATAATAGAGGCTACGGGTGTGGGGTCATTGGGTAAAACCTCAATAGACTGAAGAACCTCCATGAGAGCTTGACAATGGGATTCAAAGGTTTGGATGAGGTCATATAAGGACATTTTAAGGGAGGATTGATGTAATTTTTTTAGCATCACGCGATGCCTAACCTCATTAGAAATAGGATATGTGGGGCTGCGGATAGTGACTTTAGGTGTGGGTGCAGATGGTATGTTGGGTATAGGGTTGGTTGGTGGGTTGGTTGCCTTTTCCTTTCCTTTGTCCTTCTGAGTGCGGGTGTTAATGTGGATCATGTTGATTTGAGAGACGGGGA
The DNA here is from genome assembly GCA_019776745.2 of Taxus chinensis. NCBI lineage: Eukaryota > Viridiplantae > Streptophyta > Pinopsida > Cupressales > Taxaceae > Taxus > Taxus chinensis. The sequence continues at coordinate 81,171,832 of CM034150.1, read as the reverse complement.
GGTGGGTGAAGTAGGTGAGCCATGAAAGGTGTAATGGTAGGAAGAGCAGAAGCCAAGCAGTGGAAAGGAACCTTGTGAAATAAGTTGAGGACACTGATATTTGGGTGGAGGTTTGGCGAGTTCTCTGATATGAACCATGTTAAATTAAAATCTCGGTGATGGCTCTAACAGTTGTGGGGGTGGAGATTTTTGGTCGTTGAGTAGGCAGTGAGGGAAAACTATGGAAATTGGTGCTGGCAAAATAGGGTCCTCATGAAGAAGATCGTCATCATGAAAGTTTTCTTCAGGAGGACACAACTGGACAAGAGCAGCCTTTAAAGCCTTACATTTCTCTACATCATGTCCTGGCACATGATGGTAGATGTAAATTTTGGTTTCGTCAAACCCTTTTGGTTTTGGTTTGAGTGGGTCGTAAGGTCTAAGAGGTGGTAATGTGATGGCAGAAGTTTTGAGGATATTGGTTAAGATTTTGGCATAGGATCCCGCTAGTGGATCACAATGGGAGGTGAATGTGGGTTTGGGTGTAGGTGCAGCTGATTGTATAGGAAGAGTATTTTCCAGAGGGGGAGTGGGTTGAGCTATGGTCTTAGGTGTTGGTTATGTCTTTTTGGGTAGGGGCATCGAAGATGAACTAGCAATAGAGTGTGTGGTTGGTTTGACTACCTTATTAGAGGGTAGTGAATTTTTTCCTTTAGGTTGCACCTTCTTGGGTAAAGGTGATATGGGCACACATGATGTAGAGGGAAAAGAGGATGATGGAAGAGGGTGAGTTACGCATGGGGGTAACTGAGGTGCTGTGGAGGTAGATGACATAGTTTGTGCAGGAGGTGTGAGGGAAAGGGAAGGAAGTGTCATGGGTAGTGAAGAAGTTATTGATGGTATTGGAGGTATGGGTGGTAAAAATGTTACAGGTGTGGGTGGAGGTTGTGTCAGGTGCTTGGTTATATTAGAGGTTTGTGATGGGGAAATGGGTTGCAGTGTTCTGGGTTTAACGGTGGATGGGGGTTTCTTAGCCAGGGTTGAGGGGTGAGGTCCTAGGATGAACGGAAGAGGTGTAGGCAATAAGGGTGTGGTTGGCGAATTTGGGGTATGAGGTCTAGGAGATTGGTTCTTCTATTTAGATGCCGAGTTAATTTTGGTGTTAGTTTTGGAAGACGTAGCTAAATCTTATTTGATGGGTGGATGAGCCAGGTTAGCTGCTAGTATGACCCCTAAAGTAGTAATAGGTTTAGGCAAGGAAGATGATGTAGGTGTGGGTTTGCATGTAGATGCATGTTAGGTTATGGGTAGAGGTGTGAGTTGAGCCATGAGTGGTATCATGGGATAATTTGTGATAGTTTTGGTTGTGTTTGGTTCGGTCGGCCAAAACACTTTTGGATAGATAGTGGAGGTGTCAGCAAGTGACATCTATATTTGTGTTGAGATAGGAAGTAGAAGACACCCCCAAAGTAAGGCTCTATCCACATAATCTAGGTGATCAGATAAGCGTGAGAATGAAACTGTTGTGGGTGAGGTTGATGTGGATCCAATGGTGATTCCTGTAAAATGTGTTTTAGAAATGGGGAAATCGCTAGCTTCAGCCTCTGTGGGTAAGAGAGCTGAAAGTAAGTCAGCAAGATCTTGGGTGGCTGATGGAGAATGGTCACCTAGAGGTAACTGCATTTCTAACAGATCTTTGATACGTGGAGGAGATGATGGGTGCTCCTCTATGGGTGGAGGAGATGAAAAAACGTCTCCCATGGGTCTGAGAGGTACTTCTGGTGATAGCTCTCTAGGTGGAGAAACCAAAGGTTAAGTGGTCTTGATGTTAACAAAAGGATCCTTCACAGATGAGGGAGGAGATGAAGGGTGTTCCTCTATGGGTGGAGGAATAGGTGAAGTGGGTTCATGTGTAAGTGGAGGACTTCAGACTAGGATTTCCTCTATGGAAGGAATATGAGGCAATTGTGAAGCAACTTGTGCATCATTGGAAATAGCATGGACCTCACGAGTGTTGCTATCATTAGTTGGGGTCTCCCTAATTTGGTTAGAAGAAGGGACGTGATTAGGAAATGGTTTCTTGAAAATTCATAGGTTTTGGTTGGTAGGTGCATTAGGATTATCCAAGACTAACTCGCCGTTCTCAAGCATTTCTTGGACAATGTTCTTGAAAGTGATGCAATTTCCATCATTATGACCTTTTACCTGATGATAGTTACAGAAGTCATGCTCTTTATACCATGCAGGTGTGGGGCAAGCAAGATCAAAACCAGTGTGTGGCTTTATAGGAGGAAGGGTGATGGCCCTAGATTTAATGAGATTTTCTAAAATAGAATAATAAGGCTCCCTAATTGGGGTATATTTCAGTTGTTCTTGTCTGAATTGAAAAGTATAGACATGGGAAAGATTAGATGAGGGCCTAGCCTGATTTGATGGATGAGCCGGGCTGGCCTTGAGTACCACTGAGTTAGCGGTTCCCTTGGCTTTTGAATAATTATTTTGTGGTTTTATAAAAGAAGATGTATCATTTGACTTAAATGTCACATTCTTATTGTGTAGTTGGATTTTATTTTCTTTGATGGCTCAAATCTCTAGCTTTCATGCCATGGTAAATGCCTCATTAAAGGTTCAAAAAATTTGCACCTGCAGGGTCGGCGAAATATGTCTAACACAAGATCAAGTGAAGAGCTCTATGAGGTTGGTTTGTGGTAATTGGAATGTGAGTTGATTGATCATGCTACGCCAATGAGTGAAAAAATATGTGATAGAATCATCGTCATATTGACGCATAGAGTAGAGGTCAATCATGGTAACCTTATTAAAAAAATTGATGGAGAAGTGATCCAAGAAGGCTTGGGATACCTGATTAAATTAGTAGATAGAATGTCTAGGTAATCCACTATACTAGTCTAATGTGCGCTTGTTCAGAGACATGGGAAAGGTCCTCAGAAGTAAAGCGTCATCATGGGTGATCAGACAACACCCATGTTTGAAAGACCACAAATGTTGTTGCGGGTCCTCTTTGCTATTAAAGCGGATAAATTTAGGCATCTCCAAATGTATGGGATATGGATGAACAATAATGGATGGGGTATGGGCTCATTACAAATATCATCGTAGGTGAGAGAATTGTGTCCAGTGTCTACATCTTATTCATCATTAACTTGATGAGGTCATTGGTAGGTGGAGATGGATGGGTACCTCTTGTAGCGTAAGAGGGTTGGTGTTAGACATATGATGGAGGTGGCAATCCAGTAAATGGCAATGCCACATAGGTAGGTTGAGAATGAGGGAGTGAGATAGGGGGTGCATACCTATAATGAATGATAGATGAAATGGGAGGTTGATGCTAGTACGTATATTGAGGTGGAAGGGTCGAGGTGACTCTAGTAGCGATGGGGGCTAAGGACTGCAAAATAGAAAGGAAAATGTTTTGAAATGGGGTAGGGGTCATCGACACCAATGTGAGATAGTAGGCGCGGGTGAGGTTACGTTCTAGATGGTCGCAGAAGGTATAGTGCATGTTGTGGGTGCAATACATGTGGCAGACGCAACGGTCACAACAAGTATAGGGCCTAGCTGCAAAATGACTGGGGGCAAGGCAGGTGTAGGTAGTGTCGAGCTAGAAGGGGTTAATGCAGAAGTAGGAATGAGTTTCGGGAGGATAAATACGGGCATTCCATATATCAACTGACCCGAAGCATCTCACGTGGATAAGTGGGAAAGATAGAACTGTAAGGTGGCAGGGTTTTGGTCAAGGAGTTGTGTGAAATCCTCGTCACCTGTGGCGATGGTGATAGGTTGGGTAAGATCCATGGGTGATAGAATGGAAGGTGGTGAAGAACTAGGTGGGAGTTTTTGACAACTAGCATGGAATATAAAGGCCTTTTCTTGGCTGTGAGTCAGCACCATGTGAACAAGTACTTATTTGGTAGGACTACTTTCTGTAAATGACATAGAAATACAACATAAATAGGAAAAATAGGAAATGGTAGGTGGATTGGGTAAAAATGTTAGCTATAAATTTGTACAGGCTAACCGATGAGGGTAAACCGATGTCATTCATAGGTAACCGCAGTCGGTCACTGTGGAAAAATAACAGTTTGCTAAACAAGGCAAAAGACTGATAATCTACCAGGTAGAGAAGCTGTAGATGGATTTTATCAGGATAGAGAAGATGCTGAGAGATACAGAGACTCTGAACAATGAAGAATATGAAACAGGTGTCTTTTTAGGCAGGTTAACCAAAAGAACAATAAACTAACGCTGGCTAGATAAAATCAGTGACGGTCAAAGGGTAACCAATGACGGTCGTTGGACCGAAACTGGTCACTGTGAAATTGAAACAGAGATGAAGAAAAAGGTGGTTGTGATTTAAAATCAAAGGTGGAATCAAACTTAGAACTCTGAGAATGATAAAAATGAGGTCTAGGAACACTCTGATGAAGTTGGAATACACCAACTATGATGAGGAGCGTGGTAAGGAGAAATAAAAATATGAATAACTTGTCCTCTCACCTCAAAACACAAGCCAAATAGAAACACTAAGAAAAATACAATCTTAAAAGTGTTTTTTCTATTATGTTTGTTTAGCTTACACTATTAAAGACTGATTGTGTGTATTTAGAATAGAATTTTTTGGTCAGGAAGGCATCCTACAAAGAAGGTTATCTAAAAGGAGAGGTTTCAGGTATGTTATGGTGGGGGTAGGTCGTCTCTTAAGATAATGACTCGATAGGAGCAATGAGATGGGGAGTACCTGCCAATTGGACCATGTGATCACTGACAGATGTTCCTGGGTAAGATGTTGTTTAAGAAAGATGTGTTAATTTGAATTTGTGTAGTTTGGTAAGACTCATAAAGAGAGAGAGCATGCTTTCTATGATTCTTTTATCAACCATCAAGTAGGCATGACTTCCAACGTATAGGTTGCCCTCATTTAATGTGCACTAATGTAACATACAAGAATGGGATGCCGTTAATTTTAAGCCCAAATTGAAATATTAAATTCGATGACACAAAAGATGAACAAGAGAGAATATGATCTTTCACTAATGCAGTACAAATGAAAGAGAAGAATTCTTTGTATAGCACCAAAACATGATTGCTTTGAAACAATAGAAAGAAGAGAATATTCCAGGGGAGAATATAGTGTGAGAACCTTTTAGAAAGGAAAAAAACATACAACTTTCACCTAGAAATGAAGAAATGCAAGGAACCCCAAATGGTTCCCACTGGGTGTGCCAAAATGTTTCACTTGATTCTTAGAGCATTTCTTTGAATGTGACGAAACAGATAAGGGTAAAAGGGCTAAGAGGAATACCTGTTGAAGTTGGTTGAAGGTTGTTGTGCGCGTATGACTTCTTGATCCACAGCTGATCGTGAGAGCTTCCTTTTGGCTGGGAGGAACTACCTGAAATGAACAAAAATACCACCAAAAGAGATTAAATATTATATGACAGTGGACTGCCTAGCGTATGCTAGTTTTGGGAAGTGTGATAATCCCTAGAAGGCTATCAATCCACTGTTTAAAATACTTCAATATTAACAATAAATGAAATCCTATTGTATTTAAAATGATTTAGGTATCTCATTCGATTACAATAAGTAAATTTTTTCACAACAGGATAAGCTATGATTGAATATGAAGGGCAAGCTCTCTGTTAGAGTACTGGTCCTAGTCAGGATTTAGTTTTGGGCTGTTTTGGGTATTTGGCAGGGAATTTAGGCTCCGTTCTTGGTCTGAGGATAAAACAGAGAGACCAACGTCAGTCTGGTATGACCGATGTCATTTTAAGTGAAACCGGCGATGGTTATGGGTAACCGGTGTCGGTATGGTTGAGGTAAAGGAAACTCAAAATAAAATGATTAGAGGGCTTGATTTGGGATTTGATGTAGGTGGTGGGGTAGGTTTGAGGATTATAGAGGTCTCAAATGTGGTCAGGGATGAACAGTGAGCGAGGATGGGTAATCTAATGATGTAAATAACGGAAAAGACCCAGTTACAAATTGATAAGAAATGAAGAAATGGAGATGCAACAACTTAATCTAATAACATAAATAATAAAAGCTATTATAGTGTATTAGACTAAGTTGGTGGAGGTATAGTTACTGTTATATGAGCTTGATGGATGGATTTTGGTGTGGTGATGGCACCTCCCAGGATGCTCCCATGAATGCAAAATGGCTCTATGGTCACTTCTGATGCTGGTTGTGGATGTTCGGATGCATGTGTGAATGCTGGTTCTGCTTACATGCATCTTTGGTCTCGTTTTCTTGCTCTCTGAATGTGCCAACCTCCAAATAAGGTTACCAAAGGGAATAAAAGGTAACCGGAGACGGTTAAGGGTTGACCAACCTTGGTTTAGGGGTGACCGGTGTCGGTTAGGGCGGGATTTCCTAGGTTTACTAAAATCAGTAGATTTGCTTGATTTCTTAGATCTTGTTCATTTCATTTTTATGGATTAGAATGAAAGATTATTTTCTCACGGGTGGGAATGTGGTTAGAGGGAATGTAGGATTTTATTTTTAGGGTTTAGGTAGGTCTTAGTTAGTTATGGTAACATACTAAGAATAGATTTGGGGTGAGGTGGCTAGGTGAGGTGGTGGTGTGGGAATGATCTTAATTAGGATAATTAAATAATAAATATTGTGAGGACATGGATTAATTTAATTAAATTATATTAGAGTGAGGTGAAAGGGACCATGGTTAGGTGAGTGTGTTTGAGTTGGTTATTTATCGAGGGATCGAGGGGAGTGTGACCCAATTTTGGTGTCTACAGGGAAATAGGTGAAGGAAAAGAGGAAATTGTCCAAGAAAGAGACACTCTCGGAGACATTTTGGTTTCTCATTTTGTTATCTAATGTTGTTTTCCAGTTCATGTGTACATGTATGAATAATTTTGGTAAGAAAATGAAGGATAAGACATTGAAATTTGTAAAAAAATGGGTCAAGAAAAGAATATATGGAGGAAAATGAAAGTGATAAAGAAAGAGAACATGTTATTGAAGACTATAAGGAAGAGATTGAAGTCCTTCAACATACCAATGAAGAGATGGAAGAAGATATATAGTTTCATGGTGCTTTCAAAAGCATTCTAGTAACAAAAGACAAGAAAGGATGTACAAACCTGAATATTACAAATAATGAAGGCATGAAAAAAGGATGTGACCATGGAATAGACCATTGACAAGGTAAATATAATTTTGAATATTGATTCTAATCATGCATGAGAGAATGAGATTGTTGATGTACATGTGGATGCAAAGAAGATCAATGTTAAGCTCTCAAAATCAACAATGGATCATGGATATAGAGTGTTAAAATGGATTGATAAATCAGAAGTTGAGATAGAGAGAGAAAATCCCAAACAAGTGGTTGATGAAACTAAAAACTCAAGTGGAGAACAAGAGCATAACAAGAAGTAAAAATCAGACTTCATGAAGACACAAATTAGAAATAAGAAGACAAGAAGAGTGTGGTAAAATAAGATCACCAATACAAAATAAGAAGGATAAGTTAGAATGTTGGAAGAGAATGAAGATATCTTGAGAAAAGAAGAAGATTTTAGAAGCTGTAGAAGGAAAAACCATCCCTAAATTTGATGAAGATAATGAAGAGTTTGATGATCTATCCTTGAGAGAGGAAATGAATATGTTGGAAGAGTTATTTGAATCTTCTAAGAATTTGGTTACAATAAATGCATGTTCAAATCAGATTGATGAGCTCATTGAGAAGCTTGAATAGGAGAAAGAAAGATACAAAGGAATTCAAGAGAGTAATGATGCATGAGAGGTTAAAAAAGAAGACCTGGCTAATGAGGAAAAATATGAAATGAAAGAGAAGACCCAGAGGGTTGTTAAAGATCAAGTTTTTCATTTTGGTATTGCTTTTAGTGATTTTTTTATAGGTGTACTCCTTGACATGGTGATGATGAATAAAGTGAAGATGAGATTTATGTAAGAAAGAGTCATCAATCTAAATTTTTGATATCATGATGCATAAAGGAGGAAAAATTTAGAGAAAGTAACATGAAACTATAGCCTTGGAAAGTCAAAATTTAGTTCATCTAAAACTAAAGCAGAGGTGGAGTTATGAAGAATTGATAGTGAAGACCACCCACCATTCAAGAACCATTTCTACACAAAGAAGAAAAATCATGGAGTGCATCATGAAGAATTTATATTTATGGTATGGAATCAAGGAAAAAATCAAGGAGGTCAACTATAACTTGAAGATCAGGAAGAAAAAGAAAATATTTTTTTTACAGAAGTTCATGGGAGAAGCTTTCTTGTTCTTAGGGAGTATGATGTAGGAGCATCACCTTAGAATGCTTCCTAGATTAAAAATATGATTGCGAGCATGATTGGGGGGTTAAATTGGGCTAGTTGATGTTATTAGGGGTCAATAGAGAGATTAGAAATTCAAATTATAGCTTATATGAGTTTTCCCTCCAAAACTTTGTTTGAATTTCTTAAGTATGGTATTTCCACCTTTTGGACAATTTTGGTTTGATAAGTGTTTGGTAGGTGTTTAGAGTGAGTGGAGAGAGTGCTTGAATAATTTATAAACCATTCTTATGGGCATAATCTTTTGTTTTGAGTTTTTTGATAGGTTAACTCCTTTGTTAGCTCTCGAATCAAGATATGACTTGAGTTTGTGAGTCTAGTTGATAGGTATGTAATTTTGGAAGGTAGTTAGGATTTGAGAAATTGATGTAAGGAAGTTTTTACTTATGTGTAAACATGTGAGAGAGACCCATTGGAAGAATAATATAGAGGGAAAAAGGCATGAATAACTCTGTATTCAAGAAAAGGAATGTGTATGTGAAGAGAACAATCAAGAAGGGTAGGATGATGAAGAAGTAAATTTAATAATTGTGTGAGAAAATAATGAATATTTGTTCCATGTGATTTTTCAATGTGTATAGATAAGGTTTTAGATGATTTACATTTTCAAAGATCCCATATGTTTATTATATGCAAGGAATATTTTCTAAACCCAAAATTGTGACTGTGTAAGGTGTCTTCTTGAACACTGTGTGACTCTGTTTTGTTATTTTGCATGTGATCCATAAGGTTTCAAAACTTGAATTCAATATTGTAGATGCATAAGATTGGAATAGAGATTTCTCCATAATTTTAGGGTTCAAAAATTAAAATTTCATTAAATTTGCATTTTAATCTCTCTCAGGTCTTTCAAGAACCCTAGTTAGGGTTTAGAGAGATTTTGGATTTAAAGGTCTTAACAAATGTTTCTTAAATCAAAATTTCTCTTGGAGGAACTGTAAGAGTGTGATGATATTTTTCGGGCTTGGTGTGGATTTATCCAATTTAACACGTGCCAAAAGCTTTAGTTCCTTTATAACTTTGTTTTATGCTAATGAGACCTAATTTGACAACAAGAATTGATGAATAAGAGGACTTTAAGTGTGAGTTTGAGGGTGGAAATTCATATACAGGTGAAATAGGATAAAGGGTGTCTAAAAAGTCTCTTGGTTTGGTCATAGTCTCTCTACATCAAAAATGACACCTTGAAAATTTTTATAGTAGGTCTACTAGAAGAGAGGCTTAAGGGTGAGACAATATTAGTGAGTTAATGGAGAAAGACTGAGAACTAAGTTCTAAAATTTTGAACGAGTCACAAATTCCCTAAAGGGTACTAAAAAAGATTTATACTTTTCCTAGAAAATTTATGGATCGTTTCTAACTATAACCTATGCATGGTGTTGTTCTTAAGAACAAGACATGGCAGTTTAAAGGAGTTAATGCAAATTTGAAGTTTCCTTTGGTTTTCAATCAATTTCAATATTGTAATTTCATCCATAGAGCATGAGAAAATATTACTTGAAGTCCATAACTCAGTAAAGGTTTCAAATAACCAAATTTGCATGTTTGAGAGCCATTCAAGCTTGAGAAGGTTGATCCTCTAGTAGGGGGAGAAGGACAATCTTGGTGTTTTATTTTCTCTAATTTGGTGACTTGATAGGTATCCTTAAAGGCCCCTCTACATCATTAACCTCATTTTTTTTGGAAATAATCCTCAACATGTTTTCATTCTTGCCCATAAAAATGAATTATCAATAAAATATTAGAAATTCTCTTCCATAAAGTAAATCACGATCAATTAAAATTACACCTCATCATGCATCATGAACACTTCATTCTCAAGGAAACACATTTACAATTTGTTTAGAACAAATTAGAAATCATCCATGATTTTGTGTATCTGCATTAAACACTTAAAGTAAAAGTTTTGAACACAAACTAGTTTTTACTAAGAATTAATTTCCTTCAAATTTGTAATCATTGTATAGCCCTTCGAGATATATTCATAACACAAAAAATGATGCATCAAAATGTTAGGGTTAGCACACCGGTTGTACAAACAATATATCAGATCTAAGAATACATGCAAATAAAAGCGGATATTATACCGAAGAAATATACAAAACAAGAGACATAAATCAACACCATATTTAACGTGGTTCACCCAGTGTGGGCTACTTCCACCAAGAAACAAGCCAATATATTATCCAAATATTTGACAAGATATATAATGAATATTTACAATCTTCCAAACCTTTCAGATGTACAATACCTTCTTTCTCTCAAGCTTTTGCTTCATCACTGAGAATTCTCTCTCTCACCAAATTTTTGGAAGATCTTCTTAATTCTTGTTAATACTTACTTCTAAACCCTATCTTTCATGCTTATATAGTTGTTTATAGACTTAGGGCACTTAGCCATGCAGTTACAATCAATAGATATACTTTAATGCTAAAAATAGATCTAATTCCTAAGAGTTAATTAAAATATCCTCGCATAGGTAACCAATGTCGGTTCATCCTAACCGATGCCGGTTCCTCCTTGCCTAACCGATGCTAGTCCTGGGTGACCAATATTGGTTCCCCTGAACTGATGATGGTCACTGTGTTTTCCAGAAAGTTCCACATTGCAAGCTAAACTGAAGTAATTGAGCTCCACAACTCAACACAAAATAAGTTATAGAACTTAAATTATGAAAAAAATTCAATCCATTGTTCTGAAGCCTTTGTAATAACAAAATTACAAAAAAATAATATTAGATATTTGGATTATAATATGAATTTGACCAATCACAATTTTTCACATGATAATATACAATTATTCTACATTATATTGTTGCATGGAAATCTCAAATTAGAAAATCAAGTTTCAACTCTTTTTTATAGATCAATGGCCTAGATTCAATCTTACAAATAGATGGCAATCTATGAATCTAGGAATGTCAACATCTTCAGCATACATATAAAATCCTTAAATTGATGTTTGTGATTAAAGGTTAAAGATCGAGTGTGATCTAAACACTTTAAACTTACTTTGAAATACCTAAGACTTCTTGGATATACTTGAGGTGCTTGAAATTTACATGCGGATGTCACAATTTTCTTAGGGATTTATAAGCTATTAAAATGGACAATGAAAATTTCATGGTGACATTTAAATTTTTATGTTCTAACTCAAATTGTCATGGGGTTCCTAAATCTATTTTGTGGTACCTCAACTTTGTTAGGGAAACTTGATTTTTCTTGGAGTGTATACCATGACTATCATGGGGGTATTTGAAATTTTATGGGGAAATATCAATTTTTCTTGGGGTTATCTTGAATATTTTTGTTACACCTCAATTTTTTATGGGGATGCCTTGATTTTCATGGGCTGCCTCAATTTTGGTTGTGATACCTCAACTTTATTAGAGTAATTAAAGTTTTTTGGGGGGTGCATATCATGACTATTGTGGGGGTATCTTTAATATTGTGGGGGAATCTCAATTTTTCATGGGGTATATAAAATTTCCATGGGGTACCTCGAGTGCTCATGGGGGTACCTTGATTTTCATCCGGTATCTTGATTTTTGTCGAGATATGTCAACTTTCTTGTAGGTAGATCAAGTTTTTCTTAGGGGTTCATACCATAGTTTTTTTGGGGTCACATCTAATTTTCTTGGGGTATCTCAATTATATATATATGTATGTATGTATGTATGTATGTATGTATGTTGTCTAGAAATATTATTTCCTAAGTATTAGAGGCACATGAGGATGGGGCATGCAGAAAGGGGGCACGTAGGTGTGCGTGGAAGTCTAGTGGATAAAGGGTACAACAAGGACGTCAGAGTTTAGGACTTAGCCATTTTAGAGGTTATGGGATAAGAATAGGATTCAGTGAAAAACACGCATTGGATAAGGATGAGAAGACTTGATGGATACATCATGTCTATTTTTGGAGCAAAGAAGAAGATCAAGCGACATGCAAAGCTGAGCTAATAATAGGGTACATATCTAGAGTTAATTATAGATGATCTATTATTAGGTGAATCTTGCATGCTTCCTTAGTTGCTTTTATAGTAGCACATGGCTATTTTGAGCATACAACCTATTTTGAGAACACATGGAAGGTGAAGGGAAAGTCCCCACCCCCGCTATATATGTATTGATTTGCACAGTTTAGAGAGAGATCTAGTACTCAGATTGTGATAGAGTTATGATGTTGGTATGATGCACACGTGACTTTGTGTTGTTGCTTTTGGTGTATTAACTACTATGTTTTATGGTGGATTAATCTAATGGATCATTGTGGATGGTTACTGATTGTTGATGTCTCGAATACTGTTTATTGTATGGTAAATTTGATCTTGATCCTTGTTTGATTCATTATGCACTATGGTTGTGAGTTGATTCTTGTTATGATTTACCTTTGATTACTTACTTATGGATATGGAGTATTTGAATGATCATGCTATCATCTTGAAAAAGCTGGTATAAAAAGAGAGACCTGGTACCTTCACGCACTTTGGGTGAGTGCTCAGATCTGTCTGAGTGATGTGCCAACGAGCCTAGGGTTTTGAGTAAGAAATAAAGACTACAATATATATAATCTTTTAATGAGTAAAATTCTACTTTTCAACAATGATTACTTATTTTTTTCAATTTTTGAAAAAAATTAATGACCAAATTGTTTTTTTGTCAATTTCACTAAAAAGACAAATTAAATATAGTACATGCAAATGAAATCAATACATGAACTATGATTTTGGTGAAGTGAAGGTTCAAAATGTGTTTTTCAAACATTCTATACATAATGGCGAAGTCTAATAAACTCCAAAGTGTCTCAGTTAAAAGTATTTGGAACGAAAAAAACTTTAATTTCCCCAAAACATGTCAATAACCTTTTATTGGTGTGTGTGTATGTACACACACACACACACACACACACACACACACACACACACACACACACACACACACACACACACACACACACACACACACACGCACGCACGCACGCACGCACGCACGCACGCACGCACGCACGCACGCACGCACGCACGCACGCACGCACGCACGCACGCACGCACGCACTCACGCACGCACGCACGCACGCACTCACGCACGCACGCACGCACGCACGCACACACACACACACATACACGCAAGCATGCATACATACATACATCTCTCTATGTGTAGTGGCACATGTGTATATATGAACATGTATGTTGCAATATTTAAAACACACTTGTCAAATAAAGCAACATTTTAGAAGTTCATTTAACGTAGTCACATTGCAATTCTCAAAACATCTATTAGAGATATTATTTCTTACATGAAAATAATTATACATGTTTGACATCTGAAAATAATGAGTTGACATTTATAATATAAAACTATTAAAAATAATGTTATTGAATCAATTTTACCACATATTAACCCAATTTAACGAATGTAAAATCTAGTTGGATTTATTTTATTCAAATTTTAATGGGATATAAATAAAATACTTAACATGAAATGTATTTGTCATGGTACTTAAGTTTTTTAGAATATGGAAAAGAAGCAAGTGGTACAATCAAAATTCAATCCCATTGGAAATAGGAAAAGAGATACAAATTGAATATACTTGGAATAATTACCAATCATTTTTTTGATGTTTAATGATTTAGGACAATATTGTATTTCTATTATAACCTTCTCAATACATTCAAAACAATTTCAGGTGCATTAATTTCCTAAAAGTGTCATGGTAGAAATTTTCTTACCTTTGGTTCATATTATGAATAATTTCATCATGATTTTGAGAAGGTGACACAATCCATATAGCAATTATTGCTTAAAAATAGTGGTAAAACTTTTTCTTCTCATCACCCTTCACATAGAGAAAATACGATGCATAGTAGTCCAATTAAACAAATAAGAGTCTCCTTTTGAATTGTGCTCTCCTCCTTGTAGATAGATGAATAAAAGAAGATAGGATGGTGATTTTAGTGAAATAATACATTCTTTAGGAGAGATAAATTGACTGCAAATAGAATTATTCATAGCCTTGGAGATTCAAAAAAAGATAAATCTCAACCCTAAGAACTAGCAATAGAGTAACTTTGAAGGAGAGTTGATCGATTGAAGAACCAAGGGAAGTAATGATTTTCAAGAAATACTTTGTCATTTTGAATGATAAATAATAAATGTTGAGATCATATATTTAGTTGTGGAGTGGTTAAAAGGTCCAATCAACCAAAGTTATATATAAAGAGTCTATATTAATTCTTAACAAGGAATTTTCCTACAATACCTTTGCAAGGAAGATGAAAATAGGAAAGAAAATAGAAAATGTTATCTCATGTACAAATTTTTATATCCTAATTGAAAAATGAAATTATAAAATCAAGGAGTTCAAAAGAGTAGAGGCATCTCATCATGATATAAGATAAAAAAGAAACATTTAAATGCAATTAAAAGCTAATATTTGATATGATTATAGTAAGAAGTGTAATATATAGCAAATGCAATCACCCTTTTGTTTAAGACTATCAAAACTCTCGTTTTATTAGTGGAAATTAGTGATTGGATTCTTATTATTACTCTTTTCCATGTAATGTAATGAGTAGATGAAGGAAACATAATTTTCACTTGCAATCCAATCTGGTTTTCATCTTATGACCAATGAAGTCTAGATGGAAATAGAAGGCTATGAACAATGGTTTATATAAAATAATAACATACTAGAAATATCTACATGCATGAGAAACCTAATGGGAGATACCTAAAATACCTCATCTTTCATAGTTTATATTGATTAGGGCTCAACCAAATTACAATGGGAAGACTTGAGCCCAATATTGAATAAGTAAAGAAGATATGAATTAGTTTGTAGGGAAATAATAAAGCATAAAGATACTATTATAAGAAGATAAATAAAGCCATGAAAAAGGAAATATAATTTTTTCTGTAGCAAGTGCTCTGCATTTTCTTCCGACTTGATTATGTCATTAACATTTTCATTACTAATGCTTTACAAATGAAAAAATAGTAATGACCTACATATAAAAAATAACAAGTTGTATTAAAAGGGTTATTGAAATTTTTTATTCAATAACCAAAAAATATGTAAATGAACCAAACATTAGCAGCAACAATATATATGTGTAATAATAAATTAAGGTATAAGATCCAATTTAATATATATAATATATATAATGGTGATAATTCAAAACCAATATTAATAATACAAAAAGTCTTTAATTACACTACTCTTGCATAAGTAAACAATTTTGCTAAGGATAATCGATGAAAGTACATACTAGGGTTAGAATTAGAGAATTAAACCATGCTACCAAGTTTAGAAAATGTGACCAAGGTCTTAGGAGATGCGCAAAGGTATATTAGGATGTCATAAAGTTGCTATGTAAATCTCATAATTGAAGAAACTAGGTAGGAAAGGGTCATGGGTGTCTATATTTTTTTTGGTCAAACATAACTCTATAGATATGAATATGCCCTTTGGTGTTATGATCTAGAGACATGGTTTCTATACTTTCCTCTAGAGGTGTTATTTCTAAACTTTCTCACATGGTTAGATGATGTGAAATATTGCTTATAACTATAATATCAAAACTAGGGTGAATTTTAATTTAGATATTACTCAATTGTGGGATATAATGTTGAATAAATAATTTCGGTCCTATATTATGTAAGGATACTCATATCAATCACGACACTATAAATAGGATAGTGAAAGTACAATTAGGGTTACAGTTTTAGAAAGTAGTCACCCCTATGCACTACTAAAACTATTGCAAGGATAAATAACTAGACTAACACCACATAGTCTATTGGAAAAGCTATAAATTTACAATAGTAACATCAAGATCTTAGATTATTGGAATGCTTAAGGAAAATAACATGATATCAATCAATCAAAGTTAAACATACCTACTTAGTGTGAATTAATAATCAAAATAAACCTATAAAGACCACAAGAAAATAAGATTAGGTTTTTGCTACTTCAAAATGGTGAAATGATCTCTCTAAAAATGACTACAAGACCATAATAGATATCTATTTACTAACCAAGCATGAAAATTTAATATAAAGATTGAGCAAGATAATTCATCAATGGAAGTAAGGCTCTTGATCATATGTATTATATGATTAATACTATTCAAAGTATGGTGTAAAATGTAAACATGTATGTGATTTTATTTATATATCATTCTATTGTTAGAGAAGCTTGCATCTTGGTGCATGTGGGACTAAAGGATAAAGTAGATTAAGGCTTGTTAATCTTGATTAGTGAAATTAACAAGTGATTAGCACGTGAGGTGCCTTAATTAATCAATTGGGATCAATTAATAGGTTGGGATAATATTTTGAATCCTTTTGAGATGTCTTGGAGGGATATGGGGTGATTTTGAATGGTTGGAAGAGGGTTACTAACCAATAAAAAGGTTTATTGATGAAATACAAGGGTAAATAGGCTTAATTAGCTAATAATCGCTAATTGTTTGCTCATAAGAGGATTATAACTAACGATGTGTCGTCAATTGGCATCTAGAATGTGATAGATGTTAGTTAATAAAAAAAGCATCGTTAATTAACCAAAATAGAGGGAAATTGTAGTTAATTAGGATAATTAGTGCAATTTTAGCAATAAAACTGTATAAGTATATTTTTAGGTGTCTACATTTGCCCTTGTTTGAGGTGAAGTAAGTGACGTCACTTAAAACATAGTAGACAAGCATAAACAAGTAAATTTTTAAAGAAAAAATATTATAATGAAGGATTGCCCCTCGAGTGTCGATGGGGTGATAGAAGAAGTCAATCGACGATCAAAAATTTTGATGGAAACAAATAGAAGAAATAGGGTAGGAATAAAAATGATTATTACTGCCCTGGGTGTTTTGGAAGGAAAATGAATAGTGATAAAACATGATAGTGAAGAATATAGGAATGTATTTTGCATCCAATCATTCAATAAACAACTTTGGTTCATCATGTTGCTCGTGATCTACATCATCGACCCTTATTAAAATAAATGCATACAACAAAAGTGTAAAATAACATGAAAAACTATAATACTAACATTTGTTCATTGCTAAAAATGTGTAACTCCATGCAACATACATAATGCAATGAAATACAAGAAATTAAACCAACCAATCCTAACAAAGAAACAAGTACAATCACACATACTCAAACAAACAACGTTTAAGATAGTTGCACTATTGTTTTTGTTATAGAGCTTCACTTCCCAAATGTTTGTGTTTTAACGACAAGGGTTAAAAATGGTGCCCCAAGCAAGGATACATGTGAGGGGAATAATGGAGGACACAAGTAGTCCCATGAAAAATAATTCATGCACTATGACGTAATATTTGGCAACTAATTGTTTCACAGTAGTACCGACATAGTAAGAAAACTAGCTTTGTTAATGGAGGTAGATCAAAAATGATCTATGAGCCGTTGCGAAAAGAATAAGCAAGAACCTAAGAAATATGTTTTGTAGGACAAATTTTTATGTTTAAGGAGAATAAATTTGATTAATACAAAGAGGGGAGGCTAGATCAAAATGATCATGCATGAGTCGTTGCGAAAAGAATTTTTGCATTTTTTTCAATTTTTACATATGTTTTGTAGGACAAATTTTTAATGATTTTTACCATTTTTTAATAAATTTTTTGAATACAGGCTTACTAGTTGCATTTGCATTTTTGTCATTTTGAGTCCAATTTTTGATTTTTTTTCAATTTTTACAATTATATAGATTTTTAATGACCATGTACCATTTTTTTTTTGAAATTTTTCTAGACAATTTACTAGGAAAGAAAAAATATTCCCCGAGTAGCAGAAAGGGTTTCCAATTTTGAGAAGCAAAAACATGCCCGAGGAAAATTATATAGCGAAGAATGACCATGTACAAATGGATTATTTATTTAAAATAACCATCACGATGAGTGGTAGAAGAATTAGAAGAATATTCCCCGAGTAGCAGAAAGGGCCTTCCAGGAAGCAAAAACATGCCCCCAACATACTTTGGGTCCTCGTTGGGCTTGAAATTCTACAGGGGGTCAAAACGAGTATAAATACCAATCCACGGGGGGTAAAACCCATCGCAGCTAGTTATTTACTACCTACTTTTACCAATTTTTTTTGATTTTTTTTGAATTTTTACAATTCATGATTTTGATTTGATTTTTAAAATGGGAGAAGATTATCTAGAAGAATGACCACGTACATAGACATCACTAGAAAATGCCTCGAGGGTGTGAAAATATTCTACAGGGGGGTCAAAAAGGGTTGCTAGAGGCCCCCATGTTGCAAAAATGGGTGAAAAAATGATTATTTATTAAAAATAAGCATAATGAGTGTTAAAAGAATGAGGAATAACCACAACATGCATACACCACCTCGGGGGTATGAAAAACATCATGGGGGGTCAAAACGGGTATAAACACCAAACCACATGGGGTAAAAACCATCGTGGATAGTTATTTGCTACCTATTTTTTACCATTTTTACTGTCATATTTTGATTTAATGTGAGAGAGGAATGGCGAGGATTCATAACCATAAACACTGCACCGATCGAGTTCGAGACTACATGAGGCTTCCCATGGATGACACACAGGTACGTAAAGTAAAAAATTTCATTTTTGGTTACATTTAATATCATTTATTAAGGTTTGACATTGGCACAAAAACACCAACGTGGCCCTTGGGGCGCACAAGCATGCTTAGGGGTGGGCTTGTGTGAAAATACATAGGTGCAGTCATGTATGCATGGAAATGCATAGGTGCTGTTACGTAGGCACCAAAAAGGGTGCACTGACATTGAACTAAGGTGGAGGTGGTGTGGGGTGTGTATGTGTGAAAACATAAGTGTTGGCGTGGGAAAGGGGGCATTGGCGCTAGTGAATGCTATCACTAAAAAGGGTGCATTGGCACTACAAGGAGCACACTGGTGTGAAAAATAAAATATTTACGGCCTTAGAAGAATTTTCATGAGTTTTTAGAAGAAATTACTCATGAATAGAAGAATTTAATCATGAGTATATCAACTTAGATGATGTGTTGTAGAAGAAAATGACATTAACAAGTGACTTTCCTAATTTTGCATATTAATCTTCCCAGACTGGAGACTCGGGAGTGACATGGGTGGCTGAGAGCCTATGAGGCTACCTTCTCACGGTGTGATCTCATCTTTTTGGAGATGACCTTAGATGTTACGGGTCTTTCACATGTTGCCTGCATGCCCCAGATTACTCTAGACCATAACCTTCTTACAACCTTAGTTGAGAGGTGGCGGAGCAAGATTCAGGCATTTCACTTTGTGATGGGTGAGATGAGCATCACTTTAGAGGATGTGTGGCACATTTTGAGAGTGTCGATCCAGGGACAGTTGGTTACTTATGATGGCAATTGTGGCCATATTCTTCAGAGTATTATTGAGATGTTTGGTGTAATGGGCATACCCCATTAAGGTATGTCAGTTGACATTACCTGGTGCTTTTTTGATCACCGGATTTCATGGGTTCCATTATATTTGATGGCTCTTTTCAGCGGCATCTTGCTACCTGACAAGACTAGTCCATGCTTCTCCCTTGGTCTAATTAGAGTTATACATGGTCTCATCAGCAGAGAGGTTTATTTTTGGGGGTAGTGCTTACTAGCCCATTTATATTCAAATTTACATTTAATAGCATATCATGGTCAGAAGATCATGGGTCCCATTAAATTGCTTCAAATATGGGCCTGGGATCATATTGCAAGCCAAGGATCTTGGTGATCCATCTATTATGATTGGGTACAAGTAGGTGAGGAAATACATAGGCACACTAGAGACTCACCTTACTATAGGTAAGAATTTGATGAGATACAACTTCACATGATTACATGGCACTGTATAGATTATATCTGAGCAAAACATGAGTTGATCATTTTATCATTGGGAGCAGGGACCATATCCTTGAGTGGTACCAAGTGAAAAGAGTTCAACGCTAGTTTGGGCTCATCCAGGGGGTTCCTAGAGATGAGATGTGGTATGCGCATTGGTCCAGAGATAATTTTGATATTGGGCCTCAGATTAGGTTATAAAGATCACTAGATAACTTCACACAGGTGATCCTATAACCTTGGATCCAGTGGCCCTAAATAGTGGATCTTGAGGAGACTCGAGATTACCCAGCATGGTATGTGATAATGTTTCCATGATGGCTTATGATACCACATGAAGCCATACAAGTTGGGATTGCAGAAGAAGGCAGGGCCTACAGGGCTCGGATCTTAGAGCTTAGGCATAGGTAGGTACATAGGAAATGACTCAGAAAGAGGCACAAGTAGATACTTAGGCATGGGGCTAGGGTAGATTGGGTGCTGATATATCATTTTAGGGTTAGATGCTTACACAGCCACATGTATATGATCTACAGGTGCATGCTCCACATGTACCTCAAGTTCCATTTCAGGTTTTGCTATAGGTGCGCCTATCACCACCACATATGAGTCTACCACATAGTCCACTAGGAGGTGGATGGGATGGGGGGATGGAGAGGATTCATATGGAGGAGAAGGATGGGGGACCCCACCACATAGTCCCATGGGGGGAGGATGGAGAGAAAATTATAGATTGCCTCAAGGATCTCCACCTAGACAGGTTACACAAAGTACAAGTGAGCTAGTTTCCTTCAGGAAGTAGTTACACCAGGTGATGTCATAAAAAATTTAGGTTACTCTTGAGAGGGATCATTGGGCTGCAGAGAGAGTCTAGCTGTAGGCAGAAATAGTGAGCATGACAACGGAGCATGACATGCTTCAGCAGGCAGGTGCAGTATCAGGAGTATAAGATTTTGTGGTTTAGTGGGCTACCATGGAAGTTGAGGCCTCCTATTACAGGATGTTTTACCATGAGGTCGTTCTAGTTTATTAGAGGGCCCCAGATTATAGTTAAGTAGCTAGCTACAAGTCACGATCCAGATCACAGAGGCCATATCGATATACTAGGTCCGTTCAACAACCATTAGCTCACCACAGATCTTCTTCTCAGCAGATGCCACCACCTCAGGGCCCTGGGCCAGGTAGTCCCAACATGGGTGAGAATCATGGTTGAATATTTTATATTGTATTAGATGTATCTCTTTTTGATGTATGCCTCGATATGAAGTCACATTTTTGTACGGATGTACTCATGTACTGTTTTTTATTATGCCTCATGATGAAGGTACATTTTTGACCCATGCCCATAATGGCATTTTGTATCTGATATGTATCAAGACACATTAATTTTGTATATGGAAATTTTATATTTATGGATATATGATGATTTGATGGAATATTTTGACTTATCACATTTTTGTATGAGATAACATGTTTAATCCATGTTTCTATTATGGTCTATGTTTCAGGGGGATAAAAGGTGATCCCTTTTTCCCCTCTTGGTGATATTATATGATGTTGTCTTAGCATACATGTTTAATTTTCAGTTCCATGATGATGTAGCTTAGCATTCATTGATATTTGATATATAGATGTGATGATAGATAATATAATGATGAGATGACAACAAAATGTACAAGTAAACAACACGCACAAGTTAATCAAATGTACTCAAAGAAACACAACTACATACAATTATGCAAGATAAAATGAACTCAATGTAATACTCTACAGATTAAAGTAACACTCAATCTAAGAAAGAAAATGAATCTAATTTAAATCAAACAAGATGAAAAATTAATGCAACCAGAACTATGTACAAACAAAAAACTAAAGTAAGCAAACTACTACTTTATTTTTGCGGGACAATTTTGAAACATTTTTTGTTGTTTTTTGTATAATCTCAGGACCATGTTCTATTTTTTTTAGTTTTTTTCCAAAACATATTTGAATCTTTTGAGTTTTTCAAAAATTTATACGAATTTTTTTATGATTTTATAAGAATTTTTCTAAAGCTATGTGCCAGGAAACGAAGAAACATGGATGCCCCCAATGATAAATGGGATGTACAAGGGTAGAATGCCACAAGTTATGTACAAGAAGTGATGATGCAAAGTTTCCCTTGGCATTAGATGGGAATATAAAAAGGAAAACTCTTCATATATCACAAGTAGGATCAGCCAGATCAAGGCCAAGAGGTATAGGCTCAAAATTAGCTCAAATGTAGGTAAAGACTAACTCAGAATAAAGTTATCATAATCCTAGACCTGAAATGCTTATAAACAACAAACCCTCCAATGGTGGCAAAAACCAGTTTTCACCAAATAAATTTTCCAAAATGCCATAATTTCATGGTTTTCACATTTGGACATATTTATTTCTCTTTTCATTTTCTGTTTTTATACTTTTTTGTCATTTTTCTTGATTTTTAAGGGGCCCCACACTTAAGTGTAGAAATACTTAAGATGCATTGCATTCATGGGTTCCCAAATTTCCTGACCATCTGAGTAAGAAATATTGTAGGTATATGAACCAAACTTAGTGACCAAAACATATGGCCCTAACTAGTTAGGCTCAAACTTGCCTTTCGTTTCCCGGTCTATGGTGGTGTTGAACTGATTTTATTTTAGCAACAAGTCTCCTACCTCAAATTGATGATGTATCACTCTTTTGTTGTAACTTTGTTGCACTCAATTCTGATACACTTTAAGGTGATCAAGGGCATGAAGTAATTTCTCATATAACATCTCCAACTCTTCCAATTTATCCACTCTATAGTCCTCTTCATTCAAGTAATCTCTTAGCTCTATATGCAAAGAGGGGAGCTCAATCTCTAGAGCTAGTATGGATTATGTGTTGAATACTAGCGAATATGGAGTAGCACCTATGAGAGTGTAGATATATGTTTTGTATTCCTAGAGGGTGGGGTGAATTTGTAAATGCTAGTTACAGAATGTTGTGTTTGCCATCTTCTCCATAATACGGATAAGGGTTTTATTGGAAGCCTCATCTTGCCCATTACCTTTAGGGTAAAAGGGGGTTGAATACTTGAGAGTGATTTGAAAGCATTGACATAATGCCTTCATGGTTTTATAAAATGGAAGAGGAGATGTTGTATCGATAAATTATATGGTTCATTATAAACTTAGATATTTGCGAGCCTTTAACATAGGTAAGAGGAACAACCTCTACCAATTTTGAGAAGTACTCGGTGGCAGTGATAATGAAAAAATGGCCATAGGAGGATATAGGGTGAAGCTTACCTATAAGATCAAGTCCTCACTTTGAAAAAGGCCAAGGTGCCATGATAGGCTGTAATGATTGCGTTGATGCATGTATCGAATTTACATATTTCTGACATTGCAAACATTTTTTTACATATTTACAGAAATCATTCTCCATGGTAGGCCAATAGTATCCTACTTTGAGTATCTTTTTATCTAAGATGATCTCATTCGTATGGGCCCTACAAATGTTTTTGTGCACCTCCTTAACCACTAGGATGGATTCATCTAATTTGAGAAAGTGTAAAAGATTCCCGTCATAGCCTCAACGATAGAGAGTTCCACCAAGTAAGCTATAATGGGCTATATGTTGGATAAGGTTTCTTTTATTAGCATGGGAAATTTATGGGGGAAAGGTTCCATCACGAAGGTAGTAAAAAGTGTCACTATACCAAGGGAAAAGGGGCCACCAACTTCACAAACCAAACAATATTTTGGCATGTCATATGTTGGTATTTGCACATGTTCGACGAAGAACCGCCTATCATTGTTCCCCGGTGGGATGCTAAACATAGAGCCTAATGTGGAAATAGCATCCACTTCTCGGTTATGTCCTCTTGAGATCTATTCAAATGTAATTTTTTTAATGAAATCCTTCAAAGAATCAACCATTATTTTTTAAGGAAGAATTTTCTCATCCTTAACTTGATACTCGTCTGTTACCTGTTTTATAATCAACATAGAATTACCGATCACATTCACTTATCTAATGTCCCACTTGATAGCCAGTTACATCCCTCTAATAAGGGATTCATTTTCTGATATATTTTTTGTACATGGGAACCCAAGTCATAATGTCTGAGGGATCAAGTCCCCTGAAGGAGTAATCAACACAACTTTGAAAACTGAACTATGAAAGGAAAAAGAGCCATCAAAGTATATCTTCCATATAAATATTCCTCAAGGTACAATGTAGATGCATCTGGAATTTCTAGACTCAAAGGTTCAGTACCTGGCAAAGGGACTTCAACTAGTTGATATGCTAGAATCTTCCCTTTCACTGACTTCTGGTGAACATACCCGATTTCAAACTCACTGAGTAAGATGATCCAATTGGCCATTTTTCCTGTAAGTGCAAGCTTTGACAACAAATATTTTAGTGGATCAACTTTTGATATTAGTTTGACCTTATTATTTAGCATATATTGACATAGTTTCTGAAGGGAAAAAACTATGGCCAAGGAAATCTTCTCTATCTTTGTGTATTTGAGCTTGTAAGAAACCGATGTACGACTTAGGTAATACACATATTTTTATTTCTGATCCTTATAATATTAGGCCAACAATGCCCCAATTGTAAAGTTTCTAGCATAAATATAGAGTAATAATGGTTCACCTACCGTGGGAAGCATTAGAATAGGGGGTTTGGCTAGATATTGCTTGAGAAAAGAAAATTCTTGTTGCTATTCTGGACCCAGTGAAAAATGACATCTTTCTTCAGAAGATGTGTGAATGCATGACACTTGTCTACAAGTTGAGAGATGAATATTCTAGTTGCTTGGATCTTTCCTTGCAAGCTTCACAATTGTTTGATATTCGTTAGAGGAGGCATTTCTGTTATAGTTGCAACCTTTATAGGATCTACTTTTTTTCCTCTCTGTGAAACAATGAACCCTAATAGTTTTCCAGATAGCACACCAAAGACACATTTCTTTAGGTTGAGTTAGACCTTGTAGTCCCTAAGAAGCTAAAAGATGTTCCGTAATATCCCCGGGTGATCTTCTTGAGTCTTGAATTTTTCCAATATGTCATCCACATAATATTCCATTATATCACTGATCATATCATGAAAGATTACAGTCATTTCCCATTGATAGATTGTGCCTGCATTCTTGAGGCTGAAAGGCATGACTTGGTAACAAAATGTCCCCTTATGGGGTTGTAAAGTCTGTCTTATGTTGGTCCTCAAAAAAATTTATCTGGTTATATCCTGAAAATCCATCCATGAGTGATAGCATCTTGCAACCAGTTGTTAAATTGACAATCATGTCAATGTTGGGAAGAGGAAAGTCATCCTTAGGATAGGATTTATTGATATCTCTAAAATCAGTACAAACTCTAATACCGAAAAGTTTCTTCTACACTAAGACTACATTTGAAATCCACTCTAAATAGTCAATAGGCTCGATGAAGCCTATTGTTAATAATCTTTCTAGATTTGCTTTGACCAACAAGGCGACGGGAGGATGCATCTTTTGGAGATTTTGTTTTATGGGCTATGCATATTTGTGTACAACAAAGTTATGCACCACTAATGTGCACAAAAAATACTACACATGGAATCTGTTTCGCTTTCACATTCAAAAGAAATATCTTAGCACTCAGAAGAGGTAGCCTCGACCTCTAGGGAACGAGACCCATATGTTCAAATACCAATACCATACTTACACACCTTGCGATGAGGTATTAGAAGAGCTTCCAGTGTACCTTATTTATTTTTGTCACAACCATGTCCTTTGTATCCCACAATATACATCATTTTATTGAGGATAACATTCTTGGGTGATTGATAACGTGGATCAATTTCAACATCTAAAGGATGAGATATGATATTGTTGAGTAGTTTTTCATCTATTAATAATCAACCAGGAGTGAAAGCGTTAAACCTGTATTTTTCCCTGGAGAGTTGATACTTGTAACACGGCCTACCATGTGCTTTGGGTGATAAGGGGATGTTAGAAACTAAGAGGGCATGTTGGATATCATATTATCCACAACCATTCACAACAACCTTCATCTCCCATGTAATAAGGGAGAGTCTGATGTAGATGCACCATTATCATTGAGAGATAATGTATCTGGATCCACTTGTGAAGTGAGAACCTCTTACTGAATAGGAACAACCATCTCTATAGAAGGGCACTCGTAAATGGTGGGTGAATACCCAAAAATGCTCAGCAATGAGAAAAGACTTGGGGATCTCCCTGAATAGTGAGGCTCTACCATTCATGATGTAACTTCAAGCATTGATGATATGTGGAAGGTATGACCTACATGACATGAATCCATGGGCGGGCGAGCAATATGTTATAAGAGAGCTCCAAGTATAAAACATAGAACTTTGTATCATGATTGATAGGACCTACTTCCAGTGAGAAATTTATCATACCAGCTGATTATCACTCTTCATTTTCATACACCTTGATGGTGATGAACTTTGTTTCTCAACCAACTTCAGTACACCCTAGTTGTCGAACTAGTGTTAGAGTAAAAATGTTTAAATTGATCCGCCATTCACAAGCACTCATTTTACCTTCTTACATTTGATTATGAATTTAATATGTAAGGATAAATCATGAGAAGGATTTTATTCTGGGATCTCTGTTTAACTAAAGGTTATATGCTCTGTAGGAGAAATTTGTGCTACCATTACTTGGAATCCCATTGGGTTGATATCAATAGAAACTCCTGATCCTTGGAATGTCTTACAAAGGATTTCTTTTGTGAACATTAGAGATATTAAGAAGGTCTAAGATCAAAATCTTAGCCAGAGTTTTCTCTAATTTCTCTAACACGTCATAATGACTGTCTTGAGGAGTAAAGGGAGGAGGTTCTGAAATATCAAGGAAAACACATCGCATTTCCACAATGCACTCTTTTGATTTAAACTTGATTGTGTTGATATGCTCAATAGGTGGATTCACACAACTTATTATGGCATCAAAATGGCCCATCTTTGAAATGTAATTAACATTCTTGGCTTGGGATGACTGTCCTTGATCCAAATTTTCCTTTCCTTTATTATGCTTTGGGAAAGGTTTTTTATATATTCCCATGTTTGTGTTGGGATATTTTCTAGGGGTAGCGGAATCCATTTCTACATCGCCACTATCAATTAAATCTTGAATATAGTGCTTCAATTGCAAACACTTATCAGTTTTATGACCTTTGACACGATGAAATCCACAATATTCATTTCCCTAAACCATGATTACTTAGGTACGTCATCTCCAGAAGGTGTAGTTTAATGATACTTGACCATGTTAACTACCTCTAACTGTTTTAGTATCGATGACATACATTCAGATCAAGGGGTGAAGGCATGACGTTTGTATTCTAGAGTCAGAGTTCCCTTTGCAAGTTTCAAGGGAGCATGGTTTTGAACCGCTTGCACTCGTTTAGAGTCTATTATTCCATCACCTATGATGTTTTTGTTCTTTTTGAGAACAAAATTTGATTTTTCACTAGGTTTTGAATCATTATGACCACACGAGAAGGGTTTTAAATTCCCTTTGGCTAACAATGCTTTCTCTATTTGACTACAACTTTATATCATCTCTTCAAACGTGTTTCCACGATGCATTTGTAAGTGGAATGTAATTTTAGGGTGTCAGTTGGGTACAAATATACTAATCAGTTTTTTCTTTAGTATAGAGCAAGGGAAGTGGCTAGCTAACCCTTTCCATCATTGTAATAAACTAGCGAAGTTATCATTATTTTGTTGTTTTTCGTTACATAATTCTAACACGGTGACATCATTTTCTATATTAAATGAGAAGTGACGTACAAAGTGTTTGCCTAGTTCTAGCCATGTAGAGATAGGCCCCTTAGGGATGTGTAAAAACCATTCCAACACCTAACCTCATAAACTTCGTGAGAAGAGGAAAATGAGATAGTTATCGCTAAACATGACCTCTTCACACACCATATAAAAGTCCTTAATATGGTCTCTGGGGTCACCTTTTCCCTTATATTTTTCAAATTTTGGACAATAAAAATGGCGTGGGAAAGGTACCTACAATATATCCCTATCGAAGGGATATGGGCATAGCTCCTTGAATTGGTACTTTTTGCTATTGCTTGTATTACCTTCTTGTAAAGCTATAAGGGCATTTTTCATGGTTGACCACTCTTTATTGAAGAGTTGGTCCTGTGTGGGTGGCATTGGCATATACAAATGGTTAATTCTAGTCATGTTACCACCTTTATTTTCTATATAAAAGTCCTCATAAGACTCTTTATGTGCCTCTTGATGAGGAGTATTGGTATTTAATTCTTGGTACAAAGCTTTTAGTTCATCTTGTTTAGGAGGATTCGTTTGTTCCTTATTTACATGTGAATCCAAACTTTCCAATTGGTGAGTGAGAGCTTGCACTTGTTACTCTAAATTTACCTCTTGAATTGACACCTCTTTATGAATTCCAAAACTACCAAATGTGCACTACCCAAACTCTTGCAAGGCTAAATAACTAGACTAACAACACATATTCTAGTAGTAAAGCTACAAATTTACAATAGTAACATCAAGATGTTAGCTTATTGGAATGCTTAAGCAAACTAACATGATATCAATCAATCTAAGTTAAAACATGCCTACTTAGTGTGAATTTATAATTAAAATGGACCTATGAAGACCACTAGAAAATCAAATTGAGTTGTTACTACTTCAAAATGGTGAAAGGATCTCTCTACAAATGGCTACAAGGCCATATTAGATATCCCTTTACTAACCAAGCATGAAGATTGGATGAAAAGATTGAGCAAGCTAATCCATATAATGCAGGTTCATGAAGAACCAAGTGTAAGGTCATATTATACCATTAAACATGCCAGTCTAGGTGTGAGTGGGTAAGTGTTAAAGTTGAATAGGTTGTAAAAGTTTGAATAAGTACTTGTAAGAGGTTGTAGGAAAAAATAAATTGAGTAAAATTTGAAAAGTGATTAGATAAGATGGAATAAATCCATGAAAGGCATGTAAATTTGTAATTTTTTCTTCAAACATGTGTATGAGTTGTTTGGAGGTGGTCTAGGATCTTGTTTGAGAAAAATTAGTGTTGGTTGCACTTTGATAGGAAGTTGTTGAGTCAAACATAGCAACTAGCTAGGATAGTTATGAGAGAGAGAGATGTATTCGAGTGTACAGTCATGAAGAGACCCTACAAAACATGTAACCAATATAGATAAGGTGTGATAAATTTGTGGAAGGATGATGCAGGTGGAATTGTTTTGTGAAATTTTCTTAATTGATAGCTTTGTATAGACTATGCATGGTGTACCCTGTTTAGATTGAGTACAAAAATTGTGACAATCATCCTGAGGGAGTTTTAAACCTCTATGAAGGTATGCATAGAAGGAGGAAGGTAAGACAATCCACCATGAATTTTTTTAACTCTTGAAATACTAAAATTTGTCATGTAGCCTCTAATGTGTGCTTTCAGGCTCAATCTAGGGCCTCATGCAGATTCTTATTGCACAGATGAAATTAGCCATAAATTTAAAATTATCTTTGCCTTAATACTATCTAGAGACATCCTAATTTTTATGGTGATTGAAGAATCACAGTTGGAGTTATCGATCTCATAAATTTTGTTCTCTAATGGAGGAAACACAATGGACAGTGGAGAGAGAAAACAAGTTGCATGAGAGGTCATAACTTGGATTCAAGCCACCAAATTTGGTAGGATTCATCTTAGAGAAATTTCTAAAGAGGATCCGTCAAGTTACATGTAGAATAGGCCTACATATGCATTATCAGTTACAAAGAAGGTATGATTTCCACCAAAGGAACAAGGTATAATATTTTTGTATGTTGGGGAACCCAATAAAGGGTCTCATAATCATAAATCTGGTAGTAAGGTTGTTTCAATAAATCTTAAGATATAGGGTGATTTATAGGGTTGAAGGGCTACTAGGATATCTAGGCCTAAGGTAAGAATTAGTCTAAATTGCAAGTGCACTGTCAAATGGGAGGTCTAAACACCTTGTACTAGGTACAATGAATTATTCTATGAGTGTTGTAAGTGAATATTAAATCTACTTGTGGGTTTGAGCACCTAGTCCAAGAATCCTACCTAGGTCTAGTTCATGTTTGAAAGAGTACAAAAGCATAGTGACTACTCTTGAAGGTAATAAGGTTTGAAAATGGATCCAAAAGTATAAAAAGGGTGTCAGATATTATGATGGAGATACAAGAGACAAGGAGCTAGGGAATGGGCCAAGGTATTTTAGCTACTTAATTATAGCTCTCATAGGGATACTAATTCAAGTGTGTGTGTGTGTGTGTGTGTGTGTGTGTGTGTGTGTGTGTGTGTGTGTGTGTGTGTGTGTGTGTGTGTGTGTGTGTGTGTGTGTGTGTGTGTGTGTGTGTGTGTGTAGCAAAACAAGGTATATCTCATGGTGTTTAGAGCATATAAAGGGGTGACATGGAACCTTTAGAAGGGATCCCTAGTGAAGGGGGAAGTGTGAATCAACTAGAGAAATATTAGAACTCTATTTCAAGAGGACAAATATCTAGGAGGTAAGTAGTCAAATAGAGAAGTATATGAGAGAATTCTGATATAATCCATGCACCACCATCAATGGAAGTAAGGCTCTTGATCATATGTCTTATATGATTAATATTATTCATAGTATGGTGTAAAATTTAAATATGTGTGTGATTTACTTTATATATCTTTCTATTGTTAGATAAGCTTGCATCTTGATGCATGTGGGACTAAAGAATAAAGTATATTAAGGCTTGCTAATCTTGATTAGTGAAATTAACAAGTGATTAACACTTGAGGTGCCTTAATTTACCAATTAGGATCAATTAAGAGGGTAGGATAAGAGTTTGAAGCCTTTAGAGATGTCTTGGAGGGAAATGGGGTGATTTTGAATGGTTGGAAGAGGGGTACTAACTAATAATAAGGTTTATTGATAAAAAAACAAGGGTAAATAGGCTTAATTAGCCAATAC
This sequence comes from Taxus chinensis, assembly GCA_019776745.2. Taxonomy (NCBI): domain Eukaryota; kingdom Viridiplantae; phylum Streptophyta; class Pinopsida; order Cupressales; family Taxaceae; genus Taxus; species Taxus chinensis. The sequence continues at coordinate 81,140,644 of CM034150.1, read as the reverse complement.
TCGCTAATTGTTTGCTTGGAAGAGGATTATAACTAATGATGTGTCTTTAATTAGCATCTGGAATGTGATAAGGTTAGATAATCAACAAAGCGTCGTTAATGAACCAAAATAGAGGGAAACATTAGTTAATTAGGATAATTAGTGCACTTTTAGAAATAAAATTGCATAAGCGGATTTTAGGTGTCTACAATCCCCATTCAAGACTAAAACTACATGAAATTTTACTGGAACTTGATAGGAAGGTTGTGTAAAGTTTCTTAAATATATATAAAAAATGGGGGATCTATAGATGAGTACAAGATATGTTTTTATAGAAGGTAATAGGTTCATTGGGTGAATATATCCATGGATTGATGAATGTGACCTCTAAGTGTTGGATCTAAAATATGACTTTAACACCTAATTTCATGTCCCTTTAGAAATGATTTGTATATGTGGTTCTATATGATGATGGTTTTGTACATGTATATCTATTTTTCAAGGGTGATTTTAGTGGCTATTATTTGTAATTTATCTAAAATCAGCATTTGGTCCTCTTAAAAATGGTTAGTTGTGTAAAAACATTGATTGGTTGAATAACCCTATAAGGTATATTTTAACCCTATAAGGTATATTTTAACCTATTTTTGGACATAATTTCTCTATAATTAGTACATATGTGCAATTATTATTCACCTGTAAATTATATAATACACATTAGTTATTTTGAATAACCATATACATTCATACATGTTATGAGAATATGGGCAAGATCAATCACTACAAAAATTTGAATGCATAAAAAGAATAAAATTGCAAGAGGAACAAAAAATGAGTGAAAACATATCTTATATATTCTATTCATAAGAAAATATCTCTAAAGAGGTGTATAAATAGTAATTGGGGCATTTAAAACCCACCTAGTGGAAAACTATAAATCCCATCTATCCTGCCAACACTAAAGTAAGTTGAATACATGTGTAGTAAAAAAAATGCAATGGAATAAAAACATACACTAACACCCCCTTAAGCACAAACTACATGGGTAAAAGGAATGGGTCTAGGAAATAAGGCCTGATGAGGTACCCAAGAACGTAGAAAATCCTTTATAAAGAGGAGAAAAGGAGAAATCCCATAGGAAAAATGCTTCCTCAAAATAGAGAAAAGAGAAGTTCCTAGAAAATATCTTTCATTAGATAATCCTCTAATATGGACAAGGAGAATTCCCCCTAAAAATAAAGAGAGAAAGAAGATATGACTAGCCATCCCTCCCAAAATATGAATCCTCATGAATTACAATTATATCCCACAAATGAGTAATCCTACCACCAGTAAGGGAATCATTGAAGGTTGTATCCCAATAAGGAATTCCTTATGCTACACTAAAAAACTATGGATTAAAGGTAGAGGTAATGAAAAATATATCCAAATGGTATTCAACAAGGCCAATGTTCAGCTATGATAAGTTTTGATGAATCAAATCAAGTAAAAACAAGACTCATAATGGTTCCCAAGATTGATATGAGATTTTGACCAATAACCAAGTAATCTTGTAGCTGTCAACATAAATGATGACATAAACGAATCAAAAGATTCAATAAGTACAAGTAGTATCACCATATAAGCGTGTAGTGGTGGAGAAAATACATCCAAAAAGGTATAAGAAGCAACTCTATCAAAGTTGACAACAACGAGATGAAAAATATCCTCAATAGTTTCATCAAGATCTAAAAGGTGAGATTCCAAATATAGATATGAAATGTCTAGTAAGAATACCTCCTAATGAAGTGGATCCTATGGACATAGAGAATATTGTTCTAGAGAATCATTGGAATCCATAAAGGAATAAAATGTGAACTCTGATGCAATAATAGGTGGAGGAATGTCCTGTTGTAGAGAATCACTAAAATCCCTCAGGGAAGAAACTCTGAAATATGATAAAAGAACATGTGATGGAGGAATGTTTTGAAAGAGGAGAAAAATTTCTTCAATGGTGTCATATAATTATTGAATGTGGGACCTTATAAACAAATAAATAATGTATATTATGTGTGTTCCCCAATGAGATGAATTTATAAGACATATATAATCCTCTTGCAAAGAATCAGTAGAAGATCTCAAAAAATTGATTCTCGACTTTAGAATAGTAACAGGTACAAGGTGAATGACATTATTATGTTACAAAGGATAACTAGAAGCTCTTAAGGAAGAAAATCTCTAATTTTAAGTAACAACAATATGAATCTCATGATCCTACCGTGAATAATCACTGGAATCTACTAAAGAAACAACTCTTGACTCTGAAGTAACAATAGGTAAAAGAGGAATGCCACGATCCTACTTCAAAGAATCACTAGAATCTATTGAAGAAGAACATATTTAATTTGAATTAGCAATAAGAGGAATTTCATGATCTTTCTGTAAAGAATCACTTGAAGCTATCAAAGAAGTTACTCTCACTCTAAAGTAGCAACGTGTATGAAAGGAATGCCATGGCCCTTCTATAAAAAATCACTGAAAACTTTCGAATAAGCACTATGAACTCTAAAATAGCAAAAACATTATCCTTAACTGTAGATGGGGTGTCAATAGTAGGAGGAGGATTGGTAACAGTCTCAGTATCATCCATACATTAATGGTTTTTTGAAGAAGTGTCACTTTTAGAAGGAGAATCATGGTATCTATAAAACTGTTGGATGAATTTCTAAGCAGTGAAAGGGAAATCAATACATGAAAGATGATGTTGAATGTCCTTAAGAAGAATAAGACATATAAACCTGTAGACCATGTCATTTTTTTTCAACCACTTAATTTTCTACTTGTATTCATCACAACCAAAAATGAGTCCAAGAAGATAGGGAATTAAATCATGTAATATATAGTGATCATGCATCCCTTGTTTCTAGGAAAAACATTTATCTGAATTTATCTAAACAACAAAATAATAGAATTTAATACCAAAACCCATGATGAAACCCCCCAAAATGGAACTTTATTTTAGTTTATATTACCTCAATATATTTTACTTTATAATGTAATGCAAATACAATTTTATAGGTCCTATGTGTATCATAAAGGATAGACAAGTAAATAAAAGTAGAACCATTACAAAGACCTCAAAAAAATAAACACTTTTTAAAAATGGCAACTCGAACAAAATTTATAGTAGAAAGATATGGATTTTACAAGTTCTTTACTCTTGCAAATTTCATCACTTCCTCCCATGCCTTGGAATGTTTTTACATTCTTTTGCCTCTTAAAAATTTTAACACTTGCTTTAAAATAAAAATTACTTCACAAGATTTAAGCCCCCTTGGGTAAGGAGTGACTAGGGGCTAAAATCTATGTGACTAGGGGTGAAGGCTATGAAAAGTGGTGGGTTTTCCTTCATCAAATTTACAAACTTATGCACAAATTATTTTTCCTTTGCTAGGGAGCTGCATTTGATTATTGCACTTTCTAATATAGTTTATCGTTGTTACTTATCAATAGATTACGGTTAGGGCATCCATACATGCCAATGACCTAGTGTCATTGCCACTTGAAATGTGGTCTTATAAGTACAATTTCCCCATATAGCCTCTACACAACTACACATGTTCAACAGTCATGGAAACAAAGCAACCACATGGGTTCACAACATCCATACAGGTTTATCTCTTCCCAAAAACAATATGAGAACACGTGCATAACCACTTCTAAACTATGAATTTTTTCTTCATATAGGTATAGTTTAAAAACTATTAAAGCAACAAGTATAACACCACCAATATTTATGATGCCCTTCAAAAGTGCAATACCCAACAACAATTTTTTCTCATAGGTATAACCAACCTCAATGATGAATGAAGCCATCGGATTATTTAAATTGAAAACACCCATTAATTTTATAAGAAACCCCAAAAAAACCCAAAAAAAAATGAACTATGACATAAACATGGAAACAAAGCAACCACATGGGTTCACAACATCCACACATATCTATCTATGCCCAAAAACAATACGAGAACACATGCATAACCAATGCTAAACTACAGATTGCGTCTTCATGTAGGTATAGTAAAAAACTATTCAAGCAACAAGTACAACACCACCAATATTTATGATGCCCTTCAAAAGTGTAATACCCAACAAAAAAAATTCACACAGGTATAACCAACCTCAATGGTGAATGTGAGCCTCAGATCATTTAAATTGAAAAACACCCATTAATTTTATGGAAAACCCTAAAAAACCAAAAAAAAAATGAATTTTGACATAGTACGAAAATCCATCAAATAGAATAAAGACAACCATAAAAACCCAAAAAATACCAAATTTGGCATGTTTCAAATAATATCTTCAAGTTAATATCAATCTTACAATTTTAGCATGATCAAGACTCAATGGCATAGTCCTTTTTTTAGAGAATTTATAAAATAAAAATTTACCTAAAAAAACCACCTATTTCCTGCACTCTTTTCTAATGCTCCAGATCATCCAAATATGCAAGAGAAGAACATACTTAGATATCAAAGGAAGTGCAATAACAAGATTGAAAAAATCAAGATTCCAAAAATAACACAACTATGGCGTGAAAGTATAGCATGAGGTATAGATGAAGAACTTGTAATTTCAAATGGAAAATGCAAATCCTAATTTCTCAACAAGTGAAGTAGAAATAACAATAAATATGACTAATGTTTAATAATAAGAATCTAGAATCACAAGGAATAAAAATTCATTGGACATAACAACAATAACCTTAATCTTAAGAATAATCTTAACACAAAGTTTGAAAATTATGTCTCTTTATTCCTTTGTAGCTAAAAAAGAAAAATACAAAGTTTTTCCTTTTCTCTCGAAAATTCCAAAAAAAAAAATGTACTCTTAATATGTAAAAATTCCTTGCTTACAATCAACAATAGTCCCTCCCAAAAATTATTAGAGATAAAAAAATATCCTCAATGTTGTGAGCATTATTACATTTATTAAAAGGAGGAGAGAAAATAGGAGTGGTTACTATTGTCCAAAATAACTCCCCTAGTTATTTTGACAACTTATATCCCCATTCTAGCTCTGAGGTTCACTATTGTAGATTACACGCACTTTGGTTGTCCTCTTGGCACATTTTCTTGGTTTTTGTTCCTTGTGCACCCTTGCACGTCTTCCACTTTCCTTCTCAATTCCTCTATCCTTTCCATTTCCCCTTGCATGCACTCCTAGCGCAACCACCTTCTTCCTAGCAGTCTGTGCACCATAAGCGTGCATGTTTAACTTGCCTTCTAAATTGGTTAAGTTCCTGATGCATTTTTCTGCTCCCCTTTCCTTTCTTACAGATGTGCATTGTTCCTTTTATCCTCACTCGCTACCCACATACTTGTCCCCTACAAGTATGCTTCTATTTCTGTTGTGCACATTACTTCTTCGCACTTGTCTCTTGCTTTCACCTTCTACACCTTTCTCTTCCACGAGCACCTTGCAAATTTTTCCATGCCAGTCACTGTGCCACATAGAAATTTTTTAGACATGATTGTATCACATGAAACCTATAAAAGTGTGTCGTCAAGTCACTGAAAACTTGCAACAAACCACTGCAAAAAATGTGGCATAAGAAAAAAAAAGATGAATATTTGGCCGGTCCTTTAAGCAATCTGTGTGTGCCACATACCATTTCATGTCCAGAGTGACTTGTGGACTTTAGAATGTCATTAATTTTGTTTCAGAGCTTGGATTAATGTGTGGTTGGTCTTGTTGGAAAGCTTCTGACATGGGCTAGACTCCAAATCATTAAAATTCAAATGTTGGTAGGATTTGGTAGGTAAGAAGTAGGGAAAACATGTTTTCATCCATTAATTCATAATCTGATTAGCTTGACCACCAAATTTTATTCAAACCTTGCCTCCTTCCTTCCTCTACAAGTTAAACAGACATGGGGAGGTAGATATGACAGCTTTGTAGGCAGATTTGTAGGCATTCATTTCTAATTTTTGGTGGTTGAAGATTCAAATATGAGTTTCCCTCTTCTTTTCTCCTTATTCTTCCATTCTTCTTCTATATATTGTAGAGCTTTTATCTTTTTAAGGATTGGATTATTTCATTTCACAAGGGTATTATCTAGGTATTGCCTTGCATTTTTGAGTTGCCTACCTTTGGATCTGGTTCTCTGCATGTGTATACTTTCCTCTTCTACCATTGTAATCGACTGTGCATTATTTGGAAGTAATAAAAGCATTGTTTTGTGGCTATTTTCTGCCTTAATTTGGTTTTATTAAATTTCTTGCCTTTGTTTTCATGTTGTGTGGCTTGTTATGCATTCTCACCTCCCTTGTATTCTCCTTTTCTTGGTTGTGTCCCATGAAAATGATTGTGTAACTATGTTATGACTTGTGCTATTCTCTAGCCTTCTTATGTACATTCTCCTTCATTTTCACTCAAAGCTGGTTATGTTCATCCCCCTCTTTCTATTGCTATCGCCTCCCTTAGATTAGTGTTCCTTTTTTACACATCGTTCTAACTCTAGTCCCTTGGCATGATTAGTATAGGATTTTATTTCAGCATTAGGAGTAGCCATAGCAGTAGAAATAGGTAGAGGAACCGGCCTTCTAAGGAGGTCTGTCTCAAGCATGTAAGGTCCCACAACTTTGAGATAGTCCCATTGTTGCCTCAATGACCCAGTTCAACCTGATCTGGGATGGGTGCAAGTTTGAGCTCCAACAATTTTTGGCATGCCTGGTGGGACTAGTATTGAAAGCTTAAATTTCATCATTGCTAAGTTATGGTGTGTGACTTAGTGATTTCTAGCCTTTGGAGGCTTGTTTCAACACATCCCAACACTCAAATCTACTGTTTATAGTAGTTCACATTCCTTTCATGAGAAGAGTGCATACCAGACAAAGTACAACAATTGAAGAGTCCTTTGAGTACCTCCAACTTTCTCCAAGAAGAACACATATCAAAACTATCATGCACGCATCTCCATTTCCAATGCACCATGAAATTTCCACTCCATCTCTCGATAGACCTCTTGCGCAACCTGTCATGGTAGCTCCTCGCCACCTCCGAGAAAATTTTCCAAACTTCACAGGTGGAATTCCTCTCCTTGTGAATGTGCAGCATGATATGCCAATATCTGCACTCAAAAGTATTCCATACTTCACCAGTGAGAATCAATTCACCCATGCTTATTTTATCCAGGATGTTGCCAACGTGTGCTCAGTCTATTTGCTCACACATGATGATGTAGCAGTTAGGCTGCTTGCGGATTCACTCAAGGGAAAATCACTTCAATGGTATAGAATTCTAAGAACCGCATCCATTACTAGTTGGGATGAGCTTAGAACGACTCTTTTCAACTATTTTGAAGATAATTCAGATCACCTATCTTTGGTGGAACAAGTGACAACAACGAAAAGAGTTCCCAATGAGCAGATGACTGATTTTAATATCAAGTTTCAGAAGACTTGGGACATAATTCCTCAAGTGGTAAGGCCTACATCCCAACATGCTTTCTTGTATTTTCTAAGGGATTTGAATAGTGACATCTCGGTCATGATTCAGTCCATGGGGGGTAAAACCTTACCTGTTGCTTACAATATTGCAATAAGGGTAGAAAACAATCTCATTCAAATAGGAAAACCATCTCCTAGGATGCCTATGCCCTTATTCCTTGAAATGTATCAATTGCCCTAGCCTTCTATTTCTCTTATTCCTAAGCAGAGTGCGCCCCTGTCCATGCTATTACATGCATAAAAAAGGAAGTTGTTAGTGCTCCTGATTAGAAACTTTATTATGGATTATCATTAGTTTATAATGTGTGTGCAGAAATAGTTGTATTTACAACTCATAGATTTGGAATATTATTAAATGAATAGAGTTTTCATGATAATGCAACTCATTGAAAATTTTCTGGGGTTTCAATATAGGGGGATTGTATTTGTGTAACTAGTGACATTTATCTCACCATTGAATAGTAGTTATCATGCGAGATTCTAGTGAACATCAAGTTATTTTCGGGATTGAAGATCATTTTTGACTCCACCATTATAGGGGTTAATTGATCTATATATGTAACTCATCAATCATGAATAAGACATGCCAGATGGAATTGAAGAAAGATATAATATATTTTTTCAGTGTAATTTGATTAAATTTGTGTGTTTAGCTTGAATGCAATCTGAACCAAAATAATAGTTGCATCCACATCCTACTCTCTTGCACAACAAAAGGAAGATGAATTCAATGAAGGCCCTAATTAGGAACTTTTGCAATAAATCTACATCATTTTAAAAATAGTAGGTGCAAGCCTTTAGAAATAGTTCTAATCAAGGGTATAACCAAAGCCAACAGCCCTTTAGAAATCAATATGCAAATTAGAGATATGGGAAAAACAAAAAAAGTGATAGATGCCATGCTAACGCGCACCTTCCTTTTCAAGTGGTCCCTCCTGCTCAAACTCTTCCAGCACCTAGTGCAAGCCAAACACTAGTTCTAGTATAGAATACTATGGATTAAGATTTAGAATAGTTCTTTCCTTACAATATGCCTCATTGTCAGTATCACTATGTCAATGCCTTACACACACAAGCTTATATGATCCAAAATGCTTCTAACTGTTAGCCTTTCATTAACACACAAGAGTTTGAAAATAAAGAGGTTCCAGTAGTCATTCTTGAGGCTAACCTTAAGTTATTTCATGCCAAAGACTTTTGTGTGATGAACCAAGCTATGAATGATACAAGTAGACCGCACGCATAGGTTTTTGATAACATAAGGTACAAAAAAAAGAATGCTCAAGTTTGACATGCAACCTTCGGCTTCTATCACGCAAGTTGATCCTCAAAAACATAGAGATGCCTCTCATCAACCCAAAATTCATGACGTATGCAATTCTTGTGTGCTTAACATCCCACGCAACACTCTTTGGAAGAAGTGCGTACATGCCCCTCATTTGGTAGGTCAAGCCTCTGTGCCACCTAAGGCCCCACCCTCTACAACTGAACAAACAAGAAAAGATGTTGTTGTGCCTCGAATGCATAATTCCATGGGCCTTCCATTCAATATTTTGGACCAAATGAGAATACCAATGTAAACATTATAATATGGGATGCCCTATTTATTCCATCTAAGTGTGACTTGTTGCATGAAGCTCTGGCACAACTTCTGCACGCTGATCTAGTTATCCAAAAGCCTCATTTTGTTGTCAATATCTATCAATAAGAGGAGAAATAAGTAAGGTTGTCAAAACCCCAACCTTCTATATGCCCTTAATAATAGGAAAACACCTTATGTATAATTGTTTGATTGACTCAAGCCCTAACACCTCCGTTATGCCTAAGAAAATTAACGATGTCATAGGCCTTAAGTACAACCCCATGTCTAAAGGAGTCTTGCAACTTGATGGATCAACTATTGCAACCCTTGGAGTTATCATGGATCTTGATTTAACCCTCCATGCATGTCCTAGAAACACAATAACTCAAGATGTGTCAATCATTGACCTACCTCCCTTTTTTTCCTTGTGTCTATCAAGAGATTTCATTGCTAAAGTGGGTGATTACTTGTTTTTTTTTGGTCTCATATGTTACTAAAGACAAGGTATGGTACCCAATTTACCATACAAGCTGAGCCAATATTTTCCTATCATGTTAAGTCATATGACCCATCCCCTCTCCAAGCTAATTACCTAATCCAAGAAGACAAAGAAAAAGTTTTGGTTTTAGAATAACAGCTTATTCCTCCTCCCATGCCCAATTTTTTGTTAGATGAGTGGGCAAAAAGGCACCAAAAATTTGATCCATATGCTAAAGAGCTTGAAGCATTTGAAACTGGCCTTGGTACTTACTGTATCCTTGAAGAATTTGTGTTTCCATGTGCGTTCTCAAGCAGAATGAAGAAAATGTTGGTATGTGGAAATTATAATTTGATGGCTCCAAAAGTAGAAATGGCGCAGGAATAGGTGTTATTCTTATTTCTCCTGAGGAAGAGAAATTATTCTTCATACACAAATTGCAATTTACATGCTCCAACAATGTGGTAGAATATGAAGCGCTGGTGCATGGTCTTCTCATTACTGAAAAGAGACAGATTAAGGTGTAGCAGATTTTTGGGGACATAGAATTGGTTATCCACTAGGTCACAAACAAGTGCGCAAAAAAGAATAAGCTTCCCAAAGCTAATAAACATATATTTTGGGACCTCATTGAGGGTTTTGATGCTTTGAATCTGTAGGTAGTTCCAAGAAATATTAACAAATAAGAAGATCAAATGGCCGTGCTTGGTTCCCAATTCTCTCCTGCTAAGGACTTTATCAAAGGAAATGCACAACATGTTAAAATGGTGATCAAGCCATCCATTCCAGATAATATCACCAGCTGGCAAGTGTTTGATAGTGACACACATATTATCCATTTCATTTATAATGAAGCTGAGTTTCTCTTCAAGCATGCAAGTTGATTTGCACATGATAAGTATGGTGAATAAGTGATTTAACTCAAAGAAAAATAAGTTGCCTAAAGGGTTAGTCACCTTAGAGAAAATGTTTATCCCTGATGATGAGTTTAAGGGTGAAGAAAATTATATGCATGCAGTGCAAGAAAACTTCTATTCTAGTCACTATTGCACGTGGTGAGGAATTTTTACTCAGTAAAAATTGCACGCATGATGAAAAGCAGGCCTTCATCTCTCTATGTCAAAAATACAATGATATATTCTCATGGGAGTATGAAGACCTCAAAGGATTTGATCCAAGTGTTGCTCAACACTCCATTGACCTTGATCCTAGTATCAAGCCCATCAGACAAAAGAAGAGGCCAATCAATCCAAAGATAGAGCCCTTAATGAGGAAAAAGATATCTAAACTCATTGAGGTGAAGATAATATTCCCTATCAAGTACTCTAATTGGGTCATGAATCTTGTTCTAGTGCGCAAGAAGAACGATGAAATTAGACTATGTGTCAATTTTAGAGATTTGAATAAGGCATCCTTAAAGGATCATTATCCTTTTCCTTCTATGGAGTATATTTTATAGATAGTGGCTGATGCGTAGAGATTTTCCATGTTGGATGGGTATTTTGGCTTCAATCAGATCATGGTCAAGGAAGAGGATCAATTCAAAACAACATTTACAACCAAATGGGGAACATATGCATATCAGAAGATGCCCTTTGGTCTGTCAAATGTAGGTGCAACATTTCAGCCGGCCATGGACATTGCCTTTAAATGATATATCAATGAGTTCATCCTAGTTTACTTGGATGACATAATTGTTTTCTCAAAGTAGAGCACAGATCACATGGCACACTTGGAGAAAGTATTTGAGAGATGTAGATAATTTGGGGTATCTCTTAACCCCAAGAAGTGCAAATTTAGTTATGGCATAGGGAAAGGAGTATTTTTGGCCATGTGGTGTCAAAGGATGGTATTGTTATTGATCCTGAGCATGTTTCCACCATCCTTTCTCTCCCTTCCAGTGCACAAGAAAGTTTGCAGTCCTTCCTAGGAAAAATCAACTTTGTTAGGAGATTCATTCCTAACTTTGCAGGAATGGTAAGGCCCATCACCCTCATGCTAAAGAAGGACACATCCTTCAAGTGGACAATAGAAGGAAAAGAAAGCTTCAACAAGATCAAGAAAGAAATTTCTTGCACGCCAACGCTCATCAATCTAGATTATTCCAAGGATTTCATCCTTTATGCTTATGGAGCTGATGCAAGTGTTGCTACTATGTTGACATAAGAAAATGAACAAGGGCTAGAGCAGCCTGTGTCTTTCTTCAGTCAAACACTGAAGGATTATGAGTTGAAATATAATCACATGGAAAAATAGGTCTATGCCATCATGCACACACTTAAGAAGTTCAAAATTATGCTCACCACAAATCATATCAAGGTGTTAGTTTTGCACTCTAGTGTTAGAGACTTCATCATGGGAGAAAAAATTAGTGAGAAGAGAATTAGGTGGGTGACCAAAATCATGGAGTATGACATGACTATCAAATCCACTAAAATTTTCAAAGGTAATGCGCTTTGTAAGAAAATTGATAAGGACATGGAGTCCAAACCTGAGACTTCATTTATTATTAATGAAGAGATCCCACGCGTTGAGCCTGAGTAGATTGTAAATCCTAGTGCATGCACCTGGATGAAGGAGATGGTCACATTCCTTTCCACTGGTGCATATCCTTCCTGGTTTAAACAAAGAAAATAGGTGAAATCTAAGGCTACAGTCTATTCCATATGCATTGATTGATGGAATTATCTTCAAAATGAATATTGATGGTGTGTTGTTGAGATGTATTGATGGTGTGCAAATTGAAAAAGTGTTAGTAGAATTTCATGATGGATTCTCTGGTGGACACTTCTCTTTCCAAGGTAAATAACAATGAAGATCATCAAGGCAGGATAATTTTTTCCTACCTTGTTCGTGGACATGCAAAAGTGGGTATTAAAATGAAAAGAATGCACTTTCTTAGTAGGAAAGAAAAAAATGGAAGCGCTTCTCCTCCAACCAATCCAAGCAGATCATCCTTTTACACAATGGGGTCTTAAATTCATAGGCATGATCAATCCTCCTTCAAGATTTGGCCATAAATGGGTGTTGACAACTATGGATTACTTCACCAGATGGACAAAAGTTGTCATGCTTAAGGAGTCACCTGAGTCAGTCATTCTTGACTTTATCGAAGACATTGTAACAAGGTTTCACATTCCTCAAACCATTATCTTTTATAATGCAAAGGCCTTCCTTGGTACTAAATTTTTTGATTGGTGCTAAGCCTTAAAATATAATTAAAGACTTCTTCTAGCTATTACCCCTAGTGTAATGGCTTAGCCAAATATATTGAAAAGAACCTGATTAGAATCATGAAGTGGACAATGAATATCAACCAGAGGAAATGGCATAAAAAGGTCTCGCGCGTGCTCTGTGTAAATAGAATCATGATGAACAAGGTAATATGCACTTCACCTTACAAACTTGTCTATGGAAAGGAGGCCAAACTTCCTTTATCTCTTGAGTTTCCTTCATTAGAGCTAGCCCAACAATTGGAGTTATATAGTGTAGATTAGAGAGAAATAAGAATGGTAGAGCTAGTTTAACTTTAAGAATTAAGAAACTCTACCATGATCAAGTTAGAACAATATCAACAATCAACAAAGAAATGGTTTGACAGAAAGATTAGGCCTCAATCGTTAAAAGTTGGTGACTTAGTTTAAAATGGGATACTGACAGAACCAAACCAAGGTGTCATTCAAAGTTTGATGAAATTTAGGGTGGCCCATACATAATCAATTCTTGCAAGGAGGATAAATATTTTGAGTTGTCTCACCTTGATGGATGAACGCTATTAATCCTAGTCAATGAGATTTATTTCAAACCCTTCCATTAATTCTACTACATCATTGTAAATATTAGAGTAGTTTCATTATTCCAAGAATGTTGCACGCACATTGTTTTGTTTGTACATAGTTATTTCCTCTCACGTGCTTCATACACATGTTATTTTATTGCTTCTAGGATACCGGTTCAGTTCAACATCTTTTAGTAATTTTATAGGATTCAAAAGAGAGTTCGTACAATGTTTCATGTGACTTCAAGGGTAGTTTTTCAAAATTGTAGATCAAAATTTCATGCTTCCAACCTAACTCCAAGCCCAATGGATTCCCTAGGCTATTGCTCTCCTTTATCTAGTAGGTAGATGGCCCCAAAACTCACCAAATTGTTGTACAAAATAACTCCCCTAGTTAATTTGACAACTTACATCCCTATTCTGGCTCTGAGGTTCATTATTGTAGATTGCACACACTTTGGTTGTCCTCTTGGCACATTTCCTTGGTTATTATTCTGCATGAACCCTTGTGTGCCTTCCACTTTCCTTCTCCATTCCTCTCTCATTTCCATTTCCCCTTATGCATACTCCTAGTACACCCACCTTCTTCCTGGTAGTTTGTGCACCCTTCGCGCGCATGCTTAAATTTCATTTTAAAATGGTTAAGTTCCTAGTGCATTATTCCATGCCCCTTTCCTTTCTTCCAGTCGTGCATCATTCCTTTGATGCTCGCGCCCTACCCACATATTTGTCCCTTACAAGTATGTTTATATTTCTACTGCACACCTTACTTCTTTGCACTTGTCTCTTGCTTTCCCCTTCCACGTATTTCTCTTCTGTACATGTCATGCACCTTCTTCCGCTCAAGTCACTATGTTGTTAGAACTATATTATTAAGTGCATCAAATTATTTAGTTTATAGTTAAATAATATTGAATAGTTTCTATTCTTATTATTTAAATATTAAATTTATATTAGATTTGTTAGTTATTAATTAACTAACTATTTATTGAATCAGGGTGTGCCCCGTCACTTAATATGGACATAACCCTTCAGGTTATTTAAATATGATTGTAGGTCATATTCATTAGATCACGTGAATCAATGGATTCCGGGTAAATACATGGAGTAGAAGTGAGGGAGGAGTTACTAGACTGGGTTGTAAAATGTTTCTCTATAGTGGATTATTCTTCCATGGTTTTTTACCCATTTATGGGTTTTCCATGGTATATATGGTGTCAATGTGTAATTTTTTTTATGTTGCTATTTACTTTTATTATGGTGTGCACATTTATATTTCCACTTATTAATGTATGTTAACCTAACATTTTTATTTAGTTGGTAAATATACCTTTTCACCCCTCGTCATGACATGGTACCAAAGTGACTTAATAAATTAAATATAATCCTAATGTAACCTAAGGACATAACAGTTGGGAAGGTAGTTAAAATATTTGAAATATTATTTAATCCCCCCTTCCCATTCCGTATATTCGGTTAGATGATTATTGCATAGGTGAAAAGGCATTGTGGATTTTAAACTGCGTAAAAAGAATTCAACTTCATGAATTACCCAACCCTGCAAAATCAATATTCTTTTATATACATAATCTTCTTTTGTGATGTAAAAGTAATCAGGATCAATTACGAGGATTAAAATACAGCAGGGGGAATTTCTATAAAAATCTTCTTTTAATCCTTGTTTATTAATTGTTTTATCTATATTTTATGCACAAACGGGGTCTAATCAATGATTGATAAATCTCAGATGTTGAATGGAAATAACTACAACATTTGGAAGATTTTAAAAGTAGAATTCATGGCTCACAAACTATGAGCAGTTGTAAATGGAACTTCTACCGGAAGACATGTAATTGTTGATAACATCACCACATACCAACAAAAAGTACAAGAGGCGATGTCCATTATCTTGAAAGTATACAGGATGATTTTCTGCTTCATATCAAAAATATAGAGAGTCCTAGTGAAGCTTGGAAACAATTGGAGTCAATGAACAAAGGTACGCGTTTATCAAAAATTATTAAATTGGTTTTAGAGCTTACGAAAACTCCCATGAAGGGAGATGAAAAAGTGACTAATTATTTAGAAAAAATAAAAAATATTAAGTCACAATTAGATGGATCTGACAGTAATTTGATTAATGATAACTTTCTCTATTTTATTATCCAATTAAATATTCATGAAAAATTTAGAAATTTCATTTGAATTTTGAATTCAAAGTATCAATCCGAACAAGACATTCCAAATTTTCAAACCCTTAGTAATTTCCTTATTCAGAAA
Organism: Taxus chinensis; assembly: GCA_019776745.2. NCBI lineage: Eukaryota > Viridiplantae > Streptophyta > Pinopsida > Cupressales > Taxaceae > Taxus > Taxus chinensis. The sequence continues at coordinate 81,125,057 of CM034150.1, read as the reverse complement.
GAACAGGTTATGACTAATTTTGATTGAAAAGAAAATGCCACAAATGCACTTCTTGCTCAGAAAGAAAAAGGTAGACCTTCTAGGATTAACAAGAATCAAAAATCAACTTTTAAAACTCCTAATAAAAAACAGAAACAAGGAAACTTAAAAGTTAGTTTCGATGGTAAATGTCATAATTGTGGGAAATTTGGACATAAGAAAGAGGATTGTAAATTTAAAAAAAATTCAAATTTCAAAAATCAGAAATGGAATAAATCATATCAAAATCAAGATAATGATGATGATAATAATCATAGTGCTAATATAATAGCTTTATAAATTATTTCTAAATTAAAAGTATAACTTTTAATTGAATATATTGTTGAAAAAAGAGATGTTTTTTTCTCAAACAAAACTATTAGTGTAAAATCCTGAGTTCAAAAATATTCTGGCATCTGGTGTGAGAAACATATCTTCCCTGTCCTCAAAAATGGCAGCCATACAACTGATTTGGATCTAACCCTGAACATGGCTGAGGTTTGGATGAAATGTGAAAAACTAACCAAGGATAAGTAGAACACCATTTCAATCCACAGCTCCACCATCAAATATGCACAATATACAATGGTATCAGCAACAAAATGAGAAAAAGATGGAAAAAACACATCACGAAAATAGATTTTATTGCTCCAAACACAGTACACCATTAATGGGCCCATTACAAAACCAAGGGAGGAGACTTAAACTCCACAGACCCTGGAGAAGAAAGAGAGAGGAAGGCTTGAATCATGCCCCTATATTTATATATTTGATCAGAGAGAAGAAAGAGAGAGGGAAGCAGGAAAAGTTTAAAGCTCAACCACTACTGAGCTTCTGCATATGAAATTCATCTTTACTGCATGATTCCTTGATTCAGAGCCTTGGTGGCAGAAACTTTGATTTGGTCGTTGAGCTCATCCTCATGCCAGACCTATGGGCAAGGCCGAGATATTTCTAATGGCATGACAATATTTTGAGCCCTGCCCCTTCAAAGTTTTGGGTCTTCTCCCCTTGGCACATCTAGATGAAGCCAATTTGTAATTTATCTGATTGGGACTCGGGCCTAAATGCTGACTATGGTCTTTTACACCTTTGATAACAAGGGGCAAAGAACCAAATTTTTCCCCAACGACCCGCTTTGACCCATTTGGGGCTTCCTTTTCTCTATTCACACCTTGAAATTTAACTCCAAGCCAATGGAATGCGGGATCATTCTCCAATATTTGTATGGATAACAATAACTCTCCTGCTAGATGGATGGCCTTGATCATCCATTGGGCATGTGAAACTGATGATCTGATGAGCCATTGGGACATCTTCTTCACCAAAAGCTACTAAAATGAACTTTATGTTTAAAATCATTCCTGGGATATGCAGAGTGTGCAAATCTTCTAATGAAGAACACTATGGCAAAGGGAGAAACAAAGCCTGCAACTGGCAGCAAGAAATCTTCCAAAAATCTACAACTGATTTGGAACTTGGCTGTTTGGATGAGGGTCAATCCTCCACCCAAATCATCAAGGTATCTTAATGGAAACTTATGCAAGTTCTGGAGGCATTGGCGACCCTTGGTTTTGATGCTCATTGAAGTAGGCATTGGTTTTGGCTCCCCTTGGCTCATGGCAGCAGGGCAAGATCATGTTTCTGAAATTGAATGGAACCTTCTGTCTAACTCTCATGGATGGATGATGGAGGACATCTTCCTACTTTTTTTCTTCCTTCTTCTGTGAAATGATGTCTTCCAATCTCCTGTTATGGGGGCTTCCTCTCCATCAAGGCTCATGTTCTTTGAATCTCTTCAAGTCCTTCAAGTCAGACAGGTAATCTATCTCCTTGTTGTCCTACTGCAGGTGCTCAACCTACTTCATGGTGTCCTCCTGATCTACACTTGACTCACCTTGGTTCCCTTCATCCTTAAACATCAAGTTTGAATGCTCAAACTCTTCTTCAATATCAGATCTTGAAGGGGATGAAGTGAGAGAAAGAACTAAATGTTCTTCTGTGGCCTGCTCCACACTTGGAGCCTCTGAAACTATATGGTACTCCTCCACAGTCGGAATGTACTCCTTTTCTTCTGGATTAGGAGTAGCTCCTTCCCCTGCTTGTGTTGTAGCTAGAGCTTCCACCACTTACAGCTTAACCTCAACCTCCTCCATAGGCTTAACTAACAATGTAACCTTTGAAAAATCAAATTTAACAGCCCAACTCTTCAGATTTTTTATCATTTCTTGTTTGTTGGGTTCCTTTGTTTGATGTTCTCCTTGGCTAGTTTTTGGAGTCCCTTCCCAACATGGACTTAGGAAGGAAAGAGGAGTGGTGGGTGGGGTCTCCACTAGTTGTTCCTTTGTTTGTGGTGGAGGGGAAGGTATTTCTTTTGTCTTTTGTGAGGGGGACACGGATTTAGAAGGGAAAAGGGAAGAGGAAAGGAAATGAGATGGAAAACTAGGGGATGGAGAAATGGATTTCACACTTGGAGCATCATACAATAGGGAGCTTGGAAATTGAATCTCAAATTGAGATGGTGCTGCTTGAGGAGTGTAGAGAAAATTACCAGATACTGGTGTAGGATTTACCCATTGACAAGGCTACCTGACACAAAATTCATAGGCCTCGATCTCCTCGGTCCATTGTGTAAGTTGGGGAAGCATTTCAACTAATAAGTATAGCTTCTCCTGATGGATTTAATGTCTCAGAAAAGGGCCTTCCCATGGACAAGTTTCCCTGTAACCAATCTCAAATGCCTTCATTTGTGCTATGCCCCTTGACTGAACCATGTCAGCCTCCATTTTTTGAATCTTCTCCAGTAGACCAGCATCCTCTACATAACTATCACCATCATATGCATCCCCTTGTCCTTAATAAGCTTCATAGTCAAACTAGTTTTGACACTGCTCATATGGGTAAGCATAATGGTCCTGGATCTGATTATAATGTTGATCTGGAGGAGTTAGGAAGTACTTGGAGGTGGATTGTATTACTGTAAGTGTGAGTTCCATGAAGGGAATGAAGTCATGATTGCACAACCTCATGGAATGGGAGAAAATGAAAGAGATGGAAGAATAAAATGGATGAAATGAGTGGAAATGAATGGAAAAGGTATGCAACTTAGAGAATGGGTTTCTGACCAGATAGAGTCTCCAGATGTGCTTGAAAGTGTCTCCAAAGGCTAAAATCCTCACAAAGAGCACATCAAACCTGATGACGTGAAGTGGTAAGGTGCTTCATACCTATCCCACTGGGTGTGCCAAAACTATTAGTGCAAAATCACAACACCCCCAAATGAGTTCTAAAAATATGATTTTCTAAGGCAGACTCATCTGGTGTGATTTACATAACATTGGATCATTCCCCAAGCTGTGGGACTTGTAAATGGGAATGATCCTCCAGAGAAGGCTAGTTCCTTTTCCTAATCCTAGCAATAAACTACTTCTAAGGAAGGAAATATAACTATCTACTCCTAGTCTAACAATTCTAAGGGACCAAGGAGAGAGAGAGAGCATGAAAATAAAGAAATCCTACACTACATAGGTGATAACATCGAGAAAAGGGAACTGCTGATCACAAACCCAATTACCTGAAATGAAGAGAGGCGAGCAATGGAGAGGATGGACAGATGCATCACAGACCAAGGATAAATTTCACATAGAACACCATTTCAAAACCCTTAAACATAACTCCTAAAACTTGTAATGGACATCAGAGATATGCATAATATACGCTGCAATGGTGAGATGCGAGAAGAGACAACAAAATGAGAAAAAGATGGAAAAAACACATCACGAAAATAGATTTTATTGCTCTAGAAGTTCACACAGTACACCATTAACGGGAAAGAGGCAAGATAATTCCATTACAAAGCCAAGGGAGGAGACTTAAACTCCACATTCGACCCTGGAGAAGAAAGAGAGGGGGGGCAGAGAAGAAGAATGAACAACCCTTTACAATGAATCCTGCCCCTATATTTATAGATTTGATCGGAGAGAAGAAAGAGAGAGGGAAGTGGGAAAAGTGGGTTGAAGCTTAACCACTGCTGTTAATGCTTCTGATAAAATATGCCCTAAATCCATCTTTACTACATGATTCCTTGATTCGGTGCCTTGAAAGAAGAGGAAATGACGGAAACAAATTGAATCCGATCTGGTTGTTGAGACAGATGGATCCTGCATTGAAGGCCCGAAGACGTTTCCTCCATTTTCCTTCACCTAACCCCCTCAAAAAATTAAATTCTCAGACCTCCATGGCATGGATGAGGTTGAGATCTTTCCAATGACATCATATTTGCAATATTTCAAGCCCTGAGTCGAAAGATATGCCCCTTTGAAGTTTATATTGGGTCCGTACAGGAGGGTGGGAAAACATCTTGAAAAATGGGTCCCTTTTTGATATGGGACATGTGGCAGCTAGATTGGAACAAAAATCAGGCCTATGGGTTCATAATTTATCTTTTTCCCTTTCCTCCGATTCCCCGCTTGGCTTTGACTTGGGCCCAAATGTTGACTTTTTCCTTGGGTGGAGTTACGGGCCATTTTGCAACTTTTACCCCTTTTGAGATAACAAGGGGCAAAGAACCAACTTTTTCCCCAATGACCCATTTTAACCTAGGATACGCGGTAGTCTGGGGCTCATTTAGAAACCTTTTCTCTATTCACCCCCTTGAATCAGCACCATACTAACACTTGGCATTCTCCGATTACACCTTTATACTTAGCCAATTTTGAAGCCTTTTATGTCCACCTTTTGACTCTGTTTCCTCTTATGTGGGATCATGGTCAATCCAATATTTGGCACGGGGGTGAAATATGGATAACAATAACTACAACTGAAAAACATACATAAAATGACTTATATATGCTTTAAATTTTTGCTTTTTTTTTAATAGTTTATTAAAAAATGGAACTTTTGTTCATTTTGTGGCATAAAAAACTGAACATATATGACATGTCTAAACTTAATTTTTCCTATGAAATGTATTGAAGGGTACCTAGATTTTTTTAAGAAAACTCCATAAGAAGTGTCCATAGTCAGTGGATTATGTTTTCAGTGAATACTATGATTATTCTTGTATAACTTGATTATCTAATATGTTATCAAGTCTTATCTCATTTGTAAAGGCTTACAATAAGATAATGAAGATATATGTGTTTTTTGATAAAATATTTCTTAGTATGTGTTTACTAAAATATTATTATATGCATATCAAATGACACTTGAGTATGCCCTTGTGTTTGTATTGGAGACATCCAATACTGATTGCCTCTAATACATATTTTACAAGAGCAATATGTTGATTTTTTCAACATATTCTAACATGGTTAGGTGTTAAGCATATCATTATGTTTGTTGTTTTACAACTTGTGTTTAAATTTTACAGTTGGTTAAAAGTGAAATCAATAATGATTTATATTATGCTTATTATGATGTCTATATGGATATTGTAACTCTAACCATGTTGATGTTGTGTTAAATATAAAATATATTGGATATGTGTTCAAGTTTTTTGGTGCAGGAACCATTACTTGGAACAGCTAAAAGCAACCAACAATCTCTATTTCTTCTACTAAGGAAGAGAAGTACAATCGAAGCAATGAAGAAGTCGTGTGGCTAAAGCTGTTGTTGGAAGAGATATACATGGAAGTTAAAGGAAGTATTCCTATTCTATGTAGTAGTCAGAGTGGTATTACTCTTGATAAGGAATCCAGTTCAACATCAGAGAATGAAGCATATTGAAGTTCATATATGTGTTATCCGAGAGAAGGTTCTATGTGGTGATAGAGATCTCCAGTTCTATCGAATTGAAGATTAAGATTGCAGTTATGTTTATGAGCCATTATGTGTTATAAAATCATACAAGTGTGTGAAATGCTTGGCCTTTTAGAGTTTCCATTGAGGGGGAGTGTGCATGCAATGTCACCTCCTAATGGTCAGCCGATTGTTTACTCCTTTATACTTCTACTCTAGTTTAAAAGCATTGTAAAAGATCTTGTATGATCTAAAGTAAACTGATAGAGTTTACATGTAAAATAATAGATTTTACATGTAAACTAGTATATTTTACGGGAAAAATACAGTCTAGTGTGCATCTATTTGTAAAGGAGGTCCTTGTGTTATAAAAGGATCCTAGAGATGCCGTATAAGAATATTTCCATGAGAAACGGTGAGATGTAGTATCACAAATCATGCTTATCCTAAATCATATGTCTGATTTATGGATTCCAAATCCTTTTGTACAAAAAGTAATTTGATCATGATGAAGGTGTTATAATTCCTTCAAAAGTACATGTGCCAGCCTAAACCTTTAGGGTTTATGGATTTGTAAATCCTATTGTACAAACAAGTAATGTTGGCATATGGATCCCCACTTAATATTAAGGGGGAGTGTTAGAACTATAATATTAAGTGCATCATAATGTTTAGTTTATAGGTATATAATATTGAATACTTTATATTCTTATTATTTAAATATAAGCTTTAGATTAGGTTTGTTAGTTATTAATTAACTATTTATTAAATCGGGGTGTGCCCCGTCACTTAATATGGACATAACCCTTCAGGTTATTTAAATGTGACTGTAGGTAATATTCATTAGATCACGTGAATCAATGGATTCTAGGTAAATACATGGAGTAGAAGTGAGGGAGGATTTATTGGACTAGGTTATAAAATGTTTCTCTATAGTGGATTATTCTTCCATTGGTTTTTACCCATTTACGGGTTTTCCATGTTATATACGGTATCACTGTGTAATTTGTTTTATGTTGCTTTTTAATTTTATTATGGTGTGCACATTTATATTTCCACTAATTAATGTATGTTAACCTAACATTTAATTTAGTTGGTAAATATACCTTTTCACCCCTCGTCCTGACATATGTCACGTGGCAATCTATCATAATTGAGTGTATCACATGCAACCTATCAAAGCATGCCAGCAGAGCACTGAACCCTCATAAAAACTATAGTGCTCGTTTAAACAACTCACTTGAGAACAAAGAAACAACCTAGGGTTAGCTAGAAAATTATGGAATAATCTTTTTTATTAGAAGTGTCCACAACCAAGATGCAAGACAACTGTTGCCACTGGTAGGTTCTAAAACAAAATTTTTTTTACCAAAACACATGTTTCCTTTATTAACTAATATCAAGTTCACAAGGTTCCTATTTTAGGGTTAGATGTTTTAGTTAGGTTCAGGGATTTATTTACCCCCATACCCACTCTCTAACGGGCTCTGAGTTTTAACTATATTTTTCTCATACTTAACGCTTCCAAAATTTCCCTAAATCATTCCCCTTGGATAGAAAATTTTCTCACCTTTCTGGTGATATAAAGAAGTCCTCCTAACTCCTTACAAAACTCAAGATATGAGCGGCCAGAGTTTCTAGGTCAAATTTCCCCCAAGGGGACATGTGTCAAGAAGGGGTTAAAAACACCCTTGGTGGATTGGCGGGTCGCAGGGTGGCTTTAGAAATCCCCCCCCCCCCACCCCCCACCCCCCACCCCCCCGCATGGCCCAAATGAAAACTTTCCCCCCATGCCTCCGCGGGTCCCCAGAGGACACATGTTGGGTCCAGGTTTAAAGCGAGAGAGGGTGAGGGAAAGGCAGAGTGGTGGGGAAATTTGGTGGAATTCGCCCAAAGGGCAAAAAAAACAACTTGGCCTCCACGTGCTCGCGGGTCCACCAGGGACACATGACACTCCACCATTTTCTGTGGGAAAGAAAGGAGAGGGATTGACGGAGCGGTGGAGAAGTTTGGCAAATTTCACCGAAGGGGAGAGCAAAGTGAAAAAAGGTTGCACGGGTCCGTGCGCCCACGGAAGGAACTCTCTAAGGCAAGGGTGGGGATGCGGGTTTGTAGGGAAATTTTCTCTAAATTTCCTAAGGCCAAAAAACAAAAAAAAACCCGAAGGGTCCCACCCCCTCAACAAGTACCCAAAGCTGCCTTGTGGCAACCTGTGATTGGCCGTGGGCCGGCAGGGCCAAAAGGAATTTTTTTTTCAAAATTTTTTAAAAAATCCAAGGGCAAAGAAAATGTCGCTCCTCTACCGCTGCCCTACAAGGGCATGTGGCAGCCTCTGATTGGATGCGAGCCGACAGATGAAAATTTGAAATTTTTCCCAAATCAAAATTTTTCTAAGGCAATTCGATGGGAAAATTTTTGGGTTGCGGGCCCACTAGGGAAAAGTTTCCCAAATTTTCCTGCCAAAGCCTAAAAACTTCAAAGTGCCATAACTTGAGCTAGGAAGCTCAGTTTTGGGCAAATGAGGACTTTTTAGAAATATCTCCATGCCCTCTTTGAATAGAAAACATAAAATTTATATTTTGTTGAAGTTTAAAGTGTCAATTTTACAAAAACAATCTGCAGGATTTTAATTAGCAAACTGGTAATTTCCAACTTTTCAATTTGATTAAATTGGATCTCCTCCTTCACTCAACATGTCAAATAGACATGGAGAATTTATCTAGGAAGGATTTAAAGTGGTTTAGGAAGTTAAATTTGTTCAATTGATTCAAAATTGTATTTTTCCAAAAATAGACAGAAAAATGACTGTTAGAGGGATTGTTTTCAAATTAGCAATGGTTAAGTTGTTTTCTTGAGATTTCTTTGTCAATTTGGGTTCATTTAAGATACAACATAGTAAATTTTAACATCTCCAACTTGATTAATGTGTGCAGGTCCGAACTGTACATTTTTATTAAAAATTAATTGTCAGTTTTAAGTTTGTAACAGAAATCTATTTCTTTTAAATCTGCATGTCAATTTTATCATTTAAATGTGATATATAGTTTCTAAACTAATACGAGGCATTTAAATGACTTGAATCCACTATTTTATACTCAAATAAATTCTGATTTCAATTTCATATATTTCAAAAAATAATAATGCAATATAATTCTCTCGTGTGTATTTTCTTTCCTTTGCAATTAAATAGAGATTCCATTTGCAATTTAACATTCCAACTCAACTCACAATGCAATGAGAGGCAACTTGCAATTATTTATTGACTTCAACAAAGGAAACATCTTTACATTCTTTCATTCCTTGAATGCAATTGACAGAATTTTCATTTCTTTCCAATAACTAGAATCAAAATTTAAATGTCTTTTACAATTTGAATATCTAATTCCATAATCAATTTACATACACCTTTCTTCACTAAATACATATTACAACATCATCCAAAACAAGTGGGAAAGGATTACAATTAAATATGTCTTCACAAGGGGCTGTCAAACTGCACTTGTCTTTTTCTCTAGGACAGCAACATGCACATTTTCTTCTTCTTCAAAATAGATCACAACAAAAGAGGGTGAAAGGCAACGCTCTCCATCCAACCAAGACATCCAATGAAAGGAGAAACCTTCCTTCACCATTGGCCCCCAAGCCTCAACAAAGATAAAATAAAAGATGCAATTCAACCATGGCAACAACTGGCTTCCACAACATAGCATTCTTTCACATACACATTTTTTTAAAAAAACACAATGCAACACAAAACAAACAGTAGTTCACAACTGCATTTAGAACATTTCAAAGAAAAACTCAGGCTTGATCTTGCAAGTCAAAGGAGCAAGGCCTATGGGGGAATCTACTTATGCCTCCCAACTGGGAATTGGACATCCACCAAAACAAACCGTCAATTAATTCATTACACACACATTTCCTTATGCCCCCCACAAAATCCCTCCTTATGGCCCCCACAGATTTTCCTTATGCCCCAAAGTAAGAAATGCAAGCCATTTCTTTTCCATGGTGGATCTCAACCCAAACTCCCTACACAAAATTCTGATGCCAATGGCATTCCTTATGCCCCCCACATGGATTCCCCATAGCCTTCTCCTACACCATCCCTATGGCAGTCTACCCAACCAGCCAACAAATAAATAAAAACATTTTCCATACACACAACACCACAAGAAAAATAACAGCAATAAAAATAGAGTAAATTCCTACCTCTCCATGGCGACTTTTGCTTCTAATAGGAAGCTTCAAATGCTAAGAAAACACTCCAAAACAACAACTCACAAGCATGCAAAGCTTTCTCCAAAATTTCCTCCAAAAACAAGAGCTCCAACAAGAAAATGTGCCCCCAAGGAAGAATGCAAAAATGTTCAACAACCCGAAAACAAGAAGAGAGTTTGAAATATATAGAAGGGGGAAAGAAGAGGATGATGTGGATCCATGTAGGATGTTACATCACACATCCTCTCAAATTAACACAAGATAGAATCTAAACTTCAAGGCTTAATAAAGAGGTGGGTGAAGAATGACAAGTTACTTGCACACTCCAAAATAGCCCACACCTCAAGGGACATCCATTAATTAAAATGTAAGAAAGTGTAATTAAAAACATGCACAAGATGAATAAAATACCTTATAAAAAGTCACAAATCTCTTCCCCAACCGTAAGTATCATTGATAACATAAATTTGGAGGTATGGGACAAGTTTTACTTGTCCCAAAAGCTTCCAAAAACAGCCCCAAAGGTCAAATTCGAATTTCCATGGAGGTGGAGTATTTCTTACTCCAAAATCTGACTTATACAAGCTCTTACACATCTTACACATCCCTTACAAATTAATTACAAACAACCAATAACCCTAATAATTACTTTCTATATCCCAATTTAATTTATTTAAATTTTAAACATATGATCTCCTCACATAAATCTATCACAATTATTAATTAAAAGAAGAAAACACATTACAAATAAAATACATACAACAATAAATAATCATTAACCATAATAATAAAATACACAACCCATGGTCACATATAAAGATGATTCCTCCCCATGGGAATCTCTAACAAAACAACACACAACACAATAAAACAAGTTGCCATGGTGACCGTGGTGAATTCACCTAGAATTCCATTTTGGTTGGTCTCCGATCCCTCCGATGTTTTGTTGTGATATTTTTAACCTGCAAAATAAAATACGTCCTTGGCCTTGTGGCCATATCAGAACATCCAATATGATACAAATAGAATCACTAAATCAACTATATAATGAATCACAACAATATCGAAGTAACTACATCATTTGTATTTTTAATTCATAACTATCAGTATCATAAAATATTCCTTTTTTAGATCTATTCATAATATCCAAAATCACATGTCTAAGCAATATCCATAAAACATCCATGTCAAATAATATATCATCATCTTCATATAAGGTGTCTTTAGTGATCATCATGCATTGTAACCAAATCAAAATCCACAATAATCCATAATCCAATGTCTAACAACATACTAAATCAAAACATAGTAATGTCTATAATGAAATCAACAGTATCAACATAAGCATTAAAAGGTGTCAAAGGGAAGTGGGCACTACAAAAACCCACTACACAACACATGAAACCCATCAAAGCACGCCAGTAGGGCACTGAATCCTCGTAAAAACCCATAACACAACACATGGCAAACGTGAAAAAATAGATGAACATTTGATCGATCCTTCAACCAATTTACGCGTGCCACGTGTCATTTTGTGTCCAAAACGACCTGTGGACTTCAGAATGTCATAAATTTTGTTGCAGAACTCAGATTAATGTATGGTTGGTCTTGTTGGAAATTTATTAACATGGGCTAGACTCCATATCATTCAAAGTTGAATGTTGGTGGGATTTGGTAGGTAAGAAGTATGGAAAACTTGTTTTTAGCCATTAACCCAGAATTTGATTACCTCAATCACCAAATTTTGTTCAAATCCCTCCTCCTTCCTTCCTCTACAAGTTAAACAGTCACGGGGAGGTGGATCTGATAGCTTTGCAGGAATATTTGTAGGCATTCATTACTAATTGTTAGTGGTTAAAGATTCAAATACAACTTTCCCTCTTATTTTCTTCTTCTACTTCCCTTTTTCTTTTATATATTGCAGAGCTTTGCTTTTTGTAAGGGTTGGATTATTTCAATTCTCAATGGTATTATCTAGGTATTGCCTTGCATTTTTGAGTTGTAGACCTTTGAATTTGGTTCTTTGCATGTGGATACTTGCCTCTTCTACCATTGTAATTGATTGTGCATTATTTGGAAGCAATAAAAGTAGTTTTTGGCTATTTTTTACATTAACTCAGTTTATTGCATCTTCTTTCCTTTATTTTCATGTTGGTGGGTTGTTGTGCATTCTTACGTCCCTTACGGGTTACCCTTTCCATTATGTTTCATGAAAATGGATGTTTAAATGTGTTTCATTATGTGGTACATGTTCATGCCCTTCTTGTGCGAATTTCCTTAATTTTCTATCAAAGCTGGTTGTATTCATCCCCCTATTTCTAGTGATATCACCTCCATTAGATTATTGTTCCTTTTCCACACATGATTCTAACTCTCATCCCTTGGTATGATTAGTATAGGATTTGATTTCAGCATTAGGAGTAGCTGTAGCAGTAGAAATAGGTAGAGGAATCGACCTTCGTCAGAGGTTTGTATCAAGCACGCAAGGTCCTACAACTTGGTGAAAACCTCATTATTGCCTCAACAACCCAATTCATCCTGATTCGGTATGGGTGCAAGTTTTATCTCCAATAGTTACATTCCTTGACTAATTCCCAATCCTAAAAATTGTAAATATTCAATTCACATAATAAAATTCCATTGACTCGTTCTTATGAAAAATGAGCAAGTAAATATACATGATGATATAAAATATGTCTAAACATCTTGGATGATTACATGTTTGAGACAAAATTAATAATACACAAAAAAAATCTATATTCTCCATTAGATTTTTCTTTTTCTTCTTCCTGGTCAGTTGACATGTCGATTACATCCGTAGCTGCTTTTATTTCTTGATATTCATGTAACCTCTGTATCATTTCTATAACTTCATTCTCATCTAGACCACATGAATATATATTGAGTGCATCACATGTATCGATCACATTGATTACTTTCCCTGGAATTCGTTAAATATTTCTTAGATATTGTGATATATTATCTAAAACATTTTGATACAAAACCATCCTGTTAATTTATTGTAAATGAAAAAAAATATTCTTTTTAATCCTTCTCAACCAATCCTTTAAACTTCGTGAAGATATCACTAGATGGTAAAACATTTATATCTTCATCAAGAAATTGACAAAAAATCCTGACTATTTTGTCACCAATTTCATTGGTGGCATTTATTCCTTCTTCTCTTTCCTTATACATTTTTCATTTTCCTCCTGCCATATTCCCACTCTAAACTTAATGGCTTCACAAAATTTGTAGTGCTCCCCTTTTATTCAGTTACTTTTTATTTTTATAGGTTATCGACATCTACTCTTTTCAACTCATTCAAATCCTCCAAATTGAGTTCACAATTATTTCACTCCTAAAATTCATCATTGATTCTCCTAATGGAAAACTCCTTAGTTTTAATTTCATTATCGACACTGAATACCTCATAAATGGTTCTTTGTGTATCCATGAGTAGCCTTTCAGTCTAGTTGTTGACAACACTTTCTTGTTTCCCTATTTTCTCATCCATTGTAATGGATGATGTGTCAAAGTTTGTTGTTACAAGAGTGGTGGTTTGAGTAGGTTGAGTTATCTTAAATAAAAAGGATGTTAAATATTCTTGTAGACACCAAAATTGGGTCACACTCCCCTTGGTCCTTTGTCAAATAACCACCTCAAACATACTCATCTAACCATGGCCCCTTCCACCCCACATCACCTTTCATTTAATTAAATGAATTAAATTAATATGTATCCTCACAATATTTAACATCTAATTACCTTAATTTCTACCCCACCACCTCACCTAGCCACCTCACCTAGACACCTCATCCAACCCCCTCACCCTAGACCTATTCTTGGCATGTTTCCATAAAAAAACAATAACTAAGTCTTACTTGCCTTAATGAACTAAAATTTGGTCTAACCCTAAAATCAATCCCTAAAATCTCTCTAACCACATTCCCGCTCATTAAAAACGGAAGTTGCTATTCTAAATCTACGAGATCATAGGAACGAACTGGAGCCTAAGAAATTAGGCGAGATCTACCCATTTTAGTAAACTTAGGGAATCCCACCTTAGCCGATGCCCAGTCACCCTAAACCGATGACGGTGAAGACGGAACCGTCATCGGTTACCATTTATTCACCTAAAAAACCTTGTTTTTGGGTGGGCACATTTTGAGAGCAGGGAAAGGAGTTCAAATATTCATGTAAGTGAAACTAACATCCTTTCATGTATCTAGACATCCAGATCCATCACCAGGAAATTTTTTGGAAGCATTGCACTCATGGAATCATTCTGGGAGCCACTACTATGATATCCAACACCCTTCTTCTGATCAACAACCACCTCCATTCAGCCATATAAATCTACATCACAATAAGTACATGTTCTACCAACATTGTGTATTTCAACATAGTTAGGATTTTGTCACTCCCTGTCATCAGTTTTCATACTTTGCATGTTCATTCCTCCACCTGCTTACCTAGCATGCAGACTCCTAGCCCTTCTCCCTTACCCACACCACCAAATCAACTATTTTGACTTAATATCCCATTTTTGAGCATACCTGAGACCTTTACCACATCTCCCTCTCTACACACTCTCCCAACCTCAATTTTACCTCCAGACTCAGTCCCCTGCTATTTGATCTCATTCGAGATCCTTCTTGCCCCAACCATACCGACTCCGGATACCCAACACCGTCGTCAGCTATACCCAACTGACATTGATCTTTGTGTTTCCCACATTCGCCCAATAATAAAACCAAACAACCTTTTTCTGAGTGACCTAAACAACCCAAAACCTGACCGTCACCAGTCTACCTAAACCATTTTCGATTAGATTAGACTAACGTTGGTCTTTGTGTTTTATCACCTTGACCAAGAATAAACCTAAGAATCATCCCACCGGCTGACCCTAAACAATCTAAAATCAGAATTTGACCAGTTCTAACACCCCTACCAACTACCTACCTTTCTGATCTGACCATAGCCTAGCCTGATATGTTAAGATTTGCTTATTGTACTTGAATGAGATACCTAAATCATATCAACTACAGTAGGAATTTGTTTATTTCTTGCATTACCTTGTTTTAAACAGTGGATTGATAGCCATCTTAGAATTATCACACTTCCCGGAACTAGCATACGCTAGGCAGTCCATTGTCGTATATCATTTGACTATGTTTTTGTGGTCTTATTTTCTATTATAGGTAGTTCCTCCTAGTCAAAAGGAAGATCTCACATTCAGCTGTGGATAAAGAAGTCAGAACACGTGTAATAACCATCAACTGACCAACATTTAACATGTATTCATCCTTGGCCCTTACCCCTTATCTGTTTCAGGTCACTTTGAAAACGTAAAAAAAATGGTGAAACATTTTGGCACGCCCGGTGGGACCCATCAAGGGTTATTTTGCATTTACTCATTCCTAGGTGAAAGTTGTGTGTTTTTTTCCCTTCGAAAAGCTTCCAGATTAATATTTTTCTTTGGAATCATTCTCATTCTTTCTATTGTCTAAAAATAATTGTATTTTTGGTGCTTTAAAAAGAACACATCTTCCTTCTTTTGCATTGCATTAGTGAAAGAGCATCCCTCTTCCTATTCATCACTTGCTACATTGAATATCACACTTTGATTTGGGTTTAAAAAACTTGCATTGCATTATGATTTGTTGCATTATTAGCTGACATTAAAATTGAGGGCAACCTATATGCTTGAAGTCATGCCCAGTTGATGGTTGACACAAATAATCGTAGAAAGCACATTTTTCTCTCTCTGTGTGTCTTATCAAACTTGCACAAAATCAAAATATACACATCTTTCTTAAACAACATCTTACTTGGGAACATCTATCAGTGATCACACGATCTGATTAGTAGGTACTCCCCATCTCGTTGCCTCTATTCAGTCATCATCTCAGAGGACAGCCCTGCCCCCACCATAACATACTTGAAACCTCTCCTTTTAGATATCCTTCTTTGTAGGATGCCTTCCTAACCAAAAAAATCTCTGTTCTAAATACACACAGTCAGTCCTAAATAGCATAAGCTAAACAAACATAAGAATATCACTGTTAGGATCGTTCTTTTTCTTAGCATTCTTCTTGACTTGTGTTTTAAGGTGTGAGACTGTGAATCTCCATTTTTCTTCTTCCTTGCACACCCCACCATCATAGTTGGAGTATTTTGAATTTGTTTGAGTGTGCAAAGGCCCCATCTCCTCATTGTCAGGTTTCTGAGTTTGACTCTTCACTTAATTCAATTCACAAAATCCATTTTCTTCATTTCTTTCTAATTTCAAAGTCATAGTCACCGATGTCGGTCCAGCGACTGTCACCAGTTCACATCCAATCGTCGTCGGTTAACCCCTAACTCGGTGTCGACTTCTGGCTTTCTAGTTACTTTACCTAGAATATCCTTCATCATTGTTTTTGTTCTGTTTCTGTCCCTCAGGGCATCTTCATATTTCTCCCCTGTTGATACCCACTGTCATACCTAGTTTTCTTAATACACATCCAACATTCTTGTTTCATTCTTTGAGACTGGTTTCTTTCACAGTGACCGGTATCGGTTTCAGAAACTTTCATCGGTTTTCCCTCAATCGTCACTGGTCAACCTGATCGACGTCGGTTTCCTGTGTTTTATTTTAAAAATCTAGACATTGACAAAATTCACCTCCCGAACCCCACTATTCTTTGTTTCTACTATTTTTTGTGTCATCTATAGAATATAGTTTTACCAGGTCAACACCTGTTCACATGGTGTTGACTCGTAACCAAAGTAATGCCCTCATATTCCACACTAATCGTCAACCACTTCCACCTAGTCCCTCACCACCTTCCATCCTGTCACCCATGGATCCAACCTTACCTACCACCATTTCTGCAGGTGACAAAGAGTTTAAAAACTCCTTGATTAGAATCCCATGGCCTTATAGTTATACCTTTCCCATTCTTCCACTCGAGACTCCTCATGTTAGTTGATATATGGCATGCCTGTATCCATCTCTCCTACCCTTATTCCTACTACTGCATCAACCCCTAATAATGCAAACATTTACCACACTTACTTCACCCCTGGTAGTTTCGTAACTAGGACCCAAACCCCACTATGACCGTTGCGTCTGTAGTTTCACTCATTCCTTTCGTATCTGTTGTCCCCTCGTTGAACACCCAGACCATAGCACAGTCCACACCCATTGTCTCAAAAATACCCATTACAACACAACTTCCCATGGTGTCATTGATCCCTAATCCATTCCAGAATATCATCCTCTCCATCCTGCAAACATTGTCCCAATCGCTACTAGAGTCATGATGACCATCCTACCTACATACACCTACCATCAACAACCCCCTATCTCATCTGTAACCCATTATGGATATGTGCCTCATATATCGGTTCCCTATTCTCAACCTCCTTATCAGGTTCAATAGCCACCCCTCTATGCCATAAGAGGTGTCTCCCCATTACAACCTACCACTGACCTCATCAAGTTGATGATGGGAAAAGATTAATTACAATGGAAGCATCAGTTTTCTGGCTCACGTAATTCCCTCACCTATGACTAAATTTGAAATGAGCCTATTCAACCATATTCGACCCCGTACATTGGGAAATGTCAAAGTTTAATCACTTCAATAGCAAAGAGGATCCACAACAACATTCGTGGTCCTTTAAACATGGGTGTTACTTGATTTCTCATGATGACACTTTACTTTTGTGGAATTTTCTGATATCCCTGACTGGACCTACATTAGACTAGTACATTAGGCTACCAAGACATTCCATCTACTCATTCAATCAAGTAGACCAAGCCTTCTTAGACCACTTCTCAATTAATATTGTCAAGAAGGTTATCATGATTGATCTTTATTCCACTCGTCAGTAACGACGATGATTCTATCACTAACTTTGTTACTTGTTGGCACAACCTAATGAATCAACTCACATTTCAACTACCTCAAACTGAACTCATAGAGTCGTTTACTTGGGCTTGCGCTAGACACATCTCACCAACCCTACTGATGTAGACCTTATGTACTTTTGATGAGGCATTCACTATGGCACATAAATTAGAAATTTGTGCTATCGAAGAAAAGAAGATTCAACTTCGTAACAATAACATCGCATTCAAATAAAATGATGCTTCTTCATCTAGAAACGCTAAAACAATCTATTCAAAACCCAAAGGGTCTTCCAATATAGTAGTTCTTAAATCCGGTCCCCCTTATCAACCAAACCTAGCTAAACCCCCTTCTAATCACTCTCTTTTCCAAGCTTTCCAGTTTAGACGGGGACAACGAAAATACACTTCCATAGGAGAATCTTATTCTTCTGTATTGGAAAATCTTATGAAGGTTGGTGCCATTACCCTCCCACCTATAAAACCACATACTAGTTTTGACCCTGAGTGACCCATGCCCTCATGGTATAAGGAACATGACTTTTACAACTATCATCATGTCAAAGGTCATAGCAATAATAATTTGCATCACCTTTAAGAATATTGTCCAAGAAATGTTGGATAATGGAGATCTAGTCTTGGATTCCCCAAATGCACCCGCTAACCAAAACCTGCATATCTTCAAGCAAACATTCCCTAATTATACCCCATCTTCCAACAAGGCTGGTGATACCTCAAACAATGATGACAATGTCTGCGAGGTCCATGCTATTTTTAATAACACACCAGTTGCTTCCTAGTTGCCTCATTTTCCTTCCATAGATGAAATATTAGCGTGTGCTTCCCTACCTGCACCAGAATCTATTTCATCTACTCCTCTACCCATAGAGGAACCCCATTCATGTTCCCCTTCACCCATGGAAGAGCATTTGTTAGCAGTTGTTAGTGGAACCTCTCCTACTCATAGAAGATGTAGGTCCACTGCCTAAACCAATACAAGGAGAGTCCACTTCGGCTGACCCGTCCTATCCTCTACCCATGGAGGATACTATAGAAGTACCACTACATGTAGATGACCATTCACCATTAGACCTTAAGGATCCTGTTGATCTAATTTCAGCTCTCTTACCCACAGAGTCTAAGGCTAACCATTTCCCTATATCTCAAACACATTTTATAGGTATTTCCACTCGATCCATGTCAACCCCATCTATGTCAATACAATTCTCACGCTTGGATGATCACCTAGACCATGTCGATAGAGCCTTACTTTGGGGACACCTTCTACTTCCTATTTTCAACACAAATGTAGTTGTACCCTATTGACACCTCCACTATCTATCCAAAAGTGTTTCACAGAACCACCAAACCAAACACAATCATGACTATTGCAATGCCTTCCATGACACCACTCCTAGCCCAACTCACACCTTTTCCCATAGCCCTACATACACCTACACCCAAACACCTACCCTCGCCTATATCGTCACCCTTACCTAAACCTACACCTACCTTAGGGATCATACCAATAGCTAGCCTTACTCACCCACCCATCAAATTATATTTAGCTACATCTTCCAAAACTAATACCAAACTTAAACCAGCCCCTAAGACAAGGATCCAATCTCCTAAATCTCATACCCCAACCTTGCCTACCATGCCCTTATCACCTTCACCCCTTTTGTCCATCCCAGGACCTCACCCCTCAACCCTAGCCAAACAACCCCCATCCACCTGGAAAACCAAGAATGCAACAACCCATTTCCTCATCGTAGACCTCTAATATACCCAAGATACCCGCACAACCTCCACCCTCACCTATAACCTTCTTACCACCTATACCTCCAATACAGTCAATAACTTCTTCGCTACCCATGACATTTTCTTCTCTTTCACTCATGCCTCCTGCCCAACCCGCACCGCGTACCTCCACAACACCTCCGTTACCCCCGTGGGCAACCCATACCCTTCTGCCACCATCTACTTTTCCCTCCACATCTCGTATGTTTGTATCACCTTTACCTAAAAATACACAACCTAAAGCTAAAAATCCTCTACCCTCCAATAAGGTAGTTAAACCAACCAAACCTTCCATCGCTAGTTCATCTACTATGCCCCTACCCAAGCAGATACGACCAACACCTAAGACCACACCACACACCAAACTCAGTAGCCCAACCTACTCCCCCTCTTTAAAGCCTCTTCCTCCACAATCAGCCACACCTACACCCAAACCCACATTCACCTCCCATTGTGATCCATTAGTAGGGATCCTATGCCAAAATCATAACCAATTTCCTTGAAACTTTAGTCATCACATTACCACCTCTTAGACCTTATGACCCACTCAAACCCAAACCAAAAGGGTTTGACGAAAAAAAAATTTGCACCTACCATCATGTGCTAGGACATGATGTAGAGAACTGTAAGGCTTTAAAAACCTGACTCTTGTCCAATTATGTCCTCCTGAAGAAAACTTTGACGATGATGATCTTCTTGATGAGGACCCCATTTTGCCTTCACCAATTTCCACAGATGTTCTCCCATCACCTACTCAGTGACCAAGATCTCCACCTCCACAACTCTTTGATCCATCCCCAAGATTTGATATGAACATGGTTCACCATAAGAGAATTGGCCAAACCACCACCAAAATGCCAATGCGCCCTACTCATTTCACAAGGATTGTATCCCCCACTAGGGTTTTGTCCCTGATGTACGCTATACCTTCCATGACACCACCCTCTTCATCCACCTCTCCTCAGATTAACATGATCAACATTGCCACTCGCGCCCAGAAAGACAAGGGAAAGGGAGAAAGCAAGTGGCCCATCAACCAACCCTATACCCAATATACCATCCGTACCCACACCCAAAGTCATCATTCGAGGTCCTGCATATCCCATTTCCGACGGGGTCACACATCACACAATGCTAAAACAACTACACCAATCCCCCCTCAAAATTTCTTTATATGACCTCATCCAAACCTCAGAGTCACATCGTCAAGCCCTCATGGAGGTCCTTCAATCTATCGAAGTCTTACCAAATGACCCCACAGTTGTGGCCTCCATCATTACCCCTCACCACATAGCCTCTCTCACTAGGTCTTTTCCTTCCTCTACACCTCCACCCACTCACCACATGGCAGCCCTCAGCTTTTCAGATGAAGAGATCACTCCCTTCCAAGTCTGATGACCCTGAACCCACTCTTTTCATCTTTGTCTTCATCGATAATATACGCATACGACACGTTATGATCGATGGTGGTTCTAGCATTAACATCATCTCCTCCCATGTGTATGACCAAATGCAAATACCTGCCAATTACATGCATGGTAACCCTATTATGTTGTGTTCCTTCAATGATGCCATGACCTCTACCCTAGGTACCATTGTTCTCCATGTCCGCGTAGGTCCCCGCACCATCCCTAAAATTTTCTATGTCCTAGAAGGGGAGTTCTAGTATAACTTCCTGCTTGGCCGACCTTGGATATGTGTTATGGGTTGTGTCCCTTTGACGTTACATCGATGCCTCAAATTTGAACACGGGGGACATAATTACACCATCCCTGTTGACCCCTCACCTTTCAAGATCTGTAACATGCTATATCGACCTGAATGATGTGCTTGTACTCGGTCAAGGCATCCACCACCACAACCACTTCACCTTCACCCATGAGCCCATCCCACCAAAATTACCACTACTTCTACTGCATCTAACCTTGCTATCCCCACTGCAGGTTATAGCCTCTACCACTGGTGCCCCTTTCATCTAGTGAACCATCCATACCTACTACCCACATACCAACTACTGATCCCTTAGAAGGTGTTTTTAAATGCCTCACTCTAGGGGAATATGGCTATACAATATCGATACCTTCCTCACCCCACAAGAGTATGTGAATCTATGTCAACACCCCAGTTATGAGATCCGCAACGGTGATGTTTTCCCTTATGGCCCTCCCCACCTTCGTACCAACCTAATGCATATGGGGGATTGATATGGCCACCTATAAACCTGAACCTCAATCCCGAACCCAACAATTTTCATCTAACCTACACTCCCTCACGAACCACTGTTTCACTCAACACTTTCCTCCATCGCTGCGTGTGGAAGGGATTTGTCTTCGGTTTTTATGAACAAGGCCACCACAATATCATCTCCTTATACCTCTCGTAAACACAATGACCATAATGGAATTAGTTTTGATGCTCCTTCTTACTAAGAAGGTTCGTATTGACCTTATACATGGACAGAGAAATCTTCCCCCTCTCAGTCACCCACATTACCATCTTCACCCATAGAGTCCATAGATCCTGAATCTATACCTCCTAACTTTTTTTTTTCATAAACAACCATTTCCCTGGAAAACCAATGACCTATCAATGCTGATGGCAAGGCTCCCTCTTCTCTCCCATTCCAATATCCTGACAAGATCGATGAAGATACACATTCGATTAACATCATTCAATGTCAGGAAGATGAATCTATCCTCACCTACCTTGGTGCAAAAGACTCTTAGAATTCATCGGTCGTTACCCTATAATATGCACAGACCATGTTGAATGAATCGACCATTGAAATAAACATTAATACTTAGGATGACCCGTACACATTATAAAGATCGGCCAATCTTTAGACGTTACTGAATAGGAAGCCTTTACCTCTTTCCTCTATGACCATAGCAACACATTTTCCTGGTCCTATGGTGATATGCCTGGTATTGATCCAAAAATTGTGGTTCACAATATCATAACTATTTCTAATGCCAATCCCATCAAACAAAAGCTACAGAAAATGCTTTCTTGCATTTCTCTTCTGGTTAAAGAAGAGCTGCAGTTCCTTCTCTCAGTTTCCTTCATTCTACCCATTGATTATCCCCAATATATTTCTAACATCATTCTTTATCATGAAAGTCAACGAGTGGATTCCACATTTGTATGGATTTTTGTGACCTCAACCTTTCCTGTCCCAGAAGATGATTTCTCACTATCAGGCATTAACCAACTAGTTGATCTCACCGATGGGCCATGAAATGATATAACTCATGGACGGTTTCTCTGGCTACAATCAACTATTACTAGCCCCAGAGGATCAACACAAGAATGACTTCATCACCCCTTGGGGGAATTTTTTCTATCGAGTCATGCCTGTTTGGGCTAAAAAATGCTGGTGCTTACATATCAGTGAGCCATGACTTACATATTCCATGACATAATGCATCACATATTGGAGGATTACGTAGATGATTCTACTTTCAAAATCCAAGCATAGAATCAAACACCTGCCTATTTTTAAAGTCATCTTTGATTTCCTCATCAAGTACTATGTCCGTTATTCAACAAAAGAAGTGTGTCCTTTGTGGTATGTTCCAGAAAAATTCTAGGTTTCATCATTTCTTTGCGTGGCATAAAATTTGGATCCTGCTAAAGTCAAGGCTATTCTTGAAGTACTGCCACCCAAAAATATCTGTCAAATTTGTAGCCTTCAAGGAAAATTGCAATCAATTCATCGTTTTATCTCGTAGTTTTTCGACCGTTGTTATCCATTTCCTTTAGATTCTTAAGAAATATGTTTCATTCAAATGGGATGACGAATGCCATAAATCCTTCAAATCCTTGAAACAATGCCTACTTCAACCACCAGTGCTCATTTCTCCTAAGGATGACCAGCCCTTCTACGTATATATTTCTGTCCCTCACCATTCTCTAGGTGCCATGCTCACTCATCATGATGATCAACAGTGAGAGCAAGTGGTTTATTACATAAGTCGTACCCTTTTTGATTATGAAGCTAAATATACCCACGACCAAAAAACATTACCTAGCCTTATTTTTCGTTGCCACCAAACTCTGCCATTATGTACTCAACCAAAATACCTTCGTCATTACTAATACTGGCCCATTACACTATATGTATGCCAAACCTTATCAAAATCAACGTGTCGTACATGTTGGCTTATGCTTCTAGCTAACCTTGACCTCGAATTCATCCATAAAAATTCCATAAAGGGCCAAGCTATCGCCGGCCAATTGGTTCGACACACCTATTTCTCAGGAATCAACCCTTTAACTTCGACTTTCCAGATGAGTCTAAAGCTACCCTTTCCCTGGACGAACCTACTTACCAAATGACACACTTCTTCAATGTCTCCAAGTGTCAACATTGCGATGGGGATGGTGGTATCCTCATTCCACTTGATAGTGAACATAAGCCTTTGTCTTTCAAACTTGATTTTGATTGTACAAACAATATTTCTGAATACAAAGCACTCATATTAGGTCTCCAATATGCTTATGCCTTAGATGTTAAATCAATCAACATCTTTTGTGATTCTTATTTGGTCATAAACTAGGTCAATGGTATATACTAGTGTCGTAATGAGATACTTCACAAATTATAAGCATCACGTGGAAATACTTTTTAACACCTTTGACCGTGTTACACACTTCAAACCACCCCACGTTCTACCAATAAATTTGTAGATTCCATGGCCTGCTTGGATTCTCAGATACCTGCTTCACCCACTGACTTTAAAATCTTTGTCACCATAGAAAGAACTACAATCACCCTCTTATTTGCCTCGTGAAGTCTACTCTATCAGAACTGTTGCTCCTAACCCAACTGACCTTTGTTATAAGAAAATATAAAAATTATCTTTCCCTTTTCCATTTTACCTGCACTAATATCACTCGTAATGGAAAACTTGCATTTCTTAAGAATTGTCTCATGTTATTTTGTCATGGGTGGTTTTCTTTACAAATGCAGTTTCGAAAACGTTCTCTTATGATGCCTTACAATTTTTGAATTTCCTTACACCATTAAGGAAGTCAATGATGGCATTTTTGGAGGTCACTTTAGCAGTTTAGTTGTCCCAAAGATGCACTCTTAGCCTAGGCTATTATTGGCCAACCTCTGAACCATGACTATTGTGATTACATCAAATTCATATATGTAAAATTCCACCAACATGCTAATCCCCACCACATCCCTAGTCATTCCTTACAAGTCACGCGAAACCTCTAGCCTTTTTCTCAATGGGGTTTAGATCTTGTTGGTGAGATCGAACCCCCAGTCTTCACAACACCCACCAATGGATCATAACCGCTGTTAAATATTACACTAAATGAGTAGAAACCATTCCCCTCATTTCCACCAAATTTATGAGAAAATGTTTGGATTCATAAACCATCACATCATCTATCACTTTTGTGTCCCTTAGCGCATTATCATGGATAACAGAAAACAATTCAAAAACAAAACCCTATGCGAAATTATGTAATGCTTTAGGCATCTAAAATTAGTTTCTCATCACCCTATTACTCGTAAAATAACGGTCAAGCCAAATCAACAAATAAAACCTTGAACAAAATTTTTATGTAGGTAGTTAATGATAATAGGAAGGATTGGCATACACACATTCCTTTCACCCTGTGCGCTTACCACACTAGTATTCACACTTCAAATGCTACCAACCCATTTTGTCAGGTCATACGGTACTGAGGTTGTCTTACCTCTCGAAGTATAGATTCCATATCTTCGCATATCGCTCACTAAGAAGACATGATCAACGACGATGAATTTCTCCAAGGATCATTTGGCATAACTTGAATTATTAGATGAACATCATCTGAATTCTCTTGAACTATATCCAGATCTACCAAAAATGTATTAAACATTCCTGTGAAAAATGTGTTCATGAACGAACCTTTCAGGCCGGTGATCTTGTCCTGAAAAAAAATCCAACATGTAACCAAAGAGGAGAAAAGTAAAAGTGAAAAAATTGCTCCTAGATTAGCTTGGACCCTATATCATTACCCATGCCTATGGATTAAGTGGTTATCATTTGTCTTCATTCGAAGGTAATCCTGAACCTGAGCCCCTTAATTCCTTGTATCTTTCAACCATATTTCTTGTTCATATCAAGTCCTATATTACTTTCTGTCAATTGATCTCTCGTGCCTTAAGCGTTTTTCACCTTCCATAATTACCCATTTTGAGGCATCCATGACTAAACAAGAATCGTGTTATTACCCATCACCCTTTAGCCTTGTCTTTAATATGAGTACCACGGCTTTTCTCATAGCATGAATCTCATGGATACTTGTCATCTTCTTCAAGATGGAATCCCATGGTTCATTCATCACTCGAAACCACATCTTTCATAATTAATCTGTGCGCACTACGATCTTGTCTTCTAAAACAAGAACCTGATCATCCTCTATAGTATTGTCCATGACTTAGTTGTCTAAAAACAAAAAGGGATACAACTCCTTGAGTCAAACTTCCAGCAAAAGGTGACTCCCTCAAAAGGGACATCTCTTCTTTCATATTCTACCACTATCAATAGGACTACTCCCTTGAAGGAAAGCTATAAACAATCATTACAAAAATATAAATAACTATTCAGAAGCTTCCCGCATCGATCAAATTCACAAACACATCAAGGATATAATATAACCATCCCATATAAACTTCCCGCATCAATCACTCTATTAAAAAAAAAAGAGGAAAAAGATGAAATTTCATCATGGACTTGCCTATTTTGGATTTTGGGTTTCTTGTTCTGAAATACATGTCGTCATACACTAAGATATGATAACCATCCCATTCTCACCCCTTGATTTTTTCACCTAAATTCCTCATTACTCAAGGGACTTTCCGTAAACAAGACATTTCGTGATCATGTGAATTTTCTTCACCCTTAAAATAGTCCATTATGTAAGGCCTGTAGGGTCTTACGTTCATAATCCCATATGGGGTATGGTAGACTCATTAGGGTTCTTATCAATTAAGTATCTCTTTTACCATCTCTTACCATTCGCCTTCCTCATTACTTATTGATTATCCTATAAAGGACCAGACCCTCGACACCAGTGTTTAAAAATCACTTAACCATTCCTACAACCCCAACTCAATCATGCCTATGACCTACATCACCCATGACTCGCACCTATCAGCGTATTCCACTATTTTATCATAATATTCCCTAGCTTATGGGAGAACTACATATGCCTAAGGTCCCTTTTTGCTGGGACTATATAGGCAGCACTTCGAGGGCATGGGGCCCTTCGAGGTTAGCTCAGCCACTCTCTTCCCTAACCAATTCCATCTGCCCCTTTGGTATTCACATTCTACTCTAGTTAGTTTACTTTTATATCAATCATTGGAAATTAAACCACACAAACAACAATTGCTTAACATCTTCGCCATCATCACTCATACATTCATTTCATCTTGTCTACCATTTCTTTAACACTATCATTCATTTTCCTACAAAGAATCTTAAAATGATCCACATCATCATTAATTGTACAAATTAATGAATTAGAAACTCAACCATGCCTAAACCAACCTAACTCAACAATACCTACAACCTAAACTCAATCATTCCTAAGCCAACCAGACTCAATCCATGCCTATGACCTGACTCAATCCATTCCTATGACCTAACTCCATCATGCCTAAACCGACTTGACTCCACCATGCCTACATGACCTTGACTTGAGCATGCCTAATCCACCTATTTTCCACACATATATATATAACAATGGAAATTAAAACATGTACATCATTCATACTATAAACACCATCATCTTTAAATCGGAACGTCTGTATAAAAATACATGTGAACATATATCCCAATAATAATCACAATCATCTCAAATCGCTCAGATACAACCTCACCATCTTTGGCACGCAGGCCGGTATATCATCAAAAATATCAAAAACTCTCATGTACATCCTCACTCTCTTTAGCACGCAAGCCAATATATATCAAAAATACACAACTATACAAAACAAGAGGTATATATGGCTATCAAACATCACCCTGCTGGATATCCTCCGTATCTATCTCACCTGTCTCCTCCTCCTCCACTGCTCCTGTATGACATCTAGCTAGCATCTCATCACCCATCATCGGCCCTAGCCAGAGCTCTACTAGTACCTCACCTGGGGCTAGCCTCCATGAACTGGTGGCCTCACCAATCTAACCCTTTTTTGGGGATCGATGGCCCCCTGTGCTCTCCACACTATGGGTGCATGACCTCATCCTCTCACTTGAGGCTTGATGTGCTCTATACTCCCCATATGATAGAAACGCTATCCCTATGGCCATAAAAATATGCTGATAATATCAAACCTCACCTAAGGCATCTTTCAACCGGCCTATTGGTACTTTCTGTGGTGGTTCCATTAGCCTCGGCCACTACACCTGTCTCTTGGAACCCTATCCTATTGATACCTGTAAAGAGGGACCTTGTCCTTGTGACCGTGACTATCCTAAGGGACTATGTCTCGCTCCTTCCTATATCTGGGCCTAAAGGGACATAACTTGCGCTTGTGTAGTGGCCAACTGGCCCTGTAAACCTATAATTTTCACCTGTTGGGCAGCCACCTATACCCCATCTCCATATCCACCCTATTCAGGTACCTGTCCCTGTGTGACATGGGCCTGTAGAGTGGCCACCTATGCCTGTAACATAACAACTTGTGCTTATGAATCTCCCAGCAACCCCTGCACCATACCCAACTATGTAATAACAGTCACCACCTGCCCCTGTAGGGCATTCCTCTACACTATGATGGTGGATAAATCTGGCTGCCCCGGCCTCAATGGTATTTCTCATAAGTGTGCAGCCCACCACTATCTATATCTATCTGTAACCCCAACATCATCAATCCATTGGTCTCTCACCTACTCCTCCTGCCCTATCGGCACTGTTGGGTGTGGTAGAGGCAGAGGCCTCTCCACGTCATCCCTCCTGTATTATGGGAAAGGTGGTGGTATATCCTACAGTAGCCTGAACTGCCATCTAACCCTGTCCACGGGTATAATCTTGTGCTCTCCTACACAGTGCCCCTCTATCCATCTAAGTAGTTATAATCCATCTAACTCAGTAGCCATCTGTCTGTATGAGGGAAAACCCACATACAGTCTCCAAATGATTTCCATGATGGACAACCCCTCCAATAAATGCCTATAGTAGGCAAAATCATGCATCACCCTAGTTGCTTGATGCTCTCCAATAATAGGCACCCATCTCCTATAACCCACCCGAACTAAACGTGGCTAAAATGCATCAACCCGGGGCATACCAACTGGGCACACACACATAATGTGCTCATATGCCCAACAATGAAGTAGGAAAGTACAACATAAGTTGAACCTCCATAGCTTCCCATACGCCTATAACTCCCGGTATAGCTGCACCAGGAATGCTGGCACCCATGAAAAATGGGTCTGGTCTTTCACCATATCATGTAGGACCCCCATCAATGATCATGGTAATCTCCCACCCTCTACATCTGGAAGTGAAAAATATCATACTGCCTCTATCAACAACACAACAAGCCTAGTCTCCTCTGGACAGGCCTAGTACATCTCTCTATAGCTTAGGATGGCACTGTGGAACCTCAACTCTGCCAACCCCTCGCCAAAAAATTTCAGCATCAACTCCTCAAACACATCTGAGGAGATCAAATATACCTACTTCTTGTCTATCGGCAACCACAAGATCCTGTACACATCCTCTAGGGTGACTTTGATCTCACCTGTCAGTAGATGGAATGTGTTGGTCGCCGAATCCCATCTGTCAATGAGAGCGGCCATCAAACTCGGATGCCAGACTACATGTTGGTAGCATCTGACCCCAATCAAGACAACCTCTATAACATGCCACCAATCCTTGGTTGTCGTACATCCTTGAACCGTCACGAGTAGGGGTAGCACCCTATCTCACATCCACAGCTGATATCTCGCCTACATCTAACAACACATCACATTAATACACCTTGATCATACTCACAATAATTCTTGACACCTCACCTACACCTATTATCCTCCCTCTTTTTCCCCCTGCAACTTACCTTCTTATCACATATTCCATCTACCCACCCCAACCTTCACCCACTATCACTCTAATCATACCTATTTCAATCTCATACCCATGCTATGTTTTTCCTCAACAACATCTTCTTTGGCCCCTATCTACCTCACCCATCCACCCTAGGACTCTTTTGGACCCCTTTTCTTAACATGACGATTGATATTAGTTACCCCTAACCGACCACAGTCTCACCCAAACTAGAATTGGTCACCTTATCCGTGACCAATACCAACTCGACACCAATGATGTCGGCCACCCCTTGACCAACGCCGGTTAATGTTGCATAGAAATCCGTGACACCCAAACCCCTTTCTTCCTAAACACTCCCTTCTTCTATCTTTCTACCCATCCATTCCTACCTAAATCTACCATCAACTCCTCCCCACCCCTCGTTCACCTAACCACACCTCTCCCCATTCCTATTTTACCTAATTTTCCTTTCCAAATTCAAAATCCCCTTTTCCCCCCAAATCTTGATTTCCTTACCTAACCTATATACCCAATCTACCTCGCAAAAAAAGGAAAGGGATTGAATCTTAACTTATCACACTTCCGTCTCCATGGTGGCACGTCGGGCTGTTGCACCGGTGGTCTACCTAATCCCTCTCCCACCTCTGCCATGTCCAATCACCAAATCTAATCCTCCTGACCTCCACCAAATCACAATCGATCCCCATGTTCTCGTGGATCCATCTACCTGGGTCCTCT
Source organism: Taxus chinensis (assembly GCA_019776745.2). Lineage (NCBI taxonomy): Eukaryota > Viridiplantae > Streptophyta > Pinopsida > Cupressales > Taxaceae > Taxus > Taxus chinensis. The sequence continues at coordinate 81,094,576 of CM034150.1, read as the reverse complement.
AACAAACTAGATCTCTCCACCTCAACAGGATATCGTCCCTCATCCTTTCCTCCCAACAAAGCACAACTCATTTAGTGCTCTTTCATTTTCAAAAAAGCCAAAATATACAAATGAGCCCGTATTTTATGGATTTCTTCTTTTTATATACCCACATTGACCTGACCGACGTCAGTTATACATAAACTGACATTGGTCCTTTGCCCTAGCACATCGTATTTAGTTATCCCAAAACCGACATCAATCATCTACCCTAATAAACTGTGATAAGCTTCCCTAGACCATCACCGGTTACGTATGACTAGCATTAGTTACCCGTCATACTCTTGTCCATACTCTTTCCCCATTTCTGACCAACACTTAACCAACCCAGCCACCGTTTGACCTCACCCACCCTTATTGCAACCTACCTCCAAGCCTACATTACCTATACCTATCCTTAATTACATTTAGGGACTTCTTATTTTACCCATACCTCAGCCATACCTGTGTCGTGACCTCGCTACCTAGACCCAAAACATTGTTAATAACCTATGACCTCATGTGCTCGTTATACCTTGCGACACTGTTACCCATGTTTTTTTACCTAATGACCTTACCTTGCCTATTGTCGTGACCTAGCTACCTAGACCCGAAACATTGTTAATAACCTATGACCTCATGTGTTCGATATACCTTGTGACACTATTACTCGTGTTGTTTGACCTAATGACCTTACCTTGCCTATTGCCGTGACCTAGCTACCTAGACCCAGAACATTGTTAGTGACCTATGAACTCATGTGCTCGCTATACCTTGTGACACTGTTACCCATGTTGTTTGACCTAATGACCTTACCTTGCTTATTTCTGTGACCTAGCTGCCTGGAACTGGAACATTGTTAGTGACCTATGAACTCATGTGCTCGCTATACCTTGTGACACTGTTACCCATGTTGTTTGACCTAATGACCTTATTTTTCCTATTGTCGTGTCGTTTAGCCTGACCTTACCTTTGGTGTACTGGAGCATACCTAAACGTTACTACACCTCACCTGCAAAAGTTCTTCTGCACCATATCCTATACCTTAGATACCGAATCACCTCAACCTTTTTTAGATAAACCTATCAACCTTAGACAATGTAGAGTTTGCATGCTCTTTAACCTGATACCGAGCTGCAATTTATACATGTGCGTATGTTTGACTGTTTCTATCTTTGACCTTGGCCCATTATCTAGATTACCCAATTGCATATTTACCCAATTACCTCTAGTGTCCACCTTCCTATTCCTCACATCCACCTTTTAGCAAACCACTCACCGATTATGTCTTCTACCACATCAGTTCCTAGTTTGAGAGGGATCACCTTCACCCACACATGGGGCAACCATATCTTATTTTTGTCAGCATCACTTACCAATACAAGCTACGCAACAAAAAGGGGAAAAATGTAGACACCAAAATTGGGTCACACTCCCCTTGGTGATCTGTAAACTTCTACTTTGGAACTCTAAAAATCACACAATTATGTTGTTCTAATTTTAACTTTGGAAAATGACAGATTTGCTTGAAAATTAGAGCTTCATGACGGATTATCTAGTACTATAGAAAGGAAATTTCAGAGAAGGAAATAATTCAAAAATTCAACACCAACAATTTTATCCTAGAAACCTCCAAGGAAGAAAACTAGTCAGGAAGGGTAAATTCTCTTTCTTCCCACTTTTATTGGTCTAATATAGACAATTATAGATTACAATAAGTATGAAAAGAAGTAAAAATGTAAACCTTATCTCCAATTACTTGTTTGCTCTATTTCTACACCTTGCTCCTACAACTCCATTCCAACACTGAAGATCTTACTCATTGCTGTCATTAAACTCTGCTTCTCGATCTCTCTCGATCTTGAATGAATTTTCTCTTTCTCCTTTCATGCATTTATAGGCCTTCCTATGCCCTCATGTGCACTGAAGGATGTGAAAGGGCATGGAAGGGAAGAGACACAACTGGGCACTTCAAGTTTGCGTCCATTTGCGTTCCATTATTATTTTATGTTCGAAAGTGTCAAGACCGCTGCCCTATGCAGACAAGTAGTCTCAATACCACTGCCTTGGTTGGGTGGCGGTTTTAGGACCACCACCCTGCAAGGCAGTGGTTCCTTCTAGAACCTCCATTTACCTATTTTTTCTCACTTTTCTTGTTTCTCCTTCTTGGTGATGATCGAACTGATGAAGTGGTGTGTTTTTCTGGATCCCTATAGATCATACCTCCCCTTAGGAGACTTTTGGTCCCACAAAAGTTTAGAGGGGGAGTGGTAGAGGAATCAACTCCCTCTCATGCTCATTCGAGTACCACTGAGTCTGCCTTGGTGTCTTCTCTCGTCCAACTTGCCAAGACTCCTGTGGATCTCTAGTTTGTTGTTCTAGTGCTACATCCTCCTCTGATTTACCTCAAGTATAATCCTCTTTAGAAGGTAACTCCTGTATCTTTCCTTCTTTTTCATGCATGGATTGCGTTAGTGGATACGAGCTCTTGGAACTTACTATTGCGTGCATATACATGAAGTATGGCCTAAAGGTTTCTTCTTCAACCTGCTCAAGTATGGTGAAGGTCCCATACTGTAGTGGTTTAGTCCTTTCCTATATTTGTCTCTTGAGATGGATTGGCCAAATCCTCTCCAAGTAAGTTACTTCTATCGTCACCACAATTCCTTGTATTTACTCTTCTTCTTGCCTCCCCACAATCAGGTCCAGTGAATTTATAGGTAGATAAGGTGACTGCATAGCGGATTTTTTTTTCTCCTTGAATGAGTAGTTCCTGTGGTGGCTTCTTTTGCAAAAACTGACAAGTGGCTTCCTTTGGTCAAAAATATGCGTGCTCTCAAGTCCATTTTTCTTTTCTTCCAATGAAAGCAAACAAAACTAATGATTTACCTAAATAAGTATTAGTGCTTGGTTGGCACTTACCGTAGCCTTCTTTAATTTTCTTTGGTGTGCCTGGATGTTAAAACTGACTCCATCCTTGACCCATCTTTACCAATTATCCCTCCTTGTGAACATAGGATCCCTGGTATACAAGTAAGGACTTCTAAAGACAACGTCAAATGCATCAAGTGGAATAATATCAACCTCTAATACATCTATGTATTGGGTGTTTATCCCAAACTGAAACTTACACTTCCTTGTAACTTGTATTTCTACACCCTTCTTCACCCATCCCAGTGGGTATGGATGTGAATGCGCATAAGTCTCTATACCAAGTTGTTCTACAACCACATCAAAAATAAAATTTGACTGAGAACCAGAATCTACTAAAGTGTTTACCTTAGTCTTCTTGATTTAGATTCTGATTTGAAATAACTTACTCATCTCTTCTTCTTCTTCTACCTCGTACATGTTAATGGCCATGCATCCCAACCTTTCGTCTACATCCGAATCATCCTTAATATCTATCTCTCTCTCTATCTTCACAGTGGCCATGGATTTTTTGGAATCCTTGATTCAGTGCTTTGGGTGCAATTCTGGATGCAACTTCCTATAAAGTTCGGTTCAGAATGCACCACAGAATATACAAAATTACTTCATTGATTATGCATAGAAGAGTTACAATAATATAGGAGAGGTAGCTCATATATCTAAGGAAAACCTCCTCCACAAATATCTCACCTAACTCCTATATACGAGTGTGGTTACAACCACCACAATTCACGTATAATCACTTTATAATAACATTATTGTTATAAAACAATAATATAACAACCTAGCCATAATATTTATCACATCGTAAATATCAGCTAGTAAATACTCATGTAAATATTAATTTCCTAACATTCCCCCCCTTAATGTTTACATGGTAACATTAGAACTTTCACACTTCCTTTGCAGCCCACTGCCTCTGCGCGCTCATGATCTTGGCACAAACTCGAACTGAAGGTAGAAGAAGGAACACATCAACTTATTATCAACCATGCACTGTCGAGAAAAAATTTGACCGATGAGGATGGGAACATGCTCAAGAACATCTACTTATCAACCAGTCACTCTATGGAACACATCTAACCTAGCAGTGTGGGAACTTAAGCAAGAACACATCTGAACAACCTTCAATGGTTTTTAGGAGGCTAACCACAAAACCTAGGTACAAACAGGAACACATCTGACTGTTCTACCTCATCAAGCCTCATGATGTTACATTTCACTGTGTTATTTGTTTTGCACTATGTTTTTGCATTTGGGGAAATAGGAATAGCCACATACTCAACTGAAAAATTGAAAATGGAACATTGGATCATGTTGATCATGTTCCCCCCTCAATGTGAACATTTCACTTATTCAACACAAAACAGGAACACTTCAAACTGTAACACACTTCACAAAACTGGGAGCAAACACAAAATGCCACTTATTCAATCGTTGGCGAATGACAAGAGGATGCCAATTATCCTCCAGTAACATGATGCTAGCTCAATTGATATTTACTTTGAGGCTCAATAGTTTCCACTTGGGTTTATTTTGTCTCTCTCCCGCAATGTGAAACAACTTTATTTTCGGACATTGGGTAACACCGAAAACGCATCCGTGAGGCAATTTTTTTTTTAAACAGACTCTTTTTTTAATGACATGTATTTTGACGATGATGAATTTTGAAAAAAAAATAAAACGCCACCCTATGAATCTTACTAATACAATATTTTGACAACTCGAGTATTTAGTTTCATGACTATGAAACCTCATTGAAATAACGACCTGGCAATACTTATACACAATATATCTTATTGAAAATTGACACTAATTTCACAACTTATGAATAAATCTTAAAATAAATCAGTGATTGAGACGCCACAATAAAAAATGCACTCTTCTTGTTATATACCAGATCCTTCCCAAATATCAGAACTGGACAAAATGTTCAATATAGAATCCAAAACTCATGAGCCAATATATCAATCTTGATAATCATGCTAGTATTACCTAATACCCATACAGAGATTCGATAAATCAGACCAAGATTTCTGAACTGTGTGAAAGCTGCTATTTGAAGAAAAAATGTGTTGGGTCTGTCAAGAATCATTCTGTTTGCAAGAGATCATTCTGGCCGCTAAGAAATTTTTAATGCCAATCCAAAGATAAATAAATAAAATAAATGCAAAGATAGAGATATAAATTCAATATATCTCCTTGTGAATAATTTTTTCATTGAATAATAATAGCATATCTTTGATTACAAAATTCTCTCCAGATATTTTGCCTCTCTCCAACAGTACTAATCTTTTGAGTCTGATTTCTGAAAAAATGACTCTGAATATAAATATGTAAATCTTAAAATGACAGTCCCGTAATGCTCAAATGGATTCCAATGCTTTTACAATGCAAACTAAGTCTAACATGCACCTTCAGGTAATGACTAAATGATAAAATTCAATTTTCCATACACGGGATAGGAAAAATACTAATTTCCCCTTCAATCAATGTACACTTCCATCACATACATAGAATCAAACTACTCTGATACCAAATATAAAGTTTGGTTCAGAATGCACCATAGAATATACAAAAGTACTTCATTGATTATGCATAGAAGAGTTACAATAATATAGGAGAGGTAGCTCCTATATCTAAGGAAAACCTCCTCCACAAATATCTTACCTAACTCCTATATATGAGTGTGGTTACAACCACCACAATTCATGTATAATCACTTTATAATAACATTATTGTTATAAAACAATAATATAACAACCTAGCCATAATAGTTATCACATCATAAATATCATCTAGTAAATACTTATGTAAATATTAATTTCCTAACACTTCCAACATGTGGAGTCAGTATGTCCATTTACATCACAATTCTTACATAAATTCTTAGGATCTTTACAAGTATGTAAAGCAGTAGCGGCATGTTTACCTTTCCATTTACCTCTACTACTTGTCTTCCCTTGTTCTTTGTCATGTTGTTCTATTGACTTCTCTCCCTTTGGATCTATTTCTCCTTGCTTCTTCTCGTCATCAATGTAGTATGCTTATACACAAGATTTATTAAGATCCTTGGGATTCGTGGAGATTACCTTCCTCCAAAGGTGAGTGTGAATTCCTCCCAAATACTTGGTCAGAATGTCCTCATCCTCCAAGTCTATACTAAGCAACATGGCTTGTCTCTGAAATTATTTAGTGTAGTCTTGCACACTTTGACTATTTCCCTATCTAAAGTATTGCCACTTAATCATCATGTCATTCTTATGGACAATAGGATAGAAGTTAGCTCTAATCAGTTCTTTAAAACCTTTCCAAGTACTGACAATAGGATGTTTCTTCTTCTCACAAGTGGCTAGATGGGTTTCCCACCAAACCAGAGCATGGCTTTCCATTTTGAGACATGCAAAGGTGACCCTTTCTGTCTCAATGACATTATGCACACTAAAGTAGACTTCCAACTATTTTAGCCACTTATATATTAATTATACATCTACTTGTCCTTCAAAATTATTTATTTCCACTTTCATTTTAACTTTAAAAGGTGTATGTACAAATTTTACCTTCTCGCTTACAATTGGCATCTCTTCACACTCTTCCCATTCTTGCTCTTCGTGTCTCTTTCCAATACCAAATTTTTTGGATAGTGATCAAACCACCGAGTCCATGTAATCTTGCTTAACCAAATCCATCTTTTGCAGATCTGAAATCTCTTCTTGTTTCCTATGCAATCTATCCATCATGGTCTCTAGCATCTCGACTCTACAGACCAAGTTCTCTTCCTCCATTTGAGCTCGAATTATTTGTTTCCACTTCTTCGTAGAAATATTTGGCTCACAAGGTAAAAATTATTCACCTTTGGACCTTTTCACTTTCATACAAAATCACAAGAAATATTCGAATACCATAATCCTAGATATATAATCAGCTGTGATGCCAAAATGATTCGTAAACTTATACTTTAGAACTCTACAAATCACACAATTATGATGTGCTAATTTCAAATTCTGAAAATGATAGTTTGATTGAAAGATTAGAGCTTTGTGACTGATTTTCTAGTGCTATAGGAAATAATTCAAAACTTCAACACCAACAATTTTATCCTGGAAACCTCTAATGGAGGAAAACAAGTCGAGAAGCGCAACTACTCTTTCTTCAAACTTTTATTGGTCTAATATAGACAATTACATATTACAATAAGTATGAAAAGAAGAAACAATGCAAACCTTCTCTCTAATTACTTTTTTACTCTGTTTCTACACCTTGCTCCTATAACTCCATTCCAGCACTGAAGATCTTTCTCACTGCTCTCATTAAACTCTACTTCTCAATATCTTTAGATATCGAATGACTATTCTCTTTATCCTTTCATGCATTTATAGGCCTTCCCATGTCCTCTTGTGCATTGGAGGATGTGAAAGGGCATGGAAGGGAAGAGACACAACAGGGCGCGTCCATTCGTGTTCCATTCTTCTTTTCTATTTGAAAGTTTTAGGACTGCTGCCCTGTGCAGACCAGCGGTCTCAGGACTGTCACCCTAGCTAGGTGGTGGTTTCAGGACCACCACCTTGCAAGGTGGTGGTTCTTAAACCGCCACTCTACATAGAGTGGGGTTCCTTCCAGAACCTCCATTTACCTCATTTTTCGCACTTTTCTTATTTCTCCTTCTTGGTGCTGATGGAACTGATGAAGTGGTGTGTTTTTGTGGGTCCCTATGGATCACTTGGTCCTTTTTCAAATAACCACCTCAAACATACTCATCTAACCATGGCCCCTTCCACCCCACATCACCTTTAATTTAATTAATTTAATTTAATTAATATGTATCCTCACAATATTTAATATCTAATTACCTTAATTTCTACCCCACCACCTCACCTAGTCCTCATCAAGGTCACCCCTAGACCTATTCTTGGCATGTTTCCATAACTAACTAAGACCTAATCTTACTTGCCTTAATGAGTTAAGATTTGGTCCAACCCTAAAATCAATTCCTAAAATATCCTTAACCACCTTCCCGCTCATAAAAATGTAATGTCTGTTCCAAATCCGTGGATCAAGGAATGAAATTGAGCTAAAAGAGGTGAGATATACCAATTTTAGTAAACCTAGGGAATCCCACCTTAACCGATGCTGGTCACCCTAAACCGATGTCGGTCAACCTGGAACCACCGTTGATTACCATTTACTCACCTAAACAACCTTGTTTTTGTGTTGGCGACATTCTGAGAGCGAGAAAAGGAGATAAGAGCTACATGCAAGCAAAACCAACATCCTTTCACATATCTAGACATCCAGGTCCATCACCAAGACAGATTTTGGGGGCATTGTACTCACAGAATCATTCTGGGAGCCACTGCTATGATATCTAACACCATTATTCTAATCAACAGTCACCTCCATTCAGCCATCTAAATCTACATCACAGTAAGTATACCTTCTACCAGCATAGTCTATTTCAATATATAGGCTTTTGTTACTTCTATTATCAATTTCATACCTTGCATGTCCATTTTACACCTCTTACCTACTTATAGACTTAGCCATTCTTCTACCGACACCACAAAATCACCTATTCTTGCCCGTTACCCACCTCTGAGCATACTTGAGACCTTTACCTACCTCCCTCTCTATCCTTCCATCTTTGTTTAGCTCCAACTCAATCCCCACAACTAGATTTCATTGAGCTCCTTTTAACCCAACCATACCGATGTTGGATACCCATAATTGTTGTCGGCTATACCCAACTGACATCGGTCTCTTTGTTTCCCACATTCACCAAAAACAAAACCAAAAAAACTTTTACCGAGTGACCTAAACATCTCAAAACTTGACTGTCGTCGGTCTTCCTAAACCGTCATCGATTACACCAGACCGGTGTCGATCTCTATGTTTTATACCTTGACCAAGAACAAACCCAACAATCATCTTACCAATTAACCTAAACAACCAAGGATATGACCCTAACCAGTTCCAGCACCCTACCAACTACCTACCTTTCTGATCTGACCATAGCCTAGCCTGTTATGTTAAGATTTGCTTATTGTACTTGGATGAGAAACCTAAATCATATCAACTACAGTAAGAATTTTTTTCTTTCTCACATTAACATGTTTTAAATAGTGGATTGATAGCCATCTAGGAAGTATCACACTTCCTATAACTAGCATATGCTAGGAAGTCCACTGCCATATATCATTTAACTATCTTTTTGTGGTCTTTTTTTCTATTATAGGTAGTTCCTCCTAGCCAAAAGGAAGATCTCACATTTAGATGTGGATCAAGAAGTTGGAATGTATGCAACAACCATCAACTGACCAACATTTAACAGGTATTCCTCCTTGGCCTTTACCCTTATCTGTTTCGTCACTTCGAAAATGTAAGGAAAATGGTGAAACAATTCTACCTTCTCATTCAATTCATTCTTTGTAACCTTTTCTACTTGATTTTTCCAAGCACATTATCTAAGGCCACTTGCAAATTTGTTTGCACTCCCTCCATAGTAGCTTCCACAAATCCACTTTAGTTATCTCGTAATCAACAACTATTATATATTATTTTCTCTTATCCATAGCAAACACGTAGACCTTGTGTTTTTTTATTGAAGCTTATGAAGATCCATCAACTTTATTTTCTATTCCATCAAGACCCGCTTGTCAATTGGATACCTAGGAATAATATATAGGGATCCTTGAAATCCTCCCACTTAGATGTAACAAAATGTTAGGAATTGTAGGAAAATGCATCCCATTGATAGACTACATTCCATGCAATTTCAATGAATCTAAATTTGGATAATTCTTTGTCTAACCTACATATGATGTTGTAGAAGAAAAAATCATTTACCCTCCTAAAATGTTTTAAAATTTCTACCAAATTTAGTTGGGGATAGAATTCATAAACTCAAGTTGAGTTTCTTGACCCCTTTGTGGTCAGTATAAGATATATCTTCATCCCCACTACAACATAGACCAAATAAGACAACATATAGAATTTTTCCATTGTATGAACCTCCTTGAGTTATTTGTGTAGGGAATCACTAATCAAATCTCCATATATGACATATTGCTTGTTCTTCCTTATGATGTAGATGAATTGATACATCCACTCTTGTAAACCTTTGGCCACAAAAATACCTACCACTCTACTACATAGAGTAATGATGTCATTAAATTTTGGAATGAAGTTACTTTGAGGCAGGGTCTTTGGGAAACAACTAATTATAGGATTCAACTTCTTTATATAGTTATTATTTAGGTGTTCGACACAAGCTAAGGAGTTATCATTATAATACTTTTGAGATTACTCTTGGTTAGTTTCAACATATTCATCGAGATCAGGAAGTTGGAGAAAATAATCAAAATAATTTGCATATAACCTAATCACCACTTCCTTTTCTTAATTCTTAATTGACCTTGTGTCGCCATCATAATGATTCACAACTACGAGAAAAAATTTAGGACATTGTGTTGAGATGAGGAACGTTATAGCCAATTCCCATCGTCATAAATGCCTTGTATCCATGGTGACTTGGATGGTGTGTTTACTATGTTCTAAAAATCAATCATGTCAATGTACCCTAACATTGTATCTATGATTTGATCAATATTGGAATCATTATTTGAAGGGGGCACCACCACTTGATAATTGTAGTTCATTTATTTATATTTACCCTTATATGAATGAGAATTATCTTTCCCTTTGTTGATTCTAATATTGGAGTAAGATAAGGAATTGATAATTTGTCAAGAGATCCTCCTGAACACCTCTAAATTCATACCAGAAATCCCCACCTGCTCAACAACCTCAAAATCCTGAGAACCTGATTAGTGGGTTTTAATCCTTTTTTTGCACCTTTAAAAAAATTACACAAACTTTTCAAAAAAATTACCTACTTAGCAACATCTAAATCCTAACACACTTATTATAAATTTATACTTTTTGAACACTCTTGAAATATTGACACATTGGTCAGAGTTTTTTCCTTGCTTGTCAACAAGCAAATCCTAACAAAGGAAAATTGGGGTTTGAGACAATTTTGAGATCTATAAAATCCCAAAAGACTCTTGTTTGGGATTCTTATATATTTTTCAATTTGGAAAACCTGAAATACTAAGGCGGGATTTTCACCTTGACAAGGTGGTCAAAAATCCTAACATGAACTTTGTTTAGGTCTTTGACTTATCTGTCAAGATGAAAATCTCAACTACTGTTGAATAAATTTTTTTAATCCAAATCCAGTTTCCCCCATGGAATATAAAAAAATAAAAATGGAGTGATGAAGAGTAAAACTAGGTAGGGAGAAAGAAAAGTAGGGTTTTTACCTAGCTGAAGAAAATAGGTTGAAAAATAAGAAATATGTAATCAAAATCGAAACTAAAATCGATGAAGAAAAATAAATCACTGGATTCAAAAATGGATGGGAGATATTTTCTCAAAATGGTGACTGGAAGAGGAGAAAATGTGATTAAGACTTCAAGGGATGAAAACAACTTCATAATGGTAAAAATTTAAATTGTACAAGGTAAAAATGGCATGGAAAAACTAGGTTTATAATAGGCTCAACATTAATTACATGTCAGAAAAATGTGTGAGGTAAAATCTAAGTTGGCATTTATTGCATTGACTTGAAGATTGATGATTTGATGACATTCAACAAGACATACTTTCATGTGTTCAGATCTTGCAATTTTTCCATAGTAAGCCTCATTATTTTTTGGAGTTTGGGGTTTGTGATACAAAAAGCATGTTTTCATGTCATGATGATCCAATGTCCTGAACCCCCAAAAACCTAACACACTAGGATGTGTTAGGGTTTGAGGAACATCCAACATTTAACATGTTGAAATGTTCATATGCCTTGATGTCCTGAAGGCGTGAAATCCTGGAAAACCTTAGTGTGTCGGAGTTCAAGGTTTGGGAAGCATATTACACTTCACATGTTTATATGTATGAAAGAATTGAAAACTTAACAAACAAAGGAAAATTATAATTTGGGGAAAAAGCTTAGGTTTTCAAGAAAAATGGCTAACTCCGAATTCTCCCAAAGACATAATTTTGATAGGTTGTTCATTTAAAATAATGATTTAATTTAAATTGGATTAAACCTAATTCAAAGTAACTACTATAACCAATGATATACAAGTGATAATATACAGTAAATGGATAAGCAACAAGTATGAAATGATTTTAAACCCTAAGCAAATGAGAAGAAGGGGTGACTTAGTTGATTTCCAAGCGAACAGGAAGAGATCTGGGAAAGAGCATTGCTGAAATAGACTAGCAGATGTGTCATTAAGACCAAATGGAGGTATTGGAGGTCAACAATGTGTAGGATAGAAGTGCCCACGGGAGGACATGAGCGCCTGAGAACTAGTGTTTGGTTTGGGCACTAGTGTCCACCAGATGCTTGAGTTCTGATCTTTTCTAAGATGGAAGAGCTTCGCTATTAGTTCCCTTTTGTTGCACTAGTTTCTCTCTAGTGTCATTGATCACACCTGTAACCTACAATATAGATACCTAGCTCCACAAAAACATCAAATCTAATTAAAAAATATGCAGAATGGGGAGTCAAATTGACCGTGAAAGTCACTCAAAAATTTGAACTTACAACCAAGCATTACACTACATTTTGGACTCCATGTAGTTTTATGTGTGTGTAATCGTGTCTCGTGCCTAGTTTTCCCTTCTGAAATTTGCACTATGATAGTGGGTTAGATCTAGAATGCTCTAAGTATGCAAATATGTGTGATGGAATAGAATAAAATTCCCCTCCTATGTTGTGTATATAGAGTGATGCATCTATTTTTGTTTGTATGGACATGTTAGTTGGATGCCTTGTAATGCTCTTGTGCCTTTAGATGCAAGTTTGGGTGATAGTAGATAATGCTTAGTGTTTGGCCTCTTATTTAAGTGAATTAACTATGTGTGTGTGTCTATATATATATATATATATATATATATATATATATATATATATATATATATGATTCCCTTGTCTAAATTTTGTAATTGACAACCAAAACGTTGACCCAAAAGTGTAAAAGGTGACCAAAAGGTAAAAGAGACCTACGGGAGTGAGAAAAGGGTAGAGAGGGTCAAGAGTGCCCAAAAGGGATAGGAGAGCTTGTACATTTCTGTCCTGGCTTGGTGCTAGTGTCCAAAGCCAATAAAATATAAATTAGTCAAGTGTTGGTAGAAGTGTAAGATGTGTAAAAGCTAATGCAATAAATAAAGCAACAAATGTTAGAGATATATAGTTGTTGTTAGTGCTCACATTAGTTTATTATGGATTATATTGTTTATAATGTGTGTGATGAGTTGTATTTACAACTCCTAGTTTTGTAATATTATTATTAATAGATTTGTCATGATAATACAACTCATTGATAATAATATAGTATGTGAGTTTAAATAATGTGAGTTATTTGGTTGGTAAACCAACTCACGTAGATAAGTTTATGAGGATATTTTGGGATGGGGTGTTGAGAGATTATGGGAGAAATTGAGGATTCTATGGGATTCAAGATGAAGGTTGACTCCTTGTTTTAAGAAGATGCTCAACCTATATAATTGTATACTCTTCCATTGTAATATATACCGAATGAATTTAATCTGGAAGATAATAATATTAGGTGTTAATTTCTCACATTATTGTGTCGTTTTTATCAGTGGTATCAGAGCAGGTTCCTTCTTTTACTGTATGGATTCTTAAGCTTAGTCATGGGGCATCTCATAGCTCTTATGCCCTAGTAAATGTGAGAAATTAGTAGCAAATTGGAATGTTTACTCCTCCAGGCCAGCTCTCATCCTTTACCTACGTTTTTCTTATGAAAGTCACATTTTTCTACTTATATTTGTTCGCTAATTTCTACCAGATCTCTATCTATAATAAAATAGAAAGAGAGCATACAATAGTGAAAAGTGTGATTTTGATTATCTAAAATCACCCTGGACAATTTGGATAATTTTAAACATACTACCTGAAAAGTTGCACCAATTCACTCTCGGTTTTGTGTTCCTTGTGCCTACCATCCATCTAATTATTGCATAGCAGAAGCATGATTTGTTTGAAGGAAGCTTACCATTGTGAGCTTAAAGACATTTGGCACACTATCAACTCATTACAGGGATCTTGGCTGTAATATGTGCGCAACTATAGATGTTGAATCATTGATGCACTTCATTTGGACACATACAGTTGTTCATTAGATCTGCGGTAAATCCAAGTGTATATTGGCTATGCAAATTTATTTATTTATTTATTTATTTTTATTTTAGGATGTTTTGTAATGTAGTTCTTTTATTTTAAAGTCGTTTAGTTTTTTATTACTTGATAGATTCAATATTTAAATAGTGAAGTCCATGTCAAATATTTTATCATTCAAGTTTGTTTTTATTTTATTTTTTTAATAAATTTAAATTTAGTTTTTAATGTCCAAGGTTTTTTTTATAGTGGTGATTAAATGTTATTATGTCTTTAGGATGAATAATTGTGTTTTTAAGTCAAGATATTTTAAAAAGTTATTTGTGTAATACGTGAGTTTGCTTTATTTAATTCTAATGTCTCTTTTATGTTATAAGTCATTAGTTTTTATGTTAGTCACTTTTTAGTTTTATGGTATTTAGTTTTATAGGATTTTTAATGTATTATTTATTTATTTTTTGTTTTTATATATTTATTTTATTTGTTAATTTTATTTGTGTTATTGTAAACATTTTAAAGTCATTATTAACATAATTATATAGTTGCATGTATTGTCGGTTTTGTTGTATTTTCTCATTATTGTTAAAGTTAGTCAAAATATGTGAGTTAAAAAGTCTAAAAAATTAAATTAAAAAAAAATTCTTTACGGACGTATTTTCAGTAGCAACCAATGTCCATCAATATAAATTGAGCCTCATGATCAAATCCAACTAAGTCAGTAGCAAAAAACATGGAGGAAGGAGGTCAATCAACGACCTCTCGTCAACCGCAAGCGATGGGGACGCACAATGGTGTTGTGGCATTTCATTTTTTCAGTTGTGTGTTTACTTTCTATAAATAAGAACAGATGAATCATACCTATTCAACTATTGTAATAAGTGATCTCCTGCTGGTGAGCAATACTTTTTACATTTTTCCCTTGATGTCAAAACATTGGCAAAAGATCAGAAGCACCAATGTAAGTTAGTTTGTGGATCTTGAAAAGGTTTGTGGGAGATCCATAAAAACCAAATGAGGTGGACAGTTGATAATTCATGTCATGTCAAGGTTTGTGGTAAACTTGTTTAAAACCATGGAAGGAGAGAAAATTTCTTTTCATCAAGGTCATGAGCCAAGTTGGGCATGCCACATGGGTGAGCATACTGCAGATAAGTGTGTGAATGTTTTTTCCACCATGTTCGCACTAAGGGGGGGAATGTTACATATATATAGTTGTTGTTAGTGCTCATATTAGTTTATTATGGATTATATTGTTTATAATGTGTGATTTACAACTCATAGTTTTGTAATATTATTATTAATAGAGTTGTCATGATAATACAACTCATTGATAATAATATAGTATGTGAGTTTAAATAATATAAGTGAGTTATTTGGTTGGTAAACCAACTCACGTAGATAAGTTTATGAGGAGATTGTGGGATGGGGTGTTGAGAGATTCTGCAAGAAGTTGAGGATTCTATGGGATTCAAGATGAAGGTTGACTCCTTGTTTTAAGGAGCTGCTCAACCTATATAATTGTATACTCTTCCATTGTAATATATACCGAATGAATTTAATCTGGTAGATTATAATATTATGTGTTAATTTATCACATTATTGTGTAGTTTTTATCAATAAAAGAGGACAAAAAGGAGTTGTCAATTACTAGTTTTCTTGCTTAGGAATCATGTATATATTAGTATGCTTTAGGACCTAGATGTAGATTTTGATCAGATGCGTACAAAGATTTAACACATAGAAAAATTGATTGATATATTATGGATGAATACATAACACATATATAGGATTAGAAATCCTATTTTGAAGATCCTACAAACTCTCCACAAACTCCTATATACATGAGTTGTTAAAACATCTCACAACAACTCATTAATATTACCTTTAGAATTCACCCGTCCCAACAATACTAACTATGAAAAATTATTATAATCCATGAAGCACTAATAAATATTTATATTCCTAACATCCCCCCTTAGTGCTAACATAGGGAAAATATCCATGCTACATTGCACCTGATTTCACGATCATGTGATTTTACTTTGGATGATCACAAACCAAAATTTGATTTTCTTTCGGTTAACTAAAAACTGAGAGTAAGGTGATTTTCCATTGGTTGACCACAAAACAAAAAGAGTTGAAGGTTTTCAAATGTTCTACCTCTAACCATATCGCGATGTTCCAGTGAATCATTCGACTCTCATCGTAGTTTATCTTCAGGAGATAACATATCAGAATCCATCATAGTGCAAATGTATCATTCCACACATACAAATTAAAGCATTGTGTCATTTCCCCCCTCCACAATGTGAAGTTTACATAACACATTATTCTAAAAACACCACATTGAAATAAAATAAAATAAACACACAAACACACACACACACACACACACACACACACACGTCATCAAATCAGTATGCATGGCCTCGTCGGTGGTGACCGATGAGAGGATGTTGTTTGTCCTCCATCCTCTGTGTATCCTCTAGCCTCCGGTGAATGTGCTACTAACTTAGTGGAATGCGAACATGAAGCACATTTGTTTCCATATTGTACTTTATTTTTTTTTCTCCTACAATGTGAAACACCTTATTTTTCAAATGTCGAGTAACACAGAAAATGCATCCGTGAGGAAATTTATTTTATTTTACGGACTTTTTACAATGACATGAATTTTTTACAACAATTCACAAATTTGAAAATGACCTTTTAGACTTGGACAAGCTTGACAGATGATTTGACAACTTTTACAATATGCAACTCAAATAGACTAGAATAACAGACATAAAAATAATTCTTTTTTAATTATATGTAATGTAATGATGACAAAGACTCAATGAAACTTTTAGGATGATAGACACCAAAACTTTGAATGATATTGAAAATATGACTTTCCAATAAAAAACACTTATTAATAGCCTATTATACTTTTCTAAGGATTTAACGAATGGATTTTCAGATAACAAGAATAAAAAATAATGTATTGTTACATGAAAATAACACAATATAAATTTTGTCATGCAAATGTGCAATAAGGAAATCAACAATTTCCGAGCATGACAACTATACCCCTGTGTTAATTTTTTCAAGTCCTATCATTCCAAGACACCACAGGTCTGTCTAGTTAGTCCAAGTGACCTCCCAATTAATGTTATCTCATCCCCATAGGTGATTTAGGAAAGTCCATTCATTCCCCCTAGGTGATTTTAGGATTTCATTAAAAGTTACAAGCTACAAGCAGTTGTGGGAAGGGCTATCACTGGCCTTCCTAGGGCTAGAGCAACCCCATGGAGCAGAGAAGAAGAGCCTTAATGGATGTAGAGGTGATTCAAAGGTCTTGGGACATCATGGAAATGATTCAAAAAGATTATAGAAGGGATTGGATAAGTTGGGGTAGTTTCGCCAAAATTAGGGTTCACATGCCTAGTCAGTGCACAGGCCAAAACAGTTATTGGACTTCCGAAGGTGATTCCAAGATCTCTGGATGGAGTTAGGAGAAAAATGAAACATTTCCAAAAATATAATTCTAATCCCTATGAGATGGTGAAATCAATTTTTTCACAACACTTTGGTGTATTAGGTCTAAAAGTAATTTTTCTCATGCACAGGTGGAGTACCAAATCAAAACTCTACATTTTCAAGGATCACATGGAAGAATCAAGGACATGAGACTCCCACTATTGGATTCAAAAGTCCATTTCTAATCAGGATCATATAAAATTTCACCACAAAAAAATTCCATCGTGAGCTCAAGGATATCATCATCTCAAGTTGTCCTCTTGGAGTGAGTTCGAGAGTTAGCCAAATTTTGGGAGGACACATGTTAGCTCCAGGAGTTTGGTGGGAATTTGTGTCCCTAACATCCCTAAAGATTAGGGAAATTAACCATGAAAAATATTCCCAACCACCATATGACCTCTAAAACCTCATGTAACCCTCAAGATTTTTAGTTCAACCCCCGGGTGTAATTGGGGGCTCAAATTCCTTGTCGTCGGATCTCTGCCACATGTCAGCTCCAGGATCACCATGGAATTTGATGTCCCTCACATTTCAAGGACATAAAACCTTGAAAAATGTGCCTATCCTTCTAAGGGAAACTTTTGGTAACCCATGTGACCTATTTCCAGGCCCTCAGTGCCTTAAAGATGATTTTTTAGATCTCACTCCCTGCCATCGGATCACTACCACGTGTTGCCGTCTTACTCACCATGGAAATTGATGTTCCTCATGTCCCTTCGACGTGAGGGATGTCAAGGACAAAAAAATTTGCCCAACCCTCTCTATGCATATTTTTTGAGTTATTTTTAAATCCCCAACTGTCGCTTCGTTCCCGCTTCTTATATCTAACTCACTCGTGCACAGTTCTTCCTCCAAACTCCTCTACAACTCCCTACCACCACTCCACCATTGCTGAAACTCAAACCAGGTATATCACAAAATTATTTTCCTCCACTCCATGAAATCATACAGGTATCAGAAGGAATTTTGAGAAAACAAGGAAGAAGAAGCGAAGAACAAAGAGAAGAAAACAATGAACATCTCTATAGCCGTGAAACAAAAATTCGTAGAAATCTTGCAAACCAGTGCATGAAGAAACGAACCATTTTTTGATGTTTGTTCCTCTGTCAAAGACCATAAAAAACACACATTCAAACTCTCTTCCCATGTAACAGATCATTCACAGTGAAGAAATCTCCTTTCCAGCTCAACGAAGAAAAAGTTGAATTTCTCGTCAAACTAGTTGTTGGATTGAAGAAAATTTTCACTTGAAACACCAGACAAAAAAACCCGTATCAAAAGTATAATTATTTTTAAAAATGGAGGAGAAAACAAGACCTACAATTTTCAAGATCCATTAATGGCTACTATGTCCTAAAGCACTACCAGGTCCAAAAATTGAAAGTTAAAAATCTCCTAGACTATGTAGTCATTTTATCTATCCTTAATACTACTTTCTAACCACAAGCGCACTGGCCTATCACCCAGCGGGCGCTGGCCACTCACCCAAGGCACGCATGGGTTCCCAGCCCCTCTGTTATGTGAGTATTGTGAGAAGGTTCTACCATTAGTGGAGGATGAATTGCAGGATGTGAAGTACATTTACTTAGTTAAAAGAAAAGTGGAATGAACAACTTACAGATCCACACATCAATGCATTACAGAAACTTAATAACAATGTAATAAGTGTGATAAACCAAATCTAAGTCATGTTGGTCATATAACACAACTGTTTACACCCTTAAACATGATATACAAAACGAACCCACATATATTCATTGGTATCCATATTGCAATCAAAGGAGGTCATCATAGACCATACATATTAAATATTAGAGATCCAACCCCTACAGACCTTTCCTAGCATGAGATCCTAGATATGCCCTTCCATTTTAACCTTTTCTACATATCTTAGTGCCATAAAGAGGCTCATGATATCCCTCACAACCCTTAAAACTAAGTTCTTTAAACCCTATTATTACTGCAACACTCTGTTACACAACAACTTACTCTTGATGTATTCTCTCTACCTCTTGTATGCTCTTCAGATCATCTATCATCTCCTTCTCTAATCTGAACATCGTTATTTATAGGATCAACACCCACTGCCATGCCTTCTCTTCTGAATAGATCGCATGCCAAGTGTCGATGTGTTCCTCTAATGGTGAATTTTTATCTCTTGCAAACCCTCCACTCTATGCAATGATGTCTTCAAGGAATATTCCTACGTGGAATATCATTTTCTTGATCTCCAAGGTTCTAGGATGGCACCTTATCCACTAAATATACCTATTTATGTCACGTTTTTCCTCAAGTGCCTCCAGAATACCGAATATGGCTAAGTCCTTTGATCCTGTGTTCTGCCTTCCACGCGCGCCCTTTGGTACTTGGCTAATATTTCAAAGCCCAACATCACCCCACACTAAATGTGTTATCCATCCTCAGAAACATCCTAATTCTCCAAAGAATAAATAATAGTGGGACCAATAAAAATTGAATGAAGAATGAAAGAATGGAAGAATGGAATAATGGAATAATCTGCTACTACTGTAGAAGGAGTGGGAATTCCTTCCTCACTGTTGCCTCAATCTTCTCCTAAGCATCCACTTCACCATGCACCTACCAAAGTATGTCACCCACTAGAGTGCTCACTTCCTCAAAACTCAATTCATCACCCTTAGTATTCTGTTTATCTACAATTCCTTCTAACTGCTTGTTAAGGTCATCCAACACATCTATATTGTGAGTGATCTGGAGGTACAACTCATTAAGCTAATTCTTAATCGAACCCCGCAAGGCCTTGATTACTTCCATCTTCGTCTCAACCTTGGCTAGGATTTTATCCCACTCTGCCATGTTTCCCTTGTTCTTTTCTTGAAACTACTTTAGATCTACCTCGTGTGTAGCAACTAGAATGTTTTCTACCCTATCTCTATCAACACAATTTTCATACACAGCCTATGTTATTTGTGCGATGGTCTTTACAATGGCAAGGAGCTTGGAATATTGAGAAACTATCTCCCCAATATTAATTTTCTCTTCCTCCTTCTTGTGCGGAAATGCCTCTTCTGTTGAATCCAAAGAAAACTGTCACCTTCACATGGTGAGGATGCAGGTTAAGTCTTCCAAGCATTACATGGTTGAATCATATTTTTTCTTAGGCGGGGCCAGGTCTGGGTCCTTTAAGATTAAGGTGGCTACAATCATTTCTACAATCATTTCTACCTTCTTATAAACCTCTCACACCTTTTCTTTCTCCTCCCTCAATTCGTGCCTTAATTGAGCACTGATCAACTCCTCCTAATTTAAATCCTTGTCCCTTCTCAATTATTTCTCAATTCTTCTTTTCCAGTTCTTCCTCAAGTGTCTTCTTCTTTGTTCTTCCTCAGGTGTCTTCTCCTTTTCTTCCATGGCGGACTTCTTCCTCCGTGCATAGGTGCTTTGTTTTACACTCCACTTCCATGTGCCTGCATATTACATTGTTTGTGAACTTGGTGCATTTTTTTCAGGTGCCTCTCTCTCTCTCTCTCTCTCTCTCTGCTCTCTCTCCTCTCTCTCTCTTTTGCAGGGGGCTCTCTCTCTCGTCTCTCTCTCCTCGTCTCTCTCTCTCTCTCTCTCTCGGTGCGGAATTCTTCCTTTTGGTAAGGTCTTATGAGATTGAGACATAATTTTTCCTTATATGCAGATATACCCTTGTTGTGGTTCTTCCAGCAACATGAAAGGTTACTGGCTTCATCATATGCACGTCATGAGAGACATATTTCTCCACATAGGCATACTTATTTGGGTATATCAAAGTTCTATGCAGCTTACGGTAGTCCTGGTCTATTGTGCTGAGGTCAAATCTTAACTTCTTTTCCTCCTTGAATCTATTGACACCGGCCTAGAAGTATTGTGTCGTGAAAAACAATGGAAACTTGCACTAGGGACCCTTGGCGACATCTACTAGAGTAAAATGACCAATGCAAAAATGTTGATACACAAAGAATTCAGCTTCAACTTGCAATAAACAGCTAACTTCTCAGGTATCCTCCACTCTATGCTGAATGCATCACGCATCTGCTTATACCATTTTCTAGGTGCACCTTATGGGTGGTCATCATTGTTTCACAAGCGTACTTCTTAAATATTTTTTCAGGGGAGGGGTTCTCATCTGGGTACTACCATACAAAGTTTTCTAGCCCATCAGGCACTCCAATCTATGAAAATATGATGGTAAGGAGGATGTTACTAAACATTATCTTTTCTCCGTCACATGTGGTACTGATGATCTCTTCTTCTATGAAAAGTTGAGAGGTTGTAGATGGTCCCCTCTAAGATCTTTCAACAAAAATTTAGCCAAGCCTTGTTGACCTATTGCCACCTGTCTTATTCTTGGATACTAAGCCCGTGGCCATCCTCATCACAGGGTCAAAAATCATAGAGATGTCAAAGTATTGTGACCCCTTCTTATATTCATAGGCCTCTAAAGTCTTCTTGATGGCCTCCTTGTCATCCAAGTCATCATCAAATGAATATCCCTTGCAAGTAAGACCAGTAAATTTGGAGATTATCTAGGGAGTTATTCGCATTCTTCGTCCTGCAAAGTAGAAATGGTCTTCATGTATGCGCGACATCAACCATTGATACATCCATTTGGGTTTACCAAAATAGGGAAACTCATAGAGTTTCAGTAACCTAACCTTCTCCATCTTCACCTTTACTTCATCGTCATAGATTGGCATTCCATCATATGTCATTTTTATCTGTAGGGCTAACCATTACTAATGCCATTTCTTTCTTTATGGTGCTTGTTTGATGGTTGTAGTCACTTATGGTCATCTTTATCACGTGGGATACCCATTCCTTTCCAAGCAATATGCCATCTGGTTATTTCATCTCCATGTACCATTCCTCATTGAAGCTAGTGCAAAGAACTTGTTTCCCTTTGCCCTTGCCCTTCTTCGGTGAAACTATGGTTACTTTTCTTGGTGCTATTTCTCTTGTTAGGTTATTAAAAATTATTTTCTTCCTTATGATCTTGTCTCTACTCAACTATGTGGCTCTCTTCTTACACAAAAATCCCTTCAATATTATGCCCTAGATGTGGAACCATAACCTAAAAAAAAACCTTCCTTCCACAAGACGATGTATTCACTCACGGGCTTCGAAAACTCCACTAACCTTCTCCTTCACACTTATGTACTATTTTTCCACCTGGGTTTTCTTGTCAAAATATCTATGCACTCAGATCTTCACACCTTTCTTTCACGTAACTTGTCTCAAGGATTCCATAGTTCATAAGATCTCTTCAATATAAAAAATGCAAGGTAATAATAATGTATCCCGACCTTCTATTTATATCTTTTACTTCTTTTCTGCAATAAATGAAATGCCACCTATCACCGTACTTTTTCAATAAAGGTGAATTTTTCCCATAAATCAAACCTTATGTGCATTTACCCCTGCACCTAATCCTAGTTGAAAACTCCTACAAACTTTTGGTGTGCAAAAATCCTTACTGACCGAAGATCCTTACGCACACGCTTGCAATGCCGAAGGCACTTCTTCTGTCATTACCCTTATTTTTGACATCCCCTACCCCGTGTTGTTTCCATGCTTCTCATCCTTTGTACATGGTATTTGTAAATATATCTACCACCAAACTCCTTATGTCCACCTTTTCTACATGCGATCTTCCAAATATGGTCTTTTGATCCTTTAATATGGGCCATCGAAACATAGCTTCTACTACCAACTTCCATTACTTCTCGTATTACTCCTTACTCCACCCAAAAAAATTAGATGTGTGGTCCTTTGCGCATAGAAAACATTTGAAAATAATAAGTGGCTACCAACACACAACATACACAAAACAAAAAAATAAAGGGAACAAACAATGAGAAGGGGAAACACAAAGAAAGGAAATGCATTAAAGGAAATCCTAGGCTAAATGGCAATACTGCCTTATTTAAAAACACAAGGAAGAATTATTTATAGTAGGGCTTTAGCCTACTCCCATAAAATTGGCCTAGTAACCATCATTCCATCCAATTCAGTCGTAACTGGAAAGTGCAAACTTGAATAAAGTATATACGAGATACAATGTATGGGACCATCCAATGGATTTTTAATTTGCTAAGATGGTGCACAGAAACTTGGAGTCATAAAGTAAAACCATCTGCCCAACCTCGAATTTTTTTTTTTTTTTAATACGACGATCATGCCATACTTTTTGTCACACTTTTTCAGTATTCCAACTACACCTAGACAATTGATCACCTTTTCGTCCAACTGCGTGAACTTCTCTTTGTGCTCTTGTATTGCTTTCTCTCATCAACTAATACTCTTTCACGTGCAATATATAGGGATGGTAGCATAAATTCTACTGGCAAAAGAGCTTCCGTGCTAAACACCAATTAGAATGATGTGGCCTTGTTTGATCATCTTGTAGGTAGTCCTATACGCCCCATAGTACAACTGAAGAATCTGTCATCCCAATCTTATCTTCCCACATCACAAATTTTTGTGAGCATGTGACTCATAATTTTGTTAAATGCCTCAGCAGCTCTATGATCTTGTGGGTGATATGGGTTAGTCTTGTGGTGGGCTATCATGAATTCTACCAATAAGATTCTGACTATCTCATTCAAGAAATGGGCACCCCTATCACTCGATAAGCTTAGCGGACATCCATATCTACTGATTATATTTTCCCATAAAAACCTAGTTATTCTTGTTCTTGTTGTGTAGTCCTTTATAGGCATTGCCTCTGCCCATCTTATTAAGTAGTCATTGTAAGTGATGATATAGTATGAACCAGTCCTTCGCGCGACGGGTGAAATTGATCCTACAAAATCAATGACCCACTTCTCAAATGGTTTTGTGCTAGCTATTGGCCTCAAGGACATCACATCCATTCTTCCTAGTTTTCCAAGGAACTGACAATGGTCACAGGCCTTATAAAACTCAATGCAATCCTGGTAGATGCTTTCCCACCAAAGCCCTGCCAGTAGAATCTTTCATGTGGTGGTATTCCCTACATAGTGCCCTCCTATAATCCCACCATATGCTTAATCCATGATTTCAATGCACTCATGTTCCAACACACACCCATGTAAAACCTCATCATTGCCTAGCTTGCATAAGTCTCCCCTAATTAGCATGTAGGGCGTGGATCATATGGCTAGTTGTTTTCTTTCCATAGCCTTCATTTCCTCCAGCACCACACCCATTTTAAGAAACACAATAATATCTTCCAAAGCAGAGGTCGTGCGCCACAACCTAAACACTTGTGCATCTGGAATTGTTTCCTCAATGCTCTACATGTCCTCCCCTGCATCCATCCTTGAAAAATGGTCAAGCCTTGATTTACTCTTTCCTGGTTTTAGAACAACTGTAAACTCAAAATCTTGAAATATTAAGACCCACCGACATATGTGCCCTTGTAAAACGGGCTTATTCACCAACTACTTCAATTCCATGTGGTCCATGTCGAATATGAAGGGTGTTGTCAGTAGATATTGCCTGAATGTGTACATCGTGTAGATCATTGATAGTGCTTCATGCTCAATAGTAGTTTAGTTGTGTTATGTTGGTGTTAACTTCCTGCTAGCAAAACACAAGCGGTGGTCAACAATTCCTTCTCCATGTTGTGCTAGGACTACCTCCAATTTCCATCCCTGAAGCATCAACATGTACATGGAATGGCTTGTCCCAAGAGGGAAAACATAATATGGGCACATTGATAAGCCTATTCTTCAATGTATCAAATGTTGTCTATTGTGCTTCTCCCCAGTGAAATGCACTTTTGTGTTTTAATAACTTTTCTAATGGTGCAACAATCTTGCCATACCCCTTAATAAATTCACAACAGTACCTCATATGCCCAAGGAATCCATGCACTGCATTCTGGCTATTATGTTCCACCAATCCCACAATAACAAAAACTTTGGCGGGATCCACCAGCAAACCTTCCTTACATATGATGTGCCCCAACAGGGTTCTAAATGGAGTAGCGAAGATAATTTTCTTAATGTTGAGGGATATGCAATACTGCCGACATCTTTCAAACATCAACCACAAATTGTCACAATGGTCTTTCACTAGTTCATACACCATCTAGTCATCAAGGTAGACATGAAAGAACTTAAGGATAAAATCTTGAAATGCCTGGACCATTATGTGTGAAAACATAGTAGGTGTGCTCATTACTCTAAATGACATGACTGTGTAGGAAAAACTTCCCCATTCAATGGTGAAAGTTGTCTTTTCTTGGTCCTCCTTTACGATTCTAACTTGATGATACCCTGAGAATCCATCCATGAAGGAATAGATCTCGTGCCTGACTACTCCTTCCAAGATTTCCTCGGTAAAAGGGTTTGGAAAGGGATCAATTACACATATTGCATTTAAGTCCCTGTAGTAAACATAGATCCTAATCCTTCCATATTTTTTAATGTTGATGACCATGGGGCTTATCCATCCTGATTCCTCCACAACTTCAATGATGCCTAATGCGATCATCTTTTCTATCTCCTCCTTGACCATGATGCAAAATTTGGATTAATTCAGTAAGGTCTCTTTCGAATTGAGTACGCACCCTCCTTTAACTTGATTTTCATCTCCCCTAAGGAGTGGTGAACATCGTTAAGTTCATCGTACCCATATAGAAATATGTCCAAAAACTCGTGCAATAGATCAATGATTTTCGAAACCTCCTTTTTGATTAATAGTCTCTAATAGTGGCCTCCTTAGGTTCCATTTCTGAGCCAATTTTAACCTTCTTTGTTTTGATAGGTTCATGGTAGGCA
This sequence comes from Taxus chinensis, assembly GCA_019776745.2. Classification (NCBI taxonomy): domain Eukaryota; kingdom Viridiplantae; phylum Streptophyta; class Pinopsida; order Cupressales; family Taxaceae; genus Taxus; species Taxus chinensis. The sequence goes on along the minus strand of CM034150.1, from coordinate 81,068,134 downwards.
TACGCTTGCTCATCAACACTATCCATAACTTCATGTATATTTTTAGTATGGTTAGCATCCAAATTTTCCATCGATCACATAGACAATATTTCCCTTTTCTTTCTCTATACATGCATGCTCAAACTGTATCTCCTCTGACTCTTCCTCATCAAAGTGCGCTTCCAAACCAGGTTCACCCATTAAATCTAGTATTCTATCTTCTACCATGGCACTATCTCCCATTTTTAGGTGCTTAACAACTTGCAACACATTATCCACGTATGGTTTGGTGCTCCGATACTCAAAAGCTTGAAGGAGGTGAGCCGTCAACTCCTGCCAATTTCATGTTTGGCGACACATTTCTGAGTGAATGTACCATGTGCATGTACATCCTTATAAAATGGAGTATAACTTATACACCCATAGAGAAGTTGGCAATTCTTCCAGGCCTTCCATCCAGGCCTTCTCACATGCTTGGATGTGAAACAAGGTGGGCTCCTTCCCATGATAGTATTGTATGATTTTGGGTGTATTGCTCTGGGAAAACCTAACAGAGAACGTGATTATTACTTTTCACAACTCTAAAAGGCTATCACAATGTGTTTCCCACCAACATGTTGCGATCCCAAGAAATTTATAGCTGAGCATCATTCTTCTTTCGATCTCATTTTTCCACTGGGTCTCCATTTCTTGTAAAAAAACATCAGGTTTAGCTCCTCAAGAATAACTTCAAAAAATCTTTCCTCACATGCACTTGACTGAATGCACCTTTGTTACTCTTGTAACAGATCCTCTTAATTTCCACCCAATTAACTAGTAAGTCCCATGCACCCAATTATCACATGCTACACTAGTGGTATCACTCATAGATTGAGCTTCTTCAAAATGAATAACTCCTTCTGTAGGGTGAATCACCTCATGGTCCCTGATAGAGCACACATGGATCCTGTCAATAATTTCTTCTCCCAAGGGCTTAGTATAAGGTGTTGACTTTCCATCAGTCAAGGGGATGATGACATGTTTTTCCTTGTTTTCAAAACTTAAGTACCCCTTGTTGAATCGTAGGTCAACATTGTTCTTATAACACCAGGGGCGACCAAGAAATGCTGGAAATTTTCCTGACTCAGCTAGTGCCAAGATTTTGAAATCCACAATGAACTTCACCCCTTGGATAGTGATAACAACGTCCTTTAAGACACAAATAGGAATTGCCTTTGTCTTGTTAGCCATATATAGTACATTCGAGGATGGATGTAATGAGGGCCTCCCCATTTGATGTCAGGTGTTTAGAGTGAGAGCATTGAATTCCGCACCCATGTAAATCTAAATATTTCTTAGAAGCCGCCCATCCATAAAAAAATTCAAGGTAATCTCCTTATCATAGTCAAGGTTGTAGGGAGGAAGGTTACCATGTAGAACCTTCCTCTCGCGCTTTGCTCCGGTGAGTGGTACTTTCTCCAGTAATCATTCCCCTACCAAATGAATGATATTTTCTTGCCTTAACATCTTGCATACTTCCTTGACCTCATCTTGATCCTTCTACGGAGCCTCAGTGCTCTTTCTTTGCTCTAACTACCTTGACTGCTCCTTTAGGCATCGAATCTCTCTTTGTAGGCTTTGAATTACATCCATGGTCTCTAGATACACTTCTTTCTGATGAGTAGGGTCTAGATACTTCCCGTTCATCACCTTTTCTATTGTAACTAGTGATTTATGCCTTGATTTTTCCCTTATGCACATAGCTTCAGCTCGTGTTGTCACTAGTACAAGTTCTAGTTTGAACTCGTGTGCCACCCTTGGCATCCATTACGAGTTGACCTTCTTTATGCTTACCATTCTGGTGCCCTTTTCCTTCTGGTGTTACTGGCTCATATGTTTAAATAGCTCTGGGAACTCCTCATACTTTTGCTTCTTTCCACAATAATAACATTGCAACAAATCAGGGCATTCATGCTTATAGTGCTCCATAGATCTACGGTTGTAATAAGTTCCACGAGGGAACTCACTTCTCCCTCCTCTACAGTTCCCATGACCATGAAATCCTCCTCAAAAACTATTCCACATGCCCCTCCATCTATGCACCCTTCATAGTGATGACCATCATCCTTGGAGTTGTTTGTAAGGTTTGTTTGACGCACACCTATATCAATGGAATCATGTATCTGGTCAATCAATCTACAATCCTTGGTGTCATGAGTAGTAGAGGTGTAAATATTGCAATACCAAGACACATTCTTACGGATTACATGCTATAGTCATGGGCACCTACTTGCATCATGATCTATGTGGAAAATATCACAGTCCACCGTCATGGCACGTACTGATATCTGGGGACAACTGTCCTTTGTATGCCCCTCTACCACACAATATGTGCACTATAGGCCATTGTGAGTCTCATGTGTGGAGTTTGTAGATAGCTTCTCCAAATGCTTGGTCATTGCAGCAATATGAGCTTTAAGAAAAGGGCTAACATTGGTATCCATGCTTCCAATAGCCTCAGCACGTAGGGCAGCCTCCAAGGCCTCGCACGGGTCTGTGAAAGTCTTGTACGAAAACACCCTCCTAAAAGGTTTTATCAACCCTCCAATAAACCACTGAGCATGTTGTGAAGGATGAATATCATAAGACAGTTTTGATAAGAGAGTCTTAAAATGCACATCATATTCCCACACACTCTTTTCCATACCTTGTTGAATCTTCTTCGGTGCATTAATTCTCTTCTGCTCAAACTTGGGGATATGAAATTCAGCTAAGGATTTCCATAGTGTAGTGTAATCTATCACTTTCTGGTGGGGGGGTCATACTTTCGGTACCAACTATGTGTGCGTCCCTGCAACATTGTTACAAACTAAGTTTCCTTCCATTCTGGGGTAGTGATCCACTTTGCGTGACATAGCATCTCACACTTTTGTACATGCTCTACAGCTTCCTCAACACCTTTGTGGTCTGGTATATGCAAAGACATTTCGAAGAATACTTGCTAAGGTGGTTGAGGCCCTTGTCCACTTGATCCAAAACCTTAATTCCCTCTGGTGTTTCCTCCACCACCAAATCCACTAGATCCATCAACTCCTACTCCTCTTGATCCTCTAGATCCACCACATACACCAGGTTCACTAGTTCTTATTCCACCAAATCCACCTCCCATAGTTGGTGAAGTTCCTAAAGTAGTCACGCCTTATGTCCCCATTGTCGCGTTGAACTACATGCACCAGCAGTCTGTGATATCACACCGCTACCAGATGTGTGTCCCGCGTTGCTTCTAAATGTGATACCCAAGCTTTGTGTACTTGTACTTTGCCCAAATTTCATTCCAGAAAATATACCACTAAACATAGGAAATGATTGTGTAGCTATAGATGTGCTAAATAAAAAGTTATACCTCCTTGGTCTTGATTGGTCACTTCCACTAATACTAACTGGGTTAGCAATACTTATCTCTAGATTTGGAAAAATAAGTGTCAAGGGGTTGGTCACCAGGTGGATTCAGATGCGCATCAATGGCTCTCCTTTCTCCAAGTGATGAACTCTCATTAGAAGATGAAGGGGTATCTCTCTCGCACTTGCCAAGATGGGGTAACATAGATTGCTCAGGCTCCACGTCCTCCACGTGAACCTAAATTCCTTCCCACAACGTCTGCCTCCATAAATCCATCACTCCTACAACTTCGTGTTGCCTAACTAAATCCCTTTCATGAGCTTCATTATACTTGATTCATCTTTCCTCCCTCTCCTTTTCAGCTGTAAAATCTTCCATCCTTCTCCACCCTAGCTTTCTCTCCCAATGCTCAAAAGAAGCTTAGCTGACCATAGGAAATGCTTCCAAACTCATTGTAATGATCAAGATCTTTATAGCTAAAGGGATAACATGTAAAATAGATCCTTTAGGATCCCTTAAGAACTCAAACTCAACAACCTCTAGACAATAATACGTAGAAATAGTGTATTCCAAGGTATAACTAGTCAACACTCTTCTCCACCAATGATCAACAACATGTGTCCAAGTCAGATCAACATCCTTCACCCTCTGATACTCATCTTGGGTCCATACACAAGATCTATAGTACCAATTTGATCTAGATGCATACATTGAAAGCCACTTATAAAACTCCACTAGAAATCATCAAAAGGTCTCATATAGCTCATTATATAGGTGTTTTTCTACCCATTTGCATGCATCAAGCTTAGGTCCAGTACTAAATCTCTAAGAAACTCATCATTCATTCTCTTAAACTATGTTTCGACACTATCTAACATCAAGCATTCTTTCATCACACATCATTCTCACAATAGCTTTGAAAAGGGGTCCTGACAACGAAACCAAGATGTAGTCATTTTATCTACCCTTAATACTACTTTCTAACCTCAAGCACATCGGCCTATCACCCAGTGGAGACTAGGTTCTCACCTGAGGCACGTGCGAGTGTCGAGCCCCTCCTTTATGTGAGTATTGTGAGAAGATTCTACCATTATTGCAGGATGAATTGCAGGATGTGAAGTAAATTTACTTAGTTAAAAGAAAATTGGAATGAAAAGCTTATAGATCTAGACATCAATGCATTACAAAAACTTAATAACAATGTTATAAGAGCAATAAACTAGATATAAGTCATGTTGCTCATATAACATGAGGGTTTACACCCTTAAACATGATATACATAGCGAACCCTTATATATATATATATATATATTCATTGGTAGCCATATTACAATCAAATGAGGTCATCACAGACCATACATATTAAATATCAGAGGACCCAACCCCTACAGACCTTTCCTAGCATGAGATCCTAGCTATGCCCTTCCATTTTAACCTCTGTTATAGACCCTAGTGTCATATAGAGGCTCATTACATCCTTCACAACTCCTAGCACTAAGTTCTCTAAACCCTAACATTACTACAACACTCTGTTACTCAGCATCTTACTCTTGATGCATTCTCTCTACCTTTTTCATGCTCTTCAAATCATGTCTTCAAATCATCTATCATCTCCTTCTTTAGTCTGAGCATCTTTCTTTATAGGATCAACACACACCATGCCTTCTCTCCTAAACAGAATGCGTGCCAAGTGTCGATGTGGTCCTCTAATGGTGAATGTTTATCCCTTGTAAACCCTCCACTCTCTATCATGTGTCTTCTAGGAATATTCCTACGTGGAATATCCTTTTCTTGACCTCTAAAGGTTCCAGGCTGACACCTTATCCACTCGGCATGCCTAGTCGGGTCAGATTGTTTCCTCAAGTGCCTCTAGAATACCAAATATGGCTAAGTCCTTTGATCATGTGTTATAACTTCCGTGCGCACCCTACTTTCACCTAAACACTTATTACACCTCTTTGTCATGTGCGCTTCTCCCTACACACCCTTCTTCTCATTGGTCCTGCGCGCACGTGCCCTTTGGTACTTGGCCAATATTTCAAGGCCCAATAGACTATTGAGCGGGTAGGTCTAGAAATTCAGAGGGGCAATATTGGGAAAAATCCCATATCGGAAAACTTTATTCCACATCGATTTGACCTCAGAAGCCCACTTTCTAAAAATAACATGTCTTTTGCATAGGGTACTGCTATTTTGGGAAAATCATCAACAGAAGAACGTGCAAAGGAGACGGAGACATTGGAGATGTATTGCAGCTGAGAATTCATGAGAATGGGCATTTTGGAACTTACTAAAAATAATAAGTGGTCCCACGAGCACCTGTAAAAAATAGAAAGTTGATCCAGAAAGAGAGAGGAATGCATGGAAAATAGGAAATAAAAGTCTCAACATTCAGTTGAGGTTTGAGGGAGTTTATTTTTCATACTTACTAAAAATAGTAATTTGTTATTTATAGGGAAAATATGAAGCAAAAGTTGACAAGATAGAAGCTGGTATAGCCCTTCACCTGCGAGTATGAGATAGAAGACAATGATGTCTTGTACATGGATCTGAATGACTTGAGAACTCGCATGACAACCAGAGACCGAAATAAGATTGAATATAAAATATTGACCAGTGACTTGTTTGTTTCTGCAAGACACCCAGTGTCTGTCCAAAGTATTGAGTTGATCCTAGCCTTCTCTCACCACTATGAGCTTGAAACACGAACCATCTGAGCCAACAATGGTACATCAATAATGGTCATCATCTATAGAACCATCTCACTTTCTCTGCAGATACTGACATCACCCAACATGGTTGTCATCTCAAAAGATATGGCTTTGCACGATTGGGAAATGATGGATGCATACATGCAAGGGGTTACACTTGGGTCGTGGTTGAAAACAAGGAGAAATCCCTCAAAGATGTCACAGAACCTTCCAAGGTGTGATTTCAAAGAAGGATATTTGGATGTCATCACTCTCCTTAGTAGAGTAATGGGTGAAGAAAGCACAAGAGACTTCCAAGACTAGATGGGGCTATTCATCTTGACATTGAAAAAAGGAAAAAAAAGAATTGATTGGGGGTAGATCATCAGCGAAAACCTCCATCTGCAACTGCCCCAAGTACCCATGATGAAGAAGTTCCACATGACTTCTTACTTGGTCTTCCTCTTTGCTAGCTCAATATAATTTAAGCGATTCACTCTCACACAAAACATTACCACCAAGGTGCCTATGTTTGAGAAACTTCCACATGTGGTGATGGAGGAAAGCCATAGGAATTTTTCTCACGTGAACGATGTGTTCACAATGTATGTGGTTTGAAGCTTAGAAGGAGATTTGGAAGCTAGGATGTCATCATAAGCTGCATCCTTGATTAAGAAATATGGTTCTTATTTCATATAATTCTCAACCTTCTCCTACCTATGAGTTCTTGGCTTCAACCAAGCTCTGCTAAGGCTGCCTAAGTACCTTAGTGAAAAAATTATATTATTCGATCTCTTCAGGTATATCATTCATGTGAATAACAAGTTTAGAAGTAAGAAGAAGAAGTTGATTCCATTTCCTATCTCTCTCAGGGTATTCACGTGTAAGATCTCAAATGATGCATCTCATCTGGAGGCTATTTTCACTCATTTGACTTTGCATTCCTACATTGTCAGGCCTAATTTTGACATCCGAGAGGATCCTGACTCTTTTTATGTCCTAGAATTGCAACATCAGCCACAAGTCAAGGACTATTGGGCCAATTGCATTGATGAATTTGAAGTGCATGAAAAGGAACATATGAGGATGACAATCAGTGACATGAGGAAATTCAAGTTCTCTTGGTATGAATATATTTTGCACAATGATGGGACAAAGATGTATGATCCTGAGTATGTGGTAGTCAAGATGTCCCCTTTACCTCTAATCAACTGGTATGTTCGTGAATCAGGGGATATATTATAGTGGACCGAGAAGGTGGTGAGGAGAACAAGAAATTGGTTTCAAAATAAGCAAGCCATGATCATCCAATCGCGAGTAGTTCCCCTAAGTTAGAAGCAAGTCTCCCATTAGTCATCTTCAAAGGTCATAGAGGTGACTTCCAGTTCTAAACACTCTAGAGCAAGTTTAAAAAGAAAGGCCACAAAATTGGAAGCTTCTCCTCATGAGAAGATGCCAAAGAAACTCAGGGTAGAAGAAGGATCATTTACATCATTGCAAGAGGAAGATTTGATCGCAAAAATGTAGGAAGAAAATCTAGTTGCAGAAACACAATTGGATGAAGAACACCTGGTTCAAGATCCAGTATTTGAGCTACAACAAGAGGTTTCACCTCTTCTTGACACCCATACCTCTTCCATTTAGGATTTTCCTCCCCCTTCAGAACATGTAACTGTTGGTGCACCTATCATTGAGCTCGAGTCCGATGAGATGTTTCTTTGGATGCATGAAACAATTTTCCATGACACCCGCACTATGGAACAAGTGGCAACACTTGATCCATCAACGATTGTCTCATTGGCTAAAGAAAAAAGATCAAAGAAGCTTGCACATATAGCCTCACAGTTCTACAGTGGGAAAACAGGTAATCAATACATCAAAGTAGCTTGGCCCAAGGAAATCAAGCTAGTGGATGAGATGACACCAGCTGATTATGAGATGAGTATGATCCAAATGGGACTGGTAACTCATGAAGGGGATTTGCACATGTATCAGCAATCTTTTTGTCGTATGGTGGCAAGAAATAAAGAGTATAAGAAGAATATTGATGAACTAAAGGAGCAGGTTTGAACTCTCTCATTCTATGTGAAACATTTAGTTTATCCTAATGCCATGAAAATCACCATTGAGGAAGTTACATCCATCAGTATCTTTAATCCAAAATCCATCCGGAGGACACACGAGTTCACCATACAAGGGCGAATGAATAATGAATGGACTAACTCAATTTTTAAAAAAGGGAAGTTAGTGCTCCAAGAAGAGTTCAAAATCTTTACTTCTATTTGTGCAACAGAAAATAGGACACGGAAACTCAAAGAGGACTTGGAGAAAGAAAGGGACTATTGGGAACCTTTGGGCCGAATACTAGATGAAATGAGCAGCACAAAATCCCATGAGTTGATCGACAGGAAGATCTTTAAAAATCCCTTATAAGACTTGTCACGTGTATGGGAAAGGGCCTTGGAAATTAGGTTTGAAGAAATTAATCAAGACATCAAATAACTGGAGGAGAAAAAGGAACAAGTGTACAAATTGCAGGATAGTGTAAATCAGAAAATTCAAAAACTTGGAGTACCTACAATGGGAGAAGATCCAACTGCTGATGAGTTGATTGGTCCATTTGAAGAATGCATTAAGAAAGAGGTAGGGAACCCATCTTCCTTCACTAAGGATAGCCTCCACTTCCTCTCAGAGATTCATGCCTCTATTGCACTAATGGTAGAGAAACATTCATCATGGTTTGGGAAGTGTAAATACATCAACAGTGTGGCTGATGGATGGATAAATACCTTGAGTTGCATTCACTTTCCTCATGCCGACAAGGTGGAACTTGTAGCTGCTCATTTCAACAAAGAGCTTGGAGGAACAGAAGCCTTCTCAGAAGCCCAAAATGGAAACTAGTCAAGGAGGGATATCAAATCCACTACAACGGCTCATCCTTCTACATATTTCTCCTCCTTTCTTCTTCTTCCTCTTCTTTCTCTCTCTTCTCTTCTCACCCAATGCTTTCTCTCTCATCAATTTAATATTTTTGCATTGAGGTTTACACTTTTAAATCACCTTGTTTTTATAATCGGGACTTAAATTTTTAAGTGGAATATGAACTATCTAAATTCACCTTAAAGTATTTGAAAAGTCACTTGGAAGATGAAGAGTTTCCTTCTCTTCTATAAATTGTAACAAGCTCCTCATTTGAGCTTCTTCTTAGACAACTTCTTAGATATTGGAGCTATTTTTTATGAACTCATGAGAGAGATATCCTTGTGAGGAGAGAAAAGAGATAGCAAATTTCTTCCATTTTCCCTACTAATTTTTTTTTTCTATTTCTATGTTATGTACAATTTCTGCTTGAGCTTCAATAATGGAATAAGGAATTTTAGCCTTTTTTGACTGAGGATTTTAGAGGTAATTTTTTCTCATTAAACACTATTTGGTCTTGTTGTTGTTACACATATTTGTTTTCTTCTAAATTCAAGTGCATATAATGAAATTTTCAGTTGGTGTATGCAAGTATCTAATTTTCTACTTACAGCATTAGTTTCTCTTTTCTAACTTTCTCACTCCCTTTCCTGCTTTCCTAAAAAATTCCTCTCTTGCAAATATATGCAAGATTTTTCTGTAGGGTCAATGGAGTGCCCCCATTAGATCCCTAACCAAAATAATACCAGGATAAAACTCACTTTTTACTTGCGCATGCACATATGGCAGCTACACTAGTTAAGTAGAGGGACTTAGACTCTTAGAGCATTGGCAAGATAACCACCAATTTGTCCTTGACAAATTTTCTTGCCAACAATTTTTGGTGCCCACTGTGGGGCATATTTAGCAACATATACACATGAATATGACTAGAAGGTAAAAAAAAACAAAAAATTAAAATATCTGGAATTTGAATAGCCAATGAGCCTCATGTCTACAAACCATGGCTATTCTGGGAAATCCTCATGTTGAAAGACCTGAATTACTCTTCCACATCCAAGAGGATATCATTTCAGATCTGTGAGAATCTATTTGGCATAACAGGTAAAGTGTCAACAACTACTTCATTGCCATAAGAACTCTTGACCTTGAAGAAGAATGCACTATTGAATTGGAAAGGTAGAGACAACTTCCAGCACCAAAAAGAAGAGCATATATTTCCAAGCTGGAAAATAGATGATACACCCAAAAATAGAGACAAGGAGGAAAAACCGACCCCACTTTTAGAGAGATTCAAAGAAGACAAGAGCTGATCAGAATTTATAGGTCTCCCTTTCGTCAAGTAATTGGTCATGTTAGGAACCTGAGTGTTTACAATCCTTTGTATGGTGAATTTCTATACATCAATGATAACCTTGAATATTTCACTGACGTAGAGACCGAATAAGAAGCTAGAGAAAGAGAAATAAGAGCAGAAGAGGAAATAAGGGCTTAGATTGAAGAAATTGAAAGACTTCAAGCTGAGGTGGAAGAAAGAGCAACAACAGAAATTAAAAGCTAGAAATAGAAATAGAATGGGGGATCATGATTGTGAGGTCTGTATGCCTAATGTACCATGGGGGGAAACAACAGCCCACTCACTCTTTCTCAACCACTTCATGAGCCACCAAAAGGCTCAAGGAAAAACTTTCTAAAATTCATAGGGGATGGTTCTCAACTCCCAGAAGAACATGTATCAGTGTTTATCACCGGTTGCGGTGTATTGGGTGTTGGGGACAAATATGTGTCATTCTGGCTCTTTATGGATTCACTCAAAGAAAAAGTTTCCGAATGGTTCTACATGGTACCCCCAATGTTTTTCACCTACTGGGAATATATTATAAGTGCATTTGAACACAAATTCAAGACCACAAAAGACTTTCAGGATCTCTTGGTCCAATTGGTACAAATGAAGAAAGAAACCTCTGAATCAATGAGAGAATTCATAACAAGATATAACAAAGTGATAAGAAGAATCCCTAAATATGTGGTGCTTCCTGAAAAATAATTTAAAGAGATTATTCATCAGTGCCTTGCCATCATAAGTAGGTTTCTTCCTTAGAAGAACCCAACCAAGAATATTGAGGGAAGCTTAGGACCACGTGATATAAATGGATGATGATATAATCCTGTCTAGTAAAGTTAAAGGCCTAAATGGAAAGAAAAAAGGCCAAAATTTAGGCTCATTCACCATAGACCCAATGTTCCAAAAAATGGCAAATGACTTGGTTGCCTTGAAGAAATAGCTCTCCCAAATCACAATGTGGAATACTCCAAGGAAACCAAATCCTCCCAATAGACCAAGGATTTCTCCACCTCCTTGTCGGCTCGCTCTCGAAGCACCACTATTCAATGCCACTTGTGACACCGAATAACCAAAGGAGGAAGTGGAAATTGAAGAACTTGAAGAATAAAATACGAGTGACGATGACAACTACCTTGAGGTCGAGGAAGTTGATGGTGATATGCACAATGGCCTAATTGAGTACGTTGATGATGATGATGATGATGATGAAGAAGCTCCAAGTTTCTCATGCACAATTTCCACTCACACATAGTCTAAGAAAGGTGCTCCATCCTCAATGACTGCAGTAAAGGACAAGAAGAAGAAAGAAGATTCTCCTGCGGAGGCTCCAAAAAATAAAATCATCAGTAGAGGATCACCACTACCTCCTTCGATGGAGTCGGCTAAAGAAAAATTGGACCCACTGGTTAGTAAGAATCATGCTACCATACCAAGTAAGTCATCCAGTTCTTCTCCCAGCTCAAAAATTGCTAAAAATAATTCTAATTCAAATGTTATTTCCATGAAAACATCTAAGGTTCCATCAAAACCTACATCCCCATCTCCTTCTAAGCCAATTACTACACCTGTGAAGGAAAATTCAACCCCCAAAATAGAAAAACCTTCACCATGTAAATATTATTTTATTACTAAAACCTCTACCTTGCTCGCCAAAACCCCATTTGACTTTGTGGAACACGCAAGCAAAAATAAAGTCTAGCTCACAGAAATAGAATACCTACAAACGTACCCTACCCAATTTGATAGGTTCATTGATGTAGTCCATGGTGGTAACCCTATAACCTCAGATCCAAATTCCAAAGGCTTAATCCCCACATGTCTGCACCACCTTATCAAAACATGTTAGCCCTCAGTACCTCCAAAACTAACAAGGTTGAACCTTTCTACATGTCACTCCTCATTAAAGAATTTCAGCTAAATAATTGCATCATAGATTATGGAGCCTCAAATAATGTGATGTCCGTAAAAGTTACAAATGCTCTAGGCCTCACCTTGACCCAGGAAAATGGCACCTATTATTCAATGGAATCCAAACAAGTGCCATTGGTAGGAAGAATCAAATATACATAGGTAGCATTAGCTAATTTTCTAGTTAAGAAGGTGTTTCTAACCATCCTAGTGGCGAACATCCCAAGATCCTTTCACATGATATTGAGTCGAATCTTCTACCAAGACTTGGGTGGAGAAATAAAAATGGATTGGTCATCTGTAACTATTCCAGTGAAAGACGAGATGAAGCAGTTGCTACCAGTAAGAAAGATGAAGTTCATAGTATGAAAGGTTGATGATCCAAAGGAAAACATTCTTTTTCACGATAGCGGGCTCGTCAACTACTTCCTCACATCAAAAAAATATGAGAACTTGTCACTTATTAGGGAAGAAGAATAATATCATGTTTGGATGATGGAATTTTATGGTGTTCATTCCAGTGCAGGTTTGGGAGAAGGCATGGTGTTGTACTCTCCTTCTAATGAATTGTACCTATTTTCCTACAAGCTGCAATTTGATTATACAAATAACATGACGGAATATGAAGCTCTCCTCTTATACATGGTCATGGAAAAAGACATGGGAATCAAGAAGCTGAGATGCTTGGGTGATGCGGAGGTGATAGTAAAGTAAGTTTGACAACAATATCAGGTGAAAAATCCAAGACTCTTGCATTATAGAAACAAAGTATGGGACTGGATTGAATCTTTTGATGCTTTTTCCATCAAAGCTATCCTAAGAGAGAAGAATAAAAAGGTTAATTCTCTTGCATTTTCGGCTTCCCTAGTGACACCTCATCCTTCTTTTAGTAAAGACAAGGTGACCATTGAAATGGTATTTAGGCCTAGTATACCAGATAATGCAAATCATTGGCAAGTCTTTAATGATGATAACCATATTCTAGAATTTTTGGAACAAAGGGATAATTTCAATAATCTCTTCTTTAAAGGAAGAAAAAATCCACACCGAGAAGTGGTAGCCAAAGAAGAGAAAGAAGGAATTGAAGGGATTGATGATGAAGGAGTGATCAAATTGAAAGGAAATAAGATTCCCAAAGGCCTAGTTTCTCTGGAAGACCTCTTTGACAAACACGACATATTCATTCAAGAGAAAGCAAAACAATCTTCTTAGTGCCCAACTAATTTTGATAAGGAAAACATCGGCACCCCAGAGGAGCCAATGATGGTCACTATTGGAAAAATTTTCTTGCCCAATGAGAAGAGAAGGTTTGTTGTGTTACTCAAGAAATATTTAGATGTTTTGGCCTACTCTTATGATGAACTCAAATCCTTCCATCTAAAGGAAATGCATCACTCAATTTCCTTAAAGCGGGATGTCAAGCCATTCAGGAAAAAACAAAGGCCATACAACCCAAAGATTGTTGATACCATCAAAGAGGATGTAATGAAGTGATTAATGCAAGGATTATCTTTCCCATACATTTCAACACGGGTGGCCAACATTGTGTTGGTGTGGAAGAAGAATGGAAAAATAAGAATATGTGTAGATTTCCACAACTTGAACCAAGCATCGTTGAAAGACAATTATCCTCTCCCTATCATGGACCAAATTTTGCAAGCGGTCATTGGATATGAAATTCTTTGATTTCTTAATGGATTCTCAGGGTATAATCAAATCAAAGTGGCAAAGGAGGATCGCACCAAGACAACCTTAACAATGCCTTGGGGCACTTTTACCTACAGCAGAATTCCTTTTGGCCTAATCAATGCGGGAGATACATTTCAAAGGGGGATCGATTTGGCATTCAAATATTTAAATCATTTCATCATCATATATCTTGATGATCTCGCGGTATTTTCAAAGAAGAGGGGAGATCATATCCATCACTTAGAAGAATTACTTGCAAGGTGTAGAAAACATGGCATATCACCAAACCTAAAAAATTGCATGTTTGGATTTACAGAAGGAAAGTTACTAGGGCACATTGTGAATAAAAATGGAACACACATTGATCTTGAGAGAGTATGAGCCATCCAAGCACTATCTCTACCCACAAGTAAAAAAGGAGTTCATTCCTTCTTCAGAAAGGTGAATTTTCTGTGTCTCTTTGTTCCGGAGTTCACTGAATTGACAAAGCACATCACCACCATGATGAAACCATAGGAAAAATTCAAATGGCACAATAAAGTGAGGCAGCATTTGAAGAGATAAAAAAATCCGTTTCCAAGGCTCTAACCCTTGTGTCTCTAGATTTTAACAAATTTTTCATCATGTATTGTTATGCATCAGAACATACCCTCTCTATCATTCTTTTTTAGAAGAATGGTGAAGGAATGGAAGCACCTATTGCTTTCATTAGTTTTCCATTGAAAAATCATGAACTAAACTACAACCAATTGGAGAAGCATGCCTATGCAGTGTTCAAGGCTGTAAAAAATTTCAGGTTTTACATCCTCAAATCCCATACGGTGGTGATGGTCCCCAGCAGTGCAATCAAGTCCATCTTGACATAGAAAGATCTTGAGCTAAAAGAGGAAATTGGATTGCAAAGACTCAAGAATATGACCTAGAGATTTGACCCTCCAATCTGGTAAGGGGAAATGGTTTTTGTAGGTTGATTGTTGAAGATGAAACACTCAAATCTTAACACAGTGAATAAAATTGTGTTTAATCAACTTGTTCTGAAAATAATCCACAGGTTCTCTTTGTAACCACCACTGATGAGTGGTATTATGATATTTCCTATTACTTAACTTATGGAGAATTCCCTTCTCATATTTATTTCAAGAAAAGGAGAACACTCAAGCTGAAGGCAACAAAGTTTGTAATCTAGAATCACACACTTTACAAGAGAGGTTTGGATGGATGCATCCTCAGGTGTGTAGATAAACAACAAGAAAAAATTCTTAAAGCATACCATGACCAAACGTGTGGTGGAAATTTCTCAGTGATGGTCACTGCACACAAGATCCTCCAAGGAAGGTATTATTGGCCCACCTCTTTGCAGACACTCAAGATTGGGTTTCCCAATGTGAAGCATGCCAATGATTCATTGGGAAACCACAACTTGTTGCACTACTGCTCAAGCCAGTTGTTATTGAAGAACCATTTCAGCAGTGGGGACTATATTTCATCGGTATTCTAGATCCTCACTCAAGCACGGGGCACACCTATGTGTTCACAATGATATACTACTGCACAAAATGGGTGGAATCCATTCCAGCCAAGCAAGCCAACACTTAAATAGTATATAACTTCGTCAAGGAAAATATCATAGTATGTTTTGGAGTGCAATAGAAGATTCTATCAAACAATTATACCTATTTCTCTTCAAGGGAATTGACTAAGTTTTTCTATGGCTACGGAATCTCTTTATCTCATTCATCAGACTACTATCCATAGGGAAATGGATAGGCTGAATCAAGCAACAAGAACATTGTAACCATCATACGCAAACTCGTAGATGAAAATCAAAGGAATTGAAACAAAACTTTATATGATGCATTGTGGGTGGACAATATCACTCCCAAGAAGGCAATAGGTATATCACCATTCCAAATTTTGTATGGGGTCGAAGTAGAAATTCCCAACACAATTGAGATGTCGGTTCTCAATTTTCTATAGGGAATAGAAGATGGAAAGTACAAGGATTCCATTGACAAGAGGATCATATTTCTTGAGAAGCTATAAGAAAATACTCCAAGTGGTGGACCATATTAAAGAGCATCAGTTGAAAGTAAAGAATATTTTTGACAAGAAAGCCAAAGTGAAAGAATTCAAAGTTGGATACTTCATCCTGCTATAGGACAAGAGAAGGGAACTAAAATTCAGCCATGGAAAGTTTGATTCATTATGGCTCGGCCCATTCCAGATTCATGAAGCTTGCAGCGAGAGTGTTTTTCTACTCTCATATTTGGATGGAACACTATTGGAATTTCCTCACATTGGGAAATACCTATAATTATATCATCAGTTAAAGAAATTTGTCCCCCACCTTGTACCATAGGTTATTTCTAGATGTTTTTCCCTTTATGTTGTTTTTCGTGTGTTTCCTTTCTGTCATTTTGTGTGTGTGTGTGTAGACACCAAATTTGTGTCTTACGACACCCTGTGCCCCGCATCTCATTTCGCAACCTAGTCTCACCACCTAAACCTTGCACAATTATTTATTAATTACCTTATAATTAATAAATCCACATCTCCAAACCTGCCACCTCATTTCACCACCTCATCATGACCTAGTCCTAACCCTAAACTAACCTAATAAAGACCTATAACTTGGTCTACATCCACACCCATGACTAATTACTCCTCACCCGCACCAAAACCAACCTAATAATGACTTGACCAAGCCCACAACTAATCCCTCGGGAGAAAAGGAGGGAAAGTTGGCTATTTTACTAAAAATAGCCCACTTTGACTTAACCGATATCGGTTCCTACTCGACCGCCGTCGGTTACGTAACCGCCATCGGTTCCCTGTAAATGACCTCCCCCAACCAAAAACAAAGGATCAGGAAATTCATTGAAAAGATCAGGAATTCACTTGGCCGAGCAGAGACAAGTGAAGGAAAGAAAAGAGTTTGCAGAGAAGGACATCAAGCCCAAGATTACAACTGAGTAACCAGAGCCCGGTGACACTCATCCAAGCATTGGGAGAGAAGATAGCTCATCTTTGATTGTCAGATCATCCTACCTGAGTCCTGCCTTCGTCATCACAGTCCTTGGGCCTGTATCTTCATCAGGAACTAGTAAGTAGTATCTTGTATGTTCTTTTAATAACATTTCTTGAACTTCTGAATCACAGCAATTATAAGTCTATTCCTAGATCTACTACCCGGTAACACCCTACATCTAACTGTCATTCCTCTACCCGTACATTGTCCCAAGAACAGCCCCCATACTCTCTGAGTCTTCTCCATCACCCCATTACCTATCCCCAATCATTTACCAGCCTTATAAACACCATAGACACCTTATAGCCAACCTTCACTAAAAGCCCCTAAACCACTGCCCCCACCGATATCGGTTATCAGCAACCGGTACCGGTGACAGTGACCGGCATCGGTCACTGTGACTCAAAACCAAAACCAGCCTTTCCTCTATTGTTTTAACGAGGTAATTAAATTGTAATTTTGCAATAATTTGTGTTAATTCATATTAGCAGGGGAACTGACCACCTTCGAAAGGAAGTTTAATATTTCCTGGGCCCAAGGCAGTTCCCTCATTTATTGTCTAACTATAATCTGGTGGTCTTGCATTCTTATTCACAGGTAGTCCTTCCCAGACAAAAAGGAGTTCTTCGCAATCGATCTGATCTCTCTCTATGGTACGCGCACACCCTCCCAGCATTCAACAGGTATTCCTCCTAGCCCTAACCCTTATCTGTTTCTCAAGAGAATGAAAGGATAGAAGCAACTCTATTCCAAGAACGGAAACATTCTGTGCGAAACATTTTGGCACGCCCGGTGGGACCCATTTCGGGTTTCTTTCTTTCTTGCTTGCTTTCATATAGGGAGCATACTTGCTATTTTCTTCTTCTAAATATTCACAAGATATTTTGTTATTTTGGTAAAAGAATTTGTCTTGCTTTCACATCTTTGCATTAGTGAAAGTCATCTCCTTTGCTTCATCGAATATCATTTTCGATTTGGGTTTAAAACACGTGCATCACATTCTTGCTTGTTGTTTTCAATTCTAGTGAACATAGATTAAGTAACAGGTCGTACACGTGGGGGTGATATCCATGGTATTGACAAGAAATTAATCTTACTTTCACTGCACAACACATACCAAATCACGTCATAATCAACACAACAGCTCAAACATCCCCCCTTTTCCGCGGTATTCCTCCGCCCGATTGAGGTAACCTTATAAGCCAAAACAAACTTGACATTTCCCCTAAGTCTTTTGTTTAGGATTGACATCATCTTGCGTCTAAGGCATAAGCCCACAATAATTAAAACTAATCCTAGGGTTAGTCTCTTGATTTGCATGTGCATCTTGCTTGTTTTTAGTTCTGTTTCTCTGTCATACACTGTTTCAGTGATCACTTCAGAACAGTTTGATAGATATACTAAGCATTGTTAACCCCAAATCAACAGCTCCTTACAGCTTCTTACACCGGTCCTATTATACCGACATCGGTTAACTGACCGATGCCGGCTACAGTCTAACCGACATCGGTTATCAGACCGATATCGGTTACTATCTTTCACAGTTCCCGACAAACCAGCAACCTACCAATTCCAACATTTTGTGGCTGTTTCTGTTCCTGATAGATTGAATCCCTGTTGTGTACTCTTGTCCATGGTTGTTATCACTCGGAAACAAGCCGCAGCCATGGTTTCACATGCCTGCTCTGTACCTTTTCCTGAATCACCCCCTTCACATCCTATGGGGAATCCTACGGACACCAGTGAGGTTCCCAAAATCCCTGTAGGAGATAAGGAATTTGTGAAATTTTTGGATGCTAATCCTAGTGCTGTACAGTACTATTTGTCTCATACCCCTGACCGTACACCTGATGGTCAGCTCCTTGTTGGTATGCCTATTAGTATAGCTGCTCATTTAGCTCCTTCTCCACCTAATAACTCTGCCTTACCTTCTTCATCCTTAGCCCCGTCTCCCAACTCAGTGGCTTCAGAGGTTCATACGGCACAGATTGGCTTTCCTTTGGTTAATCTGGGGCCCCACATATCATTACCGCTGACTGCTCCTACCCCCGTCTCTCTCGCAGACTGCCCCTTTCATAACTTGCTCTCTGCCACCTATCCACACGAGCTTTCCTTCTCAAGCTCCGCCCACCTTTTCATTTCCACACACTTATCCGGTGGCTTCAACACCTTATATAGGACATCCCTATTCGGATACCTCAACATATTCGTCCTCAATACCTTATCAACATTTAACCCCCCCATTGTCTAGTGGAGGCCCTTGGCCCAATCCTCCACCGTTTACAACAACCGCACCATCATCTCATCCAACCACTGATTTCATCAAACAAATGATGGACAAGATGCAAAATCTGGAGGCTTCTGTTTCAGGAAGCCGTAGCACCCTGACATACGAGCAAGTTTGTCGGGAGCCTATTCATCCTTCTGTCCCCCTTCATTCATATCCTCCTCAATGGGAATTACCAAAATTCACTCGTTTTAATAGTAAGGAGGATCCTCAACAACACTTGCGATCATTTAGACATGCCTGCTATCTGATTGCTCATGACGATGCCTTATTACTCCGCACCTTTCCCATGTCCTTATCAGGACCCGCCCTGGAGTGGTACAGTGCTTTAACCCAGCACTCAATCTTCTCTTTTAACCAATTAGCCCAATCTTTCTTGGATCATTTCTCCATTAATATTGCTAAGAAAGTATCTATCACCGACCTCTATGCCGTCCGACAATTTGAAGACGAATCTATCACAGATTTCATTGGACGATGGCGGGGCCTCATCAACCAACTTACTTATGCCTTGCCTCAGGCCGAACTCATCGAACTCTTTACGCGGGCCTGCGCTAAGCACATTTCTCCTACCCTCCAAATTCAAAATTTCCGCACCTTTGATGAGGCCTTTACTATGGCTCAGAAACTAGAAATTTGAGCCTTAGAGGAAGAGAAATTGTGGTTGCGCAACAAAAACCCTAATTTCCGAACCCAAGACTCCACCAACAAACCCAACACCACCAATTCTCATGCATCGACTGCTTCGAAATCAAAAGGAGTTGTACACGCGGTGATGGTCAAATCCCAAGCACCGTCTAGTACCCCGCCAAAAACCACCTATAAGTATAAAGCTGAGCCCATCAATTACACTCCCTTGGGAGAAACTTATGGTGTCATCTTGGAAAAATTGCTCAAAGCAGGAGCTATCACCTTGCCTCCTGTTAAACCTCACTCCGGGTTTGATTCCACCCGTGCTATACCTTCTTGGTACAAAGAAAATGACTTCTGTAACTTCCACCGCGTGAAGGGACACAGTCACGAAAACTGTAAGATGTTGAAAAATATAGTGCAGGAAATGGTTGATGCAGGGGATATAACCCTCGATAATCCTAATGCCCCTGCTAACCGAAATTTGAAAATCTTCAACAAACCATTCCCGAACCACTCATCTAACAGTAACATAAACCAAGATATCTTAGCCGAGGAGAGTGTTCATGAAATCCATGCGGTCTTCGACTCCCAACCAAATGCTTCTATCGAGAAAATTCTGAATCAAGCCTCTTCACTAACACAGGGACCCGAACCCCCTTCACCACCATCAAGACAAGACGAAATCCTTGCCATTCCTTTACCCATAAAGGAATTAACCACCCAGAATTCTCTTCCCACGAATGAGTCTTCTTACACCACATCCCTGCAAGATTGTGAGCGGATGTTATCTAACTTATCTATTTCCCAAATATCTCCTTCCGTCACTCTTGCTATAAAAGAAGAAGGCTCGCCACTGTTTCTATCATCCTTAGAAGAGAAACCCCTCAAACCAACATCACCACATTCTTTAATCATGACGGATCCCCTCCAACATGCCCTTCTACCTATTAGTTCTTCATCGCCTAAATCTTTTCAGCGACCGGTTGACCTCTTAACACCCATTGATACAGAGACTCATTTACCCCCCTGTATCACACCCACAGTGGACCGGAATTACAACCCACCTCTCTTCCATACAAAAATTCCTATTCAAACGTGAAGATTGTCATCCCTCAGAAGATAGACGAGTCCTATGGGAGCGTTTGAGTACACCATGCTCTACTCAGATGCAGATGACCGATCCAGACACCTCTACCATATACCCGTGTGTTTACAAAAACTCAAAATGCCTATGTCCTCATCTTCACCCCCCTCATCTCTACCGAATACCTCATCCACCTCTATCAACCTAACCAAACCTTCCCCTACACTTGGGACTTCACCAATACCCAGCTTAACACACCCACCTAAACGGTTAGATTTATCCAAAAATAAAGCCGTCCATCCACCTAGGAGATAGACCCAATCTCCTCAAGTCCAATCCATGCCTCTGTCACAACTAAAACCCTCGCCGTCACACCTACCTTCTATATTGGGACCTCACCCCTC
The DNA here is from genome assembly GCA_019776745.2 of Taxus chinensis. NCBI lineage: Eukaryota > Viridiplantae > Streptophyta > Pinopsida > Cupressales > Taxaceae > Taxus > Taxus chinensis. The sequence goes on along the minus strand of CM034150.1, from coordinate 81,046,789 downwards.
CACCTTGCCTCAATACATCATACCTCCTTCGTTTTCTTTAAAACGACCTGCACCTTCTACACCCATACAGAGATCCTGTCCACCTATCAACCCTAAACAAACTCCATCATCAAAGGATTTGTTTGCTGTCACTCCTCTTTCTCCGTGGTTATTTCCTGATACCACATCATCTGTGGCCTCATCATCTAACCAGCTAAACATAACTTCTGCACCGAAGAAGCCACGTTTAGTTAAATCCAATTATCAAAACCCCTTGTCTAAACCACCACCCGTACGAACCAACCATACCCAAACATTACCAAAACCCACCCAATCAATAGCCTCATCTTCCTCTGACTTTGACCCACTCAAAGGATCTTATGCCAAGATCCTTGATATGTTGGTGGAGAATGCGACCATTTCCCTACCCCCACTTAGACCCTATGATCCATCTAAACCTCGACCTATAGGTTATGATGAGTCTAAAATCTGCACTTACCACCGCACACCAGGACATGATGTAGAGGGATGCAAAGCTTTGAAAGCCATACTTCGTCAGTCACCTCTCTCGGATAGAAAGGTTAAGAAAGACAACTTACGAAGGGAGAAACCTTTAGCTTCAATCCCCTCTCCTATACTACCTGTCCCCGCCTCACCAAGATCTATCATTATTACAACCCCACCTCTCGAAGACCATGATTTATCCCTACCGTCTTCCTCCCCTCGTGTTCACGAGATCAACATGATTAGTGTTGCTACTCGAGGGCAGAAAAACAATGGGAAAGCTAAAGAAAGCACACCTGCGGCCTCTCTTTCATCCACCATCCCAATCATACCACCACCTAAAGTGGTTATTCGTGGACCTGCCTACCCCGTCTCTGATGGAGTTTCCCACCGTACCATGATCAAATAGATTCACCAATCACTTGTAAAAATGACACTGTATGATCTCATTCAAACCTCTGAATCTCATCACCAAGCTCTCATTGAAATCCTTCAAGGGATAGAGGTCTTACCTAACAAAACCTTGCCTGTTACCTCCATCTTAACACCCAACCATGTTGCTTCTCTCACCAAACAATCTACCACTTCCGTCCCTGTACAGCAAACCGCTGCTGTCAGTTTCTCCGAAGACGAAATTGTTGACTTTGGTGCAGAAGATCCTGACCCTGCTCTTTTCATCTCAGCTTACATCCGGGACATCCGAGTACGTCGTGTTATGATTGACGGGGGCGCTAGCCTAAACATCATCTCTTCAAAATCCTTCCAACAAATGAATATCCCTTCTAGTTGCATGTGTGCCAACCCCACCATGTTACGTTCATTCAATGATGCTATTACTTCTACCTTAGGCACCGTGATCCTTAACATTCGTGTAGGGCCACGTACCTTACCCGAACTCTTCTATGTCCTTGAGGGAGAATTCCAATACAACATGTTGTTAGGCCACCCTTGGATCCGGGCTATGGGATGTGTTCCCTCCACCCTACATAGATGCATAAAATTTGAGTATGAGGGGAAGTCCTACACCATAAAAGTTGACGCTCCCCCCTTCAAAACCTGCAATATGTTATATCGCCCTAATGATGTACTTGTACCAGTCAAGACACCCATTCATCCAACCCAACCATCTACTTCAACCACACCTCAACCATCCATCTCAACCACACCTACACCTTCAACCAATGAAACCGCCGCCGCCAATTCCACTTCCTTTCCCGCGGACAACATCCCAACCTCAGATCCCTTAGTTGATGTTTTTCAACGCCTTACGCTGGGGGAGTATCACCTATATAACGTTAGCACGTTCCATACCCCACAGGAGTATGGACAGTTACATGCGCATCCTACCTATGACCGTCGTGTGGGGGAAGTAATCTCCTACGGACCACCTAATTGCCGCACCAACCTAACGTATGGGGGTGTCGATACATCCTCTGTCACCCCTGAACCTCCCCCCTTGGTGTGGTTCCCTTCCAATCTGATTTTCAATATTTAACTAATCGTCATTTCACTCTCACCTTCCTGACGCGCTGTGCTTGGAAGGGCTTCGGTTTCGGTCTTTATGAACAAGGCCGACATACGATCATTCCCATTACTACACGCAAACACAAAGATCACAGTGGTCTTGGATTCTCTGAACCACCTACACCGAAAACACCACATATCCATTGTATCCAGGAAGACGACGAAGTCACCCCTTCCGAACCATCATCACCCATTTTTCCATCGTCACCCACAGAGTCGATAGACCCTGAATCTATCCCTCCTAACTTTTTTTTTTCATAAACGCTATCTTCCTGGGTCCTCTCACTTATCAACGCGATAATGAAGACCCATCTTCTCTTCCCCTTCTGTATCCAGACATGATCGAAGAGGACTCGCCTTCAATTAATGTTGTTGAGTGCCAGGATGACGACTCCATCCTCACTTACCTTGGTGCGGACGACTCTTATATTCAACGCGCCTTACCATCTGAAACTCAAACCATGTTGAATGAGTCGACTATAGAAATCAACATCCACACAGAGGACGATCCTCACATTGTGAAGATCAGACAATCTCTTAATGCATCAGAACAAACTGCCTTCACTACCTTCCTCCATGCCCGCAACCAAGCTTTCGCTTGGTCCTACGCTGACATGCCAGGAATCGATCCTGACATTGCTGTCCATAACATTACCCTGAAACCTGATTCTAAACCAGTTAAACAGAAACTAAGGAAAATGCATCCACGCATTGCCCTCTTGGTCAAAGAAGAGCTTCAACGACTCCTTTCTGTTTCCTTCATCTTACCTATTGACTATCCTCAATGGATTTCTAACATCGTACCTGTTACTAAAGCAACGGGGGGACTTCGGATATGTACGGATTTCCGGGACCTTAACCTCACTTTCCCGAAAGGATGACTTCCCCCTCCCAAGTATTGATCAACTTGTTGATCTCACTGCGGGCCATGAGATGCTTTCTCTCATGGATGGCTTCTCGGGATACAATCAAATTTTGGTAGCCCCGGCCGATCAACATAAAACTGCCTTCATAACTCCTTGGGGAACCTTCTGTTATCGTGTCATGCCGTTTGGCCTTAAGAATGCTGGTGCGACCTATCAGCGGGCTATGACTTACATTTTTCATGACATTATGCACACTATCCTTGAGGATTATGTCGATGATCTTCTTGGAAAATCTAAACATCGCAGTGAACATCTCGATGTTTTAACCATTATTTTTGATCACCTGTTACAATATTGTGTTCGTCTTCAACCAAAGAAATGTGTCTTTGGTGTCCTTTCAGGAAAACTCCTTGGTTTTATTGTCTCTTTACGTGGCATTGAGGTCGACCCAGCTAAAGTAAAAGCTATCCTAAAGATGCCCCCACCTACTAACCTCAAACAATTACGTAGTTTGCAAGGGTAAACTCCAATCTATCCAGCGTTTCATCTCGCAACTCTCGTATCGATGTCAACCTTTCCATCATCTCCTTAAAAAGGACATTGTCTTTCAATGGAGTGAAGAGTGCCACCAAGCCTTTGAGGCTCTTAAAGCCTATCTCTTACAGCCACCTGTGCTTATCCCACCTCAGGACGATCGCCCTTTTTACCTTTACCTTTCTGCCACCGACCATGCTGTAGGATCCATGCTCACACATCGTGACTCCGAGCATCGAGAACAAGCCATTTATTATATAAGTCGTACTCTGGTGGATTATGAGACTAGGTATACACATGTAGAAAAGTTGTGCCTAGCCCTATCATTCGTGGCCACCAAACTCCGACATTACCTCCTGAATCACAAAACTTTTTTCATCACCAACACGGACCCCATCCATTATATGTACGCCAAACCTCATCTAAACCAACGCATCACCCGATGGCTTATGCTCCTTGCCGACCTCGACCTTGAATTTGTACACTAGAAATCAATCAAAGGATAAACTATCGCAGACCAACTCGTGGAAGCCCCTTTACCTGGGGAGCAATTTACCAATTTTAATTTCCTCGACGAACTCATCGCCACTCTTTCACTCAGTGAGGAGTCATATCCAATGACCCTCTTCTTCGATGGATCCAAATGCCAGCACGGCGGAGGGGCCGGCGTTGTTCTCATTCCTCTTGACGCTGAGCATATGCCTCTTTTATTCCGGCTCGATTTCCCCTACACTAATAATACAGCGGAATATGAGGCCCTTGTTTTGGGTCTCCAGGTTGCGTTACACTTAGGTGTCAAATCTATTAATATTTTCGGTGACTCTCAATTGGTAGTCAATCAAGTTATGGGCATCTACCAATGTAAAAATGAGGAACTTCAAAAATAAAAACATTACGTGGATTCACTTTTGACCTTATTTACTCATTATTCTATCCAAACCATTCCCCACTCCACTAACAAATTTGCAGGATACTATGGCTTGCTTAGCCTCACAAATTCCTGCCTCACAAACTGACTCTGAACATATTCGTCTTGGTCCAACAACTCTTTGCCCCATCTTACTCCGCCCCGGATGTTTGTATGATACATAATGTGTCTGCTAATTCGTAGGATACCTGGTATCACCAATTTCACGACTACCTTACAACCTCTGTTCTCCCACCTAACCTTACTAGTAACGGAAAACGTGATTTTCTTAAAAGTGTTTCTCGTTATGTCATCATGGGGGGAATCCTCTATAAACGTGGCTTTGATGGCATCCTCCTTCGGTGTCTAACCGGCGCGGAGGTCACCTATACCATCCAACAAGTCCATGACGGTATCTGTGGTGGACATTTTAGTGGTCTTGCTATGGCCAAACGGATCCTTCGCCTAGGCTATTATTGGCCTACTCTTAATAACGACTGCTACAAATATGTTAAGTGTTGTGTTATGTTTCAACAATATGCCAACCTTCAACATACTCCTAGCCATCCGCTACAGGTCACACGAGATCTTTGGTCTTTCTCACAATGGGGTTTAGACCTTATTGGTGAAATTCACCCGCCCTCTTTGCAACGTCACCGTTGGATAATCACAGCAACCGAATATTACACTAAATGGGTGGAGGCCATTCCACTCATTTCAACCAAAAAAGAAAAAATCATAGAATTCATTAACCATCACATTATCTGTCGTTTTGGTGTTCCTCATCGCTTGATAACAGATAATGGAAAATATTTCAAAAATAAGTTGTTACAAGACCTTTGTGACAACTTTGGTATCAAACTTAGCTTCTCATCACCTTACTATCCACAAGCAAATGGTCAAGCCGAATCTTCTAACAAAACCCTGACCAAAATTCTCATGAAAATTGTTAACGATTCTGGAACAAATTGGCCTGATCACATCCCCTTTGCCCTTTGGGCTTATCGGACTAGCATTCATACCTCCACTAATGCCACCCCATTTTCTTTGGTATATGGTACCGAGGCTGTCTTGCCTCTCGAAATATAAATACCCTCCCTAAGAATATCTCTTCAGGATATTCTCACCAATGATGATTTCCGCCAAGAGCGGTTAGCCCAATTGGAGCTTCTTGACAAGCGTCGTCTTACAGCTCTTGACCACCTTCAAATCTATCAAAAGCACATCAAGCATGCTTATGATAAGTGACTTCATGAGTGTACCTTTAAGGTTGGTGATCTTGTCCTCAAAGAGAATCAACATGTAACTAAACTAGAAAAAAGAAAACATGGAAAATTTTCTCCAAATTGGATTAGGCCTTACATTATCACTCACACTTATGGATCAGGCACTTATCGTTTAGCTTCACTTAATGGTAAACCTGAGCCTGAACCCCTTAATGCCTTGCATCTCCGACTATTCTACTGTTGAATTTAGTGTTATATCACTTCTTATCTACCTTGCGCTCGTCCCTTGAGCTCATTTACTACCTCATACACTTTGTTTCATGCATCTCAAAATCGAATCAACCTCACATAGTTTGGTCATCACCTCCCCTTAAAGATGCCTTCCCCTTTTTAGTCTAGTCCATGACTTAAAAGTATCAAAACAACACGTTCTCAATTATATGCTTATGGGATATTCTTGAGTCAAACTTCCTACAACACTAGATGGTTCATGCCAAACGGACATCTAGACCTCTAAAGTTATACATAGACTGCTCCCTCGAAGGACAACTATGTGCAAAGCCACTTCTACTATTATAAATAGACTGCTCCCCCGAAGGACAGCTATACACAAAAACCACATCTGCTACTATAAATAGACTGCTCCCTTGAAGGATAGCTATACAAAGTCAGCCTTTATCAGAAGCTTCTTGCATTGATCAGCTTCATGAAGACCTCAAGAACAAAAAAATACATATCCCCTATGTAGACTTCCTGCATCGATCAGTCTATATCCAGAAAAGTAAAAAGTAGTATTCAATAGCACTTTTGAGTCATGGACTTGTCTATTTAGGTTTGGTTCTCTTTAGTCAGCATAATCACCTTATAACAAGTTCTCTGTGCCCTAGCTCTACCAGCCACCTCACTTCACCATTTGATCAAAACAACAAAACTCAAGGGACGTGATGTATATATGATATATTATGATTATACGACTCTTTTCACCTACCGACTTCTCACCTATACAAGGCACCTAGGGATTCAATCTCATCCTATGTTAATAAGTGGTTTGTTTAGCTCTTCTCAACTACGGGACACTTTTGCCTCTTTTACTCGAATCTAGGATTGTGTGTTGACCTTAATCAGGACATGATTCCCTACTACTTGGGTAAGCTAACTTTCATTTCACCTATACCTACACCAACATCACCAGTCCCTTACCAACACCAACAACGTTACCCTACCAATATAAATATTTTTACCAGCCAACAAATTGCCTAACTATAACCAAATTGCCTAAATTCACCTCTCCCTGGTCCTAAGGGAGAACTACATCGGTCTGAGGCCCCTCCTTGCTTTGTGCAATGGGCTATGTAGGCAGCACTTAGGAGACATGGGGTCTCCCAAGGTTAGCTCGACCATCCCCTACCATAACCTATCATGTGTGGTAAATATAAATCTTTTTGTGTATTTCTATTTGCTCACATTCATCTTTATCCTTTTTCAAAACAAAACATTCAAAACACAACCATTCTTATTATTATCATAACTCAAATCAACATACATATTCAGTTTTATTTAGATGTTAAACAAATACATCTTCTCTATCATCGACGCACAGGTCGGCATCCTTATTTATTCTTATACCTCTATGAAATTCACTTAGATTCCTTGCGCCTCATCCCGAACCAGGTGATGATCGTGATCGTCGACGCTGCTCACCTGGCCTCTCCATCCTCAAAGGTGCCACTGCTATTGGTTCCTCCCACTGATCTGCCAACCTCTCCTGTAACATATGAATATGCCCTCTCACGTGGCAGAATCTCACCTCTAGTCTCTCCACTCGTGACTCTGCAACCGCTAACAATCCTGTGGTCTCATTCACCCGCGTTTGGAGCTGATGAACTAAACCCTGCAGATGATCTCTCTCCACTGTAATCACAGCTATGTCAAGATGATCGGCCCTCTCATGTGAAGCCTCGCAGCTCTGCTACCCACCATAATCTATAAGCCTCTGTCGCTCCTGCATCCATTACCCTGCGATCGGCTGCTATCTCTTTTGGTCCTTCTGGAGGTGTCGGCCGGGGAGGTGAGAATGATGCCTCAGCATCGATCCTCATGTATGGTCTATAAGCCATGGGTATATCCTGAACAAATCCAAATTGTCACCGCACGCGATCTAGAGGAATCCTCTCGTACTCACCTGGCCTGTGCCCCATGATCCACCTCAATCTGCTCTACACCCCTCAACTCCTCAAGTATGTTCTCTGTCACCATATAGTTCCCGTAAGGCCTCCAATGGATATCTGCAATCGTCACCATCTCCCACACCTACCTATAATACTCGATGTCCTCTGTCACGGCCTGAGATCTTGCCTCTTGTTCTGTCTGGACCCAATGTCTGAATCCCAACCTCTGCACTCCTGTCTCTCCCGACTGGAATGGGTCGGCCTATCGGTCGCACACAAACAATGTGCTCATAGGCCCAACAATGTAATAAGTATGAACAATCCAGTGTCGTCCTGTGATTTCACCTGCAGGCCCATAAACCCCTGTATAGCTCCGCCAGATATGCGGGTGCCCATGCAAAAGTCACGCTCCTTTCTATCATTTCCCAAATAATACACATCAATGCTTTTGGAAATCTTCCCCCATCCACCCTCAGTAATGCATAATACCCCACCGCTATCATTAATACCACTGCCAACCTTTTTGCCTCAGGGTGTGCTGCATACATTATACCATAAGTGAATGTCAAACCTCACTGTGTCAAATCTCGTGCAGCTGGACCAAATACTATTGTTATTGCTCCCCGCGCCGCACTCGGCCCTGCCTGATACACTGGTCTTCCTGTAATTGGGAGCCTCAAGATCCTAAACACATCTTCCAACGTCACTGTCATCTCCCCTGTTGGCAGATAGAAGGTATTCTTTTCTGGATTCCATCTCTCAATCAATGCCTGCAACATAGCGTGATTGCGTGTGATTCATGAATAATAGCGGATCCCACTTAACCCCACACAGTTTATCAATGCCCATTCAGCTGGTGTTACATCCGCTCGGATTCGTGACAACAAAGCTGGCACACTATCATTCATCCTCAACCCTGCCTCTGCCTGCATACATCAAAATGACACACAACCATTCAATAAATCAAATCCCCAAGTGTTTTTTCTCACATTCTGGAAATTCCTACAGTAACCGGTATCAGTTATAAATAACTCGATACTGGTCTACTAACCGATACCAGTTATTTCTAACCGATACCGGTCACTGTCAATCCTATACAGTCCTGCTTAAAACCACCACCTACGATAATTATTTACTCGTTTACTCCTCTCTGTACCTACAAACATATGCAAAACCCCTGCTTACCTATACCATAACACTCACCCCATCCCAAACCCTTGCCTATCACCTTTTCTTTCTCATCTCTATCCACTTACCTTCTCTCATCCTATTCATAAAACATGCAAGAATTAAATTACAACCAAACAGTTTACCTCTTGGGATGCAGCAGCTTGGGGTGGAACCTATCTTCCCTCTCGTCTCTGCCTGCTGGATGCTTCTCCTCGTTCAGCCATGTTCACCACCCTCTTCAAATATAACTTGCCTTTCTGCCTTCTTAATCTCATCCCACACTCACTTTACCTGTCTCTTTCCTCCTTATCACTCAATTCTCTCATGCAATTACCTGTATCAGTCGTCAAACAACGTCGCATTCATGTATTTAACTTGTTGCATGACTCTAAAAATAAGAACTTAAGTTGCCTCCCAAGCTTTTTTATTTTTAGAAAATCTTGTTTTGGAATAACCGGTATCGGTTACCTAACCGATATCGGTCATATAGATCTACCGACGTCAGTTAACATAACCGATATCGGTCACATGTCTCCTTTTGCTTAAACCTGGGCCTTTTCTTTATTTTTTGCAAATTTTTGTGGCGCCCGCCTCTTTTTCCTGCATAACAACACCATTATCAATATTTTTCATCAACATCACATTAACACATATATATAATCATAATTTCATCAACATCATCTATCTACATTAAAACAACCATCGACAAAATACGTATGCGACATTTCACTATATAAATGAAACCCATCAGTATAATACACCATGTGGATCAAACTCATCATCTATATACATTAAATTTCACAAACCATCGACAAAACACATAACACATTTTCTATACACCATGTGGGTCAAAATCATCATCTATATATATATATATCAATGTTTCACATATACAACTTGCCCTGCATAGGGGCCTCTGTGATCTCAACATAATACAAATCCGGTATGCAGGCCACTATCACTGTCCAAATCTTGACTTGGCTTGCAGGCTAGTCTCTCATGTCAAAAATATACTCGGCTCACAGGTCGGTATTAACTATACAACCTGTACTCGGCTCGCAGGCCGGTATATACAATAAGAATGAATAAATGGGCTCGCAGGCCGGTATATCAAGAATAAATGAATGAATCATATGTGGCCACACATGCCTCTATATACATATCTGGTTCGCAGACAGGTGTCTATATCTAATATCCACACAACCCCTCTCTGCTCTAAGGATGTCTCAGCTCTCCCCACCACCCTCTTCCCCTCTCCCTGCTAGTCCCTGTGTTGGCTCTCACCTCCTCCCTATCACCGACCCACCGGCTTTGGCTGCACCCCCATGGGATCTCTGGCTCCGACGAGGTCTTGGCTCTGATGCGCCGCATATAGTTGATAGTCAGCTCCAGTACCATCAAGTACATCCTAATAATATCGATCCTCCGCTCTTGCCTCCATATAATGGGCCCGTGTCACCATGGTTGCTAGGGTTGGTCCACCAACTCCTAATAGCAAAGTGGCCCTCTGCCCTACTGGTGCACCCTGTGCCTGTGGACCTGTACCTGTACCTGTGCTTGCGGTGGTGCTGGTGCCTGTGGCGGTGCCAGTGACTGTGCCACTGCCTATGGTGGTGCACCTGTGGCTATACCTGAGCCTACACCTGTGCCTGGGCTAGCTTCCCCTCTAGGACCCCAATATGTGCCTGTGCAACAGCAAGCTGCCCCTGTAACAACTGCACCTATCCCAAGAGCTGGTCCCTCTCTGCTATAACAGCCACCAAATATGGCTGTGCGGGTTGTGCTCTCCTCGCTGCTCTCTCCCCTACCCACCATACCAAAAATGACCCTGTGTAACCGGCGTTGTCCACAATATCGTCCGCCGGCCTCTCTGCTACCCAATCTGGGTCCACGGGCTACGATGCAGGCAGTGGGGCCTCTACATCATCCCTCTAGTACTGAGGGAAGGGAGGTGGCTCATCCTATCGTAGCCTCAACTACCATTGTACCTTATCCAAGGGTATCTGCTCATGCTCTCCCGGCCTTCGTCCAGCTATCCAGAAAGTATACTAGATCCAATGCATCTATGCTCGAGCTCCTCCTCGGGGCTGATGGCCTCTGTAAGGCCTCCATACAATATCAAGTGCGGTCAAACCCTCTAGACATATGACGGTAGTAGGCCACATCCCGTCCTGCGAGCACTACTCTTGGCTGGCCCATGACCCCCAACCACCTCTCAAATCCATACCTATAGAAAACCTGTGGCCCTGGCTGCTGGGGCAGCCCTACTGGTTGTATGCATATAATGTACTCGTATGCCCAGTAATGTAACAAAAATGTGGAGCAAATCCTAAACCACCTCATCCGGCGATAACCCCACAACTCTCTATATAGCTACACCATATACACTAGTGCCCAAGCATAGCATGTATGATCCTCTACCATCTCGTGCAACACACCCATCAACAGCCCGTGGAAAACAGCGTCCCTCTGAGTCCAGGAGGGCGAAGCATGTGATGCCTATCATCATCAACATGGCAAGCCATGTCTCATGTCTGTGTGCGCGATACATATCGCCATAGGCAATACTCGCACTGTGGTAGGTCAATAGTGCGGCTGCATCCCCAAATACATGTAGAATGCTGTCCATAGCCATCTCTGCATCTACCTGGAATACTGCCTCCCCCACGATCGGCAGTCTCAGGATGCGATATACATCCTCCAGGGTAATAGTCATCTCTCCAGTAGGGAGATGGAAAACATTGGTTTCCGGATCCCATCTCTCGATGAGGGCAACCATAAGGCTGTGGTCCCTATCCAAAGCCCTATACCGCTGAACTCCGTCGAGTCCCACCTCGCGCATAATGGCCCAATGCGCTGCGGACACATGTGGCCGCATCCGTCCCAATAGCGGGGGCATCCGATCCCGCATCGTAAGCTGTTGACGTGCCTGCAAAAACAACCCACTTCATCAAGCCTAACTTTTACAATAACCACTACTTTAACTCTCTCTACCCACTTAACCTACCAACCACTCCGATCTACTCTAGTCATCTAACTATACCCCTGCCAATTTAACACCTCCTACTTCATACCCAACACCTACTATATCCTACCCAAACCAACCACACAACCACACCACTTCCCCCCACCCCGATCACCTTTCCTATCAACTTTACCCCCTCCCAAAAAACCAACAAGGGGTAACAACGCCGGTCGACATATGACCGACGCCGGTTTCCCGGCAAAGGACCTATGTCGAACATTTCATGACCGATGTCGGTCACCTAGTAACCGACATCAGTCACTATCCATCACCAGCATAGCCAAACAAACCCAATATAAACAAGAATCCATTTCACATCAAAGTTTCTCTATAGGATCTGAGTTGTCCCAAACACCCTAAAAACCTACCCAACCTGCCGTCTTGGTCTATACTAACCCATCTACCCTCTCAATTTTTCAAATAAATTAAATTTATTCATTATTTTATCACAAAACATTGGATTCCTACCCAAAACCAACATCTAGCTTAAACTCATTAAATAGATAAAGGTAAGAGCTCAGAGCCTACCGGTACGACTACACGTCGTCAAGGTGGGATAGGTGGCGGTGGTACAGCTGGTACAGCACAATCCTACTCCTCCTGGCTATGCCATGGCTCCAAATCAAGTCAAACAAGGAGTATCTCCACCATGTTAAATCCTGCCTCCTACTCACTAGGGTCTAGCAACAACTCACTTCTCCACTCAAATAATGCCACCTCAGCCAACAAACTCAACAATGTCACTGAAGACACCTCAGACAACTAAATGTGTGGTTTTCCACATTGACAATGTGACAGATGACAGACCGTATTTTTCTTGATTATCCCCTAGGCGATATCCTATAACCGATATGCGTTAGATTGTGCCTTAAGTGAACCGTTATCGGTCACCTGACAGATACCAGTCATATCTAGCCGATATCGGTTTCATACCTAACTTCACCCAACTTCTGCCCTTATTCACCAATCTCCCTTTCTCACCACATTTCCTATTCACCACATCACATATACCCTCTATTGCTAATTAGCCTTTTTTGACTTCATTTGCCCAACCCAAGGCCACAAGCAACGAGTATTGGCCTAACCCAAGGCCGCACCCAACCAAAGTTGGCCCGATTGCAAAGGCCGCAACCAACCAATGAGGCCCATTTGAAGGCCACCACCAATGAATTTGGAACTGACCCAGAGGCCGCACCCAACCATTGGCGAGGCCCGACCAAGGCCGCACCCAACCAATCAGGCCCAACCCAAGGCCGCCACCAACCATTTGGCCCGATGGAACATTTTTGCACCCAACCACTCAGGCCTTTTGACCCATTTTTTTGTATGCTTGTGAAACAATTTTATATTATTTTCAGGGGTTTTTAAACAAGGCCGCATTTGACCAACCATTTGGCCCAACCCAAGGCCGCAACAAACCATTTGTATTGACGCAAGGCCGCAACCAACCAAAACAGGCCCAACCCAAGGCCGCCACCAACCATTTGGCCTGATTTTTTGCCGCACCCAACCACTCAGGCCCGACCCACATGCCAAAGACCCAGAGGGAAAACTAGATTCCCAGGACCCAAGGCTGCAACCAAAACATTTGGCACATGAACCCAAGGCTGTAAGGGAACCAGTTGGCCCGACCCAAGGCCGTGACCCAACCAAGTGGCCCGAGATTATGGCCGCATGACCAACCATTTGGCCCGACCCAAGGAGAACACACAAGACAAGACAGGCCCGACACATGTAAGCAGACCAGACAAATCAGGCCCAAGCCAAGGCCGCAAGCGTGCTGATATGCCCCCAGCACCAAGGCCGTTACTCCATTAAAGACTTAGGCCCGACCCAAGGATTTTCAAATGAATGGTATTCATAGGATCTTTCAACCCTTTTACATCCTCAATAGATCATTTTGTATGCACTGAATCCAAATTTTGTAGCCGCACCACTATAAGGACCTCAACCAATTAGGTTTAAATTTTCCTTGTTTTTCCACCCATGGTTTGGTTGTGTTCTTCTGATTTTCTATCAGGACCAAGTCACCAATATCGAACTGTCATGGCCAAATAATTCGGTTGTAGTTGAATTGACGCAGGTGATTCTGGTATACTTTGAAGATGATCTAAAGTGCGAATGACGTCTCTCGTCTAGTAATTCAATCATCTGCAACTACCGAGCACGATGCCCAATCCTTCTTCATGCCTTACAAGGTGTATCCCCTGGAGGGACTTCACAAAGCCTTGGATACCAGGATGTATATGACCCTTGTTATGGATAATACTGGATTTAGAGCCATATACTAGGGAAAATGTTTGTTTACTCCTGTCAGGAGTGCAAAAATACCCTGATCGCGACTACTGCATTTCAAAGGGTGAGATACAATTGTCCTATGAACTTAGCCCACTCCATGCTTATTGACTTTCTTTTCCAAGATGGATTGGATAGTCTTTTTTGAACCCTATCAAATTGGTCGTTCACGTTGCAGGTCAGTAAAGTGATGGCCCATTGTATCAGGGGGATTACCTGATATTTTTTACCTAATGCTTTTACCACTTCTTGTTCTTATCAGGATCCACCATTATTAGTGAAAACGGGGGTGGGACATGCCAAAACAAGGGGCTAATATGGACACCAAATATGTGTCTTACAAAACCCTGTACCCCGCATCGCATTTCACAACGTAGGTGAGAGTTACCAGCCTCAACACACTTGGAAAAATATTTATGTAATTACCTGATAATGAAGGGGTGGCACATCTCTAAGACGTGGGATTTCATTTCGCCACCTGATTATGACCAAGTCCTAACCCATTTTGAAACTAGACCTACGGTGAGGTGAGAGGCTGCAAGGCTTGGTCTACAGGTGCATGACCCATTAGAATAATTACTGCTCACCCACACAAAGCTTAACATTTCTGTACATGAGTTAACCATGTGTACAACTAATTCATTGTAGGCCAGTAATATCCAGGATGTGCAAGTATGGATATCTTTGCTATGGACCATGCCACTAGTGACTGTGCGCCGCAAATACTCGAGTGTACTTTGGCTAGTATTTGCCGTCGCTTACGTTACCGCCATTGAGACATCCTGTAAATGAAAGTCCCATCATAGCCAAAAACGATATAGGGTGTCAACGAGAATAGTGTAGCGGAAGGCACGTTGTGCATAGGCTTGTTTATTGGCCGAGTTCATGTTTGAAGGATATGATTTGAGTTTGCAGATGAAGGTGTATCATATGCCCATGACTACCAAGGGTGGTCAATAGCCCAGTGACAATCATCACAGACCATGGTGGAGATCTGAAGATAGCTCATCTATGAGTGTCGGATCATCCAAAATGAGCCCTACCTTCGCCATCACAGGAAATCATTGTGAGTTTGATGAGTGTTGAACATAAGAAAGGAGATGAAATAGTTGTCATGACATCCGCTGCCTTGTAATATAGATGAGTTGAACTTCTGAATTCAAAAGTGATAATCTAGAAATACCCTTTGAGACTATCAACCATGTGTTTGTAGGGTAGAATATTCTCATCTTTTACTTAATGCTCACCATTGACTTGTTTGATGATGAGAAGGGAGCCGTTGAAGACCGTCAACTCTTGTAGTCACCAGGAGATAACAAATCCTAAGCCAACTATGTTGTTTGTACAAGGGAATCCCATGCAATAAGATTTAGGAATGAGATCCCCATCATGTGTGCATAGGAAAATCCTAGATCCCGAACCATGTGTGTTGCAAGAACCATCAAATAATACAGTCCATGAGGGGACTACATCAATGAACAAGTCTTCGTCTGGGAATTCAAAATTTAATGGTTATGACACATGAAAGTGGTATTGTGGCTAGTTGATTCCTGGGCCCAAGGCAGTTCCCTCATTTATTGTCTAACCATAATCTGGTGGTCTTGCATTCTTATTCACACGTAGTCCTTCCCAGACAAAAAGGAGTTCTTCACAATCGATCTGATCTCTCTCTACGGTACGCGCACACCCTCCCAGCATTCAACAGGTATTCCTCCTAGCCCTAACCCTTATATGTTTCTCAAGATAATGAAAGGATAGAAGCAACTCTATTCCAAGAACGGAAACATTCTGTGCGAAACAGTGTGGTTTTCCTTCTTCGTTATCCTTCTCTCTTGTAAATTGTACATGAATCTATAAGGCCCAATGGATAAGGCACTGGTCAATAGATCACATAGTTTGAAATTGAGAATATGGATTCCCCATGTCATTTATTCACTACACTCAGTCCATATCATGTCCCCAAGCTAGAGCCAGTTGTTGTCATGCAAATGTGCATCAAGGAAATCAACAATTTCTGAGCTTGACAACTATACCCTTGTGTTATTTTTTTCACATCCTAACATTCAAAGACACCCTAGGTCTATCCAATCAGTCCAAGTAACCTCTTGATTAATGTTATCTCATCCCCCTAGGTGATTTAGAAAAGTCCATTCATTCCCCCTATGTGATTTTAGGAGTTCATTAAAAGTTGCAAGCTACAAGCAATTGTGGAAAGGGCTATCATTGGCCTTCCTAGGGCTGGAGCAATCCCATGGAGTAGAAAAAAAGATCTAAAATTGATGTAGAGGTGATTCAAAGGTATTGGGAAACCATGGAAATGATTCAAGAATATTTTAGAAGGGTTTTGAGAAGCTGGGGTAGTTTCACCAAAATTAGGGTTCACATGCCTAGTTAGTGCACAGGCCAAAAAAAGTGTTGGGCTTCCGAAGGTGATTCCAGGAGCTCCAAATGGAGTTAGGATAAAAATGAAACATTTCCAAAAATATAATTCCAATCCCTACAATATGGTGAAATCAGTTTTTTCACAACACTTTGGTGCATTAGTTCTACTAGCAGTTTTTCTCATGCACAAGTGGAGTACCAAATCAAAAATCTAATTTTTCAGGAATCAGATGTAATAATCAAGACATGATACCCCCACCATTAGATTCAAAATTCCATTTCCAGTCAATATCATATAAAATTTCACCAAAACATTTCCATTAGGAGCTCAAGCTATCATCATCTCAAGTTGTCCTCTTGGAGTGAGTTCGAGAGTTAGCCAAATTTTGGGAGGACACATGTCAGCTCCAAGAGCATGACGGGATTTTGTGTCCCCAACATCCCTTAGATTCAAGTAAATAAACCATGAAAAAATGCACCGAGCCCCCATATGACCTCTAAAACCTCATGTGACCCTCAGGATTGTCAGTTCAGCCCCCAGGTGCAATTGGGAGCTCAAACTCCCTGCCGTCGGATCTCCGCCACGTTTCATCTCTAGGATCGTCATGGAATTTTATGTCCCTCACATACCTCACATTTCAGGGACATAAAACTTGGAAAAATGTGCCCATCCTTCGAGGAACTCTTGAATGGCCTCATTATTTTGAAAGAGGTCCATGGAAATATGACATTACTAGTCCTGATCAATGAGTGAAGCGCGAACAACACCAAGGGTTTAGATGGACAAATGTTCGAGACAAATGGTAGTTTCTGCAAGGTTCTCAAAGAAGCTATGTGTGGAACCAATCTCAACTTCAAAGTTTGAGTCCCATTACTAGTTAATACATCGAATATGAATGGCCTCTTCTCAAAGGTCTCATTGTAGACACCAAATTTGTGTCTTACGACCTCCCTGTGCCCCACATCTCATTTCACAACCTAACCTCATCACCTAAACCTTACACAATTATTTATTAATTACCTTATAATTAATAAATCCACATCGCCATACCTGCCACCTCATTTTGCCACCTCATCATGACCTAGTCCTAACCCTAAACTAACCTAATTAAGACCTATAACTTGGTCTACATCCACACACACGACTAATGACTCCTCACCCACACCTAAAACCAACCTCATAATGGACTTGACCAAGCCCGCAACTAATCCCTCGAGAGAGAAAAGGAGGGAAAGTTGGCTATTTTACTAAAAATAGCCCACTTTGACCCGAATCAATACCGGTTCCTACTCGACCGCCGTCGATTACGTAACCGCCATCGGTTCCCTGTAAATGACCTCTCCCAACCAAAAACAATAGGGTTGGATTTTTTATTGATCTGAATATCAGAAGTCATTGGAAGGAATCCAGAATTTACTTGGCTGAGTAGAGACAAGTGAAGGAAAGAGAGGAGTTTGTAAAGAAGGACATCAAGCCCAAGACTGCAACTGAATAACCATAGCCCAGTGACACTCATCCGAAGCATCAGGAGAGGAAGATAGCTCATCTTCTGATTGTCAGATCATTCTACTTAAACCCTACCTTCATCATCACAGTCCTTGGAACCTGCATTTTTCATCTAGGAACTAGTAGGTAGTAGTCTTATACGTTCTTTTAATAATATTTCTTGGATTTCTGAATCATAGTAATTACAATTCTACTCTTAGATCCACTACCCGGTAACACTCTCCATCTAACTCACATTCCTCTACCCCTACTTTGCCCCAAGAATAGCCTCCCCATACTCTCTGAGTCCTTCTCCATCACCTCATTACTTATCCCTAGTCATTTTACCAGCCTTATAAACAACACATAGCTATCATATAGCCTTCTTATAGCCAACCTTTCACCAAAAGCCCCTTAAATCACTACCCCTATCGATATCGGTTATCATCAACCGGTACCCGGTGACACTGACCGACATCGGTCACTGTGATTCAAAATCAAGAACCAACCTTTTCTCTATTGTTCTAACAAGGTAAATAAATTGTGAATGGACAATAGCTTGTTTGTTAGAATTTGTGTTAATTCATATTAGTAGGGGAACTGACCACCATCGAAAGAAATTCTCATATTTCCTGGGCCCAAGGCAGTTCCCTCACTTATTATCTAATTAGAAGCTGGTGGTCTTGTATTCTTACTTGCAGGTAGTCCTTCCCAGACAAAAAGGAGTTCTTTACAATCGATTTGATCTCTCTCTACGGCATGCGCACACCCTCTCGACATTCAATAGGTATTCCTCCTAGCCCTAACCCTTATATGTTTCTCAAAGGAATGAAAGGATAGAAGCAACTCTATCCCAGGAACGGAATAATTTCTGTGCGAAACATTTTGGCACGCCCGGTGGGACCCATTTCAGGTTTCTTTCTTTCTTGCTTGCTTTCATATAGGGAGCATACTTGCTGTTTTCTTCTTCAAAAAAATTCACACGATATTTTTTTATATTTGGTAAAAGAATTTTTCTTGCTTTCCCAGCTTTGCATTAGTGAAATTCATCTCTCTTTGCTTCATCGAATACCATTTTCGATTTGGGTTTAAAAACACATGCATCTCATTTTTGCGTTCTGTTTTCAATTCTAGTGAACGTAGATTAAGTAACAAGTCGTACACATGGGGGTGATATCCACGGTATTGACAAGAAATTAATCTTACTTTCACTGCACAAAACATACCGAATCACGACATAATCAACACAACAGCTCAAACATCCCCCCTTTTTCGCGGTATTCCTCCACCCGATTGAGGTAACCTTATAAGCCAAAAAAAACTTGACATTTCCCCTAATTTATTTTGTTTTAGGATTGACATCATCTTGCGTCTAAGGTATAAGCCCACAATAATTAAAACTAATCCTAGGGTTAGTCTCTGGATTTGCGTGTGCATCTTGCTTGTTTTTAGATTTATTTCTCTATCCTATACTGTCAGTGATCGCTTCAGAACAGTTTGATAGATGTACTAAGCATTGTTAAAAACTCAAATCAGCATCTTCTTACAGTTTCTTATACCAGTCCTATTATACCGACATCGGTTAATTGACCGACGCCAGCTACAGTCTAACCAACATTGGTTAGCAGTCCGATATCGGTTACTGTCTTTACAGTCCCTGACAAACTAGCAACCTACCAATTTCAAACATTCTGGGGCTGTTTCTGTTCCTGATAGATTGAAACCCTACTGTGTACTCTTTGTCCATGGTTATTATCACTCAGAAGCAAGCCGCTGCCATGGTTTCACATGCCTGCTCTATGCCTTTGCCTGAATCACCCCCTTCACATTCTATGGAGAACCCTACGGACACTAGTGAGGTTCCCAAAATCTCTGTAGGAGATAAGGAATTTGCAAAATTTTTGGATGCTAATCCTAGTGCTGTACAATACTATTTGTCTCATGCCCCTGACCATACACCCGATGGTCAACTCCTTGTTGGCATGCCTATTAGTATAGCTGCTCATTTAGCTCCTTCTTCGCCTGATAACTCTGCTTTGCCTTCTGCATCCTTAGCCCCGTCTCCCAATCCAGTGGCTTCAGGGGTTCATATGGCACAGATTGACTTTCCTTTGGTTAATCTTGGGCCCCCACATATCATTACCGCTGACTACTCCTACCTCGTCTCTCTTGCAGACTGCTCCTTTCATGACTTTCTCTCTGCCACCTATCCACATGAGCTTTCCTTCTCAAGCTCCGCCCACCTTTTCATTTCCACACACGTATCCGGTGACCTCAACATCTTATTTAGAGCATCCCTATTCAATCACCTCAACACATTCATCCTCCATACCTTATCAACATTTAGCCCCACCATTGTCTAGTGGTGGCCCTTGGTCCAATCTACCTCCGTTTACCGCAACCGCACCATCATCTCATCCAACTACTGATTTAATCAAATAAATGATGGACAAAATGCAAAATCTGGAGGCTTCTGTTTCAGGAATTCGTAGCACCCTGACATACGAGCAAGTTTTTCAGGAGCCTATCCACCCTTCTGTCCCTCTTCACTCATATCCTCCTCAATGGGAATTACCAAAATTCACTCGTTTTAATAGTAAAGAGGATCCTCAACAACACTTGCGATCATTTAGACATGCTTGCTATCTAATTGCTCATGATGATGCCTTACTACTCTGCACCTTTCCCATGTCCTTATCAGGACCTGCCTTGGAGTGGTACAGTGCTTTAACCCAGCACTCAATCTTCTCTTTTAACCAACTAGCCCAATCTTACTTAGATCATTTCTCCATTAACATTGCCAAGAAAGTATCTATCACCGACCTCTATGTCATCCGACAATTTGAAGATGAATCTATCACAGATTTCGTTGGACGATGGCAGGGGCCTTATCAACCAACTTACGTATGCCTTGCCTCAGGCCAAACTTATCGAACTTTTTATGCGGGCCTGCGCTAAGCACATCTCTCCTACCCTCCAAATTCAAACTTTCCGCACATTTAACGAGGCCTTTACTATGGCTCGAAAACTAGAGATTCCAGCCTTAGAGGAAGAGAAATTGCGGTTGTGTAACAAAAAACCCTAATTTCCGGACCCAAGACCCCACCAACAAACCCAACACCACCAATCCTCACACGTTGATTGCTTCGAAATCAAAAGGAGCTGTGCACATGTGGTGATGGTCAAATCTCAAGCACCGTCTAATACCCCACCAAAAACTGCCTATAAGTATAAAGTGGAGCCCATCAACTACACTCCCTTGGGAGAAACTTATGGTGTCATCTTGGAAAAATTACTCAAAGCCAGAGCTATCACCTTGCCTCCTGTTAAACCTCACTCCGGGTTTGACTCCACCCGCACTATACCTTCTTGGTACAAAGAAAATGACTTCTGTAACTTTCACTGCGTAAAGGGACACAGTCACGAAAACTACAAGATGTTGAAAAACATAGTGCCGGAAATGGTTGATGTAGGGGATATAACCCTCGATAATCTTAATGCCCCTGCTAACTGAAATTTGAAAATTTTCAACAAACCATTCCCAAATCACTCTTCTAACAGTAACATAAACCAAGATATCTTAGCCGAGGAGAGTGTTCATCAAATCCATGCAATCTTCGACTCCCAGCCAAAAGCCTCTATTGAGGAAATTCTGAATCAAACCTCTTCACTAACGCAGGGACCCGAATCCCCTTCACCACCATCAAGACAAGACAATAGCCTTTCCATTCCTTTACCCATAAAGGAATCAACCGTCCAGAGTTCTCTTCTCACAGATGAGCCTTCTTACACCACATACCTACAAGACTGTGAGCGGATGTTATCTAACTTATCTATTTCCCAAACATCTCCTTCTGTCACTCTTTCTATAAAAGAAGAAGACTCACCCCTGTTTCTGTCGTCCTTAGGAGAGAAACCTCTCGAATCAATATCACCACATTCTTTAATCATGATGGATCCTCTCAAAAATGCCCTCCTACCTATTAGTTCTTTATCGCCTAAATCTTTTCAGCAACCGGTTGACCTCTTAACGCCCATTGATACAGTGCCTCATCTACCCCCTGTATCACACCCACAGTGGACCAGAATCACAACCCACCTTTCTTCCATATCAAAAGTTCCTATTCACACGTGAGGATTGTCATTCCCTCAGAAGATAGACGAGTCCTATGGGAACATTTGAGTACCCCATATTCTACTCAAATGAAGATGACCGATCTCAGACGCCTCTACTATATACCTGAAGATGTTTACAGAAGCTTAAAATGCCTATGTCCTCATCTTCATCCCCCTCATCTCTACCAAATACCTCATCCACCTCTATTAGCCTAACCAAATCTTCCCCTACGCTTGGGACTCTCACCAATACCTAGTTCTAACACACCCACCGAAACGGCTTAGATTTATCAAAAAATAAAGCCGTCCATCCACTTAGGAGACAGAATCTCAATCTCCTCAACTCTAATCCTATACCTCTATCACAACTAAAACCATCGTCGTCACACCTACCTTCCATTTTTGGACCTCATCCATCCACCTTGCATCAATATATCATACCTCCTGTGTTTTCTTTAAAATGACCTACGCCTTCTGCACCCCTTCAGAGATTCAAGGGTATATCAACACCGTCACCCCACGTATCCTATCCACCTATCAACCCTAAACAAATTTCATCATCAAAGGATTTGTTTGCTGTCACTCTATCTTTCTTCGTCGTTGTTTCCCAATACCATGTCATCTGTGAGCCTCATCATCTAACTAGCTAAACATGAGCTTCTGTGCACTGAAGAAGCCACGTTTAGTTAAAATCACTCATTGTCAAAACCCCTTGTCTTAAACCCGCCACCCATACGAATCAACCATACCCAAACATTACCAAAAACTCACCCAGTCAATAGCCTCATCTTCCTTTGACTTTGACCCGCTCAAAGGATCTTATGCCAAAATCCTTGCTATGTTGGTGGAGAATGCGACCATTTCCCTACCCCCACTTAGACCCTATGATCCATCTAAACCTCGACCTATAGGTTATGATGAGTCTAAAATCTGCACTTATCACCGCACACAAGGGCATGATGTAGAGGGATGCAAAGCTTTGAGAGCCATCCTTCGTCAGTCACCTCTCTCTGATAGAAAGGTTAAGAAAGAAAACTTACGAAGGGAGAAACTTTTGGCTTCAATCTCCTCTCTTATACCACATGTCCCCACTTCACCAAGATCTATCATTATTACAACCCCACCTCTCGAAGCCCATGATTTTATCCCTACCATCTTCCTCCTCTCGTGTTCATGAGATCAACATGATCATTGTTTGCTACTCGAGGGCAGAAAAAACAATGGAGAAAGCTAAAGGAAGCACACCTGTGGCCTCTCTTTCTCCGTCTGCCATCCCAATCGCACCAACACCTAAAAGTGGTTATTCATGGACCTGCCTACCCCATCTCTGATGGAGTTTCCCACCGTACCATGATCAAATAGCTTCACCAATCACATGTAAAAATGACACTGTACGATCTCATTCAAACTTCTAAATCTCATCGACAAGCTCTCCTTGAAATCCTTCAAGGGATAGAGGTCTTACCTAATGAAACCTTGCATGTTACCTCCATTCTAACACCCAATCACGTTGCTTCGCTCACCAAACAACCTATCTGCCCAACCACTTATGTCTCTATACAACAAAGCAGCTGCTGTCAGTTTCTCCGAAGACAAAAATTGTTGACTTTGGTGCAGAAGATCTTGACCCTGCTCTTTTCATCTCAGCTTATGTCCAAGACATCCGAGTACGTTGTGTTATGATTGATGGGGGCGCTAGCCTAAACATCATCTCTTCAAAATCATTCCAACAAAATGAATATCCCTTCTTGCTGCATGTGTGTCAACCCCATCATGTTGCAGTCATTCAATGATGCTATTACTTCTACCTTAGGCACCATGATCCTTAACATTCGTGTAGGGCCATGCACTTTACCTGAACTCTTCTATGTCCTTGAGGGAGAATTCAAATACAATATGTTGTTAGGCTGCCCTTGGATCCGGGCTATGGGATGCGTTCCCTCCACCTTACATAGATGCATAAAATTTGAGTACGAAGGGAAGTCCTACACCGTAAAAGTTGATCCTCCCCCCTTCAAAACCTTGTAATATGTTTATATCGCCCTAATGATGTGCTTGTACCAGTCAAGACACCCATTCATCCAACCCAACCATCCACTTCAACCGCACTTCTACCATCCACCTCAACCGTACCTATACCTTCAACCAATGAAACCGTCATCGCAAATACCACTTCCTTTTCCGCAGAAAACATCCCAACCTCAGACCCCTTAGTAGATGTTTTCCAACGCCTTACGCTGGGGGAGTATCGCCTATATAACGTTAGCACTTTCCATACCCCACAGTAGTACGGACATTTAGATGTGCATCCTACCTATGACCATCGTGTGGGGGAAGTAATCTCCTACGGACCACCTAATTGCCACACTAATTTAATGTATGGGGGTGTCGATACATCTTCTGTCACCCCTGAACCTCCTCTTGGCGTGGTTCCTTTCCAATCTGATTTTCAATATTTATACTAATCGTCGTTTCACTCTCACCTTCCTGACACGCTGTGCTTGGAAGGGCTTCAATTTCGGTCTTTATGAACAAGGCCGACATATGATCATCCCCATAACTACATGTAAACACAAGGATCATCGTGGTCTTGGATTCTCTGAACCACATACACTGAAAACACCACCTATCCGTTGTATCTAGGAAGACAACGAAGTCACCCCTTCCGAACCATTATCACCCATTTTGCCATCATCACCCACAGAGCCGATAGACCCTGAATCTGTCCCTCCTAAATTTTTTTTTTTTCATAAATTATATCTTCCTGGGTCCTCTCACTTATCAATGCGATAATGAAGACCCGTCTTCTCTTCCCCTCCTGTATCTAGACATGATTGAAGAGGACTTGCCTTCAATTAATGTCATTGAGTGCTAGGATGACGACTCCATCCTCACTTACCTTGGTGCGGACGATTCTTATATTCAACGTGCCTTGCCATCTAATACTCAAACCATGTTGAATGAGTCGACTATAGAAATCAACATCCACATCGAGGACGATCCTCACATTGTGAAGATCAGACCATCTCTTACCGCATCAGAACAAACTACCTTCACCACTTTCCTCCGTGCTCACAGCTAAGCTTTCGCCTGGTCCTACGCTGACATGCCAGGAATCGATCCTGACATTGTTTTCTATAACATTACCCTAAAACCTGATTCCAAACCAGTTAAACAGAAAACTGAGAAAAATGCATCCACGCATTACCCTCTTGGTCAAAGAAGAACTTCAACGACTCCTTTTTGTTTCCTTCATTTTACCTACTGACTATCCTCAATGGATTTCTAACATCGTACCTGTCACTAAAGCAATGGGGGGGACTTCAGATATGTATGGATTTCTGGGACCTTAATCTCACTTTCCCAAAGGATGACTTCCCCCTACCAATTATTAATCAACTTGTTGATCTCACTGCCGGTCATGAGATTCTTTCTCTCATGGATGGCTTCTCAAGATACAATCAAAATTTGGTAGCCCCGGCTGATCAACATAAAACCACCTTCATAACTCCTTGGGGAACCTTCTGCTTATCGTGTAATGTCGTTTGGCCTTAAGAATGCCGGTGTGACCTATCAGCGGGCTATGACCTACATTTTTCATGACATTATGCACACTATCCTTGAAGATTATGTCGATGATCTTCTTAGCAAATCTAAACATCGCAGTGAACATCTCAATGTTTTAGCCATTATTTTCGATCGCCTGTTACAATATTGTGTTGATCTTCAACCAAAGAAATGTTTCTTTGGTGTTCTTTCAGGGAAAACTCCTTGGTTTTATTGTCTCTTTATGTGGCATTGAGGTCAATCTAGCTAAAGTCAAAGCTATCCTAGAAATTCCCCCCACCCACTAACCTCAAACAATTGCGTAGTTTGCAGGGCAAACTCCAATCTATCCGGCATTTCATCTCACAACTCTCGGATCGATGTCAACCTTTCCATCATCTCCTTAAAAAGGATATTGTCTTTCAATGGAGCGAGGAATGTCACCAAGCCTTTGAGGCTCTTAAATCCTATCTCTTGCAGCCACCCGTGCTTATCCCACCTCAAGACGATCGCCCTTTCTACCTTTACCTTTCCGCCACCGACCACGCTGTAGGGGCCATGCTCGCACATCGTGACTTCGAGTATCGAGAACAAGCCATTTATTATATAAGTCGTACTCTGGTGGATTATGAGACTAGGTATACACATGTAGAAAAGTTGTGCCTAGCCCTATCATTCGTGGCCACCAAACTCCGACACTACCTCCTGAATCACAAAACTTTCATCATCACCAACACAAACCCCATCCATTATATGTATGCCAAGCCTCATCTAAACCAACGCATCGCCCGATGGCTTATGCTCCTCGCTGACCTCGACCTTGAGTTTATACACCAGAAATCAATCAAAGGAAAAACTATCACAGACCAACTCGCGGAAGCCCCTTTACCTGGGGAACAATTTACCAATTTTACTTTCCTCGACGAACTCATCGCCACTCTTTCACTTAGTGAGGAGTCGTATCCAATGACCCTCTTCTTTGATGGATCAAAATGCTAGCATGGCTGAGGGGCCGGTGTTGTTCTCATTCCTCTTGACGCTGAGCCTATGCCTCTTTCATTCCGGCTCGATTTCCCCTGCACTAATAATATAGCAGAATACGAGGCCCTTGTTTTGGGTCTCCAGGTTACCTTACACTTAGGTGTTAAATCTATTAACATTTTCGGCGACTCTCAATTGGTAGTCAATCAAGTTATGGGCATCTACCAATGTAAAAATGAGGAAATTCAAAAGTGCAAACACTACATGGATTCACTTTTGACCTTATTTACTCATTATTCTATCCAAACCATTCCCCGCTCCACTAACAAATTTGGTGATACTATGGATTTCTTAGCCTCGCAAATTCCTACCTCACCAACTGACTCTGACATATTCGTCTTGATCCAACAACTCTTTGCCCCATCTTACTCCACCCCGGATGTTTGTATGATAAATATTGCGTCTACTAATTCACAAGATACCTGGTATCACCAATTTCACGACTATCTTACAACCTCTGTTCTCCCACCTGACCTTACTAGTAACGGAAAACGTGCTTTTCTTAAAAGTGTTTCTTGTTATGTCATCATGGGGGGACTCCTCTATGAACGTGGCTTTGATGGCATCCTCCTTCGATGTCTAACTGGCGCGGAGGTCACCTATACCATCTAACAAGTCCATGACGGTATTTGTGGTGAACATTTTAGTGGCCTTGCTGTGGCCAAACGGATCCTTTGTCTAGGTTATTATTTGCCTACTCTTAATAACGACTGCTACGAATATGTTAAGCGATGTGTTATGTGTCAACAACATGCCAACCTTCAACATACTCCTAGCCATCCGCTACAGGTCGCACGAGATCTTTGGCCTTTCTCACAATGGGGTTTAGACCTTATTGATGAGATTCATCCACCCTCTTCGCAACGTCACCGATGGATAATCACAGCAACCAAATATTACACAAAATGGGTGGAGGCCATTCCACTCATTTCAACCAAAAAAGAAAAAATCATAGAATTCATTAACCATCACATTATCTGTCGTTTTGGTGTTCCTCATCGCCTGATAACAGATAATGGAAAATCTTTCAAAAATAAGTTGTTACAAGACCTTTGTAACAACTTTGGTATCAAACTTAGCTTCTCGTCACCGTACTACCCACAAGCAAATGGCCAAGCCGAATCTTCTAACAAAACCCTGACCAAAATTCTCATGAAAGTCGTTAATGATTCTGAAAAAAATTGGCCTGATCACATCCCTTTTGCCCTTTGGGCTTATCGGACTAGCATTCGTACCTCCACTAATGCCACCCCATTTTCTTTGGTATATGGTACCGAGGCTGTCTTGCCTCTCGAAATAAAAATACCCTCCCTAAGAATATCTCTTTAGGATATTCTCACCAATGATGATTTCCGCCAAGAGCGGTTAGCCCAATTGGAGCTTCTTGACGAGCATCGTCTTACAGCTCTTGACCACCTTCAAATCTATCAAAAACGCATCAAGCGCGCTTATGATAAGCGACTTCATGAGCGTAAATTTAAGGTTGTTGATCTTGTCCTCAAAGAAAATCAACATGTAACCTAGAAAAGAGCAAACGTGGAAAATTTGCTCCAAATTGGATTGGGCCTTACATTATCACTCACACTTATGGATCAGGAACTTATCGTTTAGCTTCGCTTAATGGTAAACCTGAGCCTAAACCCCTTAATGCCTTGCATCTTTGACCATTCTACTATTGAATTTAGTGTTATATCACTTCTTATCTACCTTGCGCTCATCCCTTGAGCTCATTTACCACCGCATACACTTTGTTTCCTACATCTCAAAATCAAATCAAGCTCACATGGTTTAATTATCACCTCCCCTTAAATATGCCTTCCCCTTTTTAGTCTAATCCATGACTTCAAAGTATCAAAATGACACATTCTTAATTAAACACTTATGAGATTTTCTTGAGTCAAACTTCCTACAAAACTAGATGCTTTATGCCAAACAGACATCTAGACCTCTAAATTACACATATACTGCTCCCTCGAAGGACAGCTATATGCCAAACTATTGCTGCTATTATATATAGACTACTCCCCCGAAGGATAGCTATACACAAAGGCTGCATCTGCTACTATAAATAGACTGTTGCCTTGAAGGACAGCTATACACAGTCAGCCTTTATCAGAAGCTTTTCGCATTGATCAGCTTCGTGAAGACCTCAAGAGTAACAAAATACATATCCCTTGTAGACTTCCCACATCGATCAATCTATATTCAGAAAAATAAAATCCGCATTCAAAAGCACTTTTGAGTCATGGACTTGTCTATTTAGGTTTGGTTCTCTTTCGTCAGGATACTCACTTTATAACAAGTTCTCTGTGCCTCAGCTACACCATCCACCTCACCTCACCATTTTTTTAAACAACAAAACTCAAGGGACATGACGTATACCTGATATATTGTGATTATACAACTCTTTTCACCTATCGACTTCTCGTCTATGAAAGGTACCTATGGGTTCAAGCTCATTCTACGTTATTATGTGGTTTGTTTAGCTCTTTTCAACTACGAAACACTTTTCCCTCTTTTACCCGAATCTAGGATTATGTGTTGACCTTAATCAGGACATGGTTCCCTACCACTTGGGTAGGCTAGATTTCATTTCATCTATACCTATACCAACATCGCTAATTCCTTACCAACACCAACAACATTACCCTACCAATATCAATATTTTTACCAACCAACAAATTTCCTAACCATACCTAAATTGCCTGAATTCACCTCTCCCTGGTCCTAAGGGAGAACTACATCGGTCTGAGGCCCCTCCTTGCTTTGTGTAATGGGCTATGTAGGCAGCACTTAGGAGACATGAGGTCTCCCAAGGTTAGCTCGACCATCCCCTACCATAACATATCATGTGTTGTAAATATACATATTTTTGTGTATTTCTTTTTCGCCAACATTCATCTTTATCATTTTTCAAAACAAACATTCAAAACACAACCATTCTTATTATTATAACTCAAATCAACATACATATTCAGTTTTATTTAGATGTTCAACAAATACATCTTCTCTATCATCGACGCGCAGGTCAACATCCTTATTTATTATTATACCTCTATAAAACTCACTTAGACCCTTGTGCCTCATCCCGAACCAGGTGATGATCGTGATCATCGATGCCTCTCGCTAGGCCTCTCCATCCTCAAAGGCACCACGGCTATTGGTACCACCCACTGATCTGCAAAACTCTCCTGTAACATATGCATACGCCCTCTCGCATGGAGGAATCTCACCTCTAGTCTCTCCGCTCGTGACTCCGCAACTGCTAACAATCATGTTGTCTCATTCACCTGCGTTTGGAGTTGATGAACTAAACCCTGCAGATGATCTATCTCTGCTGTAATCACAGCTATGTCAGGATGATCAGCCCTCTCACGTGAACCTCGCAGCTCTGCTACCCACCATAATCGATAAGCCTCTGTCGCTCCTGCATCCATTACCCTGCGATCGGCTGCTATCTCTTCTGGTCCTTCTAGAGGTGTCGGCTGGGGAGGTGAGAATGATGCCTCCGTGTCAATCCTCATGTATGGTCTATAAGCCAGGGGTATATCCTAAACGAATCCAAATTTTCGCCACATGTGATCTAGAGGAATCCTCTCATACTCACCTGGCCTGTGCCCCGCGATCCACCTCAATCACTCTACACCCCTCAACTCCTCAGCTATGTTCTCTGTTACCATATAGTTCCCGTAAGGCCTCCAACAGATATCCGCAATTGTCACCATCTCCCACACCTGCCTATAATACTCGATGTCACCTATCCTGGCCTGGGATCTTACCTCTTGTTCTGTCTAGACCCATCGTCTGAATCCCAACCTCTGCACTCCTGTCTCTCCCGACTGGATGGGTTGGCCTATTGGTCACACGTAAACAATGTTCTCATAGGCCCAACAATGTAATAAGTATGAACAATCCAGTGTCGTCCTGTGATTTCACCTACAAGCCCATACACCCCTGTATAGCTCCGCCAAATATGTAGGTGCCCATGCAAAAGTCACGTTTCTTTCTATCATTTCCCAAATAATACACATCAATGCTTTTGGAAATCTTCCGCCATCCGCCCTCGGTAATGCATAATACCCCACCGCTATCATTAATACTACTACCAACCTTGTTGCCTCAGGGTGTGCTGCATACATTATACCATAAGTGAATGTCAAACCTCGCTGTGTCAAATCTCATGCATATGGACCAAATACTGTTGTTATCGCTCCCCGCACCGCGCTAGTAAATGCCTGATATACTGGTCTTCCTATAATTGGGAGTCTCAAAATACGGAACACATCTTCCAACGTCATTGTCATCTCCCCTGTTGGCAGATAGAAGGTATTCTTTTCTAGATTCCATCTCTCAATCAACGCCTGCAACATAGCATGGTTACATGCGATTCGTGAATAATAGCGGATTCCACTTAACCCCAAACGATTTATCAATGCCCATTCAGCTGGTGTTACATCCGCTCATATCCGTGACAACAAAGCTGGCACACTATCATTCATCTTGAGCCCTACCTCTACCTGCATGCATCAAAAAGACACACAATCATTCAATAAATTAAATCTCCAAGTGTTTTTTTTCTCACATTCTGGAAATTCCTACAGTAACCGGTATCGGTTATAGATAACTGGTACCGGTTCACTAATCGATACCGGTTATCTCTAACCGATATCAGTCACTATTAATTTTATGCACCCTGCCTAAAAACACCACCTACGATAATTATCTGATCGTTTACCCCTCTCTGTACATACAAAACATACCCAAAACCCCTGATTACCTACCCCATAACACTCACCTCATCCATAACCCTTGCTATCACCTTTTCTTTCTCATCTCTACCCACTTACACTTCTCTCATCCTATTCACAAAACATGCAAGAATCAAATTACAACCAAACAGTTTACCTCTTGGGATGCAGCAGCTTGAGGTGGAACCTGTCTTCCCTCTCGTCTCTGCCTGCTAGATGCTTCTCCTCGTTCAGCCATGTTCACCACCCTCTTCAAATATAACTTGTCTTTCTGCCTTCTAAATCTCAGCCCACACTCACTTTACCTGTCTCTTTCCTCCTTATCACTCAATTCTCTCATACAATTACCTGTATCAGTCGTCAAACAATGTCACATTCTCGTATTTAACTTGTTGCATGCTTCTAAAATTAAGAACTTAAGTTTCTAACCAAGCAGTTCTATTTTTAGGAAATCTAATTTTGGCATAACCGATATCAGTTACATAACCGCTATCGGTCATATAGCTACCGACATCGGTTACATAACCGATATTGGTCATGTGCCCCGTTTTGCTTAAACTTAGGCCGTTTCTTCGTTTTTGCAAATTTTTGTGGCGCCCGCCTCTTTTTCCTGCATCACAACACCATTACCAATATTTGTCATCAAAATCACATCAATATATTATAACAATTTCATCAACATCATCTATCTACAATAAAACAAACCATCGACAAAACACATAAAACATTTCATATACACCATGTGGATCAAACTCATCATACATTAAATTTCACAAACCATCGACAAAACACATAAAACATTTCATATACACCATGTGGGTCAAAATCATCATATATATATATCAAAGGTTTCAAATATACAACTTGCCCTGCATAGGGGCCTCTGTGATCTCAAAATAATACACAGCCGGCACACAGGCCGCAATAACTGTCAAAATCTCAACTCGGCTTGCAGGCCAGTCTCTCATATCAAAAATATACTTGGCTCGTAGGCCGGTATCAACTATACAACTTGTACTCAGCTCGCAGGTCGGTATATACAACAAAAATGAATAAAAGAATCATATGTGGGCGCGCAGGCCTCTATATACATAACCGGTTCGCAGACCGGTGTCTCTATCCAATATCCAAAAACAAACAATATCTCCTCTACAAGGATACCTCAATTCTCTCCACTACCCTCGGCCTGTCTCCCTGCTGGTCCCTGTGCTGCCTCTCGCCTCCTCCCTGTAACAGACCCACCGGCTGTGGCTGCACCCCCCTGGGATCTCTGGCTTCGCGAGGTCTTGGCTCTATGCGCCACATATGGCTGATAGTTAGCCCCGGCACCATCAAGGACATCCTGATAATAACGACCTCTGCTCTCACCTCCATATAACGGGCCCGTGCCACCATGGCTACTGGGGCTGGTCCCCCGACTCCTAATAGCAAACCCTGCCTTGCCGGTGCACCCTGTGCCTGTAGAGGTATCTGTACCTGTGCCTGCGGCGGTGCTGGTGCCTGTGGTGGTGCCTGTGGCTGAGCCTGTGCCTGATCTAGCTGCCCCTGTAGGAAACCCATCTGTGCCTGTGCAGCAGCAAGCTGCCCCTATAACAACTGCACCTGTCCCCTAAGCTGGTCCCTCTCTGCTATAATAGCCGCTAACTCTGGTTGTGCAGGCTGTGCTCTCCTCGCTGCTCTCTCCCCTACCCACCATACCAAAAATGACCCTGTGCAGCCGGTGTCGTCCACGGTATCATCCACCGGCCTCTCTGCTACCCAATCTGGGTCCACGGGCTGTGGTGCAGGTAGTGGGGCCTCTACATCATCCCTCCGGTACTGAGGGAAGGGAGGTGGCTCATCCTATCGTAGCCCCAACTTCCGTCGTACCCTCTCTAAGGGTATCCGCTCATACTCTCCCGGCCTCCGTCCTGCTATCCAGAAAGTATACTGGATCCAGCACATCTATGCTCGGGCTCCTCCTCGGGGCTGATGACCTCTGTAAGGCCTCCATACAATATCCAATACAATTAAGCCCTCTATCATATGACGGTAGTAAGCTACATCCCGTCTTGTGAGCACCGCTCGTGGCTAGCCCATGACCCCCAACCACCTCTGAAAGCCATACCTATATATCACCTGTGGCCCTGGCTACTGGGGCAGCCCTACTGGTCGAATACATATGATGTGCTCATATGCCCAGCAGTGTAACAAAAATGTGGAACAAATCCCTAATCGCCTCATCCGGCGATAACCCCACAGCTCTCTGTATAGCTGCACCAGGTATACTGATGCCCAAGCATAACACGTATGCTCCTCCACCATCTCGTGTAGCACCCCCATCAACGCCCGTGGAAAGCGGCCTCCCTCTGAGTCCGGGAGGGCAAAGCATGTGATGCCTATCATCATCAACATGGCAAGCCGTGTCTCATGTCTGTGGGCGCGATACATATCTCCATAAGAAATACTCGCGCTGTGGTAGGTCAATAACGCGACTGCATCCCCAAATACATGAAGAATGTTGTCCATAGCCATCTCTGCATCTACCTGGAATACTACCTCTCCTACGATCGGCAGTCTCAGGATGTGATATACATCCTATAAGGTAATAGTCATCTCTCCAGTCGGGAGATGGAAAACATTAGTTTCCGGATCCCATCTCTCGATGAGGGCAACCATAAGGTTTTGGTCCCTATCTACAGCCCTATACCGCTGGACTCCGCCGAGTCCCACCTCGTGCATAATGGACCACTGCGTTGCGGACACGTGTGGCCGCATCTGTCTCAACAACGGGGGCATCCTATCCCGCACAGTCAGCTGCTGACGTGCCTACACAAATAACCCACTTCATTAGACCTACCCTTTATAACAACAATTACGGCATCCCTCTATACCCCCTGTTTACCCACCCGACCACACCCCGAATTTATAACACACATCTACACTCACCTATTTTACCCTAAAAACATCTACGATATCCCCTTTCCTTATCTCGCGCCCTACCAATCACCCAGATCTACTCTCGCCATCTACCTATGCCCCTACCAATTTAACACCTCCTACTTCATACCCAACACCTACTCTATCCTACTCGACCCAACCACAAAACCACACCATTTTCCCCCCCCCACCCTGATCACCTTTCCTATCAACTTTCCCCCCCCCCCCTCTTCACCCTACACAACAACCAAATAACAAAACACCCCAAACAACAACCCAAACAACAACCAAAAAACCCAAAACAACAACACGCCAAAACCAAAAAATAAATAATCCTACCTACTGACCGGTACCGGTCATCCATGACCGCCACCGGTCCCCTCCAGCTGCTGATATACACCGGCGTCGGTCGACATACGACCGACGCTGGTCCACCCACAACCTAACCTCCCTAAAAATTGCGTGACCGATGCCGGTCGCCTAGTGACCGACATCGGTCACTGACCACGGCCGGAGCCGAACCCGACGCGGCCCCCCAAATTCATTTTTTTTCCTATTACTCCCTTTTTACCCAATGAAAAACCCTAAACACCTACCCACCCTACCATTTTAACCTCACTAACCCACCTACCCTCTCCATTTTTCAAATAAATTCAATTTGTTCTTCTTTTATTAAAAACTTGGATTCCTACCCAAAACCCAAATCTAGCTTAAAAACATTAAATTAACATAATGAGAGGTTTTGAACCTACCGATATGACTACACGTCGTTGTGGTGGGATAGGTGGTGGTGGTCCAGCTGGTCCAGCACATCCTGCTCCTCCTGGCTGTGCCATGGCTATAAATCTCCTCTGCTGGGTCCTCCACCAATCAAATGTTGCCTCCTACTCGCTAGGGCCTACCAACCACTCACTTCTCCACTCAAATAGTGCCACCTCAGCTAACAAATTCAACAATCTCACTAATACACCTCAGAAAACTAAAATTGGTTTTCAAATTGACAATATGACAATGACATGCCGTATTTTTCTTTTTAAAGGTTTTTTGACCTGTAACCGATATCAGTTATGTTGTTCCCTAATGAACCGTTATCGGTCACCTAACCGATACCGGTCATCTATAGCCAATATCGGTTTAATACCTATTTCACCCCAACTCCCACCCTTATCCACCACTCTCTACTTTTTTCCCACATCGCCTACACCCACCCTTGCTAAATAGCCCTTTTTGACTTCATTGGCCCACTTCACGACCACAACCAACCATTTGGCCCGACCCAAGGCCGCAACCAACCCTTTGGCCCGACCCAAGGCCGCAACCAACCATTTGGCCCGACCCAAGGCCGCAACCAACCCTTTGGCCCGACCCAAGGCCACAACCAACCATTTGGCCTAACCCAAGGCCACACCCAACCATTTGGCCCGTCGCAAGGTCGTAACCAACCATTTGGCCCGACCCAAGGCCGCCACCAACAAATCAGGCCTGACCCAAGGCCGCACCAATTAAATACTTCACCCAAAACCAACAAATTACAATTTTATCCACCCATCATGTAGCTTTTTGTTCAATCGATCTCACTTGTTCGTGTTCTAGCATGATTAGGGTACTTGACTTGATCAGTCGACCAACTTTTCCTAGACCAAGACCGTGACATTTATCTCAACCAAACCAACCATTTGGTACTGCCGAATATGCCTAAACGTTCCTGTACCTTACCCGTTATATCCCTTGGAGATACTTCCTATGCCTTGGATACCAGGATTATATCACCCTTGTTTGGATAAACTATCGACCTTTGCCTACGAATTGCTTGTTTTCTCTTCAAATCATGTACCCTGGTCACACTACTGCATTTCAACGTGCGTCTGCTTCCTTGAACCTACCCCACCATCTTACCATTATCTCAACACCGTTTACCCTTTATCAACCCTATCCCTGATTTCACGCTACCTCAATCTGTGATAGATTTGAGGGGGATTACCTATACCCTTAACAGGAATAACCACTTCTTATTATTGTCAGTGCAGCTTTACAAGACAAGCTACACGACAACAAGGGGCTAATGTAGACACCAAATTTGTGTCTTACGACCTCCCGTACCATGCATCTCATTTCACAACCTAACCTCATCACCTAAACCGTACACAATTATTTATTAATTACCTTACAATTAATAAATTCTTATCTCCAAACCTGCCACCTCATTTCGCCACCTCATCATGACCTAGTCCTAACCCTAAACTAACCTAATTAAGACCTATAACTTGGTCTACATCCACACCCATGACTAATGACTCCTCACTCGCACCCAAAACTGACCTCATAATGACTTGACCAAGCCCACAACTAATCCCTCAGGAGAAAAGGAGGGAAAGTTGGCTATTTTACTAAAAATATCCCACTTTGACTGAACCGATACCGGTTTCTACTCGACCGCCGTTGGTTACGTACCCGCCATCGGTTCCCTGTAAATGACCTCCCCCAACCAAAAATAAAGGATCCAAAAATTCATTTGGGGGAATATCGGGAATTCATTTGGAGGAGCAGAGACAAGTGAAGAAACAAGAAGAGTTGGAAAAGGAGGACATCAAGCCCAAGACTGCAACTGAGTAATCAGAGCCCTGTAACACTCATCTGAACATTGGGAGGGAAGATAACTCATCTTCTGATTGTCAGATCATCCTACCTGAGTTCTACCTTTGTCATCACAGTCCTTGGACCTGCATCCTCATCAATAACCAGTAAGTAGTATCTTGTATGTCCTTTTAATAACATTTCTTGAACTTCTGAATCACAGCCATTATAAGTCTATTCCTATATCTACTACCCGGTAACACACTACATCTAACTGTCATTCCTCTACCCTTACGTTACCCCAAGAACACCCTCCCCATACTCTCTGAGTCCTTTTCATCACCCTGTTACCTAACCCCACTCATTTACCAGCCTTATAAACAACACAACCACCCTACAACCAACCTTCACCAAAAGCCCCTAAAACATTGGCCCTACCGATATCGGTTATCAGTAACCGGTACCGGTGACAGTGACTGGCATCGGTCACTGTGATTCAAAACCAAAAACCATCCTTTCTTCTATTGTTTTATCGAGGCAATTAAATTTTGATTTTACAATCATTTGTGTTAATTCATATTAGCAGGGGAACTGACCACCTTCGAAAGGAAGTTTTATATTTCCTAGGCCCAAGGCAGTTCCCTCAGTTATTGTCTAATTAAAATCTGGTGGTCTTGTATTCTTACTTGCAAGTTATCCTTCCAAGACAAAAAGGAGTTCTTCACAGTCGATCTGATCTCTCTCTACGGTACGTGCACACCCTCCCAACATTCAACAGGTATTCCTCCTAGCCCTAACCCTTATCTGTTTCTCAAGAGAATAAAAGGATAGAAGCAACTCTATTCCAAGAACTTAAACATTCTGTGTGAAACACCCCCAACTGCCCCTTCTTTCTCGATTCTTATATCTAACTCTCCCGTGCACAGTTCTTCCTCCAAAATCCTCTGCAACTCCCTACCACCACTCCACCATTTTTGAACCTCAAACTAGATATATCAAAACAATATTTTCCTCCACTCCATAAAATAATACAAATCTCAGAAGTAAATTTGAGAAAACAAGGCAAAAGAAACAAAGAACGAAGAGAAGAAAACAATGAACATCTCCATAGCCATGAAATGAAGATTCGTAGAAATCTTGCAAACCAGTGGAAAAAGAAACGAATTTTTTTTTTATGTTTTTTCCTTTGTCCAATACCATCAGAAAAATACCTTCAAAGTCTCCTCTCACATAACAGATCATTCATAGCGAAGAAATCTCCTTTTCGGCTCAATGAAGAAAAAGTTGAATTTCTCATCAAATCGGTTATCGGATTGAAGAAAAATTTCACGTGAAGCACCAGAAGAAAAAACCCACATCAGAAATATAATTTTTTCAAACAAGAAGGAGAAAACTAGACCTACAATTTTCAAGGTCCATTAATGGTTTTCGTGTCCAAAAGCACTACCAGGTCCAAAAATTGAAAGTTTAAAATATCCTAGACTATGTAGTCATTTTATCTATCCTTAATACTACTTTCTAACCCCAAGCACGTCTAGCCTATCACCCAACAGGCACTAGGCGCTCACCCGAGGCATGCATGTAGTTGCATCGAGCCCATCCTTTATATTAGAATTGCGAGAAAGTTCTATTCCATTAGTGGAGGATGAATTATAGAATGATGAATTACATTTACTTAGTTAAAATAAAAGTGGAATGGACATCCTAGAGATCCACACATCAATGCATTATATAAACTTAATAACAATGTAATAAGCACAATAAACCAGATCTGAAGTCATGGTGGTCATATAACAGAAGGGTTTACACCCTTAAAAATGTTATAAAGAATGAGCCCATATATATATATATATATATATATATATATATATATATATATATATATATATATATATATATATATTTATTTAGAACATATTCATTGATAACCACATTATAATCAAAAGAGGTCATCACAGACCATACATATTAAGTAACAAAGACCCATCACTTATCAGATCTTTCCTAGAATGAGATCCTAGCTATGCCCTTCCATTTTAACCTTTATAACAGATCTTAGTGCTATAAAGAGGCACATTACATCCCTCATATCCATCAACACTAAGTTCTCTAAACCCTAGCATTAATGGAACACTTTGTTACTCAACATCTTACTCTCGATGCATTCTATGTACCTCTTACATGCTCTTCAGATCATGTCTATCATGTATGTCATGTATCATCCCCTTCTCTAGTTCGAGCATCTCTTATTTATAGGATCAACACCCACTGCATCATGCCTTCTCTTATGAATAGATTGCATGTGCTAAGTGTTGATGTGGTCCTCTAATGGTAAATTCTTATCTCCTTTACAAACCCTCCACTCTCTATAATGATGTCTCCTGGGAATATTCCTATGCATGGAGTATCCGTTTCTTGACCTCCAAGGTTCCAGGCTAGCACCTTATACCACTCATCTTGCTTAGTCAGGTCCTCGTGTTTCTCCTCAAGTTCTTTTAGAATACTGAATATGACTAAGCCCCTTGATCCCTCATGTTCTACCTTCCGCGCATGCCTTGGTTTCACCTAAACCCTTCTTATAACCTCTTTGTCCATGTGAATATAAATCTATCCTTCACAAGATTTTCTTAATCATCCCTGGTCATGAATAGAATGTACCCATTTTGGATACTTGGCCAATATTTGAATTTCTAACAGCTAGTGGTGGACTAGGAACATGTTCTCCTTACCTCGGTAACATGGCCTATATTCTTTTTTTTGCTAAAGTCATTATACTGGGACCCGGACGAAATTGAATGAATTTTTCAACAATTGTCCAATGTGAAAAATGCCCATTCTTTTGACAAATGGAAGCACATGGAAGAATATCCTCTTAATCTCCGTCTTCTGAGGAATGAGGAAATCATACTACCACTGTTGCCTCGACATCTTCTCACAGTCGAGATTGGTCTTTTCACATTGTGCCTTGTTCCTGAAGAACGACATCAACTTCTGCATAAAAATACTTCCTCGATTCTAGAATCTAGCCTCATAATGGTTATGCATATCGAAAAACATGTCAAGGATAGTTCATTCTATCATTCTTGCTAAGGTCGTCATAGCGTGTCCATACTTCTACGAACTGAAAAAGTGGAAGAAAAGTCCTTACAATGTTCAATGGTGCTTAATGGTGAGAAAGTTGCAAGGCCTGGAATCTCAATATCTTTGCAGCGTATCTTCTTACCACATCCTTAGCTAGTGATTTTATCCCACTCTACCGTGATTCCCCTGCATTAAATATGTCTTGTAGGACTAGTGCGGTATTCACCTCATGTGTAGAAACTAGAATAGCTTGTCTACCCGTATAGCGTGCTTAGTGTAGCATTGTCATACACAATTTCAGCTATTCTTGCACTAATAAAAACCAATCCTGTAAAATGAGAGCAATAGCTCAACTTGTATTGAGGTTATTAATCTCCTTGGATATTCATTTTCTCAAGACCTCCTTCTGGCACACTAAAACCTCATTTGTTAACTACAACAATGAGTGGCCATCTTTCAATGCCTCTAGCATGTCGTTCTAGGTGATTCCAAGAATTGACACTAGTTGACTGATATCCAAAACTAAATGCGAGGAAGAACAAGATTCTCATGGTGCTTCAAGATTATAGTACACTCTGTCATGGTATCTGCATTCTGAAGTAGAAGGTAATGTACCCTTGCCTTTTGATTACCACACTAATTCCCAGATCAAGAGCTCATCTTGCTGATTCTAGATCCTCCTTGTAACCGATCAACTTTTCCTATCTCGAGGGAGTATAGCTTGCATCTCAGGAATGCATTTTCTTGCCAGATCTTACCTATCGATGACTCTTAAAATCTTCCATTCTTTCCCTCTTCAAGAATCTCACCTCAACCTCCACTGTCTACCTTGTTGAGTGTGTTACATACTTGCAAATATGATCGTTGTTAGAAGCATCAAACCAAAAAGTATGCACTTATGGGATTAACAGATCACAA
This sequence comes from Taxus chinensis, assembly GCA_019776745.2. NCBI lineage: Eukaryota > Viridiplantae > Streptophyta > Pinopsida > Cupressales > Taxaceae > Taxus > Taxus chinensis. The sequence continues at coordinate 81,005,780 of CM034150.1, read as the reverse complement.
AATGGTCATGAAAATGTAAACTGAAGATTATCACGAAATTCATGGACGTCTGATAGTTAACTGATCCAAAAATGGGAGTCTAGACTACAACATTTTTCAGTTAAGAACACTTGAACAATGCTTAGACAGAAGCTATAATGAGGTAGATCCATGATTACAGGCTGCAATATCTCCCAAAAGGGTAAGTTGCACCAAGTTGGGGGGACTAGCATAAAGGGGGTCTTATCTGTGGACGCATTTACTTGCTGAAAAGATAAACAAATTCAAACGATGCACGAGTTGATTCTCTCCTTGATTAATAGTTGACCAAATCATCAATAATGGAAGATGTTGTGTAAACATTGAATCGTAGCATTTTGAGTCTAGTGTCTAAGCTACTAGATTTTCATTCAAAATGCTAGATGTATAGTTTGGATCAGATGGGTACAAATAACTAAAATACAAATTTTGATTGATCCTATTTTAGATGATTAAAAAAAACATAATAGAGTGACTTTCATGCCCCCCACCATTATTTTGAGCACATTTTTGCAGTTTCTCCACAAACTCCTATATACGGTAGAAAGATAGCTAAGAGCATCTCAGTTTGTGCTAGATATTTGTTTTAGATTTCACCCATAGCAACAATATTTACTATTTAAACTTATTATGAGTTTTCATGAAGTACTAATAATTTTTAATGTTCCTGAAAACTATAACGGTAGCTCTAACCGTGCATCTCCCCAATGTACCTCAAAATCCTATAGAAAATTAGAGTTTTTTTAATATGTATAGAATCGAGGCCTAAAATTGAAGCGCTAGCATTTTTTTTTTCGATTTCAAGCGTGGACCCCAAGAGAGGGAATTATACCCTAGGAGTGAAGTGTATAGCACAGTAGTGTGTAAACTTCAAGCTTGTAGCTTGCTAATGTGAGTTGATTAGTTAGAAAATAAATAATATGGAAACCTACATATTAATTAGAAAGATTGTCAGTCATTATATTTTTAGAATATGAAGAAACTCATACTCTACGTCGTGGTATAATTTTTTTAAACGAAGTAGAATTGTTTTATGTTGATTTATCATAGAGGAATATAGCATTTTTACATTTTCCTGCAAAAATCATGTAGTTGTGTTGTGGTTGTGTAGGTCCATGCCTCAGGCTTGGGGATGCCAAAACAGATCCCAAGCCTTAAGGTGATGGTACTGTTGAGCTGTGGATCTCAATTACTTCATTTTAGCATGCAATTGGAAACTTGCTAGAAAAAATAGTAACCGACATCGGTTAAGGGCATAGCGTAATTGGTTAAGGGAAGACCAACATCGGTCAGGGGCAAGGGAGGAATTGACAATCAGTTAGGACAAAATCGACATCGGTTACCTGTGTGACGAAGTTTTAATTAACTCTCGGGAATTATATCTATTCTTAGCATTAAAATAGATTCTATTAATTATACTTGCATGGCTAAGAGCCCTAAGGCTAAAAATGACTATATGAATCATAAAAGCTAGGGTTTAGAAGTAATAGTGATGGATTAACAAGAATCACAATATAACTTGCAAAAGTTGGTGAGAGAGATAATTCTTAGTGAAAAAATAAGAAAAACTTAAAGGAAAGAAAGTACTGAACATATGAGAGGTATGGAAGATTGTAAATCTTCATTATATATCTTGTCAAAGCTTTGGATAATAGATTGGCTTGTTTCTTGGTGGACGTAGCCCCCATTGGGTAAACCATGTTAAATCTGGTGGTGATTTATGTCTCTTGTTTTGTATATTTCTTCTGGTAGAATATCCACTTTTATTTACATGTATTCTTAGATCCGATATATTATCTGTACAACCGCTGAGCTAGCCCAAAAAAATGGTATCAAAGCTTTGTTTGACGGTTTTGTGTGTTGATAGATTTATTCATAGAGGGTTTTCTGATTGAGTGGGAGCTACAACAATGGCAGAAGAAAATAAATACAAGGTAGAGAAATTTGACGGCCAAAATTATCAATTATGGAAGATGCAGATTGAGGATTATCTGTATCAAAGATATTTGTATTTACCGTTGGATGAGAAGTCTAGACCTACGAAGATGACTGATGAAGAATGGAATATTCTTGACAGAAAGGCTTTGGGATCTATAAGATTGATCTTGACAACATATTTGGCTTCCAATATTACAGAAGTTGCTTCTGCGGTAGAGTTAATGAAATCTCTTGCTAATTTATATGAAAAACCTAGTGCTTCAAATAAAGTTTATTTGATGAAGAAAGTATTTAGTTCTAAGATGCATGAAGTATAAAGTCATTTGAATTATTTCTGATCTATTGTAAATCAGTTAAAATCGGTTGTATATACCATTTGATGATGAAGTAAAAGTACTTTTATTCTTATGTTCTTTGCCTGATAGTTGGGATAACTTGGTAATGGCTATTAGTAATACAACATCTGCTAATAATATTTTGAAGTTTGATGATGTGGTTAGTATAATCTTGAATAAAGAAATTCACAGGAAGAGTACAGAGAAAACATCATCTGGAAATTCTTTAAATGTAGAAAGCAGGGGTCGGCAGAAGGAGAGATCCAATAGTAAGAGTAATGGGAAATCAAAGACAAGGGATATAAAATCTAAATCTAGAAGTAAGGAAATTACTTGTTGGAAATGTGGAAAGAAAGGACATGCAAAGAAAGATTGTTGGTCAAAGGATAAAGAGAACCAACAACCAGACAAAGGTAAAGAGGTGAATCTTGCTACATCAAAGGTAATGCAAGATGCTCTTATTATTTCTTTGGATAATAGAATTGAATCATGGGTTTTAGATTCAGGAGCTTCTTTCCATGCAACCCCTAATAAGGGTTATTTCAGAAATTATGTCCAGGGAAATTTTGGGCATGTTTATTTGGGTGATGATGAACCTTGCAGTATTACTGGTAAAGGGGAAGTTCATCTAAAATTGTAGAATGGAAATACATGGGTATTGAAAGATGTGAGGCATGTGCCAAGCCTCAAGAGGAATCTTATTTCTGCAGGGCAACTAGGTGAATCTGGTTGCATGGTTACTTTTACAGGAGACTCTTGGAAAGTCACCAAGGGTGCTTTTTGTGGAAAGAGGTAAGAAGGTAGGAACGTTATATTTATCTACATGTATTACTGATTCCTTTTCTGCATTATCTACTTCAAATTTAGATGCATGCATGTGGCATAACCGGCTGGGCCATATGAGTCAAAAAGGAATGCAGATATTAAAGGCTAAGGGTAAGTTATCATATTTGAAAGATTTAGATCTTGATTTCTGTGAGCATTGTATCTTTGGAAATCAAAAGAGAGTGAGATTTCTCAAAGTTGGGGTAGCTAAGAAGGATAAAAAATTGGAGCTTGTACACTCAGATGTGTGGGGACCAGCTCAGGTAGCTTCTCATGGAGTATCCCAGTATTATGTTACTTTCATTGATGATGCTACAAGAAAGGTATGGGTTTATTGTATTAAATGTAAACTTGATGTTTTTGAGACTTTTAAAACATGGAAATCCCTTGTTGAGGATGAATTAAATTCTAAGTTAAAGTGTGTTAGATATGACAATGGTGGTGAATACTGTAGCAAGGATTTCAATGATTATTTTTTAGTGAATGAGATACGTAGAGAAATAATGGTTCCAAGAACACTACAAGAGAATGGTGTTGCAGAAAGAATGAACAGGACAATCATGGAATGTGGTAGAAGTATGAGGATACATTTTGGATTGCCCTTGAAAGTTTGGGCAGAAGTAGTTGATACAAAAATTTATTTGATTAACCATTGGCCTTCAAGTTCACTAGATGGAAGAATACCAGAGGAAGCATGGACAGGAAAAGAGGTAGATATTTCTTTTCTTAAAGTTTTTGGTTTAGAAGCTTTTGTGCATGTTGATAGGGAAAATAGAAAAAAGTTGGATGCAAAATCCAAGAGATGCACTTTCATTGGTTATGGATCTGGTGATTTCGGTTTCTATTTTTGGGATTTAGAGAATTCTAAAATTATTAGGAGTCGTGATGTTGAATGGAATGAAAAGAGAATGTACAGGGATCAAATTTTGGTACCCAAGGATGAACCGGTTGAGAAGTTTGTGAATGAAAATGAACTCTCAGGATTTAAAAGAATTACCTCGACAGGGTTACACAGTAACCATGGTGTCGGTTGACCCCTGACCGACATCGGTCAGATGAACGCAGTATTGGTTACAGAAGATCCAAATCAGACATCGGTTAGCAGAACCAACGTCGATTAGAGGAGACCAATGTTGGTCATTGTTAGAAGTTGACACTAATGTTCAAGAGGCCCAGATTGAGCCTTCGGTACCCCAAACTCCTGTGAGAAGTCATAAAGGGTAAGTAGCAGAAAATAACACTAATGAACACATATTTCAAATAAATGAAATTACTTGTATACTTCAGATCATGAGTAGAAATATAACACCAAATAACACAATATTCCAGAATAATGATCTCAATATGCAATTAGAATAGCTTCGCCACTTCGAGGGGGCAACCTCCAAACCATACAATAATACTCAAATGCTCCAATGATGATAAACTACTACCTACTAACCTCTATATATACTATTCCTATGTTATGGCCAACACCAAGGCCGACCCACTAATGAAAATATAACATATATGAAAGAGATACATAATGATAAGAAGTTATGATAGCCACAAGTCGGCTATATACATCCAATATAAGATATATGATTAAGGGCGTAGCATGCCCCTCCCCTTCGAAGCAACATTGTCCCCAATGTTGAGAAGATCTGGATGCTACTGCAGGAAATTTGCATCCTCCCAAGTTGCGTCTTCATTGTCTAGATTTTTCCACTTGATCAAATACTCAGTGATGACCCTTGTCCTCAACCGCTTAGTGCGTGTCTGAAGGATGCATTCTGGTTCCAGGATGATTCTGCCCTCTTCATCAAGCTCTGGTAACACTGTCTGGGTTGATATTGTCTGTCCAATTACCTTCTTTAGGCAAGATACATGGAAGACTGGATGAATTCGAGTAGCCGGAGGAAGTTCCAGTTTGTATGCTACATTTCCAATCTTCTGTAACACTTGATAAGGACCATAATACTTAGGTGAAAGCTTGTTATCCTTTTTGTGTTGTTTTAAGGACATTTGCTTATATGGTTGTAAATGCACAAAAACCCAATCACCGACTTCAAAATGTCTTTCACTACGATGTTGGTCTGCCTGCTGCTTCATGCGGTTTTGTGACATGGCCAAATTCTCCCTGAGACTAGAAAGCACCTCTTGTTGGTGTTGAATATGTTCTTCAACTGCTCAAACCTTTGGCTGGACTCTCAAAGATGAAGTGATAGATGGTGGATGGTACCCATATAATGCCAAGAAAGGAGACATTTTAGATGAAGTATGAAAGGAGGTGTTATACCACCATTCTGCCAGCGGTAACCATTGGACCCATCTCACTTGCTTATCTGATGTAAAACAACGAAGATATCCCTCCAAGCACTTGTTTACCACCTCTGTTTTCCCATTAGACTGGGGATGATAAGAGGAACTACGAGCTAGTTGTGTGCCCAAGCATGAGAACAAGTCAGTTCAAAAATTACTAGTAAAGATAGGGTCTCGATCACTTACTATAATCTTTGGTGTCCCATGTAGCTTCTAAATTGTATCCCTGAAGGCCGTTGCTACTGTACTCGCAACAAATGGATGTGATAAAGCACAAAAATGGGCATATTTGGTGAGTCTATCCACCACCACCATGATTACATTTTTACCTTCTGATTTAGGCAATCCTGTGATGAAGTCCATAGACACCTCTTCCCACCTCTGGCTAGGAATAGATAGAGGTTGTAAAAGACCTGGGGACTTAATTGTTTCACCCTTATTTTGCTGACAAACCATGCATTCTGCCACAAACTTTTGGACATCTCCTTTTATCCCTTCCCAGAAAAAATCATGCTTGATTCGATGATAAGTCTTTAAGAAGCCAGAATGACCTCCTACTGGAGAAGCATGGAGCTCAGATAGAACCCTATTTTTAAGGATTGAATTCTTACATAGATATAATCTATCTTTATACCATAAAACATCTCCTTTCCATAAAAATTTTTCTGACATGTTTGGATTTTGTTGGAGATTCTGAATGAGATTTTGTGTACCTGGGTCATTTTTCCATTCAGACCTTGCATCCTCTATCCAATCCTCCTGTAATACAGATATGGCATACAACAATGCCTGGGTAGATTCATCCTTCTGAGATAAAGCATCAGCAACTACATTCTCTTTCCCTTTCTTGTATATTATCTCAAAATCATACCCCAACATTTTTGAGACCCATTTATGTTGTTCTTCTGATGATAAGCGTTGCTCTAAGAAGTATTTCAAACTATCATGATCTGTCTTTACTTTGAAATGTCGTCCCATTAGATATGGTCTCCATTGTTTCACTGCATGAAGTATTGCTAACATTTCTTTCTCATAAATTGGTTTAGAGATATTCTTACCTTTGAATTGGCGGCTCTCGAAGGCAATGGGTCACCCTTCTTGCATGAGTACTGCCCCCATACCATACCCTGAAGCATCACATTCAACAATGAATGTTTTTGAAAAATCTGGGGTGGCTAGAACTGGAGTGGTGCACATGGCCACCTTCAACTTCTCAAAGGCCATAGTAGCTTGCTTGTTCCAATGGAAAGAGTCCTTCTTCAATAAAGCTGTGAGTGGTGCTGCGATGCTGCCATAATTCCTTACAAATCTACAATAATAACCTGTAAGCCCCAAAAATCCTTGGAGATTTTTTAGGGTTTTGGGAACCTTCCATTCAAGCATGGCTTTTATCTTGTTAGGATCCACTTTAACACCTTCATAAGAGACAATATGACCCAGATATTCAACCTCCTTGACACCAAAAGAACACTTAGAAGGCTTTGCATAAAGTTGATGTTGTTCAAGAGTTTCCAACACTTTATTTACATGATGCAGGTGTTCCTCCCATGTTTTACTATAGATTAATATATCATCAAAGAACACTAAAACAAACTTTCGAAGAAATGGCTTAAATATTGAATTCATCAAGCTTTGAAATGTAGAGGGTGCATTTGTTAGTCCAAAAGGCATTACCAAGAACTCATAGTGTCCTTCATGTGTCCTGAAGGCTGTTTTATGAATATCTTCATCCTTGATTCTAATCTGATGATATCCAGAACGAAGATCAAGTTTTGTAAAGTAAACAGCACCATGTACTTCATCTAACAAATAATCAATTACAGGAATAGGAAACTTATCTTTAACTGTGTACTTATTGAGTTCCCTGTAATCTGGACACATGCGCCAATTGTCATCTTTTTTCTGTACCATCACTACAGGAGAAGAGTAAGCACTTTGACTATGACGAATAAGTCTTGCTTCTAACATCTCTTGAACTATCTTCTCAATCTCACTCTTTTTCATATAGGGGTACCTATAAGGTCTGATGTTGGGTGGTTGACTCCCTGGTACTAGCTAGATGGCATGGTCATGGTCTCTTTTCGGAGGAAAACCCTTGGGCATTTCTCCAAAAAACCCTTGAGTGCTCATCTATAACTGCTTGCATATCTGCAGGTATAAATGTATTGGAATGATGTGCTTCCAATGAAAATAGTTGTGCCACAAACCCTTCTGCACCTTTTCTAAGAAATTTTTGCATCTGATGAGAACTTACCATCTGTGGGGATTTTTCTCTTAGTCCTTTTAGTTTAAAATTCCTCCCTTCTGACTGAAATTGCATGAACAACTCTTGGAAATTCATTTCAATGGTTCCCAAGGTGGTAAGCCACTGAACTCCTAACACAATGTCTACTCCTCCATGGCAATGGCATACATATTGCTAGTTAGCAAGTAATCTCCCATGGCGAGATTAATGTTATGGCATTTTCCTGAACAACTAACAGTTTTCCCATCAGCGATCATGACTTGACATTCTGGAGCTGGATAAACAAAGCAGTTCAAGCGTACCGCTAACTTATGATTGATGAAATTGTGAGTACTTCCCGAATCAATCAACACTGTTACCCTCTGTTTTTTTAAGAATCCAACTACTTTGAGAGTTTGGGGAGTGCTAATACCAGAAATTGCATGGCATGATATTGTTGGTTGGGGATCTCCTAATTCCTCCTCTGGCTCTACCTCTTCGTCTTCTTCATTTTCTTCTTCTTCAGTAGGTCCCTCAATGTAGAACAACTTCTTTTCCGCACACTTATGTCCTGGTCCAAATTTGTTGTCACAATTAAAACATAACCCTCTTGGCTCTCTTTTCTTCAATTTGTTGAGGTGTCAGTCTCACTACTAAGGGAATGATGGTGGAAGGGTGCTACGATCTCTAATAGTACTGACAGTTTGTTTCCAACTTGAAAGAAATTTTTCCTCTGCCCTACGTGCCATGATCATAGAGTCTGAAACCTTATGAGGATTAAACATATGCACCTCAGTCTCAATTTGTTCTTTAAGACCCCCAAGAAATAAGTCATTCAAATTATCTTCAGGAATATTTTCCACCCGTAAGGAAAGGTTTTGGAATTGATGGATGTAATCTTTGACTGTTCCTGTTTGTCTGAGCTTTGCTAATTGGCTAAAGTAATTCTCTGACACACTAGAACTATAGTGCAATTGCAACTCTTCGGTGAATACTATCCATGTAACATTGAGACCACTCTTTTTCCTTTGAGCACATAACCATCAATACCAAATGAATTGGTCAGGTTCAAGATACAATGATGCCATGGTAACCTTTTGTCCCAATGGAATCTGATGAAGATCAAAGAAATTCTCCATCTGGTTAATCCAATTGAGTGGATCCTTTCCATCAAACTTACGCATTTCCACTTTTGGAAGCATGTGACAGGCTTGTAGAGTGTTTGTATTTGGATTGGTCTTGTTTTCAGATCCACCCTGGCTAGTTTGTTTATTACTTTGACCTAAAGATCCACCATGATTAGTATGAGTATGATTGAGTTGTGGCTCATTAGGAATGATATGATGACCCATGATATTGTAGCTAAATTTGTTGAATGAAATCCTCCAATCATTGTCCAATCTTTTCTACATCTTCTTTGTTGGCCACTCTACCTTCAAGGTTTCACAACTCTAACTCAAGATAGCTGACCTTATGGTCAGTTGAAGTAAACCCTAACCCTGAGGACTCTGTAAATACCCCTTATGACTCTAACTCCTCAACTATTATCTCATCCTTATCAGGGGTTTTACCCAGAGTGATGGGATTCTTTTTGCCTCTTGTCGAAGGCCCAACCATGATGCCCCAAAATGGTAAGATTTAAGGATCAAGGTCAAAATTTAGGGTTTCAGATTTCAATAGGAATTCGGCCAAATTTTATAAAACTCAAAGAATGAACTCAAGCTAATTTTTAATCTTATTTCTGGAAATGTAAATAACTTTTAAAAATTCCACAAATTGCACCCTATGTATCTGAATTATGAAAAAACATAAAACCGCTATAACTTTTGTAGAAAAAGTAAAAAATTATTAAAATTTTGAGGGAAGCTTACTTGAATGATTTCAGCCACACCACAGAAAAATTTGCTGAAAAATTCTCTACTGATGTTGAGATATGGACGAACCTTCAAAATTAGGGTTTGACGCAGTGTTGGCCGAGTTCAAGCTCTGATACCACTTGTAATGAAATTACTTGTATACTTCAGATCATGAGTAGAAATATAAAACCAAATAACACAATATTACAGAATAATGATCTCAATATGTAATTAGAATAGCTTCGCCACTTCGAGGGGGCAACCTCCAAACCATACAATAATACTCAAATGCTCCGATGATGATAAACTACTACCTACTAACCTCTATATATACTATTCCTATGTTATGGCCAGCACCAAGGCCGACCCACTAATGAAAATATAACATATATGAAAGAGATACATAATGATAAGAAGTTATGATAGCCACAAATCGGCTATATACATCCAATATAAGATATATGATTAAGGGTGTAGCAACCGATGTCGGTCACTGACATATTTGGATATGAATGTCCAAGAGGTCCAAATTGAGCCTTTGGTACCCCAAACTCCTATGAGAAGGTCACAAAGGGTAAGTAAACCTCCAAAAATATTTACACCTTCTCTATTTTATTTATTATTGACTAATAATGGTGAACCATAAAGTTTTGAAGAAGCAATGTAGGATGAGACCCACGTACAGTGGAAGAATGACATGGATGAGGAGATGGACATCTTGGAACAGAACCAAACTTGGGATTTGGTTAAGTTGCTAGTAGGTAAGAGAACATTGCAGAACAAGTGGGTTTATAGGATCAAGGAAGAAGAGGGTGGACAGAAAAGGTACAAGACAAGGCTTGTAGTAAAGGGATTTACACAGAAAGTAGGTATTGACTTTAGTGAAATATTTTCTCCTATTGTTAAGATGACTTCTATTCATATTGTATTGAGTTTAGTTGCAGTAGAGGATTTTACATTTAGAGCAACTAGATGTGAAGACAGCTTTCCTTCATGGTGATTTGGATGAAGATATTTATATGCAGCAGCCACTTGGGTATGAAGTCAAGGGTAAGGAGAAATTAGTGTGCAAGTTGAAAAAGAGTCTATATGGGCTCAAGCAAGCTCCAAGGAAATGGTACATGAGGTTTGATAGTTTTATGCATGAGCATGGTTACTTGAGATGTGAATTTGACCATTGTGTTTATTTCAAGAAGCTTGAAAATAGAAGTTATATTATTTTTTTACCGTGTGTAGATGATATGCTTATTGCAGGATCTAGTATGCAGGACATTGGCTAGCTCACACATTTTCTATGAAGGATTTAGGAGCTGCAAAAATAATCCTTGGCATGAAAATACACAGAGACAGGAAGAACAAGAAATTGTATTTATCTCAGGAGGATTATATCTATAAGGTGTTAGAAAGGTTCAATGATGCAAAATGCAAAACTTGTTAGTACACCTATGGTTGGACACTTCAAATTCAGCAAAGATCAGTTTCCATCATCACATGAGGAGGTCAAATACATGACATGAGTTCCATATGCTTCAGTAAGTTCAGGAGTCTCATGTATGCTATGGTTTTTACAAGACTAGACATTGCACAGGCAAGTGGGAGTTGTGAGTAGATATATGGCCAATCTAGGTAAAGAGCATTAGAAATTAGTCCAATGGATACTCAGGTATTTGAAAGGGAAATCTACCATGTAATTATGATATGGAGGTTCAGATATTTCATTATGTGGCTATGTTTATTCAGATATGGCTGGAGATCTGGATGGTAGGAGGAGCACTACTGGATATATTTTCACAGTAGGTGGGATGAAAGTTAGCTAGATTTTGAGATTGTAGAAGGTTGTGGCTTTATCTACTACAGAGGAAGAGTATGTTGTAGCTACATAGGCTAACAAAGAGATGATATGGATGAGTAGGTTCATGGAAGAGTTGGGAAAGGAGAAAGATGATTGCAAACTATTCAGTGACAGTCAAAGTGACAATTCATTTGGAAAAGAACTCAATCATTTCATTCTGAGAACGAAACACATTCAGTTGAGGTATCACTTCATATGAAAGGTATTGGAGGATGGGAAGTTGAATCTGGAAAAGATTCATACAAGTGAAAACCCTGCAGATATGCTAACAAAGCCATTAGCAAAGGAGAAGTTGGAGTTACACTCCACTTCTATTGGTCTTAGAGTTTGAGACTTGAAGAGGAAGAAACAAAGCTAAGAAAAGGATCAAAGAATGAGGTTGTACAAGTATAGTGCAGTAATTTATCTCCAAGTGGGAGATTGTTGAGTTGTGGAGCTCAATTACTTCAGATTAGCATGCAATATGAAACTTGCTGGAAAACACAATAACCGACATCGGTTATTATGGGAGGAACACCTATGACAGACATCAGTCAGGAAAGGAGGAACCAACATTGGTTAGGACTAAATAGTGTCGGTTACTTGTGCATAGGTGTTTTAATTAACTCATTGGAATCAGATCTAATTTTAGCATTACAGTAAATCTATTTATTGTAACTGCATGGCTAAGTGCCCTAAGTTCGTATATGACATATATAAGCATGAAATCTAGGGTTTAGAAGTAAGGATTATTGAAGAAGAACTTAGAAAAAATTGTGAGAATAATTGGTGAGAGAGAGAATTCTTGGTGAAGAAGCAAAAGCTTGAGAGAAAGAAATATTGTACATCTGAGAGGTGTGGAAGATTGTAAATCTTCATTGTATATCTTTCACCAAAACTTTGGATAATATATTGGATTAATTTATTGGTGTTTTTCGTAAATCCCACTCTGGGTGAAAATATGACGTTAAATAATAGTGTTTCATTTATCATCTCTTAGTTTTCCACTGTATATTTCTTGTATCCGTGGTAGAATATCTCATCCCCATTTTATTTTGTATGTATTGCTTAGATTTTAACCTTCCATGTATTAATCTGTAAACCAGTGTGCTAACCCATTTGCAACCAAGAACATAATATCTCAACCTACCAAAATTGACACGAGTGCTTGAAAAACCCATGTCCTATATTTGATCTCCATCCATGACACCTCCTGAATACTGCCATTCTTAGCAACGTGCCTTCTGATTTCATTCCATTATACATGCCTAAGACAACATAACTGATGCTCCTAAAAATTCTAGCAGCATTTGTAACAATTGTAGGTCTCCATTAAAAATCTGAACCGAAGGCAAGTTTCAAAGCATTTGATACACTACTGTAAAGGTTAAATTGTCATACTATATTGCATACTGAGAAAGTGATTTTTTTCCCAAGACACAAACGTACTCAAGGCATTGAACACAACTACTCCATTTTAGGTTTGGTGACTAGTGTTTGCACTATGTTTTGACATCCAAGTCAAAATTTAGACTGAAAATGGTCCAACTGTCATGCAAATCTGTAGCCACATTTTAGTTTTGTGTCATGTTGTGTAAACAAAATGTCTGTGTTGGTTGTACAGGGTGATTTGTTCACCCAATAGATGTCCTCCCTCATTTTAGGGTGCATGCGATTTAAAACAACAAAATGTAGGAATTATGTGGCCGTAAAGGAGAGGATCATCTACCAGCTGATCTGCATATTTCATGAAGTGGATACATGATTAATGGGGTATTCCCTGATCTGTATGGTAGAAACCAAATCACATGCAAAAAATATTCTGATAGCTACTCAAAATGCCACGTTAGTGCTCTAAAATACCACTAACATGCAATACAATACAATGTAGTTGAGGTTCAAGTACGAAGACAAAATGGTTATTGTGAAAAGTGGGTTGCATACATGGAACATCATTCATAATGTCACAAGACAATCATGGAAGATGAAGCAGTCCAAAAACACTGGTTACAATGATCAAGCAATGACATATGACATATTACCTAGCAAACATAGTAGCAAATCCTCAATATCTTTGAATCAAAATTTGAGTGACAGATAACCATGGTTGTAGAGAATCCTGCAAGGTAAATGGTTACACATGAAGCACCCATTAGCATGTTATAAAGATAAATAATATGGTCAAAACATGTATATATCATCGCAAAAGTTGTAAGTGATAGTGCCAAGAAGTAGTTTCCAAGCTCATTGTCATACTTTAGGACATGTGAGTGTGGAGTATGAGATTAGTAAAGCTAAATACGACCCAAGGAGCCTCGACATGGTATTGGTAAAGAGACAGTGTTGAGCATCATGCATCATGTAACCCTTTCTATAAAAAGTCCCTTATACATCTAGCTCAAGATACCACGTGAATGCACATGTGTGTATAGAAAAAGTATCAGGACATACTAAGAATCTATCTAGTATAGGAAACAAGTGTAACATGTAAATAGTATAAGCGCAAAAAATCAAATGCAACTAAGGTGTGTAAATGTTGTATGACATGTATGGTGTGCAATGAGTATGCAAAATTTGTATATGATCAGGATAAGCATGCTGCATTCCCCCCAATGGATTGTGTGTGAGATGAGGTTCATTTGATAAATGTCCCCTCAATAGTCAAGAATCCACCATATTAACCCAAGATTGCATTAATTAAGAAATGAATCCCTATTGTACCAGTGTATATTCCCTAAACCCATTTCATATATCCATGAATCCTATCACTCATTGTAATTTGTATCCTAAATCCTTTATCTTAATAACCCTCATTTATCCCTCACTACCTTTCAAGAATTCTACCCTCATTTAAATCCCTCCTAGAGATGTCCCCATCTAGCCTCATCATTCCACCCTCCATTACTCCCCTTCATGCCTCTTTAACATGCCTCAAAATGTGTCAAACTTCACCCTCCTAGTCCCTTTTTAACCTCTTTTACACTGAAATTTGCATCTTCTCCAGTAATAGCCCCCTATCTGTTGACAGTTAATAGCGACTGACCCTGAGTCTCCATCAGACTCTATATCATCACCTTCACCCCACCTTTCTCAAGGCTAGAATTTTGATATTCATGATACTTTTTCATTATTACTATTTCCTACATCATCCTTCAATTTTCTACTATCATTTGAGGAGTCAAAGGCTTATGTGACCATGGTTTAAAATAGTTGTTCTTTTGATCAGTAGTGCACCTGTGAAAATGTGGAGGAGACCAATGTGGTCAAGGAGATGCATTTTCACCTATATTTTACAGGTTGCCCCTCAACTTTACCTAGTTTTTGAGCCATCCTTGATCATTCCTGGATACATCTTTCTATCTTATCATTCTTTCAAGCTATCTTACCCTATGTCCATTCTCCTGTGTGAATAGGAGCCTGGTCGTCGTCGACCCATCTCCCAGGAGCTCATAAAATTGAGCCATTTGTAAGGGATCCTAGATGTCACCTTATCTTCGTCCTATAACCATATCTCAGAAAGATTGGGTTGTAGGCATTGGCGTATGTGGTGGGATGCCCTGCCCTGATCGCCATCGACCATACTTATTTAGACCCATGTCCTCATCAACCTGAGACTCAGGTTTATTTTATGATATGGGAATTTTTTCATTAGTGCAGATGCCAGTTTCAACATCTAAGAGAGTCTCATATTGGATCTTTGTTGGCAGATTTGTCATCTAGGATATGGTGTTATCCATTATCTTTAGGAGTGCAAATTTTGTTATCAAAAGCAGGGCACGACATCTATCCTAGGAAGTTAGGGACTTCTTAGGACCGACTTCGTCAAGGGAAGGTCCTCCATCTCGATTAGCTATTTTTTTTGTCGTGTTTTAGTTTTCTTTGTTGTGTAGAGTCATCAAATCTCACAATAGAGGAAACCTTTCTTGTGCAACATAAGTACATGTTGATCAAGAGAATACTTGTTAGAGAACTCACACAAGAAGTCCATGCGGGAAAACAGGCCAGGTTTAAGGGCGCAGAATGGACAGGAAGAACCCGCATGCACGTGGAAGGCAAGTTCAGCATTCAGGACTTAGCTGATTTTGAGCATGAAGACCTATTTTTAGAAGATGGCATGCGAAACACACCAACAATGCAGAGATGTGCGCGCCATGCATTGTCTATCTTTAGAGGATCAGATTGAAGTGTTTTGCATGGAGACGAGCTAAGAATAGGATTGTCACTTCAGTTAACTGTAAGAGGTCTATAGATAGCACACTTGCATGTGTGGCTATGCCTGTAAATGGTGCGTGGCTATTAATAACATGAAACCTATTTTTGGAATAGATAAGCGGTGAAGGGAAAGTCCCCACCCTATATATATGATGAGAATCACATAGTAGTATATATAGAGATATAGAGAGGAGAGATAGGTATATATGTAGAGCATAAGAGGTAAGAATAAAGAGATATGTGCATATGACTGAATTAGTTTATCAGATCCATGCACGCATCAGTATAGAATGCCATTATTGTAAAGAGCTTCTGTGTTTATTAATAGATGGGAGATATTGGTTGAATCTAAGTGGCATTCCTATGTGTAATTGAGTAGTGCATGTTCTTGATTCAATCATGACTATTGTTTAAGCTTGTTCTTGTATAGATCTAAATATGGCATGCACTGTAGAATGATGGATTAGTTATGGATCTATATGTTTCTTCCTTCATCACACTAACATCCTGCTACAACAACCCTAAAGAGGGACTTGGTACCTTTACATGCTTTGGGTGAGTGCTCAGTCTAGGCTGAGTGATGTGCAGGGCACGTCTAGGGTGTTATCTGGTAAATTCTAGGTTGCATCATTGGTTCCATTTCCGGGACCTCTTTTTTAGTTGTTTTCAAGATGGTTCGTGATGAAGACGTACTGATTAACTCTAGCAAGTATTGAGGAGTGGATACATGACCTGGAGGAAGAATATGCATGGTGGTTTAGCATTGGATCTAAGTTTAACACATGCACTTGGGTAGAAAAGAATCTGTATGACAACTTATATGAGATATTTTTCACCATCTTTCTAGTAGAATTATACGAGTGGCTGATTGTGTATGCATCTAAGTGGAATTGGAGGTATCACACACTTGTCTAGACACAGGAAGAATTTCAGGCCCTTTATGATGCTGATCTGATCTAGACTTGCACTGTGGATACGTGGTTTCGTGGTGTTCTAAACAGTTATATTTGGAATATTCAATTTCGACGTATTATTTCCTTGAGGTAGCTGAATTCTAGTTTTTACGGTATCCTAGAGGAGCATATTTGCAAGGTATTCCACTGGCAATCAAGATCTTGATGGTAACTTTGAACCTGGAGAGTAAACCGATGGCTAACTAAACCTCACCTCACGCGAGGGCAAGAACAGGTTTGGTGAAAGATGGTAGACCTAGTGGCAGAAAGGTAGAGAGAGGAAAGGCGGCTTAAGTATAATGAGGTGTGTAGAGGGAGATAGAAAAGCAGCGTACCATTACAGAAAGTATGGCGTTGAGGAGAGAGATGGCTCGTGAAGGATTTGAAGCTCACGTAGAAGACATGGAGCTAGAGCATCAGGAACTCCCCCATCTTGGAAAGCATGACAGAGACCCCCCTTGGCTTCACATAGAAGTGTGCCAGCAAAGACTACCTGGGCCATGGGCGTGCATCTTAATCCACCTGGTGACCTAGCCCTTGCACTTGGTTTTCTAGTATCTAGTACGAAAAGTAACCAACAAGCTAACTTGGGAAGTAGGAGAGCAAGAGTAAGTCAGGGAGCAAGTACATCAATGGCAGGACATACGACTTCAATGATATTTGAAGGAACATTCTTAGGCGCATCATCCACACAAAATGTGAGCACGCAGAATGTTGGATTCACCTCTGGAAGTGGAACTACCTCACAGACTATAGGGGTTCAGTATAGTACTACTATCAGAGCACAGGGGAGTACATCTATAGGTCCTATTCTAGCTACAGGTGGAGGATCAGGAGGTATAGGTGGTTCTAGTTCCGGTGGATCTGGTGGTTCTGGAGGTAGAGGAAACACAAGAGGTTCTAGATCAGGTGGTCAAGGCCCGCAACAACCACAAAATATCTATATGGAGATGTCTCTTCATCTTCCAGAGTATAGAGGCATAGAGGATGCTACTTGAGCATGTGCACATGTGTGAAATATTGTGGTGCACGAAAGGGATCACGACTTCTGAGCGCAAGGCAAGTCAATTTGCTACTACATTATAGGGACGTGCACACAACTGGTATAGGAAGTTTGACCTTGATCAAACTTGCGTGGATTATGTAGTACTGAAGGATGCTTTCTTGAAAGAGTTCCATATCCCTGAGTTTGAGCAGAAGAGTATAAGTGCACTCAAGGATATTAAGTAAGGCACTACTGAGAGTGTACGTGAGTATGATGCCCATTTTAAAACACTCCTATCTAAGCTTTCTTATGATATTCACACAAGCCAACATGCATAATGGTTTGTTGGAGGATTGATTACACCATTCAAAAGGGCACTGTCACATAAGACATACACTGATCTATGAAAAGCACTGGAAGCAGCTTTGTGTGCTGAGGAAGTTAGGAGCATTGACACTAGCATTAGTCCATTCTTAGAGGCACATATTATAGCTATGGAAAAATAGTTAGAGAAGCTATCAGCAAATTCTAGCCCATGAAATGCACTCAGGGATTTGGTGTACAGATTGTGAGGTGGAAGGTCACACCAAGGATAGTTTCCCTCGTAGATCTATACATTCATTATTGTTAGACTGTGAAATCTTTCATTTGAATCATGATGCTAGTCATTGTCCTTTGTTACAATGCATGATAAGGAAGAATGTATCCTGCTTTTGCAAGATTTGCAGGTCCACAACCCATGATACTAAGGATTGTCAATTGATTGGTTAGATCCATGATGTTATAGACATTGGGGTATGACAGATAAGTGTAACAGATAATTCTAAGGGTAAGAATGAGCACCAGGATCAGGATCATAATCAAACGCGCTATGACAGGAATGAGGGGCATTTTGAAGGAGGTCATGGAAGGGGATGTGGATATCATGGTGGATATGGAGGACAAGGCCATGGTGGAGGAAGAGGTGAGTTTCCTCATGGAACATGTTATACATGTGGATCTCCTGACCACTATAGGTGTGAATGTCCTCAGAATATTGCATGTTCTTTCTGTGGAAAGAACCATAGCTATGAAGAGTTCCTAGACTTATATGAGCATCTGAGTAAGCAACATAAGTAAGAAAAAAAAGGCGTCGGGATGGTTAGAATCCAACGCATGGTCAAAGATCATTGGATGCCCAAGATAG
This sequence comes from Taxus chinensis, assembly GCA_019776745.2. Taxonomy (NCBI): domain Eukaryota; kingdom Viridiplantae; phylum Streptophyta; class Pinopsida; order Cupressales; family Taxaceae; genus Taxus; species Taxus chinensis. The sequence goes on along the minus strand of CM034150.1, from coordinate 80,987,116 downwards.
CACCAGGACCTGAGGCATTGACAGTGAAGATTACTACACGAGCTAAAGCAGCACGCACAAGAGAGGCATTACACCAGAAGCCTACGATCACTAAGGAGGAGGTTTTGCATGCAAGGTACCAAGATCCTACTCATCAGAAGGAAGTTTACCAGGATACCATGGAAGTGCTAAGGAATCTTCAGGGTGAGATATAATACTTAAAGGAGCAGAAGAAAGCATCAGAGACAGTCCAAACTGATATCGATGATTTGAGAGAAGTGTGTAAAATGTTGTGCCAAGAGAACATCATTCCAATATTAGGACGTTGGTTAAAAGGGAACACTTTGTGCACAAGTATTAAAACCGGATGGTAGATCTTACATGTAAATCTTCCCCATGATAGCATTGACTATGATAAATAGATCACTCTAAATGTTGTTGTAGATGGATGATTGTTGAGAAATATTTTGATTGATACAGGTGCAGAAGTAAATGTGCTTACCTTAGATGTATGGGTACAAATGGGGAGGCCTCCATTACATCCATCATCTAATGTGTTGTTTATGGAAAATAAGACTAAGGCCACTCCCATAGGATTTTTGAAGGATGCATCCATAACCATACAAGGGGCCAAATTCACTGGGGATTTTGAGGTATTAGCACTTGCAGAAGTAGACAAGTTTTCCAGCCTTGCTTGGATGCCCTTGGTGTTATGCGAATAATGTTGATTTGAGATTCAATAAGGGGTATATCAGCTTTGAGAACAAAGAGGAAAGGGTTGTGATACCTTTGATAGATGGGAAGTCTACACCATATGTTGAGCCTCTAAGTGAGGAGGACTTAAACAGAATCTATGTACACACTATTTAGGACCCAAAGGTCAATGAGCCATCAAAGGAAGGCATCCTACAGTGGGAGGATTCTCATTCTATTAGTGATACTACAAGTATTGCTTGTGACAATTGGGCTCATGGTACATATGAACTAGTAGGGTGCAAGGTAAAAAGCATGGTTGTGCGCAAGAATGGACTTTGTTCTATTTGACAAAAAGGTGGTGCAGTACCTTGGTATACATGACAGGAAGATTTTCCTGTATTTTTGAAAGTCATGGAGGCACAATGGATAGACCAGGTCAGGAGAAGAGACATGTTAGCATATTTCTTGCATGGGACAGGAGCATGCTGGTGGGTAGTTTATAGAGATAATATTATAGAGTAGAAGGATATCAGGATCACCTTATCTACCAGGTTTGTAAGAAGCAATGCACCTACGTAGATTTGCACTTATAATGGTGATCAACCTATTCACCACCACATTCAGTAGTGTGAGAGACTCTAGATGGAAGGACAGGAAGCATTACCACCTTCACTCTGGGTGCATAAATTTTACTCCACTCTACAAGGGTGTGCACGCGCTTGGTATGTATATGCAGAACTACATCGAGAGACTGGAAACTGGAAAAATTTGACTACAGGAATGATCCAGACCTTTGACTACTTTTCTTCCCAACCTCCAATAGAAGAGGCATTAAAGTTTTTTAAGTGGTTAACTATTAGAGATAGTGCAAAGGTGGGGGAACTCATATAGGAATTATTTAGCGAGATAGAATAAGGCACGCATTTTGAAGAAGAAGGAGAAGACTCCATATTGCTTGAACGTGCTTTCCTTAAGAAAGAAAAAGGAAAGATGGTGTACATCGTGGATGATGAGGAAGTTGAAAACCTAGATATTGACCATTCATAGGGGGCACGTGAGGTCTTGGATAGTGCAAATAAGGATACATGTGCATACCATAAACCAATGAAGACAAAGAAGGTCAATATAGGATCGAAGGTTGAGCCTAAGGAGGTCATAATTGGAGACTATTGGTCAGAATCAGAGGTGGAAAAGATCATTGAGTTACTCAGGGATTATCAAGACTTATTCCCATGAGGGTATCATGAACTTAAAGGCTTGCATGAATCACTTGGGGAAATGAAGATAAAGCTTAAGGACGGTGCATGCCTAGTGAGAAAGAGACCTTACAAAATGAATCCTAATTTGTGTGAAAAGGTAAAAGAAGACATTGATAAAATGTTGAAGTCTAGAATCATTCAACCTTTGGATGAGTCAGAATGGGTTAGTCTAATGGTGATCAGTATCAAGAAGGATGGTAGAATTCAAATATGTGTGGACTACAGGGAGCTAAATGTAGTTTGTGTCACATATCCCTTTCCTACACCATTCACTGAGGAAATACTCGAAGGAGTAGCAAAGCATGAAATATATTCCTTTACAGATGGGTTTTCAGGGTATCATCAGGTTAGGATTGTTTAGGAGGATCAAGAAAAGACAATTTTTACTACTGAATGGGGCAGTTTTTCCTATACTGTGATGCATTTTGGATTGAAAAACACCTATTGTATTCTCATGCATAGTTGTTCAGGAATTCAAAGATTTTATTTTCAACTTCTTATAGGTCTACCTCGATGATTGGACAATATATGGGTTTGTTAAGGATCAATGTAATAATATGCACTTAATGTTTGAACGGTGCAGACAATTGAGTATCTCTTTGAACATCAAGAAGTTCATATTCGCTACAAATTTTTGAATACTATTAGGACACATAATTTTCTAGGAAGGATTACTTGTTGATCTAGCTAAGGTTGCAGTCATTTTAGGCCTGGAAGCGCCTACCAGTCAAAGTGAGGTGTGCAGATTTTTGGGTCACACAGGATATTATAGAAAATTCATCAAGGGATATGCAAAAATTTCCACACATTTGGAGGAGTTACTAAAAGGAAAATGTACATTCTATTGGGGAGAATCACAGCATCACGTGTTTGAAACATGAAAAGATAAACTTACTACCGCGCTTATCCTACATTTTCCTTCATGGGACAAACCATTTCATGTACACGTGGATGCCTCTAACATGGACATTGGAACAATATTAGCTCAACTTGAAGAAGGTATTATTGATCAACCTATTTGTTTTTCTAGTAGGAAGTTGACTCTTGCTAAACAAAATTATACAACTACAGAGCGTGAAGCCTTGTCAATGATCTATGCATTACACAAGTTTCGATAGTATTTGCTAGCTACACCATTTGTATTCTATACGGATCACATGGCATTGAAGTACTTGGTAAAAAATCTCATCTTGTAGGGGCACATATGTAGATGGGTACTCTTATTTCAAGAGTTTGACTTCACAGTTGTGGTGAAGCTAGGGAAAAGTAACTCTGGACCAAACCACTTGTCTAGAATTAACTCAGGAGAGGAAGCACATACAATTGAAGAAACCATGCCAAATGCACAGTTATATAGGTTACAACGTGTGCCATCAGGATTAGAAGACATTGTTTTCTTTCTACGGACTGGTGTGGCACCAGAAGGAATGAAGGCATTAGAAAAGAAATAGCTTGTTATACGTGTGGCACCGTTTATGTTAATCAATGGTGACCTCTACAAGTTAGGCAAATATGAAGTATTATGCCGTTGTGTATTAAAGCATGAGCGTAAGGATATTATGGAAGAATACCATGGAGGTATTTCCCATGCAGGTGACGCAAATGCCTGGAAAATCCTACTTGCTGGATTATGGTGGGAGACATTGTATAAAGACAGTGAAGAATATTGTAAGGTGTGTGACCATTGTCAGCACCTAAGAAAACTAGGATAAAGAGATGAGATGCGTTTGAGACCAATTACTAGTGCCGAACCATTTGAGAAATGGGCCATCGAATTTGTAGGACTGGATCGCGTTATATCATTACTTGCACAGATTATCTCACACGGTGGGCCGAAGCAGCACCTACGAAGGACTGTACAGTAGCTAGGTTTCTATGGGAGAATGTTCTTACAAGATATGGATGTCCTTTAAGTTTGACAAGTGATAGGGGTACACACTTTTTAAATGAAACCATAAGGATCCTATTAGATGAGTTTATGGTTGCTCACCATAAGACTACACCTTATCACCCTCAGGTAAATGGAACTGCTGAGGCTTTCAAAAAGATTTTGAGCCAGACATTGAAAAAAAATTGTGATGTTACAAGAAAGGATTGGGATGATAAATTTTTAGGTGTTCTTTGGGCATATAGAACAACTTATAAGAGATTGAACAAAGCCACACCGTTTCAGTTGGTGTTTGGCACAAAAGTCGTTCTCCCTATAGAATTTATGTTACCTTCTTTGTGCATTGCGCACGCGCTGGAGGTCTAGCTGATGAGTAGGATTTAGAAGAGCGTATTGAGAAGATGATTCAACTGGATGAGTGACGAGCCATAGCACGATGGAGTCAGAAGTAGGAAAAGGCCAGGTAAAAAGCATGACATGACAGAAACATAAGGGATAAGAAGTTTGAGATTGGAAAAATGGTACTTCTTTATGACTCAAAGTTCTTGTGCCATCCAGGAAAGCTCAAAGTACATTGGTTGGGGTTGTATGTCATCACTTACATACTTGAATCAGGTGCTTGTCAGTTAGAAGCACTTGATGGAACACGGCTACCCAGTTACTTTAACGGGAGTAGGCTGAAGCCCTACTATAAATAAGTCTTCTTGGTGTTTGTAATAAGGTAGTATTGCCATTTAGATTAGGTTTTCAATTCTGTATTTCCTTCATTGTTGTTATGCTTTTCAATTTAGTTGTTGTTCTTGTGTAATAAGCATGCTTGTGCGAATGAAGCTAATTACTACATGAAGCATGTTTATGCATAGAGGACTGCACATCCTTTTAGTGTGGGGTGGTTTTTGATATCCAAGTAAAAGACTGTGGGAATTGAAAGGTGAAAGGAATAAGTTGTTATGGGTGTGCTTTAAGTTAAAAGAAGATTTCTTCTCAAAAGTGACCAAGGATGGAGATGAATGAAAGGAAAATATAACACGAGGTAAGAAGAGGCCATGATAACTACCAGGAGAAGGTACAAATGATGAGGTACTCGGGTGCAAGGGCGTGTGCACTGAAGAGAATTCTATGACCAGAGGGTAGGAAGGTGTGCTAGAAGGTTATAGCTGGGGCACAAAGATGTACCGCATGGAATGAATGAATTTGGTCAATGAATGAGAGGATATTTGGTAGGTGAAGGAGTAATAAATGCATCAAAATTTGAAAAAATATATAAGGATGGGATGTGAATTCATTGTTACCATTGTGATTAAGAGTATTTGAAAGAATCCAAGTGTGAAGAGCCGAGTGATCATTTTAAGGTGTGAGAGGTGTGTATCTAGTCGTGACAAAGAGATCTCTATGTAGAAGAAGCTTGTGTCCCTAGTGGTGAAGGGTTTGAGTGAAGTGAGGAAACAGAGATGAGCTAGGTGCACTTAATTTCACCTAGGGCACACTGAATCAAACTAGGATTTTCTTCACACCTTGCAAAATTTGATCAGAAAGGATCTACAAAGGATTGCAAGGTAGAAATGGCACCCAAGAAAGCAGTTGTTGCAAGAGTGAAGGGAAAGAAGAAGGTGGTAGAAGAAGAAGAAGAAATGGTTCCAGAAAGAAATTTTTCTAAGATGCAATATCCAGAGGGGGTTATCATCGACCAGGAGTGGGATTTTCACATAAGGAAAAGCAAAGTGAGTGAGTACAATCATTGTACCATAGAGAACAAGAAGGAGGTTGATGTATTGCTAAACATGAAGACAAATAAACACAGGACGAAAGATATGTCAGTATATGATGATGCAGGTGAGAAACTCTTGTAAAGGATAGGATTTTACCAACTTTATGAGCTCCCTTATTTTGAGAATTATGAGCCCTTATACCAGTGGCTCATGAGAAGAGTGCACAAGGATTTTTTCTAATTTACAGGATGCAGAGTCATAATTTTAGCCGTGCTCATCTCCAAGGTAACGGGGTTGAAAAGGCATAGGAGACGATTTACGAGATGATCTGAAAGATAAAACCACAATATTGGAGACTAGAAAGAAGTTGGGATATACAAAGGGTCCACACGGTATGGACATCAAAAAACTAAAGAAGTATCTTAGTTGTACAAGCAGCCGCACATCTCATTAAAAAGCTCAATGACCAGGAAAGGTGGTCACAAGTGAACACCATGTGACTACACATTGCTAAAAAGATGTTTGAAGGAGTATTCTACAACATTTCATGGTATATTATAAAGACAATCATTGAAGAAGCACGCGCATGAGGAAAAATCAGCTTTGTAGTTGTTATGTTATCACTAGTGTTCATGGACATCGGAGTGCGTGATGGACCAAAGGAGAAGGTATGGGAGTATCCAATGGAACAAAAATCACCTGCAGAGTACTTCAAGAATTATTTATGTGAGGGATCCATGATAGAGCAAGTTAAGCAATGGGATGAGAAGTGGTATGATAAGCTACATGTGGCTTTTGAGGAAGAATGATGCATCCCCAAGGGCTTGCTTTCGGTGGTTGGAAAGGAAGTTCAGTTTTCTATATACCAGCATTTCTGTATAGCATGTTTTTCCATGAAATATGGAGCATGGATTCCTTAGTGTAAATTTTCGTGTGTGTTCACAACAAGGTACTTCTAGGAATTAGTACATAAGTTTACAGACACGCGTCCACTGACATTCAATGCGGATAAGGTACATTTTGACTACCACACACTAAGGAATAAATATGTGTATCAAGGGCGGGGTGCATATGTTGAAAGACTCATTTCTGATGTTTTGAGCATTAAACAAATAAGTTTGATAGTGGGAGATATTGGAGCAGTGCTGGTGTATCTCTAACTAAAGCCAAAGATGGAGAATAACAAGTATGTGGAAGGTGAGTTTGCACTTCCAACACCACCAAAGGGAAGCATACAATGGAGAACATCCCAGTGCCTAAGCCCACAGAGCCAATTAAAGTGGAGGAGGAGGAGGAGGAGCACAAAGATAGTGGTGGTTTGGAGCATAGAGGTAGGAGACATCCTACAAATAAGGGTGAAGCTAAGCATGCCACCACACCACCTCAGCCACACGAGGGTGATGATGAGGACTTGAATGTAGTCCAAGGGGAGCACAAACTTAAGATGGTGTTTATGAGAACAATGACCCAAGGTGCTACTCCAAAAACGGTGCACAAATCACCCAGAATCTCTCCACAGAAGCAGGAAACCATGCAGAGAAGGAGGAAATTGAAGTTAAATGAGGAGGTAGAAGAGTCAGAGGAAAGCATGCCTAATTATCCTACACTTCCAGAGAACATAGAAGAATAAAAGGGTGAGGAATCAAAGGAAAGAGGAGAGGAAGAAGAGGGACCAAAGGAGACATCTGTAAAGACTATTCAGGACATGGAGACACAAGTCCCAAATTTGGAAGCTAAAGTCCCTAAGCACCAAAGGTCTAGAAGAACGAGTGGAGAGCACATTCCACCAGCCATGGGGTATGTAGAGGATGCAGGAAAACTTTTCTGTGCCCGCTTCTAGAGCACAATATCACAAAAGGATTTATTTGGCTGAGAGCTAATGGATGAGGATATGGTGATTATACGCACTCGGAAGCAACTATCATGGTCAATGCACACCCATATGGATGAGCCTGACTTTGATGTATGTGAAGAGACATGTGTGTCGAGACGGCTGAAGAACGCACCAAAAGCTAGACATATGACAATAAAGACTATTGTCATGTCAGATGAGTAGGTTAGCAACACATTAGTGAAGGTTTCTATTGAATTTGTAAGAAGAAACATGGACAAAGATACAATGATAAGAGCATTGCGTGAGGAGCTAAAGACAAAGTATGCATGGATAACACACATAACGTAAGAGAGGGACTTAGAGCAGAAGAAGAATGAAGTATTTATCAACATCACAGAGGATATTGGAGACAATTTCATAAGAGCTAGGCCACACTTGGAGCCCAAGGTACCATAGATATTTCTCTCAGTGATACATTATGTAGGGAATTTGGTGGACTTGGTACTTGCAGATTAACCTCTGTGCATGCCAGTGCCAAGGAATCTAGAACAAGAGGCAGAAAGAGAGAAAATCTTAGTGATGCTAAAGATTACATCCTATGAAGGGCTAATGAAAGTGCTACAAGAACAATTAAAGAAAGCAAACCAGGCTTTGAACATCTACACATCTCCAAAGGTGCTTATCAATATAATTACCTTGGAAGAAAACAATGAGGTCCAAAGAGAAATTAAGGATGGAACATTGGGCCACGTAGAAATATTTTCAATGGTTAAGTTAAAGCACAAGGCTCTTGCAGTAGAACACGAGCCGTAAAAGACTTAGCTGGAAGATCTTGGGAAGCTCATTGCACAAAATATGGATCTTCTAGAAGGAAGAATGACCTCAATGTCCAGCGTTGTGTTGGTTCTGCAAAATGAAAACGGGAAATTGCAAGGGATGAATTAGAGTCCATTGTTGTGGACATTCCAGAAAAAGCAAAACAAGCACTTACTAAATGGTAGGCCTTAGAGGATGAAATAAAGGAGGAGTATCTAGATTTGATACTTCAAACTGATACAGAGGAGGCTGCCTCATAAAACTTCTTTATTCATCTACATTCTTTCATTCTTATTCTTTCCATTCTTCTATTATTTACTTCAATTTTTGGAGATACCCATTGTCGGGGTGATAATGAGATTAGTGTGGGGTAATGTTGATCAAAGAACACTTGAAATAACTCACAAAAGAAGTATGTGCGGGAATACAAGCCAGATTTAAGGGCGCGAATGGATAGGAAGAACCCGCGTGCAGAGTACAAGTTCATCATTAAGGACTTAGCTGATTTTGATCATGAAGACCTATTTTTAGAAGATGGTGTGTGGAACACACCAATGATGCAAAGATGTGCGTGCCACGCGTTATCTATGTTTAGAGGATTGGATTGAAGCGTTTTGCATGGAGATGAGCTAAGAATAGAATTTTCACTTCAGTTAACTTTAAGAGGTCTATAGATATCACACTTGCATGTGTAGTTATTCCTACAAATGGTGTGTGGCTATCAATAGCTTGTGGCCTATTTTTTTAATACATAAGTTGTGAAGGGCAAGTCCCAACCCTATATATATGATGTGAATCACATAGTATTATATATAGAGATACAGAGAGGAGATATAGATAGGTATATGCAGAGCGTAAGAGGTAAGCATAAAGAGATATGTGCATATGACTATATTACTGTATCATATCCATGCGTGCATCGGTATAGAATGCCATTATTGTAAGGAGATTTTGTGTTTATTAATAGATGGGAGATATTGGCTGAATCTAAGTGTCATTCCTGTGTGTAATTGAGTAGTGCATGTTCTTGATTCAATCATGATTATTGTTTAAGATTGTTCTTTCATAGATATGAATATGGCATGCACTGTAGAATGATGGATTAGTTATGGATCTATATGTTTCTTCCTTCATCATGATAACATCCTTCTATAGTAACCCTAAAGAGGGACCTGGTACCTTTACACACTTCAGGTGAGTGCTCAGTCTAGGATGAATGATGTGTCAGCACGTCTAGGGTGTTATCTGGTAAATTCTAGGCTGCATCACTTATTTAACCTCATTCCAACTCTCATATCTTCTTAACTCTATGACTCAACATCCCTACAAGTATTAGGATCTCATATAAACTTTACAAGTGCCAACCAATGCAATAGTTTCACTTTAAGCTGGAAAACTCACATTCTTGATCTCGATATAGCCTAAAACCTCATAACTTGTAAAATATTCTTCATATAAACCTGAAATATTTCCCATAGCACTGGGACAACCTCCCACAACTTCTCCAATCCTCGCCTGACCATAATTAGTTATGTATCTTCTTAACTAGTAATACTTTCCTAGCTATGGCATAGGGATAAGTCTTGTTTGAACCAAAATGGGGTATAAAAAACACCATATCTCAGCTTCAATGCTATTATAAAGGACCTAAAACCTTTAATAAAATATGTCTCACACCCTTTCATGGCATCGTGTTTTAACATAGCTCTGTGACTGATGAACATCCCTTATTAGGCCTCCAAACACCTAGACTAGGTCTAGATGAACACCTGTAAACCTTGCTTTCCCCTCTCAATCAACCACTGATAATTTTGTTAGTGTTTTGCTCCTCAAGCCACCATGAATTTCTAACCTTCTTGTGATCCTCACTTATGCACCATGAATATCTAGACCTTCTTGTGATGATCACTTATGCTGACTAGACCCCATGATTAGGCCCCCTCCTAAGGATAAACAAATATCACCTTCTTCACTATTACAACCACGCCACAACTTGTATTCCCATGACATCCTCATTCCAATAATCCTCTTGTACTCCTTCATCCTCCTTTGTTATTAATTTACCTTTTACATAAATGAAAACACACAAGAACACACATGCCAGCAATCTCCCCCTTTGTTATTGATGGAAAACAACATAGTACTTATCCCCCTTTTATAATAATGACAAAGTAGGTACCTATAACACATAATATTCATCTTCATCAGCCTATTAGAATCAATTCTTGATTTGAAACATCAACCAAACTAATCACATTAGCTCACAAATCTATTTTTCTTCTTTTTGAATCTATGTTGGCTTCATAAAAGCATTATAGATTCCCCTTAGTTAGAAGTGTATCACACATACACATGCCAAAAATCATGATGTTTGAGCAATACATCATGCCTAAATCCTTTTCAGACCTATCTCAACTTAAGATGCTGAAAACATACTTGATTTGGCCATATACAAAATGCTAACAACTTTTAGGACCTAAATCCATGAAACTTTTCTTCACACCAAAAATGTCAAAGTTATCTTTGCTATAAGAGGATGCTAATCACATGGAACATTAATGTATGATCCCCCTAGAAAAATACCATCATCCTCTAATTACCTGAGAAAAAATAAGCTTACATAGCTTACGTACATACCATGGAGATGGGTCAAGAATATCACCATAGTCCTAAAGTAACTCTTCAGAGCTTATTGCCTTCTTTTCATGTCTTCTAAGCTTGTTTTATCATATGCATGAATCCCCATACAACTATGTTTGTAAAAAATTATCATTTTTCCTTAGTAGCCTCCTTGACACCTTACGCACCTATTTTGAGGATCAATACCACCTCTTCATGACCTAAGAAGTCTTCATACACATGTAGTTTACTATTACAGTATACAACAACATATTGTTCTTGTTATAATGCAATATTTACTCATACTATTACTATCAACACTAATAGCATAAAATTTCAAGGATGATTATCATTAAAAATATCCCATCAATTTATGCTCATGTTTTAGACATCTCTATTGACCTAGCATCTGTGAATAGACTTGTAACAATGTGTATCAACTGAAGAACTCACCTTTTAGACTTCCACAAACCTGACCTTATTTTATCCTTCATCATAATATCTCCATGATGCATGAACATAATTGATGCACCTCATAACATGATTCAAGAGTTAAGACACAATATGTAGACCCATTCAACTCATAAGAATACATGGAATACATCATCATACATTTCCTTTTTTGGTCTGATAAAGTCAACATACAATATAAATTACTTGCGCTTCATGAATCCATCATCCTTGTTCATTGTCAGCACTTAAACTTTTCAACCTTCATTTTGATCCTTGATAACCTACTATAAATGTCTTCATCTTCATCACACATGTGTAGAAGAACTTGAAATAGCATATACAGTCCTTCATATGATAAAAACATCACTAATGTGTCTTGAGATCATAGAAAACATAGTCACTTAGCCAATAGTTACACCCATCTCATAAGAACACATGATGAACAATCCATATAACCTTGGAAGAAACATTTATAGTTCATGATCAACTAATGATAGAACCTCCCCATGAGATGGTATTCTCAAACATAGTTACTTAAAAATTATGAAATCCTAGACATAAGGACCATCATAACTTTTTGATTTTATACAAGGCCTACTGACAACATGATTGAAATTACCCTCACCCATATTCATAAGAGTACATACCACTTTCACATAACATGACTTTCAGGATTTATTCAACTGTATTCATGGAGAAATTATCACTCACAACATATCTTTATCTTTCTTAGATCAAATTTGATAGGACCCTACAATCTTTGTTATATTTGACTTAATTTAATAATACAAACTAAACAAACCTCATGCTTATTTAGAAATAAAGATGAATCCATGAATCCTAATGGAGGCATCCTGCACATGTGGGTTGAATCTAACAAGGAAAAAATTCCATGTTCATGGGAAATGACACCAATATCTATAATCAATTTACTTAACTTTTATAACTTTTCTTTTCTATCATTTACCTGGTAGTCTTCTTGAGAAGACAAAAAAAGATTTTAAGTTTCTTCAACAATAAAACAACTCCTATGCTCAACATGATTAGAAAAAAATTATTCTTTAGGATCCTACTTATTCCCATAAATATAGTTGAGATTCACATGTGTATGATTTTTATAACCATTCATCCTCCATTCACAGAATCTTGCAATATGTCTAACATTATCACAGTTAAAGAAAATAATAGAACTCATACCTCTAGATGATCTATCTTTCCAACTCTATGTTGGTCATTGTGTGTTTGTGTTGTCATTGATGTCAACACCCATTGATGGAAAATGGTGTCATGGTGTCATATTTGTCTCCATACGGTGTCAGTCAAAGGTCAAACATGAAGGTTAATTGGTAGTGTCATGTTTGGTGAGTTCTATGAGGTTCTAAAACATGGTCTAGTAGGAATGATCATAGTTTGAGTTGAGTAGAGGTTTTCATAAGGTCTATTTTGGTTAGTATGTGTGACAGAAGTGTATGAGTGTGTGCAAAATGGAATACAGGTTGCTTTAGAGTGTGCTTGAATGCTTCGAAATTAGTCTGAAGTTTGTTTTATTTGCTTTGGAATTTGAACTTCTTACTTTGGACTCTAAACTAATTGCTTCAGAGTCTGACCCTATTTTTTATTATGTTATCATATGATGGTCCTATTGGTATAGAAGATACAGAGTCATGTGGAGGAGTGCAGGCACATGTTTGAGCATGATTTACATGTGTTCATATAGACCTGGTCTAGATGTTTAAAGGGTAAATGGTGCATGAGAATGAGAAGTAGAATAATATGAGCTCATGGAATCATGTAGGAGTTTGATACATGTTATCTCATATGTGTTATGTCATTTTGGAGTGCTTAGAAGCATAGTCATGTGGTTGGTACACTTTGTCAGGGTGCAAACTAGGTATAATCCTAGTGCTTAGAGGCCTAATTAGGTATAATAATCACTTGCAGGAATGTGTGAGATCTTGAGATCACTCATTGAGGTATGTTATATTTTTTTCATCATGTATAGATAACTTACAGAGGTTTCATGAGGTGTTTCAATGTTAGTTTAGTCTGATATGGCCTAGAGAATGCAAATCCCCAAGGCTTAGTCATGTAAATGAGATGGGATATGAATATGCAGACCTAATTGGAGATGTTGTTAGGGTGTTCCATGATGATGTGGGAAAATTTTTAGGTTTCCATGATGCATATTTTGCAAGATATGATGTTTTTGGTGAAAAAAGGTGCTTGAGACTACTATTTCTAGCTTGAAGCAAGTGAAATGATCATGGTTGGCATGTGCAGAATTTGCATGGTAAACTGAGTCTTTAAGGGATGTTGGGGCATAGATTTAAGAATACTACTGAGTTTTAATGAGGTCAAATGAGGCCCAAACATTTATGAACGAATGTTAAGAAGGTAAATTGTTTGTTATGGATTTGAAACCTTAGGTCAAGATTGATGGAGATGATTTTATTGGTAAGTTCTCATAATTGATTACTTGTGTCAGTACATGATGTTTTTATTACATGGAAGACTCCTCCAATTTTCCATAAATTTATTATAGAGCATGTGGTGATGAGTGGACCCCGCCCAAACAAGATAGTTTATGAAGAATTTTAGTTTGAGAAGATGTTGTCCAAAGAAGTTGAAAAATAAATTGACATTGTTTTTAGTATGGGAGTTTTAATTGATGTCCATAATGGTTTCAAATCATGGTTTAGCTTCTAGAGGGAAAAGTGTTCCCTATTTATGAAGACCAGTCCGAAGGTAGTTTTGGGAGAGTTCTAGAGAAGTTTCATAGATGGACCTGGTTGAAGGCCTTCCACTTGGATTTGAAAAAAAATGTAAGATGTTATGGAAAGTAGATTCAAAGATATTTCAAATTGTATATGGGTTATCTCATTATGATGATATTTTATGGGTCATCCATCTTGATTTGCAAAGAGGAAGGTTTGGTGTTTCTCAAGACAATTGTTTTTTCTAGAAGATGGAGTTAGAAGAGACATGAAATGGATTAGTTGATTCTTTCTATCAGTTAGAGAATTAAGAGGGATGAAATTTTTTCTTATTGAATTCATTTGGAGGTCTTGAAAGTGATAGAAAGGGTACAAACCAGTTGATTTTCTACAACTTATTTCTAGGAAGCTCATTTTTGTCAAGAGGAAAGTTGGTGTGGTTTATATGTATAGATGTTTCATGAGTTCTAACAAGCATGGACGAGATATATAGATCAAGCGTTGACATGTGATTTTCAGGACAAATGTATGCTTCGTGGTTGTTGAAAAATCATGCTTGCCAGGGATAAATCATTTCTACTCTTTTATTGTAGGGCTGATATGTTGTTGCTTGTAATAATCTATTTCACTTCTTATGAGTAAGTTGTAATCTGGTCAGAATGGTTGCAAACTTATCCTTTGCAATTGGACTCATCCTTGGATCAATTCCATTGATCCAAGGTATGTTTTAAATCTTCTTATCTAAACTGAATGAAAAACTGACATTCATTGATTAAGAGACTTAATGGACTGAACTTGTGTTTGTTGCAAATTCTTTATCATCTTGAAAGACCATGCATGCATTCTATTTTTTCTTGTGCTTGGCTCTTCTTGATTGACCCTTGAAGGGCTTTAATGATGTTAAGGATATAGAAACCTGCTTTGGGATTCTAAAGAAAGTGAGAATATAAACTTGACCTATATCTATTAAGGTCTATCCTAATGGATTCAAGACTCAGGTGATTTACCTAACTCTTTCTATGCCACTCTACGTGGGATGACATCCTAACCTAAGTTGTTAACACTAAGTTAATATGAATGGGAAATAACCTAAGGGATGCTAAGTTATTTCTAACCTATTGTATTTGGTTAAACTAAGACCTAACCTAAGGTGACAATCTATTGTTTGAAGGTTATATCCTAAGGTTATATATTTTAAATTAACCTAAGATCTAACCTAAGTAAATTCTATCTATCCTAAACTAATGGGATATGAAAGGGAACCTATGGGTCATTGGCAAGTGGGAGCTAAGTGGCGGTTCCTAGGCTATTAATGAGATGTGATTTTTGTATTTAAAAAGGTAGAGTACTGTCAGACTTGGTAATTACATGGAAATTTGGAGGAACCTACGTGGAAGCATCACTAAGTTTGGAAATGCAAGTGGAAGTTAAACTTAGTCTCACCAACTTTGGATGGTGGTGGCAAGGAGAGATAGGTGGGAATATGCAAATTAATGGCATTAATTCACCTTGGTTTTGGTGAGCAAGTTGTCTTGGAAGGCATGCTGGCAGATTTGTTGGGGGTTGTTTTGCTTTGCATGCTTCATGATTTTTCTCTGCATGGAGCTATCTGGTTTTTCAAACCATCAGTTTGATCTGCACTTAGTGGCTATTTTTGAATTCTCTGATCTATTTTTGGTTCGAGGAATGTATAAGAGGCACTGTGGAAAAATATTATTGTTGTTTGATCTTGCTTGGAGAAGAAGGGGTGTTGGAAACTCAGCTGGAAGTCTTCTTCGAATCGGCAGAGGCACTATCAGGCATGATAGGCTCTACCCATTAAGATTTCTTTCTTTCTTCTAAATGATTCATTAAAACAACTCTGCTCACTGGATATATATATTTTTGCATGATGTATCTGGTTATTTACTTGCTTGTTTTCTTGAAATTTATGTGGGTTTTGGAATACGAATCCTTGGCTGTTAGATGGTAGTTCTTGTGAACTTTATCTGTACTAGTTCTTGGTTGGTATTCAAACGAACTTGTTTTAGATAGCTCTGTAGCTTGTATTCAATTCTAGTGTTGTCTAAATGGGCAGGCATTGCCATATGTTTCATTCTGAACTATCATTAAGAGCATTAGTTCATTGAGCTTTTGAAGTAGAGTTCCTTGGCCGTTCTGAACTGGCATTGTTGTTTGTTTGGTTCTGTATCTCTGTTTAAGTTTTGTGTTTCGGGGAGTTGTAATAGAGCTCCATGGATGTTCTAAGCTTGTGTGAAGCTTCATGCTTTGTTATGAGCTTTTGTTGGGGCCTTGTGATCGTTTGGACTGAATGGAACTTAGTATAGATCTAAACTCCTGGTTGAGCCTTTGTATTTCGACACTGTACTTATATTTAGTTCTCATGTTGAACTGGTATTCGAGTTGTGAGTTTTTCTCTATACTTTTACTCAGAGCTAAGGTTTTATTCTTAATTATGGAACTATGAATACTAGACTCACATTGGAATGTTGTGTTGACTGAGCCGGTGTTAGAGTCTGGAAAAGTCTGAACTTATGTTCGAAGTTCATATTCAACATTGTACAGGTATTTTAATTTTGTGTGTTCTGGATCTATGTGGGAGTTGATGTGTTTACTTGTTTCACAAGCTGGGTTTTGGTTGGTTTTGGTTTTGTAAGCTTTAATCTCATTAATACAGTCTACCCAAAGGGACCTTTGGAGTTTTGTATTGGTCGGATGTAGACCGAGTATCTTCTTTTCGAAACCTCCTCTGTCTTGCTTCTTGTGCGAGAATTGTTGTATTACTTTTGTCTTTCAGGCCGCATGGTGTTCTTGAATATGACAAGGCGTGTGAGTTTGAAGTAAAACCTCTCCCTCTCTTCCCTGAGTGAATCCCGTGTCATGTAAGGAGCTTGGCTATTTAATTCTCATGAATTAATGGACTGGAACTGCAATCTATTTTAGGATAGTCGTATCGATTGTAGAGGTCATATGGAATGTATTATTTAATTCCTTTTTGTCTTTGATGATTGAGAAAATTCTTACCTGTCATAAGCTTTTAATGGAACTCAGGGGCTTGTGGTGATTCTACTCAGTCGAGTGGAGGAAGTTGGGGACAATACTTGTCTTGAATAGTTTCTTTAGTTCCCTACTCTCTTCAGATATTTCATCTGATTCGTTGGTTTTAATTGAACAATTGAATTTAAACCTCTTTGTTTTTATGTGTGATGTTTGAAGGGAATATGGTATCCCTATTCTGAATGCTTGGAAATTCAGTCCCTGGGACCGTGAGTTTCATCGACCCTTGTCTAATCTTGCTATGGTTGCATATTTCTATTCCTTGTTGATTTCTTTGAATGGATGTCTGGGTTTTAGATAGGGAAGTGAATCAGACCTCTTGAGGACAATATGCTGTTTAGAGACGATACTGTGAATTTTGTTTTGAGATTGAATTTGGATTTGAGCTTGGTGAATGAAAATAGGTAAGTAGTTGTAAGTTTTGTAAAGAATGTTGGTAATGTGCATCCTTTGATTGTGCATTCTGTTTGAGTTCTCTTTTGGGAACTAGCTAGAGAATTTCTAAGTTTGTATTTATTAAAGGATTTCATTTCATAGTATAAATGAAATGAAATATGGATTGGGTCCATTTTGGTTTGAGATCCTTTTATGTTGACTGTTTAAGTTCATTGATTGAACTTCTCGTTATTTGATTCTCTTCTAAGATGGAAATTTTCTAGTGGATTGGTTAAGAGATTTAATTGCCAAAGTATAGCTTGGATTTGTGGGCAGTCTGAGTTTCAGACCTTTGCATTATATCTACTAGTAGATAGAAGTTAGTAAGGCTTTCTTTTAGACATTTTTAATCTACTTGGAATTGAATTGGGATTCTTGTTTTGTTGTAGCCTCTTTATGTAAGGACTTCTTCTTTTGTCATCTTTAGACTGAGGCAGTGATGCATGTTCTAAACCTGATTCTTTCCTTCAGAGAAATTGTGTCTGAGAAATAAATATGTATTGATTCTCTCCTTTGTCTATATGGAAAGATGAAGCATACTAATATGAGATATGTTGTAACTAACTCCTTTGCTACTTGGAAAAGTTAAATGTGTTTCTCTAACCTTATGAATTTATGAAATAATGGAAGGACAAGACTTGTTGACTGTTTAAAAGTAATTGAAAAGATCGAATAAGTCTTGTGATATAATTATGATGTTACAAATTATAATATGCTCTTTTCCTAAAAGTAAATTCAGATTTTCTTAATTGTACTTCTTTCTAGATGTGCTTACGTATGATTATTATATGTTGTATATTAATTGTTTCATTAAAGCAGAGTCGTTTAATGAAACAATTAGTGGAATGCACTTTACTTTAATGCTTAGTGCTTATCATGCTCAATTCATTGAACTGACCCGTGCTAGCAATTTTGCAGATGGACATCGTAAGTGATAAAGGAAGACAAGAACTTTCATGTTGTATTGGGCTTATTTAATTATGGATCTTATGTAAAGAGTTTCGGTTCATTCTTGATTTGTATTGAAAAAGAAAAGTTGTATTCTTTTTGGAATAAAGGTTGTTTGTTATACAGTATGCCTGAAATACATAGTCTTGTAATGTATAGTTTTATAATGATGAATTGAAAGTTGAGATTTACTTGTATTGGTTGTGTAAATTATCTTGTATTTATGAAGAAGATGGAAAACCTATCTTGATGATATTTTTCATATCTGTTATATGCTTAATTCGGATAAACTTGATCAGTTGGTTAAAGGGAAATAATTGGATTCCCTTATTAAGATGCAGCTTGTTAAGTTGCATAAGATAACAATTTTATCTAAACAATTCTAACATAGTATTGGAATGTGTAATGAATATGCAGTAAAACTATAGAAATTGTGAAAGATAAGAAGGGTACGAAAAACCCTAACACTTAAATCATGTAGAGGAAGATTCTTCCTCGCTCAAAGAAATGTAATCTAAAGAATGGTGATGTGATTGTTAATCGTTAGACTTCATTTCCTATAAAGTCTACTTGCTAGTTGAACCTATTTGGTTGTTACACCTTCTTTGAATGGTTAAGTTACATTTAATGGGACTTTTGAGGTTGTTGTCATGTCCCTTGGATATCTATTTGTGAAGCCTAGTAATACGAACCTAAAAAGCAATCACAAGCTTAAGGAAGTTCTTTAATGACTAAATGAATCAAATTTAGAAAAGAACTTAAGGAGTGTTGGATTAGGGTTTAGCAGGGTTGTTGTAATCGGTGCAATAATCTAAATTATAAGGTATTAATAACCTCCTTGGAGTATGTACATCTCGATGAGGTAGTTTCTGTAGGATGTTGGAACACACCAACTACAGGACTGTACCTTCAAGAAGACAAGGGTCTTCTCGAGGATACAACATTGCAGTTGACATGTGGCAACACCCTTCTGCATTGATCATCTAGATCTACACACAAATAAGGACTTGAACTTAGTTTCTCTCTAGGTCAAGTTAGTGGCATGTTTAGGATAGGCAGTAGCTTTCAATGGCTCAGGGTACCTTGGCACATCCGGTTGACTTAGGTCAACCGAGTATGCCCATATACCCTAAGACATTGTGAGCGTCTTCCTATAATAAATTATGTTTCTAACCAGGGCTAGGGTTAAACCTTGGACAAGTGGACTGACGGTAGTCAGTAAAGACCATTCTAGATAACAGAAGAGTGAGGTGAAGGACGTATTCTGGAATGACGAGTATGTCATCTAGGAATAGTAACATGAACAGTATGTTGAAAATCTTTGGCCAAAGTATCGCAAGCTGCTGGTTACGTTATCCTATGTCACCTAGTTTAAAGCAACATGATGTCAGATGAATATTGGTAACAAATATTCAGATAGGTTCTTTAAATAGATCACTCAGTACCCAAAATAGGGTAGGAGAACCAAGTATACGTAGTATACATAAAGTATTCTATACTTAAGTTAACATGAGAGATCAGTTAGTAACCGAGTCATGGAATGAGAGATCGGTATCATACTGAGTCATTACAGCTGCATATGGTTATCTATTATGAGATTGATTGGCATGGAATGTGTGTTCTAAATGATGTTTTATTTAGAACAGAGAACATTGTGTGAAAAAAAAAAACTTTTTTTCTAAAGTCTTAAAATGGGAATGTTACAAGTTTGGTGAAGAGGAAAGTTGGTGTGGTTTATATGTATAGATGTTTCATGAGTTCTAACAAGCATGGACGGGATATATAGATCAAGGGGATTCCAAGGAATATTTACATGCCATATTTTAGATATTCTTAGGTTATCTAGAGCATGATAGGTGAAGACTGCTTCTTGGAAACAATTGTTTTGAGAAGGATATGAGCCTTCTTGGTTGTGTTATGATAAATTTGATTGTTGAAATCTAATTAACAATTGATGATTTTTTATATCATATTTGACATGTTTGAAAAATTAGGGAGCTTGAATAATCATGTTTATGAGGTTTTTGGATTTTAGTCATCTAGGTGATGGGGTTTTGAGTTATTTTTGAGCTTGTTTGGTGCATTTGGGCATGGCCAATAAACATGGGTCTATTTTATGAATGTGCATGAGTTTATTATTATGTTTTTGAGTTTTCTGGTCAAAATAATGATGAAGGACTGACCTCCCTTATTTTTATAAGAAGATAAGGGTATAAAGTGAATGCTTGAGTTCAAATTTGAATTAGCCAAGTGAGAGGGAAAAGGTGTGACCCAAGTGTGAGTGAGAAACATGTATGAAGGAATTATTTCAGATCTAAGGAAGTGTGTGAAAGGCTAATGAATTTTGGAGAGCTTGTGTGCAAGGGTTTGAGATCAAATAAGTTCAAGTTTGAGTGAGTTAGAGGGAGGTGTATTTTGAAGAGAGTTTGAAGGAATTTGGAGTTGAATCTTGTGATCATCGTCAGATGAGTTGTTGTAACATATCTATAGTGATCTTATGATCAAGATATTATTTGATGAGTCATATTCATGCAAGTATCTTATTGTGAGTAATATCAACAAGGTTTTAGGGGTTGGTGCTCCTTGTGGGGTTGGTGTTTCACGAAGGAAATATATTGTGATGTGTAATATCCACTTGAGTCTTTTTTTTGTGTAATATTAGAAAACAAATTAATGATTTTTTCTTCCCATTGAGGGTTTCCCACTTACATCTTGTGTTTTCGTTTACTCTTTATTTGTGCAATTGTGGATGATTGCTACTTATTGTTATGATTGCATTAAAGCAAGGTTAAATGTTAATGGCATATGAAAGTTAAGTTGAAATTGTATAAGTTTTTTGATGGAATGATTCACCCCACCCTCAGTCCATTGTGATTTCAACAATTGGTATCAGAGTAGGTCCTTTTGAAGAAGTTTGATCACTTGAAAGGAGATCCTTGAAGCAAAAAAATGGTGAGTTAGTGGGATAGCTATTCTTCTAGCAAGGAACCATTGTTTGATGGAGTAGACTATGATTTTTGGAGTCTAAGGATGAGGACTCACATCATGTCATTAGGGTTTTGTATTTGGTAGTCAGTGATAGATGGTTATATTGCTCCTATAACTCCACCAACAAGTAATGCAGATTAGAAGTTGTGTAGTGGAAATTCAAGGGATATGAATGCTATCATGTGTGGATTAGCTAAACCTGAACTTATTTAGGCGATGCATTGTAAATCAGACAAAGGCTATGTGGGAGAAACTTTAGGTATTGTATGAAGAAGTATTCCAAGGTAAGGATTGTTAAGCTATAGACTTTTAGAAATCACTTTGAAGGGATGAAAATGAGTGATGACGAGCCTATTATTGCATAGTTTCTTAGAGTTGACAAGGTTGTCAACACCATAAAAGGATTAGGTGAATATTTGAAGGAAGTAATTTTATTCCAAAAATTTTTGAGGTATCTAACTTCTATATTTGATTCCAAAGTGTCTATTATTGAAGAGGTAAAGGATTTGACTCTCTTGACAATGGTTGATTTTCATGGAACCCTAACAACATATGAGATGAGGATTCATAGTGATAAACCTATTAAGAAGGAGATAGCCTTTAAGGCTGAGAAGAAGACAAAGGGAAAGAAGACTAAGGATGATGATGAATTATTTTCCATGATTGTTAGAAGACTGAAAGCTAGATCAGGTAAGTACAAAGTAAATTTCCCTTTTAAATGTTTTAATTATGGTAAGGTAGGCCATTTTGCAAACAAATGTACTCATAAGCACAAGGATGATAATGAAGAAAGTGATGGGGAAGATGATAAGAAGTATGATAAGCTTGAAAAAGGTAAGAAGAGATTTAAGAATTATGATTATAAAAAGAAGAGAAAATTGAGTTTACATATAAAGGAAGAGTGTTATTAATCTGAGGATAACAACATTGATAATGGAGTATTTGATTCTAAGTCAGAATTAGAGAATGAAGAGGTTTCTAACGAAGTCTTATTCATGGAAAATAATATTATGATATCCATGAGTGAAAGTTCAACATTGTTTGGTGACAACATGCAATATGATGATGAAGAAGAAGGGGGTGTTTACGAGACTAAATTGGCATGTGTTCAAGTTGAGCTAAAGCATGCTGAGAGGAATGTCAATAAGCTGAAATCTCAAGCCAAATAATATGAAAGAAAAATTCATAAGCTACAGGAGAAACATTAGGTTGTTACAGAAAATATTGATGAAACAATAAGAAAGCTAGAGTTGCATATGAGTAGCATGAATCTAAACTTGAAATCTAAGGAAGAAGAAGTGGCTCTTCTTAAGAGTGAGATATCTAATGCAGCTAGCAAAGAAAAATTATTTCAGGATTTTGAGAAAATCTCTAAGGCTCTAGATGATATCTTGAACAATCATAAATCTGCAGGTGACAAGACATATTTAGGGTTTAGTGATGACCTTAAGGGAAAAGTAACAATGATAGAATACATTGTTTCAAAAAATGAGGTTGGAGAATGAAGCATCAAGGAAGGAAATAAGGATACTTTTTCGAAATACAATGTGAAGAAAAAACCAATTAGGAAACCTAATACTTCAATGTATGAAAGATATTTCAATGGTTATTGTTTACTTGAAATGGATTTTTTCATAAATCAAAGGAGTTTAGGAGGTCAGCTAGAGATGATCACCCTTGGAGGGATAGTAGGAGTGAGCAAGAAAATAATTTGGTTTGCTACAACTGTTATGAGAAAGGTCATGTTGTTAGATGTTATTTGTATGATCCACCTAGTCAATTTGAATGCTTCAAAGGCAAGATTTCAATTGTGTGCTTCAATTGTAATAAAGTTGTCATGTTTCTAGAGAATGTCACTTTGGTTACTCAAGGAAAGATCATATATTTCAATGTTCAATGCTATAAGAAAGAGGCTCTCATGGTTATAGATTACATGTTAGCAATCAAGGCAGGATATGGGAACTTAGCAGGAACATCAATGGTCCACTACGAGTTGATATGGATACAAGACAAGGTTTTTCTCAGAGTACTAATCAAAAACATGATGGAAAATGTGAGGTACAAGTATCTAAGAGTTTTTGGGACCTTTTCAGGTCACTCTTCTAGATTCATCCTGAAATATGTGTCTCTACTAGGATTCTTAGAGACATGTTGATCCATATAAAGCATTGGAGAAAGGGGGAGCTGACTAGTTTGAAGTATGACTCCACAAATTTGTCAAGGTTTGAGTATAATGTTGATGACTGTAGCATGATCTCAAGCAAGTTATGGGTTAGTATGGTGACTCGTAGTTTCTTAAATTCTTAAGAAGATAAGGAGCATTATGTTGATGATTATTGGAAACTAATCAACGTATGCAAGTTTCAAGATTTTTCCATAGATATGAGTGATTTAAGTTTGTAAAGGATTTTTAGAGCCTTTAGATACATGGGGTCCATTAAAATAATTAATCCATTAGGTGAAAAAGAGGATTGAATGACATGACGTTGCACTTACAAAACCATTGAAGGCACTTTAAACCTAGGTGTGAATATGAGTTTCATCATTTGAAGTAGTTATAGAGATCAAATAGAAGTTGTATGAGTTTGTATTCGTCCATCAAAGTAGGGGGAGATTGAGTTGATCCTTAATCATGAAAGGATGGTTTCATCAATGCTAGAAAGGCATAATTGTAGAATTTTGTAGGTCATCTTCAAAGGAGAGATGGTCAAGTGTTTCATGAAGGCACTATAGTTGATTATGGACTATAATGGTGTGCTACAGGTCTACAAAGGTATGTTAAAGCAAGGAGAGTTGATTGTGACCTGTATCAGATTGAGACTACTGTGAATAAGAGTTCAAGTTCACATAATGGAAAACTCTGCCAAAAACCAGTCCAATTACAACCCAGATATAACTACAGGTCTAAGAAGATAATTTAAGATGGGGGGAACATGTTACTAACCTTGAATCAAGAATATATATGTCAATAAGATGAGAAAAGGAAGAGTGAATAATGGTTTTCAGGTATACTTCAAAGGTAATTTTTTTTTTTTGACTCAAACCGATATAATGTCATGCAAAGAAGACCAAGGATAATGCTTCAGGGCAGTGATGATGTGTTTGACCCAATTTTAATGACATTTATGCAAGGTAAGTATTTGATTTTTGGGTTTTCAGTTAGATATGGATAGAATAAACCTAGGGGGAGATATAAGTAGTCAAATCATGATGTGAATATATTTTTAGAGCTTGGAGAAGTTGTTCTAAATGGTACTGAAGATATGATTCAGGGACAGTGGTCCTAAAGTGGGGCATAATAAGTTTGGAGATAGATTGTTGTGTTTTCTTGCATGGTAAAATCCTATAAAGTGATGTCAATAATTATTAAGGCCAATAATGGAGGATATAATCTCAAAGAAGTTATTTTGCTTACATTGATCAGGTCCATGGTTCATTTTGCTATTGTAGAAGACAAGAAATGACAAAGTAAAGTCCAAGGGGAGTCACTTGTGTAAGTAAGTTTGGTTTTGTGCATTATTTCCATTGTGTCTAGTCATGTGGTTTCATTTTCCATGTCCATTTGTCATTATAGCATTTTTCATAGATGTCAAAGGGGGAGATAATCATAAGAAATGTGGAAAAGATTCAAGTATGTGTGTTTTATCTTGTTGTTTGCCACCAATGTTTCTAAAGGTGGTTGCCATAAATGATAAAGGGGGAAATTGATGGCCATTGTGTCTTAGTGTTGTCATTGATTTCAATTCCATTGATGAAAAATGGTGTCATGGTGTCATATTTGTCTCCATGAGGTGTTAATCAAAGGTCAAACATGAAGGTTGATAAGTAGTGTCATGTTTGGTGAGTTCTATGAGGTTTTGAAGCATTAAGGATGATCAAAATTTGAGTTGATTAGAGATTATCATGAGGTATATCTTGGTTAGTATGGTGTGACAGAAGTGTATGAGTGTGTGCAACAT
Source organism: Taxus chinensis (assembly GCA_019776745.2). Lineage (NCBI taxonomy): Eukaryota > Viridiplantae > Streptophyta > Pinopsida > Cupressales > Taxaceae > Taxus > Taxus chinensis. Next base: position 80,961,762 of record CM034150.1, on the reverse strand, counting down.
GGAAAACAAATTTCTTTGAAGTGTGCTTTAATGTTTAAGATTTATTCTGACGTTTGTTCTATTTACTTCAGAGTTTAAACTGCTTGCTTCGGATTCTAACCAAGCTTTTTATTATGAAGTTGTATGATGTTCTTATTTTTATAGTATATGCAAAGTGAAGTGGAGGAGTGTAGGTACAGGTTTGAGCATGATTTGCAGGTGTTCATCTAGACATGTTCTAGATGTTTGAAGGCTAAATGGTGCATGATAATGAGGTGAAAAAGCATATGAGCTCATGGAAGCATGAAAAATTTTGAGACATGTTTTCTCATGTGTGTTAGGTCCTTTTGAATCTCTTGGAAGCATAGTCATGTGGTTTGTCTACTTTGTCATGGTGTAAACTAGGTCTAATCCTAGTGCTTAGAGGCCTAATTAGGCATGATAGTCACTAACTGGTATGTGTGAGATCTTGATATCACTCATGAAGAAATTATAGTTTTTTTCCATCATGTAGAGATAGTTTTTATAGGTTTCATGATGTGTTTTGGTGTTAGTTCGGTCTGAGATGGCCTAGAACATGCAAATCCCCAAGGCCTAGTCATGTAAATTAGATGGGACATGAAGATGTAGAGTTATTCATGACTTGGTGAGCATTATATTTGTTATTAGGGTATGTCAAGATGCTTTGGGAAAAAATTCAGGTTTCCATGATGAATATTATGCAATATATGTTGTTTTTAGTAAAACATGGTGCTTGAGATTGTTATTTCCAACTCGAAGCAAGTGAAATGCTCATAGTTGGCAAGTGAAAATTTTATATGGGAACCTGAATCTTTAAGAGATGTTGGGGAATGGAGTTAAGAATATCTCAGAGTTATAATGAGGTCAAATGAGGCCAAAACATTTATGAACGAATGTTAAGAAGGTAAATTGCTTGTTATGGCTTTGAAACCCTAGGTCAAGAGCGATGAAGAGGATTTGCTTGGTAAGTGAAAAAAATTGATTTTTTGTGTCAGTATGATATTTTGATGATATATAGGACTCCTCCAAGTTTTCATAAAGGTATGGTAGAGCATGTGGTGATGAGTGGACCCCACTCAAACAAGCTAGTTTCTAAATAAGTTCAGTTTAAGGAAATGTTTTCTAAAGGAGTTGCAAAATAAATTAACATTATTTTTATTATGGGAGTTTTAATTAATGTTCATGATGGTTTCATATCATATTTGAGATTATAGAGGGAAAAGTGTGCCTTATTTATGAATATTGGTCCTAAGGTGGTTTTGGTAGAGTTCTGGAGCAATTTAATAGATGGCCATGGTTAAAGGCCTTCCACTTGGAGTTCAAAGGAAAAGTAAGATGTTTGGAAAGTAGATTCAGAGGGATTTACAATTATATATGGTTTGTCTCAATATGATTATATTTGATGGGTCATCCAACTTGATTTACAGAGAGGAAGGTTTATTGTTTCTCAGGATAGAATTATTTATCTAGAAGATGGAGTTAGAAGAGGCATGAAATGAATTAGTTGATGTTTTATATAAATTAGAGAATGAAGGGGGATGAATTTAATTCCTAATGAAGTGATTTGGAGGTCTTGAAAGTGACAAAAAGGGTGCAAACTAGTCGAGTTTCTAAAACTAATTTCTAGGAAGCTTAGTTTTGTGAAGAGGAAAGTTGGTTTGGTTTGTATGTATGGAAGGGTCTACTACCAGCACCACACAAACCTCCTATAAAAAATATGCTTACATGAGTTCATATAAAACCAATAAGGTGGAACCCTTCTACCTATCCCTCTTGAACAAAGGTCGTCAATTAAATAATTACATCACAGACTCAAGAGCCTCAGATAACATCATGCCCATCAAAGTTGCCAATGCCTTAGGACTTACTTTGAGACAAGAAACTATCTCTTGTTACTCTACGGAGTCTAAAAAAGTGGAACTGGTGGGAAGGATCAAATATGTGCAAGTGTCCCTAACAGACTTCCCAGACAAGAAGGTGTTTCTCACGATCTTGGTGGCAGACATCCCAACATATTTTGGTATGCTATTGAGTAGGAGCTTCTTTAGAGACCTGGGTGGTGACATACAAATGGATTGGTCCTCCATGACCATTCCAATGAAGGGATAAATGAAGAAGTTTATTTCCGTGTGGAAAATGAAGTACATAGTTCTAAATTTGGAGGATCCAAGAGCTAATATCTTGTTCTAAGATAGTGGGCTGGGTAACTACTTCCTCCCGTCTGAAAGAGATGATAATTTTCCTCTCCTCACAGAAGATGAGGAAGGCCAATTGTGAACCATGAAATTTGATTAAATACATTCCAGTGTAGGATCTGGAGCTGACATTTTCCTAACCTCTCCCTTGGGTGAGTTATTTCCATTTTCCTTTAAATTGTAATTTGAAAAAACCAAAAACATTGCAAAGTATGAGGCCCTTCTCCTTAGAATGGATGTGGCTGAGTCTATGGGTATTAAGAAACTCAAGTGTCTAGGTGATGCTGAAGTAATTGTCAAATAGGTGAAAAATCAATATCAGGTCAAGAACCTGAGACTTAGGCACTACAGGAACCAAGTTTGGGACTGTATCAAATCTTTAGATGTTTTCTCCATTCAAACCATTTTTTGCGAGTAGAACAAAAAGGCCAAATCTTTGACATTCTCATCTTCTCTTGTGACTCCACACCTACCCTTAAATAAGGAAAAAGTGACTATTGAAATTTTTTTCATACCAATTATGTCAGAAAATGCAAATCATTAACAATTTTTCAACAACAACAGTTAGTTGTAGACACTCAAAATTTACACCGCTCATTTTCCCTTCATTATTCACACTATCTACACAATTATATTTATCAAAGTCACTATTTAATTCATACATCCCCTATCCTAATTCCAAAAATCCCCACCATATTTAATCCATGTAAATATCCTTCACATTTGTAAAACCCCATCTTTATCTCTCTTAAAGCCACCTAAAGCTACTTAAAAACTAAAATCAAGTAAGAAAAAACAAAATCAAAACAATCCTATAACCATCTCAACCTCTTCACATCGTCCTCCAACACCCCTTTAATCATTTACCAATACCTCAAACCAAAAATCCATGATTATAAGTGGTTTCAACCACTTCTGTAGTTGTTTCTCCATAAAAAGTAGATCGTCGATGATTCAGTCGAATTGTTAGCAAAAACTTATGTGCTCTCCCTTAGGGATATTCAATCTCGAATTGCAAACATCCTTTTTTCTCTCACACTTCATTTTCTAACACTACAACATCCAAGACATCATTAAGCACTATCAGGCATCGGCATCAGACATTTTAAGCATTCTTAGTGAGTATTTTCATCAATCAAACTTCAAGCAACATCCCAACACAAATTATCCATTTAGATCTTTCCTATTGAAGATTTGAGGCATCATTTAGCTCCAGATCCACTCAAAGGTATTTCTTGATCTTTGTTTATCCTTTTTCTATCATATCAAGATTTTAAATCAATCAAAACATCATCTTAAGTGCTTCAAACTCTCACTTTTATCAAAATCACAAAAATCGCTAACAATTCACCATGATTTCCAGAGATTGGCCTAAATCGCTTGCAATTCCTATCAAATTTATAATGTTATCAATTTATCAGATTTTTATCATCTTTCATCAAATCCTCTGCATTTAAATTTTTGTTTCCAAGTATGGCATTCTGTTAGATGGTAGTTCATGGCCATTCACATCCAATTACTAGCATTTACAACCTTCTAATAGTCCAACATCCATTCTTTTGGGATCAATACAACATTTTACATGAGTTCACACTTTGTGTAATTTGATTTTTTGATACCGACCAAGACATCGAAGACCAATTTGAACTCCTTCAGGAGATCGAACAGGAAACTGATGACTTCTGGTACAACTACTTTGACCATATCCAAATTGCATCTACCCTCGCTTGGGCCACTTTTGAAGTTGGTCAGGACTTGCCTATTCATCTTGAGTTCTAGATTTATTATCTTGTATTTGCACTTTATTATTTATCGCATATCCTTATCATTGTTTTATCAATATACTTAATTGCTACAAAACAAGCTGTCATCCTCCAAGGAAGTCCCTTTGGATTCTTAGAATCATCCTTTATCAAGAAACTCGTCTATCCATTTATCTAATCCTTTTTGTTTAGTGTCTTTGATTGCAAATGGTTTTACAGGATAGGTTGACTTGTACATTCATCTAGATTCAACAACCTTGATCAAACATCAGCATCAACACACATCATCGTAGGTATTGGTAACCCCACTATATTCCGAGGTTGGTTTTGTTTTTATTATTTCACTTCATTAATTTAAAGTAGAAAGGTAAAAGCATCTCTGAACATTCTGGCACACCCGGTGGAACCCTTAGTCCCTTTTTATACGTATTTTTATTTCATTTAAATCATTTTTTCATAAATTTTAGGCCTTCTACTCTATAATCACCAGTAATTTGGTGAATCACCAACAATACTGTCAATTTCTGATGATCTCTTATTTTGCTTCTGATTACTTAGCCAGTCAGCCTCTAACATCATTTTATCTTGATTTTTTCTATCTTTTTCTAACCCTTGTAGGTTTTTTCTTTGGGGGATTTTGCTTGCTACATTCATTATTGTGCTAAAAAATCAAAATTTTGAAAAAACTAAAAAAGGAAGCTTTTTCACAGGTGTTTTTTCTCGTTTTCTCTTTTATCTTCAAGCATTGCATTTTGTTGTTTTCCCTCATTGAACTCAATCGTTCTTTTGGATTTAAAACAAACCTTACATCCTTATTGATCACATAGATTAATCTAAGGGTGAATTTATTACATTCAAATTATCTCCCCTCACACACAACCAAACCACATAAAATATTAAACTTACATCAAACACTACTACCCAGGTAATAACTATTGGGATTTCATCACCCAATAGGGAAACTGACTCAATGTTCTAGTTGAGTATAAATAGTTAGTTGTCAGTATATTGGCTAAGCACCCGACTCCTTTATCGTTTCAGGACCGTGAAGTGAGGGGGTATGCCCCAACACAAGGCCTCATACTGGCACCAACATAGATTCAGGCCTCACTTACCTTCGGGTATATCAAGGACTCCAGCCTTGAACATTCCTGAAACCATCCATAGACAGCCATTTCTTAGGACCTTGTTAGTTGTTTTACACATTTCACTTTTTATAATATAATCAAGATAATCAAAATATTTATGTGTGATTTACTTGTTGCTTGTAATCAACCCATCTATATTTCACTTTACTTCATTAGGTGATTGTTTATTTGCTTCTATAGTTCTCACAAGACAGCAATTATGTGTCCAAACTTCTAAAAATATGTCTAGTCTGTTCCAAGAATATACACAACATGCCCATCAAACCTTACAACATGCTCAAGCCCGTATATAAGATGCTCAACAAATCATTGATCAAATCCAAACATTATTATCAACACCTCGACCAAAAGATAAAGAATAACCCCATTCTCTTAGTATCCCATCAGCTTGATTGGAAACACCTAATCCTTTTAGTCCCTTTTTATTTGAAAGTGGGGATCTTGTCTTTTTAGAGATATTTGATTCAAATCTTATTGCTCCTAATGCTTATCTTATAGCATGGGGTGTTCATCTACAGCTGTCATTACCTGAACCATAACCATATGTACCCAATCCTTCATGTGGTTTATCCCATCTCATTGATCTAAATCATGAACCAATTATCCAACAGATATATCCTTATTCTTCTTACAGTAGAACAAAAACCACATGAAGGATCGAGTACATATGATTTGATAGTGAGGATCCTTATCCTTATCCATCTAAAACACCTGTTGAGTAGACAAATTATGATACTTAGCAGAAGTTTTGCACGTGAGAATAGGGCATTTAAAGGCGTGGAAGGATAGGAAAGGACGCGCACGTAAAAGACAAGGACAGATTCAGGACTTATCCATTTTCACGTGTACGGGCTATTTTTGGAGATAGCCTGTAGAGCACACAAACTAGATAAAGACTTTCCCGACACGCATAGGCTATTTTGGGAAGAACATCTACTAAGAATTTTGCATGGGTTCAAGATAATAATAGAGTTTCTACTACCAGTTAACCAGAAGAGATCTATTGTTAGCACACTTGCATGTGTGTCTATTATTGTAAAGGTGCATGGCTATTTTCAGCATGCAGCCTATTTTGGGAATTATGTAAGTGGTGAAGGGAAAGTCCCCACCCTTATAAATATGTAGTGATATTCGTAGTATAATAAGGACTATGTGAGGACTAGATATAATTATTGTGAAGTTATGTTGTCCAGATCTGATGTGCGCATGAGCTTATGGTATTATAATAATATTTTGTGTATTTATTGTGTTTAATATAATGGAGTCTATTGACTTATTCGGGGTGTTAAACATGATTACAACTAAATTTTGCATGGAAGAGTTCATTATGGCTATTACTTAAATCTATTACTCTTTAGATGTTGATCTAGAATATGCTATGTAGAATGTTATACTAATTATGGATCTGAATACATTAACTCTTCATCTTGCTAACATTATGAAAAAACAACCCTAAAGAGGGGCCTGGTACCTTAGCGTGCTTCAAGTGAGTGCTCAGTCTAGGCTAAGTGATGTGTCAGTGCACTTGGGTTATTACTGGTAAATTCTAGGCTGTATCATTGGTTCCGTTGTGGGGACCTATTTTTCAATTGTTCTTAGAATGGTTCACGATGAATACATACCAGTTGACCCTAGCAAGTGTTGAGGAGTGGATACAAGATCTAGAAGAAGAATATGCACAGAGGTTCAGCACCAGATCTGAGTTTAACACTCATGCATGGGTGGAACAAAATTTGTATGACAGATGATTTCTTCACTATTTTTCTGGTAGAACTGTATGAGTGGCTGGTTGTGTATGCGTCTAAAAGGGATTGGAGGTATCGCACACTTGTTTGGATGTAGGAAGAATTTTATGCCCTCTATGATGTTGATCTTATTTGGACACGCGTTGTGGATACTTGGTTTCATGGTGTTGTGAATAGTTATATTCTGGAGTACTCAATTTCCACTTATTCTTGCCTAGAGGTAGTAGAATTCCATTTTTTATGATATCCTAGGGGAACTTACTTGCAAGGCATTCCACTGGTGATCAAAATCTTGATGGTGACCCTGAACTTGGAAAGAAAACTGATGGCTAACTAAACCCACCATGCATGGGGGTAGGAGAAGGTTTGGTGAAATATGGCAGACCTAGCGCTAGAAAGGCAGAGATAGGAAAGGAAACTTACGTATAATGAGGCATGTGAGATGGAGATAGAGAAGTAGCAGGATTTTGCAGAGTGAATGAAATTGAGGAGAGAGATGGCTCACAAAGGATTTGGAGCTCACACAGAAGGAGTGGAGCTGGAGCATCAAGAACTCCCCCATTTGTTAAAGCATGACAGGAAATCCCCCTCGGCCTCACGTGGAAGAGTGCCAGTAGAGAAGACCTAGGCCACATATGTGGATCTAAATCTACCTAGAAACATAGCCCTTGAGCTTGGTTTTCCAGTATCTAGTATGACAAATAGTCAACAAGATAATTTAGGTAGTGAGGGATTAGGAATAAGTCACATAGCAAGTACATCGATGACATGAAAAATGTCTTCGTTTTTGTTTAGAGGTACCTTTTCAGGTGCATCATCCGCACAGAATTTAAGCACGTAGAATTTTGGACTCACTTCTAGGAGTGGTAACACTTCACAGACTTTAGGGTTTCAGTTCAGTACTACTGTTCGGACATAAGGAAGTACATCCACTGTCCTCTTTTGGTTACAGGTGGAGGATCAGGATGTATAGGTGGTTCTAGTTCCGGTGGATCTGGTGGTGTTGGAGGTAGAGGAAACACATGAGGTTCTAGATCAGGTGGGAAAGGTCTACACCAACCCCAAAATATTTACATGGAGACGTCTCTTCATCTTCCATAGTATAGGGGCATTAAAGATGTTGTTGAACATGTGCACATGTGTGAAATACTATGGCGCGCAAAAGGGAATCACGGCTTCTGAGCGTAGGGAAAGTCAATTTTCCACTACATTACAAAGATGCACACACACTAGTACAAAAAGTTTGACCCTGATCAGACTTGTGTAGATTATGCAACATTAAAAGATGCTTTCCTTAAAGAGTTTCACATCCCTGAGTTTGAGTAGAAGAGTATAAGCATGCTCAAGGATATTAAGCAAGGCACTACTGAGAGTGTCAGGGAGTATGATGCCCCATTTCAAAATGACTTTTATCTAATATTTCTTATGATATTCACGGAAATCCAGCATGCACAATGGTTTATTGGAGGTCTGATTACACCTTTTAGAAGGGAACTATCACATAAGACATACACATTGATCCGCGCGAAGCACTTGAAGCAGCTTTATGCGCTGACGCAGTCGAAAGTATAGACACTGGAGTTGGCCCATTCTTGGAAGCACATATTTCTAGCTATGGAAAAGCAGTTGGAGAAACTATCGGTAAATTCAACACATGAGATGCACACATGGATTTGGTGTATAGATTGTGAAGTGGAAGGTCACACCAAGGATAGTTGTCCCTGTAGATCAGTGCGTTCATTACTACTAGACTATGAGATATGTCATTTAAACCATGATGCTAGCCACTGCCCATTATTACAATGTGCAATAAGGAAGAACGTCTCTTGCTACTGTAAAATTTACAGGTCCATGACTCATGATATAGAAGACTATCCGGCTAATTGGTCAGATCCATGATGCTATAGATATTGGTGTGTGACAGACATAGGGAGTCTCAGATAACTCTAAAGGCAAGAATGAGCATCAGGATCGGATCACAATCAAGTGCACTATGATCAAAATGAAGGACATTTTGAAGGATTTGGCATGGTTGAGATATCACTAGTGGATTATGAGGATGAGGCCGTGGTGGTGAGGAGAATTTCCTCGCATAACATGTTATACATGTACATCTCCTTGACCACTACATGCGCAGAATGTCCTCAGAATATTACTTGTTCCTTTCTGTGGAAAGAATCATAGCTATGATGAATTCTTGGACTTATATGATCATCTTAGTAAGTAGCATAAATAAGAAAACAAGGGCATGAGGAATGGTTAGGATATAACACGTTGTACAAAAAATCATTGGATGCCCAAGTTGGAACTAGAATCTTAGGCATTACCTATAATAGATCACTATCCCACACTAAAGTAGTGCACGCACCAGAGAAGTGTTACAACAGAAGCCTACCATCACTAAGGAGGAAGTACTACATGCATGGTACCCAAATCCTTTCCCATCAGAAGGAGGTATTATCAAGAAACCATGGAGGCACTTAGAAATATGTCAGGGTTAAATATAGTGTTTAAAGGAGTAATGATGGAATATGGAGCAAAATAAAGTAGCAGAGATGGTCCAATACTGATATGGATGACTTAAAAGAGGTGTGTTAGATGTTGTGCCAGGAGAATATCATTCATTTTTTAGGGAATTGGTTAAAGGGAAACACTCCACGTGTGCAAGCATTGAGATTGGATGACAGATCTTGCATGCAAACCTTCCCCCTCATAGCTTAGACTATGACAAGGAAATCACTCTGAATGTTGTTGTGGATGGGTGGATTTTGAGTAATATATTGATTGATACAAGCATGGAAGTCAATGTTCTTACTTTAGATGCATGGGTAAAAATGGGTAGACCTCCATTGCAGTCCATATTCAAATGTATTGTTCATGGAAAACTAAACTAAGGCCACTCCCTATCAGAGTTTTAAAAGATGCATCCATTACCATACAGGGAGCCAAGTTCACTGGGGATTTTAAGGTTTTAGCACTTGGCAGAGGTAGATAGCTTCCCATATCTACTTGGGTGCCCTTGGTGCTATGCAAATAATGTTGATCTTCAATTCAATAAGGGTTATATCAGTTTTGAAAACAAGGAGGAAAGAGTTATTATCCCTTTAGCACATGGAAAATCTGCACCCTATGTTGAGCCTTTGAGTGAAGAAGACCTGAATAGGATTTATGTACTTGCCATATGGGACCAAGAGGTAATTGAAGCCATCTAAAGAAGGAATCCTTCAGTGGGAGGATGCACAGTCTATTAGAGATACTACAAGTGTTGCTTGTGATAATTGGGCTCATAGTACTTATGAGTTTGTATGGCGCGAAGTAAGAAGCACATTTACGCACAAAAAGCAGACCTCGTTGTATCAGGAGAATAAGTAACAACTTGATACCTCATACACTAGAGAAGGAGATCCTACGGTATTTATGCATGCCATGGAGGAACAATGGATAGACCAATTGGAAGAGATGGAATATGCTAGCATATGCCCTACGTGGGATAGCAGTACACTTTAGTGGGTGGTTCACAAGGATAATCTTGTAGGATGGAATGAAATCAGGATTGCTCTTTCTACTCAGGTTTTCAAGGAGCAATGAACCTACTCAAATATGCACTTATCATGGTAATCAACCTGTTCAGTACCATGTTCAACAGTGTGAGAGTTTCTGGATAGAGGGACGGGAAGCTTTACCACCTTCACTCTGGGTGCACAGATTTTATTCCACTTTACAAGGTTGCACACATGTTTGGTATGTATATGTAGAAATCCATAGAGAGACTGGAAATTGGAAGGATTTGATTGTAGGATTGATCCAGAATTTTGACTACGTTCTCTACTAAACCTCAAGTAAAAGAGGCATTAAGGGTTATAAAGTGCTTAACTATGGGAGATAGTTCCAAGGCGGAAGCACTCATTCAGGATTTATTTGATGGAAACAACTCAGGAGCACGTTTTGTTGAAGAAATAGAGACATAACCCATACTACTTAAGTGTGCTTTCCTTGAGAAAGAAAAAGGAAAGATGGTCTACTTACTGGATGATGAAGAAGTGGAAAATATGGATGTAGATCATTCAATAGGTAGGCATGAGCTTTTGGACAGTGCAGATAAGACCACGCGCACCTATCATGAACCTATGAAAATAAATGAACTGAATATTGGAGCAGATGTTGAGCCTAAGGAGGCCATAATTGGGAATTATTGGTCTGAGTCTGAAGTGGCCAAAATCATTGAGTTACTATGAGATTATAAGGACTTATTTCTTAGGGGATACCATGAACTCAAAGGCGTGCATGAATCATTAGGAGAAATGAAGATAAAACTTAAGGAAGGTGCACACCTGGTCAGGAAGAGACCCTACAAAATGAACCACAACTTGCATAAAAGGTTCAAAGAAGAAATTGATAAAATGTTAAAATTTGGAATCATCAAGCCCCTGGACGAATCAAAATGGGTTAGCCCAATGGTGATCAATATAAATAAATATGGTCAAATTAGGATCTATGTGGACTATAGAGAGTTGAATGTTACATGTGTGATTGATCCTTTTCCTACGCCATTCATAGAGGAAATATTAGAAGGCATTGCAAAGTGCAAAATCTATTCGTTTACAGATGGATTCTCTGGGTATCATCAGGTTAGGATTACACAGGAGGATCAAGAAAAGAATACTTTAACTACTGGATGGGGTAGTTTTTCCTATAATGTGATGCCTTTTAGTCTAAAAAATGCATCTACTATATTTTCACTCATAGTTTTCCAAGCATTCAAATATTTTATTCATAACTTCTTACAGGTTTATTTAGATGACTGGACAGTGTATGGACTTGTTAAGGATCATTGTGATAATTTACGCTTAATGTTTGAAAGGTGTCACCAATTAATCATCTCTTTGAACATCAAGAAATGTATATTTGCTACACCATTTGGCACACTGTTAGGGCACATCATCTGCAAGGAAGGTTTATTTCTTGATCTAGCTAAGGTTGCTATCATTCTTGGCCTGGAAGATCCTACCAGTCAAAGTGAGGTGTGCGGATTATTAGGTCACACTAGGTATTATAGAAAATTTATAAAAGGGTATGTTAAGGTTTCCGCACCCTTGGAAGAGTTACTAAAAGGAAAAGGGGTTTTCTGCTGGGGAGAACCACAGTAGGGCACATTCGAGACATTAAAGGAGAAAGTTACTACAACGCCTATTCTACACTTTCCCTCATGGGAATAACCGTTTCATGTACATGTGGATGCCTTTGGCACAACCATTGGCGCGGTGTTGGCTCAACCTGGAGAAGGTATTATAGATCATCCTATCTATTTTTCTAGTAGAAAGTTGACTCATGCAGAGCATAATTATACAACTATAGAGCATGAAGCTTTGTCAATGATCTATGTGCTACATAAATTCAGACAGTACCTGCTAGCAACACCATTTTTATTCTATACCAACCACATGGCATTGAAGTATTTGGTAAACAAGCACATTTTACATGGGCGTATTTGTCGGTGGGTACTTTTATTCCAAGAATTTGATTTCACAGTTGTGGTAAAACCATGGAAACGTAATTTTGGACTATACCATCTATCCAAAATATAGTCAAGAAAAAACGTGCAGGAAATTGAAGATACCATGCTCGATGCACAATTATACATGTTACAACGTGCACCATCAGAATTAGAGAAAATTTTTGTCTTTCTACATACAAGTATGGCACCATAAGGAATGAAATCCTTAGAGAAGAAACAACTTGCCATTTGTGTGGCACCATTTATGTTTATTAGCGGTGACCTATACAAGTTAGGCCGAGATGAAGTATTGCACCGATGTGTACTGGAACATGAGCATAGAGATATCATGGAGGAGGCTCGTGGTGGTATTGCATGTGGGCATTATGTAGGTGATGCCACCGTGCGCAAGATTCTACTCGCTAGATTATGGTGGGAGACCCTATATAAAGATTGTAAGGCATATTGCAAGGCTTGTGATCACTTTTATCACCTTAGAAAACCAAGACAAAGACATGAAATGCCTTTAAGACCTATTCCTAGTGCAAAACCATTTGAGAAATGGGCTATAGATTTTTTGGGTCCTATTTCACCAGTCACGCGTAGGACTAGATCACGTTATATCATCACTTGCATAGATTATCTGATAAGGTGGGTAGAAGCAATGCCTACAAATTATTATACAATAGCTACAACAACCAGGTTTCTATGGGAAAATATTATTACAAGGTTTGGATGCCCGTGAGTTTGACAAGTGATAGCAGTACCCATTTTTTGAATGAAACAATCAGAATTCTATTACTCAGCCTACAAATTACTAGATAACACCCTAGTCACATTGGCACATCACTCAGCCTAGATTGAGCGCTCACTCGAAGCACGCAAAGGTACCAGGTCCCTCTTTAGGGTTGTTATAGCAGGATGTTAGCATGATGAAGGAAGAAACATATATATCCATAACTAATCCATAATTCTACCATGCATGCTACATTCAAATCTATGAAATAACAAGCTTAAACAGTAATCATGATTGAATCAATAACATGCACTACTCAATTACACATAGTAATGACACTTAGATTCAGCCAATATCTTCCATCTATTAATAAACATAGAAGCTTCTTACAATAATGTCAATCTATACCAATGTGCATGGATCTGTTACAGTAATTCCATCATATATCTCTCTATCACACACACATCCATCTCTCATATATATATGTCTGTCTCTATGTGTATATATGTCTCTCTTTGTTCATGCCCCGCTACTATGTAATTATCATCATATATATAGGGTGGGGACTTTCCCTTCACCGCTCATCTATTCTAGAAATAGGCCACATGCTATTAATAGCCACGCGCCGTTTACAGGCATAGCCACACATGCAAGTGTGCTATCTATAGATTTCTTACAGTTAACTGAAGTGACAATCCTATTCCTAGCTCATCTCCATGCAAAACAATTGATCTGATCCTCTAAAGATAGATGTGTGGCGCGCACGTCTCTGCATCGTTGGTGTGTTCCGCACGCCATCTTCTAAAAATAGGTCTTCATGCTCAAAATCGGCTAAGTCCCAAAATCTGAACTTGCCCTCCACACGTGGGTTCTTCCTGTCCCTCTGCACCCTTGATCCTGGCTTTCTCTCCCACACAGACTTCTTGTGTGATCTCTAACAAGTATTCTCTGATCAACATTACCCCACACTAATCTCATTGTCATCCTGACAATGGGTATCTCCAAAAATTGAAGTAAAGAATAGAATAATGGAAAGAATAAGAATGAAAGAATGTAGATGAATAAAGAATGTTTTATGAGGCTATGAGGCAGCATCCTCTGCATCAGTTTGAAGTACCAACTCTGGATACTCCTCCTTTATTCCGGCCTCCAAGGTCTGTCATTCAGTGAGTGCTTGTGGTGTTTTCTCTGGAATGTCCACAGCAATGGATTCCAACTCATCCCTCGCAATCTCTCCTTTTTCATTATGCAGAACCAACACAATGTTGGACATTGATGTCATTCTTCCTTCTAAAAGATCCATCTTCTGTGCAATGAGCTTCCCAAGCTCTTCCAGCCGAGTCTTATGCGGCTCTTGTGCTACTACCAGGGCCTTGCGCTTCTGCTTAACTATTGACAATCTTTCTGTGTGGCCCAATGTCTCATCCTTCATTTCTTTTTGGACCTCATTATTTTCTTCCAGGGTCTTTATATTGATAAGTGCCTCTGGAGCTGTGTATATATTCAAATCCTGGTCTACTTTCTTCAATACTTCTTGTAGCACTTGCAGCAACCCTTCATAGGATGTAATCTTTCGCATCACTGAGGCTTTCTCTCATTCTACCTCTTGCTCTGACTTCCTTGGCACTGTCATGCATAGAGGTTCATCTTCAAGTACCAGGTCCACCAAATTTCCTACATAATGTATCGTTGAGGGAAACCGTGGTACCTTGGCCTCCAAGTGTGGCCTTGCTCTAATGACATTGTCCCCAATCTCCTCTGTGATGCTGATAAATACTTTGTTCTTCTTCTGTGCGAAGTCCCTCTCTTGTGTTATGTGTGCTATCTCAACATCCTTTGTCTTTAGCTCCTCACGCAGCACTCTGATTGTTGCAACTTTGTCCATGTTCCTTCTAACAAATTTCAGTAGAAACCTTTACCAATGCGTTGCTGACCTGCTCATCCGACATGACAGTAGGCTTTACTATCATATGTCTAGATTGTGGTGCCTTCTTCAGCCATCTCGAAACACATGACTCTTCACATACATCAAAGTCAGGCTCATCCATGTGGGTGTGCATTGACCATGATAGTTGCTTTTGAGTGCACACAGTCACCATATCCTCATCCATTAGCTCCCAGCCGAATAAATCCTTTTGTGCTATATCGTGCTCTGGAAGCGGGCACGGACAATTTTACCTGTGTCCTCTGCATACCCCATGGCTAGTGGAATGTTCTCTCCACTCATCCTCTTTGATCTAGGACCCTTGGGAATTGTAGCTTCAAGGTTAGGAGCCTGTCCCGTTACATCCTGAGTAGTCACATGCATGGATCCAGAGGTTTCCTTTTCTTTTTCTTCTCTATCCTTCATCTCTTCATCTTTTTGCTCTTCCTCATTTCTGTGGCTCGTCTTCTTTCTCGAGTGGGGTAGGAGATGCACACTTGCTCTCTTCTGATTCCTCCACTTCTTTATCCAACTTCAAATTTCTTCTCTTCTTTGGTTCAGCAGTCTCCTTGTGTGGAGAGAGACGAGGTGATTTCCATACCATTTGTGGGGTTCCACTTTGAGTCCTTGTGCATCTGAACACTTTCTTAAATCTATGCTCCCCCTGCTCAACCTCCATATCTTCCTCTTCATCATGTCCTTGAGGTGGAGTGGCCATGTGCCATGACTCTTCTCTGTCATATGGTTACTTTCTTCTGCGCTCCAAGCCTCCACTATCTTCACGCTCCTCCTCTTCACCCTCTACTTCAACAACTTTTGTGGGCCTTTACACCAGTATGTTTTCTATTATATGTTTACCCTTCGACGGCCCTGAGAGCACGAATTCATCCTCTACATACTTATTTTTCTCCATCTTGGGCTTCAGCTGAAGATACACCAATGCTACCCCTACATCTGCTACAGCCAGACTTATTGGCTTAATATTCAACACCTCTGAAATGATCCTCTCGGTGTAGGCACTTCTTCCAGGATACACATGCTTCTTTCTCAACGTATGGTAGTCACAGTCTACCTTATCTGCATTGAATACTAGTCAGTGCATGTCTATAAATCTATGAACAGATGCTTGGAAATACCTTGCAGTGAATGCATAAGGAAATTTACACCAAGGGCTCCAGACTCCATCTCTCATTGGGAAGCGCATGATGTAGAAATGCTGATATATAACAAACTGGACTTGTTTCCCTACTACTGATGGTAGGTCCTTTGGGATGTGCCACTCTTCTCCAAATGTCATGCGGAGCCTGTCATACCATTTCTCTACCCTTTGCTTTACATCATCTGTCATGGCCCCTTTACATAGGTACTTGTTGAACCTTTCAGCTGGTGACTTATTCTCCATGGGGTATTCCCATACCTTTTCCTTCAACCCATCTGGTACTCCAATTTCCATGAATACTAGTGATAGTAGAACAGCCCCAAAGTTAATCTTCCCTCCTGTGCGCACTTCCTTGACTATTTTTTATGTAATGTAGCCTACAATATTGTAAATTTATCCTTCTAACATCTTACGTGCAATGTGTAACCACATAGTATTTACCTGTGACCACCACTCCTGATCATTCAACTTTGTAACAAGGTGTGTTGTTGCTTGCACAACCGAAAAGTTCTTCAATTTGTCTATATCCATACCACGCGGACCCTTCAGGTACCCCAACTCCTGTCTGGTCTTTAAGATTGTGGCTTTATCTATGAGATCATTCTTTATATCCTCTCTTGTGGCCTTCAAACCTGTAACTGATGAGATAAGCATAGATGAGATTCTAACTCTGCGTCCTGCAAAGTAGAAGAAGTCCTCATGCACTCTGCTCATGAGCCACTGATACAAGGGCTCATACTTCCTGAAATATGGAAGCTCATATAATTGGTAGACCCCAATTCTCTTCAGAATCTTCTCACCTACATCATCATAAACTGGCATGTCATTTGTTTTACACTTATTCATCCTCACAGTGAGTAGGGAATCGAGCTCCTTTTTGTTCTCCATAGTCCTGTGATTGTATTCACTCACTTTTCTCTTTCTGATAGGTGAATCCCATTCCTGGCCAACAATAACCCCCTCTGGATATTGCATCTCTGAAAAATCACTTTCGGGTGCCATCTCTTCTTCCTCGACGACCATCTTTTTATTTCCTTTTGCTCTTGCTACAACTGCCTTCTTGGGTGCCATTTTTACCTTGCAAACATCTCCTCTTTAACTCTGCAACTTGTGAATCAAACCCTAGCTCGATTCAATCGTGCCCTAGGTGGAAACTTGATGCCCTAACTCCTCTTTGTTGCCTTGCTTCACCCAAACCCTTCACCACCAAGGATGCAAGCTTCTTTTCACACAGATCTGTTTGTCACGCTTGGTTTCACACCCTTCACACCTTAACCTGATCACTCAGCTCTTCACACTTAGCTCTTTCCTCAAATTCTCTTAGTCACAATGGTAAAAATGAATCCATGCATCCCATCCTTATATAATTTTTCAAATTTTGATGCATTTATTGCTCCTTCACCTACTAAATATCCTCTCATTCATTGACCAAATTCATTCATTCCATGAAGTACATCTTCGCGCCCCAGCTATAACCTTCTAGCGCACCTTCCTACCCTCTGGTCATAGAATTCTCTTCAGCACACGCCCTTGCGCCCGAGTACCTCATCACTGTACCTTCTCCTGGAAGTTATCATGGCCTCTGCTTACCTCACGTTATAATGTTCTTTCTTTCATCTCCATCCTTGGTCACTTTTGAGAAGCAATATTCTTTTGACTTAAAGCACACTCGTAGTAGCTTATTCCTTTCACCTTTCAATTCCCACAGTATTTTACTTGGATAACTACAACCACCCCACACTAACAGTATGTGCAGTCCTCTATGCATAAACATGTGTCATATAGTAATTAGCTTCATGCACGCAAGCACGCTTATTACACAAAACAACAACTAAATTGACAAAGCATAGCGACAATGAAGGAAATACATTAAGGAAATACATAATGGAAACCTATTCTAAATGGAAATACTGCCTTATTACAAACACCAAGAAGACTTATTTATAGTAGGGCTTCAGCCTACTCCCGTTAAAGTAACCGGGTAGCCATGTTCCATCAAGTGCTTCTAACTGGAAAGCACCTGATTCAAGTATATAAGTGATGACATATGGCCCCAACCAATGTACTTTGAGCTTGCCTAGATGGCACAAGAACTTAGAGTCATAAAGAAGTACCATTTGTTCCAATCTCAAACTTCTTATCCCTTATGTTTCTATCATGCCATGCCTTCTTCCTGGATTTTTCCTACTTCTGACTCCATCGTGCTATGGCTCATCACTCATCCAGTTGAATCATCTTCTCAATACACTCTTCTAAATCCTGCTCATCAGCTAGACCTCCAGCGCACGTAATGCACAAAGAAGGTAACATAAATTCTATAGGGAGAATGGCTTCTGTGCCAAACACCAACTGAAATGGTGTGGCTTTGTTCAATCTCTTGTAAGTTGTTCTATATGCCCAAAGAACAGATGACACTTTTTCATCCCAATCCTTTCTTCCAACATCACAAATTTTTGTCAAAGTCTGGCTCAAAATCTTGTTGAAAGCCTCAACAGTTCCATTTTCCTGAGGATGGTAGGGTGTAGTTTTATGGTGTGCAACCATAAACTCATCTAATAGGATCCTGATTGTCTCATTCAAAAAGTGTGTACCCCTATCACTTGTCAAGCTTAAAGGACATCCATATCTTGTAAGAACATTCTCCCATAGAAACCTAGCTTGTAGCTATTGTACAGTCCTTCGTAGGTGCTGGCTTCTACCCACCGTGTGAGATAATCTATGCAAGTAATGATATAGCGTGATCCAGTCCTACGCGCGGCTGGTGAAATAGGTCCTACAAAGTCAATGGCCCATTTCTCAAATGGTTCAGCACTAGTAATTGGTCTCAAAGGCATCTCATCTCTTTGCCCTAGTTTTCCTAGGTGCTGACAATGATCACACACCTTACAATATTCTTTGCAGTCTTTATATAATGTCTCCCACCATAATCCAACAAGTAGGATCTTCCGAGCAGTCGTATCACCTACATAATGGCCTCCTGTAATACCACCATGGCCTCTTCCATAATATCCTTGTGCTCATGCTCTAATACACAACATCGTAATACTTCATCTATGCCTAACTTGTAGAGATCACCACTGATTAACATAAACAGTGTTGCACGTATAGAAAGCTATTTCTTTTCTAATGCCTTCATTCCTTTTTGTGCCATACCAGTTCGTAGAAAGACAATAATGTCTTCTAATTCCATGGGTGTCATGGTACAATGCATTGTAACCTATATAACTGTGCATCTGGCATGGTTTCTTCAATTGTTGTGCTTCCTCTCCTGAGTTGATTCTAGATAAATGGTTTGGTCCAGAATTACTTTTCCCTGGCTTCACCACAACTGTGAAGTCAAACTCTTGAAATAGGAGTACCCATCTGCATATGTGCCCCTAAAATGGGCTTGTTTACCAAGTACTTCAATGCCATGTAATCTATATAAAACAAAAATGGTGTTGCTAACAAGTATTGTCGAAACTTGTGCAATGCATAGATCGTTGACAAAGCTTCGCGTTATGTAGTTGTATAATTCTGTTCAGCAGGAGTCAGCTTCCTACTAGCAAAACAAATTGGATGATCTATAATACCTTCACCAGGTTGAGCTAACACAATGCCAATGGCCATGCCAGAGGCATCCACATGCACATGAAATGGTTTATCCCATGAGGGAAAATGCAGAATGGGCACGGTAGTAAGTTTCTCCTTTAATATCTCAAACGCGCATTGTTGCGGTTCTCCCCAATAAAATGTACCTTTCCCCTTCAGTAACTCTTCCAAGGGTGTAGTAACTTTGGCATACCCTTTGATGAATTTTCTATAATATCCTGTATGACCTAAAAATCTGTGCACCTCACTTTGACTGGTAGGCACCTCCAGGCCTAGAATGACTGCAACCTTAGCTGGATCAACCAATAAACCTTCCTTGCAGATTATATGTCCTAACAGTATTCCAAATGGTGTAGCAAATATGCACTTCTTGATGTTCAAAGAGATACTCAATTGTCTGCACCATTCAAACATTAAGCATAGATTGTCACAATGATCTTTCACAAGCCCATATACTGTCCAATCGTCTAGGTAGACCTGTAAGAAGTTGTGAATAAAATATTTGAATGCCTGAACAACTATGCATGAGAATACAACAGGTGCATTTTTCAGTCCAAAAGGCATCACAGTATAGGAAAAACTACCCCATTCAGTAGTAAATGTTGTCTTTTCTTGATCCTCCTGAGCAATCCTAACCTGATGATACCTGGAAAACCCATCTGTGAAAGAGTATATTTCACACCCTGCAACACCTTCTAGTATTTCCTCAGTAAATGGCATAGGGAATGGGTCTATTACACATGCAACATTCAGCTCCCTATAGTCCACACATATTCTAATTCATCCATCCTTCTTGATACTGATCACCATTGGACTAACCCATTCTGACTCATCAAGGGGCTTGATAATTCCAGATTTCAACATTTTATCAATTTCTTCTTTTACCTTTTCACACAAATTGGGGTTCATTCTATAAGGTCTCTTTCTCATGGGGCATGCACCTTCCTTAAGCTTTATCTTCATTTCCCCAAGTGATTCATGCATGCCTTTAAGTTCATGATACCCTCGAGGGAATAAGTCCTGATAATCCCTGAGTAACTCAATGATCTTTGCTACCTCCAAGTCTGACCAGTAGTCTCCAATGATGGCCTCCTTAGGCTCAGCCTCTGAAACCTATATTCACCTTCTTTGTCTTCATGGGTTCATGATAGGCACGTGTATCCTTGTCTACACTGTCCAAGACCTCACACACCCCTTGTGAATGTTCAATATCCAGGTTCTCAACTTCCTCATCATCCACGATGTAAACCATCTTTCCTTTCTCTTTCTCAAGGCAAGCGCATTCAAGTAGTATGGAGTCCATTTCTTCTTCCTTTTCAAAATGTGCTCCAGACTCTGTCTCACCAAATAATTCCTGAATATGCTCTTCTTCTTTTGCACTATCTCCCATAGTTAAGCGCTTGAAAATTTTTAATGCCTCTTCTATTGGAGGTTGGGAAGAAAAGTAGTCAAAGGTCTGTATCATTCCTACAGTCAAATTTTTCCAATTTCCAGTCTCTCGATGTAGTTCTATGTATACATACCATGCACGTGCGCATCCTTGTAGCGTAGAGTACAATCTATGCACCCAGAGTGAAGGTGGTAATGCTTCCTGTCCTACTGTCCAGAGTCTCTCACACTGCTGAATGTGATGTTGAACAGGTTGATCACCATGATAAGTGTAGATCTGCATAGGTGCATTGTTCCTTACAAACCTAATAGATAGGGTGATCCCAATCTCTTCCCATTCTATAAGATTATCTCTGTGGACTACCCACCAGCGCACTGTTGTCCCACGTAAGGTATATACTAACATATCTCTTCTCTTAATTTGATCTGTCCACTATGTTTCCATGGCTTTCAAAAATACAGGAAGATCTTCTACCCCTGTATACCAAGGTACTGTGCTACCTATCCATCGAACCAAATGAAGTCCATTCTTGCACGTGCAACCACACTTTTCACCTCACGCCCTACTAGTTCATATGTACCATGAGCCCAATTTTCACAAGCAATACTCGTAGTATCACTAATAGAATGAGAATCCTCCCACTGTAGGATGCCTTCTTTTGATGGCTCATTGACCTCTGGGTCCTGAATAGCGCATACATAAATTTTGTTTAAGTCCTCCTCACTTAGAGGCTCAACATATGGTGTAGACTTCCCATCTGTTAAGGTATCACAACCCTTTCCTCCTTGTTCTCAAAGTTGATATACCCCTTATTGAATCTCAAGTCAGCATTATTCACATAACACCAAGGGCATCCAAGCAAGGCTGGAAAATTGTCTGCTTCTGCAAGTGCTAATACCTCAAAATCCCCAGTGAACTTGGCCCCTTGTATGGTTATAGATGCATCCTTAAAAACTCCTATGGGAATGGCCTTAGTCCATTTTGCCATAAACAACACATTAGATGATGGCTGCAATGGAGGCCTCCCCATTTGTACCCATGCATCTAATGTAAGCACATTTACTTCCACACCTGTATCAATCAATATGTTGCTCAACAACCATCCATCCACAACAACATTCAGAGTAATTTCCTTGTCATAGTCAATGCTATCAGGGGGAATATTTGCATGTAGAATCTTCCGTCCTGTCTCAATACTTGTGCACAGGAGTGTTCCCTTTTAACCAACTTCCTAATAGTGGAATGATGTTCTCCTGGCGCAACATTTTGCACACTTCTCTCAAATCATCAATATCAGTTTGGACTATCTCTGATGCTTTCTTCTACTCCTTTAAGTACTTGTATTTCACCCTAAAGATTCCTTAGCACTTCCATAGTATCCTGGTAAACTTCCTTCTGATGAGCAGGATTTGGGTACCTTGCATGCAAAACCTCCTCCTTGGTGATCGTAGGCTTCTGGTGCAATGCCTCTCTTACGCGTGTCACTTCAGCTCATGTAGTAATCTTCATAGTTAATGCCTCAGGTCCTAGTGCTATCTTAGGCATCCACTGATCTTCTACCACACGTGGATTCTAACCATCCCGACCTTTGTTTTCTTGCTTATGTTGCTTACTCAGATGCTCATATAAGTCTAGGCATTCTTCATAGCTATGGTTCTTTCCACAAAAAGAACATGTAATATTCTGAGGACATTCACACCTATAGTGGTCAGGAGATCTACACATATAACATGTTCCATGAGGGAACTCACCTCTTCCTCCACCACGGCCTCGTCCTCCATATCCACCATGATATCCACGTCCCCTTCCATGACCTCCTTCAAAATGCCCCTCATTCTTGTCATAGCGTGTTTGATTATGATCCCAATCCTGGTGCTCATTCTTACCCTTAGGATTATCTGTTATACTTGTCTATCATACCCCAATGTCTATAGCATCCTGGATCTGACCAATCAACTGACAATCCTCGGTATCATGGGTCGTGGAGCAGAAAATTTTACAAAAGTAGGATACATCCTTCCTTATCACATGTGTAACAAAGGACAGTGACTAGCATCATGATTCAAATGACATATCTCATAGTCCAACAGTAATGAGCATAGATCTGTGAGGACAACTATCCTTGGTGTGACCTTCCACTTCACAATCTGTACACCAAATTCTTGAGCACGTTTCATGGGCTGAATTTGTTGATAGCTTCTCTAACTATTTTTCCATAGCTGCAATTTGTGCCTCTAAGAATGGACTAATGCCAGTGTCAATGCTCCCAACTACCTCAGCATGCAAAGTTGCTTCTAGTGCTTCACGTGGATCAGTGTATGTCTTATGTGACAACGCCCTTCTAAATGGTGTAATCAATCCTCCAACAAACCATTGTGCATGTTGGCTTGCATGAATATCATAAGATAGCTTAGATAGAAGTGTCTTAAAATGGGCATCATACTCACATACACTCTCAGTAGTGCCTTGCTTGATATCCTTGAGCGCACTTATACTCTTCTTCTCAAACTCAGGGATATGGAACTCTTTCAAGAAAGCATCCTTCAATGTTGCATAATCCACACAAGTTTGATCAGGGTCAAACTTCCTATACCAGTTGTGTGCACGTCCCTGTAATGTAGTAGCAAATTGACTTGCCTTACACTCAGCAGCCATGATCCCTTTAGCTTGCCACAAGATTTCACACATATGCACATGTTTGGTAGCATCCTCTATGCCTCTATACTCCAGAAGATGAAGAGACATCTCCATATAAATGTTCTGTGGTTGCTGCGGGCCTTGACCACCTGATCCAGAACCTCATGTGTTCCCTCTGCCTCCAGAACCACCAAATCCACCGGAACTAGAACCACCTATACCTCTTGATCCTCCACCTGTAGTAGAATAGGACCTGTAGATGTACTCCCCTGTGCTCTGATAGTAGTACTATACTGAACCCCTACATTCTGTGAGGTAGTTCCACTTCCAGAGGTGAATCCAACATTCTGCGCACTCACATTCTGTGTGGATGATGCCTAAAAATGTTCCTCTAAATATCATTGAAGTCATCTGTCCTGCCATTGATGTACTTTCTCCCTGACTTACTCCTACTCTCCTACTTCCCAAGTTATCTTGTTGGTTACTTGTCATACTAGATACTGGAAAACCAAGTGCAAGGGCTAGGTCACCAGGTGGATTAAGATGTGCACCCATGGCCCAGGTAGTCTCTGCTGGCACACTTCTATGTGAGGCCAAGGGGGGATCTCTGTCATGTTTTCCAAGATGGGGGAGTTCCTGATGCTCTGGCTCCACGTCTTCTACGTGAGCTTTAAATCCTTCATGAGCCATCTCTCTCCTCAACACCATACTTTCTACAATGGAACATTGCTTCTCTATCTCCCTCTCATGCACCTCATTATACTTAAGCCACCTCTCCTCTCTCTGCCTCTCTGCCGCTAGGTCTGCCATCTTTCACCAAACCTATTCCTACCCTCACATGTGGTGAAGTTTAGTTAGCCATCGGTTTACTCTCCAGATTCAAAGTTACCATCAAGATCTTGATCGCCAGTGGAATACCTTGCAGATATGTTCCTCTTGGATACCGCAAAAACTAGAATTCAGCTACCTCTGGGAAAGAATACATCAAAATTGAATATTCCAGAATATAACTATTTAGAACACCATGAAACCACGTATCCACAGTGCGAGTCCAGATCAGATCAGCATCATAAAGGGCCTAAAATTCTTCTTGTGTCCAGACAAGTGTGATACCTCTAATTCCACTCAGATGCATAAGTAGTAAGCCACTCATATAGTTCTACTAGAAAGATAGTGAAAAAGCTCTCATATAGGTTATCATACAGATTTTGTTCTACCCAAGTGCATGTGTTAAACTCAGATCCACTGCTGAACCGCCATGCATATTCTTCCTCCAGATCATGTATCCATTCCTCAATACTTGCTAGAGTTAACCGGTACATCTTCATCGCAAACCATCCTGAAAACAACTAAAAAAGAGGTCCCAACAATGGAACCAATGATGCAGCCTAGAATTTACCAGATAACACCCTAGTCGCGCTGGCACATCACTCAGCCTAGACTGAGCACTCACCCAAAGTGCACACAAAGGTACCAGGTCCCTCTTTAGGGTTGTTGTAGCAGGATGTTAGCATGATGAAGGAAGAAACATATATGTCCATAACTAATCCACCATTCTACCATGCATGCTACATTCAAATCTATGAAAGAACAAGCTTAAACAGTAATCATGATTGAATCAATAACATGCACTACTCAATTACACACAGTAATGACACTTAGATTCAGCCAATATCTTCCATCTATTAATAAACACAAAATATCCTTACAATAATGTCAATTTATACCAATGTGCATAGATATGATACAGTAATTCCATCGTATATCTCTCTATCACACACACATCCATCTATATATTCTCATACATATATCTCTCTTGTGTTCATATATATATATACTATTCATGTACTATCATATCATATATATATAGGGTGGGGACTTTCCCTTCACCACTCATCTATTCCAGAAATAGGCCACATGCTATTAATAGCCACACACCATTTACAGGCATAGCCACACATGCAAGTGTGTTATCTATAGACCTCTTACAGTTAACTGAAGTGACAATCCTATTCCTAGCTCATCTCCATGCAAAATGCTTGATCTGATCCTCTAAAGATAGACAATGTGTGGCACACATGTCTCTGCATCGTTGGTGTGTTCCGCATGCCATCTTCTAAAAATAGGTCTTCATGCTCAAAATCAGCTAAGTCCCAAAAGTTGAACTTTCCCTCCACGTGCGGGTTCTTCATGTCCCTGGGACTGTTGAGGATTTCAACAAGATTTTGAGCCATACATTGACAAAATTTTGTGATGTTGGAAGGAAGGATTGGGATGATAAAGTTTCTATAGTACTTTGGGCATATAGAACAACATACAAGTGGTTAAACAAGGACACACCCTTTCAATTGGTGTTTGGCACAGAAGTAGTTCTTCCCATGGAATTCATGTTACCTTCTTTGCATATTGCATGCACTGGAGGTCTGGTTGATGAGAAAGCATTAGAATAATGAATTGAAAATTTTATTAAGTTGGATGAGCGATGAGCAATAGCATGCTAGAGTCAGAAGCAAGAAAAAGCCAGGTAGAAAGCATGGCATGACAGGAACATCAGGGACAAAAATCTTGAGATAGGACAAATGGTGCTTCTTTATGATTCTAAGTTTTTGCACCATCCAGGAAAATTCAAAGTACGTTGGTAAGGACCATATGTTATCACTTACATACTTGAAATAAAATTTTGTCAGTTAGAAACTCTTGATTGAATACAGTTACCCGGTTACTTCAATGGGAGTAGGCTGAAGCCCTACTATAAATAATTCTTCTTGGTGTTTGTAATAAGGAAGTGTTGTCATTTAGATTAGGATTTAAATTATGTATTCCCTTAATGTATTTCCTTCTTCATCTCTATGCTTTTTCAATTTAGTTTGTGTTTTGTGAAATAATCATGTTTGTGCGCTAGAAGCTAATTACCATTTGCAGTATTTTTATGCACAGAAGACTACACATACCTTTTGTGAGGGGTGGTTATTGAAAAATGGGTACACTTAAAGGAACAAAATGTTATAAGTGTTATTCAAGTTTGAAGATTTGATGGATAGAAGATTGCTTCCAAATAAAGACCATAAATGGAGATAAATGAAGGAACAATATAATGTGAGGTAAGTAGCAGTCGCCTCCTTCCCCTTTGGAGACTACTAGGAGAAGTCGCAGTGGCAAGGTACTTAGGTGCATAGACACGCACTGAAGAGAAGTCAGTAGCTAGAAGGTAGGAGGGCATGCTAAAATGTTATAGTTGAGGTGTGAAGATGTTCAGAACAGAAATTGTGGAAATGGTCAATAATATATATTCCACTTGTCATCTTAATGAGAGGATTCTTGGTAGGTGAAGGAGAAATAAATGCACTAACTTTTGAAAAATCTATATAAGGATGGGATGCAAGTTCATTTTTACCATTGTAATCAAAAATATTTGAACGAGCTAAGTGAAAATGAGTTGAGAAAATTGCGTTGAGGTGCGGAGAGTGTGAAACTAGACATAGAGATTAGATTTGTGCACAGGAGAAGCTTATGTCCCCATTGGTGAAGGGTTTTAGCAAAGCAGAGCGTTGTGAAAGAGCTAGGGCACGTGATTTTAACTAGGGCACGTAGATTCAAGGCTAGCATGTGATTTCAACTAGGGCACATAGATTCGAGCTAGGTTTTGGACTTTATTGTTACAAAAGATAGAAGGAAAACATTTACACATTATAGAGGATAGAAAGTTGCGATTTACAGATGAAACTAAAGAAAGAACATGCCGTAGGAGCCAAGGGAAAGAAGAAAGTGGAAGTAGATGTTGAAATTAATCCCCGAGAGTAATTTCTCATAGATGCAATACCCAAAAGGCATGATAGTGGGAAAAGAATGGGATTCTCATGTCCATAAGTGCAAGATAAGTGATTACAACCACCACACATTGGATAATAAAAAGGAATTGGACGCGTTGTTGAGTATGAAGAAAAACAAGTGCACAGCAGAGGACATGCCACTGTATGATGATGCTGGAGAGAAGTTGTTAAAGCAGATTGGAGTCTATCAGTCATACGAGCTCCCATATTTCGGCAAGTATGAACCTTTGTACCAGTGGTTGATGAGTAGAGTATATGAAGACTTTTTCTATTTCATCAGATGAAGGGTAAGGATTACAGCCACCTTGATTACAACAATAACATGATTAAAGGGCATAGGAGTGGGTCTGGATAGTGACTTGACAGATAAAGCAGTAATCCTTGAGAGACACTGAAAGGAGTTAAGATATACCAACGGTATTCACATAATGGATATCGATAAATTGAAGAAGTACCTAGTAGTACATGTAGTTGCACATCTAGTGACCAAATTGAATGATCAATAGAGATGGTCACAAGTGAATACAATGTGGCTACACATTACAAGGAGAATGTCACAAGGAATAATTTACAACATATCAAGCTATATTGTAGAGACTATCATCAAGGAAGCACACACAGGTGAGAAAATCAGTTTCAGCACTATCTTATTATCTCTTGTATTTGTGGAGATCGGAGTACCCGATGGGCCAAAGAATAAGATCTGGGAGTATCCCATGCAAAACAAGTCCCTTGCAGAAATATTTGACAAGTACTTGTGTGAAGGGTCAATGAGTGGGCCATTCAAGAAGAGGGAGGAGATGTGGTATGATCGGCTTTGTGTAGCATTTGAAGAGGAGTGGCGCATCCCCAAGGAGTTACCTTTGGTGGTGGGAAAGGCAGTGCAGTTCACGATGTACTAGCACTTTTGCATCACATGATTTGTAATGAAGGATGGGACTTGGAGCCCATGGTGAAAACTATTATATGCCTTCATAGTGTGCTACTTCCATGCATCAGTCCACTATTTTACTAATGCGCACCACCTGAATTTTATTGCAGACAAGGTAGAATGTGACTACCACATGCTAAAGAAGATGTATGTATATCCAAGTCAGGCTACCTATATTGAGAGGCTAATTTCAGATATGATAAGCATGAAGCCTGTGAGTTTGGTGATTAGAGATAGTGTATCCATGCTTATATACCTTTAGCTTAAACCTAAGTTGGAGGGTAACAAGTATGTAGATATTGATTTTGCACTCCTAAGGCTGCCTAAGGGGAAGCATACAGTAGAGAATGTACCAACTCCAAAGCCCACCAAACCTATAGAGGTAGATGATGAGGAGGAAGAGCATGAATATAGTGGTGGCTTGGTACATAGAGTCTAGAGGAAACCCAATGGACAAGGTCGATGCTAAGTGCATAAGTACTCCACCCCAGGAACAAGAAGAAGGAGATGAAGAATTGGAAGTAGGAGTAGACCTTGAAGAATTCCACTTTAAGAGGGTGTTTAGACGAATAAGAACTCAAGGCACTACTCCATAATCATTATGAAGATCACCATGACTCTCTCCATAGAAGGAGACAACTGAGAAGAGAAGGAGAAAATTGAATTTGAACGAGGAGGTGGAGGAGTCTGAAGAGAGCTTGCCTAGATCTCCAATAAAACTAGAGGATGTGGAAGATCCCAAGGACAAATAAATGAAGGTTGAAGATGAAATACTAGAGAAGCCAAGAGAAATAGAGCAAGATACTGCTCAAGACATAGAGGATCCAAATCCAAACCTTGGCACTCAAGTTCCTAAGGGGCCAAGATTAAGGAGGGTAAGTGGGGAGTATGTTGCACTAGTCATGGGCTATGAAGAGGACACAATAAAATTATCCATGCACGATTCCAAAATACAGTGGGACTCAAGGACTTGTATGGGTGGGAGTTGATGGACCCCTACATGAAAACCACGTGCGCAAGGAAACGGTTATCATGGTCCATGCAAACTCACATGGACGAGCCTAATTTTGATGTGTGTTAAGAGTCATATGTATTAAGGAGAATGATGAAGGCACCACAAAATAGGCACATAACCATCAAGCCAACTGTTATGACTAATGAAAAGGTGAGTAATGGCTTACTAAAGGTATCTACAGAGGTAGTGAAGGAATGTAGATAAAGCTGCCACTATCAAAGTGTTAAGAGAAGAGATCAAATCCAAAT
Organism: Taxus chinensis; assembly: GCA_019776745.2. NCBI lineage: Eukaryota > Viridiplantae > Streptophyta > Pinopsida > Cupressales > Taxaceae > Taxus > Taxus chinensis. Next base: position 80,931,956 of record CM034150.1, on the reverse strand, counting down.
ATGCACAGATCATGTGTCTGAAAGGAGAAAAGGACCTAGAGTAAAAAATAATGAGGTTCTCATCAGCATGGTAGAAGAGATTAGAGATCATGTCCTACAAGCAAGATTGCACTTGGAGTCAAAGGTACCCAAAAAATTCCCTTCACCTATGCATTATGTGCGTACCCTAGTTGATTTGGTGCTTGAGGATGGACCAGTTTGGATGCCAGAGCCAAAGGATCCTAAGCACGAAGCAAAGAGAGAAAGGTCTTTAGTGGTAAGGAATATTTCATCATACGAGACATTGCTTCAAACCTTGCAGGAGGAGCTGAAGAAAGTAGATCATGCATTGAACATATGTGCTGCTCCAGAGGTAGTAATAAGGATCAGGACCATAATAGAAGACAATGAATTCCTGAAGGCAATGAAAGATGAGACATTGGAACACGCAGAGAGATTGGAAATAGTGAAGCAGAAGCACGAGGCCCTTGCAGTAGCCCAAGACCCCCATAAGGATAGGCTAGATGAAATTGGGAAACTTATAGCCCAGAAGGTGGATCTTCTAGAAAGAAGGGCGACTGTAATGTCAAGCATTGTTATCGTATTGCAGAATGAGAAGGAAGAGATTGTGCAAGACGAGTTAGACTCTATTGCATCAAATATTCTGGAAAAGGAAAAAGCCATGTTGAGTGATTGGCAAGCCTTAAAGGCTGAAATCAAAGAGGAATATCCAAATTTGATTCATCTAGATGATACAAAGGATGTTGCAGGGTGAAGGTCATTCTTTGTACAGAAATTATTTACTTTCCATTCATTCCATTCTTTATTCTTTAAAAGTATCAGGAGGCAACCATTGTTGGGGCAGTAATGTAGTTTTGTGTGGGGTAATGTTGAGCAGACAAAGTATGATACTTAGAAAAAGGCACATAGAATTTTCACGCATGAGAACATGGTGCATTTAAAGGTGTGGAAGGATAGGGAAGGACACGTGTGTGAAAGACAAGGATAGATTTGGGACTTAGCCATTTTTACGTGTACATGCTATTTTTGGAGATAGCTTGCAGAGCACACAAACTGGATAAAGACTTTCCTGAAATGCATAGGCTATTTTGGGAAGAGTGGCTACTAAGAGCTTCACATGGGTTTAAGCTAATAATAGAGTTGATACTACCAGTTAACCAGAAGAGATCGATTGTTGGCACACTTACATGTGTGTCTATTATTGTAAAGGTGCATGGCTATTTTCAGCATGCAGCCTATTTTGGGAATTATGCAAGCGGTGAGGGAAAGTCTCCACTCTTATAAATATGTGGTGATCTATGTAGTATAGAAGGACTATGTGAGGATTGGATAAGTTATTGTGAAGTTATGTTTCCATATCTGATATGCACATGATCTTATGGTATTGTAAGAAGCTTCTACGTGTTGATTTTGTTTAATATAATGGAGTGTATTGGTTGAATTAAGGTGTTAAACATGATTACAACTAAATCTTGCATGGAAGAGTTCATTATGACTATTATTGTTAAATATCATTACTCTTTAGATCTAGATCTAGAATATGCTCTGTAGAATGTTATGTTAATTATGGATATGAATGCATTAACTCTTCATCTTGCTAAAATCCTGAATAAGCAACCCTAAAGAGGGTCCTGGTACCTTTGCGCGCTTCGGGTGAGCGCTCAGTCTAGGATGAGTGATGTGCTAGCGTGCCTGGGTTATTACTGGTAAAGTCTAAGCTGCATCAACACCTAATTCTTTTAGTCCTCATTTCTTTTACAATGGGGATCTTGTCTTTTCAGAGATCTTGGATTCAAATCATGTTCCTCCTAATGCCTATCTTGTAGCACGGGATGTTCATCTTTAGTTTTCATTACATGAACCACAACCATATGTACCTGATCCTTCATGTGGTTTTTCCCATCTCAGTTATCTGAATCATGAACTAGTTATCCAACAAATATTTCATTATCCTTGTTAGAGTAGGTATTTACCTTAGCTCATGTTCACCTAGGTACTTTATTTACCTTTATTATATTTATCCTCACTGACTTATGTGTGTAGATATTTCTTTTTATTTATTTTCATATTAGGGGGATATAATCTAGTTGTTAGGTATAGTTCTTTCCTTGATCAATGGTATTAACTAGATCCTTGATGACTAGTTCTTTCCTAAATCTATGGTATTGAGTAGTTCTTTGATGACTAGTTCGTTCCTTGATTTATGGCTTGATCTACGACCTTGATTGGTTCTTAGATTGTTATTCCTCTCCTATATAAGTAAGGCCCATTCTCATAATAGTTCATTGAGTTCCATAATATTATATGATATTGTTGTTTATTTGTTTGCAAAGGTTTATGTAAAGTTATTATGGTGAATTACTTTCATCTTATTGATCGTGGTGTTTGATTGTCATCTGAGTTCTTGGCTTGGTATGATATGGTTATCATTCCTTTTATGGTATCAAAGCAAGAAATTGTTTGTTGGCATATGTCTTTATAGTTTTATTTTACAAATTAAATTCTTATTTTTATATTCGGATTAGGTCTATATTTTTTCCTGAAAGGGACTGATAACCTATGTGTACAATTAGGAGCCAGAATAGGAATGAAAACTAGAAAAAAAAGGATCTAGAATCCAAGTGTGATCAATGAAGCCCAAAGTAGTCAAGAAACTAGTTCTTTGAGTTAAGACTAGTACAACAAAAACTCTGCAAAGTTTCAAAGAGACCACAAAAAAAAGCAAAAAAACATACAATAGCAGCTAAAGCACCTCAACTTTCTTGGCAGCTTTGTCGATGCTGGTTCTTGTTCTTCTAGATTTGAACATTGTTGTCATTCAGCGTCAATTATCCAGCTGATCAATAGTCAATTTGCTTTCCTTATCATTGCTCCAAAGTATTGCCATTGAACTCCAGAATAATATATGACATTGTTGCTCATTGAATTTTCAATCAGGCTTTATGTAAAGATGGCCATATTGTATTCATGGTGTTTTACTTTTCTTCTAAATGGGAGTCTAATGGCCATATTTTACAAATGAATGTTTGTAGATTCATATATTAGCTATTTTCTTAGCTTGGTATGATTGTTTTTCTTCCTTTTTATGTAAAACAAAGTTCATTTAGAGCTGGAAGGTATTGTATCAACTGTTGACTTCCATTTTTGGAAGTCATTTTTTGGTTAATTTTGTGCAGATAAATTAATCTAGTTATCTCAGGATATTGTGCCAACTAGAAAGGAAATCCAGCAATGTTTTGTCTGAAGGTTCTTCATGCATTTTTTATTGAAAACAGAGTGACTTTCCCATAGGAATAAAGTGAACTCACCCCATTGAAATCCTTAGCCCCTGGTCATATGGTAGGTCATATCAGGGCTTAAAGCTTGTGATTCCTACTCAGTAGGGATTCTACCAGCAGGTGCTTTTTCTCTTAATCCCCTTTCATTTTCTCATTTGTGTGGTGAAGGAAAAGAGCATTTTATTTTGTTTTAGTGGCAACTAAAATAAATAGTAGAGCATAATATTGAAAAGTCTTGTAACTTTTGATCGGTAACTTGGTTTTGAGTGTCTTTTTTTGTAAAAGTGCTTTTATTTTCATGATCTTTCCATTAGAAATAATTATTTTTAGAATCATACTATAATTATAAACTTGCCATATTATAACACACACTCATTATAAACTGCCAAAATCTAGGGGGTCTTGTTGCATTGCTTGGGGTTCTTGTTGCATTGTTTGGTTCTTACATTTCTTTTGGGTGATTTTTTAAGGATGGCGTATTTATCTACTTCTAAACTAGATTATGTTAAACCATTAACAACACATAATTACCACACATATAAACCAAGAATGGAAAAAATAACTAAGTACGAAAGGATTATGGGATTTAACTTCTTCAGAACAACCAATGTTCACTAGAGAATATGAGAAATTTCAGTACAAGTGCAAATTTGATGAGTGTAATGGGGTTTGATAGGAACTAATGTAAGTGGCAGTATTTTGTTTCATTAGAAAAAGTGTGACTCTACTTTCAAAATCATGGGAGAAATTGAAGGATTTATTTGGTAAGGTGGATCATATGAGATCCATGCAACTTGAAATTAAGATCACCTCTCTTAATCTTAAATATTTTCCAACAATTCTTGACTATCTTACTAAGTTCAAGTATTTGTTGACACAATTAAAGGGTAGAGGAAGAGATAAGAAAGATGAAGAGTGTGTTTACTTGATTCTATCCAAGTTAAGAGGACCATTTCAAATATTCTTATTCTACCTTTTTCTCTAGCATGGATGCCTTAGGTGACACATTCAAACTGCTTGAATTAGAATTTTTTTGTGAAAGACTTACTAGGGAAGAATCCAAATTGTCTCACCTTCAGTATTCCACCTCTCAAAAGGCATTAGTTGCATCTAATCCTAAGTGTAAGGGGAAAACAAAAAATTAAAACCAAATCCACCCCCTCTCCATCTCAAAGTGCTCCTAAACACTAAATAAAATAACTCTAAACCCAAGGAGTCTTCTAAATCCAAGAATAAGTTCATAGCCTTTCATACTTTTTTTATGGAGGTAGTGGTCACGAAGAACATACGTGTTATGAAGAGAATGCAAGCCTTAGAGGATGCAGTTAAGAAACACAAAATTTCTATCTCCACTCCGCATCCTTCTAATCAACATAGTAAATCACTTAATATTGTTGGGAGATTTCAGTCACCACTTGCAGACAGTTGGGTTATAGATTATGGTTCTTCTCATCACACGACTTCTGTCCAAGGAGTCTTTTATTTCTCTAGGTTTGAGTTTTACTTACAAAATTTAGGTTGGCGATTATTCCTTTCTTTTCTGTTGAGGGAAAAGGTGATATAGAACTTGATGGGGGCAATATCCAAGATGCACTATATAATCCTAACATCACTACAAAGTTTCGTTTCTCTATATTAAATATGTCATTCCTGGTCAAAGAAAAATTAGTGACTTTTACACCACATGGAGTAGAAGTAAGAACTTTTTTGAAGCCTTATTCACTTATTGCTCAGGGTATTGTTGATCATAGTTCTAGACTATATCACTTTGAGGGTTTTGATGACACTTCCTTATATAGGGACATGATTGGTTTCTAATGCAGATTCAGAGAGTAAGCTTTGGCATCAAGATATTTGGACATCTTAATTACATGATATTTGAAGGAGTTGAACACTCGTGGTATGGTAGATTATCTTACTAGAGTTCTTGTCTTGAGGTAGTTTTTCATGGTTTTGCATTAGGGAAACAACACTAAGACCCTTTTCCTAAAAAAAATTCTACGAGAGATTCTTCACCACTTGAGCTTGTGCATAGTGACTTGATGGCTTTTCCTACCCCCTTTTTTAATGGAGCTAAATATACACTTACCTTTATTGATAATTTCTCAAGGCATACTTGGGTTTATTTTCTCAAGTACAAAAGTGTATTTTTTCACACTTCAAAGTCTTCAAAGCTTTGGTCGAGAAACAATCTTCTAGTTGCATAAATAACCTTCGTACTGATAATGGGGGGAGTACTTCAATAATGAGTTTTCTGAATTTTTGGAAACTCAAGGCATTATTCAATAGCATTTTTTTTCTTATACTCCACAATATAATGGCTTCACATAATGGAAGAATAGAACTTTGAAGGAAATGGATAACTGTATGATGCATTCTAGAGATTTACCTCCTATCTACTGGGCAGAAGCAGTTAATTGTGCTAACTACATTCAAAATCACATACCACACAGAGCACTTAAGCATTTGACTCTAGAAGAATCTTGGTCCAACACTAAGTTGGATGCCTCATTTTTTTGAGTCTTTGAGAGCCATACTTGGGCCTTTTTTCTAAAGAAGAAAAGGAAATACTTAGATAAGAAGAACAACCCCTTGATCTTGGTAAGGTATTGTGAGGACATGAGAGCTTATTGACTTTTAGATCTTGATACTCATAAGGTTATTTTTAGAACACATGTTCAATTTTATGGTCGCTTCACACCTCATGATTCTTCATCTTCTTCCATGCATACTTCTTCTTCTTTATCTCATCTTGAGGATCCTTTCTTTGAGGATTTTTATAAGGAGGTTACATATGTCGTTAATGATCCTATTCCCACTTATGTTGTCACTATGCCTAAGTGGGATCGTACTACAATTTCTGAGGCACCACCTTTCATACAAGATCTTCCACCCACTAGGCATCATCATGGACATTCTACAAGTTCTGGAATTTTGTGTCAAGAAGTTTCTAAGGATCCACAATCTTTTTCAAAGGCTCATTCAATACAGGAGTGGGATGATGCAATGGTAGCTGAGTATTCTTCTTTGATGAAGAAGCATACTTGGGATTTAGTATCTCTTCCTAAAGGAATAAATATTGTTAGGTGTAAGTGGGTATACCAAACCAAATATGGAGTTAATGGGTTCATTAATAAGTATAAGGCTCATCTTGTTGCTAAGGGTTTTTCACAAGTTTAAGGTATTGATTACTCTGAGACTTTTTCACCCATTTCCAAGATGGATTATGTACGCCTTGTACATGTTATTGTTGCATCACAGGAGTAGTCTGTATACCATATTAACATGAATAATGCCTTTTTACATGGAGATATACAAGAGGAAATATACATAGAGCAACCTGCTGGATTTTTTTAGGATTGTTCTCTTGTTTGTAGGCTCTGAAGAGCTCTCTATGGTCTCAAACAAGCCCCTCGGGCTTAGTATGAGAAGATGGATTCTTTTCTTCTATGTACTGGTTTTTTTCATTTCCACTCTAATCATACAGTGTATCTCCAACATGTTGGTGAGAATATTGTAATACTTGTCTTATATTTTGATGATTTGTTACTTGTTAGTGGCTCTTCCTCCCACATTTAGAGTATTCAGAGGGCTCTTTCTACAAAATTTGACATGACAAATCTTGGATTATTGCATTATTTCCTTGGATTGCATATTTCTTTGATAGATTCAAGGATTTATTTGAGTCAACAAAAGTACACCCATAATCTTCTTCAGTGCTTTGATATGGTTGATTGCAAGCCAATTTCATCTCCTTTTTAGTCTGGGGTTGCTCTTACTTCCACATGTAACACTCCACTTTGTTATCCTAATTTGTATAGGTAGTTGGTTGGAAGTCTCATGTACTTGACCCATACTCGCTCTAATATTTCATTTGTAGTAGAGCTTGTATCTCGGTTTATACATTATCCTCATAGTAGTCACTAGCAAGCTACTAAAAGGATTTTAAGATATTTGCAGGGCACTTACCACTTTGTTCTACACTACACTAGGGGTTCTACTCAGTTGGTTGGATATACAGATTTAGATTGGGCATGTTCTATTGATGACAGGAATTCTACTTCTGACTATCTTTTTTGTCTTTGTTCTTCTCTAGTTGATTGGGCATGCAAAAATCAATAGGCTATTACACTTTCATCTTTAGAGGTAGAGTACATGGCAATAGTTACAACAAGTCAATAGATTCTTCACCTTTGATAGATATTGACAGAGTTTGAATTCCCATAGGATTCACCGACTATACATTTGTATGACAACCAAAGTTCCATTCACATTTCTTGCAACCCAGTTGAGCCTAATGGACCAAGCATATTGAGATACACATCCACTGCATTCCTCAACACATTTAGGATGTAGTTCTTTACTTGGAGTACATTCTGACTTAGCAACAGGTTACAGACATCTTTATGAAGCCTTTTCCATCACCTCGCTATCTTGAGTTGCGTGGCATGCTTGGTGTTTCAGAAGTTGTTCTTTGGGGGTGTTCGTGAGAACATATTCCTTTTTCTTCTTCTTTCTCTTTCCTTCTAGTAGGATTCTTTCCTTCTTTTGGTTTGATATTTCTTCATGGATATATTGTACATGAGTACCTCATAAGGCCTATTTTTCAAGACTCATACTGTGGATATGCCATTTTTATTTTGGGCCCCTAGCTTCACTTGAGGGGGGGTGTTAGAGTAGGTATTTACCTTAGCACATGTTCACCTAGGTACTTTATTTACCTTTATTGTATTTATCCTCACCCACTTATGTGAGTGGATATTTCTTTTTATTTATTTAGATATTAGGGGGATATTATCTAATTGTTAGGTATAGTTCTTTCCTTAATTTGTGGTATTGACTAGTTCTTTCCTTGATCGATGGTATTGACTAGATCCTTGATGACTAGTTATTTCCTAAATATATGGTCTTGACTAGTTCTTTGATGACTATTTGTTTCCTTGATTTATGTCTTGATCTACGACCTTGACTGGTTCTTAGATTTTTATTCCTTTCCTATATAAGCAAGGAACATTCTCATTGTATTTCATTGAATTCCATAATAATATATGATATTGTTGCTTATTTGTTTACAAATGTTTATTTAAAGTTATTATGGTGAATTTATTTCATCTTATTGATCATGGTGTTTGATTAGCATCTGAGATTTTGGCTTGGTACGATATGGTTATTATTCCTTTTAGGGTGTTCATCTACAGCTGTCATTACCTGAACCATAGTCATATGTACCCGATCCTTCATGTGGGTTTTCCCATCTCATTTATCTGAATCACGAACCAGTTATCCAAAACTATATCATTATCCTTCTAAAAGTAGACCAGAAACATCCAATCATGTGTCCTCAATACCTATTTTCAACCTTAACGTGATTTCCTCACAAGAAACAACCACTCAACAGCTCAACCCTTTAACTGGTTCCACACCACCTCTAAATAACACAAATGCCTCTTTTTCCACACAAAACCCTCTAGCATCATCTACTATCTAAACACCTCTCATGGTTTCTGTCGTTGTTTCTATTAGCATATCCCAACCACCACATTCTCAACAAACTACACCACCTCTACAAAACATTACCATGTTCATCCCTACATCTTTACCCTTAATCAATATTAGTGTTGTTTCTAGTACCCATCTCATTTCACAATGGTCCTCGACCCCGCTTATTTCACAACACATACCTCAACTGTCTCTACCACTTTATTCCTCTTAATCTATATCACAGCCATTATATCCCCTTATCCATACCTCTATACATCTTTAGAACATCTCGCAACAATCACAACCCCTTGTTTTCACCTCCATACCCTTTTAACAACCACCTCAATACTCATAACCCCTTTTTCACACATACATTCCTTTTCAACACATTCCACAACAATAACAACCTCTTTTGAATACATCCATCCCATAGTCACAAAATCACACACTTACTATTACATTTGTACCACCGAGTATGTTAATTTATATATGGATCTTGCATGATAAAATTATTCACCAGTGACCCATTCGTAGGTCTTGTCGTCACTTAGTCAGCCATCACTATGCTTTGTCTAGTTCAGTTCATTACAAGTCTCTATAGTTTTGGGTGTCTTTTATGATGTCTTAGATGTCATATTTTACTTGTTTTTCTTTTCTATGTCTTCTGCTCTGGGTCACCTAGGGTAGTACTGGGGCACACTGAGGTGCCCCAGTATCCATGATTTTAAGCACCTATCTCATCATTATTTTTGGTCTCAATTTCTATGTTCAAGGTCGGTCCTAATAGTCACCTTGTGTATTCCCCTATGTCGTAGTCAGATAGTTTCAGGTCACTATTGTCAAAATTTGAGAAATAGATGTCCCTATATAAACAAAGTCATACTCACTACATTATGGGCAGAACATCTTACACATCAAGGGAAGTCTATCTAATAATGCAAGGGATTGCATTTGGGCTTCTTTTACATCTGACATCACACAAGCATAGGTGAAAAGGGTTATATTCTTTCCATTCCTAGTTCTTTCCATTCCATTTACTATTGGCATTCCTACATCTAGTTATTTTCCCTCTACTATCTCTGTCATTGGCATTAGGGCACCTTAGACACAAGATTTCATACCAAATAACCAGAACTACATCAGTTTGGAAATTTAGTCAAACACTCAGTAATAATTCCACTAGTTAGGTGGTTGAGGTCAATCCAACCCCTTCTTCTTTCTCTTTTGTAGAGTATCCATCTAGTGTCATTCAGCAAATCTAATGAGACACCCATATAGGGTTTCAAAAATCCCCTTGCGACACTGCCAGATCACATATTCTGAGCATTCACATACAATTTACAGCACCCAAAATCTAAACTAGGGTGCACCTTGAGGTACCCCAGTACACTCCCAAGTACACCTCAGTATAGTCCAAAATTCAGCTTTGTTGACCTTCTGGAGGTCGTTTAGTCACATCTTTCTCATTCTACAAATTGATCTGCTACAATACAACATACATGCGAAGTAAGTCCCATTTATAGGTTAGTGACATATCCCTCTCATTTACATTATTCCAATATACATGATCAAATATTAGAAGCATAAACAAATAGTTAGTTCCAACATACTCAATTGTAGTAATTCAATTTTCTATTTAGATTAACTATTAAAATAGAGTAGATAAATCCATCTTCCCTATTATTAGTTAATCATTTTGGTGAACCCGGCCTTTCGAACACTTTCTGTCTTCCTTCTTTCATACCTTAGTGTTAGCATTGGTCCTTTTTTATTTTCTTTCATTATGTCACATTTTATTGTAAACCTTATTTATGATGAGGTTTTCATAGTTGACGTTAAGCACCTTATATAGTGTTCCCATGATTCTGCCTCCCACTACTCAAAAACGTACTTCTAGAAGGCCAATAATAGGTACCTCCTAATCCTGATGATTCTCCCATTGGTCTATGTCTTTTTGATGATCCAGTTGCCTTTACTCATTACACACAATATCAACCCTATTCCTTATGACCCTTCTTAATTCCTCTCCTGACACACCACTTGATGTTTTAGATCCATCCATTGTTGATTATATGCTAGGTATTGAATCCCAATCTCCACCCTATCTTTCCTACCACTCTTCCTACTGCATGTCATTTCTTCTACTCCTCCTCTTCCTTCTAGTCCTACCCCTACTTTAAACATGCCTTCTCCTTCATATTATGTTTATGATACCCATTGACCCTTGTGCTGACCATGCCATTTCCCATGGCGATCACATTACTATTGATTCCCATTATGACTCTCCTTCCTTCTATATTGTTTTAAGTGGCTCCCTGAATCCATTATTATCCTCTTCTAAGATTGCCTCTACTCCTATACATGAATTTTACTCCAACCATTTATCATTTCTCCTCTAGTTCTCCTCTTGTCTCCTCTCCCATGGTAAGCTTTTTACTTTACCTAACTTCACTTATTTCACCTACTACTACCACATCACCTCTTGACATCCCTATGATTACCCACAATGGCAAGCTTCAACCACTTAATACTGTTATTATCCTCTCATACTATTCTGTCACAAGATATTCTTTCCCTTATGCATGTTATTCAGTCAGCTTCATTCACAAATTTATAATCTCACTTTAGAAAGCCGAGCTTATTACGCTTCCATTGACAACAATTCTCTACATGGCAATCTAGTCCATAAAAAGATACACAATTCTGCCTTTCTAAAAGACTTTTCCATGCCTTCTTTTATTTGCTTTGATGGCATCCAGTGACCCTCCTGTCCATATCATACATTATTGCACACTTATGGCTAATTATTCTATTGACTGATTATTACTTAAGACCTTTCATTATAGTCTCACAGCTGATTCTTTACAATGGTATATACACTTATCTTATGGTTCCATTAGTACTTTCTATGACGTGGAGTATGTTTTCCTCTGTCGCTTTTTTCTTAATAATGATCCTAGGGGTACATATGACCACCTTCCTACCTTATCACCAAGGCTCCTCCAAACCTTTCAAGGAATATATCTTACAATTCAATGCTTTCATACACCAGCTTATTTTCTAGCCTAGTGACTTAGAAAAGCAATTTATCTTTTTTTGTGGAAATCTCCCACCACTTAAGCTCAAACTCTAATATGATACTTGTGAATCATTCATTTTATTGTGTTATAAATTTATTGATCTTGAACATCACATTTCCTTTGTACACTAGACCCACCAATTCTACATGTTTCTCTATTAGGCCCATCTATGGTTCCTCCTCCACTACCTCTTGTTGAACAATCATGCTCACTTCCATTGCTACCTAAAGTATATACCAAACAAGCTCATCCTCTTTTTCCTCCTCTAACCCATTCTTATCTAACTCCACCTCCAGCATGTCACATCCCATTATTCCACCTCTTTCTCTAAAACCATTGTATTTTTAACCTGATTCACAAGAACGTGATATCCACTACATTATCCTTAATGAGTTCTTGATTTAGTTACCTTCCAATCACCATTCATCCCCCACAATGATTAAAACAATAACCTAATCAACACTATTGTAATTATCACCATATTTTTGGACATAGGTATGATGATTGTCTCGCCCTTCATGAACAAATACAACACCTTGTAGACTATGACAGTATCTCTTTTTCTCCTCAGGATATTTCATTATCTCCTTCTCTTTGTCCATGTTGATGTCCTCCACTTTAGTCCTTCACAACATGATATGTACTTCACTCGTCAAACTCCACCACTACAAGTTCATTCTCCACATCATTCATCATTTTCCCCTCCACATAGACTGCATCCATTCTATCCATATCATCCACAATTCCATACCCACTACACCTCATGGTTTTCCACCCATTTCCACATACCTCGTATATACTACACTTGACACTCCATTCGCTTGCACCTATTCCACATGTTTCCACCTCCAACCCGTCACCATGTTTTTTGGTAGGTGATTGTCCTCACCTTCCTCCTGTTGATGCACATATGTTCTTACAGTTCTTACATGATTTTTGAGGGTTTATTTTTAAGAAAATTTCATCACGCACTTCATCGTTCATCCAACACCCCTCAATCATTTCCCGAGTGACCCACTCTTACTTATGTGGCTCATACTTGACTATGCTGAGAGGCCTTCCTACATGAGCCTATTCATACGCATATGTTAGGGGGCATTGTTACCTTTCCCCCTCCTATTTTGCATTACCTTATCACTTCACGTCATCATTACGCTACATTCTCACATATTTTCACATCTATTCTATCTATCATAATTACGCTAACTACATGCTGCTACATATTTTACTTCATCTCATCAATCACATTACCTTAGTTATCTACATCATCATTTGACATGCCTATATTATCTATCATTACTCACATCATCATACAAATTTGTATTCATCACATATGCCACGATACACGTGCTAGAAAACTAAAAATACAATCGTACAATATAAATTACACTACAATAGCAACAAAAAAATGATCTCGTATATATCAAAAATAAATGTCCATATATATAGTGTTCATACAATCATCATTTGATCCATAGGGATCAAAAATTGACTCTACTTCATCAAATCAGTCAGCACAAAGAAAGAAATAGAAGAAATGAAGGTTTTTTCTTATTATTAATAGAACCCCCCCTCTGTGCAGAGCGGAGGTTACAGAACCATCGCCCAGCCCGGGCGGTAGTCTTATGACTACCAGTCTGCATTGGGTGGCGTCCATGGCTCTTTCGGATAGAAAATAAAACTCGAAATGAACAGTCCCAGAATTTGAAATTTTGTTCGTTTCTCTTCTCCTCCATGACCTTTCCCATCCTCCAATGCACAGGAGGACATGAGAAGGGCTATAAAAACATGTAAGAAGAAGAGTATTAGATCATCGAAGCATGAAAGAAAGTGAGCAAGAAATTCTTAGTGCTAGAATTGTGTTTGTAGAAGAAAGGAGCATTGAGGCAGAGCAAGAAATAAGTAATTGGCAGGAAGTGTGAGATATTATCTACTTCTCTTTCATACTTATTGTAAATTTTGTACTTCTTGATAGAATTGGCCAATAAAAGTGGGAAGAAAGAGAAATTTCCCTTCCCGACTGGTTTTCCTCCTCTGGAGGTTTCCAGGATAAACATGGTTGGTGTTTATGAGTTATATCCTTCCCTTTCTTGTAAATTGTTGATTCTAAGCATAAGAAAAATTCATTCACTAGTTATCTCTATCATTTTCTAAACAAAAGTAGAACAACAATGTTTAATTGTGATTCTGTGAATAATTCCAAAGTAGAGAGTTTACAGATCATCATCACATAAACATGTTTCATCACTAGGGGCAAGGCCCCGAACATAATATACAATCATCACTATCACACCTTATCGTCATTATCGCTCTCATGTACTGTGAGAGCCCTAGAGCTAGATGCCTCGCCACCCATGTGATGTCGTATTTTGCGGCCCCGAAACTTCTCCACCTACCTCTATAGTATGCCTATCTCCATACTCTGTTGCAAAAACTCACACTAAAAATCCACATAACAGGTGAATACCTCTTAGGCCAAGGGACCACCACCTACCGCAAAGCAGGCATGCCGAGTCTCCTCTCTTGCCTTTTCCCTCTCACTAAGAAACATCATACAGGTCACCGCTGCTATGGCCACTAGCTCAAACAAATGGGCATGCTCACCCACAATGTCATCCACATGCTCTAGTATCCCTCCACATAGCACATCGTTAGGCACATTCCGCATCAACATGTAGATCGATGTGTCTACTATCAATGACCAATAGGCATCTCCTGCAACCACAACATATAACCCCTCATTAGTATAATGCATTTAATAGAATATAACTAATTCATTAAGTACACTATAAGCATAAACATATACTTACACTCTACCACTGCTGCTACTACAAGGTCAGGGGTAACTCCCTCACCCGCTCCTCCTACCGATAGCTTCATAGCACCTACAAATACTAGGTATAGCAACACCCACCAGTGTGCTACCCACCAAGCTCAATAATCCTCCATGCACCCCATGTCATCACTATCCACAACCATTATCGTCGGGTCTACCACATCTAACCATGGTGGTATCAATTACTCTGTTGTGGGCCCTGGAATAGCCCCTACCCTCCTAAGTGCTCTGATAGCTTGATGTCAGGGGCATGTCTTGAGCCATCTCAAATTGCTGTGATACTCTCTCAACCTGAAAAATATCTGCTACACCTAGAAATCAGTCCTCTAACCACATAGTCATCTGAATGCATCATAGCTCTATAGCATCCCCAAACATCCCCTATAATTTCGGTATGTCCTCCATCTCACCGACTCAGGACCCATCCTATCTATTAGTGCCCTAAAACTATCTATATCCTTATTCCTATTATGTACATCCACCCAATGCCATGCAAATATCTCTCGTCAAGCCCACTCCCCTCGTGGTCCTGCAAGTTGTCTCAATATGGCTATGTGCTTATATGCCCATACATGTAGTAGTGTGGTGGCCCCTATACCCTGACCATGATCATCTTGCGTAAACTGATACAAGTCCTTGTACATGTGGGTCAACACACACCGTGCCCATGCATATCTCATCCCATCCTCCTCTATACACTGACATATGTCATGCATATTATACAAGATGTCGACACCCCCCCTCCATATATTACTATCACATCCAAATTGATATGGGCCTCAGCAGGTACCTGGGCCCCAGTAAAATATCTTCTAGCCAAACGCATCTAACACTCCATATCCATTACTAGCATCACATGTACTCTCTCCCCAACCTCTGGAAATTGCAGTATGTGATATATATCCTCCAGCGTCACTATCATCTCCCCCGTAGGCAACCAAAATGTGCATGTATATGCACATCACCTCTCGCACAATGCGGTCAACATGGGCATATTATGGGGCACATCCCCCATCCGTGCTATATGCCACATGTCGGTATGGTCCATCACATCCGAATCATCATTTAATAAACCCAATCCTAGTAAAGTACTCAAGTGTCGACCACCATGGAACTCCCTCAAGTGGATATCCCTCTGCACAACACCAAACAACAACAAACATAGTGTTAGAACACCTTACATAGTCAAATACAACCTTTCAACATACTAAAAACATCTTCCCTAGCATTATTCCCAAAAACAAAAATTTATGGACCAAGGCACCCAGATACAGGACTGGGGCGCCCTAGAGAAAAACACTAGTGCCTAGTTTTGGGCATTCCAATCCCAAGGGTCACTAGTGCCCCCACCACTCTTGTCTGGGTCCCAAATGTCGAGAAACTCAAAAACCCCAAAATTTTCAAAAATTCACCTAAATTTCGTAATACACCCTATATTTTTGCAAAAACAAGACACTTACCAACTCTGCCATAGTACGTGACATTATCACAGTCACCGCTCTCTCAAAATGGGTAGGACGTGGTGGTCTCGCCTGAGGCATCTCTACTCACTCCATCTACACTCCTACACTTGTGCCAAAACCAACTAAAGTGATAAGTTACCTTTTCACTTTACTATTTATAATCACATTTATAATCACATTTACACTTCCACCTTTACTATGGTCTCCCTTTCATGCTTATTTTCACAACTAATACACCTTACACCATTTCAGCCATATCTTACGCATTTTAACTCCGATTTGCACCCTATTTGTGGCATTCTTTGCAAAATTCTGCCTCCCACTATACTATACACATTTTACACATGATATGCACCTCACAACAATTTTCTACTAATTACAACTATGTTTTAACTTCTTGTCATTACTTTTGGCTTAGACTATGTTCCTTTTACCACTCCCTCTTTCACCAAAAGGGGGGCATATCACTGAGGGTCCCCCTATAATATCACCACATGTTCCAAATACCATAAGATTCAACACTTTGCAAATTTAAACCATGAAATTTCACCATTAATCTCCACTAATGACCTAACATGGGGGCAATAATCATTAAACATTTCCCCAAACACGATCATATACTATAACCTATAAATTCCCCCTAATGGCATAACTTGGGGGCAACAAGAAACCAAAAATCATTTTACGCATCATCCTATTTCTAAAAATTTCCCCTGATGACCTAACCTGGGGGCAATTAGTGAGAAATCTCTTCATGAGTTCCTAATCAAAACATTCAACCAGCTAATCAAAATCAATGCATTCAAATAAAATCATTCAAATCTACAAACGGTCTCCCAGATGACCCAACTTAGGAGCTACATTCACCACTTCTTTCCCAGATGACCTAACTTGGGATTTTATTGTTTATTCCACGTTCACTTCTAGATGACCCAAGTTGGAAGCCATCTCATTTCTCTATCGCATTCGCTTCTAGATGACCCAACTTGGAAGCCATCTCATTTTCTATCGCGTCTTCTTCCTAATGAACTAACTTAGAAGCCTTTACATTGTGGTGACACCCGTGAAGTGGGGGAAAGAGTTCCTTTCCCCTTATCACTCCTATATGGGTCAAATTTTTACACCAAAATCATCTGGATCCAAATAACACCACTATTTGATCTGAGTCTATCTGCAGTAGCTAGATCTTGAGGATGTAGTTAAAGCTTAGAGAATAAAGCACTTTTCTCCCTACACTCTTTCTCTGGTGGCAAGACGCCCAAATCCTGTGATTATTCCATTTTTATATAAAGCATTTGGGTTGGGAACTGATCACTCCCTACCCACCTATCTATAATCACATTTGAAATCGTCGTATATCACCATTTTCATTAACCACGACATTTACATTTTTCCTTTTTTGCTGCATGGATCAACTCACTGATCCATGGCCCGACACACTTTTCATCCTATCGACATGATTATACTACATATCTATACATTCCTCTACAACATGGGATTCTCTAAATTTCTCTCAGGTCTACATATCTATCTACTTTATGTTATCAAGATTTCTGCTCACCAACATAAAGTGAGGGAAAATGTAGTCACAAAATCACACACTTACTATTACATTTATATTGCCGGGTATGTTAATTTATATATGGATCTTGTGTGATAAAAGTATTCACTAGTGACCCATCCTTAGGTCTTTTCATCACTCAGTCAGTCATTGTTGTGTTTTTCTAGTTCATTCGTCACATGTCTCTGTAGTTTTAGGTGTCTTTTAAGATGTCTTAGATGTCGTATTTTATTTTTTTTCATCTTTATGTCTACTCTTGGGAGCCTAGGGTAGTACTGGGGCACCCCGAGGTGCCCCATTCCATGATTTTAGGCACACATATCATTTTGATTTGTGGTCTTAATTTCTATGTTCAAGGTTGGTCCTAACGGTCACCTTGTGTATTCCCCTAGGTCATAGTCGGCAATTTCAGGTCACTAGTGTCAAAATGTGAGCAAGAGATCCCTATAAAAAAAATCATACTCATTAAATTATGGGAATACATCTTACACATCAAGGGTAGATATCTACTAAAGTAAGGAACTGCATTTGGGATTCTTCTACATCTGCATCACACGAGCATAGGAAAAAGGGTTGTATTCTTTCCATTCCTATTCTTTCTATTCCATCTACTATTTGCATTTCTACATCTAGTTATTTTCCCACTACTACCATGCCATTTGCACTAGGGCACATTTGGCACAAGATTTCATACCAAATAACTAGAACTACATCAAGGTCTGAAATGTAGTGCAACGCTCAGTTATAAGTCCACCAATTTGGCGGTTGAGGTCGATCCGACCCCTTCTTCTTTCTCTCATTCAACTAGTTTAGTGAATCTAGTGCGACAAAGAGGGAGGGTTTTAGATTCCCTTGTGACACCGTTGAACACAAATCCAGAGCTTTCATACAGTCTACAGCACCCATAATGTAGACCATGGCACCCAGTACACTCCTAGGTGCCTCAATACAGTCTAACAGTCAGCTTTTACCCTTCCCAAGGTCATTCAATCAAATTTGGCCCAGTCTGCACACCAATTTGCAATAGTTCAACATACAGCCATGTAATTCATTTACAAGTTAGTAATATATCCCTCTTATTTCCATTGTTTCAATATACATGATCAGATATAGAAGCAAAAAAAATAGTTAGTCTCCATACTCCATTGTAGCACTTAGTTTTCTATTTAGATTATCTATTAAAATAGAGTAGACAAATCCATCTTCCTTGTTTTTAGTTAATCACATTTGTGCTCAGTATCAATATATCCAACCATCACAACCGTTAGCCTCACAACCCACTTATAACATCCCTACAAATATTCCTTAGAAAAATATCCCCTTTCAACAAAATATCCCTCAACAATATTAGTCATATCCATAACCTAGTCATTTTGCATTCAATCCACCTGGTCCATCCTCATCCAATACACAACAACCACCACAAACCAACCCCCTTTAGGTTTTAATGAATAGGATATACATCCTTGAAGTTGCCTCCATGGGCCCTAAGAACACACTTTCATATAAAAAAAATTATAACAAACCTATTCACCCATTCGTACCCTACAAAGCTTATCCTCCTCATTGGGAGCTCCAAAATTTTATCAATTTCTACAGTAAGGAGGATCCCTAGCAGCACATATGAGCTTTTTGTCATGTTTTTTACCTTATATCTCATGACCAAGACCTTATGTTGAGAACATTTCCTATATTTTTGGCAAACCCTATTTTAGACTGGTATAATAGCATTCCAAAATACTCGCTCTTCTAATTCATGCAACTTGAAAAACTCTTTCTTAAACACGTTTCAATCAACATCACCCACAAAATCATCATTACCGACCTTTATGCAATCAAACAGTTTGAAGATGAATCCATTACAGACTTTGTTACCCGTTGGAGGGGTATAATCAATCAACTATCATTCTCACTCCCAAAAATAGAATTAATTGAATTATTTTCCCGTTCATGCACCAAACACATCTCTTCCACACTCCAAATCTAATCCTTTCAAATGTTTGATGAAGATTTTACCATGGCCCATAAACTTGAACTGTGAGCCCTTGAAGAAGGAAGAGTCAAACTTAGACCAAATAAACCTAAATCATAATTTTCATCCAAGTTGTCCTCCAATCCAGATAAATCTAAATTGGAAACTAATGTCGTAGTCCTCAAATCCGCCTCTAAGGAACGTTCAACCACAAAAGTCTCTTAGACTCAACACAACTATACCCACATTGGAGAGACTTATAGGACATTTTTTGATAAATTACTTTCTGCTAACATGATCTCGCTTCTGCCCATTTTTCCAATCAACAATCCATTTCTAAGCCCTCTTGGTATATGGATAACGATTATTGTAAATATCACAGAGTTAATGATCATGACATCGAAAGGTGTCATTATTTCCACAATGTCCTTCAAGATCTGATCGATAAGGGTGAGCTACATCTAGACAACCCCAATACACCCCAAAATAAGAAACTTGATTTATTCAAACAATCCTTCTTGAATCATTCCTCGTCAAGCAGTCAACCATAAGCCAACAACATACAATATCATCACACCATAATCACCATTAATAAGACATTTCCTATCACTGAATCTACATCCATGCCTTCTAATAACAGCCCTGAATCAACATTCAACAAACAACCAGAAACATCCCCAAAACTTTTTATCTAAAATAAATCTTTTACATCTATAGTTATCACCTCTTCACCCAACCCTTCTAAGAACTCTTCGCAAACACCTCAAAAGAAACTAGTCATCCAAATCATGAAAAGCTCCTATGATGAATTTGTCACCCAGTATCACCCTCGTAACCTTCAGAAACTTATGCCACCCCCATCTAAAAATTCAAAATTATAAACCATTTAACTACACCTATACAAATATCAAGACATCAGCCCTCTATCATAGGACCTCATCCCTCATCTAAGTCACCTATTATCACCTCACAATTAAAAATTACTCATCAATAAACAACTAAAAAACTTGCACCAAAGAAAACACCTTCCATAACCACCAAAACAAATGAGACATCATCACCTTTGACATCCGCCTCAAAAGGACACTATGTAGCAACTCTATAAAAACTACTTCAGCAAAACTTCATAGTACTTCCTCCTCTTCAGTCATCCAACTCTTGAGGTTGGATACCGTCATGGTAGAATTTTGAATCTTTATGTGATTATCATCAGACACTAGGACACTCTATAAAATACTGTAAATATTTCCTCACAATTGCTAAGAAACTTTAAAGTAAAGTTATTCTTCCTTTAGAGTTATGCAAATCAAAGACATCCCATCCAACACCTACATCCACCACTATATATGACTCTTTAAGTAAACTCTTCCCCTATCAAGTTGATGTTTTCCACATTATTACTTGAGCATGTACCCACAAATCCAATCCTTCAGAAAAAAAAAAAAAAAAAAAAAAAAAAAAACCCAAAACCTTTGTCATCATCCCACCACTTCGTCCTCATCCAAAGATAAACCCAAGGTTTCTATTTTTCTCTCCCCTGAGACCTCCAATCAAACATTAAAATCCAAGACTAAAATCTATGTCCTTGTTGCACCACCATATTCCACTATAGTACAAAATGTCACCAGAAAACAACTACACCAAGATCCTGTTAAAATGTTACTTTACGAGTTGGTCCAAACTACACCATCACATAAAAAATCCATGATTAAAGCCCTTCAATCCATATTAGTACCCACAAATGACCCAGCTTCTTTCACAAACTTCATAGGTGCTCTTAAAGAATCTTCTACCATCTCTTTTGAGTCTTCTAAAATAGCATCACTTTTCTCAGAGGATCATGACCTAGTCCATCGATGTGATAGAAATCACAACATTCACCAAATTTATACCAAGACTGGATTGGTTTCCCTTATTTGAAGAGTCTTGTTATGGGGTAAGTAAATCCTCTTCATCATCACTCAAATTAATGATGTCCTTTTCAAAAGGGTTATGATCGATGGGGGCATTGTTATCAACATTATCTCATCCATCACTTTCAATCAACTTAGATTACCAAACATTGTTATCACCTAAACACCCATCTTACTTCAAGATTTTAATGATACCATCATGCCTACATTAGGTAATGTCATTCTACCACTTAAATCTGGAGTCAAAACCCTTCCAAAAATCTTCTACATCATAGAGGGAGAATTCCAATACAATATTTTGTTAGGAAGACCTTGGATACGCACCATGTTTTTCCCATCAACCCTTCACCGCTATGTTAAATATGAACATGAGGGAAAATGTTTACAGTACCTACAGATCATAATCCCTTCACCAAATACAACATGACATACCTTCCAAATGACATTTTAGTACCTAAATCAACATCAGAATCCTCCGATGAAGCATCTACTAACACATCCATTCTATCATCCAAATTACCATATGACTCATCCCTCGAAGATGTCATGGAACGTCTTTCATTGGGGGAGTACCGAATCCTCATGCTTAACTCACTACCTACACTTAAAATTTATGGTAGACTTGACAAATAACCTATGTATGATCCTAATTTTGAGATGGAATCTCCTACGGCCCCGTGTATTTAAAAACTAACCTTGTTTATGGATAAGTTGATTGGCCTTCATTACAATCCATCGAAAAACATCATGCCATGCCCTTTTCATCAAATTTATAATCTTTATGTAATCAAATATTTGCTCAAATGTACCTCCATTATTGCACTTGGAAAGGCTTTGGTTTTGGACATTATGAACAATGAATACATGACTTAATCCTCTAGAACTCTCTTAAGCCACACAAGAAATACGGCTTAGGATATGAAAGGCCCACTACTGACTCATCTACACATACCACATCTATATGTATCACCGAATTAGAACCATCACCATCCACATCCACAGAATCTGATGACCCCATGGACACTGATGACACCATCTCCATCCCACCTAACTTTTTTTTAGTTAATATTATTTTCTTAGGTCCATTAAATTATCAATCCAACCACGTCACTAAAATAATTCCTCTCATTTGGTCAGAAATGATTGAAGAAGATTCACGCACCATCGATATCCTTCAATGTCGTAATGAGTAAGATATCCTCTCCCATATGGGAGCAGACGACCATTTACTTCAAAAAACCTTACCACTCGATACATCAACCCTTCTCAACGAATCCACCATCAACGTTAACTTAGGAAACGCTCAAGAATCCTACATTTTTAAAGTCGTTCAATCCATAAATCCGCAAGAGTTAAATGATTTCACTGACTTATTATCCAAGTATAGCCAAGTTTTTTCCTATTCATATAGTGATATGTCAGGTATTGATCAAAATATATTCATACATAACATCGTCACTTATCCCAATGCTAAACCTGTCAAATAGAAGCTTCATAAAATACATCCCATTGTGGCTCTCCTTATCAAGGAAGAGTTACAGCACTTTCTTTTCATTAATTTCATCATACCCATTAACTATCTATAATGGGTCTTCAACATTGTACCCATGACCAAAACCTCAGGAAAATTAGGCATTTGCACTAAATTCTAGGATCTTAATTTTGCTTGTCCTAAAGATGGTTTTCCTCTTCCAAATATCGATCAACTTGTCTATCTAACAACCAACCATGAATTGCTCTCTCTTATGGATGGCTTCTCATGTTATAATAAAATCCTTATCACCATTGACGATCAACATAAGACATCCTTCATTACCCCTTAGGGGACCTTCTGTTACCGTGTTATTCCTTTCAAACTTAAGAATGTGGGGGCCACTTATCAACATGTAATGACATACATCTTTCACAATCTTATCCATAAAACTATAGAGGATTGTTTTGATGATCTCTTAGGAAAGTCTAAATAACAAAAAGACCATCTTGTCATCCTTGACTCAATATTCACTCATCTTATTTAATATTTCCTTCGCCTTAACCGCACTAAATGTGTTTTTGGTGTTATCACCAGTAAACTCCTAGGGTTCAATGTATCCATTCGAGGTATCAAAGTAGACCCAACAAAAATTAAAGCAATCATTGAAATGTTTCATCCATCAAATCTCAAACAATTGCGTAGCCTTTAAGGTAAGTTGCAGTCTATTCGATGTTTCATATCTCAATTATCTGACCATTTTCAACCATTTCATCACCTTCTTCATAAAGATGTATATTTTAGATGGGATCTTAATTATCAAAAGTCTTTCGATGAACTCAAACAATACCTCCTTTCAGCTCATGTGCTTATACCACCTCCTGAGGGAGAGCATTTCTACCTTTACATATTTGTTATAGATCATGCCTTAGGAACCATGCTCGCCCATCATGATGAACAAGGCCACGAATAAGTTGTTTATTACATAATTCATACCCTCCATGAATATGAAACCCGTTATACTAAATCCAAAAAACTATGTTGCACCTTATACTTCGCAACATCTAAGCTATGTCATTATCTTCTCAATCAAAAAACTTACGTTGTCACTAGATTTAATCCACTTGAAACCATGTATTCTAATTTGGTGGCTTATTCTTATGACCGATTTTTACCTTGAATTCGTATCACAAAAATCCATTAAGGGTCAAGCTATTGTGGATCACCTTGCTGAAGCAGCCCTTCCTAACACCCTTCTTCCTCATGAACAATTTCTTGACAAATATATCAACACTATAGACGAACATGAATTCAATCCTATCAAAATGATCCTCTTCTTCGATGGATCTAAATGCTAGCAAGGGGGAGGGGATGGTATCGTTATCATACCTCCCTAGGGGAATCCTATTCCATTAT
Organism: Taxus chinensis; assembly: GCA_019776745.2. Lineage (NCBI taxonomy): Eukaryota > Viridiplantae > Streptophyta > Pinopsida > Cupressales > Taxaceae > Taxus > Taxus chinensis. The sequence continues at coordinate 80,907,485 of CM034150.1, read as the reverse complement.
CATTTAGACTTAACTTCGAATGCACTAATAACATGGCATAATACGAAGCCTTAATTATGGGTCTTCAGACCACTATATTGTTATGCATTCAAATCTATAGAGACTCACACCTCTTCATTAATCAAGTAAAAGGAGATTATCAATGTAAAAATTAAATCTTGCAAAAATATAAAGCCAATGTTGAATTTTTCCTCAAATCCTTCGATCATTACACCATCCAAACTATTCCATGATCTTCTAATAAGTTTGCAGACACCATGACCTCTTTAGGATCACTTATCCCCTTGTCAACTAAAGAATCAACTGATAACTCTAAACTATTCGTAGTTGTTCATAGATTAGATCAACCATCACACGATAATAAACTCCCTTCTATCAACACTATCGATAATCATTTAATTGATCTATGGTATTCAAAAACATATGACTATCTTTTAGAATCTAAAATTCCTCTGACCTATCACGAAACGCTAAACAATCATTTCTCCAACATGCCACTTGTTATGTCATCAAAGGTGGTATCTTATATAAACATGGCTTTGATGGCATCATATTAAGATGTCTTATGTCTCATGAATCTATCAAAGAAATCCAAGAGGAATATGATGGTATATGTGGTGGACATTTCAATAGCAACATCATCGTTAAACGTGTCTTACGACTAGGTTATTATTGGCCTACTATCAATCAAGATTGTTGTGCATACATCAAGAAGTGCATCAAATGTCAACAACATTCTGACCTCATCCATGTTCCCAATAAAAAATTGTAACCTTCTCACGATCTATGGCCTTTCTCATAATGGGGTTTAGACCTCATTGGCACTATCAATCATAAATCATCCTAAAAACATCATTCAATGATCACATCCATTGAATATTCTAAAAAATGGGTTAAGGTCATCCCCTTAACTTGAACTAAAGCAAATCAAATCATCAATTTCATTTATCTATACATCATATGCCACTTTGGTGTCCCTCATAAACTTGTCACAGATAATAGAAAATATTTCAGAAATAAGGATGTCAAGAAACTTTGTGATGCCTTCAATATAAAACTCAATTTTTCATCACCATAATATCCCCAAGAAAATGGATAAGTTGAAGCCTCTAATAAAATACTTACTAAAATCCTCATGAAAATAGTAGACGAAACAGGAAGGAATTGTCACCTCCAAATCTCATTTTCTCTTTGGGCTTACCAAACTAGTATATGTACCCCTATAGGTGCTACACCATTTTTGCTAGTCTACAGATTCAAGGTGGTTCTACCCCTTGAAGTTAAAATCCCATCACTCCATGTATCACTCAAATAATTTATACGCGATGAATAATACCACCAAGACTGTCTAGCACAATTGGAATTATTAGATGAAAAATACCTAATGGCCCTTGAACATCATCAAGTTTATCAAGAATAGATCAAACGTGTGTACAATAAACATGTAAAAGAATGTGACTTCAAAATTGGTGATCTCGTTCTCAAAGAAAATAAAAAAATTCACTACTTTACACTGGAGTAAATGTCAAAAAATTTCCCCTAATTTGACCGGTCCATACATTATCACTCACAAGTATGGGTCAGGAGCATATCTCTTAGCCTCCCTTGATGGTATGCATGAAAAGGAACCTTTTAGTGCCTTGCCCTTGTAGCCTTTCTACTATTAACTTTTCATCGTCATGATAGTAGTGTATGCAATGAAAAAGTAGCAAAGTTATAGAATGAGGCTAAAGAACCTCAAAGCTTAACTAACTCAACTATGCACCATAAGATAAGAGCTAAACAAGAGTTAATCATATACATACATCATAACTTTGACAAAAACATCAAAACCTAGCATATATATACTACTCTCTACTCTTTAGATTACTAATTAAGAAATTGAACCTAAAATGATCAACTTAGCAATCAAAGGTGTGACTTAGATGTTTATGGTTTTCAAGCTTTCAAGAATGGAGTCTCACCATTTATGGCTTCAAAGCCAATGGTTCTCTCCATATTACTCAAAAATTGGTTTAAGGATGCAAATGGAGGTGTTAGCTCAGTAATGGAGGAAGGAAAGCTTTAGATCAAATGTCTAATTAGCTTAAAGCTGATACAAATGAGATCCAAGCTTTCTTAGGCTTGTTTTGGTTTGTGTGATGTAAAGTTGTGTCTACAAGGTATCTTTGAAAGGGAGGGGTGACCCTTCTATTTATAGTTTTCCACTTGGGAGAGATTAGAATTTGGGTGCATGTGGGACTAAAGCCCAAAAAGAACTTTTCAATTAGATTAGGGTAAACATGATTTAGGCTTAGTTAAGCTTGGCTTAGGTTTGTTAACTAGGGTTTAGGCTATTTAAACTTGATTAACAAGTGATTAGAGACTCATTGAGAGTTGGGAGGGATCTGGGTAACCAATTGTGACTGATAGATAGTCTAGGAATCCAATAGAAGTGATCTAGAGAGAACTAGGGAGGTTCTGAATGGTTGAAAGGAGGAATGTTTAGCTAATAAGAGAGATATTAGCCTAATTAGCTGATTATAGGAGGAATATGACTGAGAAGGTGTCATAAATTGGCATTTGAGAAAGGAACAAAGAATGGGGAATTAACGAAGTGTCATTAATTGGTTGAATTAGAGGAAAAGCTAAGTGTAAGCATATTTAGGTGTCTACATTTTCCCCTCTTTGGGGTGGCATAAGTGATGTCACTTCAAAGAAAGTAGACGAGCATAAGCAAGTAGAAAATTTGAAGGGATATAAGAAAAATGAGTAGAATGAAGGATGCCCCCTTGATCATTGATGGGGTGATAGAAGAACTCGATCGATGATCGAAAAGATGATAGAAAGAAAACAGAAGAAATAATAGTGTGAAGAAAAGAAAGGGGATATAGAAGAAAATGAGTATGAGGAAGGGAGAATGAACTAACATACATCCAGTTCCTTTTTAAACAACTTTATTTTTCATCATATTGCCAGTGATCTTCATCATCAGTCCTTATTAAAAATAATGATCAAAAGTGTAGTATGACATGAAAATCCATATACAAAGAAATTTCCATCGCTAAAAACACCAACTCCATGCAACATACAAAATGCAATGCAATACGAGAAAGTAAAAGAGCTAAACTAACATATAAATATAATGTAATATTTTTGTTATCGAGATTCAGTTCCAACCTATTCGAATTAAAGACAAGGGTTAATGAAGATGCCCCAATAAAGGATACATGCGAGGGAAATAACAGAGGACACTTGGGTCCGATGAAAAAGAAATGTGCACTACGAAATAGTACTAGGAAACTCATTGTGCCCCAGAGTACAGACAAAGTAAGTTTCCTAGCTTTGGTTTATGGAGGTAGATCAAAATTATCCACGAGTTGTGCACATGAACAGGTGAGAACCAAAGAGCGATGTTTTGTAGGATGATTTAGATTGTTTTTTATGTTTTCTAAAACATATTTGAATGTTTTTATTTTTCTAAGTTTTCTGAAGCTATGTACAAGAATACAAGGAAACGTGGATGCCCCTAGCTATATGGGATGTACAAGTTAAAAAGGTCACGTGCATGTAAGAAAGGTGAAGATGCGAAAATTCCCCAGTAATTAAGTGGGATTATTCAAAGTCAAACTCTTCACGCACCAAAATGAAACCCAAGGCCATTATGGGTAGGTTTAATATGATGATGAACGTAAACCAATGAAGTGTGGGGAAGAAGTAAGGATTCCCCCAGTGTAAGTTGGCCTAAAATCACATGATAGAAAGGAGGGAGAGAGATTTTTTTTATGAAAGGGGACAAAGGTGTCTGTAAACATGGAAAAAAGGAAATATCGTACACATGGATGTTCTGAACGAAGTAGAAGAACAACGAATGATATGAATATAGCTTAGAAGCCTCAAGATGAAGAAGTGATTAGCCAAAGGCACAAATTGTGAGACAAGATATGGACAAGAGTAAGAGTGTGAACAAGGTCCAAAAAAAGACACTTGGTAACATATAAATCCTATTTACTCATAGAGATCCAGTGTGTGCACATGGAATTTAATTACCTCTTGAAGGGAAGACTTAATAGACAACAAGTGAAGATACCCCAGCCAATGTGTAGTAATGATTGATTTTGATAGGTGATAGATGATTTTTGAATGGAGGGTGGAAGGATAGCCATACATTTCTCTGCTGTCAACCAAGCATCCATAGCCCCGATAGAGATGCATTTGACTCTAATCGCAATATTTCTCTACTTCCAGTCGGGCATCCATAGCCCCGATAGAGATTATTGGAAATACCCCAAGAGAGAGTTATATATCAATTTGCCTTTGCTTTTAGCTTTTAGCTTTTGATTTTTTGAGACATTTTGATTCTTTTGCTTTCCAAAAACTTATTTCAGCTCTCTTGTTTGATAAGGGGTTAAGAACCACTGATGGTTTGATGAAAGGAGGTGGAAGTGATTGTGATGATGAAATTGCCTAGTGTCAACAAATATGTCCAAAAGTTCTTCCCAACAAGTTTATTAGATATTGAATGTGATATGATCTCTAATATGTCATTCGTTCTTTAATTTACCAAGGTGATGAAAGACCAAGGTCAAATAGATACAATAGAGATAACTATCACAAAAATGCATGTGAATAAGCTAACCAAAATATCACTGAAGTGATGAAAATGGTAGGAAGACTTGCAGAATAATATCAAGGAAGGGAAGAAAGAAACATCCATGTGTATGCAATACTTGATTGCAATGTTTAATATTTGTACCTTTTATTTTGTTTACCTTTTCTTAATTTTTTTGTATTTTTGAATAGTTTTTTAAAAGAGGGGAACAACAAAGTTACTCTACGTGGTAAGATCCAACAACAATGTTTGTGACTTCCTTAATAAGGGAGACTAGGTGTGTTTGTTTATCAAGAGTCATGTTATCCCCAATCTCAATGATCGAGGTGATCTCATACTCAACAAATGATTGTGATTTATCTTGTAACAAGGATTTTGTATGCGGGATCTTGAGTTCCCTATTAATAGGTTTATTCACTTTACGCCATAGTTGATGGGTGCGTTGGTGTGCATTCTTGTATTGTGGTGGATTTTGAATGTTTTATTTGTTGGAATCTTTGGAGCTCGTCGATGTTTTGAGTTTAGCTTGATAAATAACCTATCTGGGTTTTTTATAAGCTAACGTGTGACCTGTCTGATCTCGAGAAGGAGAAAAAAGTGAATGTGGATGTTTAGACCTAATGTGAGAAATGATCGCATGATTTCCATAACCATTGATATAAGAAAAGTGTGATGGATGAAAAGGATACGGTCCAAGAATTGAAGACGATGGGATACCAGGAGGTGAGCCACTAATAGAAGATGATAAAGGGCTGCTATAATATGGCTCTAAGATGGAAGAAGTTGGACTACGAGGACATGGCCCAAGAATAGAAGATGACGAAGGGATGCTAGGGTGTGGCCAAAGTATAAATGAGGAGGGACTACTAGGAGGGGTCCCATAGATAGAAGAGGAAGGTCTAGTAGGATGTGGCCCAAGAATAGAAGGTAATGGGCTACTAGGAGCTGAACTACAAGTAGAAAATGGAGGGCTACCCGGGGGTGGCTTTAGGATAGAAGAAGATGATGGGCTACTTAGCAGTGACCCAAGGTGATATTTTGATTGAGGAATAATGATATATAAGGAATGAGTTGGTAATTAGAAGATAGGCCACAGATCAATGCTAGACCCCAACATCTCATCATGCTCAGAGGAAGGTGAAGATGGAATGCCAGAAAAATAATTAAGTTCCATGACCTTAGGAGTTTCCATTACATTCTGATAAAAGGAATCAACTTCTTCCTCCCCATATGCAAACATATCGAGTTCTAGAAATAATCCTTGTTTGCAATCCTCTAAAGGGATATCATCATGTAGTTTAATTGTTCCTACAATCTGAGAGAAATCAATCAATAGAGGTTGTTGTTCTTCAGCCATAAAGGGTTGATTAGAAGAAACAGGTTTCACAAGAGGGGAAGATTTATTGACAGAATAAGATGAAGATGTTCAATTATGTAGACGAGGGCAAGGCTTGACCTTATCACTCCCATGAAGAGTTTTGATAGTGCTTTGAAAAGATATCTTAGCACATGGATTTTTTGTAATGGTTTGACGTGGTCGCAGACATTGATCTTTAGAAGTTGGATGAGGAAATGGTACGATATGGTTGAAAGGGCTCAAGGGCCGAAGAGGGATTGAATTTGTTTTGATAGCAGAAGATGACTCAAGAGAGGAAGTAGGCTTAGAAGTAGGCGTCTCATGATTTGGAGATGAACTTAGGTCATTTTTCTAGAAGACAACATAATGTAGGTTGGAAAGTAGGATCACATAGCCATCCATTAAGTTGTGACGTAGGAGTCGAATTAGATGATTGACTAGATGGAATCCAAGTCATAGAACTCTTCAACAGAGGAAGAGGTCGTCAAGGAGACTGATGAAGGAGGTATTGTGAAGAAAGGGAGGATTGTGACTCAAGAACCGAATTAGATGTTTGATTGACCGAACTTGGAGTCGCACAAGTCTTCAAAGGAGGAAGACATCGTTGAGGTGATTTGGAATAGAGGTCCTCTGAAGAAAGGGAGGATTGTGATTTAAGATTTGATCTAGGGGTATCCGAACAATAGTTGGGATCTGAATCTTTAGAAGAAGAGTGGGAATTTGAATAATAGTTTAGATCTGAATCAAAAAAAAAGTGGGGGGAACCTAAATACTAATTTGGATCAGAAGCATCCAAACCATACCACTTACTATGAGTTGAAGGTGGGGGATAGGGTTCCCGAGCAGGCCTTCTAGCGTAAAGAACCAAATGAGGCTTAGTCGTAATCAGAATATTTTTATTTGAATTCCTAAACCTAGGTTCCGTATTTTTGTAAGCATGAGAAATCATGTGATAGTCATTCATTTTTGGCGTCGTTTAGGTACAAATTCCTAGACTTAGCTAGTGTGATCAAATTCCTTCAAAGTGAAGAAAGTTCCATGTCGATTCGGGTAGCATAAGACATCTCGTAAATATGGAGATGCGTGCATAATTTTTCGAAGAAGGTATAAGGAAAATAGACATATGATGACACGATCTCGATGAGATCAAAAAGGATTGTCCTAAAAAACAAGTTTTCCAGATGAATAATCACAAAGAACAATCGTACAAGTGTAAAACACAAAGCCAATCAATAAGGAAATACTTCCTGTGTAAAATGTGTGTAAAATGATATTTCGATGCAAAGATGATCAACACAATGTCAATACTTACATCAAGCTCGAAATGAACAAGGTGTAAACAATGGAAAAGTTACAAAGCTATGGAATGAGGCTAAAGAACCTCAAAGCTTAACTAACTCAACTATTTACCATAAGATAAGAGATAAACAAGAGTTAATCTTATACATGCATCATAACTTTGACAAAAACATCAAAACCTAGCATATATACTACTCTCTACTCTTTAGATTACTAATTAAGAAATTGAACCTAAAAAGATAAACTTAGCAATCAAAGGTGTGATTTAGATGTTTATGGTTTTCAAGCTTTCAAGAATGGAGTCTCACCATTAATGGCTTCAAGGCCAATGGTTCTCTCCATATTACTCAAAACTTGGTTTAAGGATGCAAATGGAGGTGTTAGCTCAACAATGGAGGAAGGAAAGATTTAGATCAAATGTCTAATTAGCTTAAAGCTAATACAAATGAGATCCAAGCTTTCTTCGGCTTGTTTTGGTTTTATGTTATGTAAATTTGTGTCTACAAGGTATCTTTGAAAGGGAGGGGTGACCCTTTTATTTATAGTTTTCCACTTGGGAGAGATTGGAATTTGGGTGCATGTGGGACTAAAGCCCAAAAAACACTTTTAGATTAGATTAGGTTAGACATGTTTTAGGCTTAGTTAAGCTTGGCTTAGGCTATTTAACTAGGGTTTAGGCTGGTTAAACTTGATTAACAAGTGATTAGATACTCATTGAGAGTTGGGAGGGGTCTGGATAACCAATTGTGACTGATAGATAGCCTAGGAATCTAATAGAAGTGATCTAAAGAGAACTAGGGAGGTTCTGAATGGTCGAAAAGAGGAATTTTCAGCTAATAAGAGAGATATTAGCCCAATTAGCTGATTATAGGAGGAATACGACCAAGAAGGTGTCATAAATGGGCATCCTAGAATGGAGCAAATAATGGGGAATTAACGAAGTGTTGTTAATTGGTTGAATTAGAGGAAATGCTAAGTGTAATAATATTTAGGTGTCTACAAGTAGTTTCACCTAAGATCTTAATCCTCCATCAACCGCCATCTTGACATAGTAATGATTTGAAAGTATGTGGCCTTCCATCACTATCCTAAAAACCTTAAAGATGAAAAACATGACTCTATGCATTACATATTTCACATGGACAAGTTCCTCCTTAGCAGGAACCCCGTGATCATTACATCTGCCTACCTTGCACCAACTGAAAGAATGTCAAGGGGCACATATGTGTAGGTTATGTACACATTTATTTCCCCTCCTTGAAAATAGTTGATTAGGGCCTTGTCCTCAGCTCAAAATAAGAATAAAAATTATCTATGGATGTCTCCTATAAAAATTCAAATATAATAGATTGATCCCTCCAATAACAACCATTTAAATATATATATATCAAAAATTCTCAAAAGAAAAAGTAGACTAGTCCCTCGAAGGACAGCTCCCAGTAAAATATAGACCAATCCCTTGAAGGACGACTATTTCTGTAATAATAAAAATTTAAAATTGTAGACCAATACCTTGAAGTATGGATACCCATATAAAAAGGCTTCCCACATCAATCAGCCTTCAAAATTTAAATATCAAAAAGCATCCTAGGAAACCTTCCTGCATCAATCAGCTTTCTTATCAAAGCAAACTTCCCATATCGATCAATTTGCATCAAAAATATGTACAGCTGGGGCATACCTCTATGAAATTGTTGAAAATGATAACCCTTTTTCCTACATTATCTACATATGTCAAACCCCTTTCATGTCCTAGGAAAGTATATCTTATCACTACCATCTTCATAGCTAAGATCCCACATGTGTCACTACTCACTGATGGTCTTGTGTTAACATTGTTAAAGGCTAAAATGTTCAAGGTGCTTTCACATTTCTATACCCATCACATATGTATCAAATCCAATATTAAAGCAATCATTCCATTTTTTAATCTTATCCTACAAATTCATAATACATTTTGATAAGTTTATATCACATATAAAGTCATACCCATCATCCAAATTATATAAATTATATAAACACTTCCACCATATAATCTTTTCATAATCCCACAAAACATTGAGAATATTTAAACATTCCACAAAACAAAAATAAATCAAAACATATATAACCAACACATATAATCCAAAATAGATCATCATATATATATAATCAATGTCTCAGATACATCATCAAAGAGTCCCCCACTCCATGTGAAAAAAACTATACATCAAAGGCTTCATAAAGAAGACTCGTATACATATCAAAATATAACACATAACTATCCAGTAAAATAAATATCACTAAGAAATACACTAGCATGAACAACACTCTCGTGACCCTCTTGCATGCCTCCATCACCATCGTCTCCTCCAACAGCTACTCGAGGTGGTTGACCCACACTCCCCACACTAGCGCTAGGAACTCCTTCTCATTGTGCCATATATTAAACATATAGAAATACATTAGGAAAGTCATACATCACCATATCCTCATAGTAGGCCAACTCTACCCTCAAATACTGATAATGGGCATAGCTAATCTTTCTTGGGCTCCCATCTGTCCACTATCCTATGCCCGTGCTGCCAACTCCGCAACTGATATCAAAGATCCTGTAATACCAAGAGCCCTTTTCAAGGTCTCTCACTACTGTCTATATCGATCCTAATCAGTAGTGGCCTGTGCTACCTGTGTTTTAAGTCCATTCCACTCCGCTATAGCACTATCTATCTCCCCAATCAAAGTAGTCCTCAATCCAAAGAGATCATCTCTCTCCCTCCACGGGCTATCCTTCTCGGCCTCCATTTTGGCCTTCTCAGTCATCAACTCTGGCCTCTAGGTCCTCCTCATCACCATCACCATCCTCATCATCATTAGCATCAACAACCTCTTGTGCTCCCTCCACCCAAGCACGTACCCTCCTCACTATCTTAATCAATCGAGTCCTCTCAAAATCTATATATGTACCAGCTCACCACTGCCTATAACCAACAGTCAGTCTAGCATCATCAATCAGTACTAGGTCCCCATCCTCATCTAAACCCATGGCTCCCTGCTCATCAACTATAATATGAGTCCTTCCTACAATTGCCTTGGGAGTCTCTGATTCTCCCTCGTCTTGTCTATACAATATTGGAGCCTCAAGAACATCATGTATCAAATCAAATTTCCTTCTAACACCCAATACTCCTGTTGCAGCCCATCAAGCTCATGTTCACAACCTAGCTACACTAGAAAATCAAGATATGTCCTCCACACAACATCTCCAACCTGTAATCCCGTTAGAATCTCACTGTAATGACCCTCCTCCTCTTCCCCCTCAGCTTCCCCACATTTCCTTGTAATATCATGAATCCAGTAGATCTCCCAATCATATCTAGACCTCCCTATGGAAAACCATGCAGGTGAGCTATGGAAATGTGCTCAAAATCCCAACACTGTAACAGAAATGAAACATCAATACCAAATATCTTGTGGACTTTACAAGCCCACAAATCCATGTATGTCTATGCTAATAATGCAGGTGCCCAATTAAACATAGTATAATGCTCTATCATATCCACAACCACCCATGTCTTCATCCATGGGAATCTCCCTCCTCCAGAATCAGGAAAATCAAAACAAGAAATACCCATCATCAACATAGTCATCCAAGTACATCTCTCTTTGTGCAGAATATAGAGACCGATAATAGAAACCCATTGAAGTATAGCATACATCATATGTATCATCTCCATAAAATCTCCTCATCACATCCTCTCTCTCCATCTCATCGATACAATAAATACCCTCTCCATGTACTGGCATTCTAGTAATCTAATGAGTATCCTCCACAGTGATCGTGATCTCACTTGTAGGTAACCAAAAGGTACAAGTGGTTGGATCCCATATCTCCATCAAATCCAACAATAACCTTCGACATCTGTGAATACATCTATAATCATGTATCTCTATAAACTCAACCTCCTCTACAAAAATCCAATCATCATCTAACATATCCTCTCGAAGCTCTGTTAAAATCAATGGAATCCTATCTCAGATAGTCAACTTCGCATTCACCTACAACCATAAACACACATTAGAATCCATATTTACTTCAAAAATCATCAAAAACTTCATCAAATACATAGGTCACAACCCAATCAAATTGGTCACAGAAAACTCATACAAATCATCGACGATTAACTTGAATCATTGGCGATCGACCTGAATCATGGGTTATTCTAGATATTTTAAAATCAAACCCTCTGTACACATGAAAACAACAAAAATAATCAAAATCAGCTAAAAATCCACAAAAACAACAAAATTGGCCACTCACCTCTTCCTATGTGGGATTCATGTGCTTTGGCCCTGATGTCATTGCTTCAAATCACCATTCTCCACCTCAATCTCTCCCAATCACAATAATCACATTGCAAAAATCAACTTTTCACCACCAATGTAAGGCTTTTATAGCCTCCCCCAAACTTTTGTAGCAATCGTCGACGATTCCTTGAATCACCGGTGATTTACCCTAATCGTTGGCGATTGATATGAATTGCTAGCGATTTATCCCTTTTGTAACCTAAAATCCATATTTTCCAAAATCACATCACTTCCCCCACATTTTTTCCGCAAATGTCTCATCTAAAGGACCCTAATCCTCAAACAATTAAATAACAAACAATCAAGTCACTTCGGGATATGTCATACATCTATGGAATGCAAGCCCTTTCGCCCCCCATCACTTGACTTCTCCATCATTACAGCCTACCGTTATGAATCATATGTCCATAGGAAACAAACCCCTTGGTTCCCTATCACTTGATTCTACGATAGCCCTTAATTGTTTCAATACCCTCATCTTGGGGCAATTTTAAATGAAACACATCTCAAACTTACCCAACAACCAACTTTCGTCAAACTGGTGCTCCTTACACTATGCTACAGTCACCCCATTTTGAGGGGGGATCACCCCTACAAATAAATTTATCATTGTTTTTGTCTATCACTTTGCCTACACCAAACCACTCGACAAAAAGGGGTAAATGTAGACACTCAAAATTTGCACCACTCATTTTCCCTTCATTATTCACACTATCTTCACAATTATATTTATCAAAGTCACTATTTAATTCATGCATCCCCTATCCTAATTCCAAAACCCCCCACCGTATTTACTCCATGTAAATATCCTTCACAATTGTAAAAACACATCCTTATCTCTCTTAAAACCACCTAAAACTACTTGAAAACTAAAATCAAGTAAGAAAAAACATCTTCACATCATCCTCCAACACCCCTTTAGTCATTTAACCATACCTCGAACTAAAAATCCATGATTGGAAGTGGTTTCAACCATTTCTACAATTGTTTCCCCATAAAAACCGGATCGCGGCGATTCAGTTGAATTGTCAGCAAGCACTTTTGTGCTCTCCCTTAAGTATCTTCAATCTCAAATCCCATGCATCCTGTTTTCTCTCACACTTCATTTTCTGACACTACAACATCCAAGACATTATCAAGCACTATCAAGCATTAGAATAATACATTTTCAAGCATTCTTGGTAATCATTTTCAGCTGTCAAACTTCAAGCAACATCCCAACACAACTTAACCATTTAGATCTTTCCTATTGAAGATTTGAGGCATCGGTTAGCTCCAAATCCACTCAAAGGTATTCCTTCATCTTTGTTTTTCATTTTTCTATCATATCAAACTTTTAAATCAATCAAAACATCATCTTAAGTGCTTCAAACTCTCGCTTTTATCAAAATTTTCAAAATCACAGAAATTGCTAGCGATACACCATAATTGCCAGTGATTAGCCTAAATTTCCAGCGATTCCTGTCAAATTTATCATTTTATCAACTTTTATTAAATCCCCTGCATTTAATTTGTTGTTTCCAAGCATGGATCTTTGTTAGATGACAATTCCTGGCTGTTCACATCCAATTACCAGCATTTACAGCCTTCCAATAGTTTGACATCCATTCTTCTGGGAATAATACAACATTTTACATGAACTCACACTTTGTGTAATCTGATTTTCTAATAGCAACCAAGACATTGAAGACCAATTTGAATTCCTCCAGGAGATCAAACAAGAAACTGACGACTTCTGTTATGACTACGTTCAACATGCCCAGATTGCATCTACCCTTGCTTGGGCCACTTTCAAAGCTGGTCAGGACTTGCCTACTCATCTTGAGTTCTAGAGCCATTATCTTGTATGTGTACGTCATTATTTATCACATATCCTTCTTGTTGTTTTATCAATCTACTTAATTGTTACAAAACGAGCTGACATCCTCCAAGAAAATCCCTTTGGATTCCTGGAATCGGCCTTTACCAAGCAAATCATCTATGCATTTATCTAATCCTTTATGTTTACTATCTTTGAGTGTAGATTGCTTTGTAGGACAGGTGGACTTGTACATTCATCTAGATTCGACAACCTTGATCAAACATTAACATTAACACACATCATCGCGAGTATTGGTGAACCTCATCATCTTTCAAGGTTGGTTTTATTTTTATTATTTCACTTCATTAAGTTAAAGTATAAAGGTAAAAACATCTTTGAACATCAGCTCCTCACTTTCTTGTGACAAAGATACAACTTCAGTAGCCTCTTCTATGAAGGAAGTGACAATCCACATTAGGAGTCAATGTCAAAGGAGGACAAAGAAGGAATAGATAGAGTTGACTCGGAGGGGTAATCATCCTAAAAGGGAACAATATCCCAAAATTTCTTGCGTCACTAGAAGATGTTCTACAGTTTCATCAAGGAAGGAGAAAATGAGTTGTCACAGTGTACAACTGAATTTGAAAAGGAAAATATTGGCACCACAGAGAAACCTAGGATGGTGAATATTATAAAGTGTTGCTTGCCTGAAGAAAAAATAAGGTTCATCTCGCTATTGAGAAATTAATCTGATGTCTTAGCATATTCTTATGATGAAATCAAATCTTTCCAACCCAAGGAAATGCACTACTCTATTCTGATAAATCCTGAAGCCACTTTTAGGAAAAAAACAACGGCCATAAAATCAGAAAATGACAAATGCAATCAAGGAGGAAGTCTTGAAGATGCTAAATGTAAGGATCATCTTCCCTATCTAGCACTCCACATGGGTAAAAAATATTTTCCCAGTGCGGAAGAAGAAAGGAGAGATAAGAATTTTTGTAAACTTCTGCAACTTTAATCAAGCCTCTCTAAAAGATAACTATTCATTTCCAATCATGGACCACATCCTACAATAATTCATAGGGTTGGAGATGCTCTCATTACTTGATGGTTTCTCAGGGTATAACTAGATTGAGGTGGAAAAATAAGACAAATCCAAAATAGACTTCACAACATTGTGGGGTAATTTTGCATACAACAGAATGCCTTTTGGTTTGATCAATGTTGGAGAAACATTCCAAAGAGAAATGGACCTGGCCTTCAAGGATATCAATCACTGCATTGTAATCTACTTGGATGACCTCACAGTCTTCTCAAAGAAGCGAGAAGACCACATACATATCTAATAAGTGCTCATCATATGCAGGAAGCATGAGATATCTCTGAATCCTAAGAAGTGCATATTTGGGGTTACTTAAGGGAAACTCCTTGGGCACATTTTGAACAAGGAGGGGGATTAAATTTATCTGGAAAGGAGACAATAAATCCAAGAATTGTCTTTTCCAACAAGTAAAAGGGAGTCCATTCCTTCTTCGAAAAATTCAAATTTCTCCGACGCTTTGTCCCAGACGTCACCAAGTTAACCAAACATATTGTTGTCATGATGAAGCCCCAATATAGATTCAAATGGAACAAGGAAGAAAAAATGACATTCAAGGAAATTGAAGAAGAAATAGCAAAGTCTCCTACCTTGGTGTGCCCCGATTTTTATAAATACTTCATCTTATATTGTTATGCTTGAGAGAACACAATATTAGCCATCTTATTCCAGAAGAAAAAAGAAGGTCTTGAAGCCCCCATCACTTTCATGAGCTCCCCCCTAAAGAACCATGAGTTGAAATACAATCAACTGGAGAAGCATGCTTATGCCATAGTCAAAGTGATAAAGAACTTTAGGTTCTACATTATCAACTCCCACACAGTGGTAATGGTCCCAGGTTCTTCTATCAAGTCAATCCTTACCCAACATGATCCAGGAACCAAAAGGGGTAATTGGGTTACAAGAATTCAAGAATATGACTTGGATATCAAACCTTTAAACCTAGTCAGAGGAAATGGATTGTTCTAATTGATTGCCGAAGATGAAGCTCTTTTGATAGAGAATGATACAGGAGAATTATTGTGTTGCAACTGTATAAGTAAGGACCTGCATCAAGTCATTTTCATAAACATAAAAAGTGAGTGGTATGCTGACATCACCTACTTTCTGACTTACGGTGAGTGTTCTATTCACCTTGACTTCAAACAAATAATAACCCTCAAGTTTAGGTCAGCTAAGTGTGTCTTTTAGAACCATGTGTTGTTTAAGAAGGGACTTAACGGATGCTTCATGAGGTGTGTAGACAAATACAAGATCAGTTTCTAAATTCCTAGCATGATCAGGCATGCGGTAGGAACTTTTTTGCAATGGTCACTGCTCACAAAATCCTTCGCGGTATGTACTACTAACCTACCTTGTTCGTAGATTCCCAAGAATGGGTCTCCAAATGAGAAGCATGTCAAAAAAAAATTGGTAGACCACATCTCGTTGCACTTCCTCTTCAGTTAGTGGTGATCAAAGAATATTTTCGACAATGGGGCCTGGATTTCATCAAAGTTATAAATCCCCATTCAAGTGCAAGACATAACCATGTTCACAACAACATGCTATTTCATAAAATAGGTAGAGGTGATACCAACCAAGTAGGCCAATTCCGAAACGGTGTGAAATTTTATCAAGGAGATCATTATTGTTTGTTTCGGGATCCCCAAAAATATCGTGGTTGATAATGCCACATATTTTTCCTCCAAGGAGCTGACATAATTTTTCTACAGCTATGGGATCTCTCTGTCACATGCATCAAACTATTAGCCACAAGGGAATGATCAGGCTGAATCAAGTAAAAAAAATATTGCGACCATAGTCTACAAGATGGTTGATGAGAATCAGAATAAGTGGCACAACAAGCTCTACGATGCATTGTGCGTGGATAGAATAACTCCTAAGAAATCAATCAGCATGTCACCATTCCAATTTCTCTATGGGATCAAGGAAGAGATTCCAGTCATCGTGGAGATACCAAAACTCCAATTGCCCAAAATAGAGGAAGATGGTCAGTATCGCGGTTCCATTGACAAAAGAATTTTGTTCCTTGAGAAACTTGAAGAAGATAGGTTCAAGGTGGTGAACCGTATAAAAGAACATCAGTTGAAGGTCAAAACTTTGTTTGACAAGAAGGCTAAAGCCAAGGATTTCAAAGTTAGAGACCTTGTCTTGTTATGGGACAAGTGAAGTGAACCTAAAGGAATCCATGGGAAATTTGACTCTGTGTGGATCGATCCATTCCATATTCGAGAAACTTGTGGAGAGAATGTTATCTATCGTATTTAGATGGTATACAATTAGATTTTCCTTGTAATAGGAAATATTTGAAATTATACAAGTAGTGAAAATGGTTTGTCCCCTCCATTGTACCATAGGTGATTTATGTGTGTGTTTCCCTTTCCCCGATGTGTGTGTTCTTTCCATTTTGTGTGTTTCCTTTGTCACACGTGTGTATACTCCTTTCAGTCTACCTATGAATTATTATGACTATGTGAATCCTAATGGATAAGGCACTGGTACAGATTGTAAACTAAGATTTTGGAGTTCCTTCTCATCTTGGACTCACTTTTTTATCCTAAATGAGTCCCCAAAAGAGAGCCGGCTATTTTCCTATGTTTTTACAAGGGAAAAATTCAACTTGAAAATAGTTTAACTCTACCCTAGTGTCAAAATTTTCATTGTAAACCTTCCTGGACACCTTTCTAGATTAGTTCATCCCCTCTGTCATGCCTATACCCATCCATGTAATGCTCATGTATGTGGTATAAACCTTTCTCATGTGTTAAAGAGATAAAAACAAACTCATAAGATTCTTTTGATATAATGTCTTTCAAGATGGATCTTTTAACAGGTTTAGGAATGGCTATTTTTACCGTTTCTAAGGTTGGCGCATATTATTCGGAGTGGATTTGAAGCCCTAAACTCATCATGGAGTTGTATTAATGATAAAATAGCATTGTGAAAGTGACGTAGGAAATATTTGAAAATTCGAGAGCAAGTGCATCAAAAGCAGGTTTTTGAGGCCAAAGGATCTTGCACAACAAAAAAACACCTGAGCTTCAGAAGATGATTCTAGGATCTCTAGAATGAGTTTGAGGTCAAACAATATTTCAATGGAAATATTATTCAATTCTCTACATGGTGGTGCTTTAAAAAAATTCACAATACCCGTGAATTTCTTTCCACAATTCATTCTTTATAGGCACAACTGGTGATCCCAATAAAAAAGGCCATTTTTGGAAGATTTAAAGATTAATAATACCTTTACACCTATACCATTCTTCTCAAAATGAATTTTTCAGTCAAATTCATATAAGGAAGTTCCCAATAATTCCTTCGAGAGCTCTGACAACATCATTTTCAAGTTACTCTCCAAGGCACAAGCTTCCTTCTTAGTCAAATTTTCAGTGCCATGTGGTAGCATGAGGTTGATTCTTACTTTTTTTTCCCCTTCATCCCTTTCCAAGGGGAAAATGGGGACATAAAAAATGTGCCCCCCACCTTAGACCTCTTGGACCCACCACATGAGCGTGGGAGGCTCCGATAAGCACCCTTTTGGCAAAATTTTAGCCCCCGCTCCATGCCATGCATGCCCACCACTTGTCACTATAGGGATGAGATGAATTTTTGTGTCCCTTTAATCCCTTTCCAAGGGGACAAGGGGGAGATAAAAAAAAATTCCCCCACCTTGCTCCCATTTGTTCCCTCACATGACCTCACTTAGCTCCCAAGTGCCAAAAATAAGCCCTTTCCTCTCTCTCCTTCACTTGTGCATGCTCGCCAATTGTCCTCCTAGGGCTAGGGTGCTCTTTTGTGTCCCCTTCCTCCATTTACAAGGGGAAAATGGGGAAAAATAATGCTCCCCTCCTTAAGGCATATAAAACCAAGGAGATAGCCATTTTTCATCTCCCCTCCCATTTTGCTTCAAATCTACTTGGAACTCTGGCAAAAAATTTCCATAATCCTTCACCTCCATTATTTCTCTTGCATCCATCCCTCCATGTTCTGAAGATCACAATAAAAATATTTTTATAAAAATTATAAATTTTTAAAGGCTCTAGGTACATTTTTTGCTAGATTGACTTCGTAGCCCGCAAAGGAAAAATTCTCATATCTTGCAAACTGGTGCATGGATCGAGGTGAGGTTTTCACATTCTTCATCAGTTCCTTCTGCCTTCATAACACAAGTGATATACTTTTCATGCATGTGCTATATTTTTATGGCGGAAAAACCCAGACTTTGTGCCCTAGTTTTGTAATTTTTTCTTTCCCACCATTCTGGTGATCGGGTCAAGCTGAAAATTTATATGTGAGATCGAGTAAAGAAACCTATCCAAGTGGAGGTGGTTTTGTCTAAATTCAAGGTGTGGAAGGGAAATTTCCAAAAGTATTAGGTCTCTATATGAGAACTTATTATAAATAGTAAATTCTCACAGAGGCAAGAATACAGAAAAAGTGAAAAAGTCAATTTACTAAAAATAGTAAACTCTCATTCCAAGTACATAAAGAGGGTCATCATCACCATGAAGTTAAAATTTTCAGGTCTTGAGCCCATCTTGGCTTTCTCATCTGAGTACTTAGGTGTGGGGGAAAGTGATGTCACCCACATGGACCTCAAAGATCTCAAAGATCGCATGTTCGGCAGACCCAGAGATCCAGTGGAAGATAAGTTTTTCATGAGAGGATTGTATGTAGCAAGGGGTCATCCAATATTAGTGTAGAGTACAGAGTTGGTGTTGTAATTCTCTCATCACTATGAGCCAGACACCTAAACCATACGAGCAGATGATAACTCAACTCTAGCAGTGCTCACTCCCAAATCCATTTCTCACTCACTGTAAATTCTAACCTCGAACAATGACTGTCATTTAAAAATATGTTGCAACAAGTAAAGGGTCCAAAATAGACTCCTACCTTTAGGGCCGCGTACTAGGTTCGTGGTTAAAACTAGTAAGAAACCCTTCCTGTTTTCCAAATTCTCTCTCGCGGAGTGAATTCCACGAAGGCTACTCTAACACGATCATCGTTCTTAGTCAAGAGATGGGAGAAGAAACCATGAGGAAATTTCAAGATTAGTTGGCCTTATTCATGCTCACAATCATTGGGCAAGCAGATAATTGATTGGGGAAAAATCATCAGTGACAACTTACACTGTCAGTTCCTCCAAGTACCAGTCTCAAAGAAGTTCACAATGACTTCATATTTGGTATATGCTCTCGTGATCTCGAGACCATTTAAAGGGTTGGCACTTGCATAGAATATATATCCAAAGGCTCCAACATTCAAAAGGTATTCGCAGTTGATCTTGAAGGAGAGTAATAAGCATTTCACGAGGGTGAACGATGCCCTCATCATGTTTTCCATTAGAACACTAGAGGTAAATCCTCATTCAATGTTGTCACCTCAAGCAACTTATTTTATAAAAAAGTACGAGTCGTATTTCAAACAGTTTGCCACTTTCTCCTACATCCAAGTATTTGGCTTCAATATTGCTCTGCGAAGGCTACCAAAGTATCTCAACAACATGATCGTGTTGTTCGAGCTATATAGACAACTTTCCCATGTTCACAGTAAGCTCAAGAACTGGAAGAGGAAGAACGTCCCTTTTCCCATCTCACTTGGAATATTCACTTGTAATAGTGTCAGTGATGTTGCACACCTGTAAGTTATCTTTGCACCCTGAGCTTATATTCATATACCCCGAGTGTGAAGTTCGACATCCGAAATGATCTAGACACTTTTCATCGTCCTGAATCATATCATGTTCCATAGATCAAATATTATTGGGTGAATTGCATAAATGATTTTGATGTAAGGGAAAGAGACTACATGCAAATGACCATCGGTCAAATGAAAAGGTTCAAATTTGAATGGTACGAGGAGGGCATTTAGGATGATGACACAAATTTGTATAATTCAAAATATCAAGCAGTAAAAGCTTTGCCCCTTCAACAGGTGACATGGAGTGTCTACGAATCGGGAGACATGAGTGAGCAGACTAATATTGTCATCAAGAGATCAAAGGAATGGTTCAAAAATAATAAGGATGCC
This sequence comes from Taxus chinensis, assembly GCA_019776745.2. Lineage (NCBI taxonomy): Eukaryota > Viridiplantae > Streptophyta > Pinopsida > Cupressales > Taxaceae > Taxus > Taxus chinensis. The sequence continues at coordinate 80,886,952 of CM034150.1, read as the reverse complement.
TTCATTGCATCAAGGAAGTTCCCCACTCTTCAAAGGAAGGAATCTCATCACTCTTCTTTGAAGGTCAAGGAAAAATCCTCTAGCTCAGTTCATTCTAGAGAGATCTCAAAGCGTAAGGAAACGAACTCAAAACCCCCCTACTACAAGAGATTGTACAAAAATTCCAGATCAACAGATGTTCCTGTGGTAAAAATGGAGCTTGAGGAGAATGATCTAGTCCACATTTCAGTTCATCAGCATCCTCAGAGCTTTCCACCCTTCACTGCCACTCCTCTTGCACAAGATGTACCCTCTCACCCTGATCAAGAAACAACAGTCATGTCAGTTGCCGAGCCCGAGACAGATGAGATGTTCCATTGGATGAAATAAATGATCACAAATGAGGCCCGCACAATCCAGCAGGTGACAACACCTAATTTCTTTGCAATATCATCTTTGGTCAATGGAAAGAAGAAAAAGTTCGCTCAAGCAGCTTGCCGCTTTTCCAGTGGTCCCATGGGAAATCGGTATGTGGAAGTAGTCAGGCCAAGGGTAATCAATCCCATTTAAGAAATGACCCTGACCGACTATGAGATGAGCATCAATTCCCTGGGCCCAACAACCCACGAGGGAGATGCACATCTGTTCCAGGAGTCTTCCACTCACCTCCTCGCGAAGAACCAGGAATACAAAGAAAAAAATGATCAGTTGGAAGACCATGTATGAACACTCACCTCATACATACAAGATTTCATGGAGCCGAATGCTTCTTCATTTCTCCCCATCAAATGAGTTACTCCTATCGATGGCTTTGTTCCAGAGTCCATTCAAAAAATGTAAGGTTTCACCATGCAAGGACGAGTCAGTGACAAATGCGCGAATAAGATTGTAGAGAAAGGGAAAGTGTTGCTTCCAAAAATGATCTCATTGTACAAGTACATGTACGCAATTTCCAACAAATTTCATATGACGAGGGAAGAAATGGAGAAAGAAAAAAAACATTGGGATCAGGTAAATCCACTCGTGATTAAAATGGGAGAGGCTCGTTCTTAGGTGTTGGTAAACAAGAAAGTGTTCGATTCTCCATCTAAGAACATGTCACATGTTTGGGCGAGGAATCTTGTCTCTCGATACGAGATGTTGAATCGGTATATTGATGAGTTGGAGTCAAATGAGGAGCGTGCCTCCAAGATGCAAGATGATGTCAACACCAGAATACAGAGGCTTAGAGTGCCCACCATTAATGAGAACTCCTCCGTAGATGAATTGTTGAATCCATTTGAGAAGTATGTCAAGAAAGAATCTAGTGACCCCTTTTCTTTCAATGAGGATACACTAGAGTCTCTTTCCAAGATCAAAGAAAATATAGAAAATAAAAAATAAAAAATATAGAGAGACTCGAAATCAAAAAAAAGGAAAAACACATTAAAAATCAAATAGCAAAATAAACATATACCAACACTAACTCTAACTTAAACCAATAATCAATAAAGACATATCTACACTTTAACACAATAACAAGTAACCGGTTTTATACTAAATAGTAGGCGTCCACAAAAGAGTATCACACTATTAAGTAGAATTAAATTAATTGGACGTTAGAGACTTTGGCCATAATGATTTTATGATGGAACCAAAAGGTCCAATTAAATATTGAAAAATCTTTTAAATCAACAAATAAAGGGCAATGCATAGTATTTAATTAACCAAACCACTAACACAATATAAAGATGGAGAGATATTTTTCAAAACTATATCACAGCCGTCAAGCAAAAGTTCTCGGACCTGTAAACCTAACTGCTTCAAAAAGAAGGGGTTTTGAAGCTTATCCGGTCCTCTGCAACCATGTTAACAATGCCAATGCCTATCCCAATTACGCTGCCTCTGCAATTTGATCCATGATGTTGGCAACAGCAGTTTTGGAGGCTTTGAGCAGCTGAAGGCTGTTAATCAAGTTCTTTCTCTTGGCAGCAACCACCGGACTTTCTTCCAAGATTTTGTCCATGGCGCCGAAATTGGGAGCTCCTACATCCTTCAGAATTTGGGTCTCCAGCTCGTTGCCCACCAAATTCCTGCAAACAAACTGGAGATGCAGAGGGATCCCATCTCCCATCCTCAGAGTGACCACTTTCCAGTACGCCGCAAGGCTCATCTGCATTTCATACGCCTCCTCCACACGCTCGCTGGGCAATTCCATGAGGTCACCCACCTCCATCTCTCCAAAATCCTCCACCACCACTGTCTTTTTTACTACATCGAAACCAGAGACCAGACTGTATGTCTCTATATTATTGCGTCTATTATGCTGTTGGACAAGAAGACTGAGTCTTTCCAAGAACTGAGCTTTGGATTTAATCAGGGTTCCGTAAGTCTCCATATAAGCAGGACTGAGAGTGAAATCGATGCCTTTCTCCATCTCGATCGTCTGCTCCACATGTTTTATGCATTCCTCCTCCTTTTCCACCACGAGCCTTTGCACGGCTCTTCGAACACGCGAATGCAGAAGCGGATAGCAGTAACAATAGTGATCGATTACACGACTGATCACATTTTCCAAGTAGTCCCAAACTGTGGAGGCGAGACTCAAGCTCTTCTCGGAGACCTCCTCCACCATTTTCTGCAACAGCTCCAGAAACACGGCACGCGACAGGAAATTAGGCAGCCCCACCCCCTTGGCTTCCTCCAGCATTTGGATCTCCCTCGACAGAAACTTGTCCCCCACAGAGAAGGAGCCTCTCGGAGACAGATCTCTGTAAAACATGTCGAACTTTTCCCTCAGCCGGGCGGTGCAGTGCATTTTCGGGTCGTCGGGAAACTGTTGAAACTCCCCGAGAATGACGAGCTTCTTGAGCGACTCTTTGATCTCGTGGACGAGCTTAACGAACGCCACGTTGGCATCCCCGGGGTTGCACAGATGCTGAGGGAGGCTTCTCAGCTCGGCTTGACGCTTTCCCAGCATGGACTCGATTTTGTTGACGATCTGAGGAAGAGTAGCGCTGATGGTGGTGGCCTGGATTTGCATCAGCTTCTTCGCCAGAGTGGGGATTCCCACCATGGATTTGTCCAGATCCTTCAGCAGTGGATGGAAGTCGAAAAGATTCTTCTCTTTCTCCAGCGCCTCCGCGTTGCTTTCGTCGCCAATGCCGTTGCGGACGCAGACGTAGCCGAGGCCGATATTGACGGCGTCGGTCGTCACTTTCTCCTTAAGCCCGTCAGGCGCCCTGTCCGACTTGGTGACCACGGCCAGAGTTCGCTCGCCTTGCGCGTCCACCTTCTGCGACATTCTGATGGACTCGCAGGTTGGGAAATCCACATTCGCCGCCAAAACATTGAGAATAATGCTCTCCTTGGGCGTTATGTACTCGTTTATGATTTCAGATATTTGCTCGTAAATGTCCCCCGGCTGACCGCCCACCGGAACCCTGGTGATTCCCGGCAAGTCCACCATTGTCAAATCGGGAGCACCAACTTTAGTAATGTGGAGCGTAATCGGAGTGTGATTGATTCCCTTCCCGTCTCCTGCAATTTCTTTTGTGGCGGAATCGATGCTGCTGGTTATGTCCTTCTCTTGAATGACGTTCGCTTTGCGGTTGAACTCGATGGAGATTTCCTCCTCCGATTCTTCGGCGCAGCTCTGGAGGCGCATGACGAGAGGCACTCGCGTGCAGATGCCTTGGCCTCTGGGAAGCTTGATGCCCGCCAGGGATTCCAACACGCTCGATTTTCCGCTGGATTGGTCTCCCACGACGACGATGCTGGGGAGTTGGATCCCCTCTTTCGTAATGTCGAGGTTGCGCAGCTTATCCACCGCATCCAGCAGCGGCCGTATTTGCTGCTGGTAAGAAACTGCCAAGCTCGAACCCTGATCTTCGGCTTTCACTTCTTCTGCCTCAACCAGATGACCATCTGCTGAGGGTGGGGTTGCGGCTTCATCATGATCATCCATGAGCATCGACATCTTCAGCCTTTCGCTCAAACAACTCGTAAACTTGGACATGCCAGGGGCAATACACGAAATTCAGTAGCTGGATGAAATTCTGAATGGAGGAGAGCCGAGTTAGCATTCCATCTAGAGGAAGACTCAATCTATAAAAGGCAGAGAGTGGCAGGAGGCCCACCACTCTGCCACAGCATTGGTTGTTAGAGTGTGGTCGAGTCCCACAGGAATCCGACTCGGTCCTACGCAAGGGAGAGCATCAATATTTTTGAAACTTTAGTGACAACGTTGTACAGCGTAGAAAGTGTCCTTATTCCCCGCTTTCCCTGAACTTCAACAATTACGCCCTTTCTTTCAGGCCTCCTAATGATGAAAACCTTAGTCGAACTGGGCATCCTTTAAAGAAATTTAGAAAAGAAAAAAAATGAATCGATTATTCCTCTAGTATTTTTCTTAGAGGGGAAGCAATTCCAATTTCCAAACCATTTGTATAAAAATGACTTTATCTAATTCTTTTGATCGTTACATTAAGTGAAGGTTTTTCTTTTGAACAATATCAACTAATAAAAAATAATTTGGAAAATCACAAAATAATAATATCATTATAAAATATTTTACTTTGAGGGGAAGTAATTCCAATTTCTAAATCATTTGCAAATATGCTAAGTACATTTTCTTTATAAACACGAGGTATCCAATTCTTTTGATCCTTACCTTCATCTAAGGTTTTTGTTTTGAACAATATCAATTAATGTGTGATATGTCACTTTCTTTGTAAAGAATAATTTGGAAAATCACAAATAATAAAATAAAATATTTTACTTTGAGGGGAAGCAATTCCTATTTCCAAACCGTTTCCAAATATGCCAAGTACTTTTTCTTTATAAAAATGAGTTATCCAATTCTTTTGATCCTTACCTTCATCGAAGGTTTTTATTTTGAACAATATCAATTAATGTCTGATATGTCACTTTCTTTGTAAGTAATAATTTAGAAACTCACAAAATAATAATATCATCATAAAATATTTTACTTTGAGGGGAAGCAATTCCTATTTCCAAACCATTTGAAAATATGTTAACTATATTTACATTTTCTCAAAGACAAATTTTATAATTATTTAAATCCTTACCCCTATACACAGTTTTTGTATATAATAGATAAATAGTATTATAGTAGAACGATATCTTTAACGATGTTAGATATGTCACTTTGTTTGTAAATAACAACTTGCAAAGTTTATTTATAGTCCCCAACGAAGGCATTATCACTCAATCTGCCAAGCCTATTTGTTAATAATATAGGAATCGATCATTCCTATAGTATTTTACTTCGAGGGGAAGCCATTCCAATTTCAAAACCATTTGTAAATATGTTAAGTAAGATTTTTTTAATAAAATGGAGTTATTTAACTAGCAATGGTACGTGGATTGTACGATGCAATGCCGAAGGAGATGTATTGAAGAAGTGAGACTAGAGGGGACAAAAACGATGACAAATGAAGAAGGGTTTTGAGGGAGGTGAAGGTGAAGGTCAGGAAAATGCTTGGGAGAAAAAACGGAAAACTCTTATGTCCGACAACCACGTGTCATTTTTGTCAATAGTTAGAAGAAGAAAGGGGGTGCAACATGCAAGGCATCGAGGCAACGTAATTTGAATATATCTTAGAAGGAAAGGAGTATCCAATCAATTTTGTCAATGTCATTAGTAGTTTATAATTTTAGTGTTTGTGTTATTTAGGTATGAAGAAGACTATCATGGTAACGAATAATTTTTTCTCCACATTATCTTCTCCATCTTGTTTGCAGTTTAGAATTGAGTATAATTTTCACTTAAAGCAGTCAAAATAAAAAATGGGGAGATTCCAATACATTTAGGTTTGAAACCTTATCGCTCAAATACAAAAGACCATGTTTCGTTTTACGGTTTGTGAGGAAATAACACCCATGTCCTTCATGCATAGAATCTATTTATACTTTAATTGGCAACAAAGACAACTATTCTCGACATGTGTCGGGGGTCGCCAAGCAGTAGCAACACAATGACTACCATAGAAAGGGCTTTAATATTTTTTATTTTTTATTTTTATTGGTGTCAAGGTTATCGATTGGATGAAGTTTAATTTTTTAGATAAGATGAAGAGATGAATAGAATGTTGGGAATAAAAAAGATCGAAATTAAATTCTTGCACCTTCCAAACCTATTCTACAGTTAAGAGTGACCCTGCCCAAAAAAAAAAAATTGTGCTCCATTTATCGTCTCAATGTTAGTGGGATTATTCACATGAGCACAATATGCGCTTAAAAGGGCCAAAATAAAAAGGAGATAATCCAATAGGTTCAAAGGTGTGAAATCCAACCACATTTTCTAGATTTTTATAGCATTTTGTAGGCCCCTTTTACAGTTTTAATCTCGAGTATTTGCGGGAAAATAGGGGATGCACGAATATTCATCAATAATTGAGCCCCTCTGATGGTTGGCCATATGAGCGATAAGTCGATTTTAATTACCGATCATTTTTTGCTATTTTTTAATTAATATTTTTTACGACGTCAATTAGAAAGAAGGGGCAAATCGAATAACCTCAATGTTTGAAACCTAACCACATCACTCACACTTCGTAGTGCTTTGCACACTCCCTTTCAATCTGAAGTTCAAGCAATTGCAAGGAAATAGGGGATTCATGAATAGTTGCCGATAATTGATCGCCTCCAATGGTTGGTCATACGAGCAAGAAGTAGCTTTTATTTTCCAATCATTTTTTTAGCGACATTAAGGTCATAGATTGGACGATGTTTAATTTGGTAGATAAGACATAGACATGAGTGGAAATATAGAAATAATATCTAGTGTATGCGCTCCACTTTATAGTTTTGATCTTGTTTATTCACGTGAGTGTAAGTTGTGCTTTGAGGGGCCATAATAAAAATGGGAAAAATCTAATAAGTTCCAAGTTTGATATCAAACCCAATGCTTGCTTAAATAAATATAATTTTATTAATGAATAGTTTCAGCTTAGTGTGAACTTTATTTGCATTAATTAATTTACCAATAAATATAATTTAGTTCAAGTATTTACATTATCTTACCTAACCAAATACATAAACGGGGAGCTTTATGTTGAATGCAAAGTAAATGCCAACATATTTTGATAGTTGGATACCTTTTAGTATTGTAAATCAAAAAAGATACCAAGGTATAAGAATAATAAGTCATAAACAGAAAATGTTAATGTACAACATCAATTCTTTAGCCAACCAGAAGAAAATTAACTATCATAAAATGGTTACTATCAGATTAGCAGTGTTAGCTAAAGAGGGAAAATAAGAGGGTTTCAAATAAAAGGAGATACACGAATCTTGTTTAAAGTGTTGGGTCTTTAACATTTTCAATAACAACATTTAATTACATTTAATTACTGGAGTTCCTTATCAAAGTAGTAAAGACATATTCTTTTTGAACCTGTCAATAATTTTAATTGTCGGAGTTCCTTTTCAACCCATCAGAAACATGAATATTATGAAATGCTTGCTACAGAATCAGTACCCTGAACAAGGAAGAGCAAATAACATGGTTTTAGATACAATTTTAGCCTTGGCTTCAAACCATACAATGATTCACGAGTCCTATTTGAATGTCCATGAATATCATGAAATTTTGGTAGCCTGAAATAAAAGAAGAGAAAATAATAGGGTTTTAAATGAAATGAAAGAGATACAATTCTAGCAAGTATTTCCTCATATAAAATATGACATACAATTCCAGCAAGTGTTTCAACGTTGCATGTCTTGTTTTAGCGGACCCACTCCATAGTTTGGCTTTTTCTGTAAACACCGCAAGGAATGCCTTTACGCTCATCAACGACGACGACAACGACGAAATACGACGAGCTTCAACTCTGCAATCATATAGATATCACACGAAATTACAACTACTTTTTTTTTTTGTTTTGCAAATTATTTACCTTCGTTTTCCACGAATCATGATATATGCATTCATTTGAGAAAAGTTTGCTAAATGTCTTTTTAGGTGTCATACCTTATGATCTATCAAATTACAATTGTTCTCGTATTCTTATGATGATGTCCTAAATTGTCTGATAAATGAAACGTGTAATTTACTGGGAGAACTCCTTTCCTCCTCTATTGGTTTATTCAAGTGCGGTTTCATTTATTTGCTTTGCTAACTTTGCTAATTTATAATTGTGTTACATAATGATAATATGCTATTATATATATGCACTCATCATTTCTTGTAAGCTCTATGCCAAAGAGAATCGTTTTATGGTCAAAGCTGAAGCAAAACGTCGTGAAGGTATGGGAACTGCAATGTAAAATGACATTAGTTACGTATATTGATTAAAAAAAACGTTGAGAAAGTGTGGAATGTAAACGTCCATTGTGATATTAATATTGTTCTCTTCCAAACTTCAACTTGGGCCGTAGACCACGGGTGCCCTTTAGAAAGATTGGTGGTCTTTTAGCCGCTTATGGCTGTCCTGGTACATCAAAATCTGCGAAGTAGGAAGGGGGATAATTGGAATTAAGGTCTCGATCTTGCCCACTTTTTTCGTATGTAAGACTATGAAGTTATTCAAAATACTTTAAAAAGAGAATTAATAAGGTATACTAAGTCTTTTTTAATCTTTTATTGAAATTAAAAGGGTCAGAAATGGGAGGACAAACAATAAGGGTGGATTTAAAATCTCAAGATAACTAATCAAACAAACACTCATGAAAGGTCGTAACCAAATAAATTGTGTAACACTCTGCCTAACCAAACAACTCGGCATTGGTGTGCCAAGCGTGGTCCAAGCCACTACGAGGCCGTTCATTAAAAGGATTAGGTTTGAAAAACATATGTTTGGTGGGGGGTGGGTGGCTCAACAACCATCTGTCTCAATTTAAGACTTTTTGGCATCCAAAACCATTCCTACTGGCCCATAAGCATTTACTCCCTAAGATTTGGGAAATCAAAGTCATCAAAGTCCCTTACTGCTCTTAAAATGGTCCCTGGCCGCATGGAAACAAAGTGAAAGGTAGGGGGTTGAAGAAGGAGCTTCAGCACGAAGGGACAGGCTGTGAGACTCCGCTTTTCTGCTCCCTTGGCCGTGCGTGCTACAAGGTATAGGAGGTTATGAATGGGTTGCTACAGGCTTGCAAGTACAAAGTTGCAAAAACATGCTACCTTCACTTTCATTGCAGTACTGCGAGGTTGCTTCTTGCCGGGGTATCCACAGTCTCATTTACCTTTGCGACAGTCTGTAGACAGGAAGGAAGCCCTAGGGGTCTTAGAACACTGTCAGGCTCGACCAACTCATGTTGTTATCTGTTCATCTAATGAATGCATCCTCATGGGAAAAGACGGGAACTTTGCCTTTTGGAGCTATTTTGATCAAACGATCGATTGGGGACAGTGGAGCGTTAGAGTTCAATCGGAGGTCAACTAAGTGGAATCTGTTCAGTATTGAATTACAGAGATTTCTGGAGGTAGGCTTCATTGAGCTTATTTGGTATTTTTGTCAAACTAGATGTTAGTTTTGTGGACTTGGAGAATGGTAAGGAGCGCATGCCTGGATTTGGTTTATTGTCCACTTGTCTTTCTCACTGGAAGTGTGCACAGTCATACTGGTAGTAATGTGGATGTTTCACGAGAGAGGAATTTTCCCATTTCACAACTAGAATACTCATGGAGCACCAATTGTTTTGCAAATATAGGAGCCTTTCTGAGTATATTTTAGTTACAGTCTTACTCACATGGTTTGAGTTATAGAGAGATGGGTCATTATTGGCTTAATTCCTTAATTATTGTATAAACGTATGAATTTTATAGGTTTTATGAGCTTATTTTCCTTTACAATTCTAAGGACGCCTTTGGTGAAAGGGTGGATTCAGAATTAACTATTGTTTTTTCCTTGCAGTTCGAATTTAGTAAAGTTGACATCAATAGGGTATGGAATGGTATTTGTTATGTTTATAATCCAATAGTAAGTCCATTACTTTTAATTATTACTTTAATATGAAATCCTATTTGAAAATATTAGGTTCTCCTTATTAATCGTTTAAGGAGTATTGGGTTTTAAATTTAATAAGTTTATAGTCTTTGCATTAGAATTTCCTTCTACACAATTCAATGGTCATTGTGCATGGGATTTCAAATAGATTTGATTTCTCTTTCCTTTATTAATTTGCAATGGATTTTACAATGAATTCATAAATGAAGTAACAACATAAAATGAGCTAGAGCTGGTAAAACAAGCTTCTTTCTCCTTGGCATATTTAAAATCTATTGAAAAACTTAAGTCTTTCCATCAACAATACAAGAATAGATAATGTACTATTTTTTGGCATTTTTAACCTTTCCAATACATCACTTTCAAGTAACAAAACAAAAATTTAATATATTTTCTTTTGTAATTTCTTTTGTAACATTCCACAAAAGAGTTCAACAACATTTCCAATAAGTTTTTAGAGTAAGAATTACTAACATTTCAATACAACTTTCCTTCAAAATCTTGTTACAACATTTCCTACTTCATGTGGAAACAAATTTACAATATTGGAAGTTAAAATACAAAGCAATATTACATTTTTCCTCCACTCAAGGTGGGTAAAGTACATGGTGGTTTCACATTGTCATCAACAAGGTTCTGATTGCTCCAAATATCAACAAGGTTGGCTCCTCCATAGTTTGCTTGATTCACAACAAAATAAGGGGAGAGGCAACTCTCTCCTCCCAACCAAAATACCCAATGGAGAAGAGAAGCCATCCCCTCCATTAGCCCCCGAGCCCCAACCACATCACAATGGGAGAAAATCCAACTCATGGCAAATACAAGCTTCCACATAACTAAACAGTAACATTTCACATGCATTCCATATTCCTTCAAAACAAGAGAATCAACAACTCAATAATTTTAGGGAAAACAATCACAACAACAAAGTCACAAGGCTTACTTCAAGAAAGCCACAAGAGTAAGACATATGGGGAGGCCACTTATGCCTCCCAATGGGAATGGGTGCCACCTAAAAGCCTTCAATGCAAAACACAATACCCCTAACAACTCTTATGCCTCCCTCAAGTACCCCTTATCCCTCCATTCACTCTTATGCCTCCCTCAACTCTTATGGCTCCCTCAAAGTAAAACAAGAAGAAAATGCAAGCATTTCTCTTACAAGGTGGACACCCAACCCAAACTCCCTCCTCAATAACATGATCTCTTATGTTTATCCCTCAATTAAGCTCCCCATAGTCTCCTCTCACTCCCAACTTAGGCATTCTACCCATTCCCAACAAGCATTTCAAACAACAACATTCAACATAACATAAATATACATTCATATATCAAAAGGGAAACATAATGCAATACAAAGGTGAAGCTCCTACCTTTCCATGGTAGAGCTTGCTCCAAACTATGAAGTCTCAAATCCCTCCAAAGATCAAGCAAGCATCCACAAGCTCCCATAAAATTCCCACAAGTGTCAACAAGTGTCCAAAAATCCACAAGTGTCCTGTCCAATGTCCTCTCCTATGTAAAATACATCAAAAGACTAAATGTATGAAACTTCTAACCCCATAAAACAAACAAGAGGCTCAAATAAATAGAGAAAAGAGAGGGAGGGATGATGTGGCTCCAAGTAGGATATCCACCTCCTATTTCCCTCCATATCCACATCATATATGGTCAACATCAAATTCCAATGCACCATTATATAAGTGGTTGAAAATAAAAGCAAGCACCTTACACACTCCAACTAAGCCTACTTCCCCCAAAGGACAAAATTAAATTTATGAAAGATAAGTGCAATTAATATTTTTACCCTTTTATCCCCCCAAAACACCTTAAAGACCCTAAATTTGGCCTTCCAACCCATAGGTAGGGTTGGCATGGGGTTTTAAGAGGTGTGGGACAAGTTTGACTTGTCCCACAAGCTTTGAAATTTGGCCTCCAAGGCCAAATTCAAGTTTCCCATGTGGGGTAGAGTGTGCTACACTCAAACTCAAACACACATCAATCCACACAAAATCCCAAGTAAATCAAATCCTAATAAATGAACTCTCTTTGGTCACATCTTTGAGTTAGTTTAGGAACAATCTCAAATTAACTTAATTAAGCCACTACAACCCATGGCTAACAAGGGGGTAAACTCCAACCCAAAGAAATATGAATAATAACACAAGTAAAAATTTCACTTACTAAGAGCAACACATACTAACATAAAAAAAAAGGGAAAAATTAAAACAAAACAACACATGATCCCTAGGTCACAATTTTCCCTTTATCAGATAATTCTAACACACATACAATTACTTGTTGCCATGGTGACCTTAGCTAGATTCTTCTTGAATTTCGATGTGGTTGGTCTCCACTCCCCAATATTGTTGTGAATATAATATACCTGCAGAACAGAAAATACCTCCTTCGGCCTGTTGGCCGTATTAAAACATTCATGCCAAATACACAATATAATCTAAAATAAACAACACATGATTTACTATCATCTATGCAAGTACGATATCACTAACACTTCCTAGCACATTTCTATTCCACATATCATTTATATCAAAACGATCATCACATTAGTCAAATTATCAAGTTCTACTCAATATGATTAAATATATCCACATGTCATAATTAAGATAAATAACCCTGTCAAAAGAAGGGTACAAATATCATCATCAAATGTCCACCAGTAAACCATATGCATCATATAAAGATTAAATCAATAACAGAACTCAGATGTCAATAATATCCGACTTAGCATGCTAAATCAAGAAGTCATAATAAATCCATAGTGAAGTTTCAGTCTCGAAAACAACAAAACAAAATTAGTTAACAGGATGCGGTTAAGTGAAACATTGGTATTACATTTTAGTTCACTTCAAAGGAATATATATATATCTCGTCAAAATTTGGAGTAACTTCTAGTTGTTTTTGTTATCAATCATAGGCGGGGCATATCACAACAAACAAAAACATAACACATGCATGGACATCAAACTTCTAATCAAAATTAGCCAACATGCAAAGACCTCTCAAAAAGAAAAAAAACATAAATATATTGTAAAATGGATGGATAAGGCGTCTGTGGACAGAAGAGCTCCAGAAAATTACAGACACAACACAAGCAGGAGTGTAGAAGGTGGTGGTCTGGGTACAACATGATCAGACCTCCAAAACCCAAAAGGACAAAAAAAATGACACACAATGCAAACTGTAATACTAAGAGAAATTAGGGATGATCCCTCTCCATTGTGCCCATTAGAGAAAAAAAATTAATTTTTCCCCAAGAAAAGTAAATCACAGTTTGTTTTTTACATGCTTTTAATTTTTAGGTGGTTCGCTTTTAGATTCCTAATTTTAGGAAAAGCTAATAAATCAAATAAATCAAATAAATCAAAAGCTTTGTATTGCACAAAAGCATGTGTTTTTAGCTCTATTTTTATGAGTTGAGTGTTTTATTGTTAGATGAAACCATCTATTTATTAGAGGCAATTGTAAGTGTTTTCATAACAACACATTCAGAGAGATTGTATTGAACTGAAGCTCTGGAACTAGAAGAAGAAATATATGCATAGAAGTGTTGATCTAAGTTTACAATAATTTGTTTTATTTACAATTGCTTATTTAATTTATGTTAATTATTATTTTTTGTACCCAATTTCTACAGTGCCATCGTCAAAATGCAAGTTCACAAAGTCCAGAGATCTGGTCGATAACTTCCTCAACTTCTCTATAACATAGAACCCTCTTCGGCTTTAACTCTCTTTGGCTTTCACTTCTACCTCATCTAGATGAGAATTTTTTGTAGGTGGCATTGCGGCTTCCTCATGATCATGTAGGTGGGTATCGGCCATGAGCATCAACATCTTCAGTCTTTCGCTTAAACAACTAGTCGACTTAGAAATTCCAGGGGCAGTACAGGAAATTCAGTAGCTGGATGCAATTCTAGATGGAGGAGAGTATAATATATATAGCGAGGAAAACCTGATTTATCAGGTAATGCAGAGTTCCATCAAGAGTGTGGTCGAAGAAAGAAAGGGTGGTTGAGACCCACAGGAATCCAACTCAGTCATATGCAAGGGAGGGAATCAATTTTTTATAACTTTAGTGACAACATTGTACTACATAGAAAGTGTCCTTATTCCCCGCTGCCCCTCAACTTTAACAAATTTTATGTCCTTTCTTTCTAAAAGGAACGATAACCAGATCGTACTAAGCCAAGAACATAGATGCTAATCAAACACCATGATTAATAAGATGAATATAATTTTTTAGAATAACTTTAGATAAACCTTTGCAAACAAATGAGCAACAATATCATATATTATTGTGGAACACAATGAAATATAATGAGAATGGGCCTTGCTTATATAGGTAAGGAATAATAATCTAAGAACTAGTCAAGGTCGTAGATCAAGCCATAAATCATGGAAATAACTAGTCATCAAAGAATTAGTCAAGACCATAGATTTAGGAAAGAACTAGACATCAAGGATCTTAGTCAATACCATGGATCAAGGAAAGAACTAGTCAATACCATGGATCAATGAAAGAACAATACCTAACAACTAGATAATATCCCCCTAATATCTAAATAAATAAATAAGAAATATCCACACACATAAGTGGGTGGGGATAAATACAATAAAGGTAAATAAAGTACCTAGGTGAACATGAGCTAAGGTAAATACCTACTCTAACACCCCTCCTCAAGTGAATCTAGGGGCCAAAATAGAAGTGGCATGTCCACAATATGAGTCCTAGAAAATAGTCCTAATGAGGTACTCATGTACAATAACTGGGAAATAAGGACACAGCAAGGTACCCAAAACTAGTAACAACAAAGTAAAGAGAGTAAAAACCCATTGCAAGACATCCCAAGAACGTCGGCTCAAAAAACTCGTACAATGCTAAAGAATTTTGGTGTGCACTGTGGTCAAAATCCACTGCTCGATCACAAAACTCAAAAACAACTGACACTGGGTTTCACCATAATAGCTCCATACAAGGAGACTGTCAACAGAGTGATGTCAAAAGTGCAAGAAAAAGCACCAAACATAATTTGATCAACTGCTGCAAATAGGTGTGCCACGATCCAAGAACAAAAACCAAAGCAACAAGGCAAGGACACAAACTCCAAAGTGTCATGATCCAAGAAAAGCCACGGTAACAAGGCAAGGACACAGAAACTCTAAAGAAGCAGGATCAACACCACACCCTCCCATAATGTACTGAATGGGTGGAGTGACGCTACAAATCTGTATGAGTTGTCCAAAATCAACAACTTGAACACTTGACAAAACTAACACTGGGCTCCACCAGAATAGCTCCCCCATAAGAGAGACTGTCAACATGCCAAAAGTTTCGAAAATATAGATACAAAATCTCTTAACAAATAAGAGAGATACACTACACCTGCTAAAGAAAAATTCTCAAAACAAGGAGCATTACAATGCAGAAGGTATAGAAAGTGGAGCAAGAGGCCGAATGGTGGAGGAGCCACACCTGTAGAGTCCTCTCAATGAATGCCTATGTTGCTGCCATGAGTGATCATATATCCACCCCAAATCAACACGGATGGATGAAGAAGATGCCTGCATATGACTTGGTGCAAAATGCACAATGGGTGCATGTAAAAGAACATCAGAATGTGTGTCAGGTTGATCATGGATGGAAGCTAAAATATCAGGTTTCTCAAGCTTGAGTGAAGGTGCAGAACTCATGTGTTGCTCACGATCCTCAGAAAGAGTCGAGCGAACAAAAAAATGAGCTCTATCAATGTGTGATCCCAATGAAGTATCTACTCGAAAACCAATGTCATGACGAGAATTCCACTTAGCATGTGGAATGGAGGAAACAATACCCTATGAATGTCTGCCAATGACCTCCTCTAGTGAGACCCATAGAACAGAGCATGCAAGAATTGAATGCAGTGGTATGCTTCTTAAAAAAGTCCATGCAGCTGAGCAGAAGTAGGATACAAAAAATGTGGTACTGTAATAGGCACAGATGTGAAAGAGCATGCAGTAACAAGCCTCACAGGTTTAGAAGCATCAAAAGCAGGTAACGGGCTCAAAGACTGGTAGATCAATGTCAGTGGGTACAAGAGAAAAATCTGCAAGTGGACTAGGAACATGGATATGGTTGTCCACAATATGATGGTGATGTTGTAGGCTAGCAAGTTTGTTCTGCAGGGAGTGTATTAGTGTATCCTTATCACGAATGAGTGATTGTAGAAGAGAATTTCACTTCTTGAGAGATCTATTTTCTTCCAAAAAATTTACAATATCCTCTTGAAGTCCACATACTTCAAAGAAAAGCATATCATTCTCAGAATCCATGATAGGTACAAGATTGCAACTCCCAAAAGTTTAGGACGTCGGGCTCAGCTAAAATTGCATCCATAATTGATTAACCCACACTCCATATTTAGAACTTTATAATGAGTGTGTGCTACAACACTTTATAATTATAGTGAAAGTCTAAAAATAAATAACTCCAATGGAAAGAGCATGAAAAAACAAGCACTTTTGTAAAAAACGGCACTCAAAAATGAGATTACCGATCAAAATTTACGAGCTTTTTACTATTATTGCTCTGTTATTTATTTTAGTTGCCACTAAAAACAAAATAAATTGTTTTTGCCTTCACCACACAAATAAAATTAAAGGGGGTTGAAGTTAAGCACCTACTAGTACGAATCACAATCTTTAAGCTCTCATATGACCATTCCATATGACCAAGGGCTAAGGATTTTAATGGGTGATTTATGAGAGAACTAGACATCAAGGATCTAGTCAATACCAATAGATCAAGGAAAGAACTATACCTAACAACTAGATAATATCTAAATAAATAAAAGGAAATATCCACACACATAAGTGGGTGAGGATAAATACAATAAAGGTAAAATAAAGTACCTTCGGTGAACATGAGCTAAGGTAAATACCTACTCTAACAATTGTTTATTAACTCTTTTGTTTATTATTGTTTATTGCTAATGGTATTTTGATCACATTTTTGGTTTGTGGGTGATTTATTAGTGTTAAGCATGTTTATGGGTGTCTTGGGATCACCTAACCTTATTTTGTGGGGGCTACCAAACACCTTAGATACTCCACTTTTTCTCAAATCTCATATTTTTGCAAAAAGTGGAATTTTAGAGGCTTGTTAAGAAAGTAAGGGATCTCTCTTACCTTAAAAATGACCATTGAGACTTTACCTATGGATAGAAGGAACTTTTTATGAACCCCCAAAAAGAATTTTAAAACTCAAAATTCTTTCTCAAGTCACCATCCTTCATCTTTTTTGTCTCATGTGAGTGACTTTGGGATCGGGGGTAACATACTTTAGGGGGGATTACATTTTGAATTTTGTCTTTTTGGCATTTATTGTTGTGTGGGTACTTGTATGAGAACTTGAATGATTTGGATGTGCCTAGCTGGAAGGGTGTGACATGTCACACTTCCATGGGCTTGGGGATGTGGACATATTTCTCTATTTCTATCCACATTTTTGAGTATTTGGGGAAATTTGCTTTTTGTCTTAGAATCTCTTTGGAGTGTTTTTTGGGAGTAGGTTTGAAGGAAGATTCTTGAATTTCCCAGGGGAGGAGATTTTGGGAAGTCTATAGGACCACTAGAGCTTGATATGTTTGGCTTGATGCGAGGTAGGTCTCACCCAATTTCTTGGTTTCATTTATAATTGCAATGCATGTAAGCCTTGTAAAAATTTATGATGGTTTGGAATTGTTATTTTGAGTTTTGGGAGTGGAATTTGTTGCCTTCCTTTATTCTTTCGATGTTATTTTTTTTTGTCCCTCCACCTCTAATGGGGAGTGAATTTGGGGATGGATTTGGGAAGGGGAAGGGATCATTTCTTCATCCTTATGGTATCTTTGGGAAGCCATGAATGTTTTTGGTATTCTACTCCCTTCCTTCGGGGAAGCAGGATGCATTTACATTTGTCTTGGAAATCCCCTCCCATACTTTCCAAGGAACATGCAAGGCTTGAAAAACCTTGATAAGGAGGAGAATATGGAGTTTCAAGGGGTTTAGAAGGTAAGATGGATTTATGGAGATATGATATTTGGAGGATGATCTTGGTATATGCATTCACTTTTGGTTTTTTGGAATCCATTCTTCCCCTCTTCCCTCTTCCTTGTTTTTGGATACCTGAGTGTTTTAGTAATATTATGTTTTGATGGAAATTGGCCCTTCCCTCTTGTTATCCTTGTCGGTTTTGTTGGAGATTTGTTATTTCTCGGCATCTCTGTGGCATGTTATCCCTATTTCCCATGGGATTGAGGGAGGCTAGCATGCCTTCTCTTGTGATAAAGGCATGTAATGATGCATATGGTTGGGAGGTTTTTAAGACTTATTCGTAATGGTGTTTGGATCATTGACATGATGAAGTTGAATCTAGGTTTAAAGTAACACTTGGAGTGTTTAAGAGTTGGTTAAAAGTTCAAATTTTGAGCATGTTGTTCCCACATAGTGAGAGGCTTGTAAATTTGGATTTTATTACTATTTTTGTATTATAGTTGCTTAAATGTAAATCTTCATTCCCTTGATCTTTTGGAGAATTATTGTAAGGGTTGAAATTACTATCTTAATGTTTTAAACCATATATTAATTTTTATACATATAAGGGTTTTATCTTCCTTTTTATTCTATGGAAACATTCATTTTGTATGGTATCACCTGTAGACACCTATAATTTATCTTAAGCAATTATAATACTTAAATTGAGCTAATTATATCCTTTCCTACAAATTGACGACATATCGTCAATAAATACTCATTTTCTCTTCTATCACTGTTAATTAGTTACATTATGTTAATTAATTAACTCTTCTATCCAGCAAATACACCAATTAACGACATTTCGTTAATTAATCCCCCTTTCTATTTAGAATAATTAATTATTATTAATTAATTAGTTTCCTCTTCCATTAAATCAATAAATCATCATTTATTTGATTAAATTCCTCTTATAGTCTAAATCATGCTAATTATTCCTCTAAAAATCTTCTATAAGCTTGCTCACCTATTAACTAATCACTTTGCTTAATTAATAAATCCCCTAAAACCCCATGAGTTATTAAAGGTCAAAATAAAATCTCCTAAGGTTGACTCAACCCCCTTTCAACCATCCTTATCGACAACTAACTCATCCTAGCTATTATCCCACATATAAAGGGATGTAGAGATTCTTTTATCCATTGGTCTATATAAGGATCCCTCCTCCTACCTTTCTAATAAAAATGGTCTTGTAGCCATACTTTGATGAGCTTCCATTCTCAGACCCTTGAAGATCAAACAATTAACTTTGATCAAGTCATGGATCTATCTAGGTTCATTTAGTGTTTTTGGTGATCTAAAGAGTAGATCAGATTCAAATGCTTAGCATATTAGTTTGATTTCTATTTCAAGTTCTAATGCATAATGTTGGTATTTAGTCTTGTTTTTCTCTTAACATGATGATCTTTGTGTAGTTAGTTCATGTTTTGAAACTATTAAAGTGTTAGTTTCAATTCTCTTTACATAGCTAACTAATACACTCTTACTACTACTAATTTTTCTTCTGCCCCTTCAAAATTTTACCAGTCTGCTATCTTTGAAGTGGCGTCACTTACGCCACCCCAAAGAGGGGCAAATGTAAACACCTATAATTTAGCCCAAGCAATTTAAATACTTAAATTGTACTAATTATATCATTTCCTCAAATTGACAACATATCGTCAATAAATGCTCATTTTCTCTTCTATCACCATTAATTAGTTACATTACATTAATTAATTAACTCTTCTATCTAGAAAATACACCAATTAACGACTTTCCATTAATTAATCCCCCTTTCTATCTAGACTAATTAATTATTATTAATTAATTAACTTCTTCTTCCATTAAATCAATAAATCATCATTTATTTGATTAAATTCCTCCCATAGTCTAAATAAAGTTAATTATATCCTCTAAAAAGCTTCTATAACACTGGACCACCCTAGTTAATTAAGCACTTTGAGTTAATTAATAAGAGCCACTCAAACCCTTCTAGGAGTCACTAAAGTCACAAAATTACATGCACTAATCCTATAGGTTGAACATTGTTAGTACCTAAATTGATTCTAAAATTAAATATCTAAGCAGCATTACATGTGATTTGGCAGGAAGCTAAGATACAAGCATTACTATGTTGTGTGTCATTTTATAGTCAGGGAAGAGATGCAGCTTGGTCTTTGTCACTCATGTGTGGAGCAACTGGGTATTGAAACCTTAAGAGGATTTGATCTATCCTAAATAATTTATGGTCAAACCTATATCAAACAGAGTGAGAGGACCCTTTTGTAGCCTGTTGTTTGTGGAGGATATGCAGATGTCCTTCTATGGAACTCTTATTAAGATGACCTTGGAGAAAACATGATCAATACATTAAAATCTAACTCTCACGAATTATCACTCTAGATAGACCTCCAGATTTTTTCTAAGCAACCTTCGGGCTACTAAATTTTGAAACAAATCTAAACCTAGATTGCTTTCTAAAATTAAATGTTTTGATGATAGAGATTCATGCATTTCCACATTACACTAAGATGAACTACAGAACCCATATGTCTAGAATTGGAAAAATTAAAATGAAGGCTTGGTGGGAGGTGAGGCAGACTGGATTTTCAGGCTCTACAGATTCCCTTGAGGAGGCTTTTAGCAACCATCAATTGATAGGCTCATAGACCAACAGACCATACTTAAGAATAGCTAGAATGAATTTATTTATTCAGAAGGTGTGCTTCCTTGGAGAGGCCATACATCAACACAATATGGCGTCCCAAGACTTGAAAAAAATCCAAAATAAATTTTCAAATTGGAAATTCAACTTCAATTCAAATTTCATTGTAAATCCTCTACACTCCCCCATGCTCTAAGATACTATGTTAGAATGTATAAAGCAATACAATCTATAATGATCATGCATATGAAGTAAAGTAGATTGTAAATTTGATTAGCTAAGTATCAAATCATAGCTCTTCTGATAAATGTAATTACAAATGCCACATATATTAAGGTGGGACAAACCTAGAGATCTTGTGTAAAAAATCATAAAGATGATATTCATATATGAGATTACAATTGACCCCAATACACAACCTTCATCCTTCTCACTTCATTCTCTGATAAACCTTCCTCACAAAGCCTTTGCTCAAGATAGTTGCCACATACAAATATTAATTCACTCAATGTTTTTCACTGAGTGTGTTGGATGTAAATTCATCAGCAGGGGTAAAACCCTATTCTATAATGGGGATGAAGGGAGGTTGACCATGGCTGTACACTCGCATAGTTCCATCCTTGACATCAATTAAAATTAACACAGGTAAGTAATAAATAAACTATGTTCCTCAGTTATTAATGTCTCAGAAAGATGGTTTTTGTCAAACTTTTCTCTCATGAATTAGCTTCCAACCTCTAATACCCCAACCATTTGCATTATTTAATTCACTTCAATGTAATAAGGATTTCATTTACAGACAGCCCAGTTGATCCCCCCAGATGTTCTAAAAAGATTCAGTGCACAATATAAGTAGTGCATGAGATTTGTACTCGTGACTCCCAGAATCACTAACCTCTTGTATAAAAAGTCTTCCACCCATGCAGTTAGGGAAAATCTCTCCATTTGATTTAGTTGCATTACATATGGTTTACCTAGTAAGTCACTCTGTCACTTCACGCGCCAACTACTTCCTCCTCTGATTTTTTTAGATCACATTTCTTACGTGCCACTGAAGGACCCAGAAACTTGGAAAACTCAGATTGGATCCAATATGTTCAAATCACATCTTAATGGTAAAAGACGTTTTCAAATCTTTCCCACCAAATCGAGATATCAACTGGTTTCTTGCGTACCAAGGAAAATCATATTGAATCCGACAGTCAGACTACATCTTAATGGTAAAAGACATTTTTAGACCTTCCCTGCCAAATCGGGACATCGAATTTTATATTCTCCTCTTCATTTAATGTTTGTAGGAGACACCAAGAAATGATAAAAAAAACTATAAAAAATTACATCCCCAGGAGCTTTAGAGAAAAAATGGTGGAAAATAAGATACAGGCGCACAGTTTTCGTTGATCTCTCTTTTGAATTTGGACCGTCCACGTGGGAGATCTGAGTTAAGATGTGCCTGGGGGTTCCCTTTTAATTTTTACACCTTTTGGAAAAAATGTAAAAAAATTCAATTTGCTCCGCCCCTCTGCCCTTGAAAAATGGGCCTGACACGTGTCCCTATGTGGGTCCCAAAGGAACCACGGCTCAATTATGACATTTTACCTATATTTGGAAAAAAAGAAAATTTTCCTAATTTTACCCTAGAGTTCACCTCCCCACCTTTTAACTTTTCAAATTGCCACACGTCTCAATGATTCATCTTGAGATGGTCCCTAAAAGTAGAGACCCCAAATGAGTGCGGGCTCAACACATGTCTCAGTTCAGAAAAGTCTGTTAAAAAGCTTGAGAGTTCAGTGGAAGGCACTATGTGTCCAAGGTCCGAGACAGTCTTCTTCGGCTATTGAAAATTCCAAGTGAAAAGTAGAGTAAGCAGAAGCCTCCAAGTGTCCTCCTGGTGCTTCTTCAAAACAAAACTCAAAGGTCAATCCCCAAACATGTGTGGTCCCTCCACATGTCTTAGGCCCTTTTAGGAATTTACTTGGAAAGCCTAAGTAAGGAAGACCTAGTAGAAACCTCCATGTGTCTTTATGGCACAACTTCAAGATGGTCCCCAAAAGCGAAGACCCTGAATGAGCGTGGGCTCACCACGTGTACTCAATGCCTTTAGAAAAATTTCATGTTGAAAGTTTATAAGTCCCTAATGTGAAAAAATGGAATGCATTGACATTGAACCACTATACGTATTTGTCAAGTTGGGACCCTGAGGTAGATTTTTAAATGAGTGCCATAACACCACATGTCCACGGCCCATTTCAAAACTTGTACTAGCCTTTCTTAAAATCATTGTCTAATTCTAGGGAAAAAACAGTGGGAATTTTTCACGTGGCCTCCAAGCACAAATCCTAAGGCCAATTACCCAAAAGGTCAGTCTCTCAAATGAGTGTACATTCCTGCAAGGTCCAAAGATTCCAGAGTTGAAACAATCCAAAAAGGTTTTAGATTGCACCGCCAAAAGATTCAAACAATCCACTCCAAATCAAGCATGCCATGTTTCCACTTACACTCTTCAAGTAGTTACAATTGTGGTATCATGGTCAATGTACTACCCATCAAGCCATAAAAAATGCATTATACTCAGCTCCTTGTTAATGATTTTCAAGATAATCAATTATTTAAAATATACAAATGAAAGAGAATCTAGAAATGTTGCATATGTTGACACATTAATTTACGTCTTATGCTATGTTTTATCACATTTTCCTCACGTTCAAAGAACATAACATATGGCTAGGGACAACCACACATCAATCTACAGATCAAGAACATTCAATGTTTGTATTTTTTTTCCGAGGTTCTTTAATCCAATAATTTAAAATACTATATTAAAAGGAGGAAATATATGGTACGAATCAACATTTTTCTATGAGGAATTTTAGAATAATATTGTTTGAATTTTTTTAGACGATTTAGAGGACATCAATGCATATTTATCCTTATTCAGGACATATTTTTTCATTCCAAAAACCCTTAAATCCACTAAGGATGACTTCATTATCTATTAAATGTTATCAGAATCACTTGCACTCTATAGATGAGTTTAATCCAAATATCTTAGGACAGATAAATTAGAACACCAACAAACTCAACCCCCTTTTAACCATCTTTAACCACAACTAACCCAGCCTCTCTATTATCCCACATGTAAAGGGATGTAGACCTATTAGCACTTTAGTCCATTGGGCTATATAAAGATGTCCTTCTCCTACCTTTCTTGTCTTACACCTTAGTCATGTTTATAGGTAATTTATAGGGATTTTATCTTTGGAGGTATCTTTCATTTGAGCTAATAGCCTCATTCTTGCATTTCATTCATTCAAGCTTTTGGGTCATATGGAGAGAATAAAAATGATCTTTGTAGCCATACTTTGATGAACTTCCATTCCCAAACCCTTGAAGATCCAAACATATCAAATTTGATTGTCATGGATCTATCTAAATTCATTTAGTGGTTTTGGTGATCTAAAGAGTAGATCAGATTCTAATTTCTTAACATATTAGTTTGATTTCTATTTCAAGTGCTTAATGCATAATGTTGGTATTTAGTCTTGGAAATTATCTCTTAACATGATGATCTTTGTGTAGTTAGTTCATGTTTTGAAACCATTAAGGTATTAGTTTCAATTCTCTTTGACATAGATAACTAATACACTTTTACTACTAAATTTTTCTTCTACCCCTTCAATAATTTTACTAGTCTATCACAATATCAAGTTATGTGGCGTCACTATGTCACCCAAAAGTAGAGGATAAATCCATAGAAAATCCTAAAATAATAAATTGAAATTTAAATACTTTGATTAGGATAGAATTATATCATTTCCCAGAAATTTGTACAATCATACGTCAAGTACGCTCATTTACTCTTATATCACCATTAATGGGTTATTCAGATTACATTAATTAATTTACTGCTTCTATCTAGAAAATACACCTAGATTGAAACAATTTCCATTAACCCTAATCCCCCTTTCTATCATGAACAATTTCTTATGTAATTAATAATTTGAAACTTCTTTCAAGCATTCAAATCAATAATATCATCATTAAAATTAAATTACTTGACATAAGTTCTAATTTACTAATTATTCCATCTGAAAATATGGTTAACTATAAGCTTACACCTATTATTTAAGGATCAAAACTTTTAATTATTTTAAATCCTTACCCCTAAACATGGTTATTTATAGTATTTCCAATAGTATTAGATAAGTATTGATAGTTAGTACCCAAATTGATTTAAGTAATATTATTCTAGAGCATGCATCACTTTTTTGTAAATAAGCTTAGCAACATGGTGTCAAAATAATATATTGTAGTGTCAAGTTTAGTGTAGTCAGGGAAGATATGCACTTCCAAAACTATTAATCACTATTAGTAAGAGTCAATGATAAGTGTGTATGTCACCCACAGGATTTGGACACCTCAAATACAACATGGTAAAAATACCAGGATAAGGACCCTTTTTATTTTTTGTGGACTTATGGAAATGTCCTCATTACAAGAATGACCACATGGAGAAAACTGATCAAGTACAGGATAAACTTAACTACTCACGTAATGACACTTACAAAAGTCATTGATTCACATTCGGGCACATGACAACACCATATACATGTTGATACCACACTTTTCCAAATGAAAGAGTACTATGCAATGACACCCAACCACAACAAAGTAGTATGGGTACTTAAGGATTGTTTTTAAATGAATCTTGGTGGGAACACATCATTTCTGACTCGCTACATCTTAGTTACGATTAACATTCCAAGAAATATTATTCATGTAAGCTATAATCTTTCTCTTTTTCCAGAAGGTGTGCTACAATGGAGGGCCATTCTTAACATTCATTTACACATTCAAACTTTACAGTTCGACCATTTTAAGTTGGCTCCTTTATGCATCACGATAAATCTCCATAAACATTACTTGCAACCTTATTTCATCACACCTATTACCCTCAAATTGCATATAAAGTTCTTAATTATCTCGTGCTAGATGTTAAAATGATGCTTCTCAAACGTTTATTCACTGGTCAAATGAAAGCTCTTGCTGATACAAGTGAAATTGGCATGATGCCGACAAAGACTATCTCTTAGGAGCTTAAGGGATCTTGTGTGATTCACAAAGACATGTTCCCATGCAAGATTACTTCGAACAAGAAAAACTTTATTTGCAGACTATTCAAAGTTAATGATAGTTCAGACACAACTTTGCTCGAAGTCAATTCAACAGATTCCACATCAAGAAATTTGATTTGGATTCATCAGCAGGGGAAAGTGTCTAGAACAGTCTCAGAGCTTTGTCACTGGCTGTACACTCGCAAAGACAATTGACATAATCAAATTTAACACATGAAAATAAATAAACAAGTTCCTACAGATAATGTCTCAGAAAGATGGGCTTTGTCAAACTTTTCTCTCAAGAATCTAGCTTCCAACCTCTAACATGTTTTACTCATTTGCATCGCACAAATGTCATGCAATTGTATAACATTGTCATTTACAACAGAGTTTGTCCCCCCAAAACCAAACATACATTTTCACTAATGGGTTCACCTACTGCATGTTAGTGTAATTTAGCATCGTGACATCCCAGAATCAGATGCTCTGTATACACTACATAAGTTAAACAGTTATGCAGAGGGAACCAATCTCATCCAAATTTTCTAGCATTCAAATCCTTTACCATGAGATAAGTCACTCTTCACTTCACGCGCCAACTACTTCCTCCTACTACCTTTGTTCGGTTAATCTGGGCCACTTACTAGTGTACAAGGGCAAGAAAGCATAAGGAATAATCAGATTGGATCCAATAGTCAAATCACATCTCTTAATGGTAAAAGACATTTTCAGATATTTCCCACCAAATGCGAGATATCTAACTGGTTTCTGTGCGATTTCCACCCGAAAATCAGATTGAATCCAATAATCAGACTATATCTTAATGGTAAACTTCCAATTTTTAGACCTAAGGGTCAACTCCACCAAACCGAGACATCGAATTGATTCTCCTCTTCATTTAATGTGTAGAGAGACACTAAGAAATTTATGATAAAAAAAACTATCAAGAAATTTACCAAGGTAACCCATAGGAGCTTTGAGGAAACAGAAAGAGATCATTAACAAGAGTTTAAGTTATACAGACAACTATTTCACTGAGCTCCATTTGTATTGGACCGTCCACGTGGGAGATCCCATGTTTAAGTTGGTTCCTAGGAGCGTTCCCTTAATAAAGTTTACATTCTCCTTGGACTAACTGCACAATGAGTTTCTAATCCTGGATACTAAGGAGGTGTTACCACTTACTCCTTTGAGATAATGTTGACCATGTCATTCCTAATTGATCGGGTTCACGAAGAACGATGCTAAACATACAAGCTATGATGATTTTAACTCATACTTGGGATCTTATTTAATTTAATTTTCCCCTAGAAGGTGCCATCAAGTGTAAGGATTTTAAGTTCATTCTACAGGTTTCAGTTTTCTATGGTCCCCAAAAATAGAATCAGCACAAGAAGGTTAGTTATACACGAATTTTCTAGTTAGGGTTGAGTTAACTGTGAAGCTTGAGATTCCTTTATTAGGCATTATGTGTCAAGGTAAGAGACACAACACTTCAATTATTTAAAAAAGGAGATTGCAGACTGGAAATGCACTACAAATACATGAAATTCAAAGGTCATTTAACATACACGGTCCAACTCCACTTTTTTTCTTTTTCTTTTTTTATATTGCAAATCTGAACCAAAATGGTACCTATGATTAAATGCACATTTCCCAAGGCATTCCTAGAAACTAGCATCTCATGCATATTACCAAATTTTAAATATAAAATATTCTATTACATTGTAATTACATTAAACATATATACATTTTCCAATAAAATATATAAATTACAATAATAAATAATGAATTACACCACGCCTTTTCGACATCTTTCTTGCATCTTGTAAAACCATGTGAGCATGAAATCAGTGATAAATCAATGGCATGGAATCCACCTAGATCTAGCATAATTAACGCTTTTAGTTACCATTTACATAATAATAATAATTTGCATTCAAAAGGAGAGGGTTAGAGACACATTTTTATTTCATTTTAGTTCATTTCTTAACCAATGAGAGAGAAAGAAATAGGGAAGAGAGAGAAAACACTATTTTTCCAAAATTTCAATTTCACACAACAAGTCACACAGTAGAATTTCAAATTTTTATTTGCAAGTGTCAACAATTTTCCATGGTGGTTTCGTAACCTGACAGGGGTCCTACAAATTTCTTTTTACGTTTTCCTGCTAGTTGCAAAGGAGTTCAAAACAGGCTCAGAGGCTAAGAAACCACTTTCAAACATTTCCCTCTGATGAGAAAACACACCACGAGTAAGCTTATATTTATCCTCATATACACTAATAATTCACAGGAAATGACGGAATACAGAACTGGCGAACAGTTTACGATTGGTAGCTGGTTTTCCAAGGCCATCGGTCATAATTGACCTAGTTGCAAACGATAAAAAGGTTAGCTCGAGAACTCAGAAAACCACATCCAAAACTATCGTTCAATGGAAAAATTGCCACAGTAAATTTCCTACAAGTTCCTCTATATATGGACAATTTTTCAAAGTCAACGGGACTGAGAACCGGTAAACGGGCTTCAAACAGCGACAAGTTTTCTAGAGGCACCGGTCGTAATTGGTATAGTTTGACCTAGTCAAACTGTGACCAAAGGCCTACAAAATGCCTTTGCCAAACTATCAAAAAGATTGTTTTCCCCAAACATAGGTTTCCAGAAAATTTTATAGTACAAATAATAGAGGTTTGTGAAGGCAAATAAGCATTTCGTTGTCTAGGATTCAAACGGCGAGCTGATACAAAACCCAACTTTTCAATTTTAGCAACTTCCTAAAAGCACAAATGCAGTAACAGGGCTCCTAGAGGAGCGATAAAGAGAGTATGAACATTCGATTGGGGTCGAACTTAAATCTTGAGGAAACTCTCCTCATGACAAGGAACACTAACTAAACTTTACATCCCCTTTTCGGGTTTCAAAAGGTTGTTTTCTGGGTCTATGAATATCATGAGTTACTAGCTTTTAGTATGGAATAATTAGTGGGTTTATGAGGGAACAAACTCAGCTTGTCAATAAAAGTGTGTTACAGCTCTCTAAAATGGTTACGAAGTTTTCCAAATCATGTGTGAAGGAGGTTTTAACTTTTTCCTTGACCAACAAGTGTTATTCAGGTTACATAAGTACCAGATGACATTTTACCGTTTTTCCAAAACAAGATTATATAAAATAGTGGAATGCATGATAAACCAAAAGTTTTTAAAATTATTACTCTGCAAATGGAAAAAATAAAGTACGAGAATTATAAAGGACAAAGTGAGATGGTCAAAACTGGGGAATTTGGTTCTGCATGTCAATTAGGAATTTCGTCCAATGGTTTGCATGGTTTCAAAAAACTTGTCAATCTGAGCATATCATGAAACCATCGTACTCCATAAATCCACATTGCAATGCCACGTCCGACGGTGGCCATACTCCATATGTGCCAAGCGGTATAAAACAATCTCAAAACCCCTTTTTGGTAGTTTTCAAATGACTTTTAAACTGATCCACAGAAGCACAGGCTCCCTTCCCTCAAAACAAGAAAAAATAAAATATAGGCAACCCAGTCATGACCATTGAAATCCCCCAATACATAAGCCATAAATCGTACAAGAGTTAGAACGCATGTTAGGGGGGTCAAAATTTCCACGTATAAAGGAGATCCAAATCATTGTATTCATCGGTTGGGAGTGCACACATATTGCATACATGCAACAGTTGTAGAAAGTTGGCTTTGCATTGGTCAATTATATTTACTTGAAAGTTTTTAAAGCCTCCTTTTTAATAGATCCATATCTTGCAATCAACACCTAGAAAACATTTGCACCCCACCTATAACCAAACATCGCCTGAGCTGCATATCCTTTTGGCATTCTATCAAACAGTTCCCACGTCTTGCGTAGGGTTCCACATTTACATACATGTCCCAAAGGGAACTTGCAACTATGATGTCTAATGAAAATATTTATTATGCTTTGAAGGATGAGTAAATATCTCATTTTGGCATAGGAAGAATGGTGAAAAAGACAAAATCCTCATAAGTATGTGATGTGTAACGGGGAAGGAAATTTCATTGTCTCAAACAATAGATCAACTACTTGTAAAAAAACAAGTAGGAAACACTTCTGCAGGGGATATAATGCACACTACACAATGATTTGCAGTTTCATTTCCTCTCCAAACCAATTGAAACTAGTTAACACATGCACAAATCCAAATCAATTCATTTGAATAAATTCATTTAAGATATATCATGTGCATAAGAGTGATTTAACCAATATTGGTTTTGATTGGAGGATGGATGATAGTTTTAGCTTGGTTTAACCCAATTTCACGCAATGTTCAGATTATTTAATGTGGCCCATAGACCCAGTCATCACTGTAATTATTGAATTACCACTAAGTGTACAATGTTAACACTGGTTTCCTTGTGGTTTTGGCGTTGGATTCCAAATAAAGTTCCTGAATCATTTGCAAGGGAAGTGACATGTTGAAAAACCTTCCCACCTGCCACACCTGACATTCCATACTCCACTCCTTCACTTGCCCACGTGCCTTGCCAGTTTTCCCATGCCTTCATGCCACCTCCCATCCACTCTTCTCAACTCTATTAACTGCCCCTCTTTTTTTAATTTTTTTTTTGTTAAAATTTTTAGGCACTACAAAGTGTGTAGCATCCACTCTTTTATTCCTAAAAAATTGATATTTAATAAGCAGTTAATTTACCATGGTCAGATTTTATGAGGTCACCAATTGGGAGTCTTAGCTCGCACCAACAAATCTATTAATTTTGATATCATTATTGGATTACGATTGTAAAAGTTGATTGGTGACTGTTAAAAATAGTATGAAAAGAAAGGATACTAAATTTGGTATGTGCTTATATTGTTGAATGAAGGCATGAAAATATATAGGAACTAGTTGTTTTTTGGTAGCGTATGCATCATTAATACATGGATACATATTTAAATGATGTCAATGGAAGCTTAAACTTTTAAATGCTACATGGTTAATACAACATGGAGATATATAAATATGTATAGGTGAATGGTTATTAAAAATATGGTTTAGACTTCAATGGTCCATGGCATATTAAAAGGGGACATGGAAAACCTAGACCTAATGGCGGAACATCATACGAGCCAAGCTTGAGTGATCAAGGAGCAAAGGTAGGAAGTATGGCTTATGTGGCAGGTAACGTGTAAGTAATAAGAATTGCATTGAAAATAATGTGAAGATTGTATGGAGTACACAGAAAAATTAATAGGGTGGCAGGGTTTTAGGTTTTAGGCATTTATTGTGGTTGTGTTAGATATGTGTCAACAAAGTTAATTTTTAGATCCCTTTGCAGCGGGTTTTGTACCTCACTTCCAAAAGGGGTTTTGGAGGAGCTTACCCCCCGAATCATGTCGTAAGGGGGGTATTAACGATTCAATACTTTTTTCAAGAAAGATGAATCCAACAGAATTCTATTTTTATGAAGGAAAATCCTAATGGTGTTTTTCCACTCAATTTTTAGGAGGAGGAATCATAACTGTACTTCATTAATTGGATGTATATATTTTGGTGGAGATCTAAAGTTTCTTATAACAAGTTTGCATGTAATATGTTCATATTGAGTTAATAAAATCTTGATATCTTACACCTTGGATGTTTCCCTAAGCACTCAGTTGGGGTTTTACCACATAAATCTAGTGTTCATCTCTAGCATGTTTGGTATTTTGTATATTTCATTTATCTCTATCTCTGTAAACTGTTATTTTGTTATTCAATTTTCTGTGTATTCATTGCTGCAAAGTTTGTGGTTTCCTAATAGGGCGGAATCCTCGAGAGAAGTTAGCTTCTCCGAGAAGCCAACTCCAAACCATTCAAATTCATTCTCTTTGTCCATTTTGTTGTTTTGGTTACTATGTTATTTTTGTGGGAGATGGAGATAATGGAATCTCTCCTCCATTGTGCTTGTTTTTTGGCCATGGGCATGATTTCGAGCTCGAATATGGATTTATCACATTGTAAAGGGAATATTTCACTTTCATTAATGTGGTTTCTAATTATAAAGGAGGTTGCAGGAGGAAGAAAGTGAAGTTTGGAAACACCGTGCATAAACTAGGCATGAGCTCCTTCCTTACTCTCAGTAAGATGTTTGTTATGACTTGATATTCATGAACTGGTAATTTATTTTGGTATGTATTGATGTAAAGAATGATGTAGATTCAACAACCAAATCAAATGTTAGAACAATTACTTGATTCAAAACCATACCATTTTTCACTTTCCCACAATAAGCCAAAACTTGCATTTTATCACCAATACAATTGATTTAAAGCTTAAAAATTCTTCACGCCTATTATATTTCACCTATCAACAATATACAAATTCTTAACAAAGTTTCAAACCTTCAAATTCACTCAATCTCTCTCTAGACCTTCATTTTTACTGCTAACCCTCTAAAAGTACATTTTCTGATGTAGGATCGACATTTTTGGGAATTAAGACTCACTAGTAAGTTTTTCAACTACCCATTAAGCTCATTAGAGACCCTACAAAGTTTCATCCCTCAAAAAATTACAAATTTTCTTTTATTCTCTCTCTATCGTTTTTGCCTAGGTCTCTCTTTTGGCCCTAGTTTCGTGCAAATCATTATGCTCAGAGAAAACTACCAAATTCTATGCCAAAG
Organism: Taxus chinensis; assembly: GCA_019776745.2. Lineage (NCBI taxonomy): Eukaryota > Viridiplantae > Streptophyta > Pinopsida > Cupressales > Taxaceae > Taxus > Taxus chinensis. Next base: position 80,854,527 of record CM034150.1, on the reverse strand, counting down.
TAAAAATTGTTCCAGATACCCATTTTCCTCTTGTGTTTTGTGCAAATTTCATGGCCTAACTCTCTCTCTATCACTCCCAACACATTTTTTCTCCTTTTCTAAGTCTCTACTAGGTCTATAAATAGGGTTTCATGTCTTTTATAGGGTTTCATCATAATCTCATTGTTTCCACATCTCCAAATCCCTCAATTACTTAAGTTAAACATGTTCAAGGACTTTTCACATCTCTTTCGCTCTTGCATCTTGGTTCTTACCACTTTTCCACCTTTAGTACTCTTTAAGGCTTCTTAGGGTTTGAATGAGCTTATTACGGTTTGTCACTTCCTCTTAAATGTATATCTTCTAAACACCTTTTTCCACCTTTAATCAACTTGTTCAATCTACTTACAATACTCCTTTTCTTGTTCCATCATCATTTTGTGTTCATTCTATATTTTGGGTTACTTGGCCTTATTGTTTCTCACAACCCTTAGCTTCTTCTAACTTTGTTTTAGGCCTTTTCACTTCAAGATTTCTAAAGATCATTTTCTCTACCCTTTACCATTACCTTAACTTCTAAACTTCCTCTTAACCAATTATGACAAGTCTTCCTCAATCTTATTTAGCTTTACCTTGTTCATTTACACACTAGAGCACTTTATGGCTCTTGAGAGGATTGTCACAGTATTGTTATGAACTCTTCTTGGTAAATGGATATTAAACACACTTCTCACTTACTCAATACGCCTTCACAAGAAAAATCACTCCCCCTTCACATTAGGCTAACAAGTTCCTTGATATTTTGTTTTTCATGGCGCCTATTTACCTTGATATCATAGGATTGTCATAGTTTCTCATATATGTGACTGTACACACACATTTTACATTTTATACTCATTACCCTTATCTAGAAACATCTTTACACCCATCGTACCTTCTTCCAATTGTTAATGCTTCCCATTACTCGCATGGCTTGGTTCAAGTTTTGTTACTATTCAAGATTCTTACTCTCTAACTCCTCAAGTCTGTGCACACCCAACCTATATTGTGTCTGATCAAATTTAGCATGAATCTCTTTCCCTAACTGCCACAATACCTAATCTTCATTAGGAAACACTCTACACTTCTTTAATACCCATTATAGAACAACATTAGGTTTATTATAAAATAAATGTGTTCCTACTTAGTCTTTCACATTGTTCTCTTAACCTTGAAACAAAGTATATTATATGAGTAGAGCACTAAGTAGCATGACTTACCAATTGGACTAAAGAGTTCCTTCTCATTTTTATCAACCACTCTTCATTGTTCCTTTCCACACTAAAAATTTGAACGTTTGGCTCACATCAAATTAACATATAATCATAACATATATACACCCTGAAACCCTGGGACATGGTATATCAACCAAGTAACTTGTTATCTATTTTCCCTTTCTTGAGGATGGTAAGGTTTAACAAGATTTCAACACCAAACTATAGCCTTCTTGACCATTTTTGTAAACTTCCATAGCCTTGATACAATCTTTCCCAGAATTCTTGGTTCTTAAATCAACATGTAAGGATTGTGACTCTAGAATAGATAGTTTCAGAATACTTGTTATCTTCTCTATACAAATATATTGATCTTATGACTACCCATGGCATAAACTAAGAATGTACACATAGAAACATTCACTTACATTATTTGATTCCCTTTTCCTTATCCAATACTCATGATATCCATTAACCTTAAGCACTCAGGCCTTCAACTTTGCATAACTTTGTTTCTTGTCACTAATATATTTTGAATCTCCTTCAAGACAACTCTTGAGGTTGTGTCATCCGTGTTCCTTATAGAGACATATATTTATCCTTTCAAAGAGGTTTTATCACATTATATATATATTGATCATGCAATATTATACAAATAAACCCTTATTCACAGTCTTTCTTAGTTTGAATAATCTTACTAATAGATCAACCAAGAAACTACAGAGCTTCTAGAGCCATTAGGGTTCAAAAACAATGAACACGTGCTCTTTTTCCCCTCCTACATACACACACTATCTCCCTTTCAAATACTCCCTACAAATTACGTGGTAGTTAGGGTTCTAACTCATTAACCCCAACCGTGGTTGATCTAACCAAGGAATATTTTTACCTTAGTTAAGGTCAAGTAATCATGTCCTTAGGTAGAGAGTATGTTTCATGACTCATCTAAGTCATTTATTACACTTTCACTAACACCTAGGCTTAATAAATACTTATTAGACATTTGAAAATTAAAATTTGAGGTTTTGGAGGGAAATCTCTTATTATAAGAAAAAAATTCCAAATGGACCATTTACATCACAAAGCCTCCAAATGAACTCCACACTCACCTAAAAAGCTAAAACACAACCAAAATTATCTATATAAAATGATGTTCCTCCATCATGTATGTTGGAAAACATGGATACTCCATTATAAGAATCATTTGCTAATAATATATTCCTTGCATGTCAATTTATGAACTGGGTTTTACTATTTATCCATGCCTGTGAAGGAAATATGATTCATGTTAAGTGATAATGGAGCTGTATTATAAATGTGAGCTAACTTAGTTGATTTCATGGCTATAGGAGATAACTATTAAATAGTTATAGTTGGCTTTCGTAAATATGGATAGTATGTGAAAGGGATGTCGATATTTTGTGAGACGGTGAACAAATGTGAACTGGGAATAGATATTTTGTGAATCTGGGAATACTTGAATAAATTGGCTATGTCTATTTATCCCATACTATGAAATCATTATGGTCTGGGTTGATTTTTATTGTGTTTGTATATAGATGTGAACCAGTATATTTGTTTGCAGGACTATGTGAAGAAATCTTAACTAGGTGTTGTTGTTTTTCTTTGTTGAGAACAATATATGAACTGGGTTGAATCACATTTCATTTGTATATAGACACAAACCTATATAGATATTTGCATGGCCATAAGATGAAATATTAACTGGGTATGTTTATGTTTTAAAGAGATAGTTTATATTGTGCATAGTTGCATGTGGATCTGTAACTTGTTGAATGATTTAAAAATGTTGAGTTCTAAGTTCTAAGAGCTCATAATGTGTTGTATTTGGTTGCATATTTTGAATGAATAATGGGTAGAAAGGTATAAAAGGCAATTTTAGTTTGTACAACGAATTGAGTATGTTAAAATTCTATTCTAAGCTTGAATACATGAGGAAATGAATAGGAATTAAGTCATTTTAGATTCTGAATAATGAGATAGACATAGGATATGGTAGATGTATGAACTCTAAAATGAGACTAAATGAGTTTCTTTCCATTGTATGAGGTATTATTATATAACTTAATCTTGTCGGATTTGCCTTCTATTCTTTGACACTTATATGTGTATAGTCTGGAAATATGTTGTGGATATGAGAAGGTATATGATTTATAACAAGACATTATTTTCTTGGGTTATAAAAGATTATAGTAGGTTGCATTTTTATGTTCTCAAGGAGTTCATATGCATTTGTAAAATAAAAGTTACAATCATTTAATTAATTGACAATATTACATGGGAATGAGAAGGTCAAAATAGTAAATGGAGTTAGTATACTACAGGTTGTAGGATGAAATATTTTATTTGATTGAGCAGTAATTACATTCAAACATGTGCTCATTTGGAGACTAATTCTTTGAATTATATTGTTTTAATATTACATGTATTGTGGTTATGTGTTTATATTTAGGAAGGTGAATGAAAATAACTTAGTAGGGACTTTATTTTTAGATACAAGAATATTGGTTGATGGATGATTATGAATTGTTATTCTAGATTTACATATTATGATGGCTCTATTGTTGTTATCTTAAAGATAAATCAGTGTAAATAGTATCATTAGATCCTTAGTTCAATCAAACTGTTAATATCTTATTATAACAATTATGTTTGGAGGATAAGAAGTAGTCGCATGCCAATTCTTATGAACTGACACATGTATATTTCATTTTTAATGACTGTACAGGTAAACATTGAAGTTATGAAGTAAGCTCTTGAGTTTATTTTCATACCTTGATGTATATGTTCATAGGGTCTACCATCTATAGATTTTCTCTCTTCATTAGGTTAAAGTGGATTTGTATGATTTCATGATGAATTTATAAATGAGAAAATGGCTTATGACCCTGATGTAAAGTGTAGTTATGAACTTTGTAAAGGATATTTGTGTTCAAACATTGTAAATTTTGGTGTTTAATAAGTTAAGGAGACCTATTTATAACATTATGAGTAAACATATAGGTTGTCTACATTTATATTTAAAGACTAAACTTAAACAATTTGTTGATCTGATAAATTGACAAAGTGTCTTCAGTATCTTATGATGAAATAACAAGTTACTACTTACTAGGAGTTCATAATGAAACTTGTATTATGAATGGATTCAAATTAATAATCTCTCAGACCTGTAAACCTAACTATTTAAAAGAAGGGGGTTTTGAAGTTTTTCCCATCCTCTGAATTCATGTTAACAATGCCAATAACTTAATTTAAGTAATTAACATAGTATATCCCTCATGCTGCCAGTACAATTTGATCCATGATGTTGGTAACAAAAATTTTGGAGGCTTTGAGAAGCTAAAGTTTGTTAATTAAGTTCTTCCTCTTGGAAGCAACCACTGAAGTTTCTTCCAATATTTTGTCCAGGGCGCCAAAATTAGGACCTCCTACATGCTTCATTATTTGTGAAACGACCCAAAAAACCATACAAACACGAACAACACAGTAAAAGACAGGATTTTTTTTTTTGACTTGCTTGACACATAACATGACGCAACATGTCGTCACCAAGGATACAACTAACTCTGTGAACAACTCGATACAAGGATGGCCATAAAAGTAGCACGAAAACGTTCACACCTATCAAGGACAATATACTTTTTTTTTACATGACAACATAGAAGCCCAACCACATGACACTCTCACAGCTAGGGCAAGCCACAGTAAGAAATGATTGGAGGTTATTTATTTTGATAAGACACCCTTTAACTCATGACTTAAGTTTTCAGAAGGATTCAATATATGATTCGCACAAATTCATCTTACCAACTGAGTTATGTTCTTATACACTGTAGAGTAGTTCGCTTAAAGTCTTCTCCTTTATAACCATTATTTGTTTTATATATATTTATTTGATAAAGATGGTAATTTAATTCCATAAGGCCATCTATTCACACTTACATTACTAGAACTCGTTCATGCCCTTATGACAACATCGGTTCACGTTCAACAAACTTAAGAGAAAATTACAAGGTACCCTGGATAAAGCTAAAGGAAGAAGGTCAAATGAATTCACCCTTAAGACGTCATTAGTTCTTACTAAGGTTTAATTGAAGCTTGAGGTTTTATACGTAGTTAATTAGCGCTCTTACTTAGGCTTCACCGAAAGAGCTTATCAAGAGGTAACTACTTACTTTTAAATAGGCTAAGAGATAAATTGAGTGGTTTCAAAATTTTCTTCTCTTACTTGTTAAATCTTATTAGAAACTAGCCATTGTTTTCCTTTAAGCTTGTCTTTAGCATTCACCAAAAGAGTAGTGTTTACTAGTTCAGTTAGGGATAACACGTTATAAAAAATCACTTTGCAAGGATGGTCTCACTCTTGATTACTTAAGGTATTGTTTGTTTACAAGGGGATCTAAACCACAACATATTTCTTTGAATAAAACTTTTAGGTAACTTCTGTAAGGAAAAGCCACCCCATTAAAGCTTACATATAACCCATCAATACAAAGTCTTAGAAAGATTTAAATTAACACTTAATTCTCAAGATCAAAGTTTTACAATGCTTATGCCAGTGAAGAGATTGAATATTATTTCTCACTAAGAAGAGTTACCAGCCAAAATACAAAAAAGGACAAGAACTACTACTTCACGTAATTCTCCGAACAATTCCAAGGCAAGAGGTCTTCTAAACTCTCTTTACAAGCAATGTTACACAATTTACAACACATTGCACATTTTTACAAGGAACTTGATAAATTGTACAGATGAACCTTTAACACTCTTTTCCTTTAGTCTACTCGCATAATCCATCTGCACAAATATTAACTAGAGTCAGTTCGCTAGAACTGAGCATGTTAAGACTACCCATTGCAACAGTAAGCTAACATTTTATAATATCATGGAAGTAAAATTCTAAACTCAAGAATGGATCAAATCACAAACCACTAATCAATATGTTTCACAAGATGAAGAGATTTATACCAGCCAACAAGGAGGAATCCCAATATTCAAGTGAGAGAAATATTCCAAAGATAATCAAGGTGAGACCTTATTGGTGAAGACAACAAGGCTGAGAGTATTAAGATTTCAGTCATGTAATCCTAAGGATTACGTGATTGAAATCTAACACCAAAACATCATTCTATTATTATTAACCAAAAGGATAAAGATCAGTCAAATGACTTAACATATTCAAAATTGCTTGGTAACAAGACTGCATTAACACACATCCTTGTTTTAGGAAGAATATAGGCCCCAACCATATATGAACACAAATTAGTCAAAGATTAAAGTTAACTTCACTCGACTGAATAAACCAACATACATATAATACCCACAACACAAAAACTGAATCTGAAGATTCAAAATGCCAAGTAATTCTCACCGAACCTAATTATTTTTCTTCAAGAAGTTAAATAAATTAGATTCTATCCAACTAAATTACATTCAACAACTATAGTTGGATTACACAAGCAAGGATCAAGAAGAGGTCTTTTCACCAAAGGTTGTTATTATCTTACATCACATAAACAGTAATAAACCCGTAATCCACCACTCGTATGATCATTGTAAGAGTTAAGGACTTAGCTCACTAAAATATGTAACTGAGTTGATTCCTACCTTTTCCATTTTCATACAAGTCTAACCCAATTCGAAGAAAGGTAACCATTCTATTTTCATACATGCCTTAGTCAACACTTACTCAGAAAGTCCCTACCTGAATTATTGAAGGTTTGCTAAGCTACAAAATGGATTTAATAGAAACCCATTTCATTTGATACTTGAATTTAAACAAGCAAGGGATAGTCTGTTGAAAATATAAGTGAATCGACACAAGATCCTCTACCGTGACCCAACTCGAGTCACCAATCACAAGGTTAACAGTCAGCGAAGGAGGAATACAAAGCAAAATACTCTTCCTACGAACTATGCCTTCTCTTCCGTCTCTAAAACAACATATGAATAGTTTGGGCATACCCATCTATTTCACGACAGTCTACTCGACCTATCCTCATAGTCACTCCAAAGAAAACATCAGCTACTACAGAGTTCGATTGAACTCTTTTATCTTATGATACAGTGACTCACGTCACAGGATCTGTATTGAGCAGTCAATATTTCACTCACGTAGGCCTCTAAGAAAACATCATGCTCACTATGCGAGGTCTACACACAGATTCAGCCCAAGAAAAGCTTTTACCAAGACAAAAACAAACATTTAGCCTAAAACTGGCCATGAGTCGACAAATCTACAAATATCCACTAACGTTATTCATGGCTCAAGTTTATATCTGCTACTGCTGGTTTAGAAATCAAACTCAACGGCCATTGTTCACTATCGTCTCTAAATGTCACCCGAATTTTAAGAATTAAGCAGGAAAGCACCCCGGTTAAAGATCTAACACCCACGGTATAAACTTCAACCATTATTTTGCTATCACATAGCAGTTACTCTTTTATTTCGAAAAGAAAAACGAGGCAGAAAGGAATGTATACAGGCTGTCACAGTTGCTATCAGGGTATGAAAAACAAACAACTCCCAACAGTCCTTCCTTTCCTTCAATTTGGGTCGATTCACAAGGAAAAGCAGAAGCCCATTCTAAATGCCATAACAGATAAAAAAAAAAAGAAGGACATTCAATTCATGACATAATAAAAGGGTAGCAGAAGATTGCAAGGGCAGGTTTAACATGCCTGGTTTAAAACGCCATCTCCATATGCATATGATTGTTTCAATGCCGCTGCTTGCCCTTAACCCAAAGTGCTCTGCGAGCTCGTGCTAGCGCCACATTCACGCGGTGAAAAATAGCTACAAAGCCAACCCCATGATTTGAAGCTCGGACACAAGACATAATGATTACATCACGCTCCTGGCTCTGAAGGGCATCTACCGTAATGATAAATAAACCTTTTCCTTCATCAGATTGGAGGAGAGCATCAAACTCTCGGTGCAAACATTACAGCTGTAGCTTGTAAGGTGTGATAAGTCCAACAGAAAACTTTATGCCTGCCAACTTGGTGACTCGTTGAAGAAGCTCATATAATAGCAAAGCAAATTGTGTTTCATGAATATTCTGATATGAAACGGATCGGCCTCTATGAGGTTCTCTTCCATGGGTTACATCATACAACAAGTAAGATATCAATAGAGAATCTTTGTAAATAAATTTCATCAGGTCTGCTGGTAACACCCTCACTGTCACATAATCGATTTTGAAGAAACAAACTCAGTACATGTTCTGGATCTGAAAAATATCCTGCTACCTTCATCTCCCAAGACATTTTCTCCAACATTGCATAGATCTCCTGTGTGCCCGTGGGTGTGATCTGTCACCTTGAAGGAGAATCTCAAATTTGATGATGCAAATCGATGTTGAACAAATAACAATGAATTTGGACCACCTGCTTGTTGGAGTGCTCAAAAAGGCTTCTACTATACTGCAACATGCCTGTTTCCTAGCTAATTACTGTTGCAGGCAATTGCTGTGGATCCCCAACAAGAACACACATTGCAGCACCCAAAGAAAGTGGGGGTAACACGCCTACTTCCCATAGCTTGTAGCTTCATCTATAACCACCATATCCAACCCATGGGCTAGGCGCAGGAATAACTTCCGGTCAGTACTAGAAACAGTAGAGAACGCAATCTCAGCCTCACTTGCAAAACTTGCCTCAAGATTTGATCGAGCTTCTTCCATGTTAAATTCACCACCTGGATGGAAGTGACTTTCCAAAATGAAAAGTCAAGACAGCTCAACTAAAACTTTATCTCGTTCTTCTACTACAGCTGCAAGATTTTGCAACAACTGATCACGACTGTGGTCGCGTGCAACCAGAACATCAGGATCAACACCAACGGTTCCTTGGGATCGCCCTGCGGCAGCTGTCGCACTTAACTCTCTCTGGAGGCCACTGATTTTCTGAGATAAGTTTACTTCTCTACCCTGTAGCTGCTGCATATAGCCAATTACTTCCTCACGGCACTTTCCTAGGAGAATTTCAGTTCTACGCTCCACTGATACTGCCTGTGCAGCATGATTTTGAGAACCCACACCCACCCTCGCAACATCAGGGTGATAGACCTTCATTTCACCATCAATGAATCCACTATCCAGAACACGCTGTAGCAATTCATCTGTTGCAGCATTTGATGGAGCGCAAACAAGCATTCGTGGTTTAGGGCAGAAAACAATTTTCAATAAGTAGACCACATGAGACAGCAGATTGCAAGTCAACATTTTAATAAATGGGGCATGTGCGGCCACCAACCAGGAAGTTGAACACGCCAAGAAAGGTGCAAGGGGTATCAAAGCTCCACATTTGGTAATGCAGGCTAGGAGTGTGCATGGTTCAGAATGGTTTTGGGAAATTGTTTATTGCATTTGGTGAAATTGAGGGCGCCAATGACCTCTCACCCACATGCCTGCAAAGCTCCACGACCATTCTCTCTGAAGGTCATACGGTGGGTGGGTAAGAAACATTACCAAACCACCTTGCCATCCGTCCCCAACATATGCCAAACAATGGTTTACACAAATGAAATAAAAGGGAGAGATTCTATTTTTATTTATTTGGAGGAAATAAATTCTATCTATATTTTATTTTTATTTTTTTGGATCTCCGAGTATGCCCCAGCGGTGAAAAGGAAAGGGGGCAAATTAAAGAATGGTCCAAGGAGCCTTAATATTGCAGATGTAGCTTGAAGCCATCGGTCTCAAGCTCATGCGTCGGCTCGTGACCATGTTGAATCTCTAGAAAAGTGTTGGGTTGAGTAATTAAATGAAATATTTAATGAACGCCACTCCCATAACCGTGGCGCCACCACATTAAACATACTCTTCCTCATTTGTGCAACAGGCTCGATCAGGCGGGAGCGACAAACAAATCAAAAGGATAGTTTAACGATAACAGAGGATGATATCGATAACAATCGATATAAAGAAGGTAATAATAAAATACAATCGTTGATCGATAATACAATCATAATGTCATTATTATTATTATCATTATTATCATTTTACAGCTTGTAAAATAATTATCAATTATAGTCATAATGGTCAGCAATCGAGGTCGACGAAGGCACAATGACACTCCATGCTTAGCACTCGATCGCCACAGGATGAACAGGTGTAACGTAGAACAGGGCATTACATTCTCCTCCCCTTAAGAAAGCATCGTCCTCGATGCGACATTACACGGAGGAAAGTAAATGGTTCGCAACCAAGAACAGGTAAAGGAGAAAGTACACCCTATGGTTTAAAATTTTAGTTGATTAAAGCACGGTCACAAGGTAGCCTTAGGAACATTTGGTAGAATTTTTAACTTTCAATGTTCTGTGAAGATTGGCAGTTCTTTCTTGTTCATCATTTCATTAGTCTCTTTCCATTATCATTATTTCTAGTTTTAGTTTCTTTTAAAAAAAAATATCATCATTGAAGAGTTTTGATTTATTCCTTATTGTGGGTGCCCAACATGAACTGCTAACACAACACCCTATCAGGTTCACAAGACCCTACAGATTCACAAGCACACAAGTATATACTTCAAGATTGTATTACACCACAAAAGGTTACTCAAATACGGAATAGAATAGGCACACTCCACATAACATAGTACTCGTCACACATCAATGACTGAAATACAAAATACTCAACAAAAGAGTACTACAATCCACCAGACATTTCCTCAATTCCATGTATGAAATCGATTTTCCATGACACATAAAAACTACATGTACATAGGGTCCACAAGGGCATCAATGACATAACCACAACATCACAACACATATCCATCTGAACATGAGTAACACATACATCAAAATACCACTACCAAACATCACAATAACTCAACATATATCCTGAAACATCAACCATACACACAAATATCATAAAACTCTTATGCCTCCCTCAAAATCTTATGCCTCCCTCAAGTCTCTTATGCCTCCCTCAAACTCTTATGCATCCCTCAAACTCTTATGCCTCCCTCAAGTCTCTTATGCCTCCCTCAAACTCTTATGCCTCCCTCAAGGAGGCCGACCCTATGGTCCAAGACACATAGAGTTCGAACACTCCTAACCCAAGTGACATAATAACGCGTGGTTCAACAACCCGCTAGTTATTTGTACTCCTTGGGGCATACCCCTATACAACGAAGCGGGTCCATAGGTCCAACCATTCCATGGTGCATCCCATGACCCTATTCCACACATCACGACAATAGAACCAGCACAACAATCCAATCAAAGTGCCAAGTGGCAAAGTACAAGCCTTGGGCAAGGCGGTAAAAATTCCAAATTTAAAAGAAGACCCAAAATCAAGCAAAAATAAATGGCCAAATAGCCATAGTTAGTATCAAAATCCCCATGTTAGTGCCACAAACCAAGGAAATGCCCAAAATTGTAAAGCATGGCAATCAAGAAAAGCTGCTGGTCCTTACAAAATAAAGTAAAAAGCTCAATTTACGAATAAAATCAACTTATAATAATGTCACATTACGATAACTGTGTGGCCTTATCTAGCCACCAAAGGGGTACTCAACGAGTTGCTAGCACTCGGAACATCGAGCCTCAGCTCATAAAATACATATCAATAATACAACTGTCATCACCTCCATCTGAATCATCCCGCCACCACTTCGACAAGGCTAAACATAGTCATAGTTGCACTTAGGTTGCATACATACAACCACATAGGGAGAGAGGAAAGAATCACATGTTATCTACTAAACCGAGTTTTGCTCGAGTTATTGACCCATGGTACACCATTCCTCACTCTCAACATACACTTCTACCGATTTCCCTCAGGGTCGGTTAGCGTAAGGTTCACAACATAACATACAACAACATCACTAACATAACGGTGGCACACACATAACTACCATAACGTCTTACATATGGTACATATACAGGGTAGATCACGATCATACATTCACTGAGTGTAACACATCACTTTACCACATTCTGCACCCAAAGTGCAATCACCATACGATAGGGTTCATACACTCACCGTATGACCCAAAATCACAACATGAAGCATTACATATTTGCACAGTCATACATACGATGAACATAGTACATCTCAACATAACATCCATTGCTACATAACAAGGTGGTACACACATTTCTTCAAAACATGGTAAAAAACATCATGATACAACTCATTTCTTTTAACATCAATCTAGTCATACAACACATTGATACACCCACATATCACAATATGCCACAATGCTCCAACACTACGTCATCCACTTTATAATTCTTTTCACACATCACAAACAGTAATTCACACGTGAACTCTTCATAGAATCCACAAGAAGGAGAGAGAATACTCCCATCCCCAACATATCAACATGATCACAAACACGCACAAGGTGACATACACATCATGTGCGTTCACAATATCACAATTACGACAATAATCACATCACGTTTAAAGCACATTACTCTTCCAATATCTACCACCATCATGCAACATCATCATCATCATGCAGTATCATCATGTAACACCATCACCATCATGTAACATCATCATACAACACCAATCCGGCCCATAGGTTCAAGAGCATGAACCTATGCTCTGATACCAAGTGTAACGACCCAAATAATCACACACACGAACAACACAGTAAAAGACAGGATAATTTTTGTTTTTTGACTTGCTTGACACATAACATGACGCAACATGTCGTCACCAAGGATACAACTAACTCTGTGAACAACTTGATACAAGGATGGCCATAAAGGCAGCACGGAAACGTTCACACCTATCAAGGACAATATACTTTTTTTTTGACAAAACAACATAGAAGCCCAACCACATGACACTCTCACAGCTAGGGCAAGCCACAGTAAGAAATGATTGGAGGTTATTTATTTTGATAAGACACCCTTTAGCTCATGACTTAAGTTTTCAGAAGGATTCAATATATGATTCGCACAAATTCATCTTACCAACTGAGTTATGTTCTTATACACTGTAGAGTAGTTCACTTAAAGTCTTCTCCTTTATAACCATTATTTGTTTTATATATATTTATTTGAGAAAGATGGTAATTTAATTCCTTAAGGCCATCTATTCACACTTACGTTACTAGAACTCGTTCATGCCCTTATGACAACATCGGTTCACGTTCAACAAACTTAAGAGAAAATTACAAGGTACCCTGGATAAAGTTAAAGGAAGAAGGTCAAATGAGTTCACCCTTAAGACATCATTAGTTCTTACTGAGGTTTAATTGAAGCTTGAGGTTTTATACGTAGTTATTAGCGCTCTTACTTAGGCTTCACCGAAAGAGCTTATCAAGAGGAAGCCACTTACTTTTAAATAGGCTGAGAGATAAATTGAGTGGTTTCAAAATTTTCTTCTCTTACTTGTTAAATCTTATTAGAAACTAACCATTGTTTTCCTTTAAGCTTGTCTTTAGCGTTCTCCAAAAAAGAGTAGTTTTTACTAGTTCAGTTAGGGATAACACGTTATATAAAATCACTTTGCAAGAATAGTCTCACTCTTGATTACTTAAGGCATTTTTTGTTTTCAAGGGGATCTAAACCACAACATATTTCTTTGAATAAAACTTTTAGGTAACTTCTGTAAGGAAAATCCACCCCATTAAAACTTACATATAACACATCAATACAGAGTCTCAGAAAGATTTAAATTAACACTTAATTCTCAAGATCAAAGTTTTACAATGCTTATGCCAGTGAAAGTTTGAATAACATTTCTCACAAAGATAGAGTTACCAGCCAACCTACAGAAGGACAAGATAACATCTTCACGCAATTTCTGAACAACCCAAGGCAAGAGGTCTTCTAAATTCCTTTGCAATCACTATTACAAAATTTACCTCACATTGGACATTTTTACAAGGAATTTCATAAATTGCACTGATGAAACCTTTACAACTCTTTCCTTTAATCTACTCGCACAATCCATCTGCACAAATACTAGCTGGAATCAGTTCGCGAGAACTGAGCATGTTAAGACTACCCATTGCAACAGTAAGCTAACATTTTATAATATCATGAAAGTAAAATTCTAAACTCAAGAATGGATCAAATCACAAACCACTAATCAATATGTTTCACAAGATGACGAGATTTATACCAGCCAACAAGGAGGAATCCCAATATTCAAGTGAGAGAGATATTCCAAAGACAAACAAGGTGAGACCTTATTGGTGAAGACAACCAGGCTGAGAGTATTGAGATTTCAGTCATGTAATCCTATGGATTACGTGATTGAAATATAACACCCAAACATCATTCTATTATTATTAACCAAAAAGATAAAGATCAGTCAAATGACTTAACATATTCAAAATTGCTTGTTAACAAGACTGCATTAATGCACATCCATGTTTTAGGAAGAATATAGGCCCCAACCATATATGAACACAAATCAGTCAAAGATTAAAGTTAACTTCACTCGGCTGAATAAACCAACATACATATAATACTCACAACATTATAAGTAACTAAATCTGAAGGTTCAATATACCAAGTAATTCTCACCGAACCTAATTATTTTTCATCAAGAAGTTAAATAAATTAGATTCTATCCAACTAAAATTACATACAACAACTATAGTTGGATTACACAGGCAAGGATCAAGAAGAAGTCTTTTCACCAAAGGTTGTTATTATCTTACATCACATAAATCAGTAATAAACCCGTAATCCACCCCTCGTATGATCATTGTAAGAGTTAAGGACTTAGCTCACTAAAATATGTAACTGAGTCGATTCCTACCTTTTCCATTTTCATACAAGTCTAACCCAATTCGAAGAAAGGTAACCATTCTATTTTCATACATGCCTCAGTCAACACTTACTCAGAAAGTCCCTACCTGAATTATTGAAGGTTTGCTAAGCTACAAAATGGATTTAATAGAAACCCATTTCATTCGATACTTGAATTTAAACAAGCAAGGGATAGTCTGTTGAAAATATAAGTGAATCGACACAAGATCCTCTACCGTGACCCAACTCGAGTCACCAATCACAAGGTTAACAGTCAGCGAAGGAGGAATACAAAGCAAAATACTCTTCCTACGAACTATGCCTTCTCTTCCGTCTCTAAAACAACATATGAATAGCTTGGGCATACCCATCTATTTCACGACAGTCTACTCGACCTATCCTCATAGTCGCTCCAAAGAAAACATCTGCTACTACAGAGTTCGATTGAACTCTTTTATCTTATGATACAGTGACTCACGTCACAGGATCTGTATTGAGCAGTCAATATTTCACTCACGTAGGCCTCTAAGAAAACATCATGCTCACTATGCGAGGTCTACACACAGATTCAGCCCAAGAAAAGCTTTTACCAAGACAAAAACAAACATTTAGCCTAAAACTGGCCATGAGTCGACAAATCTACAAATATCCACTAATGTTATTCATGGCTCAAGTTTATATCTGCTACTGCTGGTTTAGAAATCGAACTCAACGGCCATTGTTCACTATTGTCTCTAAATGTCACCCGAATTTTAAGAATTAAGCAGGAAAGCACCCATGTTAAAGATCTAACACCCACAGTATAAAACTTCAACCATTATTTTGCTATCACATAGTAGTTACTCTTTTATTTCGAAAAGAAAAAAAAATGAGGCAGAAAGGAATGTATACATGCTATCACAGTTGTTATCAGGGTAAGAAAAACAAACAACTCCCAACAGTCCTTCCTTTCCTTCAATTTGGGTCAATTCACAAGGAAAAAGCAGAAGCCCATTCTAAATGCCATAACAGATAAAAAAAAACAAAAAGAAGGACATTCAATTCATGACATAATAAAAGGGTAGCAGAAGATTGCAAGGGCAGGTTTAACATGCCTGGTTTAAAATGCCATCTCCATATGCATATGATTGTTTCAATGCCGCTGCTTGCCCTTAACCCAAAGTGCTCTGCGAGCTCGAGCTAGCGCCACATTCACGTGGTGAAAAATAGCTACAAATCCAACCCCATGATTTGAAGCTCGGACACAAGACATAAAGATTACATCACGCTCCTGGCTCTGAAAGGCATCTACCGTAATGATAAATAACCTTTTCCTCCATCAGGTTTGAGGACAGCATCAAACTCTCGGTGCAAACATTTCAGCTGTAGCTTGTAAGGTGTGATAATTCCAACAGAAAACTTTATGCCTGCCAACCTGGTGACTCGTTGAAAAAGCTCATATAATGGCAAAGCAAATTGTGTTTCATGAATATTCTGATATGAAACTGATCGGCCTCTATGAGGTTCTCTTCCATGAGTTACATCGTACAACAAGTAGGATTTTTTTTGTAAATAAATTTCATCAGGTCTGCTGGTAACACCCTCACTGTCACATAATCGATTTTGAAGAAACAAACTCAGTACAAGTTCTGGATCTGAAAATATCCTGCTACCTTCATCTCCCAAGACATTTTCTCCAACATTGCATAGATCTCCTGTGCCCGTGGGTGTGATCTGCCACCCTCCTTTCCATGGGGTGTTATGAGAAAATCTCTTGTATCTGTTGTCAAGAGAGATTTCAAGCACTGGTTGGAAGCCCTGTGTAGGTATTGATGAACAAGTTGTTGAATCCTTTCTTGTGTGAAAGGATAAGCATCAACACCCCACTCGTCCAGTATTTTAAAACCATCCTTAGTATGCAATTTACCTTCGGAGCCGACAAAAGCCAGAGTGAAAATACCAGATCTGTAGCTGCTAATGAGCTGTGCTCGCACATCGGAGGCGGAGGAGGGCTCGAATGGAATTGCAAAGCCAGTCGGTTGGTAGAATCTTTAGCACACTTTCAAAGCATTCCATATCACAACGTCTGTAACCCATCTGGTTTTCTTGGCCACATCTTTTGAGGGTGTGAATGACCTCCTCGTCCCTGTCAGCCGCCACATACACTAACAACCACTTCCTTGCCTCCCTTTTTCAGTTCCTCGTGTGACTGGAAAACCACACCAAGCGCATGTTGCAAAGGAATTCACAGCCAGTGAGGCCCAATCAGAATACCTATTAGTTTCCCATCTAAAACACTAGATTTTACAGGGTTTTTCAAAGAATTTAAAAGGAAGAAATCCATGTTAAATTCACCACCTGGACGGAAGCGACTTTCCAAAATGAAAAGGCAAGACAGCTCAACTAAAACTTTATCTCGTTCTTCTACTACAGCTGCAAGATTTTGCAACAACTGATCACGACTGTGGTCTGCGTGCAACTAGAACATCAGGATCAACACCAACGGTTCCTTGGGATCATCCCTACGGCAGCTGTCGCACTTAACTCTCTCTGGAGGCCACTGATTTTCTGAAGCATAAGTTTACTTCTCTACCCTGTAGCTGCTGCATAAAGCCAATTACTTCCTCACGAGCACTTTACTAGGATAATTTCAGTTCTACGCTCCACGGATACTGCCTGTGCAGCACGATTTTGAGAACCCACACCCACCCTCACAACATCAGGGCGATAGACCTTCATTTCACCATCAATGAATCCACTGTCCAGAACACACTGTAGCAATTCATCTGTTGTAGCATTTGATGGAGCGCCGCAAGAATTCATGGTTTTGGGCAGAAAACAACAGGTAGACCACATGAGACAGCAGATTGCAAGTCAACATTTTAATAAATGGGGCATGTGCGGCCACCAACCAGGAAGTTGAACGCACCAAGAAAGGTGCAGGGGGTTTTTTTTAATGCAATGGCAGGTGGTGTGTGCATGTATATTTTGCTTAATGCTAAATCAAATGAAGTAAGAACTGCCACCTAAAATAGTTCTACAATTTAGCTAAAACAAAGCATAAACACCATCATGATAAGAATTAAACAAGGGTTAGATGCTAGCATTCATCAATACAAACTTTGAAACTAACAATGCTAAATATCTAAACTCCTCTATTCTCTAACAACAAATAAATGAATGGACCTAAGTAAGCTCCATGGCTATCAAAATAGTTGTCCTTAATGCTCCAAGAACCTAGGAATGGGGGCTAATCAAAGTTGGGCTACAAGACCCTTTTGACACCTCCCATATGACCCAAGCACTTTAAGAAAGAGGCTTAACTCTTCAAGATGATGAACTCTCAAAAGGGCAAGGTGCAAGCTCTTAGTCTCTTTGCTATATGCTTTGCATTTGCTCTCTTAGAAAGTTTAGGTGTAAGTAAAAAGGTAGGTGGAGGGCTCTTTATATAGCCCAAAGGATAAAGGATTCAACACATTCTCATGAATGTGGGATAAAGGTAAAACATGATTAGGAATGGATAAGGTTGCTTTATTAAAGGTAACCTTACTTTAGAAGGGTTTAATACATGTTTAGCAAGTCATGGGAGTTGGGGGTATTTTAATTAATCAAAGGTGATTAATTAATAGGTAGGTGTAAGCTTATAGAAAGCTAATTAGAGGAATATTAGTACGATTTATGCTATTATAAGGGGATTAAATCAATTAAATATTGATTTATTGGTTAAATGGAAGGGAAAGCTAATTAATTAATAATAATTAATTAGTCTAGGTAGAAGGGGTGATTTATTAACAGAAGGTCGTTAATTAGGGTATTTGTTGGATAAGAAACTTAATTAATTAGCTTAGTGTAATTAAATGATGATATGAGGGAAAATGAGTGCTTTTGATGATATGTCGTTGATTTGCGAGAAAGGGGATAATTAGCACAATTTAAGTATTTAAATTGCTTGGGCGTAATTATAGGTGTCTACATTTGCCCCTCTTTGGGGTGGCATAAGTGATGCCACTTCAAAGATAGTAGACAAAAGAGATTTTGAAGAGATGGAAGAAAAATTAGTAGGAGGGAGAGATGCCCCCTCGAGTGTCGATGGGGTGATAGAAGAACTCGATCGACGATCGAAAAAGGTGAGAAGTAGGCAGAAGAATGGGACGAGGCAGGATGCCCCGAGGAGAGGGAGAATTAGGGGTGAAAGGGAAGTGGTGTAGAAGAAATATGGATGAGGGGAGAGAAGAGCTTAACCTCTAGCCACTTATTTATTTGGAACAAATTTGATGTCATCATATTGCCATAGGAACTACATCATCGGTCCTTATGAAAAATATAAGCATACGACAAAGGTAGAATGACATGAAAAGCCATACTACGAATAATTTTCCATTGCTAAAAGTACCAACTTCATGCAACATACAATAATGCAATGCAATACGAGAAGGAAACAAGCTCATATAACAGGGAAAACAAGTACGAACACACATATCTAACCCAACAACGGTCAAGACAGTTGTACAAATGTTTTGTTATCAGTGCTGAAGAGATCCACAAGTTCGTGATTGACAAAAAGGGTTAAAAATGATGCCCCAAGCAAGAATACATGCAAGGGGAAATGAAAATGGACACGGGGTCCATGAAAAGCATTTGTGCGCAACGAAACAACACCAGGCAACCAAAAGTGCCCCAGAGTACAGACGAAGCAAACAGCTAGCTTTTGTGAATGGTTGTGAATCCAGTGATCCGCGAGTCGTATTAATCGGGGAAGATGTGAGACAAAGCAACAGGATATGGAGAAAATACCATGCGCAAGACACAAGTTTCAGCCGTAAGAAGCAAGTTACCATTTTGTAGGGTGTTTTACTTTTTAGGAAGTTTTTGAAAAATTTTGCCTTGTTTTTAGATTTTATATATATATATATATATATATATATATATATATATATTGTTTTTGTTGTTTTCTCGAAACAATGTTCTATTGTTTTTGTGTTTTTCTCGAAACAATGTTCTATTGTTTTTGTGTTGTCTGAAACAATTTTCTATTGTTTTTGTGTTTGGTGAAACAATTTTCTATTGTTTTTATGTTTTCTCAAAACAATGTTCTATTGTTTTTGTGTTTTGTGAAACAATTTTCTATTGTTTTTGTGTTTTCTCAAAACAATGTTTCTATTGTTTTTGTGTTTTTCTCGAAACAATGTTCTATGTTTTTGTGTTTTGTGAAACAATTTTCTATTGTTTTTGTGTTTTGTGAAACAATTTTCCAAAGCTATGTGCAGGTAACCAAGAAAGCATGGATGCCCCCAGCGTTAGGTGGGGAATATACAAGGGCAGAAGCCACGCGCTTATGAACAAGAAGGTGAAGTCATTGAGTTTCCCCCAACGGAAGATGGGAAATAACGAAAGACCACGTCCCTTACAGACGAATAGAAGAAGGCAAAGCCGGATCAAGGCTGGACTAGATGGTGTGCACAAGGAAAATCGAAGGTAGAACCAAGTCCAGGACAAAGACAACTACCCTTCTAATACAGAATGCTTGTGAAAAACGAATCCTCCCGAGGCGCCGGAAACCGGTTTTCACCCAAGGACTTGTCCAAAGTGCCACAATTGCGTGGTTTTCACTAGTGGACGACCTGTTTTCTCTTCTTCTTTTTTTTTCTTTTTTTTGATTTTTTTTATGTTTTTATATTTTTTTGTGATTTTTATGACTTTCTTGTGCCATGTTTAGGCATAAAACCTCTTAAGATGCATGGCATTCATGGGCTCCCGGAGCTCATCACCATTGGGGTGAGCCAACTTGTATGCCCCTGTGCCATACTTGGCAACTATGACATAGGGTCCTAACCAGTGTGGTTCGAACTTCCCTTTCTTTTCTCGCTCTGCTCTAGTGTTGAACTGGTTCTCCTTCATAACTAAATCACCCACCTCAAACTAGTGAGGGATGATTCTCTTGTTGTAGTTTCGGGAGATTCTGTGTTGATATACTTTCAGGTGATTAAGAGCGCGAATGCACCTCTCATCCAGGAGCTCTAACTCAGCCAATCTTGCCACTCGGTAATCTTCATCCTTATCCAAATAGTCCCGAAGAGAAATTCGCAGGGATGGGAGTTCAATCTCTAAAGGGATGATAGATTCTGTCCCGAACACGAGGGAATATGGCGTCGCACCCGTAGGAGTGCGAATTGACGTTCGGTAGGCCCAGAGGGTTGGGTGGATTTGTAGGTGCCAGTTTCGACCAGTTTTGATAACCATCTTCTCCATTATCCTTACCAAAGTCTTGTTTGTTACCTCAGCTTGTTCATTACCCTGAGGGTAATATGGCATGGACCATTTCAATCTGATTTGGAACCGTTGGCAAAGACCTTTCACAGTTTTGTTCTTAAATGACTTCCCATTATCTGTGACAATGGCTGCAGGGATACCATATCGGCAAATAATGTGATTCATGATGAATTTAGAAATATGTTCTCCTGTGACATAGGTTAAAGGGACAGCCTCCACCCATTTTGTAAAGTATTCTGTAGCTGTGATGATATGTGTATGACCATCAGATAAGGTAGGAGTAAGCTTCCCTATTAGATCAAGTCCCCACTTGGAGAATGGCCACGGGGTAGTGATTGGTTGCAATGGTTGCGATGGAGCATGGATGAAATTTCCATACTTTTGGCATAACACACATTTTCTAACATAATTACAACAATCAGTTTCCATGGTGGGCCAATAGTAACCTACTCTTAACAGTTTCTTATCCAAGACCATTCTGTTTGTCTGTGCTCTGCATACTCCTTCGTGTACTTCTTTAATTGCCTGGATTGACTCCGACACATCCAGACGACGTAACAGATTCCCATCGTAGCCACGATGATAAAGTGTACCTCCTAACAGGGTGTAACGGGCTATTTGGCGAATTAGGCTCTGCTTTTCAGAGCGGGAGATTTCGGGAGGGAATGTACTGTCCTTAAGATAGGTGAAAATGGGTTCATACCATGGTGAATGGGGACCAACAACCTCACAAGCCAAGTAAGATTCTGGCATGTCATACGCGGGCTGGCGTAGATTTTCTATGAAGAATGGCATATCATTATTCCCTGGCAGAATACGAAGCATAGATACCACCGTTGCCATAGCATCTGCTGATCTATTCTGCGCTCTTGGGATTTGCTCAAAGGTAATGCGCACAAAATACTCCTTCAGAGTTTCCACCAACTTCTTATAAGGTATGAGCTTGTCATCCTTAACTTTATACTCATCATTAACCTGTTTGATGATTAGCTATGAATCACCTACAACCTTAACATGTTGAATATTCCACTTGATGGCTAGCTTCATCCCTGCAATGAGTGCTTCATATTCCGTAATGTTGTTCGTGCAAGGGAAGGCCAGGTGGAAAGCTTGTGGTATAGGATCACCTGAAGGAGTAATAAGGACCACTCTTGCACCTGAACCATGAAACGTAAAAGATCCATCAAAATGTATCTGCCATACGACAGATTCTTCAATGTAGAGCAAAGATGCATCTGACAGATCCAGACTCAAAGGTTATGTGCTTTGCAAAGGTGCTTCCACTAGCTGGTCAGCAAGTGCTTGTCCTTTAATTGATTTTTGATGGACAAATTCTATATCAAACTCACTAAGTAGAATGATCCAATTAGCCATTCTACCTGTGAGGGCGGGTTTGGACAACAAATACTTGAGTGGGTCGACCTTGGATATGAGCTTGGTCTTAGTATTTAGCAGGTAATGGCGAATTTTCTGAAAGGTAAAAACAACAGCCAAGCAAGCCTTCTCAATCTGAGGATAATTACGTTCATAGGTGATGAGGGTGCGACTCAGATAGTACACTACTTTCTCTTTATGGCTAAGGTCATATTGGGCGAGCAGTGCACTAATAGCATATTGCGTAGCGGAAATATAGAGCAAAAGTGGTTCTCCCGGAGTGGGAGGCATGAGGACAGATGGATTAGCCAGGTACTGTTTAAGCAAAGAAAAGGCTTGTTGTTGCTCAGGTCCCCAGATGAAAGTGATGTCCTTCTTAAGAAAATGAGTGAATGAGTGACATTTATCTACAAGCTGGGAGATAAAGCAGTGAATGGCTTGAATTTTCCCTTGCAAGCTACGCAGTTGCTTGATATTCTCAGGTGGAGGCATTTCTATGATGGCAGATACTTTAGCAGGGTCTACCTCAATACCTCGTCTTGACACGATGAAGCCTAATAGTTTCCCAGATAGCACACCAAAGACACACTTCTTTGGATTTAGCCTGACTTTGTATTCACGTAGGCGTTCAAAGATACGCCGCAAAATGATAGGATGTTTCTCTCTTGTTTTGGACTTTCCCAGGATGTCGTCTACATAGTCTTCCATGATGTCATGAATCATATCGTGAAATATTACTGTCATGGCCCGCTGATAAGTTGCTCCCGCATTCTTAAGGCCGAATGGCATCACTTGATAACAGAAGGTGCCCCAAGGAGTTGTGAAAGTTGTTTTGTGTTGGTCTTCCTCAGCGATCTTAATTTTATTATAACCCGAAAAGCCATCCATAAGTGATAGCATTTCATACCCTGCGGTTGAGTCAACAATCATGTCAATGTTGGGCAACGGAAAGTCATCTTTAGGGAAATCTTTATTGATGTCCCTAAAATCTGTGCAAATTCAGATACCAATAGGTTTCTTCTGAACAGGAACAATGTTCGATATCCATTCAGAATAATCAATTGGCCTGATGAATCCTGCTACAAGCAGCCTTTCCAACTCTTCTTTAACTAACAAGGCCACTCTTGGGTGCATCTTTCGAAGCTTCTGTTTGATAGGCTTAGCGTCTACGTGCACAACCAAGTTATGCACGACCAAAGTTGGATCTAAGCTGGGCATGTCTTTGTAAGACCATGCGAACACATCAATAAACTCTCGCAGTAGCATAGTGAACGTCTTTTGTTCTCTAGCTGAGAGTGATGCTCCCAATTTTACTATCTTGGGATCTTCTTCAGTACTAATATTGACATCAATGGTTTCTTCAACTAACAATTTTGATAAATCCTCCATACGCGTGGGATCGGGAGGTAGGTTGAGATCTTCATCCGAGGATGTCTCTACAAGATTTTCATCCTTGGCGTGGTCACTTTGTTTGTCCTTTGATTTTCTTATTTGTTTGTCAGCCAATGCCTCAAAGAGGTTTTCACTGTGTTACTTGGACTTTGATTTTTGCTGAGGCTTTTCTTTAAAACTCTTGCCCTCGCTTTTCTTTAAATTTTGCTGACCACGAAGTTCAGCCTCCTCGCCGAAGTAGGCGCAGGTGTCTAAGTCGATAAAGAAACCCTTCTTGTGATCTCCAATGGGAATTGTATCCCTTATGCCCATGAACTCTGCAATAGCCTCGTCATTCTCGAATAAATCTAGTGGCACGTGACTTTGTTGGTCTCATTCAACAAGGGAGGGGTATACAAGGTCAAGGGTTGGTTCATTGGGGGTGATGGTTAGGACAACATTATTCATGAAAAGGTTCGTGGAGGCCAGATCCTCATATTGGCTACAACAGGAATCCGTATCGCTATCTAGATAATCGGAGCTATCCTCATGCTCAGAACAAGTCGCATCTTGATCATTGGGGTGTGCTCCATAAGGGCGAATCCCAATGCCATATCTTTCTGTTTTGAAATGTGGAAGAGGGACTGGTTCTCTTTGTCCTTGTTCATTCCTCCCACATCTTAGGCCTTTGTAGCCCATGGAGTACATCATTCTGCTAGATTTTTCATATTCTGGGGTTTGATAACAAGATGGCTGAGTGTCCTCAGGGACCCAAGTAGTAGGTGGATCAAGTAAGTTTTCCTCAGCTAACAAGCCTCCAGGTAGGAACGACCCAATAGTATGTTCCTCTCTAGGTCTCCTGAAGCGGTAGTTGGGTCGACCTCTAGTCTTGGGCGACAAGGAGAGGTCAGAAACCAAGAGCGCTTGTTGTACATTATACTCCCCACAGCCATATTCCAGAATTTTCATCTCCCATGAATTAAATGGAGATGTTGAAGTAGATGCCCCATGAGTGCAAGAACGAAGAGAATTTGAATCTACTCGAGATTCCATGGCCTCAGAATGAAGAGGGACAGCTATATCTGTGGAGGGACATGCATATGTACCATTTCGTGCAAAGCTATTAAGAGCTCTACAATGAGCAAAGGGCTCTGAGTCTCCTAGTATTGTTACTGTATGTCCCTCATGCTTCAGCTTGATGCATTGATGAAATGTTGATGGCACTGCTTGCATGGCATGGATCCATGGTCGGCCTAGAAGCATATTATATGGAAGTTCCAAGTCTAAGACGTGAAACTTTGTCTGATGGCAAGTGGGGCCCACCTCCATTGGCAGTGTAATGGTGCCTGCTGACTCTCTTGCCGCGTTGTCGTATGCGGTGATAGTGATGATATGGGACTCAAGATCTGCCTCTGTATGTCCCAATTGTTTGACCAACTTAAGCGTGCAGATATTCAATCCTGATCCATTGTCCACAAGCACCCGTTTGATTTTCCTGCGGGTGACAACTACCTCAATGTATAAGGGAAGATTATGTGTAGGATTCTCAGTAGGGAACTCCCTATGGTTGAAAGTGAGATGCTCACTAGGTGCAATATTTGCCACTGCGGCTTGAAGGTATGCAGGATCGACTTCTAAAGGCACTCCCGACCCCTGAAGAGTTTGATACAAAATTTCCTTATGCACATTGGATATCTTGAGAAGATCTAAGATCGAGATCTTAGCAGGTGTCTTCTCAAGTTGTTCTAAAAGGTTATATTTACCAGTTTGCGGGGTCAACAGAGAAGGTTCTGGAATCACGAGGCGGGCACGCCTTGTTACCGCAGCGCATTCCTTTCCCTTGATCCGGATGGTATTGACACGGTCAGTAGGGGAACGAATACATCCGATAAATGAATCGTAATGATTATTATCTCTCTTGGTATACAAGTAATTCATGGCTTTATAGGTTTGGGATGACTCTCCCCGATCTGGTTTTGCCTTTTCTGACTTATCATGCTTGGGGAATGGTTCCTTATAAATCCCCATTTTCTCGTTAGGTGTTTGCATGTGGCTAGGGTTATCCACCTCTATCTCCCTGTTGTCAATGAGGTCTTGAATATAGTGGCGAAGTTGCAAACATTTGTCTGTTTTATGACCTTTAACGCGATGCATTTCACAGTATTCATGCTCCTTATACCATGAAGGTTTAGGAGTGTTGTCATCAAACGGTTGCGTTGTAGGATAGGTCATCATGTGGGCCGCATCCAACTGTTTTAGTATGACAGACAATGGTTCATTGAGGGAGGTGAATGTTCGTCGCTTTGGTGGTGGTTGAATTGGGCCCTTAGTCAGTTTAAAAGGTTGACTGGTTTGGACCGTTTGAACACGTTTTGAATTAGTGATTCTGTCTCCCACCATGTTTTTGTTTTTGTTAAAGATCTTCGGCTTTTCAACGGGTTTGACACTTTGGTTGTCTTTAGATTGGGTTTTGAGGGTGCCTTTGGCAATGAGAGCCTTTTCTATTTGAATCCCTTTCTCGATAACCTCCTCAAAGGTGCGGACACAATGCATTTGGAGGTGGAAAGCTATATCTGGGTTGAGATTAGGGATGAAAATACTGACCAACTGCTTCTTAGGGAAATCGCAAGGGAAGCGACTAGCTATCCCTCTCCATCGTTGGAGGAAGCTGGTGAAGGTCTCATTTTGGCGTTGTTTTGTGCCACACAAGTCTGCCATGGTGACATCACTCTCTATGTTATACGAGAAATGACGCACGAATCTTTCCGCCAATTCTGGCCAGGTGAAAATTGATCCTCGTGGTAAGCGCGTAAACCATTCCAATGCTTGACCTCCTAGACTCTTAGGAAAAAGTCTGATGAGGTAATTATCACTATAAGACACCTCTTGACATGCCATGTAGAAATCTTTAACATGATCCCTTGGGTCTCCCTTTCCTTTATATTTGTCAAACTTTGGCATATCAAATTTCTTTGGAAAGGGTTGAAGGGCCATTGTCTTATCAAAAGGATAGGGGAATAGTTCTTCGTATTGGTATTTCCTAATACTCCCTATATTGCTCTCTTGTATGCTTGCAAGAGTTGCTTTCATAGATTTCACTTCTTGTGTGAGCAATTGTTCTCTAGTGGGAGAAGTGGGTACGTGTACACGATGGTACCCCATGTCTTCTTCTCCTTGGTTTTCTCGATGGAGTTCGTGGATCCTAAACTTAGGCTTTGACTTCTGAATGTTCTTGTTTGTGTCTTTTTGTACTTTGAAAGTAAGCAAAGCTAGTTTTCGGCTTAAGTTACTGAGTTGTTGTTGGATTGTGACTTGGTTTGTGTCTTCTTCTTCTAAAGGTTCCTCCTTTTCGTATTGTGGAGGTTCTTCCCCTGTCTCATGTTCTATCTTGTTTCTTCGAGGCACTTTGATGAGGGGTATTCTATGCCCTACCACTTTATCATTTTCTACGTAAGAAGTGGAAGCATGCCCACCTGTTAAAATATCTTCCATATTGATAAGGGGGTGTTCCTCCTTAGTAGTGTCATTTGTTTGTAGTATTGGTTCCTTCTCAATGGGCAATTTGGCCCCTAATTCCATAACCCGTGCCAAAACTCTATCTTTGTTTCTAAGGAGAAACTCATCTAGTAGAGTGGGGTCAAAATCAAAGTCTATGTGTGGTGATTCTAATTCATTTCCACTATGATCGACCATCTCTTCTATTTCCTTTTCTACAGAAAATAGTGGTCCTAGATCGTGTCCGATAAATGGGTTTAACCCTTGTCTGTTAGAGGTTTCCCAAGCTTGCGCCTGTTGTTCCTCATATGTTTGTTTCTTTAACCCTAAACGCGTCTTGGGAGCCATGTTTTTGTGATAAATTTCACTAAGGTAAGTTATAGATTTGTTCAAAATTCAATGTCTACCCCTAAGTGAAACACAAGATGTACGTGTTAAGAGTAAATTAACAGTGTGAGAATACCAATGTGATAGAGTGATAAAGTCACCAATGAAACAATCGTTTGGTACCAAAACCTAATCAAATGAAATACTTCCTAGACTACGTTTCAAAGTAATTTGTGATACCAGATGATTAACAAGATGTCTCCACTTATGCCAAGTTCAAAGGAATGAACAAGACGTAAGTAAATACATGAAGTTAAATGCGATCTCCCAATCAAGATATACGATGAGCAAGCTCAAGTCTTATTAAGACCTATATCTCAAAAAGTTCCAATTACAATTCGTGAATGACACAATAATATCACCAAGATATGTTAACCCACTTTGCAAGAAAGTGGAGTATTGATATCGAGGTGTTATTGATATAACACGCACAAATGGTAGTTCCTAACACCTTTTGAAATCGAGGTAATAATAAAACTGAACAAAAAAAAGCTCAAAGTATAGCTAGGAATAGTTAAGAATGTGTGCATCGTAACCGTACAATATAGGTATTTATGTCGAGTTTACAAGAAACAAGACATAAATATCGAAATTGTAATGATACGAGACAAACAAACTAACTCCTCTATGGAAGTCCGCAGTGATGAACCACGCCTAACTACAATGACGATCTTGACGTGGGTATCAAGATCACAATGGCTACCAAGTGACGTGAAAACACCTCCACTCACTTTAGACATTTAACTAACCCAGCCGCAAACATGGATGGGCGTAAACGGACATAAAAGTGAGAGAAACAGTCGAATGGCAACACAAAGGTAATCACACCTCTTTTGATCAACAAAGTGTCAAAAGAATATGAAGGAAATAAATCAAGAAAAAATGACAAAAAATGCTAGTCTCACTTCGGCAGAGTTTCGCCTTGCCCTAAGGCAAGTAAAAACTAGGCGAAAGTAATACGTCACACGTTTCTCAAAAAGAAGGTTCACAACTCAACACTGTTTTAAAGAGGTCAAAGTGGGCTCCTGGCCAAAGTATATTCTCCTAGGTAGTTCTCTCGCCCTAGGTGTTACAAAGTTTCCACGAGTGAGCGCGATTTACCCAAAAATTTGCACTGACTAGTTTGGGAGTATCTCGGCTTTACTTTACCCCCTTCAAGAACAGTAGGCAACTAGTGCGTCTACGTGTACTATCACTGGGGTCGCCACAACAGACAACCTGTAACTCTATCTCACAAAGGAATCACTAGTCAAGTAGGTAGTGCGGAGCACTTCCCATTTTGTCCACAAGGTTCCCTCTTGCGTGGACTACTTTGGGGTTCCTGGAACCACCCCCATTGTTGTAGCTTAAGGCATTATGCCAAAGGGTTTATGTTCCAGTTGAGCGAATAGGGACATACCCTTTTCCGAAACCTGCAATACATTGTTTTGAATATGTTGTTCTTTTTATCTTGTTTAATTAGGTGTGGTTTGCTTGAAAACCTTTTGGCAACCTGTATAACAACTGTATTAGTAGTTTTCGATTTCGTTTTGATTCCTTCTTTCTTTGACAAGCGTTTTTAGGTCCTGCACTCAAGCGTTAGTAGTTCTCCAAGAAAATCACATAATTTAAAAGAGGATTAAAAGTTTCTTTTGATTCTTAAGATCATTCAAGGATGCAAGAGAAGAGCATACACAACAAATAATCCAACTAAAAAGTAAATAAAATCTTTTCAATCAATGAACCATACAATTTTTTTGATAAATGTTCATTCCCTTAAACCAAAAGTGAAAGATGAAGTTTCCAATTTACCAAATGTTATAAAATGAAGACTAAAGTTGCTTTTGATTCTCAAGATCACCCTAAGGTGCAAGAGAATATCATACACAAAATTTAGCCCAACTATATGGAAAACTTCAAATCAAAGGACCGTTGAAAAATGCTTTGTAAAAGGTTCATTCCCTTAAGCAAAATGAATAATTAAATTTCCAAGTTTAATCCCAATGTTAAAAAGATATAGATCAAAGTTGTTTTTTATTCTCAAGATCACCAAAATGTGCAAGAGAAGAGCATACACATGCTTTGATCTAAATCGAGTAAGCATGGAAATACAACATTCATCAAAACATTAGACATGTTAGAAAATAACCAGTTTTAAAATAACAGAAAAACCTACAACTTCTGTAAGTGTAAATCTCAAATTTATTTTTCATTGCATAGTTAACTTCAATACCTTTCCAACGCAAAAAAAATGGAGTCATTTCGAGGTCGGGAGCAAAAGTTATGGCCTTCGGAAGATGGGTTACGCATATGCTCTTATGCTCATGGGTATGCACTTGACATGCACTTAAAAAATGTCAAAAAAAACGTCCCTTAATATGCAAAATGGGCAAATTTTTCCAACCAAGATTCAATTTTGACAACAACCCATCACATTAATATATGAATAGTAGACTCAACGCTATCAAACATTAACATACATGCTCAAGAATTTAAGATTTTCAAGAAATTGAAAAAACTAGCATGTAGAATGATGAAAAAGTAAGCTCTAAAAATGAAAACATGACGAAATCTTGAAATTTTCTTACCAACATTGAATTTTGACAGCAACCCACCACATTAATATGTAAATATAAGACTCAGCACTATCAAACACTAACCTACATGCTCAAGAATTGAAAATTTTCAAGAAATTGACAAAACTAGCATGTAAAATGTTGAAAAAGTAAGCTCTAAAAATGAAAACATGATGAAATCTTGTAATTTTCTCACCAAGATTAAATTTTGACAGCAACCCACCACATTAATATGTATATAGAAGACTCAGCACTATCAAACACTAACCTACATGCTCAAGAATTTAAAATCTTCAAGAAATTGACAAAACTAGCATGTAGAATGTTGAAAAAGTAGGCTCTAAAAATAAAAACATGGAGAAATCTTGAAATTTTCCCCTCAAGTCCAATTTTGACAGCACTTCACCTCCTTCATACCTACAAGGAAGACCTAACACATGCAAACTCAACAAAACATGTTAAAAAAATAAGTTAGATCAACATGTGTAAAAGAGGGTTAGTAACCAAAAATGAAACTTAGCTACAAAAACTTAAAATTAAGTGCAAAGGACAATGGAGTAAGTCCCACCGGGCATGCCAAATGTGTGCATGTATACTTTGCTTAATGTTAAATCAAATGAAGCAAGAACTACCACCTAAAATAGTTCTACAATTTAGCTAAAACAAAGCATAAACACCATCATGATAAGAATTAAACAAGGGTTAGATGCTAGCATTCATCAATACAAACTTTGAAACTAACAATGCTAAATATCTAAACTTCTCTATTCTTTAACAACAAATAAATGAATGGACCTAAGTAAGCTCCGTGGCTATCAAAATAGTTGTCCTTAATGCTCCAAGAACCTAGGAATGGGGGCTAATCAAAGTTGGGCTACAAGACCCTTTTGACACCTCCCATATGACCCAAGCACTTTAAGAAAGAGGCTTAACTCTTCAAGATGATGAACTCTCAAAAGGGCAAGGTGCAAGCTCTTAGTCTCTTTGCTATATGCTTTGCATTTGCTCTCTCAGAAAGTTTAGGTGTAAGTAAAAAGGTAGGTGGAGGGCTCTTTATATAGCCCAAAGGATAAAGGATTCAACACATTCTCATGAATGTGGGATAAAGGTAAAACATGATTAGGAATGGATAAGGTTGCTTTATTAAAGGTAACCTTACTTTAAAAGGGTTTAATACATGTTTAGCAAGTCATGGGAGTTGGGGGTATTTTAATTAATCAAAGGTGATTAATTAATAGGTAGGGGTATAGAAAGCTAATTAGAGGAATATTAGTACGATTTATGCTATTATAAGGGGATTAAATCAATTAAATATTGATTTATTGGTTAAATGGAAGGGAAAGCTAATTAATTAATAATAATTAATTAGTCTAGGTAGAAAGGGTGATTTATTAACGGAAGGTCGTTAATTAGGGTATTTGTTGGATAAGAAACTTAATTAATTAGCTTAGTGTAATTAAATGATGATATGAGGGAAAATGAGTGCCTTTGACGATATGTCGTTGATTTGCGAGAAAGGGGATAATTAGCACAATTTAAGTATTTAAATTGCTTGGGCGTAATTATAGGTGTCTACAGGTGGCCATTAAAGCCACCCACCTCCAGCCGACCAAGGAAACAAAGTCAAAAAAAACATTAACCTTTCTTTCCCCACGCCAAACGTGGTACATAACGAGATCAAAAAGGGAGAGACAAGGTAGGTTGGGGACATAAAAATCTATATTTAAAATTAATAATTTAAAACAATTCTAAGATTGCGGGATCGGTCGACCCAGGAGGAGAACGGGGTTGAGTAATTAAATGAAATATTTACGCGAACGCCACTCCCAAACCGTGGCGCCACCACAAAACATACTCTTCCTCATTTGCGCAACAAGGCTCGATCAGCGGGAGCGACAAACAAATCAAAAAGATAGTTTAACGATAACAGAGGATGATATCGATAACAATCGATATAAAGAAGGTAATAATAAAATACAATCGTTGATCGATAATACAATCATAATGTCATTATTATTATTATTATCATTATTATCATTCTACAACTTGTAAAATAATTATCAATCATAGTCATAATGGTCAGCAATCGAGGTCGACGAAGGCACAACGACACTCCATGCTTAGCACTCGATCGCCACAGGATGAACAGGTGTAACATAAAACAAGGCATTACAATTTGGGTCTTCAGCTTGTTACCCACAAAGTTCCTGTAAAAAAACTGGAGATGCAGAGGGATTCCATCTCTCATCCTCAAAGTGACCACTTTCTAGTACACCACAAGGCTCATATGCATTTCATACGCCTCCTCCAAATGCTTGACGGGAAATTCCATGAGGTCACCCACCTCCATCTCTCTAAATCCTCTACTACCACTATCTTTTTCACTACATCAAAACTATAGCCTTGATTATATGTCCCGGTATTAGTGAGTCTATTATGTTGTTATATGAGAAGACTGAGTCTTTCCAAAAACTAAGCTTTGGATTTAATGAGGGTGTTGTAAGTTTCCATGTAAGGAGGTGGAGTTTACAGTGTTTCAACGAAGTGAATAGGACAAGAAAATGGAACTCATTCTGAATCATTCCTTTGAGTTTCATTCAAGGATTAGCCTTTCCATTAGGAAGAAAATTCCTATCTCTATGAGGAACAATTGAGCAATGTCTGAGTACCATAAGCATGTTTCCACCCAAGTAACATCTTGGTTAAGGAAATGAATTATGAAGTGAAAAGGGGTTTCATCATGTTCAAGAGTGAAATGTGAAGCTCATATAGTAATTCAAGAGTCATCATATCCTGAATCTTCCATCAAATCTCTTAGAAGCAAGTTGAATTGAGTTAATCAAGCTATCTAAGAACTCAAAACCATCATGTGTGATGAGCAAGAAGTTAAACACCTAGTAATGTGGTCAATCCTTAAAGGAAGAAACATTGCAATCAAACCTCACTTCAGTACCATCTAGTGCCATTGGGAAAAACCCTTCAGAAAGAAATATAATGAATAGAGGATGAAAATAGCTTCCCTATTCTAGGAAACTTTGTAAGATGGTGAAATTCATCGAATATGTCATTAAGCCTCATGAGCCATATGATAATGATCCTCTTTGCCTCCCGTCATTCAATTGTGATCCCTCACCAATATCTTGAGAGTGCTCTCATGACTGACACCATATCTGCTCTGGAAGAGCCATTCTCGTGGATTTAATATTTTCTCGTGAGTGAATCAAGAACAACATAATAAGATGTTATACCTGACCTTGGGGCCATCATGAATATCTTGAAGACTAAACGAGGTAAGAATACACAGGTCAATTCTCGTCTCTTCAGTGGAACTTCTGATGATCAGTATGCAGAAATTGCTCGACTTAAAGTTGTGAAGACCTAGAGGATATGACTTCGACAGATTATGAGTTGATCCACATCTCGTTAGGTCAAGATACACATGAAAGTGATGCTCATCTATTCAAAGAATTTTCTTCCCGCATGTTCACTCAAAACCAAGAGTACAAATGAATAATTGAGGAATTAGAGGAGCATGTGAGATCTCCCAGTGCATGCATTCAACCTTTCTTAGAACCCAATTCAATACCTCACCCCCTGCAGAATATATTTCTCTGATCAGTAGCTTTCACCCCGACAAGATCAAGAAGGTGAAAGGGCATATGATGTAAGGAAAGGATAATGAAAAATGGATTGAGAATATCCTCAAGAAAGGAAAGATATTGCTCCTAGAGGTTATCTCTTTGTTCTGGTATATTTTTTCCACTATTTTACAAGTGAAGAAAATAAGGGAGGAGATTGAAAAAGAGAAGATCCATTACGATGAGATGTTCCTACTTATGTCTTAGATGAATTTCCTCAACTCTCACACTCTCATGAGTAAGAATGTGTTCGCATTAGCTGTTAAGAACTTGTCCCCAATATGGATTCGCACTATGGATGCTAGATATGGTATGAGAAAAGATGACATCTCCTAAATTGAATCTAGTAAACAAAATGCCTTTAATATTTTGGATGAGGTCAACAACTATGTGCAGGAACTTGGATTCCCTCTACTCACCAAGAATTTTTCATCAAAATAAATTATTGATTCCTTCCGAGAGTCTGTCAAGAAGGAGGCAAGTGATCCTTTTTCCTTCAATAAGGAAACGTTGGAGTCCCTTGCCAATATCAAAGGCTTTATTTATAACATTACAAGAATTCAAAAGGAATGGTGTAATCAATGTAAGGATATCATAGTGATTTTTCCAAAACATGGGTCAAGGTGTTGAGTTTCAATCACATTCCATAAGCATAAAAGGTGGCACTTGTGGTAGCCTAGTTTAGTAGAGAATTCAAAGGACATGAGCTCATTCTAGAAAGTCACCCTCATGGATAATGAATGGATAGTCTCCATCAACAATGTCTTCATCCTTATCAAATCAATCAACCTCTCTCTCTCTCTCTCTCTCTCTCTCTTCTTCTCTCTCCATGTTCTAATTTCTCATTAAGAATGTAATTTTTTCTATTTCATCATATTCACTTAAGTGACCCTTAATTAAACATTGTAAGATTAATTTTTCACTAATAAGAAAAATACTCACTTCCTAGGAATGTGAAAGGTCACAAGTGATGGGGATAGGTGAAAAGTCATGTGGGGGTAGATGAAGAGACATGTTTGTAATTCTATGAATTGGGATAGATTCTATATTCCAAGGGGTTGGCAATTTTTTATTGATTGTATGTTGTTGAGATTTACCACTACTACATCAAGTAATATAAGTTGCAATTATTCTACTTCTTTTTTATGTTCCTCTACTCTGTAACTTTGTAAGCATGGTGATCTTGGAAAATCAAGAAATGTGTCTGCACCTTTGATAAATGAATCTAAATAACTTTGTGTCTCTAGTTTGTTAGTCTTATTAATTTCTTACATTGTTGTGTTCTTGTAAACACAAGATCATGTACTTTGGGTAATTATCTAGTCCTGATCGCATAATACTATTCATATAGTTCCCAAGTAAGAAGAGTATTAATTAACCCATGTCTTTGGCCACCTTTATTTGATTTCTATTGCTACTTTCAATCTTGCACTCTTACTTGCTCAGTCTTCTGTTTTACTCTTCGGCATTTATCATCATGGACACTAGCACCCAGCCAGAACGCCAGGTCCAGGAACCCTTGTTCCCTCTAGGTGCTCATATCCCCTTTGTACTTTACTCACACTTTTTGGGTCATTTCTATCCATTTGAGCATCTTATATTTTTGGTAGTCGGCCTTTTCTGGGTTAATTATGAAGTTCAAGCGAAGGAATCATATAAATATAAAGTTATGTGATCATAATAAAGGACCAAACACTAAGCACTATCTATCTCCACCTAAGGTTGTATCTATCAAGGAATCTAATAGCTCCATTGAATCCATCTAGCTCCATCAAAAGGGACACAAAGGCTAGTTTTCTACATCACACTTCATAGGTAAGTTCATTCTATTCCGTGCACACATTATTTACATTCTACATCTAGCTACTCGCTTGTTATTCCTAGTGCGACACGCACAAGAGCAACCTAGGGCACAATTCCGCACACACACATAGAACTACATTGGGTCTGAGATGTAGTACAGTGCTCAGTAGTAAGTCCATCATTGTGGTAGTTAAGGACAGTTTGACCCTCATTATACATATTTCTTTTTTAGGATTTGATGTCTATTTGAGGGTTTTTTAGGTCCATTCTTTATTGCAAGTTTACATTGACCTTGACGGTCTTTGTGTGAATCCATAGTGACAAAAGGTGGTGAGAATTAGCAAACATCTTGTGACCATGAGAATTCAAGTTTTTGAGCATTTTCGTAAACCCAACGCCCATAAAAAGGCCTAGGGTGCTGCGGGTGCTTCTGTCCCTCTCTAGGTGCCCCAGTCCAGACAAATCCTCCATATCTACAATTTTATGAGCTCATGTGCGATGGTCAGTCCTTCCTGCATCTCTGTTCTTTAGCTCTACATGCACTTTCCTGAATTTGATGAATCAACTAAGGCTTCTTACCCTTCTTTACGCATTAAGTTTTTATTGTTTATTGCTTATTTATTTGAGTGTATTTCTTATATTTCATTGTCATTTATTTACGGTTGATATAACATTCAAATTAGGCATATAAATTACATTTTAGCTTAATTAGTTCTTCTAATTGAATGTGAACCTACTCTGGTTATTATATGTAAATTTTGTAAGCCTACTCATAATAGTAAACCTCTTTCTCCTTTTTTATCATACTCACATTTACCTCCCTTCACTGCAAATTCCTCCCTTGTACCTCGTACAAGTATTTTTCACAAGTTTAGTGGAGTATTCCTATGTGATCCTCGTCCTATTGGTCACCCCATAGATTTAGGTAATTTACATCCAATAATATGAGCCTTCCCATACACAAGAAGGAGGGGATTATCCCCTGAGTGTTAGATAAAAATCAATAATTTGCAATATGAAAAATTATGTTGCCAACACATACCATAAAAGAAGAAGAAAAATAAAAACAATAACACAATGAGTGGGATCCCATCCTTGACATATTCCACCCCTCAGCCATTAGTGGTTGGGGGGAAAAATTGGACAACCCTCTGTCTTAAGCTCCTTTGACTACTATGTTCATTTTCGTGGTTTAGTTTTATGTAGGCCTTTATTTTCTCTCATGCAACTTATTTCTTGCACATTTTTTTAAATCACACTTTTATTATATATACATTTATTTTGACGCCCTCATGAGATGAGTTATATTATTCTCAAGGCCTTCTTGGATCAATGTGACTTGTATTTTCTGGGGTGTGTGCTATTTAATGATTAAAAAATATAAAATTATGGTGTGTGTATTGCTTATTTTATTGGTGCATCTTTACATATAAACATTGCTTATCATA
Organism: Taxus chinensis; assembly: GCA_019776745.2. Classification (NCBI taxonomy): domain Eukaryota; kingdom Viridiplantae; phylum Streptophyta; class Pinopsida; order Cupressales; family Taxaceae; genus Taxus; species Taxus chinensis. The sequence goes on along the minus strand of CM034150.1, from coordinate 80,817,228 downwards.
TTACTTTTGGTTTACATATCCACTTTTCAATCAAATGTTTTTCATGGTATCTTGATTTTAGATGCAAGATATGAAGATTATATATTATCATGGATTCACATATGTTTCTTAGCTTCCTTTACCTACACCTAGGAGCAAGCTTTTCACTTGAAGCACATGTCTATACTGGAGGCATCTTACACATGTATTGCATGTCATATCTTTCTATATTATTTTGTTGATCATGTCAAGTTGTTATTATTGTTTATATACATGTTCTATTAGCATTAGTTTAGTGTTAATACATTGTTATTTGTTGGATAGCTATAACTGTCCTCCTCCTTCCTCCCTCAGCCTGCAACCTTTATATGGCTCTGTTCATTGAATATTTTTCAAGGCATTCTATCAATTTTTATTTCTATCTCTCCCTTCATTGGTATCAGAGCACTCATCCTCTCCCTACGTAAAAACTTAGAGAAGGCATTTTTGGGATGAAGCGTGTTGTTTGGCGTAGGATTTTGATTCTTGCTTGGATGTCGACCTGCTGATGTGATTTGTGTATAGCAGAAGTGTGAAAAGACAAGGTGAGCATTCTCTTTCCTCTAGCACTAACACCTGCGTGCAACCAAACCTGGCTCGGTTCAAGGAGAAACTTGAGTGACACGGATCTCTTATTTGGCAAACCGACCTACTATTTTTCCTTTCATTCGAGCCGTTGTTTGTTTGTCTAGACGTGGCCATTGTTTGTTGTTCTCCTTTGAACGATTTGGATGTGGCAATATCATATAAATGCGACCTGAATATGACCTGTCTCACTGTTTGAAGGATGTTGTTACCTGTTTGGATTTGAAACCTGTCTCTGCGTGGATAAAGCAAAAAAATACACTGCTGAAAATGTTTTGTCTGTTGTTTTTTTTTGTAATTTGGTACAACGTTTAGTGTGAGAAAGGGAAGGAGATAAGTGTGCAAACCCGCATGGAAGACCATCCCCAACTGTGTATGGAATTTTGCTATCAATAGAGAGTGAAAACTAATCAGAACGAGTGACTTGTGCGTGGGATTTTCTTTTGCAAAGTTTGTTCTAGAGTGAAGGAAACCGAAAGGTAACCAACCAGACCATTAAGAGCATGGCAACAGACAACGTGGTAACAAACCAAACCTTTTGGACTAGCGGATGTGGAGGATAAAAGGGGAACATTAAAAAAAAGGAGGATGAAGGACAACGGAGGCTTGAGGAAATCCAGTGACCTCTTGCAAGTCACACGCGACGAGGTCACCGACAGAGATTGTGGCAAAATAAGGTATTGATGACCTATTCCTCAATTTTGGTTTGAGTTTATTTCAGTTTCAGTGTTGTTTCAGTGTTTTGTTGTTTTGTGATCGGATGCTGAAAATGGATTATTCTGGAGCATCATTTTCTAGAGCATGTTCTTTGATGCGATTTATTTCTCAGTGTTCTTATTTCACATTATGGGCAAAAACGACTTAGTCAAGGGCAACATTCAGTGGCAGTGATTTGTTTCCTTTGCTGTTGAAGATTTACTAAACGACAATCGACATTAGTGGCTACAACTAAGAACATGATTACTATGATTCTTAGAAGTGAATGTGGAATATCTGTTAGTATTGTTTGTTGTTTTCCTATGTTGTTTGGTTGTTCAATAAAGTGCAGATGGTGCATAGTTTCCTGTTTGGGAACTCCAAACTGAAGAGCGTCATGGGGAGCAGAAAAGCACTGAAAGTAGCGCATGGTACTCGAAGTTGGGTTCGTGGTAATCCTGTAAAACCACCGAGGTATCATCCTCTTGGGTTCGTGGTATGCCTGTAAAACCACTGAGGTAAAATCCTCTTGGTTCGAGGTAAGCCTGTAAAACCACCGAGGTGAACAGTCGAAAAGTGCTCCTGTCCCTCTAGGTTTATGGTCAACCTTAGAAAAACCATGTGTATCGAGACCATGCAGGCACATGCTCGTGTGAAGACCCTCTTTATTGTGTTCTCATTAAGAGGGGGACATCCAGTATCAGGAAATGTATGTTTGTACAAACAATGTAATAAGGGGGGGAATGTTAGCATTAGTTTAGTGTTAATACATTGTTATTTGTTGGACAGTTATAACTGTCCTCCTCCTTCCTCCCACAATCTGCAGCCTTTATATGGCTCTGTTCATTGAATATTTTTCAAGGCATTCTATCAATTTTTATTTCTATCTCTGCCTTCATGTTCTACCCTAACTTATATCTCTTTAGTGCTTGCTTATAGGGATATTGTGTTTTACTATACATGATTGTGACATTGTCTACTTGTGGTTAGATTTCTTATATGTCATGTCATATGTCATTATTTCGTATGATCATTTTATTAGTCATCTTTTTAGATGTTATTTCATGTTATGTTTGTGTGCTTCTTGATCGTGTTGTTTGTTATGTCCACATACCACATTGTTACATGCTTGTGATTGACTATGTGGTTGTTATGAAAGTGGCCTTCTATAATTGAATTTGAGATTGGTTATGTGGATACAATCAGTTACTCGTGGTCTTTGGAAACCTCACTCACTTTCTTTGATTATGTCATGGATCGCTCAAAATATGATATTCTTCTTTAAAACCCTAATCCGGTCTCAACTCCTCACAAATCCCATAAAATGGGGGATTTTGATGGGAGCATGCATTATACCTATATTATTATTATGCCCATCTTGACTTGACACAATTACAATCAACACTTGACGCAAGGAAGCAATTAATCTCATGTAGTGTCCCAACCCGTATCTTTCAATGTGTGCAACAACTAGTAGAGACTACACTAAATTTATAAATGTTTGAATTGAGGCTTTGGCATAAGTATGCTTCATGAAACCATAAATTTTGCTCTTACATCTTCGATATCACTCTTAATTTTTTTCTTTTTACAACTTCAGTGTGCCTTTTATTGTTTGAAATGTGTGGATGTACCTCTCTTTTTATAGATTTGTTGAATTCATATTAGGACCCTTTTAGGGCATAAGCCAATACACATATAGGAAATTTGATCAAAGAAACCAAAAGTAATGGAGAATTCAAAATCAAGGCGTAAAAGGGCCCATAAAGACAATGACTTGAAACATAATATATACGCAATTGATTGATCATTTTTATATTATAAAAAAATGGTAACTACCCTAAATCAAGCCAAAAATAGGTGAGAAGAAAGAGAAAACGTAGAAAATAAAAATATAGAAACAATCAAGATCAAAAAAAAAAGGGCAAAAAATACAATGAAAATCAAATATAGAATAAACATATACCAATTCACTAACTTTAACTTAAACCAATAATCAATAAAGACGCTTGTACACTTTAACACCATAATACTTTGAAGTAGGCTTTGCTGGAAAGTGTCAAATTCCGGCAACATTTTCCGGCCTAACCTTTCCGGCTACCCACTTTGCTAAATTTAAATAAACATACATAAAAGGATAGTAAGATGACATATGTATATACCCATAAAATTTGAGTTTGCTTTGGATTTTCAATTAATATTTCCGGTTCAGCGTGAAAGTAAGGTCGAGTACTTCGTTATATCCGTAACACGTTTGATGGCTACGCAAAACAGTAGAACACCTAATATTTAATACAAACAAATATATGACCGATAAAGCTGTTATAGGAAATACTTAGGTCGAATACTTTTTATTGTTAATCGGCACGTTACTTATTCCCGCCAGAGCCGTCTTCGTCAACTTCCATAAACAGAAAAGAATAAATGGGAGGCAAAGAAGATTGTTTCCTCTTGCCCAATGAACAACTTTAGATTCATTCATAATAATACTTTTTAACTTATACAGCTTGGCGGCTATGTTCAGGGTCGGTGGTCTGCCTGGCTACCGCTGAGCATAAATACAGTCACAGCTGTCCACCGCTTCGCAATAACTCCCGTTGGAAACTGCACACTGTGTATGCATCAGGCGAATAAAAGCTTGTGAATGAAATATACGTGCAATTTTGTAACAGTGCAAAGCTGATGTTAGAAACAGTGTGCTGGTGCGATATTTAGAGGAGTAATTGCATTTCTTACAGAGTCGGTCATTGTTGTCTACCTGTTGTCCTCCTCTTACAGGCTGCTTAAACTATCTCTCTCTATAAATACACCCCTGCATTTTTAAATTTACATCCTGCACCATCTGGCATAGATGAGAGGGGAGTAAGTGTGAAAGACAACAATTATATTAATTGCTTTCTGGCGTTTGCCGCCGACGGAGATTTCGAATGGGCGTTGTGGACGCTGCAGGGTAGCTATTATTTTCGCAACAGTCAGCCAGGGTTCGAAGAAACCTACGGCATTCTCAATGCCCGCTGGGACGGCCTCCGGAATCCTACCTTTATTGCCAGATTGAAGTCCATACAGAAACCGCTCCATGGTAATAATTATATTTACTTCAATTGACAGAAAAAAGGCCATAAAATTTGATTTTGATCTGTAATTTTTTTTTTAAAATCTTGTTCAGATCCCTTTTCCTCGCAAGGAGCCTCGCACCAGGTCATATACCATCCAGCAAGCGGTCTTTGCCTGGCGGCCGCGGAAGCAACAGGAGGTGTGAAGCTCGATTCCTGTGACAGCTCTTCCTCGTTAGCATCCTGGATCAGTTTTTAGCAGCATTTCTTTCCTTCTCTGTATTTCTTTCATTTATTCGCTGTAATAATTCTGCAGGGAAATATAAATAATGCAAATTATTGTTTTGTTGCGATGAACGTATTTTATTGGGTTTATATGTTTCACAAAATGCGCAGTATGCTCAGCCATGCTTTCATTATTGGTCACATCTTTTAAGTCAAAATAGTCTCCTGAGTTAGAATTATTTGTAAAAACTAGGTACATACGTTTTGGTATATTGTCTTAGTATCTGTAGTTATAGTGAGTCCAGGGCGTAGTTTTCTTGAAGTTATTGTTATTGTTATTCATCAGCCCAATCACAACTTACAACATAAAATGCTATGCGGCTAGGAGAGAGGTTCAGACCAGCGTTTAGACCGTATGCGGGATGAAGATCGGTCTGGAGGGGCTGGTACATGGAGGAGGCCTTCAGGAGCTTAGGACCCTGTTGAGGGACATTCTACTTAGAAATGGAAGGCTATGGTGTTGCTGCTAAAATAGTTGCGACGTATATGTGCTGGGCTTTTTGTTTCAGTCTTTTCATTGTTTTTGTAATTGATGGGGCCTCCAATTCTGTGTAATAGAACTATACGCTCCCATGATTGGGATTCGGGTTTAGTCGAACAATTATTGCATGGAATTGAACCTATTTAATTTATTTGTTTCAGTTTTTTTATTGTTTTTGGTAATTGTTGGGGCCTCCAATTATGTGTAATAGAATTAGATGCTCCCATGATTGGGATTAGCATGTTTTCTTAAGAAATGTACTATGGATACATACTATAAATAAGCACATAATAATCATGAAATAGTTTCACCTGTAAGTGGACAGCAGCTGTTTAATCATCTCGGGTAGAGTAATTGTATTGGAATATGTTTTGCTGCTGATAGTTCAAAGGCTCTTAATCTGTTAGTGATAATCTTTATGTAAGCTCTGCTAAAAACTACAATGAGCATGTCTGACATTTCCATAGTTGCATACAGAGAATTATGGATGAAATATATGATATATGATTTATGGATGTAGTTGCAATTTCAGTTTCAGCGAGCCAATGTTTTTTGCAATGTTTAGAATTCTTCAGCACTTCTCTAACTCAATTGCATGACATTCACTAAATATCATGGTTCTGTCTTTGTCCTAACCATAATCCGTGTCATATATATGTATATATATTTCTGTACTTGTCAGTAGAAGCTAAATTTATACTAACAAAGTTGGTTGCTTTTTCCAGGTATTATGGCCACTCCAAGTGGAAGCCCATCCATTATCACAATATCTGATGATACCTCTGGTGCCATTGTCGGGAGCCCTCCTATTGAACTGGTCACTTCAAATGGGACACCTCAGTCATATGCAACCCAAGCAACCACCAACGAAAGCTCAATACAAAGTGTCCAGCCACCGCTTGCGACTTCTGTCCATACTTTGGCTACTTCTGTTGCAGCTACATGCTCAACCATTTCTGGTAGAATATCAGAGTCCCTCATCCCATCAGCAATGATTCTCGATAGTGATTTAACCACTGTCTTAGACATGATGCACAAGGTAGATGCAACGTACCTTAGGCTTGACGCATTGTACACTTTCCTTCGTTCGTTCAGCTACGACCAGTACTACTCTGGCGGCGAGGAACACTCCATTAGAGCTGCATTCAAAGCTTATCTTGCATCCCTTTAATTTAAGTCCCTACCTCACCCCTACTACAACTTTGCACTGCTCATACATATGCCCACCTCTTTCATCCTACCCCACAGTAGCCTCTTTTTGAAGGTCTAACTTGATAAACCTATACTTGCATAAATATGGTGTACATGTTCCATTTTGAAACCGTCGTCAAAAGTTTTGTATAATTCCAATCACGATATATACAATAGAGTTGTTGTACATATGTTTCGTACTTTACTTAAAGAATGAGCATAGAAACTGTTGTGTTATATAAACATCTTCCCCATTGTACATATCTTTACGTGCTTATTCTCTAAAAAAACACTTTACGTGGGCCATAACTTGGTTTCCCCACTTTATGGTTTAGCGCATGCTCCCTCGTACTTAACATTACCCCATTTGCTAATTCATTTCCATTTTATTTTATTGTTTAGGAACCACCAGCATTGCAGACTCCATTGCCCCCAACGTTGTTCCTCCCCAACTGGCCGTACACATGCCGACATCCCGCACAAATACTTTGGCGCCGGCTACTCGTGAAGGCCGACCTGAACACTGCATGCAACTCACGCCAATTAAATCGTTAAATCCTTACCAAAGCGTTTGGACTATTGAAGGCAGGGTCATCAAAAAAGGCAACCTAAACAACTACAGCACGGAAAAACGCACAGGGCAGGTTTTCAGCTTCGACATTATCGACAAAAGCAACTCAGATATAGTGGTGACTTCTTTTGACCTAGCTACAACTTCTTACTACAACCAAATACAACTAGGTAAAACATACACAATCAAAGGAGGCACCTTGCGGACTGCAAAAAAAGATTACAACAACTCCACAACTCCTTGGGACATCATCCTAGACTTGGACTCCTCTGTAAAGCTTAGTACAAACCAGTCCGTAAACATACCGCAATATCTTTTCCGCTTCAAAACAATAGCAGAAATCAACTCCGCCCCCGCCAAATCCACCATTGACCTACTAGCTATTGCACTATCCATTACCGCCCCCTCCACTATCAGGAAAAGTGATAGTACTTTCAACCACAAACGCACAGTCGTACTAAGTGATAACTCAACACTATGTATTGAGGCAACGTTATGGGGTGCTTTTAGTGACAATGAGGGCAAACTTCTGAGTGAATTATGTGCTACACAGACATCAATCCGACCAGTTCTTGCAATTAAGAGAGCAAAAACTACAACTTTCAAAGGAACAACATTAGCCACGGGCCCTAATACACAAATCTTCATAGATCCTGATATAACTGAGGCTCATGCACTGCGTGCATGGTTTACTTCGCTCGCCTCTACAACTGCATACCCTTCAGTGAGTATTGGAAAAATTGAGAAAACCGATATCGCAGGCATGAAATCCTCCTCGCAGCTAGGTAAACCGCTCACCTTCTCCACCGCAGCAACAATTATACACATTAATATGTCCTCCTTTAGCTATCCAGCATGCACATCAATTGTTAAAAACCAGCAATGCAAGAAAAAACTTGATCTAACTGCAAACTCCTCTTGGTATTGCCAAAAATGCAAGCACGACGTCTCTCATTGCGACTACAAATATGCATTACACTTCATCATTGAGGATGGCACATCAACAACATGGGTAACTGCTTTTGATGAGGTTGCTACATCAATCATGGGTATATCAGCACAAGAGCTACAACTTCTTGCACCAACACCTGACAAGTTTTGGCCTGTTGTTAAGCCAATTCTGTTCCACCGCTACATGTTCACAATATCCGCGAAGCTAGAGGTCTACAGGTCAGAAGAGAAAGCCCAGTGCACTGTTGTCACTGCAGTTAAGGACATGACTTCCAGCATGCAGGAATCCCCACTAGATGCATTCCTCGCAACACCTTAACTATGTATTGATGAAAAAGATCCTACACTACCTCAGAAAACATATTATACTGTACCCACACAATATGAGCAACTTACCAATACATACTTACCGTACCACCTACTCCACATATAGGTTTTTGCATTCATAAGTTATATAACCTTTAATATTAACGCATGTTGTGCTCAAGTTTTCCTATATTTATATACCACTCTGTGTTCTTAATATGTCTTTATAATACACATATTCGGGTGCAATCAAAGTCACTTTATACTAGCAATGCAAATATTGTCAACATACATTGTTACACTTCACTCCAATCAAACAAAAGAACTTTTCTTTTTTGCTTGCATTAACTACGTTCTATACCTAATTACTGTTACCTTTTTAACTCATTTTTTGCAAGCCTAACACGAACTGAGAAAAATGCAAAGGCTCGGTTGAGGTATGCAACCAACAAAAACAACCTCAATGAGCATCGTCGCCATATAGCTTGCATGAAACGACAAAAGCTGAACACACAGGCGCCAGTCTATATAGCCAACCATGCCAACCTGCTCGAAGATCACACACCAAATACGCATTCACTCCAAGATACACAACGCCAATTCCGCCAAAGAATAGATCACCTCCCGCCTCCAAACACATGTTCATGTTGTAATGAATTATATGTTGGGCTACGTACAAGGCTTTACAAAGGTGCCCATACCTGTCACAGATGCATTGTTGAAAAGGATGATCGCCGCTTCTCAAGTTGGAATAACATGGACCCAAGCCCGCAACCTAAGGTGTTATCTTCACTTACACAAGTTGAGGAAATGTTGATAGCAAGGGTCAACCCAATATTGCAAGTGACTCACGTTGTAGGTGGCCAATACAAATATAGGGGCCACACCATATGCTTCCCCCAAGAAGTTTCATCCATAACTAAACACTTGCCTCGGCACGTCGAAGACTTGGACATCTTAATCATCCGAAGAATCGGAGCAACAAATAAAGCTTACGACTGCTTTGTAAGCAGATCTCGTGTTTTGGCTGCATTGCAATTCAAAATAGCTCATGACCCTTACTACAAGGATGTTGTCCTAGACCAACCTGCATTGCATTCCCTACCACATCACAGTACTGATATATCTACTTCCCTACCACACTTCAATTCAACTATCGCCGACAATGCTGAAGCACAACCAGAAGCAGAGCTTCGCCCAAGTTCCCCACCAAATACCCACGAGCGGCAACCATCATCTTTTGTGTCCTCCCTCCCTCCAGCCACTTCAGAAGTTGACCAAATAACAAATTTCATCGAAGGCAGAAAAAAAACTCCGCTACAGTCAATTGAGTGGCCACACATTGGTTCATCTGCGGTCAGCGAATACGACACTGAGGGTTTGCTATCTATGGCTTTTCCAACATTGTTCCCTACAGGGGTTGCATTGTTCCACCAAGCATGCATCAAGAGGGTTCACATGCATGAATACGCACTACACCTACTACGTTACCATGATAACAGATTTGGAAGCCATCCGCGCTTTCGTTACTTCATTCTCAACATTATGTTGCGCCACAGAAGCCAATCAACATCTGTTGTTTTCACAAAAAAAAATATAGGCGACAACTTGCCTACCACAGTTTCGATGTTACGCCAGCAACTTGCACACTACCCAGATGCCCACATTGCAGAGCAACTAATGCGCTTTGGGTCCAACTTGCGAGGAACTAAATCATTTTGGTGCAAGCGCAGACATGAACTCACAGATATGATAACCCAACTAGAAAGCCCTACACTTTTCTTCACTTTAAGTGCAGCAGATACTAAATGGCCAGATTTACACAGAGCAATGCCAGGAACACCGACGCCACCCTCAACAACTAGCCAGCAGTGGAGAAACGCGAACTTGAACATGCACCCCCATATCGCCTCTGCATACATGGAAAAAAGATTTACAATATTTTGCGAGGAGGTGCTTCAAAAAAAATGCATTGCACTGACTACTGGTACATGTGAGCTCACTACCACTTAGATTTTAATACAATACCCCGCCTACCCCATTTACCAAGCTGGACCCTCTTTGTGCAAAATACAGGTACGAATGGCAACACCGAGGCTCGGCTCATATCCACGGATTTATATGGCTTCCAAATGCACCAAACATGGAGGACCTAAACTAGGACAACCCCCGTGAACTTGATGCGGCGAAGACTTACTTCGACCAATTAGTAACTGCATGGAATCCAAGGGGCCCTGAGAGTGGAGAACGTTAGATACATCGTTCGCAGGAAGATGACCCGTGCTTGTTAGACACATACGTGATACTTACAAACAACCCAGTAGCTGACTATGAGAACTTGTTGAACCGCGTGCAACGCCACACAAAATGTAGTGAGGCAACCTGCTTGCAGAAAAAAAATGGGACACTTCAATGTAGATATAAAACCCCTTGGCCACTCCAAGAGTATTCGAGCTTGGGCTTAGATGAAACCGGTAAAAAAAAGTACACCCCTGCACGCAATGATGCACGGGTCAACATACACAACTCAGACATGCTAGCACTATGGCGAGCCAATGTCGACTGCCAGCCCATTGTGTCACGACATGCGGTCTTACAATACATTGCAAAATATGCAGCCAAGGCAGAGAAGAAATCAGAAAGCTACCATCACATGTTGACAAGGATATCTAATGAAGTTAGCGTCAATCACCCTGCAAAGACGGCCTACAGCAAATTCCTCTCTGAAACTATTGTCGACCGGGACATTGGTGCACAAGAAACATGCCACATGTTACAAAAACTCCCCCTTTCCAGTTGTAGCCGAACATTTATTACCCTATCCGTCGGTAAGCAGGTATTCAAACGTGTCCTCCCAGACCTAGGAAACACATTCCAATTCCCTTCATTCATAGATGCATACATAAAACGCCCTACACAATTAGAGAACACCTCCCTCTTTGAAGCTACTCGTTCCTGGTCCTACAACAGCCAAAGGAAAGTTACTCAATGGCTACAAAGAAGAACCCCTGCTGTCGTCCGCGTATTCCCCCGATACAGTGATGTCCCCACCCCAGATGCGATACACTATGAGGATTTCTGCTGGACAGAGCTTTTGCTTTATAAACCCTTTCGACATATCCAAACAGACATTGGCATCTCCACATCTGAAATAACTAACCAATGGGAAAAAATGAAAAACTCTTACGCCCCTTTACATGTTAATAGAGCCACTACTCTAGAAGAAACTACAACTGGGGCAAGTAGCGACGACAATGACTCGCAAGGATCTAATCCGCTGCATGCACAACTATTTGAATGGGAGCATATATCACGCATGCACCCAACACTCAATACAACAATTGATGATGTAGACATGATAGGCCTTCGTGACTTTGACATTAACCACGATTGGAAGGTTCATTCAATCCCTGTTGCCTTACAAATAAGTGCACCTAAATTCATAGACATTGCCCGCACTGAAAATTCACCACCAGTTGTTACTCCACCTACCCATTTAGACGCTCTGCAGCTATCATCAAAACAACACCTTGCCTACTCAATTGTGCTTTCCCATGCAACTCAACAAGGGGAACACCCACCATTGAAGATGATCATTCAGGGAACCGCTGGTACAGGAAAATCATACCTCATACAATGCATAAGAAATGGGCTTGAAAATATGGCTGGCAAATTAAAATCTTCCCTCCTTGTACTAGCCCCAACAGGTATTGTTGCATTCAATATAAAATCATCTACTATACATTCTTCCCTCCGAATACCCATATCTGACATGAAACCTCTTGAAGGCCAAGCCCTAGCAATCTTCCAAGAGCGTATGAGTCCCATACATTACATACTCATAGATGAAATGAGCTTTATAGGTCCTACAATGTTACACAACATCAACAAAAGACTTCGTGAGGCATTCCCTCGACATAGTAACCACGCGTTCGGTAACTGCTCAATGATTTTGGTGGGAGACTTAGGCCAGCTCCCTCCGGTCAACGATGTACCATTATATGTAGGCAACAAAGTAGGAAGCTCCCTTTGGCATGCTTTTGATACCGTGATCACCTTGGACACAAACTTTAGGCAACAAGGATTAAACTCGACACAACTTGAATTCAGAGAAATGTTGACCAACATCAGAAATGCAGAAGCAACCGTTAAGGATTGGTCTCTTCTCATGTCACGTACCAAGTCGTGCATGTCTACCTCAGAGCAATCCATGTTCATGACTGAGAAGCACCTATTTGCAACAAAGGACCTAGCAAACAAGCACAATAAACAAATGCTAAAATCCTTGCACGTACCAATTACAATGAGCATCGCAGAACAAAGCAAACATAACTCTGACTCAGACATCAACGACACTCAACTAGACCCGGTAGTTTTCCTATGCACAGGACAAGAGGTCATGTTGACATCTAACTTATGGGTGAGCTCAGGATTGGTTAATGGTGCACTCGGGCAAGTGACAGATATCGTGTACAACCCAGAAACACAACCACCAGACTTGCCATCCTTTGTTGTTGTCAACTTCAAACACTACCAAGGGCCCCCATGGGACATACTCAACCCAACACACTTGCCCCTACCTCCTGTCACACGTGGAAATCGTCACCAAATCCCACTAAAAATGTCTTGGGGCCTTACCATCCACAAATCACAGGGCCTAACTCTTTACAAGGCCACAGTAGACATCAGAAAACGTTGACCGTCAAGGACTAACATTCACAGCAATGTCAAGAGTTCGTGCCATCAACGATCTACAAATCCAACCAGCTTTTACGTTTGAACGCTACGCACGAATGAGATATACAAAGAACGTAAAAGCACGCAAGGAGGAGGAGAAAAGACTTTGCAACACAGAATTGGCACACAACGTACAAGGCATGTGAAATACTCCTTCCCCCATCATGCTCACAATACAATACCAGGATCTAGGATCCATTGGTAAACTCCAACATTAAATAAGTTAAGAGTTGTACATATATATACGCAAACCCCACTTGTAATGCAATACAAAAAAAAATCACCTTCACCTTGTACCCATACTATATTGTATACACAAATCTCATTCCCTCTCCGGCGTAACTTGCAACTCATTTGCAATTGCTAGTATTTAACTAAACAAATGGTTTAAAGATGCCCTCCTGGGAAGTGTCAAATTCTGGCAACTCTTCCGGACTAAGATTTCCGTTAACATTTTTGTTACCAGATTTTACCTGTTTCAGCATAGAAACTGTTACGCTAACATTTCAACAGTAAACATTTCCCATTTGTGGCCATACCAGGAATAGCAGCGCAAGACAGAGATGATTCGTGGACTATCAGCTTGGTGGATGATGACGTGAAAGGGGTTCAAACCCTAATTAAATGGTTTGGCGAATTTTACCATGCAACAAGAGGACACTAGCAGCGGCTGCACCACTTTCATTCTCTTCATTTGTTATATCATGTTCTGATCCCCTAAATTATTTTTCCTGCTGTGTTGGACCTTGGACACTGTGTCATTTTGGGTAATCCTTTGTACAAAAAAAACATAAGAGGATATTGTTGGATTTGAACAGTTACACACAGACGCGGTCTTTCTTTATTATTGTTCAATCGATTAATTTAGTCCAGGACAAAGTACATCCTAAGAAAAAACTTAAGGTGGATTTATATTATTTAGCACTTGTGTAGGTATGAGAACAGCATGTTAGTCTTGTTTGCTTGTCGTGGATCTATTTGTATGGTATGTAAATAAAGTATATCATTTACCTGTGCAAGTTCCTATTTAGTTATACTTTCCAACACTTTTTTATCAGCATGTATTTGTTTAATTTTATTGATTATATTGCGTTGAGGATATAGTTCACGCATCTTTCTTATGCAATTCATTATTTTTATTTTTTCCTTAATGGAAGTTGCGTTCTCAAAGAAATAACATCAAATGTAAGGCTGTTATATTTTGGTAACAATTAAGTAGATGTCTCGCTCATAGCCCCACGGCAAACAAAGCCAAAATTATATATAATTATATATGCACCAAATCTCTATAATTATATATACATAACCAAAATTATTCCAAACTTCAACTACTTGTTAGCTATTATGGTGTTTACACTATTGAATACAAATGGATAGTCAACTAGAGATCAATCTCAACCCATAGTACTGATAATTGTGAAAATCGGTCGTTGGTGCAATATGAAGCAAAACGAAATCACATCCATTTTTTAACAAACAATATCCTCTTGCATCTCATTCACCAATAGTTTTATAAAAAGAGACACCAATCTATGAAAAGGAAACACAACTTCGAAATGCATTAACCACGTCCTTGTGCACCTTACAAGGGACATCTTGGATAGGTCTAGTAAAGAGATGAATGAAAATCACATTCAATTTTAAAACAATAAGCTCCTCTCTGAGCTCATCAATGAGCTTCTCATGAGACAAATCTTGAATCACATGCTAGATTTATAATCTAGGCAACTCATTTCAAAATGAAATATGAACCCTTCAAATTGTATCTCTAAAAGGGAAAAGAAATGTAAACATTGACATGTTTCCATTAAGATCTTTGAAAGTGGGCATGAACTTATACCAAAACAAGATCCATATGGTACAAAAGTTTTGGAAAATGTTTTTGTTGTTGTTAATTAGGAAGATAAATATGAAAAAAGTGGAAGCATGCAATTGGCATGTGAACTCAATGATGGAGACCATAATGTCTGATAGTCGCCTCATGGCATATCATAATTACAAATTACAGAAGACGTGCATCCTCAAAAAACATTGACATTGTGTTAGTCATCAAATGCAACCACCATGAGTCCAATGTGACCTTTTAACCTATTGCAACATGCTCCTAGCCTCTACCAAAATGAGAGCATTGAAACAGGGTATCGACATCAACCAAAGCATGCAAACTATTATCAAATGTTGTAGTTGAAACTTCCCTAGACTGCAATGATTGTGGGATATACACAAAATGGGTTTGTTGAAAAGATCTTGGAAGCTTTCCAAACAATGCAACTTGTAGTGAAAAGTCAAAACCCGAAATGTTTTCGACAATCCTTTTTTCATATGTCATAATATGACGTTTAAAATAGGCCATGTACATTTATAGTAGCATAAACAGAAGTTGGAACTGTTTTTAAAAATGCGTCAAAAATTTTAAGTGTTATTGTTCGTTTTACTTATATGAAATTCTATAATTTTATGTAATATCCCCTTCCCATTCGAAGACCTTTGGCCTATTTTGTCACCCCGACGGCCAAAGGAAAAATATAAGGGTGACTTAAGTTATATTTAATTATTATAAAGTGCCATTAATAAAAGAAAAAAAATATAGAGCACTTATAATAATTGATATGACTTAATAATTATTAAATCTAGGATGGAAAAGGCTCAAATATAAATTGTTATCCATCCTAGGTAAAAAGGTGACTTGCCTTAGAAAGGAGAATGAGAACATAGAAAGGATAAATGCCCATTTTACTATGTATTTCCCCTAGAAAAATGTGACTTGCATTAGGAGGGAAAAAGTTGTTGGGAAAAGCATTTAATATGGAAAAATATTAAATGCTTGCATAGGGAAAATCCTTGTGAACTAATTGGACATTGTAGAGGTTGTTTTGGGTCTCTTCTTGCTTTATAAGGAGAAGTCCACTTGAGGGGAAGGTATTGCATAGCCATTTGATATTTTCTGATTTGTGTCTTAAGTTTGTAGCTTTTGCATACATGCTTGGATTTTCTTTAGCTTGTGGAGTAAGATCCCACAGGGACCCTAGCTTCGGTGGTGAGAGATCCATTCCTAGCTAGTAGGGCACTCTTTGGTGGTGAAAGATCCACCCTAGTTTGTCATTATTGGAGTTGATTCAGGGCTGATTTGTTTGGGAATCAAAGTAGCTTGTTTTCTTAATTTTTAGAGCTGATTTGATGCCCAAAATGTGTTGGGTGACCTACTTTTTAGGTCAAAATTAGGGTTTTGTATTTACTGTGTGAAAACTAATTTTGGAATATTATTCTTCATATTTTTATGGCCCAAGATCCAAAGTTTCTGCTCATTTGGACTTCTCTAGCAAAATATATGAATTTTTGAAGTTATGTTGCAGACAGGGTTTTTAAATAATTTATTGCAGCCTTGTTTACATCTGAAATCTACAATTTTATACATATTTGGGCTTTATAAATTAGTGGTACTAGATTTGAGTGGAAAGATATAAATTTAGAGGTTGATTGGTGTGGGTTTTCCACTCAACCCGAGTCGCATTTCCTTTATAAATTCATATTTGCGTGATACTTGTTTGGTATTTTGTCTACAAGTTGCATTTAAAGTTGGGATTGCCTAAAATCCATTTAGGGGTAAAATAATGTCCATTGGGGACATTACATTTTACTTCAACAATGCTTTGGATATTAGTAACATATCTAAAAAGGGAATCTTTTCCCATTTCTATCTATACATTTCTATTACATCTCATAGATTGATATGGGGTGTGCGACAATAAACAAAGTTACAATTAATTATATAACTCCTACCCATCTATAAAGAGTTGGACAAAAGCGTACTCCATCCTTTCTCCCAACCTATGCCAAACATGGTATGTACATTCACCAAAGCATAATGGAGAAGGGACATTTATCACATGTTGTTGCAAGTGCCTTGATAGGTATTTGGTGGAGTGTAATGATTGCACAAATTATATAAAATGGATTTGTTGAAAAGGGCTTGCAAACTATCTAGAAAATGTAATCACAAATTTTGCAAGTAACATTCCATCTTGTGGCAAAATGGGAGCTTTGGATTACGACATTGACATTTATCAAATTATAATAAAAACATGATTTTTGTTAAGTGTCGTTGTAGGTACCCTTATAGATATATATGGAATAGATTGAATCATACACAGGACATGTAAAATATTCAAAAAAATATTGAGTGATGAAATATGATCTTATAAAATACATTTCTTTCATTTATTTTATTGACATCAAAATAAAATCATAATCTAGCTTCAACTTATATTACTTGGGACATACTTTGCAATTCATGTGCAATCGCTAGTATATATAGATAGGGAGATGTTTCTAAAAACTATATCACAGCCGTCGAGCAGAAGCTCTCGGACCTGTAAACCTAACTAGTTGAAAGAAGGGCGGTCTGAAGCTTTTCTCGTCCTCTGCAACCATGTTAACAATGCCAATGCCTATCCCAATTACGTTGCCTCTGCAATTTGATTCATGATGTTGGCAACAGCAGTTTTGGAGGCTTTGAGCAGCTGAAGGCTGTTAATCAAATTGTTTCTCTTGGCAGCAACCACCGGATTTTCTTCCAGAATTTTATCCATGGCGCCGAAATTGGGAGCTCCTACATGCTTCAGAATTTGTGTCTCCAGCTCGTTGCCCACCAAATTCCTGCATACAAACTGGAGATGCAGAGGAATTCCATCTCCCATCCTCAGAGTGACCAGTTTCCAGTACGCCGCAAGGCTCATCTGCATTTCATACGCCTCCTCTACACGCTCGCCGGGCAATTCCATGAGGTCGCCCACCTCCATCTCTCCAAAATCCTCCACCACCACCGTCTTGTTAACTACATCGAAGTCAGAGCTCGGATTGTCTGATCCTTTGCTAGCGAGTCTTGTATGTTGTTGGACGAGACGACCGGAGTCTGTCCATGAACTTACCTTTGGACTTAATGAGGGTGCCGTAAGTCTCCATGTAAGCAGGACTGAGAGTAAAATCGATGCCTTTCTCCATCTCGATCATCTGCTTCACATAATTTATGCACTCCTTCTTTTCCACCACCAGGAAAATACTTTTTCTCGATCATCTGCTTCACATAATTTATGCACTCCTTCTTTTCCACCACCAGCCCCTGCACGGCTCTTCGGACACGCGACTCCAGAAGCGGATAACAGTGACAGTAGTGCTCGATTACACGACTGATCACATTTTCCAAGTAGTCCCAAACGGTGGCGGCGAGGTTCAAGCTCTTCTCGGATATCTCCTCCACCATTTTCTGCAACAGCTCCAGAAACACAGAACGCGGCAGGAAATTAGGGAGCCCGACGCCCTTGGCTTCCTCCAACATTTGGATCTCCCTCGACAGAAACTTGTTGCCCACCGAGAAGGAGCCTCTCTGAGAGAGATCTCTGTAAAACTTGTCGAATTTTTCCCTCAGCCGGGCGGTGCAATGCATTTTCGGGTCGTCGGGAAACTGTTGAAACTCCCCGAGAATGACGATCTTCCTGAGCGACTCTTTAATCTCGAAGACGAGCTTCAAGAAACGCCACGTCGGCCTCCCCAGGGTTGCTCAGATCCTGAGGGAGGCTTCTCAGCTCAGCTTGACGCTTTCCCAGCATGGACTCGATTTTGTTGACGATCTGAGGAAGAGTAGCGCTGATGGTGGTGGCCTGGATTTGCATCAGCTTCTTCGCCAGAGTGGGGATTCCCACCATGGATTTGTCTAGATCCTTCAGCAGCGGATGGAAGTCGAAGAGGTTCCTCTCTTTCTCCCGCGCCTCCGCGTTGCTTTCGTCGCCAATGCCGTTGCGGACGCAGACGTAGCCGAGGCCGATTTTGACGGCGTTGGTCGTCACTTTCTCCTTAAGCCCGTCGGGCGCCGTGTCCGACTTGGTGACCACGGCCAGAGTCCGCTCGCCGAGTTCGTCCAGCTTCTGCGACATTCTGATGGACTCGCAGGTTGGGAAATCCACATTCGCCGCCAAAACATTGAGAATAATGCTCTCCTTGGGCGTTATGTACTCGTTTATGATTTCAGATATTTGCTCGTAAATGTCCGCCGGCTGATCGCCCACCGGAACCCTGGTGATTCCCGGCAAGTCCACCATTGTCAAATCGGGAGCACCAACTTTAGTAATGTGGAGCGTAATCGGAGTGTGATTGATTCCCTTCCCATCTCCTGCGATTTCTTTTGTGGCGGAATCGATGCTGCTGGTTATGTCCTCCTCTTGAATGACGCTCACTTTGCGGTTGAACTCGATGGAGATTTCGGCCTTCGATTGCTCGGCACAGTTCTGGAGGCGCATGACGAGAGGCACCCGCGTGCAGATGCCTTGGCCTCTCGGAAGCTTGATGCCCGCTAGGGATTCCAACACGCTCGATTTTCCGCTGGATTGGTCTCCCACGACGACGATGCTGGGGAGTTGGATCCCCTCTTTCATAATGTCGAGGCTGCGCAGCTTATCAACCGCGTCCAGCAGCGGCCTGATTTGCTGCTGATACGAAACCGCCAAGCTGGAACTCTCTTCGGCTTTCACTTCCGCCTCATCCAGATGAGCATCTGGTGAGGGTGGGGTTGAGGTTTCATCATGATCTTGCAGGTGGGTATCGGCCATGAGCATCGACATCTTCAGCCTTTCGCTCAAGCAACTCGTCGACTTCGCAAATGCTGTCAACGCTGCCCGAAACAGAAGCGACAGAAGATTTCTGGCAGCAGTCGAAATCATCAATTTTAAATAAAACGGGCGTCGAAACATATTCATGACGCTTATGCAGGCGAATCCTGGCAGCGGTGGCAGTAAAATTTTGGATAATTCTGAATTGAAGAGAGTGTAATATATATAGCGGGGCAGAGCCGAGTTAGCATTCCATCAAGAGAAAGACTCACTCAATAAAAGGCAGAGAGTGTGATCGAAGAAAGAAAGGGTGGTCCAGTCACACAGGAATCAAACTCGTTCCTACGCAAGGGAGGGCATCAATTCATACCTTGCGTATTTTACTTCGAGGGGAAACAATTCCAATTTCCAAATGATTTGCAAATTGAGTATTTTTGTTTATAAAAATGACTTATCTAATTTTTTTATCCTTATTTTTATCAAAGGTATTTGTTTTGATTAATATCAATTAATGTGTGATAGTCACTTTCTTTGTAAAGAATAAATTAGAAAATCACAAAATTATAATATCATTATAAAATATTTTACTTTGAGGGGAAACAATTTTTATTTCCAAATCATTTGGAAATATGTCAAGTACATTTCTTTATAAAAACAAGTTATCCAATTCTTTTGATCCTTACTTTCATCGAAGTTTTTTGCTTTGAATGATATCAACTAATGTGTAATATGTCACTTTTTTTGTAAATAATAATTTCGGCAATCACAAAATAATAAGTAAAATAGTTTATTTTGAGGGGAAGCTATTCCAATTTCCAAACTATTTAGCAAACATGCTAAGTACATTTCCTTTATAAAAATGAGTTATTCGATTATTTTGATCCTTACCTTCATCGAAGGTTTTTCTTTTGAACAATAGTACTAATTTCGAAAGGATCACAAAATAATAATAGCATCATAAAATATTTTACTTTGAGGGGAAGCAATTCTTATTTCCAGCCCATTTGAAAATATGCTAAGTACATTTTCTTTATAAAAATGAGTGACTTTTGATCCTTGCCTTCATCGAAGGTTTTTGTTTTGAACAATATCAACTAATATGTGATATGTCACTTTCTTTGTAAGTAATATTTGGAAAATCACACAATAATAGTATCATCATAAAATATTTTACTTTAAGGGGAAGCAATTCCAATTTCCAAACCATTTGCAAATATGCTAAGTATGTTTTCTTTATAAAAACAAGTTATCCAATTCTTTTGATCCTTACCTTCATGGAAGGTTTTTGCTCTAAACAATATCAACTAATGTGTGATATGTCACTTTCTTTATAAATAATAATTTCGAAAATTACAAAATAATAATATCATCATAAAATACTTTACTTTGAAGGGAAGCCATTCCCATTTCCAAACAATTTGAAATTATGTGAACTATATCTACATTTTCTTTAAAATAAGTTTTATAATTATTTCAATTCTTATCGTCATATACAGTTTTTTTATATGATAAATATATAGTATTATAGGAGAAAAATGTCTTTAACTAAGTTAAATTTATCACTTTCTTTATAAGCAACACTTTGCAACATCACAAAATAATAATAAATATAGGTAAGAGGTAGTCCAAGATATGACTCCAAAACTATTACTACTATTAGTAAGAGAGTCAAGATAAGTGTCACTCAAAATATATGGAATACAAGGCACACTTTTTTCTACACACACCGATTTATTGTACGTGGGCCTAATTATTTTTAATACTTTTAAATTGTTCTAATATATAAATGTATGTTTATCAATCATTGATTTAGATTAGGATCTTGTTCTAGTGGATCTTCTTATAGATGTGGAAAGTTGTTTTACATTGAAAATGCACTACAACCATATACATTTAATTATATATAAACAATAAATTCGAATCTAATTGCATAAGGGGAACATTTTATTTATTCTAGAAATGCGAGAATTTGACAGGAGGGATTTTTACAAGAATACATGGATTTTTGCAAGTTCAATGATAGTCATTAGAAAACATATAGTACAACTCGTCAGATAAAAAAATGGAACAAAACCATAAAATCAGCAAAAACATAACAACCAACCAAGAATTGTACCTTTCTTCTAAATCATAACACATTTTTGGATATTTCCATTGATGTGAAAGTTGAGATGATGGCCTTCTTCCCTTGTTCTTGAGTTCAGAATACCTCAATCACTTTCCTTGAATTCATTGTGGATCTCTAGGAAACTACTTTCCTTCCTTGTACCTTAACGTGATTGTAATGCCTTACAAAATAATAACAAATGGAGGATGTTTTGTAGGGGTTGTGTCATCCTTCCAGTATTATCAAACCCTTTGAAGGAAAAATTATTTGAAGACAACACACCAAGTATAATGTACTTCCAAAAATAATCTAATTGGAATACACACCAACAAGAGAATAATTTGGACCAATGATAGATAAACAAAAAAATACACTAGAACAATGTAAAATCATAGCAAATAACTAATCTTGTGCTAAAAGTAGGTGTCTGCATAATGTCCCACTTGATGTGTGTGCACACGCATGCGCGCGCGCACGCACACACACACACACACACACACACACACACACACACACACACACACACAACACACACACACACACACACACACACACACACACACACACACACACACACACACACACACACACACAACACACACACACACACACACACACACACACACACACACACACACACACACACACACACATCACACACATGCGCGTGTGCACGCACACACACACACACGCGCGCACGCACGCACACACGCGCACACACACACACATCGAAGTAAAAGAAATCAAGTGCATAGTAAAATCCACCTTAACATGGTCTAGAAACATGTTGATAATTCTCAAAGTTGATATCAAAATAATTCAAAAGGAGAGAAATCACCTAATTTCCATAGTGGAGGGTTAAGAAGATTCTGGAAGTGATATTCATGCATATGACCTAAGATATGAAAAGTTATTCCCTACAAACATATAACAAACATGTGTAAGTGAATTAATGTATGTGTGTGTGTGTGTATAGACACAGTCACACACTCAATAGCTAATGAATTTCTCAAATCTAGAAAATTCAAATAGGGAAAAGTACAACTATGTTTGCCAAAATACATGAAGATGGCCATATGAAATCCAAATTGTAGAATCTATACTCAATCTCAATATATATCTTGTGATGGATACATGTATCATGTTATGGGTATATCTTGGAGTAAACACCATATCATTGCTTTCGTGTGACAAAGCAAAAGAGTATAATGTGTATTAGATTCTAGCTATAAAATGAGTGAAATATATGCCCAAAATTTGAGGTGTGGAATGAACATGTGAATTGCATTTCTCAAAAGAAATGAATTTTTTGTATTAAGTGTAAGATCATAAATAAAAGCACCGGTGAATATAGCAAGATATCATCAATTAATCATGTGTGTAATAAGAGATTTCCCCTATGTGATCTTAAATATAAGCAGTGTAAGCATAGTAGTAAGATGTCCCATGCGGGCTTGTGAAGTAAACTATAAAAGCATAAATGTAGCATTCCCCCTGTGCAACAAATTGTGTGTATTATGCGTAAGATCTAAAATAAAAGAATTGATGTATAACATAATAAGATATCATAGTGAAAGAATGTATTTAATAATAAAGTTATACCATGTGTAATTGAATGTATACATTGGAAGGGTAAAACTAAGATGTCTTATGAGCGATTGTGATGCCAACTATATAAGAACAAGTGAAGTATGTCACTTGTGGGAAAGATATAAGAAATGCAAACATAGGAGTATCATGCCCCATATGGATGAGATATAATTAATAAATACGCAAAGGTGGTATGCCCCAAGTGGGAATATAATCAATGTAATCATAGGAATAAGATTCCTCAACTAGGAAATTGTAAGCAAAGTAATTATAGGAAACAATTTCCCCCATATTGGATATATATAATCATTATATATATAATTAAGATGCCCGAAGTAGCTCAATATAAGTAATTTTAGGATATAAATAATTTCCCCCTAGTTAGTACCCGTTATAATCAATGGAAATGCAGGAGTATCATACCCCTTATGGGAAATATGTAAGCAATGTAGATATGGGTAAAGCTTGTCCCATATAAAAAAGACATAATCAATGGAATCACTAGAGTAAGAACCCCCACTATGGGGATGGTATAAGAAATGTATCATAGACAATAATATGCCCCTATGCAAGTAAGATATAAATAATGCAAGGCACAAGTATATGGCCTTGTCCTTAATAGATATGCAAGATGTGAATCATAGAAACATAAGAAAAGACATGGGATAAAATTTGGCAATGATATTGATCATGGAATCATAATAGATAACAAACATGTGATAAAGATAAAGATAGTAGGAACACACATCATGCATATAAAGTATGAAGCAAATATCTCATATATGTCAATCACATAGTAGGAAGATAAGATAG
Organism: Taxus chinensis; assembly: GCA_019776745.2. Classification (NCBI taxonomy): domain Eukaryota; kingdom Viridiplantae; phylum Streptophyta; class Pinopsida; order Cupressales; family Taxaceae; genus Taxus; species Taxus chinensis. Next base: position 80,793,242 of record CM034150.1, on the reverse strand, counting down.
AGAATACATGTTAATCATGCATAAAGTAAATTGGTCAACGAATACACAACAAACATGAAATAATTAGAGGAAGAATACAAGACACATTGAAGGCATAACAAACATGTTAAATTCACATCAATCATGGAGGAAACACATAGGATCTAGTTATGTCATGTCATGTGTCGATGTGTCATAAGATCCTCTTTCATGTCAAATCATATTTAATCATGTGTTTCTTGATTGCGATACTAATCAAGAATTTTACATGTGTTTGTTTCCATGATCTATATCACACATACTTCCTTACGATGTTTATTGTAGTTCCTTGCTTTATCGATTTTGTTCTGCAAGCCCATTTTAAAGCCATCAAGTCTGTTAATGATTTTATTATGGATGCTTTCGTGTAAATTAGCCAATCGAATCATTGTAGTTCCATGTTGTCACCACTTACGTAGCACTTTGATCGGTGTATTCCCACGAGTTAAGACTAGTAACCCTCTCCTCTTCCGTGCAAGTGTCTCCCTTCCCCACAACCATGTTGGCATTCACCTAAGTCTTCTCCACCTCCCACTCATGATCCATTGCACTTTCCACGTGTTGTTAAACCACATGATGTTTTGTGCACCTTATTTGATAAGTAGTTACTTTGTTTACCTTCGAACCAACATCATCCCCCTCATCGGTTGCACTGCTATCATGACCATCCTTTCTGTAATTTTCACCACATCAATGATGTGACAATGATTGCTATGCTCTCCATGATCGACTACAACAATTATAAGATAAAGGTGTCATTGCTTTTAGCTCTCGTTCTCGCGAGTGCGCTCTCTCTCTTATTCCACAAAATCATGCATCCACCACCGTTATCTTGTCTCATTCACCTTTGCCTAAGGTTATCATTGATGCACTATATTTAGCAAAAACTTAAAATGGTCATAACTTTTGATCCGGGTGTCCATTTGAGTCAGTAGTTTTTTTAAACCACTTGTTTTGACGAGAAAAATGCTCCACTTAAACTGCCCCGCCGACTAGAGCCATTTTCAGAGAATTTTTGGGCCCAAAATCCACCATCTGGGGGCTAAAAATTAAGATTTAAGTTTCAATTCAGTTTTTTCCTATTTTAGGGCATTAGTTATTTTTATTCTCTAGCATTCATAGTAGGTTAGAAAGTTGGAAATTCCTCTAATTTAGGCATGTAAAACATGCTTGGAAATTTTGTGGCCATGTGAATAAGCATGTGAATAAGCATGTGAACTTACTAAGAATAGCAGGTTTTGGCAAACTGCTAAAAATAGTAAATTTAACCACCTAGAGTAGATTTAATTGAAGTTAGTTAGAGTTTTCTTGGTAACTCGAGTTGGGAGTTGTTTTTCCTTTTTAATACGCAATGTAATTCATCATTGAATAATGAAGAAGAGAAGTTATTTTCTTTGAGTTCAAGATATTTTGCAGTGTAATGAGTGTGTGTTAACATTTGGCTTCATCAATCATCTGTCCACCTCTTAAGGTTATCATCCATCCATGTCCTCTAGTTGACCCGCCTATAGCCACATCATGTCACCATCCCACATTACTACTGCATCACATTGGCTTCCTAAGCAGCCTGCTTCCACACTTCCCACCATCACACCAACCATTATTGACACCATTTCCTTTTATATCCAATTTGGCACATATACGGATACTATTGTTGTTCTACATGCTCTTACTACACATCGTAGGTAACTTCACCTCTAGTAGATGACAATTTTTTTTAACTCATTACCCGATGACACTCTCATGTTCTTAAGGTTATTACATGACTATTGAGGGAATTGTTACTAAAATGAACCTCATTCTCACACTGGGGGACAATCTCTCTTCTTCACCCCCATCATCCCAATCACGTGTGATTACGAACATTATTTTACATCTTCTCATTACACAATTATCAATGCATCATTATTTTATTCCCTTAACTCATCTACATCACATTGCCATTTCCATTCCATCTACCATATTACATCACATGCATACATTTCTATTTATCGCATGCTATACTATTCATTATTATTCACATAGAATTCCTATTTATTCCATTACTTGGTTATTATTTCCACATCATAACAAATTTCAACAATCAACAATATACACAGTATTCCAAATAAATTTGATAATTTCGAATTGTGAAAATATCATATCTTCAATCAACAATATATATTCAATCAACCATTCCAACAATGCACATTGAATCTAACAAACTAAACACTCACTACCATGTATAACGCATAATCATCACCTCATATATAATTCACATCAACAACTAATACGACATCAACACGTATATATATATATATATATGTGTGTGTGTGTGTGTGTGTGTGTGTGTATATATTGTATTATAATATTATAGTATATATAATATATATATATATATATATATATATATATATATATGTATGTATGTATGTATATATATATGTATATATATATATATGTATGTATATATATATATGTAGATATATATATAATATATATATATATATATATATATATATATGTATGTATGTATATATATATATTTCATTGAAATCATAAGTTACAAAATACAATTGATAGGGGCAAAACCCCGTGCGTCAATACATCATATACAATGCATCATCTATCATCCTTGCTATTATTATCTACAATCACAGGAGCTTTAGAACTCGAAGCTTCATTGTTAACCCTATGTCGTTAATCTCGACCTCTATATCTCTCAAGATATCTCTGTAACATGGAAACCTCCATCATCTAGTATGCATATTGGTCCTATAGCTCCACCACAGCTCCACATACCATGCAAATATATCATGAGCTAAGCCTCCTCCTTCTACAACCTCTCTCACTCATTCTTCCTCTATACAAACCCCATCGCGCTTATTAAATGAAATTGTGCATGTGGTTCCGTTATAGCTACCAACTCAAATAAATGGGCATGCTCGCCTGAGATCACATCCACCCACTCTAGCATCTCTCATCCCACGAGCACATCTAGGGGCATGTTTCATATGGAAGTACCTATAATCAGTGTCTAATTGGCATCGTCTGCATCCACACAACAAACATTAACCACTACATATTTTCACGTTTATCAACTATATCAATCCTTCACGAAATAACAAATAACAATGAGTGATACTTATGTTTTTTTCTCATCGTTGTTACATCACCTAATTTGGGGGTGGGTGCCTAGCCCTCCACTCTTCCAATTACCAGCCCTCCTACCACATCTATCACCATTGGAAATAGAAACACCCATCGGTGTGATGTCCACCATTGATTGTATGCCTAAGTGCACCCCATGTCATCAACCCGTATATGCACTATGGACATATCTGAGTCATCTAGTCTCGGATGCACTAGTTGTGCTTTTTATTGGGTCTGGCCTCAACCCTAGTCATTTTGCGGCCCTAGTAAATTGACACCGTATATATGGATTTGGTGGCACATCATGGACCATGCCAAACTGTCTTGATACTCACTCACTCTCAAACAACTCTGCTACCCCTGGAAAGCGGTCCTCTAACCACATGGTGTGTTGTATGCACCATAGCTCCACACTATCCTCCACCCATCCTCCATAGTCCCTATACGGTCTCCATATAATGACCCCAGGTCTCATCTTATCTATCATCGATCTATATGTGGTCATTCTCATCCTCCTACTACGAGTACCCACCCACCTCGCCACAAATATCTCTAGCCAAGCTCAATCGGGTCACGGCCCACTAAGTGGCCTCAGTATAACTTGATATGCTCACATGCCCATACATGTACAAAGTAGTCGCTCATATGCTGCCACCATGATCCTCTTGTGTAAACCTATACAAGTCCATGTATAAATGGGCCAACACACACCATGTCCATGCATATCAATTCCCATGCTCCTTGATACTGCGACAAATATCATGTATTTGATATAAAACCCAACTTCGCCACCCTCCACTTCCATCGACATAGTTAGAACCACTCTAATAAACTTCCGCAATTATGGAACCCTGGATCTCACAATCACATCCAAGATAATATGTGTCTCGGCCAGTACTAGAGACCATGTAAAATACCATTGTGTCACCCTCATCTGACTACGTGCATCTAATACGGTCATGATCTATACTCTCATTTTCACTATAGGCAACCACAATATTTTTTATACATCCTTTAATGTCACCATAATCTCACCTTTCGGCAACCAAAATGTACATGTATCCGCACACCATCTCTCACACAAAGCAATCAATAGAAGCATATTGTGAGCTTGTGCAGGTAGCTAGGGTTTGTGTTGTAGGTTATAGGTTTGATTGAAACCCTAATAACGAGTTCAAAGCAACAAATAAAATTTTAGAGCGAAGACCCTTAGAGCCAAAAAAAGAGCAGATCCTAAAGATTTTGATGTAGGAGCATAAACTCCATCTCTGTAAATAGATCAAGTTTTCATCAATTTTGGCTTACATGTGTGATTGTAGGTCTTAGGGGTTCATTTAAGCCATTTTGGAGTGCTTGTTAGTATCTAGGTTCTTTAAAATTCAAATGAGGTATTTCCCTCCAAAAATGCAAAAATTGAATTAGGGACCCATTTTTGGCTTGCACTTGGTGTTGTAAAGGAATTCTTGAGAGAAATAAACTATGGAAGGGTGGAATGAAGAATTGTAAGGGGGTTTTATGTCCTTCTAAACTCATAAGTCCTACTAAATGCTAGGTAATGCTATAACTTAATACCATCATGTAAGGAAACCTCTTATGGGTGAACTCATGTTCATGAACTATGATTGTAATTGACCTAAGATTCATAAACCACAGTTAAAGGGTGATTATGAGGCTATAAAAGGCCAAATTTAACTGTCTCTCTTCGTTTTCTACCTGGGTAAGAATCCAAGACTGTAATGTTTTCAAGAAATATTGATGAAAGACTAAGTTTGTATGTTGGTTTGAGATCTCAAATGATTGTGTGATGTATTTTTTGAGATTGTAATCCTTATATCTGTTGCTTTGTAATTGTGGATAGAGTATGATTCAAATGAATCCCAGGTTGAATGATTGTGAGTAATGAAGAGTGCACGATGGTATTGAGAGACGAGTACATTTGAGGAAGGTCAACATTAGTTTCTTGCAAATTTTCTGTATTGGCATAGTAGTGACAATTCTCACTTGTTCTTAATATGTGTCATGATATTTGAGAAGAATCCATGATCTCTACTTCATATGCATGATAGAATGACTATAGGCATCTTGTGAATGCCTGAGTTTGAGTACCCATGTTTCAGGACACAATAATGTTTTGACTATGAATGGATATGATTGTAACTACCTTGGAGTCTGTGGTATTGGGGTTAAGATCAAGAGATGCTCTCTTTTTTAAGTGCATGCAGGTTAGAGCATCAAAGACCATTTCTGGTAAAGAATAGGTAAGAAGTGCTTGATGAAGAATCAGTAATTTAAGACTGTGAACATTTTTATAAATCAAATCTCCCTTCAAACTTGAAATTGGTGCATGAAAAATGTATTGGAAGGTGTAATCCTCAGGTAATAACAGGAAGGGAACATGAAAGGATGACAAGGCATTTAATGTACTAAGAGACTATGAAAGAAGACTGATAAACAAGAGTTGTGTATACACTTCCAGGAAGAATGATAGAAAGCTTGAGCAAAGAATGAGTTAGAAGGAATCACATGATTGAAAGGGTGAGTAAACAAGTGTTATTCATGCATGCAATTCTATAGAGAAATTCCAAATTGTTAATCCCTGTCCCATGATGATATGAAGTAAACAATCTCTTATATAAGCAAATACCCTATCTAAGGAAATTGTGTTAATCTCTGAAACTTTTGTAAGAAGGAATGTGTGAGTGTATCATCGAGAAGGGAGGATTTTGAAGGATGGTTTCAGGTTCCTAAACTTTGCAACCCTTTCTAAATAGCCATAGTGACACAGAACATGAGGGTTTAGTGTTGGAAACCCTTATTCATGCACAACAGGACAATGAAAAAGAGATTATAAGGAGGCTTTCTAATACTCAAGAACTTCTACTGGTAAGCTCAACTGTTGCTCAACTTTAAGATAGACTTTGTATAAATATTTCGTGGTTTGAATCCATCTTCGTAGCAAGTTATTCAAGAAATACCTTCTCGGGCTCATAAAGAAGGTCAACACAGTCAAAGCTACAACTCAAGAGTAGAAACCCTTAACCATCACTAGTTGTCTTGATATTTGCAAGAAGATATTGTGAGGAGGTCCATTTAAAGATTTTGAAAGAAATTCAAATGTCCGCCAGTTTAATTGCAAGTTCTTTTTACCAGTTCTTGAAGGATACATATTACATTTTGGGAAGGCTAAATAAAGTGACCCATTTACAAAGGGAGTAACCGTTGGGATTAGATTTGGGTGGTGAAACTTTGTGGACATTAAAATCTCTGTAAAGGGTGATAAAAAAGGGTTAGATTGAGTCTTGGAGAGGTAAGGGTCAAAAGATATCTGAGTTGCAAGACTGCCCTGAGCTACTTAGTCCTTCTAAGGCAAAATAGTAGAAGTGAAAAAGAGATAGTTGGGTATGAAATCTAGTGTTGACTTTACAAACATGTCAAAGGTGTTGAAAGTGAACTAGAGGTGGTGATAGTTCTTTGCGGGTTGCTAAGGAATCTCTTAAGCCGGGTGTGAGTAGAGGGAGTGTTCTTGAAAGCAAGGAAAGACAAGTGAAGACCAATTGGTAATGACTAGTGACATAATCTCCTTTAAACTATCATGTAATCTAAAAATCAATAGCTTGAGGTGGATGACCAATGAACTCTAAGCAAAAAAGCTATATGAAGGTTTGAAGGCAAGGTTGTATTCTTAAGCTCAAGATTAAGGAAGCCAAAACAAGAACAAGTAAGGTAAGAATAAGAGTAAATGAAGATTCTAAGAGAAAGAACTTGTTTAGGGAGTGCCTAACACCATGTGAATAGAGGAGAGTAGGGGAAAGTGCCCAATAATATCATTTCAAGAAGATATTAAATCAATTTGTCAAGGTTTGGGTTATATAGCAAATTTTTAGCCTTTATAAACTTGTTATGGATCCTCATATGCAAAGAAGAAAGTGAAAGTTGAGGTTTGAGAGCAACTTGATTGTTGTTTATGCATGATCTTAGTTTGTGACTACATTAGATTTACACAAATATTAGTGCCCAGAACGGACACTAACGCCCGAACGCTCTTGTCCTCCTATGGGTGCTCTTGTCCCGCACAGAACATAGTTTCAGAACTCTCAACCAACCACTGTTGCATCATTTCTAGTCAGATCCTGTAGATACACAGCCTCGACTACCTCTGGATTGCATAAGGACCAACTAAGTCATATATCCCTCTTATTTGCTTAGAGTTTACATTACTTAAGTACTTAACACTTGTATATTTGTTGTATATTATCATTTGTTACATTAGTTACTCTGTAATTAGATTTAATTCCATATATATTAAATCAATATAGACTATTTTGGTCTTGTAGACAACATTAAAATATATATTTATATGATAATGCATACTTAATATTTATGATATAAATTATTCACCAAACTAATGAGTGTGTGTAGACACATACATGGGGTCCTATGTTGGTTTGCAGTTAAATGCAAGTGGGATTGTCATGCTCTCTACCTAAGATCATATTCTACTAAGCACATCAAGCATCAATTTTGATTCTTTAGAATCAAATTGAGGGTGTGGGTTCGATCATACATATATGACATGTGTTTGTTGCGTAAGACCAAATATGTTCAAATTGAGTACATGCCACAAACAATTGAGGAGGTAGTCCTTCCCTAAAGGGTTTAAAATGAATTCATTTCCAGTATTTGCAAGGAATTAGCTTCTTTAAAGCTCTTGTATTCTTTTTGTCTTATAAGTTTCCCAACAAAACTTACTACGAAAGTCACGACAAAGAAATTTATATTCTTCCACCACTTCCAAAAAGCTTGATTCAAAAACAAAATTTAATAACTTTTTTTACTAAATAATGAAAAGATAAACACTTTTATAACTATCATTTCATAATTGAAGTCATAAAATAAACTCTCCATAAAATTTAATTACGCTGAAATGGCCATCTTCCCAAAATTGATCAATTCCAAGATGAAAGAAAAAAATTAAATAAACTTTTAATTTTTAATTTTATTTTCCATTACTTACACGTCACAAATCAATGGAAAAATATTCCATACTCCACTTAATTCTTGGCCAAGTGAAAATCCATCATGGTATCACTTTTCATAGCAGGATGAACAAAGAAACAACACCTTCACACATCAATGGAAAAATATTCCTGGTTTTCTTTGGGCACTTCCTTAGTTGTCCCATTATACTTGCCTTAATTCTTGGGTCAAGTAATTGTCCATTGTGGGCTCACTTTTCATGGCAAAGAAATCAACAGATAATTTTTCTATCCAATGGCCTTGTAAAGGTTATGCACGGAATCAAAATGAAAGTGGAGGGAACATCCATTTATGAAGTTGCTGTGACAGTGCGGTACTAGTATTGTATTGATTAAGCCAAGAATGACGTGAATGACCATGACGTACGACAAGAATTGGTTTCTTAAAACCCAAGTTTTGGGCTGCTTTTTTACAGTGAGTATTTGCAGCTAAGCCATTGGGTATACTTCCTTCCTGGAATTGTATTGAATGCCTGTTACACAGAGGCAATCAAACGTCATCTTTTCCTGAGGTGGGTACTATTTGTCTCGTTTATCTGCAATTGTTTTTGTTGAGAACCGCAATCCAGTCCAGAATTGAACTCGTCATGGCTAGTACTACGATCCAGATTTCACGCATACCATTCATACCGAACGAGCAACTTCTGGTGGACTTTCTGGAGGAAACAGTTGGCAATGGGCGTGTGCGCGGTTGCAGGCTTATTAAGCAAAGCTCGTTGAATTCCCATCAGGATTCAGACTCGGAAGTGAGCGCTCTTGTTGAAATAGAGAGCGCAGAATCGGCACTGGCACTTCATGATCTTGCCAAAGCCGGTATTCTCAGCTTCTGGTGTGCTTCGCTTGCAGTCCAGTTTGTGCACAATCAGGACACTATCCCTCAACCAGAAGTTCTACCTGAATCGCCGAGCTCTCTTCCTGAATTGCCAAAAGCTCTTCCTGAATTGCCAAAAGCTCGGCCCGAATCCCCAAAAGTTGCGTCAGATCCAAATAATGCCATCCGCCAGCCAAAACTTTCTGTTCCCCAACTTGTCAGCCAGGTAAATTTTTATCTGGATCAACTTCTCAGCGAGCAAGCCTCTGCGGCTGAGGAAAACACACCTGTCCCCAGACTTGTGTCCGAACCGAAAGATTCACTTGTTCATGAGTTAAAACCAGTGTACGATCCAGTTCCTCAAGGTGTCTCAGAAACAAGGGCTTCCGTGCCAAAAGTTGCTAAGCCTTTCGAGCCAAAAGTTGTGTCTGCACCAAGGATTTCAGCACCAAAAGTCATTCCTGAGCCAAATGTTGCCCCACAGTCACACCAACAAGTTTCTGTCTCAAAAAAATTGTCTGACCCAAAAGTGATTTATGGGTCAAAAGGCGCGTCCACTTCAAAGCCCCCCCAAATGTGCTTGGAGGGAATTGATCTGCATATGGGCTGCGAAATTTCTGAGAATTCATTCTGTGTGCTGTGCTCTTTCAATGGAGTTTTTGCAGAGATTCAGTTTGAGTTTGGTCATAAGAGAATTAGTCTCTTTGTGAGGGACAGTTTGATTGAGTACAAGATGGATATTGGGTATCCAGATATTTGTTACATACGCAGAGGGCAAGCCGCAGGGAAGGTCACTCAGCTCCTCCTCATTCGGGTGAGTTCCCTTCCCTTTTTTTTTAAAGCCAATTACTTTTCTATGCCTGGGACAACCAAAACAGTAGAACTTCAGACTTTGAAACTAGAAAATCTGTAGTGTGGCCAGTTGATTAAATTTTATTACAGAATTAATAATTTGAAAATAATTGGGGGACGAGGGTGATCTATATGAAAGATAGCTCTTAATAAGAAAAGAGATTAGAGGGTAAAAAATTCAAAACAGTGGATTAATGGTTCTTTTCATTAAGAGTTGGTCAAATTGTTTTTCTCATATGTTAGATAGGTGCTTTTATATTATTATTATTATGAAAAATATATTAATTTTTTAATTAATATTTTAAATGATTTGGAAAAAAACAAAATAATTATGAACTTTAAAAAACATGTATTAATTTTTAATTTAAATATTAAAAAGCAAAATTCAGAACATAAATGTTATGTTTTTAATTTGTTTTTCTTGAAAAGAAATATGTGTGACTATTTTATAAAGAGTTGATGAAAATAAAACTTTCACAATAAAATTTCTGGGCTATCTTTTTTAGAAAGGCTTTCAAAATCTACATAATATTATTGAGCATATACTAATACACAGTTCTTAAATACATCTATCTGCAATATGTCAAGATATATTAATTTTAAAGGGTTCTATCTCAAAATTTTCTTATATTTTATTAACGCAAGTCAAATATGCTTTTTAAATGCATTGTGAAATTGTTTCTACAACTCTAAAATCTGCATACTATATCAATTATTAACTTTCATATTCTCTTCTATGACTCCATTGATTGTTGACAAATGACATCAATGTAAACCAATTATTTTATTGTTTCCGAAAAATTATTATTGAGAAGAAATGGCCCCCAAACTCTACCGTATGGCCAAGCTTGTTGGATTATTGCCTCTTTCTATGCAACATGGCTCTGGGTGCAAGATTCCATGCATTGTCCCATGTGGTAGTGGGGCTAGTTTTGGTGGTGGAAATAAAGCATAAAAGGCAGCCCCTAATTTTGTGTTAAGCTAATTTTAGCTTGTAATTGAGAGTCATGTAGGAAAAGCAATTGCTCTGCTTTAAAGTCTCATTTTTACACTTTAACTTGTTATGCCAACAAGGTTAATGATAGGATGTGCTTTGGTTATTATAATACATGTTCTCATTGTGAGAGGTAGACGCAAGATTGAATAGTCTGAGTACAAAGCTTTGAAGGCTGGGTATTGTATTTGTACACTGGTTTTAAGTTAATACAACAAGTGATATTCTGCTGGTTTTTTATCCAAAATGGTTTTCCCATGTATATCCTATGTCAATATTCTTTGCATGCATTATTTATTTTAGATGTCGACTTGTTTTTGTTTCTCTATTTAGTTTATTGCATGTTAATTGCCCACAATCCCAACATTTGGTATTAGAGTTATGGTTGCTTAGTGAGGGATTTGGTTGTTTGTTTTGAATGGTAGTGAGATTGCAGAATTGAGTTGTACAATCGTGGATATTATGGTAGGTGGCACCCTAATGGAGATTGACAGGTTCATGTAGGGCAGAGAAAATTTTAAGACCCCCGTAAAAAAACCCGTAGATATTACTTGGCGAATGTGTGAAAACGAATTTTGAAATCATGACTAATCAGAAGGAAATGGGTTTCCCACGGCTAGTGAATTATAATGTTGTCTGCTGGTAGCAAATTTAGCTTTCGTGCTTGCGGGAGAGGTGATTTGAATATTAATAGTTGGCTATTAGTGTAAATGCTAGGTGAACCGACCCAAAAAAGTAACTTGTACCCAACAAATTTATGCAAAATAGCAAGTGAGATGACTCCTCAAAATTCGGCAAATCTGAATTTCAAAAACTCAAATATTTGTGAATTAACAAAGATTCGCCACTAACTTTTCCCTGGTGTAAGGGGAGGAGCATTCCAAGTCAAAAAAATAGATCTAAGAATCTAGGGAGAAATTCATAGAAATGTTGGATCTATGGTAAAACAAGGCATTTTGAGGAGTGTAAGATGAAAAAAGACAACGAATGCCTTGATGATCCACACTTTGAACAAGGAGTGTGTATGGATGGAAAAGGTTATGCGTATCTTGCAGCTCTAAGAACACATGCATGTTGTGATGCATGGATCGGCTCAATGGAAAGGTTGGAGGTCTCAGCGAAAAACTCAGAGGATTGACTAAGCAGAAAATTTGGAGGATCGACTCAATGGAAAAGTCGGTGTAATTATCGGTATAGCGAGAATTGAAAAAGTTTGCTTGGGAGGTAATGAAGCCTCAAAAAGATGTTTTGTAAAGAATAAGCTGGCAACGGAAATAGGGTTCAAAATTCTTGTGGCAGCGAGATTTGGAAATGGACTTTGCAAGTGTGGTAGAGCACTTACAGATGCATGATCGCTTGTTTGGAATGAGCGTGGAGGAGGTCTTGTGCTTGAGGGATCTTGTGGCATTAAGAAGGTAAGCAAGATAGAATTCTCGCCAAAGTGAGATCTCATAGAAGGTCAGGTTGATGGGTTTGAAGACTTGCCTAAGCAAGATTTCCAATTGAACGGTAAGGAGGTGGAGGGGAAGTACTCACCCCCACAAAACCTCGATAACGACTATGCAAAGAGGAAGGAGGTGGCGGTGGAGTTCTCGCTACCGTGGAAGCTCGATACAAGACATGTAGAGAGCGGTGTACCTACCAAGTAGTTGTTAAGATCGGTAGAATGAGCGAGTGGATAATCTTGTGGCAATGATATTTTATGACACGAACAACAGCTGCGAGAGAGTTCTTGCCCCTGCGAGAACTTGTCTCTAGGAGTGTAAAAAAATTGGTTTTGAGATAGGGGAATTCTCACTCCCGTGAGAATCTAAAGGCATGAAGAGGAATTTGGGGTAGTTCTAGATCTCAAGAGATCTCAAAGTCGACAATGCAAGTACGATGGAGTGCTCGCAGATGTGAGATTTCAAGATGAAGGTAGTGGATTCATTGGAAAAGGCAATATGCATTGAGGAGGTAACTTGGTATAGGGAAGCAATGGGCTTAATAGCCCGTGGCTATTGAAAAATGAGTTCGTGGCTCTCCCATATGGAAATAGTCACCAAGGGGGCGATTGTTGGATTATTGCCTCTTTTCTTGCAATGCAACTTTGGGCATCGGATTCCATGTACCATCCCATATGGTAATGGGGCTAGTTTGGTCGTTTGAGTTTAAGCATAAAAGGTAGCATCTAATTTAGTGTTAGGCTAATTCTAGCTTGTAATTAAGAGTCTTGTGGAAAAAGTAGTGGCTCTGCTTTAAAGTCTTATTTATAGGCTTTAACTTGTTATGCAAGCAAGGTTAATTACAGGACGTGTTTTGGTTATAAAAGTACATGCTCTCGTTGTGAGAGGTAGACAAAAGACTGAAACATTGGAGGATAGAGTTTTGCGGGTTGGATATTGTATTTATAAGCTAGTTTCAAATTAATACAATAAATGAAGTTTTATTACGTTTTTTTATCTGAAAGGGTTTTCCCAGGTTATATACTATGTCAATATTCTTTTCATGCTTTATCTATTTTAGATCTCTACTTGTTTATGATTCCTTGTTTATTTTATTGCATGCTGGTTGCCTAAAATCCAAATGAGGGTATTACTATTTTCCAATTGACTTCTCAAAGCTAAAAGAAAAAGCTTTCAAGTGAAATCCAAATGACTTTCAAATTTAAATTTAAAATTACCCTGTGATGGTCAAATGAATGTCGAATTTAATATTGAAAATAAAACTTTCACATACGTGACTTCATCTCCTTCCACTCCCTACTGCCATTATTGAACACCTCTTAACATAATAAGATTTATAATGTATCTAAAGATATAATTTGTTTTCAAACACACTCCTAATTCCCCTTTTTATGTTATATTTTTTCAATCCTATGAATCAATTTTTACCTTAATGGATGATGTTCATGAATTTTATCATAATGACTGTCTCATGTAAGTTTCAAGCTTAATACTGTAACAAAATGGGAATGGCTGCATTGTGTTTGCAGCTTTGTAATAATTTTTTCATTGATTAAGCTAAAAGAATATTTTATCATGTCTTTCATAGACCCATCCACGTAAGGCATATTTAGCTCATGTGAGATATTCCTATGATTTTTTTTGGAGCTGCGTGGCTACAAAAGATAGAATCTCTCTAAGTGAGACCTGTCTAATCACAATTTTATTAAGTTTGGAATATTCGAGTGGCCAAGAATTATCCTACTGCGTCAAATCTGGTAGACGTGAATCATCTGTTTTAGTAATTATAATTTCCATTTGTGTGAGTGTGGGTAGAAGGTAGTTGTAGGCATCTATCCAACATGTGCGATTGTTGGATAGATGGTAATAGATTAATGATAGTTTTTTAGCCTAATATTTTTATGACGAAATATGAGATACCCAATACTCACTTGAGATACCTTATTTGCAATGAGATCCTATGAGAACATATTAGCACTAATACTTATGTCACATTGGGTGGATATGATCATATGGAGGTAACAGGTAATACTAGGACCCACTAACTGACATACTATGTAACGTATAGAGGCATTTTTTGGGTAGATAATGATGCAAGAAAAAATACTTTTATTAAAGGATTAGTTATGGACCAAGATGTTAAAGCAAAACGATGTTGATGCACAAGAGGATACATATTTCATGCAATTACAAGGGTTTATGTAGTCGAGATGTACTGCACACTTAGTCACATGGCACTATTGGTGCAAACCTTTGCCTTAGTGGTAACTTCAGCATTAGAAAATGACAGTTATTGGCACTCTCAGTGGTTGGATTTCTCATTATGGCATGCTAAGATGACTAACTTGTTTTGTGATTAAAAAACTATACTTTTGTGATTGTAATACTTTAGGCAATGCTATATTGCTACTATCTATATACATGATTATTGAGATGGAAGTAACTTTAGGTCTTGTAAACATGTGATGAGGGAAAATAAACAACATGATTGGAAACGACAGTAACTAAATAGGTCTAAGGATTGTAAAGTGGTAGAAGTGCTATAATCATTGAGTTTGACCGAATTTTTGTAGTAAAAAATTATTGTAGGCATCCTTGCTACTGCCCCCCCCCCTATTGAGCTGCAATTTAGTGGGAATGTTAAATTCTTAATTAGTTACAACATTTGATATTGAGTATTGCACATAAAGTAAAAATTTGACACAAACAAGGGTAAGCTAGATCCCTAAGTATGACCTACCCCTAACTGCAAGAGAATTTTGGTAAGATACTTAGTTGATTCACACTAAATATGAAGCTATGCCGAGCTGGAAAATTTCTGGAATAGAAAAGCTTTGTTACTGCCTCGCACTTCAGAGCCAGAAAAATGCAGAGTTGATACAATGCTATTATGCTATGGACTAGCTTGGAACTTGATACCTAGGACCAGGGGTGCCAATTGACCTTCTAGGTGCCTGTGAGCTGCTGTCTAGAACTATTTGCAAAGGCTCAATTTTGCTACTAGAGTTGCAAGACATTCAATAGATTTCTCCTATAGGATCTGGCGCGCATATTGTGGTTTGTACCTCGTTGTGTCAATCGTATGATACCTACAAGCAAGAATATTGGCATGCGACCTGATGTCAAAACACCAAAACATGGGTTAAATGGCCTAAAATTCTAGAAAAAGATACCCAAATGGGGAGTCAGAAATGTTGACCCTGATGGTACAGATCGAACTGAGTGAACCCCAGGCATCTAGGAATTGTTGGGATACATTTCATACTCAATGTAGTTCTATGTGTGTGTAGGATCGTGCCCTAGGTAGGATCTTGTTCAAATACTATGTACTTGATTAGTGAACAATAGCATAAATTGTATGAAAATGTAGATATATGTGTGCGTGGAAAAATCTAACTTCCCCTCCTAATGAAGCGTATGTACTAAGATATACAGTCCCTTGTCCCTTAAATGGATACTTTGATGCTCTTGTATCATGGCATTTGGATGCGGCTTTACCATGATGATAGTAGATGCTATAGCACTTGGTCCTTTATGTATAATCACATAGCTTTGTATTTCATATGATTCCCTAAGGATATTCAAAATTTCATAATTAACCTGCTAAAATGACACCAATAGTAAGACGAATAAGATGTCACTCAAATGGGATACTAAGAATTTTTTTCAAAAGATGTGAGAAAGATACAAAGTAGGTCGGGGAATCCTACTTAGGGAATGGGGGGTGCCTGGGTGCTCAGTGTCCAGAGTCAGGAAATGTTGAAGGTCATCATTCTTGATAGACTAGACAAGATTAAGGAGTACCCTGAAGGCCAAAAAGGCTAAGGATTTGGTAGCAAGCAAAGAGACCAAAGACAATGAATCACATTGGAGTACTTTTCTTACTTAGAGAATCACATTGTAGATAATAGATATGATGATAATTTGACTAGCCAATATCACCCTAAAAAACCGTGATTTCAGTGTCTACATTTTCCCCCACTTTATGTTATTGAGCTGAATTATTGATAACATAAAGATAGATAATTGATATGCATACCTGATAACCATGTAGATTAATGGTTAGCAAATCAAGATCATGCTGAAGAGTTCTAAGAAAAAGCGTGGAGTGATGCAAAAGTGAAATGTTGAAAGCTAGGGAAGAGGAGAGCTGACTTTATGATGTGTGTATTTCATGAGGGATGAAAGCATATGTGGTAAACTGTCACGGTTGTACCTGTTGTTGATGTCATTTTATGTGGGATGATGTGAATACTACTTCCCATAAGGACAGACCTGTAAAAGAGAATTTGAAAATTTTAATGATCTAGTCAGAAAGTCATAGTAATGTGAAAAATCCATATCAAAGGAGTAAAAAGCATGTAAAAAGTATGCCCCAACTATGTAAACAAAGGAACATGATGCACCTGATATGTGATGAGTGAGAGAGTATATGCAGAAGGATCTTGAAGATGATCAGTAGAAGAACAAGTTTTTTGGGCGATCTCGTGCCAGTTACGCTAAGTGTGAGTTTTTTGGGTGATATTAGTTATCCAAATTTCACCCCCCAGAGTTAATTTGATAACATGCATCAGATTTTTTAGTTCCAAGCAAGTAGATTGATTCAGGAGAAAATCGTAAAATTAGCTAAGTCCTGCTGAAGACCGCCTTTGGGATAGTTGGAACAATTATACGTGGAAGGCGCGGATTGGCCGAAAATCCTCCAGGCGGCCCAAATAGAAAAGGGACATCTGGGACAAATGGACACGAAATGCCCAAATCAGCCAAAAGAAAGAAAATTTGTCCAAGTCCTTTACCGGGAGCGATTGGGACAAATGAACGCGAAGGACGCGAATCGGCTGAATCGGGCGAACCAGAAGAATTTGTCCCAGACAGCACTGGGACATTTGGGACAAATGGACGCGAAGGACGCGAACCGGCCGGATCGGCTGAAACAAGAAACTTCAGCACAAGGACAAGTGGGACAAACGGGGCGCATGGGACGTGGATTGCCGAAGGAGCCGAAAGCCAATCAGATCACGCCATGTGTCACCGGCAGAAAAGGGACAAGGAAGCCCATTTCAGGCGGATCGGAGGATTTTGTCTCGCGAAGCATTGGGACATCCGGGACAAAAGGATGCGGTGGACGCAAAAATCCGGCAGGCCCGTGGACAAATCACAGCATGACACGTGTCGCCAAGGAAAAAGGTCCAAAAGGTCAAAGGGGCGAGTTTTCGAGCACTGATTCGAACCAATGAAATAGTGCCACGTGTCCAAGTTTAAGGGGCCCATAAGAAAATCCCGCGAAAAGGTGGAGAGTGAAAATTTCTCAGCAAACCAGAGCCTGCCACATGTCATCCAGATGGCAGAGTGCGGGAAAAGAAATTTAAAAATCCGTTTTCACTTGTTTTGTGCCCTAAATCTTCAGACCTTCGTATATTTCGATCAAAAGCTCAGATTTGCATGTTCTTTATATCAACATAAAGCTGTTGAAATTCTCTACATGATTCTGGGATCAATCTCACATTTTGATGCATTTTGGAGGAAGAAAATTAAGAAAACTTCTTTGACGCGTGGTGATAGACAGAAGTAATGCTTCAACAACCAACTTTAATGCAACAGACAGCTCGCCGCTCCTATTAGACAGCCCGCCATTTTGCTAGGATCCTCCACTTCTGTCATAATGAGATGATTTTAAATGCTACCAGAAGTGGTTGGGGCAGATTCTGGATTCCCTCTCTCTTCCCTCTCTCATTTCTTGATATATATTGTAAAGAAGAGCTCCTTTACAAATCGAACTCTTATGCAAGTGGAAACATTTTGCCGACCCTCTCATGTATTCATTGCTGTCGTTTTGATCTCTTATTGCAGTTTGGTTACCTGTGCATGGTGTTTGTATTGCATCTATGTGGTCTGTGTTAAATTTGCAAAACGAGTGTCTAACATTCCTCGGTGCATCACCTTTGTAGTTTAGGTTTTATTCTATGCATTTTCTTACTCTGTCTCCTTGGCAAGTTAGATTAGGTTTTAGCAAACCCTCTGCATTTTTGTGTGTGCATCTGAACAAAGGAATAGGAACCAGCCTTCTCTGGAGAATATTTTCTCATCTTTACAAGTCCCACGCTTGGAGAAAGGATTCCATGTTGTGCAATCACACTGGATGCCTGAACATCAACCTAGAAGCCTGATTTGCATCCAGGGGTGCTGTGAGTCTGCAACAACACATACTTTTGTATTTTTGTTGTAAATGTTTGCTTGTTCTGAAATACAGACATATAAAGGAATTTGAGTTTATAGCTGAACACTAGATGTTATACCCATGGGTACTCGTACTATTGACAGCTTATAGCCAGAGATTTTGTGCAGGCGTATCCATCTTACTTATAGCTTACAACATGATGTCTTAAGACATATCTAGGTGTAAGGATTTGATTACAACTTAAAACCAAAGCTTTTACCTTCAGGAAAGTACTTATTGAGAGCTTACAAATCGAACTCTTATGCAATTGGAAACATTTTGTCGAGGGTCTACAGGTGTGGTTTTACCTAGGTTGAGACATGGATGGAATCTTTTGAACTAGGGTTTGACCGAACTAACATAAATTTATCATCTTTATCCTAAGTTTGTTTCATATAAATATCTTTGGTTGTGTAGTGAAATATCTTTATTTAGAAAGGATAGCCAGGGATGATGAGTTTGTCAGAGTTTCAAATTAATGAAGCTATATCCTAATAGTAGAACAAAAACAAAATTAAGGGATGTGATGCAGGAGCATCCACGGGGATTATGCAATCATACATCAAACAATTTTTTTTGTTGGAAATAGTATTCCCAAACATAAGCAGTTTTTGTCATTTTGGACATGCTAATCCCTAGGCAAATCTGACGCCCACCTTCAGCGATCTTTTAAAGATTTTGCAATAATATTTTTATGTGTTGGAATATCTAATCCCAGCCATCAGCTGCCCCCAATTCTGTCTTAGTCTGCGGCCAAATTTTGTCATATTTGCCCATTATTTTTGATTTTGTAAAGTGTTGTCTCCATGTAAAATTTGGTACCGTTTTTCTATGACTTTAGACAAATTTTACAGCAGTCTTCTGTTGCATGCTGTGCGAGCTAATTTAATGTAGCTAGGTAAATGTGTAGCATCTCTTTGAATCTAGATGCATAGCTCTAGAGCTCTCTTCAACCTCTAGGTATTCTATAAAATTTAAATATTAGTTGGTTTTGGCTATTTGGAGAGATGAAAACAACTGTAGAAAAATTCTGCTCATAATTGTACCAGCTACAACTGGAGCAATAAAAGCTTTATTTTGTGGAATTTAGTAGTGCAGAGCCTATATGTTGCTTTTAAAATTCTGTAGGTGACTCTAAAACCCTTTAGGCTGAGAAAATAGTCACAAAAGTTTGTGAGTGACTTAGAGAGCTAGGGGAATGATCTAAGATATTTGTGTGCAGAACTAGAGGCGTGCAGGCTGTAAGAAACTGTGTTGTCAGTCTATTGACTATAATGTACTTGTGACAGTTTTTATTTTGTAAGAAAATAGTTCACATTTTGTTTGTGTTTGAATTGATTTCATGAGTATCACTGAGAGAGGAGAGTAGCTGGGGAACGAGGCAATAATTCATTAAAATTTGAATCCCTAGTCCCCTCCTGCACCAATTGGTATCAGAGCAAAGTTCTTCCTTGTTGGAGAAGTGCGCAGAAGAAAGAAGTGTGTTTGATAGTTGTAGGCTATGAAAAAAATAAGTTCTATAACTGTTGACAGAAATATTGAGGGATAAAGGACTTCAGATGGGGCGTTGGTAGAAGGGATACAAGAGCAGGAGCACCTAGAGTTGTTGACTTGACACAAATGATGAGAGGTGCAAGCAATACTGGCTGCAATGGACACAGCCTAGAGAAGAGTTCACACTGAGGATGTGAGTGATGATGAAGGAGAGAGAGCCCAAGAAGCTCAAGGACTTGAAGAAGTGGAGGATGTAATTGAGACCAGATTTCTCAGAACCATGGCAAAGATTGGAAGCAAACCGAAACTGGACACTCCTTATTATAGTGGGGGCTTGAATGGTGAGGAGATCATAAAATGGATTATGGTGATGAAAAAGTACTCTGACTGTAAATCAACAGAGGAGCCCAAGAAAGTAAAGTTTTCTTGCACAAGGTTAAAGGGTCATGCATTATTATGGCGAGACTGTGCAAACTGAGAGGTAAAGAAGAGAGAGAGAATCAAAACTTGGGATAGAATGGTGACTAAATTGAAGGCCAAATTTTTACCTTAAGACTATCACATGAGGTTATTCAAAAAGTTACAAAATTTAAGACAAATAGAAGTAGGTGTGAAGGAGTACACTGAAGAGTTTTACAAACTTGCTATAAGAGCTGGACACATGGAAGATGACCCATAAAAGGTAGCAAGGCATGTGAATGGACTGCATTTTAATATTCAAGATGAGATTAGTTTGCCAAACCTTCAAAGTGTAGAAGAAGCCTATCAATGTGCATTGAAGACGGAAGAGAAGTTGTGACGAAGGCAACATATGAACTCTAGAGGTAGAGGAAGGTTTTTCGAGAGGAAGGGGACCAAACTTTGGTGGAAGAGGACAACAAATCCATGTTGAAGAGGCAAGTAAATCGCGGGCCCAAAACTTTAATGCAAGAGGAAAAGGAGGTTATACACCTAAAAGAAGAGGGTTCTTTGGAAGAGGAAGACGATTCATGGGGAAATGTTTCAGGTGCAATAGTTATGCTGGTCATAAGTCATTTGAGTTCCTAGAAGAGCTCCAAAATAGCAGAAGGATTGAATGAACAACCCATTTAGCCCAAGGAGATGAAGAGAGTGTTGGGTCACCCCCTTGCACATTGAAGGACCAGAGTAAGGAGAAGCCCTTTTGAAAAGAAGAGTAGTCTTGAAACTAGCAAAGGAGACAACTGAACGAACCACTACAAAGGAACCTCTTTAGGACAATCTGCAAATCCGAAGGTAAGTGCTGTAGATTAATTATTGATGGGGGTAGTATAGACAACTTAGTGTCTAAGGAAATGGTAGAGAAGCTTGGGTTAAAATGGACAATAGACCCAACCCCTTATAAAGTTTCTTGGTTTCTCAAAGGACACCAGGTGTTAGTAAATGAACAATGTGTGGTTAACTTTCAAATTGGTACATATAGAGACGAGGTTGTTTGTGATGTTAGGCCAATGGACGCGTGTCATGTGCTGTTGGGAAGACCATGGCAGTTTGATAGGAGAGCAACACATGATGGTATAGCAAACACATAGACACTCGTGAAAGATGGGAAGAGATTCATGTTGAGTCCATTGAAAGACAAAAATTATGATAAGTTTGGTTAAAGTTTCAAAGTGGAATATATGATTTAACACTCCAATTTATAATACATAATGATCTCATGTTTATTATTAAGTAATAAAACATGATACAATATATAAGCACATACATCTCCTTAAGGTAAGGAGTCAAGTGCTATAAAGGTGGAACCATCACTATTGTTATGTAACTTATTATGACTCACATAACAATACTTAAACGTATTTAAACAAACTATAAGAATAAATAAATCACCCATGTGAGTAATAACAACAGTATATCTAATATTCCCTCCCTTAGTATGAACATGGGAGAAAGTACCACCTTCAACTAAGCAACATGCAACTCCATAGCTTGCACATGGTCTTGACACTTGCATTGACTGTGGGAACTACATCTACCATGAATAGGGACTTGTCAACCTATTTTGGGGAATACGGACTCATCAAAGCACCTTTCATATTTTAGTTGATGTGGCTTCGTCACGCCGATATTTAAGATCTGGTCCATAGTGGTGGATGGAAGGGAGGCCTAGGCATGGAACACATGTTTATGTTTGTCCAAAGGCTGAAATACCTAAAATTCCAACTTCAGCATTGGAACTGGACTGGATTTGGGGATATAGCAAAAGAAAAAGCTTGGATCTTGGGAGAGCTAGAAAAAATTAATGTTATTCATCGCAATTCAGGTATTTCTATGGATCTCTTTAAGAAAGGATGTAGCTTGAAGGCAAACCTCAATGAATGGGAAATAAGAGAAGAAATTATGTGTAAATAAAAATCTAGAATTCAATCACTGAAGGAGGGAGACAAAAACTCAGCCTTCTTCCATAAATCCGTATTATCTAGGAGAGCTCAAAATCACCTTCAATGTCTTACCACAGAAGGAGGAGTCAAGGAACTTTCAATGAATGGTATGAAGAAGGTGGCTAGCCAATATTTCCAACATCTTTTCATGGAACAGTCGTTGGATAGAAATGCTCAAGATCAACTTTTAGATCTGTTTCCTACACTTATCACCCAAGAGGATAATGACAAGATGTTCCAACCAGTCACGAAGGATGAACTTAAGAAGATAATGTTTACCATGCAGGAAGGCAAAACCTCGGGCCCAAATGGGTTTCCCATAGAATTCTTTGAAGTTTTTTGGGAAATTATGAAATCAGATCTATTACAGGTGGAGGAAGCGAGGACAGCAAAGACCATGCTTAAAGAGTTGAATAGGACTTTCATAGCCCTCATACCTAATGCAAGAGAGGTTGAAGATATTTCTGGATTCCGCCCTATAGCTCTTTGTAATGTGGTGTATAAGATAATAACAAAAGTTATAGCTGAAAGATTGAAGCCATTCCTATCAAAAATTGTATCCCCTGAACAAGGGGGATTTGTTCCAGGATGACATATTCATGATGAAATAGTACTTGCTCAGGAAATTTTACATTCAATGGAAATTCAGAAAAGGCCGGCAATGTTCATTAGATTAGATTTATCTAAGGCATATGACAGGGTGGACTGGAACTTTCTATATAAAGTCTTGGAACGATTTGGCTTTACCCTCGACTGGATTCAATGGGTTAGAGCTTGTTTTTTGATTGCATCTTTTGTAGTTTTAATTAATGGCTCTCCTTCGACATACTTTGGTGCATCAAGCAGTATAAGGCAAGGAAACCCACCATCCCCTTTTCTTTTATTATCCTAGCTGAATGTTTGGGCAGAATGAGCAAAAAAGCTTTGTTAGGAGAAAAAAATTTGTGGAGTGCAATTGGCTAAAACTATAAAACCAATATCATATGTGTAGTTTGTAGATGATTCTTCTATGATGGGCAATGCTAATGTGACAGAACCTATACAAATTCATAAGATCATCCAAACCTTTTCTTCTGCTACAGGTCAACTCATAAACAATGGAAAATCCAATATTTTCTTTTTATATTGCTCTGAAAGACAAGAAGATCAAATTTTGAATATACTCCAATTCCAAAAAAGAATATTCCCTTTGAAATATTTGGGAGTTCCTTTATCCCCTAGAAAGATGAGGGATTGGCAATGGCTAGTTGACAAAGTAGAACATAAATTGCAGAAATGGACAAATAAGTGGTTGTCAACATGAGGAAGGATGACTCTCATCAAATCAGTTCTTCAAGCAATGCCGATTTATGTGGCTTCGGTGGTGAACATCCCTAGTACAATATTAAAAAGATGGATTCTCTTTGTCAGAGGTTTCTATGGAGTGGAACACAAGAAAAGAAAAGGTTGACTTTGGTCAAATGGGCATCTCTTTGTAAACCAAAAAAATAAGGGGGATTGGGCTTTAGGTCTTCTATTCACCAGAATATAGCCTTAGCGGCAAAACTCTATTGGAGACTTATTGTTTATCCTAATGATCTTTGGGCTATTAATTTTCGTGATAAATATGTGGAAATTAGTTGTCCAAAGAAGATTATTAGAACTGCCCTTCCAAATATAGGTTCTCTGGTATTAATGTTCATCAAAAGTGGGAAAAATCTAATTAAAAAGCAGCTTTTCTGGATTGTTCACAATGGCCAATTAGCAAACTTTTGGACGGATTCATGGGAAGGTAAACCCCCAATTATAACACTCTTTCCTCGGCTTCAATCAATTATGGAGAGCATGCAAGCCCAAGGATGGATTAAGATAGCGAAGTTGATAATTGTTGGATTCCTATTAGCGAATGGCCCACAGGGATTGCCCAAGAACATCAAAACTTGTTAAACCAGATTCTGAGTGATCGAGCACTTCTTTTCTCCTCTGAGCCAGATGAAATAGGTTGTGGATGTAACCCTTCAGGGAAATATGAGGTGTCCTTTGGGTATACCTTTTTGATAAAAGCACATCCGCATCCAGATTAAACCTTGTTTAAGCATATTTGGCAGCTAGGGATATGGCCCAAGGTAAGTTTCTTCCTTTGGCTTCTCACTCAAAAAAGGCTCTTAACAAGTGAAAGACTTGAAAAAGAGGACTTAAAGGCCCATTTAGATGTGAGCTTTGTACACAAGATGGGGAAACGATAGATCATCTCTTCTTTCTTTGTCCATGGGTTTCTCCCTTATGGTAACATCTTGCTTCGTTGTTTAATCTTCAATGGAATAGTTGTGGTCCCCTAGCACATATTACAAGCACATGGAAGGAAGCCATGCCTAAAGGACAAAATCTGATACCAGCTGTGGAGTGGCATTTCCCTTCTATCATGGAATACATGGAAAGAAAGAAACTATAGAATATTCTGACAAACCAGCAGAGAAGCTATATATGTTTGGGAAAGAATCAAATCCAATTTGACAGAAAGCCTTAAACATAAGGTTTCGCTTCCAACTCAGCCAACTAGACAATGGGACCATATATAAAAACAATTCTCTTTAGACCCTAAGGAGGCCACAATGCCTCGCTTTCATGCTAAGAGCACAACAAAAAATATAGTTTCAGAAAGAGATATAGCTGGTTATCAAGGTATCCTCAATACAGATGGTGCTTCTAGAGGTAATCCTGGGAGAACGGCTATGGGAGGAGTTTGGTGTAATGGACAAGGAGAGGTATGCTTCATCTTTGCTGAAAATCTAGGTATCTCTACGAATAATCTGGCAGAAATTAGAGCCATTTGAAGAGGAATGCAAGAAGCTTTCAAAATGGGATGGCAAAAGATAAAGGTTCAATCTGACTCAAGAATCATGATGAATTTACTTAGTAAATTTAATAATGGTTATCCTCTGAATTGGTGGCTTGCAAAGGAAATTGATTAAATACAAAAGTTGCAGCAGAACTTCCAACAAATTCAATTCAGACATATTCCCCGACAACAGAGTAAGGTTGCTGATGGATTAACGAATTGGGCCCTGGACAACAATGATATCCTTTGCTATGGATCACCTCCCTTATGGTGGTCTACTAAGATTCAAGAAGATATTAGGAAAATTCTCAATTTAGATTCTGTTTAATGAATGTGAATATTGATAGCGTAGTTTATAAGGCTACTGATATGGCTGATAGTTTCCATGCTTGGCATGGTCGGATATGTATTTGAGTATTTCTGATTAATATATGGTTGGTAGTTTTTCTTTTAAATTTTTTTTTTTGTCATTACAATAGTTTTAACTTATAAGCGGTAACTTTTTTTTCTCTTTATCAGAATGTTGAGAGTTTATCTCAGTAGGTTAGGAAATAGTGGCTTCTTTTGTCCTTATTAGGCAGTCAAGACCTGATTGGCTTCTTTTTCAAATACTCGTTTCTGATCTTAGTAACCTGTGTATCTTATAAGATTTCAAATAGGAGAATTTCTTTAAATATTTTAGGCTGTAAGGATGTCAAATGAGGTAAAACTTTTGCCGGTCGCCTGGCACCTTAAAACTAGCTAATTTTAATAAAAAAGATCCAAGAGAAATCTCTAGAGGGAGAAGAACCTCTTAAATGTCAAAATTCAGCCTCAAGTCCATTGTGATTCTCCCTGGAAGCAACTTCATTCAAGACCTCTAAAATACAGTCCCAGAATTAAAACACTTACTCTTCAGAGGCTATCAATATCTATCTAAGTGCTTAACTGCCCCAATAGATTGGTTGGCTGCATCTGGGACCACCTTAACCAGTCATTCTTCATTTCAGCTGTTCTTTTAACACCTTGCGCCCTAATTTCTTCTTGGAAATTGACTTATAGATCCTCTGGCGACTCTGAGAGGCTGATGTGCTTAAGTTTTAATAGTAGTTCCTTCTTGCCCTTAATATTTTTTTGTTGATCTTTTTTCATAGGTGAAACTGTGAAACCACAGGATGAGGCTCTTAAGGCTCAGGCATCTTTTTGTTGGGTTCTAATCTGTCAACAATACTGATGGATAGTTCCTCAACTGAACTCAAAATTGTTTTGTCAAACTAGTTTAAGTATTCAAATAAGCTAATAGCATATCCAGTGAGATTCTATCAGAGGTATTAAAGTATGCTACCAATTAAATCTGGTATTATTGCCAGCTTATCATGTTAGCATCCTACACTAAAATTTATCGAAGACATTAAATCAAATAACATGCAGTTGTTTAAAAAAAGTAAAAAAAAGCACAAATTTGACTCGGAACAATAAATATCATTAAGTAAAAATACCTTAATCTACCTGGGAAGATATTCGAGGGAAATTTTTAGTATAGCTGTAGGGGATAAAGCTGATTACTGTGACTGTGAAAATGTTGCATGCATCATAAACTTGATGCAAAAACCGCTTTTGATCCGAAACAGTACTGGACTGTTGACAGAATAACACCATACATTTAGTTCAAAATGTTTCTTAGTGAATTATATTAAAGACCTTAAGTTACCTGCAAAAGTACCAAAGAGCAAGGTACCAAAAATCCTAACAGGAAATCAGAAAAACTAGCAGAGAATAATATAAACAACTAGCTTAGTAAAATCACAATCGCACTTAGTTATCTAAAATAGGCTAAAACACTCTAAATCTTACAGATCTAGATCAGACGACTTCTCCCTGACATTTAGTTATATCCTGCATAAAGTTTTTTGGCGGTGAGTTTTACATTTAGAAATTCCCGTCATTGCTCAATGCTCACAAAGAAAATAAAATGTGTACAATTTTGGCATACAGTTCTTTACTGTTAATGAATATGTTACTTTATAGGACCTTTTGGGAGGGGTATGGGCATATCTGCAGGTAATGTGAAGGGAGTTCCTTGAATGACACAGTTTTCTAATTAAAAATTAGAAACAAGAAGCATCAAGACATAATTTTATTTTGTGAAATGATTTTAAGTTGAGGAATCTAATGTATTCATTTGTCGGCTAATGTGCTTGACTATGACAGCTACGGAATGCTCCAAGAATTTACAGCAATATGTGCTCAGGTTCACAACGTGAGAGTAGTGGCTACAACAAGGATGCTCAGTGGATTCGAACGACGGACTTTACACAATGTTGTAGTATAGGCCAATCTTCATCATTTTGTTTAGAGCTTCCCAATTCTGTAGACATTTCTCGTATCCAGAACAAGTTTGCACATTATGAAGAGATTGAAGACAAAATATTTCTAGAGCATGCGAGATCATGTTCTTCGACTTCAAATTTGGTGCCAATTATAAGTCCTCCAGAAGGTTTCCACTTACCTTACAAAGTGGTATTCAAAATAAATTCACTTGTTCAGCAAGGCATCCTTAGTTGGCCAACACTTGGCAAGGAATTCTTCAATTTGCTACTGCCTGAGAGAAGTCCAGTTTCCTATATTAATCAGGCTCTAATAAAACTCGGTAATTTGGGACGGAAAACGTGTTACAGGCCTGTAGATTGGCTCACAAAACAACTAGATATGTTGGGAAAATCAAAAGGACGCCTTCACTCTGAAGAAATATCTCCGGATAATGGCCTGATTCAAATCAACAGGGTACAAATTACTCCTTCAAAAGTATACTTCTGTGGACCTGAAGTTAATGTTTCCAATCGTGTGACACGCCACTTTGCAGACTACATTGAGAACTTTATTCGTGTTTCCTTTGTTGATGAGAACTTGAACACACTTAGTTCCCGCGACTTGTCTCGGTGGATGGGTCGCGAAGCACCACAAAAGCATACAAAAATATATGAGAGGATTCTGTCTGTTTTGAAAGAAGGCATTGAGATTGGGAATAAAAAGTTTGAGTTTCTTGCCTTCTCTTCAAGTCAGCTACGTGAAAGTTCATTGTGGATGTTTGCCTCAACTGACACAGTTAATGCAGATGGTATAAGGAAATGGCTGGGTAACTTTGCGGCTATAAAATGTGTTGCAAAGTGTGCAACAAGAATGGGACAGTCATTTAGCTCTTCAACAGAAACAGTTGATGTTCCTTTACATGAATTTGAATACATTCCTGACATAGATGTTTATAGCCGTGGTAGAAAATACATATTTTCAGATGGAATTGGTAAAATCTCTCCTTCTTTGGCAGAACAGCTCGCTCGCAAGTGTGGATGCGAGAAGAAAATACCCTCTGCTTTTCAAATAAGGTATGCTGGCTTCAAAGGTGTTGTAGCTGTTGATCCAACATCTAGCTTCAAACTTTCCTTGCGGCCAAGCATGCGGAAATATACTTCAAATAATATAAGTCTTGACGTCCTTTCTTTGGCAAGATATGGACCTTTTTTCTTAAATCGGCAAATTATCACTCTGCTGTCTACTCTGGGGGTTAAAGATGAAAACTTTGAGATGCTGCAAAAACAAGCAGTGGCTCACCTGGATCGACTTCTGACCAACAGAGAAGAGGCTCTTGGTGCGCTGCATATTCTCTTTTCAGGTGAAAATCACCATATTCTCACAGACATGCTATCATGTGGCTACTGCCCAAGTTCAGAGCCATACTTGTCCATGATGCTACGAGCATTTCGAGCATCTAAAATTCAGGAATTGAAAAACAAGGCACGTATTTTCGTTCCTAAGGGAAGATGTTTAATGGGATGCCTGGATGAAACAGGAACACTGCATTATGGTGAAGTGTTTATTCAAATTTGTGCTCCAGGAAACAAGCAGCTTCACGACGCCGGGAACAATCCCAACTCCATAGTAGAAGGAAAAGTGATTGTTGTAAAAAACCCATGCCTTCATCCAGGTGATATACGAGTCCTGCGGGCCGTGAACACTCCTAAACTCCATCATATGGTTGATTGTATCGTTTTCCCCCAACATGGAGAAAGGTAAGGAATCTGAGTATCATGATCATTTTTCTCTTTGTTTTTCGACTGTTTCAGTTTTTATTCAATATGCATGTTATTCTCTGTTGCTATTTTCTTGTAATATGCATTACAGCTATATAATGTCATTCCTTGTGATTGCATTCTAGGCACCGTCTGGGCTTTCTCATTTGCACACGTCTTTGATGCCTTGATATTTTTTGGCTTAAACTCAATTTTCATACATAGACTGCTAAAAATTAAAAAGGATTTCAATTGTATAATCTCTTATGGAAAGAGACTTTAAGTTGCCAACTGTTCCAAGGATACATCAATCAACCCCCCAAATGAATTACTCAGATCTTCAGACATAGTAAATGTGTTGACTTCAAGCTCCAAGTTTGTGCTTTTGGTATTCTTATTCTGTAAATGAATTTATTTTCATTTGAGAGAGACAGTATTGCTTGGTGATAGCATGCAGTGGTAAAGTAGAAATTCATCATTTTGATATGTTACAGTTACACGCTTGAGGATATCTTCCCAAGCAGCATGAGCTGAAGCAACTTATTCTTCAGCCTCCCAAATTCACATCAAGTCCTACTATTAGTACATTAAATTGGACCACTTTTAAAATCATCAAAAGCTAGTGGTCTTCCCAATGTCTCATTTTGAGGCATAAAGGATGCAATGGTTCTGTCTCACATCCCCAGTGACCAGTTTTATTATGATCCAAATCCATAATGTCTTTGATTGCATCACCAAATGTGATGTTTCTCAGGTAAAATTTTACAAGCTAACTTAGCATTATACCTGGTTTTCCTTTTCACTTCTCTTTGAACAACAGTTTGATAAATTGCTCCTTTGGACTTAATCCATCTCATGGCAGTCAATAGTTTGATATATTGCTCCATTGGACTTACCCCTTCTCATGGCGGTTAATAGGAAAGGTTTGAGAATTGCATCGTTTATCTCATTTCTCCTGCAATGTAATCTTGACATGCATCTGCCATCAAATTAGCATCCTATTTAGATCATAAAGGTTCATTGAACGGAAAACTAATGCTGTGTTTGCTCCCACACTCCGAGTGCAGTGTAAACTTAAGATAATGAGATGATCTTTTCACTCAAAAAGAAGCAAGTCTGATTGTTGCATTTCTTTGCAGATATATAAAATACTTTGGTTTTAAAAAGACACTTTCCACGGTCTCACTTTGATCAATGCCCACTGATGATGATGTCTGTCTGGTGATATGCATCCTTGTTTCATGAAAGACTATTTGTTGAGCTTCCTTGTAGTGGAGCTTGTCTCATGGTAAAAGGGTACCCCAAATGGCAGCACGGGTTTGACTTCAAGGAAGACATCCAGGTGGATAATTTTCTTTAGGAATGTTTTCTATTCAATCTACCCCAATATCTCCAAGGATACAGTCCCATGGAGGCGGCTACTGCTCTTTGTTTTTTTCTGCATGACGGTTCCTTCATCCATGAAATGCCCAAAACAAAATAATCGAAATAAATAGAATCTTTACCCTAAAACTAGGAGCGCTGATTTTTCTGCCAGGGTACTTTCAGTGGCTGCTATAGAGAGGGAGCTGGAAGTTTGCAGTACCCTCACAAAAAATTAGGAAGATTTTTTGTCCAAATGGTAAGATTTTATGTGATGATTTTTTCCAGAGATATTTGTAAGTGATGGACAGGAAATTCTATCTGGCATGGAACCATTTTCTGCAAATAGCTTTGAAAGTGTGTCACCAGAAGCCACTGATAAAATTATAGAAGGCCCCCCTCCATGGGACCACCACCTAAGTTTCGTAAACCACATGTTTTCAGCTTTTCCTTTGTATTTAGAGAGTGATGATGATTACCATTTTTTTCGATGGCTGCAATTGTTTAATTTCTAAGTCGCCAGGAAATGGAAACAGGTCCAAAATGCGGATTTTCAAAAAACCCTTGGACACTAAACAGAACGAAAATGTCGGTACAATATATCTTATTAAGATATATAAATAAATACATAATAGGTAGTCCATAAAAGATAAAACGCTAAAAAAAATATATGTAGTATTCATAAAAGATCAAAACATTCAACATGCTTAAAATTTCACATCTTCGTGAGTCATGGAACATGCAAATTTTATATTAAAGCACAAAGAATGGCTAAAGAATATTGTTGTTTATATAAAACCATAAAGAATATAACCAAAAGTCTTATTATTATGCAAATAAACAAAATTTTGTGATATACAATTTTTTCCTGTAGACAAAGTGCCTTTACAGGATGCAAGGTAAAGGACTGCAATTATTAATGTGTTGGGGTGTATAATTTTCTATTTTTTTTTGTAGATGAAAAACCTAAACGAGATGTATTATTTTTCTGTAGACCAAATGCCTTTAGGGAATGCAAATTAAAGGACTGCAATCATGAAAATGTTGTGATATACTTTTTTTTTCTTTAGATGAAAACACTGAATGGGATGTAATGTCAGGGGCTGAAATCATTGGTTTTGTTTGGGTGTTCTAACTGCCAGAAATGCCTGGGCACATGCTGAAAATGACTCTGATTCTGTACTGTTTCCGGGACATGCCTAGGCGTTTCTGGGCCATTTCATATCAGTGCAATGTAGTTTAATTGTATTTAGCACAGGTTCCATGCATGATATCAGATTGTAACTCTGATAGTCCTCCCAAACACACAAAATACTGGAGAGATCGAAAATAACTTTTTGGGATGCTTATGTCTTTGCCTTGTAATATGCCATTAGCCCCTATAAATTTCAGTATTTTATGTGACAGTATTTTGAACAAAGATCAACAAATTCTTAAGCATTGTCACTATTTTAATGTATTTGAGGTGAACTGTTTCTTAAGGTTACGGAATTTCCTGATGCCTTGAATAATAGGAAATTGCTATACTTTTGAGTATGCAGGCCCCATCCAAGTGAGTGCTCAGGTAGTGATCTGGATGGTGATCTTTATTTTACAAGCTGGGACGAATCACTCATTCCACCTCAACAATGCGCGCCAATGGACTATGTCGCTAAGCCACTTAAAGAATTGGATCGTAATGTGACCATTGAGGTACGAACATGACAATTTTTTCTAATAGGACAGTAAAACTGTAAAACTGTGTATTTTCATAATAGATGTACAGCATGATTGTCTATTTTGCACTTTACCATAATATTTTGTGTTCTGTTTCCCCCTTTTTAAATGGGAAAATTGTGGAATATAATGAACCAGTACAGAATGGATGTGTTGTTATTGTCGTTTGGATTCTAAAACTATCCCATAGGATAAACACATCTGCTGCCTGTACAATGACATAATACAATGATGATTGTTTGTGCATCCAATACCAATTCATAGACGTGAACATTGTAATTATATTGTTTTGAAGTCAATTAAACATGTATACTTTATGTTGAATATTCCCATTTGAACCAATACTTTCTCCCTCTTTGAAGTTATAACTAGGTTTACTGGCACTAGCAAGCTCAGTTAACATAGAAATTTCCATCTTCACTCATTTCTAACTAAAATCTATAACAAACAATATACAATGTAGGAGGGAATTACTGACCTCCTTTACTTTCATCAGAAGATATGATCTTGCTATTGTGGTTGATTCGTAATCTGAGGTAGATAGTCTGTAGATATCATTTCAGAGGAAAATAATGCCAGAAATTAATGAATTATGTAAATTTTCGATGAAAAAGACAAGATGTTTTGATACAGAATGTGCAAATAGTTTTGAGGAGTTGTCAATATTCGCTAGCTTGTGGTTCGAAAATAGTTATTTACAGTTCATCAACAAGCCAAATAATCTGTGTATACGGAGGCAGACCTAGTTTGGAGGCATTTGATCCAATTTGCAGTAAGTTACAGAAGGGTCCATACTGAATTGGTTTGAGGTTTTTCCCTTGTTTTTTAATCCCATCTTTTCTGGAGTGCAGCCATACCAAATCTACAAGTAGGAAATTGTAAGCTTCTTGATGCTGGTCAGTCTGGCTTTGTTCCTTTACTAAGACTTTCAGAGTCACTCCGGCACATCTAGGTGAGATTGACTTTTCTCTATAAACATAGCATATTTAGCAGCTTCTGAGTTCTCTGCATCATCCAATGAACTCTGTTACTCAAACATGGTATAAAATGGCATCTAAGTTAACAAACCCAGATGCATCTCAAATGGAGATAATCTTGTTGAGGTGTGAATTGCTTCATTCTTACAATGCAAGATATGTGACAAACTCTCATCCCATGTTTTGGGATGATTCTGGTTACATACCCTCCACAAATGTACTAGAGTGTGATTGACCTTGGGCAGGAAGTCATTAATCTCTGCAGCTTGGTGTCCATCCTACTCCACAAAACTTTCTGAAAATTGCTTAGAAATGGGAAGTGAGATCAGCTACTCTTGGAATTTGTGAAGCTTGCATTGCCAAGTAGCGGCATCGGTTTCCCTTCACAGAGGAAGGTGTTCAATGACCTTCAGAATGGTTGGAGCTTGTTCCCACACTGTTCATCACACCACAGAGCTAAGCATTGCATTGATGATTTTTCAAGAATGTTTTTGTTTATTTATTGAAAGAAAAAACAGAAAGAATGGGCGTTTTCATATTGCTCAGAGTCTGTGGAAAAGGACAGGGAATCCACTAGAGAGGCTGAGGTGTGACATTGGCGGTGAATATGCGTCAAAATAATTCAAGGCTTTTTCTGAACAGAATGGTAGTAACATTGAGTAAATTGTACCCTATACTCCACAACAAAATGGGGTTGCTAAGAGGCAGAATAGAACACTTTTAGAGCGTGCTTGGCGCATGGTGAAGACTTTTGGTTTACTCATGGCATTTTGGGCTAAGTTTAGTCTCAAAAGCAGCATATGTTCAAGATAAGTTGGTCACTGCAGTGTGTCAATAAATGACTCCCTATGAAACATGGAACGGGACAAAGTTGAACATTCTGAAATTGAAGGTGTTCAGGAACTCTGTCTATGTTAATTTACTAAATGATAAGCACAAGAAATCAGATGGAGAAAGCATGAAATGTATCATGAACAGGCATCTATAAAATGCAATGTTGTTGAAGCAACTGGGAGGCTTGAAAATGGAAAGGGCTGCTATGAAGCAAGCTGCAATGTTTGAATTTAGGTTTTATAGTGTTAGGTTGGATTCATTCATAAGCATCAATATTAATATGTGATTTCATCCTACACGTGATTTACAAGTGGAAGAACCGTCTTATCAGTGGGGTACTTTGGTTGCATAGGGCTTATCAGTGGGGACACTGATCTTAAACCACCATCTAGAGATCAACAACAATGCAGAGACCGCTTAATGTCAAGCGAGGATTCATATCCTGCTACCTAGACTGCACAGAAACGTTCCCCCCCCCCCCCCCCCCCTTCGTACCAGGCTGGAAACGTTTTTGATACCGGTACGGGTACGGAAACGATGTGGGTACGTACCCACAGGTCCAAGGTACGCTTCGGGTATGGAAAACCATACTCGAACTGTACTCGGGGCCTGTGGGTACGTACCCACAGCGTACCCCAGACATTTTTCTTTTTCTTTTTTGTAACTCAAAAAAAAATTAAACACTTTTACTTAAAAAATGATACCAAAAATGATGGTTCTTCCTTTGTGTATTAATTCAGCTACACTTAGATTCCGAACCCCTCATTGTCAATCCAGGAATGTAAGCTCGTGGAATAGATCAACAAAAATAATTGAGATTTATTGTTTCCTTTT
Source organism: Taxus chinensis (assembly GCA_019776745.2). Classification (NCBI taxonomy): domain Eukaryota; kingdom Viridiplantae; phylum Streptophyta; class Pinopsida; order Cupressales; family Taxaceae; genus Taxus; species Taxus chinensis. The sequence continues at coordinate 80,758,254 of CM034150.1, read as the reverse complement.
TTATAATATAACTTTATCATCGAACGCGTATAACCTTCAACAATATATAAACTTGGAAAAGTTCAAATGCAAACAACCTTCCAACTTTACAAAACAAAGAAATTGAAAAACTTAAATTAAATCCAGAAAAAAGAAACTGTTATCCAAGAATGGGTTTGGATTCTTGGAATACTCTTTGCCGGCATGGAGGTCCAACTGTTTGGTAAATCTTTGGCACCAATGCCAGGGTAGAGAGGCATAGAGAACACATAACAACACAATTTTAGAAGAATTGAGGACAATTTCTTATGGTTTCCAGGCTAGTTACATATTATAAGCGACAAACTTTAAATATTTTTTAATGTCCAATGAGACCTCTAACTCAAACTTAAGGCATTAAAAATGAATTATCAAATCTATAATACAGTCTATGTTATTAAATATTATGATTTGAACATTATGAATCAATACAAACTCAAATCTCAATTCTCAAAGTATTGGAAATTTGTTTTCATGTTCAGTGAATGATTTTAAGTTGTATGCGTATTAAATTTCAATAAGTATGCAAATGCTTCTTTATATATATATATATATACATAAAACGTACCCAAAATCGTATTGTACCCGAGATTTTTAAAAATTTTCCGTTTCAGCATACCGACCCGTACTGAAATAGTCTAGCCTGCTACTATCATGTAATATCCCTTTTAATGGCTGAAACTGAAAAACAAGGAATTAGCACAAACCCCGATCTGATTTAAGTTTGATTTTTGGACCAACAAAAATGAATTCTATGACAACTGGAAATCAGCAGTCTGAAACTTATAACAGTCCGGAAATGAATGAAAAACACTTGAAATTCCTCAAATAACTCGGCCAAAATATAAATAGTATTTTAGGAAGTATTTAAGCGACTTTCCAATAAGAAATTTGATTGAAAACATAGCTGAAAAATTAATTGAAAGCAGCAGAAGTACAGCTCGAAGAAAATTATGAAATGAGGGTTTCCAAACCCCAAACTCCCCAAAACATAAATGTTTTCGGCCTTTTAAATTATGGAATATCTGAATATGAAAGAAAATATGAGTTATGTGCCCTAGAAGGCACCAAAGCACACTCTAACTCAAGTCGCTCCAACTAGGAGAGACTAATAAATGCATGCAAATATTTGTAGATGACTTTCTTTATCCTTCATTGCCCAAATCTGCAAATATGACTTCACCTCAACCAAGGATAGAGGTTTTCCATCCTCCAACTAGCCACAAGAAGGGTTTTCGTCTCTCTTGGAAAGAGCCACACAATTGGATTTTCGTCCAAAAGTGGAAAGAACTAAGAGCAATCAACCCAAAGATCAATTTAGAATAAATTCGCCAAGAATAAATCCGTGCAAATGAAGTCATAACATTCCTTAAATACCCCAATCTTGATGCCAAAGGCCAAACATGCATGACCGACCTCCTTTGTAATGTCCCCATTTTTCGAATTAATCCGAAATAAAGGATTCCTTGCCTTTCCTAATTTCGAAGGCAAGCAATGGATGAGCAAGGGAAGATCGTGGGTTATATTTCCATTTTTACTCATTCATGTTTATGTTTTTATCTTTGTAATTCCCATTATAAGGGGTCGGTTGGGTTTGGTGCATTTTAAAAGCAAATTAAAAGATTAAATATGCTTTATATGGGTTGGCCTTGCCTTTTTGGCCTTTTGCGCCAAGATGAGGATATAAAAGGAGATAAAGGACTTCATTTGGAGACATATTTTTTTGGCGCATTTTATCTAAATTGGACCTTTGGGCTGTTTGGTCATTGTCTTTCCATTTTTGGGTGAAAATCCAATTGTGTGGCTTTCCAAGAAGGACGAAAACCCTTCTCGTGGTTGGTTGGAGAACGAAAACCTTCCATCCTTGGTTGAAGCAAAGTCATATTAAAGACCTTTTTGTAGAGTTGGAGCATTGGAGAATAGGGAAAGTGATCTACAAATATTTGCATGCATTTTAGAGCCATTCCTAGTTGGAGTGACTAGGGTTTGATAGTATTTGAGTGCCTTCTAGGGCAAAAATTGCAAATCTAAATTCATATTCTTATTCGGCATATTTTATAAGTCTGGTATCTATATTTTTTATGATTTTTGGTGGTGTTTATCTATCAATTTCAGTGTTGGTTTATGGCTGCCATGCAATTGTCATTTATTTAATTACAACAGTGTGTCTTCGCTGATTTTCTCCATTTGATTGTTGCAAATGGAATGGATTTTGGTTGCAGTAATTGAAATAATTATTTAGAAGTATCTATCAGCTGTTGTGCATGATTATTTGGTGAATTCTAAGTTCTTACTCAGTTCGCTCTAGGGCTTGGAAGGTTATTTCAGTAGCTGTCATAAAAATCAGATTATATTTCATTTGTGGTGTGGTGTATTTTCAGATTTGATCTGTGGGGTTTGCGGCCAAACCCATATCTTCGGTTTTTGTCCCAAAAAGGGACATTACATCCTTTGGTGGGCTTATTTAATATTTTATTTGGCCTTTAAAATCCACCAAGCCAGCCGACCTGCTAAGATAAAGAGAACACTAAAGAAAACATTAAAAATTAGAAAAGATAAATGTAATGAAAGTGCAATTCCTTTCCTTGCTCATTCAACTCCATTGCGACGGAAGGGGAATGAAAAGAAGTCCATAATTAGGCTCTTAAGTTGAAAAAAAGGACATTACATATCAAAGCAACACTTGAGAGTGATAGTGCAAGGCATTGAAAACATGCCATGCATCAAGAATTTGAATCATTATTGAAAAATCAGACCTGGAAACTTGCAGAATGCCCCCCAGAAGAAAGAAATCCATTGCAAGTGGGTTTTCAAGTTGAAATATAAGTGGCATAGTAATTGATTCAATTGGTTTGTACAAAGCAATCTCAATGGTGAAAGGGGACACTCAACATGAAGGAATTTACTGAGAAATCTTTGCACCCATGGTGCAAAGTCATCTATTATGGTGCTGCTAACACGTGCTGTTTAACAGCATCTACATGTGCATCACATCGATGTAAAGAAGTCTTTTCTCAATAGATATTGGGATGAGGGGATAATGCAAGAATGCATATCTTAAACATCTGTTTTGCAGGTTGCAGAAGGCCTGTATGGTTTAAACCAATCACCCAGGGCTTAGCATGAAAGATCAATGTGTACTTGAGGGGGAAAGGTTTCCAAAATTCACCTGCTAACTGACCGTTTATCTTAAGTTCTGAAGATGATATTTCTCTTAACTTTAGTACTAAATATAAGTGATGCCATCAGTTTATGTAAGCCTTTGCCAGTTTTATATGAATTTAAAACACACACACGTGTTGAATGTCATATGACCAGATCATGGTGACATGAGCTATCATCCCAACATTATGGTGAAAAGGAATAAGGCAACTTGGTGAATTTGCTTGTGCTAACCTAAGTATGCTGAAGACATTATTTGGAGATTCAGTATCGGTAAATGCAAGCCAATTACAACCCCAATGGAAGTTGGAGAATAATTGTCTAAAGGACATGAGTCTGAAGAGTCAGCCCGAGTTGGATGAAATGGACAAATTGCCATACATGGAATAATTGGCAGCTGATGCATGCCATGTTCTGTAGCAGATCCAACGATGCCTTTTCTGTAAGTCAGTTAAGCCTAATCCCTGCAAATATGAGTTTACAAGATCAGGAAATGTGGAGTATTAAAGATGGTTTTCAGATATCATTGGAGTACTTTAGACATGGGCATTACTGCAAGTGGGAGTTCAAATGATACATTGAAGCTGATAGGGTTTGTGATAGAAATTGGGTAGAGGATGTGGATGATTGAAGAACCACAACCCGTTACCGTTTGAAATTGGTTGGAGGAACAATTTCAAGGCAAGTAAGCAACACCTAAACATTTTGTTTTCAACTGTTGAAGTAGAGTGTGTGTCTGTTAGCATCCAAGGAATTGGTACAGTGGATGAGATTAATGGATTTCTCCCTATTGCAATGAATCTTTGACTTTCGTAGATATGGTTTTCTTTAGGATTTCATGCATCTGTTATTGGATTATCCAGATTTGTTCAACAAATCTGGTGGCTTTGTTAGATTCTTTCTATGCATGTGAAGAGAATTCCTCCAATGCAAGAGGTAATGCCACATCAATGGGGGCCATCAGCTGAAACCCAAGACAAACCTCATAAAGGCTATGACTTGTGGAGCCATGAAGGGCTCGATCTTAGCTATGCTGGATGTATCGTAAATATCATCCCATGTCCGTGAATGTTTTGAGTATACATCTGAAGTAGATGCACAAGTATACGGTCAACCGCTTTTGTTTTCCCGTTTATCTGTGGATGAAAAGAGGTGGAGTTGGTCAGCTTGGTGTCTATCATGGACCATAATGTAGACCAGAAAGTGCTAAGAAACCTGTGGTCCTTATCTGACACAATGGTTTGTGGCAAGCTGAAGTGGATCCACACATGCTCAAAGTAGAGCATCATTGTTTTTAGATGTGATCCCCTTTGTATTGAGCACCAACCCTACCATCTTGGAAAACCTGTCAACTACAACAAGACCAAGTCATGACCGTGTCTGGTAACGGGCAACTCTAACATGAAATCCATGGAGATTGACTCCCAAGGTTGATTAGGAATTGGTAGAGGTGTGTAAAAGCCCTGCTTCTTGATGGCTGGTTTTGCTATTGCGCATGTTGCACATGATTTAATATGCTTGCTGACATCATGACGGAGCTTTGACCAACAGAAGTATTTTTTGGTGTACCACCACTGCCTTTTCCATCTGAAGTGTCTTGCACCTTGACTGTTGTGCGTCTCTGAAATCATCTTTTGTTGCTCCATTTTTGGAACACAAACGTGGAGTTTGTTAACTTTGTGTCTATCATGGACTGCAACGTAGACCAGAAAATGCTAAGAAACCTGTTGTCCCTATATGGCACAATGATTTGAGGTAAGCTGAAGTGGACCTACACATGCTCAAAGTAGTGCCTCGGTGTCTTTGGATATGATCCCCTTTGTTTAGAGCACCTACCCTACCATCTTGGAAAACCTGTCAACCACAACAAAGACACAGTCATGCCCATGTATAGTGATGGGCAACCCTGACATGAAATCCATGGAGATTGAATACCACAGTTAATTAGAAATTGGTGTATGTAAAAGCCCTGTTTCGTACTGGCTGGTTTAGCTATCACACATTTTGCACGTGATTTATTATGCTTTCTGACATCATGATGGAGCTTCAAACAATAGAAGTATTTCTAGAGTACCGCCATTATCTTTTCCACCCCAAATTGTCTTGCAACTTGACTATAGTGTATCTCTGAAATCATCTTTTTTTGCTCCTCTTTTGAAACACAAAGGTGTGCTAGGTGACACAAAAGTGCTTTTAGATGGTGGTTTGCAACTGGTCATCCTGTAGTTAGATCTTGATAAATGGTGGAAAAGTGAGGTTCACTACCATACAACATGGGGCATTTAGAAGTCTCATGGACACATAAATCGAGGGATGCGAATAGTGCTTGTGATTGGAGGGTGGTTTCAAAAATCAATAGTCTGATTGGAACAAACTTTCTTGTGCCTAATAGTAAGGTGGAATTGTTTTAGGTAAGTAGACCACTTATGATACCAAAAATTCAATAACTTTCCTTGGGTCTAAATGAACTACAAAGTCCTGTGATCTATATGGATGATGGTCTTCATTCCTAGAATGTAATGCTACCATTGTCTACATGCCTTGACAATGGCATAGAGTTGTTTGTCATATATATAGGATACCTACATATGTATATGTGAATGTTTTACTACGGTAATAAATTGGATACCTATATTGGGTGAGGAATAAACTAAGTGCATATTCTGAAGCATCAACTGTAATTTGAAAGGTTTGTTATAGCTTTGGTAAAGGCAAGGAATAGTGTTGAGAAATGTCTCTTTTTTAACTCCTCAAAAGCCTCTTGTATATTTTTCCTCACAAACTTGTTCTTTACCCCCCTAGTTGGTTGATTGGTTCAGGGCCATGCAAGATGAGTGAATTGAAGCACAAAATGATGGTTGAAATTGGTTAACCCCTAAAGAAGCTTCTGATTTTTATGAGTGTTGTTAGGGCTGGCCATTCTCTAATGATTTGGATCTTCTCTAAGTCCTTTGATGTATCCTAGATATCAAACACTTTGCTAAAAATGAGCACTTATTCTTGTTGGCATATAGCTTATGGCTGTGTGGGGTTTCAAGAACATGTTGAAGTTGTTACAGGTGCTCCTCCCATATCTTACTGAAAACAAGGATGTAATCCAAGTAACCACAAAGAACTCAATAAAGGATCGAAATACATGCATCATTCATCATCTACAATTTTTTTGTAGGTGCATTGGTCAAGCTGAAGGGCATGACTAACTATTCAACTAGAACTTCTTTGGACTTGAGCATTGTCTTCTAGATGTCATATAGCTCAATGGGCACTTGATGATACCCTTTCAATTCAATATTTATAAAGAACTTTGCACCCCTGTGTTGGTCTAAGAGGTTATCGATGCGTGGGAATGGATATGTGTTCTTTACAATGATATTATTAAGAGCCATGAATTCAATGCATGGTCATGATGTGCCATCCTTTTTTTGGGATAACAAGATAGGGTCTCCACAAGGTGACATGTTGGGCTGAATACGATCTTTTTATATTAGCTCCTTAATTTGTCACTTGATCTCTTCATTTGCTAGCATTGAGCGCTTGTATATTGGTCCATTTGATAAGGGTGTCCTAGGGATCAAGTTGATGAAATGTCACTTGGTAGTGTAGGGGCACATTGGCAGGTGTAGAGAAGACATTTGTGTACTCATGAAAGACTTGATCCACATGTTGCAATGTTTGATTGTATATAGTAGCATGTGTGATTGCCATTACCTGTTGAATGCTCACTGACCTAATCAACATCAGGGAAAAATATTCAAGGCGATCAATCACACACCTACATTGCTTTGCATTAGTCACGGCTATTGTTTTCTTAGGAGGGACTGTAGGGATCCTGTGGGTTTACTTTCCCAATGTGATGATGCTTTGGGTTTTGAACTGATAGATTCCATCTTGTTTCCACATGTATGGATTACCAAGTAGAAAATTGGAAACCTCTTGGGGTGCCACATCACACAACACCTGATCTTTGATTGGCTTGATTGTGTATGGCAGAAGACATTGTTAATTGACACAAATATCTTTGCCTTAATTCACCCATCAGATGAACATCTTCTACAGGGATTAATTTTTTCTCACTTCAATTGTCCACGATGAAGTATATATAGATCTTTCCCTTGCACCCACATCTGTGAATGAAAGTCCTCAGATTCTGATGTTGCAACCTGCAATGTACCAACACTGGAATAGGGGTTAGAATCCATATTTTGTTCACCTCTGCCAGTTGGATGAAATAAATGCTTGTCCTCATGAGATGCTTGTACCAGATCAGATTCATGTGCTTTGGTAAAAAAGGAACGACATTTGTTTATGGAGTGAGTTGTGCTCCTATGGTTGTTACATAATTTTTTGGTCTCCTTCAGGGGTTTATTTGTGGGATTTCTTGGAGAAAGCCTTGAGAATCTGAGATTGGGAACCTTGAAGTTTTGTCATGTTGGGCTTCTCTGGTTTGGTGCCTGCTTCCATACTTGGAGTTACCTCTGCCATTTAATTGTGCCTGCTTTCCTGCAAGAAATTTCTCTTTATGTTTGCAGTTTTCCTTCATGTTTAGTGCATATCTCAATGGGATGCCCCCATCATTTTAACAGTTGGGAATCCCATATCTGTTTGAACATATCAATGCGGACCGCGTTTATATTCAATGACTTTAAGCTTTCAGAATCTTTAATGTCGATTTCCATTGATAGAGCATGGAAGTTGTTCGTGTTAATTGCCACTATATGAGTGTCTCCTCATAGGCTTCTTTTGGATGATACTCATTTATAACATCAACAAAGTTAGTTCAAGAGGGATTTGAAATGACTGTAATTCCATCCTCTGCATCTTAAATTGGTCAAGGTGAGGTTTGCACCATTGTTGGACTTGGGGCTCAACTTTTAGCCAGGCAAATGTTATTTCCTCTAAACTTGAGAAAGTATTTTAAAAAAGAATATTAATCTAATTTTAAAATACAATTCTCAAGGGTATTTGCTTTTATTTAACCTTTAAACACGGGGATGTCAAAACTTATTTGTACTTTAATTGGTGGGTAACCTTGGAAGGATCTCCTTTCTGGATCTACTTGGTATTTGGTTTTGCTGGAGAATCTGCACAATATGGGTCATTGTTTGAGCTCTTTGCTTTGCCAGAGCCTCTTCAAGCAATACCTATATTGGGTTTGAGGAATTTGGTGTTCCTCCTACTACTTCCATCTAAGATTGCTTGTGTCTATCATGAAGATAGATGGATCTGTTGTCTTCAATCCAAACTTCTGACATTTTAACCCTGTTCAATGGTACATGCAGGATCTAACTTGCTTTGATACCCACTAATCTGGATTGAGGATTCAATCTGGTGGGCAACACACAAATTGTTAGGAATTAATGTGCTATGATAAAGCAAACTTCTCTCTACTGAACTGGCACAGATTTGCAAGAATAGAAAATGAAGCTTCATTTCAAAATGATCAGAGAGTTTCCAAACAAAAAGCAATCTTTGTGGAAGAGATATATACTATCCTCTCCACATTACAATAGGGAGAACCCTTGTTTTATAGCTACACAAAACTAGGATTAGCAAACTGCCTTAAAGATAAACAAAGCCAATATTAGCCATTCAACTTGCATAGCCATGTAAATAGGAAAATTCCTGAGAATATACAAGAATAGTAAACTTCCTTAAAGCTAAAGAAAGCTAATAATAGCCATTCAACATACATAGGCATGTGAATAGGAAAACTCTAAAGAATAAGAAATCTGCTAGGATAAGAACTGCTAATAATAGCTATTTGGAGTGATGACCTTTCTGGGGTCATAATGTTTTGAGGTATGCTTCAAGTTTAGAACTGTTTACATGTCCAAAAAGTTTGACCCATCATCTAGGTTATCATTTGGATAGTTCGAATTGATGAAGCATTTTGTGAGCTTGGTGTACCCAGATTTCATCCTGAAATCTGTGACTACCCTATTCAAAAAAATTTCGTACTTTTAAAATAATGGGTTGTTTTGTGTTTTTATTGCCTGAAAGTTCTTGTATTGCGTCAAGATATTCCCAAAGAGCCATATTAGCCTTTTTCGCCAAATACCCATATGCCCAAAATTGTTATATTCTGTCGTCGGGATTTGTCTGCGGGAAATTTGTATTTAATTATTTTGAGCCCCGTATGAGGCTATTTGCGCTCTGTTTTAACTCTGTTATGATCGAATATATCATTATTCCCTTGTACCAGAAGGATTTTAACTAGGAATAAGTTTTGGGCTTTATTTGTAACTTTTGGCAATTTTTCGTGTTTTTGTGTTTTCCTGTTTCGTTTTCTGTGAAATTGTTCTAAATCAATTCCTTTGCCGGGTTAGCCCGATTCTTGGCCTGGAGCAGCTGGAAAACATATACGCACGTTATGCCCAGAGGAAGTCGCCATCGGAGGTCTAGATCACTGGGAAAAAGCGAAGTCGTGCACGGAAAAGCCCCTGTGGGGTTGGACACATTTTTGGAAAACAAAGGATTTAAGCTGCAATGGGAAAAATAGAAGCAGGAGGCAAGGTGGGAATTTTGTACCTGCCTAGCAGGGTGCTTTTTCCCGTGTTATAAAATTCACTTAAGCTGCAGTGGGAAAGTTAGAGGCCGTAGGTAGGCGGGAATTTATTACTTGCCTTGCATGGTAAAAATTCCCATGGTGAAATAAAAGAAAAGTGACTTAAGTGAAATCACGAGATTTTATTGCCTGTCTTGCAGGGTAAATAATTCCATTGTCAAAGTCAAATCACTTAAGTGGATCATGGGATTTCCGAGGCTGCCTTGCAGGGTAAAGAATTCCATGGTGAAAAATTCTTAAAAATAGAATTCTATTATGCAAAAAAGTGCGACCCACCTTGGGTGAATAATAATGCATTAAATAAATATTTGTTAATATTTATTCACCCAATTTTGGCACCCAGGCTTGTGGAAAAGTCAACAAAGGGAAGTGGACATAAGGAATTTAAAAATAGAATTCCAAAATTAATTAAATTTAATTTATTTAATGCAGCCCCTTTTGAGAAGGAATTAATACTTTTTAAAGTATTAAATGATTATATTAATTCCTATTTTCAGTGGCTATGGTCAAAGCATACTGTGAAGCTTAAGTGAAGTGAAATGTGAAGGATTAAATTGGATTAATTTAATTGATTGGATGGCTGTCCTTAAACATGCTATATTTAAAAGAGAAGAGCTTGATTTTTAATTAATTAATTGCCTTTAATTGTTAGGGCAATTATTAATTATAGAATTGTGAGGGTTATATAAGCATGGGTAGCCATATGGGTGAATTATTTAATTCACAGGTAAAAAATTGCAGCTAAGAGGAAAAGTGCGCCCCCATTTGAAGAAGGATTTTGCTCAGGCAAGGTGGAAACAAGGCATTTGAAGAAGGATTTTGCTCAGGCAAGGTGGCAACAAGGATAAAAGCTTCCAAATTTGGCGCATACTTTGAAGGAGGTTGATCTTTGTCTGCATAATTGTTTGCATAAGTGTTACAGGTGCTAAGGAATTCATTATAGGTGTTTTTCAAAAGAAAAAGAACTTATATCAATGTCCAATACATTGAATATTTCCTCCGAATCTGAAGGATTATCCAGATCTGCACCAGTTTTGAAGAATTCCAGTCAAATAAGAAGAAAAAGAATTGTTCAGACAAAGATAGACAAAGCTATGGCGAAGAAAGATGAAAAATAAAGCACAACGGAGTCATGCATCACTTCTAAATTTGCAGATATTGGAGACACGGATCTAGGCTCGGAACCTCTTGCTGAATTGATAGATAGATCCAGAGCAGGAAAGACTTCACTCATGCCTGCAGGAAAAACTTCACTCATGCGTGCAGATTAAAGGCAGTGGAATTATTCGAGTTGTAGCTTTTCTATCCATAGCCCAGTTGCCAAAGTTTGTTATGCAGATGCAGATCCATATCCAGATGCAGATGCAAATCCATATGTAGATCCAGATCTAGATCTCATAGTTGCAAAAGCTTCTGGCACAAAGGCTTCATTCTCTTGTTTCGAATACAGTCCGTGAAGAAGTCAGTGCGTGGAAAATTCCTTCCAAGATCTCGTGCAAATGCTCCCATCTTCCAGTTGAAGCCTTCATTGAATTTTCATTCACCCTGAGTGCTTTCTAGAATTTTTAATTGCTCATATGTAATTAAAAATAAGGATGATGAGTTATCTACAGCCAACCTTGCACTGCTGCATGTACAGCAGAAGAACTGCAAAAGCTTCAAGGATAAAAGAGAAGACAATGCGAAGGCAAAATTTCAGCTTGCTTCCATTTCCAACTGCTTGCAATTCCAACTTGTTTCCAGATCCAGCTGCTTCCAGATCCAGTTTGAATCAGCTGCATGCAGACATGAAAAAGGACAAAGTCAACTTTCCTCTTTCTTCTTCTTTCCTCCGACAAAGTCAGCTTTCCTCTTCCTCTTCTTTCCTTCGACAAAGTAATTGAGCGATCAATTAAATTATACAACTTAAGTGACTAGTTTAAAAGCCATTACTTGAAGAAGTCAACTACTTGGAGACAATGTTTTAAAAATCGGAACCGGACTCGGAACCGGTCGAGGGTTGGACCGGACCGGAACTGGACCGGTTCAAACTCTATGAACCGGTTTACTAAAAAACACAAAAATTACATTTTTAAAGAAAGAAATATATTTGAAAAATTAGAAACCATGATGCCAACAATTACACACAAAATATGCAAAGTTTGCTCATGTATATAGTGATAGTTGGAATACTCGCACTCGGCAAATACTCGGCAGACCCCAAAAAAACAAAACTCGGCAATATTCGGCAACTTAAAAAATACTCAAATTTCTTTAGAAAAACATAAAATTGCAGCCAAAACCATGTATTTGCAGCGTTTTCTTTCATTGCTATTAATGCTTTCTTTTTGTTGGGACCTTTACGATAGCCTTCAGTCTTGTGTCTGAGGATGCGCAAATTGGAGTTTAAACACAAAAAAGACTCTTAAAATAGCAAAAAAAAAACCTATGCATCTGTTGATAACTTGATATGTGAAGTCAACATTTGAATAAGCAGGTCGAGGCCAAGTTGGTAGGTGGGACGATTAGTTCGAGCACGGGAGAATACTCGCTGAGTTTTGGAAAGCTATCCAGTATTTTTAATTACTAATCTGTCTACAAGCAATCAAAGCTCATGATTCTTTCAGAAGATTGCAAGAAGTTGCTTGGTCCTAAAAGGTGCAAAAATAGATTTTATTAAAATAAGAAAAATATTGCCATCAATGCGTAGAGTTTGAGAAAATATGCACTTTTAGAGAAAACGACACCTGAAACGGAGCCACAGAATGAAAGTTATGGCACATGCAAGTTTTTGTTGCTACATCTTCCCGGACCCTTTCCAAAAATGGCAAATTTTATTCTATGCTTGTGTTTTTTTCACCAAAAATCCAAAAAGGAAAGAAATGCCAAAAAAGGAAAGAAATGCTGACTCAGCCGGTTCAGGATGAAACCGGACCGGTTTGACCGGTTTTAGCCCAAACCGGTCAAACCGGTCCGGTTTACTAAACGGTTCGTGCTTTAAAATGTTAAACCGGTCAAACCGGCCAGTTCCGGTTCCGGTTTGACCGGTTTTTAAAACACTGCTTGGAGATAGGTGGTGCACGTGCAAAATAGAAGGTTCTATTTTCAGTTGCAAATCATACATGTCATGCAAAGAGGAATTCCAGGAGGGAGATTGCCAGTTGTTTCTTTTCCAACTTCCACATGTGCCAGTTCAACTAAAGCTTCCAACTTGTAATTACCCCTCTACATTCTATAAGTATAGGAAGAACCTTGGGTAAAAAATCAGAATTTGTAAGCAGCAATCTTGTGTTCTAGACTTTGTGTTGAACCCCTGAGAGCAACTTGGAGCAAAGGAATATAAAGGAGCAGGTTTCCGGAGAACTTTGTGTCACGGTGTACTATGTTTCTTGCTTTGAATCTTAGATCTCTTGATAAACTTTGTGTTATTTTAGATCTAGATCTAGAGCTGCCTTTGTTTTATAATTCTGTGTTCATATCTATTAAGTTCCTTCTATGTGCATGCAATTAGCTCTGCTATCTACTAATTGGGATGTACATCTTCCCCATTTTTTCTCTGTATTTCCTTTACTTCCTTCTTCTATAAAATACTTCCTTTCTTGAACAACTGCTTACTTGTTGCAGAACTTCTTAGTTATGGTTCATGAACTAAGTGGTTAAAGTAAAACCCCTGATAGATAATAACACATTTTTATTGACAAATCTGACACGGGAGCCTCACCGGTTAAATGAGAGAGATTTATCTCATGACTGCCTAGGTTTGATGCTATGCAGAAAATCTAGCCAACATAGCTCTAAAAATGTTCCTAAGGCCTCTGAAACTGCAATCTACACTTAGTTGTTTTTTTATAAGAAAATGCATCATTTTTTGAAAATGATCACGAATTGTCATGTGGTGGGCCTAACTCATTTTTGGGATCATGAATATTCTAGACAAAGGATATGTAGACCTTCTTGACCAGTTTGGTTTGGAAGGTGTTGCTGAAAAGTCAACAAGGGAGTCGACTGATAGTCAACCCATTTGGAAAAAGGGAAGTCCCTATCCCTAGATAGAGCCCAAGGATTTCTTCACAAGAAAGAGACTTAGTAATTAGGCGATGAAGAGGAGCTGAGAACTTTGGACCAACCAAGAGGACGAAGTGGAGTAAGTAACTAGAGAGGGTTAGAGGACAAGCAGAGTGTTGTGTGGATTGCTTGGATTGAGGGAAGAGTCAAAGGTGAAGGCATGACTTAAGAGTGCAAGGAGAGTATTAGAACACACAATGCAAATTTTCAAGAGGCAAATTGCATAGGAGGAACAACGTTTGGAGGCCAATACAATGATGGTTAATCTCACAAGTAGTAATTCAGAGAGACAAATACCTGAAATTTATAGATGATAGACTGGAGGACCTTGCTCGACATTGTAGAGGGCGCATACCAATATGGATTGCCAGTAGACAAAATGATGAACAACATTGGTTGTGATCATTTTTGACCACGCCTAGAGGCTTGGCAATTGATTGGTATATCAACACACTAGTAGAAAAAAGGAATATTTGGGAGAAAAATGACAAATCATTTGAGAAAGAATGTAAGTTATTCCGAGACAACAATGAGATCATTGTTGAAATGTAAAGCAATTAACAAGGGAAGTGCGATTCTGCATGGGCCCACGATAGAAGACTCAAAGACTTGTGGAAATGCTAGAAAGAACCAACCGATGGACCAAAGAAATTGTGTTTCATCGAGGGATTGATGCCCTCCCTACGGAAGAAAATAAGGATGGTCCCACCCTCATCATACAAGTACGGTATTCTAGAGCAATGAGCATTGAAAACAAGAACAAGACATCTATATGATCAAGAATGTGGCCTAACAACTCCGGTGAAAGTGATAACAATGAGCCACCCTCCATAAAAGTTCTCTAGAAAAATAAATTGAGAATGATGTGGGAGCTTAAGGTCACAACAAAAAAGGGAAAGATGCGTGGTGCACTGACAACAAGATAGATGGTTACACAAGATCAAATTGCTCAAAGAAATGAGATGTGTCAAGTAGCAGGTCATTTTGTTAAATATTGGGTGTAGAACTTGAAGAATAAGAGTGTGTAGGTATTCTTTGCCCACAGAGAATCGTCCACGCAGCCTACACACCAACCAAGCCCCATGACAATGAGAATAGTAAGGGAGTAAATTTTGGTAGATATAAGAACTGAAGGAATAATAATTGATGCTAGAACAATAATAGTGGTGGTAGTTGAATCTAGTATGATCCTTAAGGTTGATAAATTGTGCAGTGCTAAAAATGCAATGAGTGGGAACATTTTTCCTAAGATTGTTCCATCAATTAAAACAACTCATGATCTCTATGTTGATAGTTTAGGCTAGAAATTCATAATAATGCTAATTGTGCAAAGTAGTCTTTAGGAGAGAACATCAATGTGCTTCATGTAGTTGAAGAAAAAGTCATGGAAATCATGTGTTCACAAGATAAGAAAGCACAATACCTCATCTAAAGGACAAAGCACAAAAGGCTGATTGAAGCTAGAGCTGAGGTCGAGCAAACAATGGCTGGTGAATATCCTGTGATTGTACGAGTATTTTGATTAGGTGATTTGAGTAGTACAAGAAGATTGCAGGAAAAATATAGCAAATGAAGGTATCATAAAGGTAAAGGATCTACTATAAAACATTCCCAACCTTATGAATACCACAACCCTACCTGACGATAGTCCGTACATAGAGAAAGCAATAATAAATGTTTGGGACCAAGAGGGGCCTTGAAAGGATAGTAGAACATCCACTTTAAGGTGACCATATGATCGACCCTATGCTCTTAATCATGAATCTAGCACATAAGACAATTGTTGGGACTTGGAAATGCTCAAGAAGACACTTAAATTACAATTGTTGATGGGCATTGAGTCTGCATATTGTCCCCGAGGAGATATGGTGGAAGCTGGGAAATCTAACTATCTGGCAACTAACTGCTTAACTTGTCATGGTAGATTGATGTGATAACAAAGTACTAGGTGGATGAATGGAAAAGAAAGTGCACATTGGCACTTAGCCATTGACACTGAACTTCGTGACGGTTGAACCTCCATTTTAAGGTGATCATATAATCGATACTATACTCTTAATGATGAATCTAACACATAAGGCAATTGTTGTGGACATAGAAAAGCTCAATAAGACACTTAAATTACCATTGTTTATGGGCCTTGAGTTTGCATATTTTTCCTTGAGGAACCATGGTAGAAGTTGGGGAATCTAACTATTTGGTAACTAACTGCTCAACTTATTAGGGTAGATTGATACAATATTGAAGTACTAGGTATATGAATTGAAAAGAAAGTGCACATTGGCACTTAGCCATTGACATTGAACTTCGTGATCATGTGCTTGTAGAAGAAGGTTGGTTGATAGAAGTGAAGCCTGACCATAACTAGAAAAAGAATCTTCGCTTCATAAAGAACAAAGCAAATAGGTGCATAATCGACCTTATAAATTAGGGAATCTGTGAGGAGTTGATGTCCATTGAATCTTCATATTCAAAAGAAGATTCCAATTGGGGTACAATTGAGTCAAACAGTGAAGGATTATTGGAATTGACACTATGCTACGAAGATCAAACCAATTCAGTTTGTGGTCTCAACTCTTTTTCATTGATATTAGTGAAGCCCTGTAATGTCCCCTTTTTGAAATTTATTTAGGAAAAGACCCTTACCCTAATTCTTTACTTCTTATGGGCTATTGAGGTGGGGAAAAAGGGAAATAAATTAATAATTTAACTCAGGTGCAAAAAAACTATTTTTTATAAGCACTTATGTTCTAATTATTAATTTAAAAATATTTTTTGAAAATAAAAGCAAAAATAAATAATAAAGTCACCACTTTATTAAAATTAAGTACAAATTACTTTGTTTTTAAAGAAAGTAAATTGCCAAAGGTAAGGTCGTCCCATTTGGGATTTTACTTTGAGTGTTGTGACATGCCAAAGTATAAAAAGGGGTCACTAGGAGTGAAGAGGGGTATGATAGAATGGTCTATGGAAGTTTTGGGTTGCTGCTCTAGAAATTGACATTAGAGGATGAAAGCCCTCTTGTGTTTCATCAATTTCTGTATTAGAGGACGAAAACCCTCCATTGCAGCAAGGTTAGAGGATGAAAACCCGCCAACTCTCTTGAGGTATCTCCATCTGGTAGTTGCATTTGGGCTTCAATCAAGGATTTCCAATTTAGATTTGCATTCCATCTAGGGCATCATCAGATTTGCAGATTTCCAGTTAGGGCATCATCGGAAATTAAGATTTCATCATCTTCCGGGGCTGAAGAGGAATTCCAGTGAGTTTCCAAGGCTGAATTGTACATACCTGGGGTTGACATCATCATTTGGAGCCTCCTTAAGGGATGATGTCACCTTTTTGGGTGTTTGGATCAACTTTTTGGCTGTCATTTGAATGCTACTTCTGCAAATAAAAATTCTGAATATTGTCATGTTGCTGTTTTTCCATTTCATCAAATAAAATTGATCATTTGTAGATGTCCACTCTAAATTTCAGAATTTACTGTTTCAAGGGTTGCAATAAATTCCAGAATTCTGCATTGCTGTCATTTGATAATAATTTTAAGAAATTTTGCATTTTCCCTTCAAGGGTTTCAAATAAAAATCATATTTCAGATTATTCATTGAGGGTTTGATTGAAATTTCCACATATTTCCGTGCATATTCATATCTAGGGTTTGGTTTCAACTTGTTATTTAGAAAATTACAAATAAAATCAGATTTCAGCCTTGGTGCCAAAAAAGGGTTTCCTAAAATGCCTTTATTTTGGCCCTAAAGGGGCATTACAATGGTATCAAAGCATAGATCTTGCTACCCTGTTGGGAGTTGGGAGTCATGGAGTTAATGAGTAAAAGTGAATTGGGAACAAAGCTTTACAGAGTAGGGAGGAAACTTGAACAGTCATCTTATTCAAAGAATGTTCTACTCAGTATTTTGGAGGAAGTGGCAAACTCTGTCTATGATAAGACAATAAGAATATAAGTCTATGTTTTGGGAAATGAATCCATCAATGACTCATTTGGTTAATCCTAGGCTGTTGAGGCACTCATTGTGAGACTTGTAGTCATCACTTGTATTAATGAAATTACAAGGATAACAATTCCGGAATAGCCATACAATGACAACAAAATCAGGGAAATAATTCAGTTGATGGTGGAAAGTTTTGAGGCTCTAGATGACATCAAAAGTCTTTTTTCTAAGGATCACTATAGAAACTATGGCAAAAACAAGATCTTGTGTTCTAATGTTAGATCTAGAATGTGATGATCTTATTCACTAGATGTTTGAATATTTCTTTGCTCCTATCCATAAAAATCATATAGGAAAATGTAGTAGCCTCAATGTAGACCATTATGAATTTGGTCTTAAATGAGACTGATGATACTTCACAACAGTTATCCGTACTAATGGCTGGTTTTGAGCAGGAAGTTTCGCTAGTTGCACATATACTAGCTACAAATGGTGTTGCTTAGTGTTCAAAAAAGTTGAAGCCATATGTGACAATTGAAGGACATGAAGAAGTGTTACTCGACGAAGAACCATACAAAGTATTAGATGCAGTAGAATCTCTAAAGAAGAAGGACGAAATTTTGATGGCGGAGCATGAGAAAGAAGAACAATCCGAGTTGCTAGAAGGTGAGGAGTAGCCCATAGAGGAATCCACCATGCAAGTTGAAGAGGAAGAGTCTTCCAAAGGAAAAGGTATGGATTCAAATGAACAAAATGTTGGGGTTAAAGAGAAACATGAATTCAGATTTTCAAGTGCAGAGGATGTAATGAAGACCCAACAAAGGTGTGATGAATGGTTAAGAAGAGCTTGGGAAACTAAGTTGATAGCCACTCAAGCAAAACACCTATAGGAAATTAGGGCAAAGAATTCTCCTTTGACGATGAGGGAGAAATCATGGAGTATGGGCTAAAGAATGAAGGAAAGTCAGATTTGTAAGATTGTGAAGAGAATTTTGTTATTAAAACCCATTGGCTGGATGATGATGTTGATGTTCAACTTGCTGGAATTTCCAGAACACCAATCTATAAGAAACAAGTTGATGGTGTTCATGAATTTGACAAGAACCATGAAGATGCTCCATACATGTGTCAACTAAATATAGATGAATTCAAGGCAGAAAGGGCTTCACTTGTTGAATGTGAAGATTCTAAGAGGGAGGAGAATGCTGATTTTAACTCAGAAATTTTGAGTCACAAGGATGGAGGTGTTGAAGATATCTCAATCATTCTTCATCCGACAAAGGAAGGTGAACAAGTGTGGACAACCAAAGGTATGGAATGATGTGGATTTGTTGCTTCCTATTATGTCATTTCAAACGTGTTTTCATCATGGGCAACATGTTGAAATGAATGATCTTATGTCAAGTTTGTAATCTTCCAAGGCAAAATCTGGAAATAAGGGTTTGGCCTTAAACCCAAATTTGAAATTGTACCTTCAAACACACACATCAAACTGAAATAGTTGAGAATGCTCTTCAAACAATCAACACACAATATAAAACAGTTCTCTAAGGTAGTGAATTGCATATGAGGTTCACATCAACATTTAAACATGCAAATAGAACCGAAATGCCACCAAAATAATTTATCCAACCACGACAATATTTATCAATCTCAAATACATAAAAAATATGGAGAAACAAATGATAAATGACAACTATAATTCATTTTTATTACAACAACCATACAACCAAACCAAGGGGTGGAAAAAATCTATGTTGCCAGGATATGAGTACGGGTTCAATGCGCGGATATGTCGATTTAAAAAAATCCTTGGGTATGATACATCTTGGATATATATATATATATATATATATATATATATATATATAATACATATACTCATTTTACTCATTTTTTAGTCTATAAGATATACAAAACTTAAAAAATTAGAGTAGGATCGATGTTCAAAACATTCAATATACTTAAGACTTTACATTTTCATTGATCATGTGGCTGCCATACATATGATATACAAATATCATGTCAACGTGAATACAAACAAAACTTGAAAAATATACTAGGATCAATGTTCAAATTTTCAAAACATACAATATACTTAAGATTTTACATTTCATTGATAATGTGGCTGCCATACATATGATATATGAATATCATGTCAACATGAATACAAACAAATCTAGAATATATCATCTAGATTTTCCTCTAAAATCAAATTTTTGCTTGCCACTTGCACTAGCTCCACTCTCATTAGTTCTCCTCTCCACTCCTTGTGAACTCCCTTGAATGTCATCTTCGCCATCAAATATTGAAAGTTAGGCAAAAGTGGCTGCGGAGGCATCCAAGTCTGTTGTCTCTGGAAAAAGATCCCAAAGTTTGTGAGGACCTCTAACATAGTCCTCAAACTTGTGGGATAAGAGGCACAAATTGGAATGCACATATACCAAATCCTCAACTTTTTTAGATGCCAACTTGTTTCGTTTAGTTGAGTGGATAAAGGTATAAGTACTCCAATTCTGCTTTGTAGAAGAATTACTAGCCACATATTACAAAAACGTTCGTTAGAAAATTCAAATTAGTAACATACTAAGAATGTGTAGAAAATAATCCTCCTAACTTAATAAAATTTAAAATTTTCAATGATTATAAATTTATAAATGTTATACCTGTAAAAGAATTTTGATGGTAGTGGGTCATAAGTACTTGGCATCATGGCCATGTACACACCACCATTTGGTTGGGCTCATGGTGTACTTGTCGAAAAGAGCCTCAATCTCTCCTATGTTGCCTTCTGAACCTACAAACATGCTCATTTCATTTCGGACCACACTGGCTATTAATGGATCAGGAAAAAGTATTTTGAATGTTGTTGGTTCGATTTGTAACTTCGGAGTCAGAGAATGGTGGTTCCCTGTTAGGTAGACCAAGTATTTCAGAGCTATAATACTTTGGGTTCAGTGCATAAACAAGGAGATGTAATGGGATGGTCATTTTATTCCACCTCTTCATGACCACATTCTCGACCTCATTGTAGAAGGTCTCTTCTAGATTTTGCTCTTTTGTTTGTATGACCTCGTTCATATGTTCAAACATAAAATCTATTCCACCATATATCTCTCCCATGCATGTTGCATCAATATCTACGTAACTGATCATGGAGAGAATGAGCTCTGTAAAATTAAGCAAGTAGTACTCAACCTTGGCCTACCACTCATCATCAAGGACCAATGATTTTACCTTTGCAACTTTTTTTGTATTTGATGCCTCCACACTGTCCAAACATTGTCAATCAACATATTACTTAAAGTCAAGACCTTCACAAGTCATCTCAAAATGAGTGTGTGAGAGGCAAATCTTGTTTCTACAACCTTCAACAACCCCAACCTTGAGAATCTTTTGAATATGGCCTGTGACATATGATGGTTTGAGATAAACATCTGAATGTCATTTGCCTTGGTGTAAATTTGCTCAATCCACACGATTTTTCTCAATCTTTTGGAGCATCAAATTAAGGGAGTGGCCAACGCAAGGGGTCCAAAATATGTGCTCATATCTACCCTCTATAATCAATTCTGTTGCTTTACAATTTTTAGCATTTTCCGTGATGACTTGGGCAACATTCTGGGGGCCCATTGACTCAATAGACTCTGTCAAATTGTCGGCAATTGTGCATCTTTGACTTGCCCTTCACAATCAATGGCTTTTAGGAACATTGCCCTTTTAGGGCGTACTCCAACAACATTTATGAGGTGTCTATTTCTAGCATCTTTCCATTCTATCTGAAATGATGGAAACCCCTGAATCCTTCCATGAGTCTCTAATTGGCTGCAAATAAGTGTGAATGTGTTCCACTTCCTTTGCTAAGAGTGTGGTTCAAACTTTTTCATAACTTGGGCATTTGTACCCTTGTGGAGCTTTATTGATAGCCTTCACCATTTGATGCCAATATGGAGACCTCCATACATAAAAGGGCAGCCCACATGCATAAAATCAAGCAACCACCTCATCAACAATATCCCTCTTGTCATTATTAAATGTTTTTTCCAATGCTCCTTTGGGCTTTTTTTGTGGTCTCTTGACTCTCTTCATCAAAAGGGGTATCAAGTGGTTGAGTTTGGATGAAAGGACAAGTAGTAGATTTAGGCGTGGGTGGTCGTAATGAAGGCCTTCTTTGCAATGGAATTGTTTTAGATCTATTTCTTTCACATTGTCTATCAACCTCCTCTTGCTCTCTTAGGTACACTACCATTTTCTCTTTTGATATTTTAGGGCACTTCCTTATCCCCACACCTCCAACCCCAATCAAATGGATTTTTAGTCGACTATAAAAAGATTTCTATTGAGCATGACAACCATGACATCCAAATCCGACCCCCACCACCAACAAGGTATTCTACCATTGTCCCATGTCTCCAAAGAGGGGAATTAGGATCATGTTTCATAGGAACTGACATGTTTTCAGAAGCTTGTGAGCCTTGCACTCCAATTGAAACAAAACTTGATGTCATCCTAATTTGTTTTTGATCACCACGATCATCATAACAACACGAGGTGAGAACATACATGGAGTTAGGACGTTAAAAAACTTAAAAATATTTTTCCTTTACATAAATAAATAATTAATAAATTAAAAAACAATGACTTATTAATTTTTAAGTGATGCCATCTTAATATGTTTCTGATCACCAAGATCACCATAAAGGTGTGATGTGAGAGAATACATAGAGTTAGGATGTTAAAAAAAAAATCGCCTTTACATAAATAAATTAGTTATGTCATCCTTATCTGTTTTGATCACTAAAGTCACCGTAAAGGCTCGAGGTGAGAGCATACACATTTAAGAAGTTAAAAAAATTAAAAAAATATTTTGCCTTTACATAAATCAAATGATAAATGCTGAAACATGAATTATTAACATTGAACAATGCATTTAAAAATTAAAAATAACGATATTTACTAATTATTAAATTAAAAAACCTTAAATAGTGCCATCCTAATTTGCTTTTGATCACCATAAAAGTGCGAGGTGAGAGCATATAGTGTACACAGATTTAAGAAGTTAAAAAAATTAAAAAATATTTTGCTTTTACATAAATAAATGATAAATGCTAAAATATTAATTATTAACATTGAACAATGTATTTAAAAATTTAAAATAACGATATTTATTAAATATTAATTTAAAAAACCCTAAACCATGGCATCCTAATATGTTTTTGATCACCAAGATCACCATAAAGGTGTGAGGTGAGGGCGTACACATATTTAAGATGTGTTTAAACTCTAAACTTTAAAAAAAATTGCAACAAAATACATAAAAAAATAAAAATTAGAAGGATGAATTAAATAAAAATTCCTCTACCAAAGTACCAGTCCTGTAAAGCAAAGAGAGTACAGGCGACCAGATAAAAGGATTATTGCCTCCAAGCAGTAGATCGTTCCTGTTGCAACAAGAAAACATTTCCAATGGAGCACATGGAACTATGCCTGAATGTGACGTTTCTCCAAACTTTTGAATGAAAATAAAGGAATGTCTTCATGGATTAAACTAAACTTGATGTAGCTACTGTAGCTGGGCAAAAGCGGCCTTTTCTTCCTGGAGGAACTGACTACGTCCTTGCAATGCGTTGCCATTCCAGAACTGAAGATCCTCTTTCCAATGTTTTCTTCAAGGGCTTGTATTACTCTTTGGCTCTTTGCACAATAGACGAGTCAAGTGACCAACAATGAATTGTTTGTATGCCAAAGGAAATCTGATACATTCTGAGTGCTTGTTACTAGTGTTTTGAATAGCCAAAAGTCCTAATAGGCTTATTAATCTATAAGTGTGTTTGAGACAGACAGGGAATCATAGTATACCTACATGTTTAGAAAAAAGAGACCTGTTTTAATAGCGTATGCTGACGTCAACAAGACTGTAGGTTCGTGGGCTGAAGGAAATGGAAGTAGTTTGCTCAGACATACCGGGGTCTTACCAGAGGCGTGATCCATAGTCGTACCTGGATAAGTATCCGTCTTGATAACACCAAATTTTGGGCAGTTGGTATGTGAGGCATGGCTGCTTACAGGTACCCTGGCAAAACACGGCATGTGACTTCATAGGAGGGTCCGAATGAGTCATAGATTCTAGATCTAGAGTCTGCTCATGTATTTTTGCCTTGGCCTCAAAATAGGAATCCATATGACACCCAATACCATCTTTTGATGAATCTAGGGCCCATGTCCTAGATTTCGCTGGACATTGCTAAAACCTACGTTGCACGAAAACGGAAACAGAAATGAATATGAAACGCGGAAACGACAATTTTCAAAAAACCTTGGATACGAAACGTTATTGGAAACGTCCGTACAATATATATATATATATATATATATAGCTATTCCCATGGTTATATAGGGGCATGATATATCTCTGGGATCTATTTCATAATACCCTGACTTTTATAATTGTAGACCATAAGAGATAATTGATAAAGCACTCAAAATATTTTATTTATTGAATATAGTCATTGACTAAGGATATATATGCATAATACCCATTTTATAATTGTAGACCATAAGAGATAATTGATAAAGCACTCAAAATATTTTGTATTCATTGAAATTTGAACTTTTAAAGAGTCGTGACTCATCATTCAACATGGTTACAATTTCAATGATTCACATATAAATGATAATAATCTAGATTATAGAATATATCATCCAGATTTAGCAAGAGAGAAAATGAGAGTGTGATTTAGAATGGACCCAAGAGGTCATTATATAGCTTTTAGGAAGTGTCTTTAGCAAGTCTAGGTAGGTAGATTAGGGTTAGGTTTATTAAATGCTTTTATTTTTAAAAAAGTTTTGATGCTTGAAACTTTAAAAAACTGACAGAAATGTCCCAGGCATTTCTGGAAACGTTTGGCACGTTTCGAAGGTGTTTCGGATCAGTTTCGCGTTTTCGAAACATTTCTACTAAGAAACGGGATCCCTTGGGGTGTTTCCGTGCTTCTGAGGCTAAAAGTGTAAAGAGTTTGGACTGGGTAGTTCGTCAGAAACAAACATGGCTGATCAATAATGAGGTAACATGTCTATAGATGTTTGTGGAAGGGGTTTGTGACACAATTTTACCAAATATATTAGAGTCGGGTGGCCAGAGAAGCGCACTTTGAAGGTGACTTGGCAATGATTACCAACAATATCATCCAGCCATGTACCACTAGAGTGCCATGTACTTGAGAGGAGCTTCATGCTATTGAACATAATTTCAGACTCAAATACTTCACAACCAAGAAGTCACTGTGAGAGACGAGGAAATTTACTTAGGAGTGAAATAGAGTTGCAAGGGAGAAAGACATAGTTACCTAAGACTCCGGGACGTTGGGACGGGGTTTTCTGGACGGCAATTTTTTTTGAAAATTTGGGGACGGCGGGGGCACGGCAAGGGGACGGCCAATAAAAAATATATAAAAATATATATAATTTATTAATTTTACAAATATAACATGAATAATTCAATAAACTAAGGCTTAAAATTGAAAGTTTGAAGATTGAAAACATTAATGATTAATCCAATTATTCATCTGCATCAGCTTCAAAAGATTTCAACAGGGATTTAAGAGGTAAGAGTCTTTATTTGAGGTTTTTCATTTTACTTTTTTCTGTTTCCCATTTAAGTAGATCTATGTGTTTTGAAAGTTAATATGTTTGTAACGTGATTTCATCCACTACTACATGGGTAACTGCATCCATATGTGGTTGACGTACCTATTACAAAGCCACTGATTAGAACATAACAAGAACAAGAGTAACTGTTACACTGTTCTCATGATTTTCAAATACTAACACTCGACTAAGCTAGCTATATCTTGTTAGTGTCTGCTGCAAGTCCACAGAAAACTACAATATATGTATAGAAAATTAAGCAAGCATAAAGATTACTCATTTTTCTGAATGCCACAACATTGTACAAACTATAATCTCTACTTTTTCCTTTTTAAATTTTTTTTGACTATTATATTTTATATTTGAGAATAGGATTACATACATTCTGATCCTTTCTACATGCAGATGGGTCTGAAGCAAAAACTTCTGCGATATATAAAATCTTAAATATGCAAAAAAACAAACAAAACGTCCTATCACTGAAACAAAAAGAACCATAAACTATCTCGACATAACCAGCAACGAAGAATTAACAAACACTAGTTGTATAGTGTATGACTGAAAATTTATAAAACTCGACCTGTGACCATTACTTCATATCATCAGACATAACATGGAGGAGCAACAATACTTCTGCAGTTTATGGCAATTATGAGAAATCTGCATGTTGTTTTTTACTAGAATGTATTAAAAGTTTAAAAAAATATAAAAAAATGTATTATAAAACTGAAATTCACATGTTTTAATGTTGGAAGAGTTCGTTGGGGACGTCTTGAAGTCCCTGGGACGTCGTGAAGTCCCCGGGACGTCTCGAGGACGTCACGAAGTCCCCGGGACGTCTCGGGGATGTCACAAAGTCCCCAAAGCACCTGGGACGTCCCGGGTGCATTTCTGGTTTGTGGGGGACGTCCCCCTTTTTTTTTGGAAATTGGGGATGGCAGGAAACGTCCCGTCCCCGTCCCCAAGTCCCCGGGACGTCCCGGACGTGAGGAAAATGGCTGGGACGCGTCCCCGCGTAACACTGGAGAAAAATGAGCCGAAATCTAGATTTGAGTAGTTCAAGAGGTTCCAGGACCAACTTTGGCAGCAAACACAACTCATACAGGTGGATGCCCAGTTGTTAGAACTGGATGGGGAGATGGCCCACCTGACAAAACATAAGGATCAACATTAGAGGGCATGTAGCTATATGAGTTCAGTTATCAGAGTTATCGAAGGTACAGGTAGAATAAAATTAGCTCGTAGCTGCCAAGAGAGATTATAAATTTATAGGAAAGATGCAGGAACCTTACAAATCACTAACAAGAATTGAAAATTGACTACCATCTGAAGAAGTGGACATAGGAACTGCAAGTGATTTTGTTAATAAGGTTGGTACCTTTGATGGTTGTAGTTTAACTAACACCTCTTTGTCAAAAGACTTATATGTAGGAAGGAGAGTTTCTGGAAAAACGGGTTTAAAACCTCTGAACACAGTTTTCCCAGAAACTCTTTTTCCCAAGTATATGGATTGTGAAAGAGCAGATATCTAGCCTATATGTAGAATGCTGTCATCCTTGTCCCTCGATGTACACTTTTATATCAGTAAAGCTGCAGTTATCTCCAATTTATGCGTGCTATCTTTGGTATGGTCATTCTGTTGTAATTACTTTGCTATTTTGTTCTATATTGGTTTGTCAGCAAGTGTTCATCTGAAACTCTGAACCTCCTTTATAAAGTCGTTAGATCTGCATGGAAATTTGAAATTTTGTTACTCAAGCTTCTTAACTACCCACAAAGAGCATGGAGACGCTTGGCCATTCATGCACCAATGCAATCAGCTTAACTTGTTTGTGGGTTCGAGGACATTTTTGGACACCATAGTGGTAGGGTTGCATACGCCACCTGTGGACAAAGCTGGTGCAGACACTGGACACTAATGACAATTCTCCATAACCTACTACTTACCTTGTGGTCCCATGAAGGGGGGCCTCCTAAATTATCTCAGCAGGTGCTGCTGAAAAAATTTAGGGGCATTTAGCACCCGTATGGTCCCATGTTTTTTTTTCTAAATTTTCTCAACAATACTCAATGAGATAATTTTGGATTATTTTGCCATTGAATGGTTAAAATTTCCTTTCAGATTGACGACAAATTATTGGTGGGAATTCGTATTACTTGCCACGTAGGCAGAAAAAACCTTAAACAATAGGGGGAAACTTCCAGGCCCCTCTCCTCAGCAACCTCTTAAAATCAGGGAGCAAAAAAATCAGGGCTCCTATTTTCCAGGGTAAGATTTTATTTGTTCTTGTAGCAGGCTTGAAAATTAATGATGGGACTTGCTGCTGCACGAAAAATGGAGCGGAAACCCCTCCATGGGACTATGCCTTATGCACTCTGTGCTACTAATGCCTTAAAACACAATAGCGATACAAAATGTTTAACAACTCATTAAACCACACACGAGTTACTATTAATGTTTCACTAACAATTTGCATATAGATGTCGACCTAGTTGTCTTGTAGAAGGGTACTACAGGTCTTTCAGCAGGTGCCATTAAGAAATTTTATAAGTATTGCACAAAAAAGATGGTCATATAAACTACATGAATTTTCTCTTCCATCTGTTGCTGAGAAAAATTTGGAAGTTTTTATGGGATATTATGGCTCAAGAATTACAGGAAATTACAGGCCCAACCAAACATATGGAGATTTATGGTTGACAGTATCCTATGAGTCTGGTTAAAACTTCGAATGAAATAGGTACTTGTATATATCAGAAAATCCTTTTTAGCCATTGTTTTATTACATGATATTTGCATCATGAACACATAGGGTATCTTTCGGAATGTAATAATGACGACAAATATGTACCTCACAGATATATAAAATGGCCAATGTCAAGGCCTCCTTAATTTTCCTCAGCGAACAATAACTAGCTTGAACTTTATCTTGACAATATTTCCCCGATACCATTATGTGAAATTTCCCTCAAGGTAAAATTTCCCTCAAGGTAAAATTTCCCTCAAAGTTAAAATTTCAGGGAACTGCATTGCATTGTTCTCGAGTCAAAATCAATGCCAGAAAGCATATTTAGAAATGGCCAAATGAAAGCCATTGCAATCCATGCCACCTTTGAACATATGCTTGGAGACCCATTATCAACAAATTCAACGAGGACCCTAAAGATGAGATGGGCTATTTAATGTTTTAGAATTAATGGGTTACAATTCAAATTGTAATGGCTAATTTTGCATTATATTAAATCTCTTGATGCGATCCCCATGTTAACATCAATTCAATTTATTTTTCACAGTTGTTTTCCCAAAAGCCTATTTCTTATAATTCACATCTAAGTTGCTGCATTCGAATTCGTGTTCAAATTCGCCGATGATTAAATTCGTGAAAAATTCGCTGGTAAAAAAATCAGCGATTAAATTCGTGATTAAATTCGACTATGAGAAATATACATTTTTATTAAATATATAAAAACAAAAGATAAATTCACATTTCAAAAGAGAGATAATATCACATTTCATTGATTTCATAAGTAGCTCTTACAATAATGTGATTGAAAGCAAAATCTTCAAAAAACATGTGCTCGCAGGTTGCGACCAAGCTGGCAGGTGGGACGATTAGTCCGAGCACGGGAGAATACTCGCCGAGTTTTGGAAAGCTATCCAATTTTTTTAATTACTAATCTGTCTACATGCGATCAAAGTTCATGATTCTTTCAGAAGATTGCAAGAAGTTGCTTGGTCCAAAAAGGTGCAAAAATGGATTTTATGAAAATAAGAAAAATATTGCCATCAATGCGTAGAGCTCGAGAAAATATGCACTTTTAGAGAAAACAACACCTGAAACAGAGCCACAGAATGAAAGTTATGGCACATGCAAGTTTTTGTTGCTACATCTTCCCGGACCCTTTCCAAAAATGGCAATTTTCTTCACCAAAAATCCAAAAAAGGAAAGAAATGCCACAAAAGGAAAGAGAACACGAATTAAATCACGATTTTCAAGGCATTGTTAAAATTCGGCGAATTTCGATTTTTTCCCTTGAAGTTAGCCGAATGCGGCAACTTAGATTCACATATGCTCAATCCACGAAGTTTGGCAAGTTAGGTGACTTTAACACCTTAAGCAGCCAGCGTACACGGGGTTCAAATAATAACACAGTTATATTGTTAGAGGACTGGCATTTATACTGGTTTCTTTTCTGTAGCTTGTTTTTCTTTTCAAGTTGTTTATGGTCATTGAAAGAAGCTTCTCTGTTCGGTGAAGGTAAAATGCCCTTTGTTTGGTTGGATAGCTAACAGTCTGTAGTTAAGTGACATTATGGATATATAATGGAAAAACTTGGATTCCGACTTAGATTTTTTCAAGAAGAGCGAACTTCCCGTCTCTTTCTTGGATTGGAGAAAGACAGAGCTTGATCTGATTCCTATAATATTTTCTTACACTTGGATCATTTAACTTGTATATCCATACCAAAAAGACCAAACCAGGGTCTTTGTGGAAGCATTCTAAAAGAATAGATTCTTCATGTATTTTTTTGTTGATATTGACTATTGGATCTTTGTTTAATTCCTATAACTGAATGACACATCTCTTCAGCACGAAATCCATGCAGGCATGATGGTACTTTTAGGAGTTCGAATCATGTCTAATATTTTTATTCCTACAATGATGCAGGATATTCAAGAGCATTTTGCAAATCATATGGTCAATGACACCTTGGGAATCATAGCGAACTCTCATGTTGCATTTGCTGACCAAGAGCCAGAAATGGCATGGAGTCCTAAATGCCTACAGCTAGCCGAGATCCATTCCACAGCAGTTGATTATGCCAAGACTGGAGTTGCTGCTGAAATCCCTCCTGAGTTGCATCCTAAAAGATACCCAGATTTTATGGAGAAAGAGGATAAGGAAACTTATAAATCAACAAAAATACTTGGTAAACTTTACAGGTCTGTGCAAGAAGCTACAACAGAAAACTGTTATGTTGCAGAGAAGGCATATGACAAAGACTTGGAGGTGTTGGGATATGATAGATATCTTGAGGAAGCATTTATGTACAAGACTAGGTACGACTCCAAATTGGCCACACTGATGGATCATTATGACATTAAGAATGAAGCAGAAATCATAAGTGGAAACATCGAGAGTATGTCAAACTTTGTGGGTAGCACTAAGAGGTATGGATATGTAAGAGAAACGATTATGACAGCTGTGAAGTCTCTGAAAAAAGAAGCCAAAGGATGGTTTGGTCTTGAAGACAGTTACAGGGATGTTTGTGAGAGTACCAAAAATGTGTCTGTCCATACGAAATATGCCAAGGCATCTGCTTGGTATTATGTAACGTACCATCCAAGTTACTGGGGCAAGAGAGTTTGTGATGATAACACTACAACTGCTCATCTCATTAGTTTTCCGTGGGTTCTCTATGATGTTTTACTGCACATCAAAAGATCAAAGCAGCAGCAGTCTCATGTTTCTCATTCCTAATTGTTTTTTAAATGTTTTCCACTTCTAATCCAATTGTATATTGTACATCTAATCCAATTGTATATTGGACTTCAGTCTCATGTTTCACATTCCTAACTCTCATTTTTGTTATTCAATTACATGCAATTGTGATTTTTTTTTTTTTTGTAAAATACCACTCGTTCTTTGTTGTCGAATGCATTTTTTTGATCGACACATTCAAAATAAGATAGCACGGACATTGACAGGTAACCCAAGGCAGCAAAGGAAGAAGAGATACACAGGAGAAGAGCACATGCATGAAATAAAACCACAAATGGATGAGTAGATGGAGTATTGACTTGAATGCTCAGACTTGAAGAAATAAAATCATGTGAATGAAAATTTTATTATAGTGATGTGAAGAAAGGAAAATGAGAACACTATTCTACAAAATTCAACCGGACCTACAAGCATTACAAAAAATAACATAGGGATTGACATCAAAAGGGGGAGAATACACTCACATATCAGATAAGAATTAGTTCCCATAGGCTTAGATTTGGGGCAGATATGGGTGGAACTGTAAGGAAGAACGGAACCAGTGGATATGTTTGTTTTCTGCCACCTGAGCAATAGAAATAGTAAGTATTTCATCCTAGAATGCCGAGTATACATGGACAGTCTGGGACACAGGAACATTTAAAGTAAAGTTTGTATTGGAACTATTTGAAGATACGAGGATAAAAGTGTTGGGGGAGCTGCTGATCCAAATCAGTAGAAGTAACAACCTTTCTTAAAAATATTTTTCCCTCAATTTTCACGTTCTTTTGGTTGAGAGAGTTGTAACTATTTGTAGCGCCATAGACTCTAGGATTCTGTTGACATAATTTAAACCATTTCATTCCATTCCTTTCATTACATGGATAAGAAAGATATGGTTTTTATTTCTTCATAAACCACCTAAAAATTCACTAATGTGAGAGGGACAACACTTTCATGCTGAACTCGCCCGACTTGTTTGTGTGTATAATAATGGTGGGCAGAAATCAATCACAAAGCTTATGATTTTCCCCTATCAAGGACACTTATTTTGATGAAAATGTACAAAAATAGTATAAATATAAACATAAGATGCTTATTGTGGTAGGTATGTAGGTATCTTTAAATTCTCATAGGTCAGACGTCACCCCGAAGTCAATGAAATATATCATTGATCTTGTCAAGATGAATTGAGATACAAGCTATAAATAATAAGCACTAAAATTTAATCTCTATACACTTTGGAAGTTCCTCTCTACTAACGTAATGGTTGATTGCTTGCAGGATGAGAATGTTTGCTTTCTCGACCTTCCCCTCCTCTATGGCTTCAAAAAATCCAAAAAAACATCCTCCAAAAATTGCTTCTACATACATGCTTACCACCCAAAGTTGGATATTCTTCTGCAATGCATCTTGGATTTGCTTTTACGGATCCAAAAATCCTTTGTAAATCCAAAATTAATCCCACATTGGTTGATTGGCTTTGTTTGTGGTAACATATAAATCCCAACATATCATG
Organism: Taxus chinensis; assembly: GCA_019776745.2. Taxonomy (NCBI): domain Eukaryota; kingdom Viridiplantae; phylum Streptophyta; class Pinopsida; order Cupressales; family Taxaceae; genus Taxus; species Taxus chinensis. The sequence goes on along the minus strand of CM034150.1, from coordinate 80,725,863 downwards.
ATCGTTATGCCAATAGGGGTGATGCCACAATGGCACTGACCCTCTTACTAACATAATGGTTGATTGGTTACAAGATGAGTATGTTTGCTTGTTCGGCCTTCTCTTCTCCTTCTTTATGGCTTCAAAAAATCTAAAGAAAGATCATCTAAATACATGCTTACCACCCAAAATTGGATGTCTCTTTAGTGCATGTTGGAATTGCTTTTGCAACTCTCAAAAGTCTCAATAAATCAAAAAATGAATCCCACATTGGTTGATTGGCTTGGTTTGTGATGGTATATAAACTTTAATATGTCACGATCTTTATGGAAATAGGGGTGACGCCACAATGTAAGTGGCCCTCTTATAAACATGATGGTTGATTGGTTATGGGATGAGTATGTTTGCTTGCTCGGCCTTTCCCTCTCCTCCTCTTGGCTTCAAACCACCCAAAGTCACATATGCCTCTTCAGTACAACTTAAAATTGCTTTTACAACTCTAAAAATCTTCATTAAATAAAAAACTAATCCCATATTGGGTGATTGGCTTGGTCCACAGTTACACAATGAGTATGTTTGCTTGCTCAACCTTCCCCTCCCTTATTGTGGCTTCAAAAAATCGATAAACAAATCCTCTAAAAATTGCCTCTATATACATGGTTACCACTCAAAGTTGGATATGCATATGTAGTGCATCTTGGAATTGATTCTATGCCTCTAAAAATATTCATTAAATAAAAAATAAATAAATCCCACATTGGTTGACTGGCTTGGTTTGTGATAGCATATAAACTCCAATATATCATGGTAATCCTTATGCGAAATAGGGTGACACCACAATAGAAGTGGCCCTCTTACTAACATAATGGTTGATTGGTAGCGGAATGATTATGCTTGATTGCTTGGCCTTCCCATCTCCTCCTTTATGGCTTTAAAAAATATTTTAAAAAGCCTCCAAAAATGTCTCTAAATACATGCTTACCACCCAAAGTCGAATAAGCCTCTTCATTGCATCCTTGAATTGCTTTTAAAACTCTAAAAATCCTCAAAAGATCAAAAAATTAATCCCACATTAGTTAATTGGCTTGGCCGGTGGTAGGATATAAACCCCATTAATCATATAATCCTTATGCCAATATGGGTGACGTCACAATGTAAGTGATTTAATCTAAACTGAATTAAATCTTAATTTCATAGTAACCATTGTCACAAATGATATATACAATGATATACAAGTGCCAGGCATCCAACAATATAGAACTCTTAAGTAAATTATATATATATATATATATATATATATATATATATATATATATATGAATTAACTTATTTTTGTACAATCTGGTGGTAGTCGGGACTTTGTATCTGTTGGATTTGGTTGGAAATAATATCACGTGTTGCAAAGAGTTATGGGACTCTAGACTGTGCTGGACAAAAGTTCTCACATGAGAACAAGAGCGCTTAGGCGTTAGCATCCTTTCTGGGAACTAATGTCTATATGAATATTCAAGATCTGCTCTTTTTCAGAGTATGAGGGTCTTCGCTTGAATATCTGCTTTGTTGCTCAGACCTCGCTGGTAGGGTTTCGTTCACACATGTAACCTGTAAAACAAATCCTAAATACCTGTATGAGCTCAATAAATGCATGAGATCTGAATAAAAATATGCAATATGTGAAGTCGAACTGACCTTGACGGTCACTCAAAGAGTGAACTTTATTACTGAGTGTTGCACTACATTTTAGACTCCATGTGGTTCTTTGTGCTTGTGTGTGAAATCATGTCCTTAAGTTGCCCTCACCCCAATGACGCCGAGATAGCGGGCTATAGCTAACTTTGATGTAAAATGTGTGTTATACACTTTCCTTCCTATGCAGTGTATGCAACCCAAAATGCAGCCCCTTTGGATAATAGTGATAGTATGTAGATGTGATAGTCCTTTTGAATTTCCAACCATAATAATAGCGAGCATATATATATATATATATATATATATATATATATATATATATATATATATATATATGAATCTCTTGTTTGAATTTCGACATTGGTGACATAAAAGGCCGATTAGGAGGGCAGGATTGGGACAAGAAAAGAAATAAGGTGGACCACAAATGATAAAATGTGCAAAAAGATTAAGGAGGACATGAGTGCCCAGAAGGGACATAAGCACCTGGGCACTAGTGTCCTGAGACCACAAACCGCTGATGTGACAAAATAGACAGACATGGATCCCTATGACCAGACCAGATGTGAATACATAACTTAGCAGTGTAGAAGAGAGTCACAATAGAAATCAATCAAAGATCGTACAAGGACAAGGGAAAGTGTCACCAATGTGTATTTTTCTTACTTAAGATCCATGCATATAACATACAAATGGTATAGTAAAGTGGTGATATGTGCATAATTTTGTGTCTAAAGTAAGTGGCCCTCTCACTAACATAATGGTTGATTGGTTATGGGATAAGTATGTTTGTTTGCTCGGCCTTCCCTTCTCCTCCTTCGTGGCTTCAAAATATTCTAAACAAATCCTCCAAATAATGCCTCTAAATACCTGCTTACCATTCATAGTCAGATCTGCCTCTTCATTGCATCTTGGAATTGCTTATACGACTAAAAATAAATCAAAAACTTAATCCCACACTGGTTGATTGGCTTAGTCTCTGGTAGCATATAAACCCCAAAATATTGTGATCCTTATGTTGATAGGGGTGATGCCACAATAACAGTGGCCCTCTTACTAAGATAATGGTTGATTGGTTGAAGGAGTATGTATGTTTGCTTGATGGGCCTTCCCCTCTCCTCCTCTATGGTTTCAAAAAATTTAGAAAAAAATATTCTCCAAAAACAACCTTTAAATATGTTCTTACCACCCAAAGTCTGATATGCCTTTCCAATGTTGCATCTTGGAATTACTTCTACAACTCTAAAAATCCTCATTCAATAAATAAAAAATCTACATTGGTTATTCGTCGTGTCCATAGTTGCGAGATGAGTATGTTTACTTGCTTGGCTTCCCCCTCCTTTGTTGCGGCTTCAAAAAAATTCAAAAACAAATCCTCTAAATGATTTAATTTAAATTGAATTAAATCTAATTGTAGAGTAAATACTGTAAATAAGGATGTATAAATGCTAATGTATAGTAAAGACACAAACAAAGTAGCATGAACAACGTAAAACCCTAAGCAAGAGGGTGAGATAGGAAGACTTGGCTAATTTCTGATATGACTAGAAATTATCTAGGCAGGTAAAATACTGAAATAAGATATAAACAACATTGTTAATGCTCCCTAGAAACTCTGGAACTCAAGAACGGTGTAGGACAAGGGCGCCCGTAGGAGGACAGTGGCGCTTGGGTGCTGACGAATGGATATGGCCACTGACGGCTATGCAAATGCTCATGATCTGATTTCTTCTGTGTCTCAAGAGGTTTGTTGTTATTTCCTGTCTGTTGCTTGATATTCGCTCCTTGATCGCTGAAGGTACCTGTAACCTACAAAACAAAATATCTACCTGCACATGTCCACAAGCCAAATCAAATCTAATAAAAAAAATATAGAATGTGGAGTCAGAATGACCCTAGCGGTCACTCGAAGAGTGAACTTACTACTGAACGTTGCACTACATCTCAGACCCCTTGTAGTTCTGTGTGAAAGTGTGTGCAATGATGCCCTAGGATTCCCTTGTGCAAGTTGCACCAGATAGCAGGCTAGATCTATAGTGCTCTAGATGTAAATGTGTGGGATGGAATAGAATCGATTTCCCCTCCTATGTTGTGTATGCAGAAGTGATGAAACTCTTGTCCCTTGAGTGAGTGTGCTATATGGATGCCTTTGATGTGCTCTTGTGCCTTTTAGATGCAAGCTTAGGTGATTGTTTGTAATGTTGGTGCTTGGTCCCTTATTTACATATATACGATTCCCTTCTTTGAATTTCATAATCGACAACTAGAAGGCCGACCCAAAAGTATAAAAGATGCCCAAGAAGTAAAAGAGACCCAAAAGAGATAAACAAGGAGAAAGGGTCAGGAGTGCCCATGAGAAACAAGAGCGTCTAGATGCTAGTGTTTAAGGCCATAAAAAATAAATTAGTCAAATACCGACATGGCTGTAGGGTGTGTAGGGTCAATAAAAGTATAAGAGACAAAGCAAAAGGCCCAAAATACATTGTCAATTACTAGTTTTCTTGCTTAGGAATCATGTATATATTAGAATGCTCTAGGACCTAGAAATGTACCCAAGTGCATATATTTTGTGTATACACTAAATATTACCTCTAAACACATGCTTACCACCCAAAGTTAGATATGTCTCTTTAATGCATCTTGGAGTTGCATCTATGATTCTCAAATTTTTCATTAAATAAAAAAAATCTCACATTGGTTGATTAGCTTGGTCCTTGGTAGCATATAAACCTCACTATATCATGATCCTTTTGCCAAGTAGGTTGACACCACAATGAAAGTGCCCCTCTTACTAGCATAATGGTTGCTTGGTTGCAGGATGAGTATGTTTGCTATCTCGACCTTCCCCTCTCCTCTTCCGCGAATTTTAAAAATCCTCCAAAAATTGGCTTTAAATACATGCTTACCCATCCAAACTTAGATATGCCTCTTCAGTGCATCTTGGAATTGCTTCTATGGCTCTAAAATCCCCATTAAATCAAACAAATTAATCCCACATTGGTTGATTGGCTCGGTATGTAGTAGCATATAAACCCTAATAATCATGATCCTCATGCCAATATGGGTGAGGCCACAATGAAAGTGGCCATTTTACTAACATAATGGTTGATTAGTTGTAGGATGAGTATCTTTGCTTTCTTGTATTTCCTCTCCTCTGTGGCTTCTAAAAAACCAAAAAAAAATCCTCTGAATACAACCTCTAAATACATGCTTACCACCCAAAGTTGGATATGCCTCTTTAGTGCATCTTGGGCTTTCTTCTAGGGCTCTAAAAATTCTCTAAAATAAAAAAAAACGATCCAACATTGGTTGATTGGCTTAGTCTACGATAACATATAAACCCCAATATAACATTATCTTTATGCCAATAGGGGTGACGCCACAATATAAATGGCCCTTTTACTAACATACTAGTTGATTAGTTGTGGGAAGAGTGTGTTTGCTTGCTTGACATTCCTCTCTCCTCCTCTGCGACTTCAAAAAATACAGAAAAAAAATCCTCTAACTATTGCATCTAAATACATGCTGACCACCCAAAGTTAGATACACCTCTTCAATACATCTTAGAATTAATTCTATAACTCTCAAAATCCTCACTAGATCAAAAAAATAATCCCACATTGGTTGATTGGCTTGTTTTGCAGTAGCAATAAACCCCAATATATCATGATCCTTATTCCAATATGGGTGATTCCACAATGGAAGTGGCCCTTTTACTAACATAACGATTGATTGGTTGTAGGATGAATATGTTTGCTTGCTTGGCCTTCCCCTTTCCTCCTCTGTGGCTTCAAAAAATATAGAAATAATCCTCTAAAAACTTCCTTTAAACACATGTTTGCCACCCAAAGTCAGATATGCCTATTTGGTGCATCTTGGAATTGCTTCTACAACTCTAAAAATCCTTGTTAAATAAAAATAATAATTCCACATTGATTGATTGGCTTGGTCTATAGTAACATGTAAACCCTAATATATTATGAATTTTTATGCCAATAGGGATGATGCCAGAATGGAAGTGGTCATCTAACTAATATAATGGTTCATTGTGCCTCTAAATACATGCTTACCACTCAAAGTCAGATATGCCTCTTTAGTGCATATTGGAATTGCTTCTATGACCCTAAAAAACCTCTTAAATCAATAAATTAATCCCACATTAGTTGTTTGGCTTGGTCCACACTAGTATATAAACCCCAAAATATCATGATCCTTGTGCCAATAAGGGTGATGCCACAATGGAAGTGGCCCTCTTACTTACATAATGGTTGAATGATTGTAGGATGAGTATGTTTGTTTGCTCGGCCTTCCCCTCTCCTCCTCAGTGACTTCAAAAAATCCAAAAACAATTCTCCATGAACTACATTTAAATACATGTTTTCCATCCAAAGTTAGATATGCCTCTTCAGTGCATCTTAAAATTTCTTCCACAACTCTCAAAATCCTCATTAAATTAAAAAGTTAATCCCACATTGGTTGATTGGCTTGGATTGTGGTAGCATATAAATCCCAATATATTATAGTACTTATTGTAATAAGGGTGATGTTACAATGGAAGTGGCCCTCCTACCAACATAATGGTTTATTGGTTGCGAGATGAATATATTTTCTTGCTCATCCTCTCCTCTCGTCCTCTTACACCTAAAAATGATCACTTAACATTTAATTAGTGTTATTTTATTTTTATTTAGTGTACATGCTCATGCGTTGATTATTGGTTCAAATTAAGCGCTATTGGTGTATATTGATGATTTTTAATGGATTCCTTGATCCTTTCAACATCCGTGATCGATTCCCCATGGTTCTCGCCCTTGATTAGTTATCTATCAAAATTTCTCTTTGTGCTCCCGACACTTGTCAGACACGCTCTTGATACACTTAACCCAATTGATAGGTTTTCTCTAATCTCACCGATCATCATTCCCCCTCATTTGTTTTTATTGTTCCTAGTTATTGGAGGTCAATTCAAATGCCAATAAGGTGTTAATTTAAATTCAATTTGGAGGTCAATGCACACACTAACCAAGTCCTAATTTAATTTCAACTCTCTTTGTAAAGCAATTGGGGCTTTTAATTTAAATTTTCTGATAACACCTTTATCAAGAACATTAGTATTTGAAAAGCACAAAAAGACAACACATAAGGAAACCATTAGAGAATTTATCATTTTCTAAAGTTGACATTAGTATGTAGAACACTTTTGGAATACACATTATGTTTTGTTGATGTTAAGAAATTTCCAATTCTAAAGTTATTTCCTTATGCAATTACTATTTTTTTCAATATTGTGGTTTTTGAAAAAGGGTTTGACAAGTAGATGGCTAGTTAGTTAACACTAGTCACTAACCTTGATGCAAGCCTTTAAATTCACTTTTATTTCTTTACAAATCCCGAGAAAATAAATAAAAAATTCTAGCTACATAGGAGTTGTAACACATATCAAAACGAGAAAAAAAAAGACCGGAAACATGTAAACCCAATCTTCTAATCATTTTTAGGAGTCTATCACTTGCCAGAAGAATCTCAAACACTCTTGAGATTTGATCCTAACCAAATCTAGATTATTGGGTGAGAATTTTGACATGAATAATATCACATTTCTAGGTTCAGACTCAAATGAACAATTTTGGATTGTGAATCATCCAAGATACACCTCTTGTAATCTCAATAAATGGATTATAACTAAATATATCAAAAATAAATGAATAAAGTTTAAGCATTACAAGACAAGTACAAATACAACTAGCAATTGCTCATGATGGTTCTAAACTATGTCGTGAAAGTCATAATTATGGTTTTTATGTGGAGGTTTATGTGTGGAATGTGATATATAATTTATTTGCATAAAAACATTGTTATATCATTGTAGTTTTATAAACTATAGGTTATTTTGTTATATTATAATATATATCCACAATATTGTACAAAGTGTTTTTCATGTACATTTTTTAAATCTTCAATTTCAATGACAACAATTCGAAGAGACAGTGTAATATGTTACATTTTGGTTTTTAATAAATTTAGTCTTACAACATGCATTAAAAGGTTGATTGTTAGTGTAGCTTATATGCACCCATCTTTATGAACTAGGTATGGAACAAAGGTGACAATTAACTCTGAACATTTCTCTAATTTTCATATTGAGCCTCATAGACCTAGCACTATAAATGCAAATTATGGTATCAATGATGAGCAACTAGGTGAGATTGAATTTAAAACTCTTCATGCATTAGAAGGTATTACTAATGTCGACATGATTAAGGATGATTAAGTACGTCCCTCAAATTATCCCATCATCGATCCTTATAGAGTTATTAAGGAAAAAGACCTTGGCATTTATTGCATTCATGAAGAACCTTTGCTGAAATTGCACCCATGGAAAATGGAAATTTCAGCTAGAGGATGGTCATTTGTATCTCATTATTTTACACCATGGAATCCAAAAAGTAGCATGGTTTAGGAGTTGGTCTATATGCTGATCTTCATCATTCCAATCAGATGTATATTTTCAACTATTAAATATCATATTATCACATTATAATCCATATTAACATTATCTAGTTATTTACTATTCTTATATCTAACTACCCACCTACTCTACACATCCCTACACCTATCCTTTCCATGTAACCTCACCCCTAATCATTATTTATTAACCTAATCTAATCCTAATCCTAATCACATCCTCACACCTCTAAATCTAGAGGCTTCTATTTCTAGAAGCCTCTCTAACCTTCTCCTTCTATTGAATTAAAAATTCAACATAAGCTTCTTTCTTCCATGAAATTTGGATTCAAATTCTAGAGTCTTCCACTCTATAATTCTCTAATCCTCACATGCATTCTCCATCATTGATCCAAATCCAACTTGGCTTCATCCTAGCCATTTAATCTTCCACCCACAAACTATAAATTGAACTCTCCTCCTCCCTGAGAGCCAAGTCACAAATTCATATCAAATCTTTGCCCTTTTTATCACTCAAACAATCTATCATTCATCTTTAATCCATTTATAATCAATCTATCATCATCTTTATCAAGTAATCAAAGGGGAGGTGTTGTTCAAGTGACTCTGAAATCTAAAACAAGCACATCCAATCCACCATCAAGAGTACATCAAACAAATCAAAGGGAGATCTACTTTGGTAAGTGAAGGTATTGCATTATATTCCCTTTCCATCTAGCTCACTACAAGGTAGTGATAGAGAGTGTTAGATTATGAATTAATCTAGTTTGGTTTCTAATTTGCATTTTGCACTAACATATCTTTTTCATAGACATATTTGGCACCCATAGTGGGGCTTACCGCCCACTTATTTATTGTTTTCAACTCTATTTTATCCCTAGAACAAGCTGTCAAACTTTCAAGAATTTTCACTTTTATTTACACCTTCAAAATTTGAATTTTGTGTTCATCTGTTGTTTTCACACGAAATGGTGCATATGACCCGTGTTTTGGCACCTATGTCATGAATTGGCACTTTTGCTTTGTTTTGACACCTCTGTTTTTCTTTTTTGTCGTCTAACTTCCAAGAGCCATAAATTTTGATCTTGAACTGGAAACGACTTCATTTTTTCCCCGAAAAGGTATCGAAAAGATATATGCAATGAAAGTGTTAATTTAGAATTTTATGGAATAATTTATTCATGGTTTTTATATTCCTAAATCTTGTCATTTTAACTACACATTGAGTTATATTTTCTTGTTCCAAACTACTAACACTTTGTGTGCAGTTTCCTATGCTTACCAAAGATAAAAAATCAATGTAAAACTACTAATACTTTTGTTTTGCATCTCATTTAGTCCAAGATATTGGGTTCAAAAATCAAAATACTAACCCTTGTTTTGTAGGGCCTCCTCTTGAAGACCCAATCATCAAATTATTAATATTTATTGTTTCATTTTATCATCTAACATTTATTTTCTTGCACTATATTTCTTGTGTGTTTCCCTTTGTTGCATGTTCATCCTTAAGATAAAACCATGTATGCTCTCCTCTCACCTCCTAGGACAATCTTGAGGATAAAAAAAAGTGACTAGCCTTCCCATTTTTCTGTTGTAGGGGCAATGTGATGTGGAAGTAATATCTACGTACTTGCCATCGTCCTAGGGGTCTTGTGACCGTGGGCTTCATCTCCATGCACGTAAACTCACCCCATGTTTTTGAAGACCCAAACATAATACTACTAATATTTATCATTTATTTTTTAAATCTAGAATTTAATGATATTACATTTATCATCCTCTTTGTGTAATGTACTCTCTTGTTTGTTCATCCTGAAGGAAAAACCCTACACGATCTTCTCTCGCATCCTAGGACAATCTAGAGGATCAAAAGTGGCTAGCCTTCCCATTTTCCTTTTATAGGGACAACATCACATGGAAGTGATATATAAGTAATCGCCATAATTCTAGGGGTATTGTGACTGTGGGCTACATCTCCACACACCTAGACACACCTAGTGTTCCGATGAGCTATACAAATACTAGGACATGTGTCGTTATTTTCTAAGTATTTTCTTTCTTTAAGAGCGACGCAAAGTGAGGGGATTTGACCTCCCAATACTCAGACCTTAGAAACCATCCTTACAACATGAAATTGGGCCCAATGTACTGCAAGGTATATTGGGGATTCCCCTAGAAAGCTAGTGAAACCTATATTAGGAAACCATTTGGCCGCATATTGAACTATAGTGTAATGATGGCCACACTTCCCGAAGACCACCCACTAGCCGAACCCCACATTAAAACATAGGTAGTGACCCAATCGTGCCACCAAAATTAGTGTGTGGGATTGAAATTGGGTTATAACTTGATTGCAAACCCAATTGAATACTTAGGGCATGTGCTACATGTTTGTTTGTGTGTTTGTGAACACCTTTAGCTATTTCATCAACTTAAAATTATAATCAATCAAACATCATTGTAATCAAGCATCATTAACCACACAATCCCAATCCTAATTCCCTCAACATCCTTCATCATCCAACCGAATCCAAATCTATTCCCCCACACATAAATCCTATATAATCATAACCTTTTATCCACAATCCCCATCCTCTCCAAACCAACACCCAAACCCGTGCCTCTTTTATAAATTAATTAACCAAGTCTATCGCATCATCCCCGACCCATAAAAAATAAACCATATAACTTTGATTATTAAATACCACACACTATCCATCATATTAATAAACACATATTAAATCTTCACATCGTAAATTAACAAATCCTCTCCTCAGCCATCCAAATAAATTGTCCCATGTTGATCATAATATCCTAGAAATCACCCTAGATCTTAATCAATAAATATCCAATATTAAATCATGCATCAATCAATCACCCCCTAAAATATCATCTCTCAACCAAACCCATCCACAATTTCCTCTTCCTAAGATCCCTACTCCTTGCCCCATTGACCTCCTCCTTGAGGAACCCAAATCATCTTAATCGACACCTCTACCTAAAAAACATAAAACACTATCCCCACAATCTAATTACATCGAATTTTACCCCCTCACTAACTTTGACCTAGACCAAGAGGTCCTCCTTTATGTCCTTGCTAATCTAACCACCAATCCCAAACCCACAAAACCATCCCAAACTCCAACCTCAAAATCTACCTTATCAATCATCATGACCCACACCTTCCTCCCATCAAAACTCATGCACCACCCTATTATCCAAAATCTTCAACACCTAAATCTAATCATCATCAAACCTATAATTGAGCTCCCATTCACATATTCCAAAATACATCCCAATCAACTTACATCCAAAATTATTATCTCCCACATCCCATATTACTCCTCCATCCTCGTAATATCTTCATCATCCCAATCTAATCCTATGAAATTTCTCCTAGATAGTCCCACATCCCCTAATCCACCATCATAATTCAGACTTCTAATCTTATTTCATCCCCTCCATCACCTAAGCCCAATAATGTCAAAACTATCTCATCCACCGTGACTCCTAAGTCACCCTCAGCCTCCCTCCGTTTATCCACATCCAATCCAATTCATCCCCTTCTAACCCCAATAATAAACCATCTAATATGGCTCCTACATGCCACCCTCATCCTCTTCATCTACATCCAATCTTAATCCATCTCCTTCATCACCTAAATTTCACACTATCCTATCCTCTAATCCTCTTTCATCTCCTCCATCCCCCAATCCTCAAACATATAATGTGAATCCTAAGTCACCAACTCCCAAACCTAACAAATCCAATCCCAATCCTCTCCCCACCCCATCTCCTACCCAATCTAATGAGGCTCTTATGCCACCCTCATCTACTTCATCCCCTAAATAAAATAAATCTAATTTGGTTCCTACACCATGCCCATATCCAAAATCTCCTTCATCCCAAACACCACCCAAATATAATGTGACCCCCATATCACACTACTTCCTCTTCATATAAATCTACTCCATCCCCTTCATCTACATATACTAATCCCAAATAATCTAATCCCAATCCCAAACCATTTACCTCAATAACCACATACTACCAACCAATCCAAAATCAAGCCAAATCTACTTCATCCTCCAAGCCCAAACTATCCACTTTTTCCCCCATGCCTAATACATCCCCTTCATTTTCTAAGCCACAAAAATATAATCCAACTCACAAATCCAAATCAACCAGACCATCTCATAATCCACCCAATCCCGACACCTTTACTTCCTACTCCCCCAAAACCATTTACACCCAAACCAATTCATTCCTTTAGCAAGAATCCTTGACCACCATCTTCCATCATCTAAAAAACTTCAATATGATCGTCCATCCCGTAGTCAAATCATGACGGTCAAAACATTCCCAAACCATCTTGATTATTGGGAATATTTTTATTGTGAATTCCATCATACCCATTGACATTTCGACCAATCATTGCATGCAGCTTAGGTCTTATATCCAAAACCTCATTAACTAAGGAAGCTTCTTAATCCTATGTACCTCTTTATTCACCACCTTTCCATCCTAAAAATTTACCTAACCATCATACCTTCATCCTAATCATAGTCGAAATCCAAACATCGTCATCCATCCTCAATCTCATTGTACAACCAAACATACTTCACACGATCTAACAACCCAAAATAAATATGATTTGCCCATCCTTTGTCAAGTCCGACTTGTTAGCAGATGACAAAACTACAACCCTCCATTCTCATCATGAACACATGGCATGATATTCCCCATCCACTTCATATCTTATAGCCAATAATATGTTCACTAATATGAAACATGGAGTTAAAGAATTAGGCATCCAAAAAAAAGGAATTCGTTCAAACCCATATCCCTTCATCAAAATTTGGGATCATTTAAGATTAGTGTATAAACGTAAACCCAAATATTGTCCCTTCTACTACTCCATCACAACCCATTTCTACCATCTCATCTTGTTGACCCTACCATCCCAGCGACTCAACCTAATAAAAAATCATTTAATCCCCCTACAAATACTAAACACCTAAAAATGGATTGAGCACATAATTCGTTTCCTGCATAGGGATGTTCTTTCCTTCCCACTCATCCTCCTTCCATCCAAAATATACACCCCTTTGCATAATCCATTCTTATCATCACATACATTAATATCCTCTATCACTCCATTCATTTAAACACTTGATCAACCTGCTCACACATATTGTAAGACAACAATACCTACTATAACCATGTAATCTTGGTCTATCGTTATCTCCAACATTCAAGCACAATTGTCCTCCTAGAGATCCACACACTTCAACACATTTAATCAACTTGTGGTGAGTACCCTTGGGTGTATCTTTTGACACTCTAGCCAATGTCATCGCCACACTCATTTTCATCCCCCCATCAAGCCACTAGCAATTCTTAACCCCTTGAGAGTTCTCAAGAGAGTGGAACCTCTTCATGCAAAAAATATAAATATCAAAAAGCAAAAAACATCATATCAAAATTAAAAATATCAAATAAAATCCACCTCAAGACTCTCTCTAGGGGTGTTTTTAGCAACTCTACCTGGGCTATGGATGCCTAGCTTGCAACATATAAATGTTGTGACAAGAATCAGACGTATCTCCATCTGGGCTATGGATGTCTAGTTGGCAGTGGAGTAATGCATGACTTAACCTTTTGTTCACCTTCCATCCACCTATTTGACTTAATCATTCCCTATACATTGGCTAGTTTTTCTTCACATACTACCCATTAAGTCGTCACCTCAAGTGGTAATTAACCATCACAATTACACACACTTTAATCTCGTAGAGACATATGGCTTGCATGTTTCCAGACATTGTTTAGACCTTGTTCAAGCTTTTGTTTTAGTCCAAATCTTGCCTTACAACATGTGCCATTAGGATCATATTCTGTTCATCATCGATTTTACTTTCCTTCCATCCATCACATCCACATCCCTTTTTCCTTGGATCAAACATTCATGATAGATGATGATCCTTTCCTTTTCATCCAATCATCCTCATATCCCTTTTGAATTGTCATCATTATGACTGGGGGAAACCTTACCATCATTTGATAGGGGCATCATCTATTTTAGATACCCCTCACTTCCTATCCTACCCTACACCTGGGGGAAAATAAAATCCCTTCATCCATCCACATAGGCCATTCTACTTTACACTTGGGGGCACACCACATCTATCCCTCGATCCACCCCCCTATACTTCAGGGTATATCTTATCATATTCCATATCCCCCATATTATTCCTATACTACATCCTTCATCCTATATATCTATCTCCCATCCCACATCCCATCTAATCATAACCAATCAACCCATCACTATCTTATCCAACCTATCTAATTTCCCTCAATCCTTCCCTTTCATCTTACCCAAACACACTCTGGGACTTATAGAAGAAAGCCACATCCCACCTTACATCCATTCCCATCCTCTCATGAGCTATCTCATCCTGAATCCTTTCATCTTATCCAATCTCAACCATTCCCCTAATCCCAAATACCAAAATATAAAAATAAAAACATCCAACAATCCAAAAAACCTAAACATCCAACAATAAAAAAATCAAAGCATTCAACAATCCAAAAATTTAAAAAACCAAAACATCCAACAATCCAAAAATCAAAACATTCAAAACATCCAACAATCCAAAAATCTAAAAAACCAAAACATCCAACAATCCAAAAATCTAAAAAACCAAAACATCCAACAATCCAAAAATCAAAACATTCAAAAAATTCCACAAAAAGATCTCAAATTTACAAAAATGCATTGTGTGCACTTTTTCTTGTGTGTGTTTGCTAGCTTGTCTGCATTTACATTTTTCCCGATGATATAAGGCCCATTTTGTTTCTTTTTTTTGTGTATGGTCCAATAATATGAGGGACATCATAATATTAATTTGTCTAATGATATGAAGACAAGGGCATTTGGAAATTCAATCATCATGGTCTTTATACCTCGGTGTATTTTGCTTTATGCCACATCAATCAAAATTGCTAAAGATGATAACAATGGGAAATTTATGGTAGCACACCCCCTTCTATCATCATATTTTAGCATTATTATCATCATCCACACCTAATCCTCGTCATCATAAAATAAAATATATAACATCATCCTCCTTCTATCCAATCAATCCTTTACCAATCAATCAATATCCACATCCAAATTTTATCATCTTGTATCCAACATCCAAAAGCATCCCCCCTTGATTGGGGAATCTTATAATCCAACATCCTTAAATCTAACATCTTCAAATCCAACATACTTAAATCCAAATTCTAAATCTTCAATTCTAACCCCTTGACTGGGGTATCATAAAATACAAATCCTAAATCTTCACCCTTGTCATACATTGTTGACTGGGCATCCTCTAATCCAAAATCCAATATATCCTAATCTTCTAATCTCCCACTCCTCTAAATCCCCTAAATCCTCCAAATCCTCTAATCTCCTAAACATCCTAATACTCTAAATACTCTAATCTCCCAATCTTGAATCTTCTCATCCTCTAATCCTTTCCCACGTACTCACTTGGGCCTCTTCTCTTTCCGAGAAGTTACCCGACTCGTTCCTCCCCACCTAACCCCCCGGGGGACATCATATCACCATCCACACATATTCTCTTATTTTTCTTTGAATGGTCATCGCTACACAATAACCATTCAAAGAGGGGAAAAATGTAGACATGATTAATTACAATTAATCTATCCCGCAAATATCCCAACATCATCCATATAATAATTAATTGTAAGATTAATTAGTATTTAATCTATTTTATCACATTTACCGTTTACCCAATATTCATTTTATCAATCATTTATCTAAATATCCCATTTCATCATTTATCCCTTTAATCCTTTATTTTATCCATTTTCAACTATATAATAATTAATCACAATTATCCTATTTTAATCCTTCATTAACATTTTATAGGAATTTAATATTCCTACATTTCAGCTACCACCTACTCTACACATCCCTACACCTAGCCTTTCCATGAAATCTCACTCATAAACACATTTCTAACTTAATATAATCCTAATCATAATCACATCCTCACACCTCTAAATCTAGAGGCTCTATTTCTAGAAGCCTCTCTAACCTTCTTCTAATTCAATAGAAGCTTCTTCCCTCCATGAAAGTCAAATTCAAATTTTAGAGTCTTCCACTCTAGAATCCTCTAATCCTTAACTCTATTCTCCACCATTGATCCAAATCCAACTTGAATTCATCCTAGCAATTGAATCATCCACCCACAAACTATAAATTGAACTCTCCTCTTCCATGAGAGTAAAGTCACAAATTCATATTAAATCTCTTCTATTTTTACCACTCAATCAGTCTATCATTCATCTTTAATCCATTTAGAATCAATCTATCATCATCTTTATCAAGCAATCATCAAGCAATCAAAGGGGAGGTGATATCCAAGTGACTCCAAAATCTCAAGCAAGCACATCCAATCCACCATCAAGAGCACATCAAACAAATCAAAGAGAGCTCTACTTTGGCAAGTGAAGGTATTGCATTCTATTCCCTTTCCATCTAGCTCAATCTAAGATAGTGATAGAGAGTGTTAGATTAGGAATTGATCTAGTTTGGTTTCTAATTTTCATTTTGCATGAACATCTCTTTTTCATATACAATAATAAGAATAGAAAATAAAGCCCATTCTATAAAACCACATCATAAGGCATATATTAAAATAGTTATTAGAATAATAATATCTTTAAGATGATGGTTTTGACTATGAAAATGCCATTCATTTTTTAATTAAAAGAAATGTTATTTTAATTATTTGATTTTGTTTGACAAAAGAAGAGAAGTCCTCAGGTGTTCTCGTTATTGGACAACAATACCATTTTTTCCTCTACCCTCTTAAACGCTCCTCTACAATTTAATTAAAAAATGAAACACTGAATAAACATAAGCACCATGTGATTAAATCATTGTGTTTTTTCAAGGCCAATAGAAACTTACAACAAACAAAGCATTTTTTTTAATTTCTTCATTAATGTATGACCATCTTACACCCGTTAGAGAAACTTTCTTGGGGATATATATGTATTTCATATATATCTACATAATTAATGTAAGAAAAATAATTTGATACTATATTTATTGTTCATATTATTTGATGAACACTTGATTAATGAGTTTATAAAAAAAATTTAAACCTATTTTCCTTATGATGTTTAAAACTTTATGTACACCATGACATTATATGCATATGTATGTATATATATATATATATATATATATATATATATATATATATATATATGTATGTATGTATGTATGTATGTATGTATGTATGTATGTATGTATGTATGTATGTATGTATGTATGTATGTACATACATGTACATGTACATGTACCTATATGTACATGTACATGTACATATATGTACATATAGGTACATGTACATGTATGTACACATAGGTACATGTACATGTACATACATGTATATATGTACATACATATACATGTACATGTACATACATATATATATATATATATATATATATATATATATATATATATATATATATATATATATATATATATATATATATATATATGTACATATATATTGAATTTTGAAGCATTACAATGTGCACTGATGTAGATTGTTGACATCTACCCATATTTTAGAGGAAATATATGACAAAATATTTTGAAGTACTTCACTCACAAACATAACATTACATATCTTATCACCTTTATAGTCAATTTCATAAAAACACACAAGTGCATAATCTTCATAAGGAATTAACCTATGCTTCCCACATAAACTACATAAAAACTAAATAGAATTATTATAAAGCCAAAAAACATATATTCTAAAGAGACAAGAGAGATTATAGGCACCCTTAAAACAAATGATTTATTCATCATACAAAAACAATTGCAGGAAATTGTATAAATTATAACCATATTAATGTTTTATCCATTGTTATTATTTAGCCACGTAAATCCGTATACCTTGTGATGTGCTAAACACAATAAAGTTTTTCATAATAGAATTTTTATAAAAAGAACTCATTAATACTTACTCAATACCTATAAACCTTCATTAAATTTTAGGGAAAAATAAATACATTCCTAGAGATAAATACATCGAGAGAGTTGAAAAATAGCAATCATACATGAAGTGTACAATGAAAACGCTGAAGGGATCTTTTGAAGAAGTCAAAGTGAAGGGAGATAAATAATGGGAGAGGAAGGGAGGTGAAGAAGATGGGGTTTGAGGTTGGATAAGTAGAAGTGTTGGGGAAGTGGAATGGGGAAGTAGTTTGAAAGTGAACCCTTCGACAACGACATAGACCAATGCTTACTTCTTGTAGAACTTTGTAGGCCCCCTTTTTAGTGTTAAGCTTGAGTAATTGTAGGGAAGAAGGAGATGAATGAATGATCATCGGTAATTGAGCTTTCCCAATAGATGGTCATATGAGGAAAATTATTTGCTACCCAGTTTTATTTTCTAGCTTCAAGGTCGTCAATTAAATGACATTTAATTTGGTAGTCAAGGCGAAAATATGAATGTAATGGTGGAAATTAAATGAAGGAGATTGCATATTTGCATGCCTCGAAACTATTCAAAATCTTAGATCTAGCGCAAAGAGTATCTATTCTCTGCACTCCAATTCATAGTTTTGATCTTGATCGCACTAGTCGCCTGAGTGCAACTGATGTGTGGAATTTATCTGCATATCAAGATTTACTATTTTTTATTTCATGGCATCAAGCATTTCAATTGGACATTTTTTATTTCAATAAATAAGACACATACATGCATGGAATGTTGGAAATTAAAAGGTTTGAATTAAATACCTACATGTCACACAACCATTCCATGGATCAAATTGTTCCTGCCCAAATAATATTTTCTATTTGTGCTCCATTTAAGCATTTCAGTCTCACAAAGAGGATAAATAAGACATAGAAATGAATGAAATGTTTGAAATCAAAAGGTCCATCAATAAATGAGGCCCTCAAATTAAATACCTATATGTCCCACACCCATTCCACATGGATCAAATTGTTCCTACCCAAATAATATCTACTATGTGTGCTCCATTTAAGCATTTCAATTTTACAAAGAGGACGAATTAAAAAATCGAAAAACTTGAAAAGGTCAAGGATTTGAAACCCAACCAAAGTGCTTGTATTATAACAATTTGTAGCCTCCTTTACCATAGGGCTCGAGTAATTATGGAAACAACCATCAATAATTGAGGTCCTCGAGTGAGTAGATATACCAGTGAAAGACAATTTGTATTCGTCAATCAAATTTTTTATTTATCTATTTCATGCCAACAAGACTTTTGATTAAAAACAAACCATATTATCAACAAAACTATTATATATATATATATATATATATATATATATATATATATATATATATATATATATATATATAATTTATTGTATATTATATGTTTATGAAAAAATAAATAATTATAAAAATGTAAATAATATAACTAATAAAAACAATATATATAATAAATAGTATATAATATTTTTTTATTATTATTGGTAAATGGTTTTGGGAGGGACCATACCCCAAAGTACAAAAGACAGTTCATAAACTAGATAAGCAAAGTTGCACTAGTGGTTTTTTGACATGCGGGGACCACACCCCAGAAAAAGACATATAATCCAAAATAGGAAACTAAAAATAGTAGCAGGTTACATCCTGTCAGAATGGAGCAAAATAAAAACATCATTGCAACACCACTGCAGTTTCACAACCGCAAATAACCAACAAAATAGAGCACAAAGAAGAAACTAGAGATACCTTTACTTGAGAGCTTTGTTGAAACACTTTTTGACCTCCTCCAACACATTAAACAGATTGAGGGTAGTGAGTTGTGAGGGGTCGTCCTTGTTGATGGTAGAGGTAACTTATTTCCTCTCTTTTCCACCCTTCCATATCCCAGATGGAATATTATTGTTAAGTTTGCAAATTTGTTTTACTTGAATTTCAATGAAATCTAGGAAAACCTTGTGTATGGATAAGTGATCAATTTGTTTGTTAATAATATGCCCAATGGATTCTTCTAAAGCATTTTGATTCTTAGATATTTATTCAATTTTGGCCTCAAGCATGGGATTTTTATCAGGATCTTTCTTACCCTTAGAGCCTTCTTTGAGTAAATAGGCCACATCTTTCCTCAGGTTCTTGATATTTTCATCATGCTTCATGACCTGAGACTTCAGACCAGATTGGTTGTCTTGAGAGGTTTGACCAATGCATAACAAGCTCTCAACAATGGAAAGTTCTTTCCCTTTGTCACTGTGGAGGACATGTTTGGTAGAAGGAGGAGAAGGAGGTATGATATTTTTTGTCTTCACCTTACGTTGCAAGGGGGGTTGGATATGAGGAATGGATTGGGTGGGGATGTTAGCAGAAATAGTGTAACAATATTGGTGTAGCAAGAAAATAACATCCTGATGAAGAGGGGGGCCACGTTGGTGGGAATGAACCTCATGAATGGATTTCTCAAGGCACTGCAAGATGTAATAAGGTATACTCACTTTAGGACTCCTATGGAAATGGTTCAAAACAACAAGATGGTGTAGGGGAAGGGTTGTAAAGCGACCCTCAAGGGTGACATAGTGCACCACCATGTGTGCAACTTCGTCATAAGGGGCAGGGATTGAGGAGCAAACAAGCCCAACTTTGAGAAATTTAGGGGTTTCAGAGCCTTCAATAAATTTATTCTCCTCAGCCTCTTTATATAATATATAATATTACATTAATATAATATATCTAATATTTTGGCATGTGAAAAGTGCTTCTTTAATAATTTAGGAGACTTGAAAAATAAAATTAATGGGTGGAGATTTTAAATTAAAACATGGGTTTGTGGCCTATGGGCCGCAATATAATCACATCTTCCTTTCAATCGCCACATGCTCTCGTAGGTTTGAGACCACCTGACACATGGAAACAAGACATTGTATAGATACACATAAATGACCAAGATTATTTTGAAGTCGAAGATACATAATATGAAGTGAATGGCCCAAATTAATGCATGACGGTATGGAGTAGAAGCCCCATGGTTCTCGCTGGGAACACTCTTTTAGTGTAATTAGTTACCATCTAAATTCCAAATGCTGTATCACTTTTTTGAGTGTTGTGCCTTTGATTTAGGGTTTATAATTATTAAAAATTAGGAAACGACAAGTGTTTGAAAAGGTGTTGAAAGTGGTGAAAATGTGTCATGTTACGTGGGGGGTGTTAGGATAATAGCCCATGGTTCAAGTTATACTGTTCGACAATCATTTTTCGCCTGTAGGCGTCTACTTTGAAGATGCCCTTGCTGGAAAGAGTCAAATTCCGGCGGCTCCAATATTTACTGTCTTGTCGGATTTTAGATATTTTTCTACAGTCCTAGATATTTACTATCCTAGATATTTGATTTTGATTTTATTCTTCATAGAGTAAATTCTATAGTTTACTATTTGGAAAATAATATTGGTCATATATCTTGTTCAAAGTTTTTGAGATTCAAAAGTTTTCTGATTTTGATTTTATTCTTCATAAAGTAAATTCTATAGTTTACTTTTTGGAAAATAATATTGGTCATATATCTTGTTCAAAGTTTTTGAGATTCGAAAGATTTAATAGATAAATGTTTGGTGTTTGACCAAATGATGAAACATGATTTAGTTTGGCGACTATCATAATTGTGTCTTACAAAAATATGGACAATAGAAAAATAAGAGCTTTGCAACAATGTATAGACATCCATGCAATATCAACCCGAAATACAACTCAAATAAACTAAATATTACTACTATCTCCGGCGTAATTTGCAACTCATTTGCAATTGCTAGTTTATTCTTTATAAAAGTGAAGAAATTAGCGTTATGTCGAAGCATAGTGCATTTGATGCTATTGATCGTGATAAGATTAATAGACACAAGAAGAGTGGCCAAGCCCATCAACATGCACAAGTATTACCATTCTTTAATCATCTCTCTCTGTGTGTGTGTGTAGAGAGAGAGAGAGAGAGGTGTATTTTTTATCATTCTGCATGTGTGTGTTTTGTGTTTATCAAGGGGTGAAGGAGAGTGCTGAATAAAAATCTTGCGAGGAAAGTGAAGCGAGAAAGGGAACAACATAGTTAGTGAATGAGAAGGTCTCCCAAGTTTCCCAAGGTGTCATCCACAAATTTTGGCAAACTGCTGAAGGTGCCATGGGAAAATCTTGGCAAACCGAGTGTCCTTAAATTACCTGCTCTGACATTGATTTTTACTTATAATGTTGTCTTCATGTGGAGAGATGATAATAAGGCTCAATCTCTTCCTTATTTTCCAATCGCGGGTTTAGCATTTTCCTTATGGAGAAATCAAAATCGATTTTCAGCATGGCTTACGAAGCTTCTCAAATAGGCTCCCTCCAACATCATCAAGTTTCACTACCCCGACGACATAATGGTAGTTGTTACAAAAAATCCAACCAATGTTGAGCATTTTATTAAGAATTGATTCAAGATTTATACCAAAGGTGACTATAATATGGTGATGATACAAGGTATGCTCAGAACCATAATCTTTAACGCATACGGAGATCCCTGGAATTTGCAGAGAAAGGTGGCCAGTTACGAGTTCAACACTAGGTCATTGTGTAATTTCATAGAGGAGGTGGTTGATGGAGAGACTAAGCACCGCCTACATGTATTTCACGTCCTATAGTTGATGACTGATACATGCATCATAATTTATCCATCCACAAAATTTGTCCTTTATCTTGTTTTTGATTGTAAAAAATGTTTGTGCAGAATTAATAAATTCCTAAGGTACGTACATGGTTCAGATTCACAAATGCTACAGAAGAAGTGGCTCAAATAACCGTAGGATTTCAATGCATGTACTCTAGCCTCCCTTTGCACTGTTGATTTCCTGAAATGCGTCACTCTTGGCTAGCCTCCACACATATACATTCTAACTGTTTATGCCTTTGGTATAAAAAGAGGATACAATGGGGAATGAGATTCAATAATAATATTCACGATAAGCATTGCCACATCATCGTTGTCTCCACGACACAACTATTCTATGTCTTCTTGGTCTTTTTCATATTTGGTGCAGGTCAGAGACATTTCATGTTGGAGTGTAGTGCTTACAGTGAAATTAGGGCCTAGTTTGCTAGTACGATGGTCGTTACATATTCAAAGAGAATATGGTTGAAAAAACAACGGAGCTGATTAACAAACTCACTAATGCCAGAAAAATATTTAGCAAGATTTTTTGTCCCATAGACTATTTTTGGTAGACTCGTGGACGAAAAAAATTCTTCTTCTTCTTTCTTTCTCACTTATCATGCGTAGTACCACCATTTATTTGTGGAAGGTAAAAGGAGAAATGATTGCACCTGCACTTTCGCCTTCACCTGTATTGAAAATTTGACTGGTCTTGGATGAAGATAGACGTCATTCATGCACACATATAACTTTGCATTTTCCTTTCGGTACACTTATTAGCATGTCAAATCAATTTCAATGTTATTATCAGAAATAACTCGATCCTTACTTATCCATAATGATGCAGTGGCTAGGGCTTCAATTTTCAAAGAATTTTGTTTGAATATTTTATCTATCGAAGATATTACGATTTTAAACATCTCAAGTAGGAGACGTTCATCGTCCAAAAATATTTCATGGTAGTCATGTCTACCAACAGAATCACCCCAAGTGGAAGGCACATAACAAGTAGCTCTAAAGCTTCAGTGCTTCATGATCATCGTTTTTGGATCAGGCTAATTGTAGACACACCTATGGCATAATAAATTTAAAATTTTCCAAATCAATCAATATGGGCATATGGTTTCAATACATCTATTGAACAAGATGCAATCTATACACTACCAATACCAAGAATAATGACATGGAAATGTATTGTAAAATAAAAACCATCAATAAATATATAGAAAACAAAAGCACTAAAATCATCAATAAATATATAAAAAACACAAGCACTAAAATTCATGATACAACATGTGATACATAAAGTATAAGTAGTAATAAAACTAGGGGGAGCTCGAGAAGGATCATTTTTGGGAGAAACACCCCAAACAAGAGGCTTATTCGAGGGTGGATTAGTTACACCCACTATTCCATGTCAAGGGTGCTACCAACAAGAGCCAATGATACAATAACTCGCCACCTCTAGGTGGTGGGGGTGAAACATTTTGAACATTTTCTTGCACCACGAAAGACCATTGTGGCATACTAGCTAAGGACTTGTTATGTGGCAGAAAACTCTAACCACTTTGTTGAAGAGTGGAGACACAGATGCGGGAATGATTATGTTGACATCTAGGTTTTGGTGGTGGGGAACCCTACACATGGAGTCACACAAATCATAGTGTAGGGATGTCATCATTAATGGTGTTTGGTAATCTTGAGCCGCCCACATGTATTTCAAACCTAATTTCCCCTTGTCTTCTATCTACTTAACTGACAGACATTTATATTTGTTTTTTGGCTGTTGTATTTTGCATTTTTCCACCAAAGAAGCAAGATACGTGGAAAGTTTCCGACGACTTGTTTTGTTTATGTTTCAGGTGGATGTGAATTCCACGGATTAAACTGTTGTGTATGTTTCAGTAGGTTTGGGTTTAATTAGGCTGGTTAGTGGTCATAAATAGACTAACTAAGACAAAGACACATGGTTTCATCTCTATGGAGCCAACAACTAAGTTAAACAAAGAAAAGAGTTGCAATGTGAAGCCAAAACTAATTAAATGCAAGCAAGAAGCATGACAGAATGAAAAATGTGAAGGACGTGAAGACTTCCCATGGAATGGGGCTTCACATTCTGACAGGGTCTAAAAATGAAGACTAACAGCTGCGAGGAGCATGGAGCCTCCTCATTGGTCTGGGCTTCGCAAGTTTGACAAGACTATCAATGCGACATCCATGGAGTTTTCTCATTGGTCAAATTTTTGCGTGTGTCAGCTAGGGATCAAAAGGGTCTACAAGACCAATAGAAAAAAGGCAAATGAAAAAGGCTATGTGGAGCTTTATTATTGATTCAAGCTTTGCGTCTGATAAGGGAGGCTATATATAAATCCCGACACCGTAACTAGTTAAATGCCAATACGTTGAGGCATTTTAGTCAAACAAAAGGCAAAGGATTTGAGAAAATTTAAAATCTGCAAAGAGTTGGATTTAATACTTCTTTGAGTCCATGTCAAAGGTGAACGTCTTTTGAAAGACATGAGGAGCTATATAATTGGCTTGACAAATATAGAAAAAAGAAGTAAAATAAATACAAGCAACAACATAATACAAAGAAGACAAAGAAGGCTAATATAATAGAGAGAGCCGTAGCTCAAGGTCTTATATAAAAGAAAAAAGACACATGCAGTAGAATGCAGTAGGACATATCAAGAAGAATATTGGTCGCTAAGTGAAAAAGATACCATGGTAGAATCTAGAGCACTCAGTTCCAAGGATTAAAAGGGATAATGGTTGTATATTTGAAGAGAAATGGATCTGCATTAGTCGTGACCGCAAAGTTGTAAGAAGGGGGGTATCCTTTACAATGGATGTATACACATATGAACCCCACTTTGAGTGTTCTACTAGTTAGCATGCACCAACCTTCCAAAAAGGATTTAGAAGGCCTAATAACGGTTATTTTGGACCCCTTCCAAATGAATGCAACTCAAGTGATTAATGCACTAATCATTACTAGATAGGGAAGTGGCAAGAATTATTTTTTTCAAATAGTGAAACACTATGGAAATAGATCTCACCCATGTAGACATGTTGAAAAAGGACGTAAAAGAGGAAGGTTATCTTATTTTGAAGGTAGGGCAGGAAAAATGGCATGGAGATGGAGTGAAAATACACTCATTGTAGACATCAATTCCCAATGAATTTGTGCCGATGAATCCTAAAAAATGATATCAATTTAGTAATTGTTGAACCACTCAACCAACTAGATAGAATGGAAAAACCTAAAGCTTCTGTTCTCAACATGCTACTTAAGTAACTAGTTGAAGGAGGATGATGGAGTGTGGGTGAGGTAGATATAACCAAGAATAATTTCAGATAAGGATATGCCACTTTTGAATGCACAATTTTTTAAGGAATGTGAGGTTTTAACAAGAAAAATGAATGAAGAAGGATCCACCTCAATAAAAAATTTATTCATGAGATGCATGTCATTAAAGTGTCATGGTAGAAGCACACATCCAACTAGAGAAGCAAAAACTATAAGTGTCCAAACAAGCATGTAATTATACAATAAATTAAAAGGATAGTAGGGACAACTTGTTGTAGGACATGGAAAAGGAAGATTGCAAATGTAAAAAAGGAAAAACTTTGAGACTATGCCTCACCAACCTCTAAAGAGTCCAACACTTACAGAGAAATGCATGCTTGAGGAAACAAGGACAATAGATGTGGGGAAGATATTGTGAGTGCTAAAATAATAATTTGTAAGTGACCCCTAAAAGGATGTGAATATGTTGACTCAACTTGGGCAGGTGGGTGGATGCAGATTTTATAGAAAATTAGTATAAACCTACACTCACCAAGTGGAAAATTTTAAAGATCAATTTCCCATATAGAGGTGCCCAAACTATTGTGTAAAGAAGCAGAGAAAGGAATCCCCAAGGGTAGGCAAATGGGTTGGTGGGGTGATGTTGAGTTGCCAAAGTCTGATCAATATATACAAATTCTTGACTAATTAGAGCATTTTTGGGATGAAACGATGGAGGCATTTTGGTGATTGAAAATCTAGAAGCATTTTAAAGCCCTTAGTTTGGACCATTGCATGCCCCATATGCATGAATGCATGTTTTCTACGTGGTGTACACCCCAACATTCTATTGAAATCAAAGATAGTTAGATAGTGATCTCAGAGATAAGGACACCATTTTATTTGGCATATGGTTATGCTAAAAGTAAAATCCCTCACCACCACATCATGTGGAATCCTACATCAACATACCCTCCCAGACAACTAACACGTAGGACTATTGAATCGGTGGTATCAAGGAAATTACAAACCAGCTACGTTAAGTGATTTATATCATGGGGGATAGGAATTTGGAGAGTGAAATGGTGATCTTCAACTAAGTACCTTATAAGCAGGAGTGGATTTTCTAATAAGATAAGACTCGACCCAAAGGGATATTGCATGCATTGAAGATAAAGATTGATGTTCACTCCTTGAAGGACTGCGATGCCAACTTGATATTGGTCTAATTAGTTCACTTGTAAAACGATACTTAAAGGATAATGATAAATAACATATGTGTCTAGTTAATTCATTGTATTGAATAATTCTGTATTCCTAGGTATAATTTGATCAATGATATGTTTAGTCACTGTTTGGAGAACACTATCTATGCATTCCATTTGAATTAAATATGGATAGTAGTTTGTTATATCTATCATGCATCTATGCATGTTCTGAGATAAGCGGGTTCTTAATTTTTGGACAACGGAATAATCCTAATACTTTATCTGTAAACATCATTTCATTGATTGAAACTAATGGGAACTGACCACAGTCTTTCAGTTCATCTTCAGGTCACAGTGCATAAGGGTAACCTCGTATGATATGTTGATCACGAGGGTGCTACTTTTGTAAGGAGCGTCACTGTGTTGGCTTGTAGACCATGCATCTTGCATGTACATGGCCTAGGGAGGTAAGTAGTCCCAATAAGAGAAACATCTCATATCGATCATTTAGTGCCTCTGGCTTCTACACACCATGGTACCTGCATCCTTATTGAGGTCATTATTCTATCACATTAAGTGAGGACCTCAGGAATTGGTAGAATGTCACAAGTGCAGGTAGAATACATATGTATTATCATAAGAGTCTGTCATCATTAGTCAATAGATAACATGGGATATGATTATACTTCGGTTAGATTTTCGGTTATTGATGCCTACATATTTGGGTATCATGTCCACTCCTTGATGTCGAAAAATAAGTCTATGCTTACCACCTGATTAGTCACGATAACTAATGATTATTGGTAAAGTCACAGTGGTCTTGTTCCTGTAGATGTTGTTCACCAATTTTTCCTCCCTTTTACATCATTACATTCCCTTGGTAGATAGGATGGACTATTCAAGTCTCTTCCTTGGTCTATGGTCCTATTGATATATCTCTCTTCAAATCATATTAGCATTAAGACATATAGGTATTAGGGTTTAAGGACATTCCCTTTGTTGTCATCCACTACTTGGGTCATAGTATCCTTGCATATCTTAGTTTTCACTATGCATGTCATCTCGATCATTGTCTAGTCTCCTCTCTTAGGATTTTTCCTAGTGATATTAACAAACATTAAATCTTAATCATAGGACTGAAGTAAGTCATATATGTAGACACCCTAGTTTCACATTTGTCCTAAATTAATTAATTCCCCTACCTCATTTCCCAAAAAAATACACTTCGAATAAATAAAATATAATTTGGTTAATTATCCATTTCAAATCTAAAAAATAACCCAATTATTACCACATGTCATTATTCTCCATGTTTTTCCACTATTAAATTAAAAATTAAAAATCAAATCCTCACCCACTCTTCATGGTCCCCACTCACCTAAAATCCTCCACTTATGAATCAAAAATCCATAACTCAAATCCTCAGCCATTCTTTGTGGCCGCCACTCATCTAATCTTGTCCACATTTTCAAACCACTCACTTAATCTTGCCCACATTTTTCAAACGATGAATACTTAAATTAATCTAATTTAATCACTTCCTTAGGCTATAAATACAAGCCTTACCCCTCCCCTCTATGGACACGGAGAATAAGCTTGAATGCCCTGTCTAATTTCTTGCATCCTTTGAGCAAAGAACATCCTTCTGCACCTCATCCTAATGCCCAAATAGCCTCATCTTGAAGCACTCCAAATCCATAATCCTTTTACCGATTTGGTGCAAAGTAAGTGGATCGTTGTTACAGGAAGGCCTCGCTCCATGTCTTGAAGAAAGGACACCTGCATGTCATGTAATTAGGGCTTAATCTATGCTTCCTAGCCCATTCTGAAGTTTTCTACGGAAACGTGAAGGATGAGGTATTATTGTTAGTATCTTACTTCCTTGTTAGTAGTGCATTTTTCCTAGCTTACATTCTGGCATGCCCGGTTACTTTTGATCTGTTACCTTTGATTTCCCAATTAGTGGTTTTATCCATCCTTTGTTTATTATCGTTTGTTATTATCTCCTTTTCCGTGCATTATGGCCTTCTTTGGTTAACCTTCACGTTGTAGGTAGTGTTTTTGTTGTGCAGTGTCTTTTGGTGCATATGCAGGTTATAGACAATAATGAAACTACGATGCTCTCCATGTCCTTGATCTCCTTGGTGGTTGGTGTTTAGATGACAGTTTTGATTTTGTTATTTACTTGTAATCTGTAGATACACATGAATTGGTCATTAGTGGGTCATCTTACTATCATGGGACGACCAACTTTTGGAAAATGCACTCATTTATTTTCTTTTACTAAGATAACTGCTTTGTCGGAAGTTAATCATTTTTTCCTTTCATTTTAGTTAATCATTTTGTGATCTAACTCTTTATTTCTGTTTATTGTTCTTTTTTAACATTGCTGTCACAATTTTAGCATTCCCTGGTCACCTACAGAAGTTAGCACACTAAAAGGGCCAGCTCCTGGGACGTTTTTCTCACGTTCAAAAATTTTCATTCAGAGTGCTACTGTAGCCCATCTTCTGGAAGCCATAATTTTTGCTCACTGAACTCGGAATGACTTCATTTTTTTAATGGTAACATTTATCAAAAATCTCTATGCTTTCGAAAAATCATTTTTCTGATTTAGACTTACAGAAGATAATTATTATTACTATTTCTGCTAATCCCCTGTCTTAATTAACCATAAACAACAAAATTATAGTTTTTTTTAATTTTTTTAACAAAATTAATATTCTTTTAGTTAACGTATCCACGTCATGCGTATTCTCTTTCATTGCACCTTCAAAAGTGATCTTAGAAATCAGAAACGCGAGGCCACCCGGCCTCTGCAAAATATATTTTTTTTCATTTTTTTAATTTTTTGCCTTACATTTCAATTTTCCACGACAACACTTCTAGCTAATGTTTTCACACTCTTCTTTCGTCGTTTTTCTTTTTTGTGAAAAAAATTATTATCAGTATTTCACAATCATGATTAATTGCAATAATTATTAACATTTAAAAAAAAAAAATCTATTCGAATTGTATCCGCGTATGCTCTTTTCTTGCACCTTCGAGCGATCTGAAAAATAAAAAATGATCATAATTTTTTTAGTTTCTTGTTCTAACATTGCAGGATCCTCTAGTTTTGTTTTCTAACTATCATTTCAATCATTATTTTCCTTTGTAATATTATTAATATTTGTTTGGTCGTTGGTTGTGTATGCTCTTTTCTTGCACCTTCGAGCAATCTGGAAAATCAAAAACATCCACGATCACTTTTTTCTAACATTTCGTTTGCAGGATAACTACTAATTTGTTTTCTGTAGGACCACGTCACTAGAATATTGTTAAAAAAAAACACAAAAAAAAAAAAAACAAAAATCCCGCAAAAATACCACCATTCAAAGAAAATTGTTGAAACCCAAAAAAAAAAAATTAGCACGCTCATATGCAATTATTTTTTGCTAGTGATTTATTTCAAGTTAGAAAGAACCCTGCATTTAATCACTTTATCATTTTGTTTTTTACACGTAGACGAGGTGGATTTCATCACCACCAAAGCTACACCGTGATATGGACTTGACTACCACACACCAATAAGCATTTGCATCTACATTGCACTTTGAGACCTAGTCTCATCACAGCGTTCGGTATTTACCTCACCCCTTGCTCTTCACTTATAGGTAATGTTGTCGTGCAGCGCATGCGAGTCACACCTAAATAGATCTAACAATGAAGCCTGGGCATCGTCCCTGTAAATCTTTAGGGAGTTATAAGGACACCATACACATTCATCCCTCATCACCTTCCACCTTTTCACAAAACCTGTTCTGGACGTGGTGATTCATTCCGAAATAGGCAAGTAAGAATTGGTGAGTCTCCTCCAATGCTCTAAGGGCTCCCCGTACCAATTTTGTCCCCGTACAGAATTAGGTATATCAGGACTAAGGTATATCAGAGGACACATCTTTTTGGAGTAATAAGAGCCTGCATCCATCAGTCCACAACATACTTGTATGATTGCATGAAACAATGATCATTCATGAAGAATTTACCTCATAAGCCAAAACAATTGGATCCACATGATTGCTTGTTGTTTGAAACAAAATAGTTTAGCATTATTTTTATCATAAAACTTGGCTGATATCAATGTGTTCATTGTAAAAGTTCAAACCCTAGTTGTGTTCCACAAAAAAATCATTTCTCGACCAATTCAATACCAAGCGAAAAATCAAAACAATCCAATAACGAAGACCAAAACACCACACAAATTTCATTAGCTCACTTCATCCAACATTACATCTGTCATAGCTTGTCTTTGGTTATATCCAACTGATATTGAGTGACTAGAATTCACTCCCCATATCGTCAATTGTCAAAACATCCTTCATAGCTTATTTTTAGCTATATCAAACTAATATTGGGTGACTTGTTTGAGTTCACTCATTATTTTTTGCCACCATCACGTTTATCCAAATCACAACCAACACAAATCCTTTCATAACTCATTTTGAGTTATATCACAACCATATTGAGATTAACCTGTTCGGGTTACTTTCCCTGTCAACAATCACTGAGCTTGTTTAAGCCAAACCAATCAACATCTTCATCATAGCTTATTTGAGCTAAATCCCATTGGTATCGAGTACCTTGTTCGAGTGTACTCGTTACATTGTATTTTGATAATCTTGTTTAAGCCAAGTCTAAACCATTTTCATTATAAATTGTTCGAGCTATCACATAT